>CM065591.1:68214695-70614695 GCA_033119425.1 Bufotes viridis
CTGATGGTTTCCCATTCATTTCTATGGATCCGTTAAAAATGCGGATGCCTCTTCCGTTGCCTGTCTGCGTCCGCTGTCCGCATTTCACGTCCGCAAAAAAAATATGGCATGTCCTATTCTTGTCGCAAAAAACGGTTTGCGGACCCATAGAAGTCAATGGGTCCGCAAAAATGATGGTTGCTTGGAAACCAGGGCACTTTTACAGGTACTTTAAGAAACTGGTTCAAGCCTTCGGTTTTTTTTGCGCAAAAAAAATGGAAGACACATGGAAACCCAACTTCCAAACAGATGTGGATGTGAAAAAAAAAGGAAGATGGATCTGCGATTTGCGGACAGCAAAAAACAACTGTCGTGTGCATGTAGCCTTAGGCCTCATGACAGTTGTTTGTTTCTGCGTCTGTTCCGTCCACAAATTTTGCGCCCGCCCAAAAAAATGATGGACCGTTTTTTGGAGCGGATCCGTTTTTTATGACAGATCTATTGTAATAATGCCTATCCTTGTCCGCAAACATGAAAAAAATAAGACATGATCTATTTTTTTGACGGAATGTAAACACGGACCACGGATGCGGAGCAAAAACGGTTGACCATCCGCATTTTTTGACTGACCCATTGAAATTAATGGGGAAGCATCCTATCCGTGAAAAAAAACGGAACGGACGCGGAAACAAACAAAGGTCGTGTGCATAAGGCCTTATGCTGTGGATTTTCACTGCGGATTTTACTTTTTGCATTGCAAATCAGCAGTATTTCTGCAACTGCCTCATGCACACGAACGTATTTTGGGTCCGCGTCCGAGCCGCATATTTTGCGGCTCAGGTGCGGACCCATTCACTCCACTCCGTGTGCTGTCCGCTTCCTTTGCTCCGTTCCGTGGCCCCGCAGAAAAAATAGAGCATGTCCTATTCTTGTCCGATTTGCAGACAAGAATAGGCATTTCTACAATGGGGCGCGTTCCGTTCCGCTAATTGCGTAACGGAACGAGGAACAGCTTCCGTGTTTTGCGGATCCGCGGTTTGTGGACTGCAAAATACCTACAGTCGTGTGCATGAGGCCTTTGGTGCGGATTTTTTGCTGTAGAAAATAAATCTACAGCGTTTACACAATGTGGGGGTCTCAGCAACTGGACACCCATCCATCAAAAAGTTCTGATGTGTGTCTATAAGGCCCCATGCACACGGCCGTTCTTCGGGTCCGCGTCCGAGCCGCATATTTCGCGGCTCGGCCGCGGACCCATGCATTGCAAATCAGCAGTATTTCTGCAACTGCCTCATGCACACGAACGTATTTTGGGTCCGCGTCCGAGCCGCATATTTTGCGGCTCAGGTGCGGACCCATTCACTCCACTCCGTGTGCTGTCCGCATCCGTTGCTCCGTTCCGTGCCCCCGCAAAAAAAATATAGCATGTCCTATTCTTGTCCGTTTTGCGGACAAGAATAGGCATTATAATGGGCCGCGTTATAATAATGGGCCCATTATAATAGGCATTATAATGGGCCGCGTTCCGTTCCGCAAAATGCGGAACGGAACGCGGAACAGCTTCCGTGTTTTGCGGATCCGTGATTTGCGGACCGCAAAACATCAACGGTCGTGTGCATGTAGCCTAACAAGAAGGGTCAGGGGAGCTCAGCCGGAGCCCAAGCTGAAGACAGGGTCCTAGTGGTGGGTCCAGGCAGTGAAGAGCTCATCATATAAAAAGTCAGGGGACAGGAAGCTTTATAAGAGAAAGATTTAGCTCTGACAGCTATAAAAAGAAATTCCATGACGTGTGAACATACCTTTTAGGCTCATATTTTACAAATATTACTGGGTTGCTACTTATGCATATTGCACGATGGCTGCTTGACAAAATCTCTAAAAATTACTTCTCACAAGGCGTCTACTGTTCCTGAATTATTATGTTGGGAATTCACGTTTGCAGTACGACCCGAGTGTTCGGGCTTGAAAGAGGAGTGATTGGAATAATCAGCAGGTTGGGGACAGTGTATGGTGGCCATGACATCTACAGAGTGCCTCCAGAAAAGGTGGACTATTGTAATTTACTGTGTAGCTATAAGGCCTCATGCACACGACCGTATGTGTTTTGCCGTCTGCAAAAAAAAAAAAAAAAAATGGATGACGTCCGTATGGCATCCGTTTTTTTTTTTTGCGGATCCATTGTAATAATGCCTATCCTTGTCCGCAAACTAGAAAAAAATAGGACATGCTCTATTTTTTTTGCGGGGCTACGGAATGGACATACTGATGCGGACAGCACACCATGTATAATGTATGGGTCCGCATCCTATCAGCAAAAATGAAAAAACAAAAAATGGAACGGACAAGGAAACAAAATACGGTCGTTTGCAGGATGCCTAGCCCTGACTTCTCCTCACAGAACTGGCATATACATTTGTACAGAATAGTGATTTAGCTGAAATCAAAGTGTTAACATCAAATTCCTGAAATCCAGCTTGTCGGGGGGAATGAGTTTAGGGTGAGACGGGCTTTTATCTTCCTAATCCTAACAGAGGAATAAAAGTGTCTTTGAACTTCTCTAGTGGATTATGGAGACTCTATTAACCCAGTGACTGTGTCATGTGCTCTGGAACATAAAGACTCTTTCTTTCTGACAAGGTTTGTTTGAACTACTGAATCATGATATTCCCAGAAAGGGGCAAGAGGATATTTCTGATCTTCAAGAAGTGGTTCAAAAACATATGCATACATCTTTTCCTAAAGAGATCTTCCAACTTAAAACCACACTGCCCCTGTGTCCAAACAGGTACTGTGCCTTCCTTCTCGGAAAGCGGACATTAGCAATACACCTGCCCTGTCGCTTTGTGATTCACGAAATCAGACTTGTAGGGAGGAGATGTGATGGTCTACCTGCCCATATTACCGCATATGTTTGAATATTTTTTCATAGTGCAGGCAAAAGCTTTATAGAGGTTTGCAATTTCCCTCTGGAATTTTACTTCCTTTTTCCATAATGCCAAATGTGCGTCAGACATGAAAAAGTTTGAGCCACATGAATTGCATATCTCTGATAGAGAACACTAATCAATGTGACATCAGGAGGTCCACTAGCTATAACAATCAATAGAACGAGAATGCGGCCTAGAAATGCACATTGCATGGTTTTGTAGCGTTGCATTTTAGTGGTTCTTTCCCTTTAATTCCTTGTAATGTAGTTGGTTAGTGGTACCACGTGCCAGGCCACATTCCTGAAGTCTGAAGTAACTGCACATGCGTATTGTACACTAAAAACCTTTAGGAGGTGCTAGGAGTGGCCCGGAAGATGGAAAACATCTAGACATGTTATAAAAAGGTTAGCTCCATTGAAGACATCAGGGTAAGATGTGTCTTGCTACCACCACCTCTCTTTGAATCATATGGGTGTCAGCCACGTATGCTGGAAACTGTGTATGTTGTGTACCCCTGTGCACAAAAGACATGGTTTAATGGGTTTGGTGTGGATAAACTTGAGTGTTCAGATCGGTGGGAGTCTGGCACCCGGAACCCCGCTGATCAGCCTTATGAGGAGACGGTGCGCACGTGCCGTCTCCCTTCTCTCTTCTGTCCGCCGCTGCTGTCTATGGCAAAGACCATAGACAGCAGCGGTGAACAGAAAGAGAGACGGCACGTATGCACCGTCTCCTCATAAGGCTGATCACCCATCTGAACACTCAAGTTTCTCCACACCAAACCCATTAAACCGGGTCTTTTGTGCACAGGGGTACACACATGATAGAACAGAAAAGTGCTTTCCCCATACTGTTGCCACAAAGTTCGAAATGACAGTTGTGTAGAGCACAATGCGTTCTGTAAGCATTTACCAAACTCGCATACATACTTTAGACTGCCAGATAGTGAACAGTGGTGGAATGAGAGCTGAAACGATTACTCGATTGAATCGAGTAATTTGACACAAAAAAATCCTCGATGCAAAAAGATTAGTTTGTGTCATGTGACCATGGAGCGTGAGTGAAGAGCTTTGTATTACTTATCGCTCTGTGGTCACCCGCCGGCCCACACCGTGCTGCACTTTCTTCCTGACACCGTCAAAGTAAGCACGCGCTATGCCCCGACGCTGTGTGACAGTGCAGCGCACAGAAAAGATGGAGGAGCTGTAGAGCGGTGCCCCTACAGAAAAGGTAAGTACTGTCACTAGGGACATGGCAAGGAGGGGGAGATGGTGGCACTGGGGGGCAGTTGGTGACACTGGGGTGGCAGCTGGTGGAGCAGCTGATGGCACTGGGAGGAGGGCAGCTGATGGCCCTAGGGTGGCAGCTGGTGACACTGGGGTGTTAGCTGGTGGCACTGGGGAGCAGCTGATGGCACTGAGGGGGGGAGCTGATGGCACTGAGGGGGGGCAGCTGATGGCACTGGGGTGGGGGAGAGCTGCCCCTTGGAAGAAGCCAGATAGGCGAAACATACGTTGGGTATTGGCGATGGTGTCGCTCATTGCGGTCTGTATCTTTTATCTACCTAATGGCTATACCTTCAATTGTATACACAAGCTAGAGGTTGGACCTTATGTTTTCACCTTGTATTAGAGATGAGCGAACTTTAAAAAAAAAAGTCCGGTGTTCGGCATTTGGGTTGTGGTAAGTCGCGCATCCCGTTATGGATTCCACTATAGCGGCATATGGAATCCATAAGGGGCGGCTGCCACCAACCCGAACTGTTGAACAGCCGAAGGACCTGGGGTGACGTCACTGTCATGTGATCAGTGCAGGGGGCGTGGCTCAGCACTGGATTTGATCCCGTGCTGAGCCATGCCCCCTGCACTGATCACATGACGTTGACGTCACCCCAGGTCCTTCGGCTGTTCAACAGTTCGGGTTGGTGGCAGCCGCCCCTTATGGATTCCATATGCCGCTATAGTGGAATCCATAACAGGATGCGCAACTTACCACAACCCGAACGCCGAACACCGGACTTTTTTTTTTAAAGTTCGCTCATCTCTTCTTGTATTGTATTTAGCTACGTATAAGGGGAGATGATGCCTGTGATTGGTGTGAGGAATCAGACTTCTATATATACGCTTATGCGATGAATTTTTTCCCCCTATCACATTTAGATTAACATGACCTGTTTTTGTATGCATTTATTGACACCATTGCTTTTTGGTCACGCTGGGATCCATTTTTAATATATGTATATGTTATTAAATCAAATGTATTGTGTATTCTAATAAAGATATCAATGTATCTATAGCTATGATAGTGAGGTCTCCTTTTGGTGTTTGTTTGGCAGCTGATGGCACTGGGGTGGGGGAGAGCTGAAGGCACTAGGGGAACGGAGCTGATGGCACAGGGGGCGAGCTTATGACACTGGGGGATAGTGGGGCTGGTGGCACTGGGGGGAAAGGAGCTGATGGCACTGGGGGGAACTGATGCACTTGGGCTTATCGCACAGGGGGGAAACGAAGGGTGTTGGGGACTGATGGCAGGGGGTCTGATGAGTTTTTATAAAGGAAAACAGTCTATTTATTCCTTTTTTCTTATTAGATTACTTGATTAATCATAACAAATAATCGATAAAATACTTGATTTCTAAAATAATCGTTTACTGCAGCCCTAGTGCCATGCTTTACACCACTCCATGCACATGGTGGTCATAGATGTTGGGAGTTGTAGTTTCACAACAGCTGGAGTGCCGGAGGTTGCCGACCCCTGTCCTAGACTCTTCTACTTCATAATGAGTCTACAGTAGACAAGGGCAGATCTAGCAGGTCAGCAATTTCACCAAGTGGCATCCTATGATAGTGCCAATGTGCTCTTCAGTACAACCGATAGTAGTCTAGTCTAGAGATTGCATGATTGTGTGATAAATATATGATCGATGTGGGTCTGACTGCTGGGACCGCCCTAAAAATGTCCCCTGTGCAAATGGATATGTGCGACCCATGCTCCACTGATATATAACTGGCAATGGGAAAGCCTGTTTAATCAACAGGAATATAAAAGGAGATATGCACATAAAGGTGCAATGTTCAGTTCACATACTGAAATCACAAAAAGAACAAAAACAGTATATTCAAAGCAAAAAGTCCAATCTATTACATGATATTTGGTAACCTTTAAATATGTCATATACTTACAAAATAAAATGCCTACATTTTAATAGCCAGACAATAAATATGATAAAAAAAAAACTATGATAATAAAATCTGACATATTAAGTGAGAATGGCACGGGGCATCTACTTGCTAGAAGATAGATTAGTGATTGAAAAAATGAAAAGCGATTTATGTACTTAGTCTTTAAAGAATACCTACACTTTTAGATGAA
The DNA here is from genome assembly GCA_033119425.1 of Bufotes viridis. NCBI lineage: Eukaryota > Metazoa > Chordata > Amphibia > Anura > Bufonidae > Bufotes > Bufotes viridis. The sequence goes on from CM065591.1 coordinate 68,220,974, forward strand.
TTTTCAGAAAAAGGCTACATTTACACTGGCGTTTTTGGATCCACTTGTGAGATCCGTTTCAGGGCTCTCACAAACTGTCCAAAACAGATCAGTTTTGCCCCAATGCATTCTGAATGGATAAGGATCCGTTCAGAATGCATCAGTTTGGCTCCGTTCAGTCTCCATTCCGCTCTGGAGGCGGACAGGTGTCCGTCTGATGGAACTGAGCCAAACGGATTCGTCCTGACATACAATGTAAGTCAATGGGGACGGATCCGTTTTCAATGACACAATATGACACAATAGAAAACTGATCCGTCCCCCATTGACTTTCAATGGTGTTCAAGACGGATCCGTTTTGCCTATGTTCATGATAATACAAACGGATCCGTTCTGAACGGATGCATGCGGTTGTATTATCAGTGTGGATCTGTCTGTGCAGATACAGGACGGATCCGCACAAGACGCCAGTGTGAAAGTAGCCTAAGCTGCCATGTGTACATCAGTAATAGCCCTATATCGCTTATCACTTTTAAGGCCTCTTTCACACTAGCGTTGTTTCTTTCCGTCCTAGAGTTCCGTCCTCAGGGCTTTAGGACGGAAAGATACTGATCAGGATTATCCCAATGAATTCTGAATGGAGAGAAATCCGTCCAGGATGCATCAGGATGTCTTCTGTTCAGTATGTGAACGTTTTTGGACGTTGACAAAACTGCAGCATGCTGCGGATTTGTCTCTGTCCCAAAATCCGGAAGACATGCCGTAACGCCGAATCCGGAATTAATGCCCATTGAAGTGCATTCATCCGGAAATTAAGTTAAACGTCGTTTCAGCGCATCGCCGGATCCGATGTTTAGCTCTGCGCATGCGCAGCAGCAGTTCCGATGGGGCGCCAGTGTAAGCTGGGGCTCCGATCGGTTACCATGGCAGCCAGGACGCTACTGAAGTCCTGGCTGCCATGGCAAGTACTCCGCAGCAGTGTACTTACCTGCGCTGCGGCCTCCGGGCGCTCCTTCATGGCGTCACAGGTCCGGGCGGCGCATTGATCTATGCGCCGCGGGACCTGTGACGTCATGAAGGAAGGCCCGGCGGCCGCAGCGCAGGTAAGTACACTGCTGCGGAGTACCATGGCAGCCATGACTTCAGTAGCGTCCTAGCTGCCATGGTAACTTGGAAGCATTTCAAAGACTGATCAGGATCCTGATCAGTCTTCAAATGCTTTCAGGCGACTTGCGTTCTGACGGATCCGGCGGGACGGAAGTGCCCGCCGGATCCTCAGAACGCAAGTGTGAAAGAGCCCTAACTTGTACTTTTTTGCAATTTTCACTGCCGGCTATAACTCTAATTCTTAGTTTTCCATGAGCTGGAGAAGACTAGCTTTTGGCCTCTTTCAGACGGACGTTGCGGGTGCACTCCGTCAAACAGTGCGGGTGCGTTGCGGGAATCGCCGCGATTTTTCCCTGCGAGTGCAAAGCGCTGTCATGCGTTTTGCACGCGCGGGAGAAAAATCGGCACTTTTGGTACCCAGACCCGAACCTGCACTTCTTCACAGAAGTGCATGTTTGGGTCAGAAATTGTCCCGCTGGTATTATTTCACATTATAACATAGTTATAATGTAAAATAATACCCTTGGCCATCTCCCTAATGTTTAAACTGGTGCAGAATGAGTTAAAATAATAAACTAATAATTACTTACCTGTTCCATTTGATCGCGAAGCCCGGCCTCCTCTCCGTTAGCTTGAAAGATGTAAAGGACCTGTGATGATGTCACAGCATCACATGGCTCAATCACCTGCTCCATCACTATGGTGATGGAGCATGTGATTGGTCCATGTGACCATGTGACATCATCCAAGGTCCTCAACCACTATCCACAGCCTGAGGATAGTGTTTATGACCTTGGATGATGTCACATGGTCACATGGACCATCACATGCTCCATCACCATAGTGATGGAGCAGGTGATTGGGCCATGTGATGTGACGTCATCACAGGTCCTTTAGATCATAGATGCTGCAGGGAAGAGAGGACAGATCGCGACTCACGCGATCAAGTGGCTAAGGTAAGTTAACTTTATTATTTTTAACCCCTTCCTCATCATTTAACAATGCATTCTTTATTAAGAATGCTATTATTTCCCCTTATAACCATGTTATAAGGGGAAATAATAGAGATTGGGTCCCGTTGCTAAGCAACAATGCGGGAAAATCACAACGCATCCGCACTTGGTTGCGGATGCTTGCGATTTTCCCGCATCCCCATTCACTTCTATGGGGCCTGCGTTGCGTGAAAAACGCAGAATATAGAACATGCTGCGATTTTCACGCAACGCAGAAGTGATGCGTGAAAATCACCGCTCATGTGCACAGCCCCATAGAAATGAATGGGTCCGGATTCAGTGTGGGTGCAATGCGTCCTCCTCACGCATTGCACCCGCGCGGAAAACTCGCCCGTGTGAAAGGGGCCTTTATGTCTGCCATAGACTGCACATGGAGACAGTAGATTCTGCTTCCTCACTGTCAGTCCTAGCACCATAGAGGGAACCATGTAGAGAACCCTTTGATGTGAATAAATTACATGGGGTTGAAGTATAACAGATTTAGCTGCTAAAGCCTCTGCGCCTGTGTCTCTCCCCCTGCATCTTACTCCTCCTCCTCCCCACAGACTTCTATGAGCAGCTGTAATTGGATCCTTCAATGAAAAGACAGTCCATCTTGTTCTCTCATGACAGATTTCACAGAGAATTCAGAGTGAATGTTCATTTAGAAAATGGGGAAGAGGAAAAGAGCCTGATAACTGGAGAAAGAACCATTTTCTCTGATAAGATATATTACAAAGTTTCTTATATTTAACTGTATTTATTTATGCAAACTGGGGTAAATGTTAGTGACCGTTTAACCTAGTTGAGTACATTCACATGTGGCAGTAGTGCTGTGGCAGAAAGTTGAATGTTAAATTACTGAGGTTTTGAAACATTTATGGTCACAGTTCTGAAAATAAAACAGTTTTTATTCACAGGAAAATGTTCTTAGTGCGGTTTCTATTGAAAATATTTATTTCTTTTTAACTCATTAAAACCAGAAAGAGCAACATATTTTTCAAATAATTTTTTATTCTGTTCTTTTGCAAATGATTATGGGACCATCTATCTCGCCTGAACTGCTGCTAACATCATTGACCCTCAGTTCACACTTGCGCGTTTTACAGCGCGTTCGAACGCGCTGTAAAACGCATAACCGATGCAAATCAATGCTTCCCTATGGGACTGGTTCACATTTTCGCGTTTTACAGCGCGTTCGAACGCGCTGAAAAACGCCCGAAGCATAAACAAGTACTTGAGCTTTTTTTGGGGCGTTTGTCGCGCGTTTTGGCCCATAGACTTTAATAGGAACGCGCAACGCTTGTAATTTGCGCGTTTTTGACACTGAAAACGCGCGTTCGAACGCGTGTTTATGAATTTGCAACATGCTGGAAAGGCGAAACTTCATATAGACAGGGATATTTGGTCATTGGACAACACTGCAGTCAATCACTATAACGCGCGGTAAACGCGCGTCTCAGAAACGCTTAGGTCTGAACCCAGCGTTAGAGATATGCTTTACAGCAGCCAGTCTGGAGATGACTCAATTTCTATGGGAGGTAATACCTTTCATTATTAATCCCGTCTGTGATGATAATGAGATGACTACTAAAAATTAATCTCGGTATATTAAAGGGGTTGTTCAGGATTAGAAAAACATGGCTGCTTTTCCCCCCAAAAAAACAGCACCACCCTTGCCCACAGGTTGTGTGCCGTATTGAAGATCTACCCCATTGACTCCAATGGAGCCAAGTTGCAATACCAGACACAACCCATGGACAGGGGTGTTGCCGTTTTTGGAAGAAAGCAGTTATGTTTTTCTAATGCTGGATGACCCTTTTAACCACTTAAGCCCCCCTAGATTAAACACCCTTAATGACCAGGCCCTTTTTTACAATTCTGCACTACACTACTTTCACCGTTTATTGCTCCGTCATGCAACTTACCACCCAAATGAATTTTACCTCCTTTTTTTCTCACTAATAGAGCTTTCATTTGGTGGTATTTCATTCTTGCTGACATTTTTACTTTTTTTGCTATTAATAAAAATGTAACGACATTTTTGCAAAAAAATGACATTTTTCACTTTCTGTTGTAATTTTTTTTTAAAAACTACATTTCTATATAAATTTTTCACAAAATTTATTGTTCTACATGTCTTTGATAAAAAAATCCAATAAGTGTATATTTATTGGTTTGGGTAAAAGTTATAGCGTTTACAAACTATGGTGCAAAAAGTGAATTTCGGCATTTTGAAGCAGCTCTGACTTTCTGAGCGCCTGTCATGTTTCTTCAGGTGCTAGAATGTCAGGAAAGTATAAATACCCCCAAATCACACCATTTTAGATAGAAGACACCCCAAAGTATTCACGGAGGGGCATGGTGAGTTCATGTATCATTTCATTTTTTTCACAAGTTAGCGGAAAATGACACTTTCTGAGGAAAAAAATAATAATAAAGTTTCCATTTCTGCTAACTTCTGGCAAAAAATATAAAATCTCAGACGGACTCACTATGCCCCTCAGTGAATACCTTGGGGTGTCTACTTTCCGAAATGGGGTCATTTGTGGGGTGTGTTTACTGCTCTGGCATTTTGGGCGGGCTAAATTGTGAGCAGCCCTGTAAAACCTAAAGGTACTCGTTGAATTTGGGCCCTTTGCGCACTCAGGCAGCAAAAAGTGTCACACACGTGGTATCGCCGTACTCAGGAGAAGTAGGGCAATATGTTTGGGGTGTATTTTACATATACTCATGCTGGGTGAGAGAAATATCTCTGTAAATTGTCAACTTTGTATAAAAATATTTAAAAGTTGTCGCTTACAGAGATATTTCTCACACCCAGCATGGGTATATATAAAAATACACCCCAAAACTCATTGCCCTACTTCTCCTGAGTACGGCGATACCACATGAGTGACACTTTTTGCAGCCTGGGTGCGCAAAGGCCCTAAAACCAATGAGTACCTTTAGGATTTCACAGGACATTTTTACGCATTTGGATTCCAGACTTCTTCTCAGGCTTTAGAGACCCCTAAAATGCCAGGGCAGTATAAATACCCCACAAGTGACCCCATTTTGGAAAGAAGACACCCCAAGGTATTCCGTGAGGGGTATGGTGAGTTCATGTAAAATTTTATTTTTTGTCACAAGTTAGTGGAATATGAGACTTTGTAAAAATAAAAATAAAAATAAAAATATCAATTTCCGCTAACTTGTGCCAAAAAAACCATTCTGTGAACTCGCCATGACCCTCACGGAATACCTTGGGGTGTCTTCTTCCAAAATGGGGTCACTTGTGGGGTATTTATACTCACCTGGCATTTTAGGGGCCCTAAAGCGTGATAATCCAAATGCGTAAAAATGCCCTGTGAAATCCTAAAGGTACTCATTGGTTTTAGGGCCCCTTTGCGCACTCCAGGCTGCAAAAAGTGTCACACATGTGGTATCGCCGTACTCAGGAGAAGTAGGGCAACGTGTTTTGGGGTGTATTTTTATATATACCCATACTTTGTGTGAGAAATATCTCTGTAAATGACAACTTTTAAAAAAATTATACAAAGTTGTCAATTTACAGAGATATTTCTCTCACCCAACATGGGTATATGTAAAAATACACCCCAAAACACATTGCCCTACTTCTCCTGAGTACGGCGATACACATGAGTGACACTTTTGCAGCCAAGATGCGCAAAGGGCCTAAAACCAATGAGTACCTTTAGGAGGGCATTTTTACGCATTTTCTTCTCACGCTTTAGGGCCCCTAAAATGCCAGGGCAGTATAAATACCCCACATGTGACCCCATTTTGGAAAGAAGACACCCCAAGGTATTCCGTGAGGGGCATGGTGAGTTCACAGAAGATTTTTTTTTTGGCACAAGTTAGCGGAAATTGATTTTGTATTGTTTTTTCTCACAAAGTCTCCCTTTCCGCTAACTTTTGACAAAAAGTTCAATTTTTCATGGACTCACCACACCCCTCAGCGAATACCTTGGGGTGTCTTCTTTTCAAAATGGGGTCATTTGTGGGGTGTGTTTACTGTTCTGGCATTTTGGGCGGGGATAAATTGTGAGCAGCCATGTAAAAGCTAAAGGTACTCGTTGGAATTTGGGCCCCTTTGCGCACCCAGGCTGCAAAAAAGTGTCACTCATGTGGTATCGCCGTACTCAGGAGAAGTAGGGCAATGTGTTTTGGGGTGTATTTTTACATATACCCATCTTGGGTGAGATAAATATCTCTGTAAATTGACAACTTTGTATAAAAAAATTTAAAAAGTTGTCGTTTACAGTGATATTTCTCACACAAAGTATGGGTAGTGTGGCAGTGGAGCTGCCAGAAGGCCATAGGAAGGCCATTCAAGTGGCGTATCTCACCCAGAGAAAGCTGGGTGAGAACAAGAAAGGGTGGGAAAATAGGTTTTTCCCACTGTCTGCAGCAGTCAGGCTGGTAATGGGGATAATTATCAGCCAGCTGAGGAGCTTGGATTAATGTGGGTTGAGCTCCTTAATCAGGGCTCCCAGTCTGGGAAAGGAGCCGGCTGTGTCCAGGCCTGTGGGAGCCGGGACCCTCTAACCCTGTGTGTAGGGCAAGCACTGGTGATGTGTCTTGGGGAGCTGGGTGGTAGACCCAGATCCCGATAGAGAGGGAAAGACTGTTTAGTCAGTGGCCAGACGGCCGAGGATTTATTTTTATGATTTTGTTGTACTGCTGTGATGACAATAAAGCTGGTCGTGGCCAGTTTGCACCCGAATCTACAGTGGTGGAGTGGCTTCTTGATGTGTGCCAACCGTCTAAGGCGTTAAGACGGCGATCTGGAAGAGCTAACTGACCCCGAGTTGTTACATATGGTGGAGGTATGCTATGGCATGAAAATGGCACACGAAGCTGGGTGCTGCAGAGCTAAAAGGGCAGGACAACAGGTTGCTAAGGGCACCAGGAAGCGTTGTCTGTGCTGAATGCTGCAGGATTTCTGGACGGAAAGTGGCCGTGCTGAAAAGTTAAAAAAACACTTGGTTGCTAGGGGCAACGACGAGACAGCAGGTGCTGCTGAAAGTTTTTCTTTGCTGTGTGTGAAGTTAAAGGGCCGGAAGCCTTTTTTGTCTAGTGGAGCAAGTGCTGTTCATGCGATAGTGGACTGTTTTTTCTGTGGTGCAAGCTGTGTGCGGATTTAAAGGGCCAGAAGCACAATAAAAGAAACTGACCTGTCAAAATGGCTGCAACATGGTGGAGCCCGTGGGAAAAGTCCTGCGAGATGGTGATCGGGGGATCCCTTTGGGTGTCATACTAGACTCCCGCCAGCAAGTGTCTCGGGTGCTGCCCGAAATTCTGAACTTTGTAACAAGAGGTCCAGAGACAAAAACTAAGGTGTCACTGACCTTTGTGACGGACTATGGCTCTGTGCAGTGGGAGCTGTTGAAATGTGAGACCCTGGGGCTAGAATTCGTACTGGGCAAGGATTTTCCCTTATTTTGGCAGATATGGTATGGCGGGAGTACTTCAAGTTCTGCAGTTGGAGTTCCGGAGGACAAGCGGAGTATGCCGTTGCCAAGGGCAACCGTCGGGAAGACAAAGAGGTGGAGAGTGGTGCGTTTCTCAGGAGTGCCTATTTTCCCTGCGACTGTGCACTGAATCCTAAAGGGTGCGGCTGGAATGTCCGTCCGGAAAAGACAGGAGACAAGTCCAAGGCGTCTCCCGTGGCAACTACTGCATTGAGGAGAAGGGAGGTGACCGTGCTGGAGATATACCTGGACTACCCTTATCTTCCGGGAGTGCTGAGTCAGTGACGACAATCGGTAAGACTGTTCCTGTTGATAATTTTGTGATGGTGAGCCGGCGGCAGTTGATACCTGCTGGACTGGTGAGCGATAAATTGCCGAGGCGAGGAACTGTCTCAGAAATATGTGACATTGGGAAAATGCAGTGTCTGAACAGGCAGGTAAGCCTGTTGTGATTATTCCCCCGCAGGGATCTGGAGGGAGAAGGTTTTTGTGTCACGTAAGCTGCCCATGATCAAAGTAAAAAAATGGGTGGCGCTTTGAAAGATAGCAGTCCAGTCCAAACGTTGTTGGACGCAGGAAGCCAGGGGAGCCTGGTACGTGCCAGCATGGTGGCTGGGGACTATGTGCTGGACAATTGTGCGGATAAGAAGGACTGTCCGATGGTTTTCACTCAGTGTGAGGCTCTAGTGGGAACTGGGACTGATGAACTTGATGTGGCAAATAAAATTATGCATGACATGATGTGGGGCAATAGGGACACTTCTGTAGAAAGTGGTGACGCTCCTGCAGAACCTGTACCTGTCCCTTTAAGTAAAGGTGTAAGGGAAAGGACCATTGAAAACAGTTGTGTAGTTGAAGAGAAAATGAAAATGTGGTGTCATGTGCAAGACATGATGGTGATGATGATGATGACGACATGCCTTTTCTCTTACAAAGTGATGGTACCATATTTGCCGAAAAGCATAATGTTATTGTGGATAATGTGAAGGTGCTGCACATAGAAAACAAGTTACTTGAAGTGCCTAATGATATGTGTGACGATGATATACCTGCTCCTTTAAAGGGTGTGATCAGGGTAGAAGCTCCCCTGCTGGTAAAAATGTGGATGGTATAAAAATGCTAATTGATGTTAAGAGCTCACAACTGAGGGCAACCACTGTGAAAAATGTGCAAGTACATGGGGCAGTCCTAGAGGGTGTACCACACGTACTAGAAGTGGATATGCAGTCTCCACAGGTTTCTATGATTAATAAAATGTCCCAGGTGGGGATTAGCTCATCGGTGCCCCTAGAGGACAGGATTGAGAATGACACGAGCGGTATATATAACGCATGTTCTGTGACCGATAGCAACTCAGAGAGAGAGGCTGCCATGTCGAGGACTTGCGAAACTAAAGGGGTTACTAGTAGCGACCAGATGACTGTTATATCTGACGAGACGAGAGTTCAGTTGGGTGACGTCAGCCTAGTGTCTGAAGCTCATATTCAGACAGTCTTAGATGACCTGACAGGACCGTACAGCTGCAAACAGGAGGCTGATCTCACTCTCGCCACAGGGTCCCTGGATACGATAGAGAAGGGACTAGCTGTCGTCATGGAGTCACTAAAGAAGGCTGCAGAAGGGTCAAAAGAGGAGACCCCTGAAAAGATGAGTGAACTGAAGGGTCTACCGCCTGGTGTCCTGGGGAAGGGAAAAGACTCCAGAAAGACACAAAAGTCTATAGTAGACATCAGCAATGGCCTTGAAGAGTTCCTGGGTGGAAATCCCACAGAGTGTCTAAGGAAGAATGGTGGTACTCCTACAACTGCTGTTACACCAGAACAGAGTGAAGAGCAGCTAGAACAGAAGGCCCAAGAGTGGGGCGCTGCTAACAAGCTGATGCGGAAAACTAAGAAGACCAAGGCCCTCGCCTTGGCTAGAGCACTTGAAAAGCGCTTAAGGAGCGAGATGAATTGGAGAGGCTGAACAAGCAACTCAGAGCAGAGATGGAAGATCTCAGGAGCTTAAAAGATGAAGTCAATGAGTTGGAGAAGTCTCTGCATGCTCCTGCGCAGCAGGTTGAAGAAAATGAAATACCTGAAGAGGAAGATCCTCTAAAAGATGCCAAGAAGTCAGAGCCCGTTAAGAATGGGTCTGGAGGTGGTGGCGCTGTGGTGCCAGCCGAGGCAGAGAAGATGGAAGATGTATCTGCTGAACCAGATGGTGGTGCTGAGGTGAATGCAGAAGCCCAGAGACTCGTGGCGGTGTGTGGCCAGGACCTGGTCATGAAAGACATTCCCTCTGCTGTCAACGCCTTCCATAAAGCCAGCAGTCTGCTGGGGAAGAAATACGGGGGACCGACGACCAGTATGAGGGTCTTGTCTACTCCGATGGGCTGGCTCTCCTGAATCCAGCCCGAAAGGAGAACCATATCCTGGGTGAACCTATGCAGGGATTGCCAGAAGACGACGAGTCTGGTGAAGACCCTGATGTCCCCAGTACCTCCAACCTTGATGAGAAAGAGGAGGAGGAGTTAAGAATGCAAGTATATGATTCCGTGTCTGAGAAGGCTAACAAAGTGGATGAAGACTCCAAAGGAGTCTCAAAGGTTGAAGAAGCTAAGGCCGTTGAGTTGGAGTGGGAAAACCCTCAGATGTTTCCCAACGTAGGAGCTTTGACCCTGGAGGGGCTCAAGTAAAGTGAAAAGTCCTACGGCCTTTATCAGGGGAGGATATGTGGCAGTGGAGCTGCCAGAAGGCCATAGGAAGGCCATTCAAGTGGCGTATCTCACCCAGAGAAAGCTGGGTGAGAACAAGAAAGGGTGGGAAAATAGGTTTTTCCCACTGTCTGCAGCAGTCAGGCTGGTAATGGGGATAATTATCAGCCAGCTGAGGAGCTTGGATAAATCGTGGCTGAGCTTCTCAATCAGGGCTCCCAGTCTGGGAAAGGAGCAGGCTGTGTCCAGGCCTGTGGGAGCCGGGACCCTCTAACCCTGTGTGTAGGGCAAGCACTGGTGATGTGTCTTGGGGAGCTGGGTGGTAGACCCAGATCCTGATAGAGAGGGAAAGACTGTTTAGTCAGTGGCCAGACGGCCGAGGATTTATTTTTATGATTTTGTTGTACTGCTGTGATGACAATAAAGCTGGTCGTGGCCAGTTTGCACCCGAATCTACAGTGGTGGAGCGGCTTCTTGATGTGTGCCAACCGTCTAAGGTGATAAGACGGCGATCTGGAAGAGCTAAATGTCCCCGAGTTGTTACAGTAGATATAAAAATACACCCCAAAACACATTGCCCTACTTCTCCTGAGTACGGCGATACCACATGTGTGACATTTTTTTGCAGCCAAGATGCGCAAAGGGGCCCTAAAACCAATGAGTACCTTTAGGATTTCACAGGGCATTTTTACGTATTTGGATTCTCACGCTTTAGGACCCCTAAAATGCCAGGGCAGTATAAATACCCCACAAGTGACCCCATTGTGGAAAGAAGACACCCCAAGGTATTCTGTGAGGGGCATGGCGAGTTCACAGAAAAAAAAAAATTTGGCACAAGTTAGCGGAAATTGATTTTTTTTTTTTTTTTACAGTCTCATATTCCACTAACTTGTGACAAAAAATAAAATTTTCCATGAACTCGCCATACCCCTCACGGAATACCTTGGGGTGTCTTTCTAAAATGGGGTCACATGTGGGGTTTTTGTACTGCCCTGGCATTTGAGGGTCTCCCGCAATCATTACACGTATGGCCAGCATTAGGAGTTTCTGCGATTCTCCTTATATTGAGCATACAGGTAATGAGATTTTTTTCCGTTCAGCCTCTGCGCTGAAAAAAAAAAATGAACGGCACAGATTTTTTCATTCGCATCGATCAATGTGGATGAAAAATCTCTGCCAAAATCAGTGATCTGGCGGTGGGCTGGGCGCTAACTACCTAACAAGTAGCTAACTAACTGGCGGTGATAAGGACCCTTATGCCCCATTCACACGTCCGCAATTCTGTTTGCGGAACGGAATTGCGGACCCATTCATTTCTATGGGGACAGACTTTGTCCCGCTCGGATCCGGAATTACGGATCCGCGCTCCGGGTCTGCACTTCCGTTCCGCAAAAATATAGAACATGTCCTATTCTTGTCCGCAACTGCGGACAAGAAAAAGCATTTTCTATATAGTTCTGTGCGGATCTGCAAATGCGGAAGCTACATTGCCGGTGTCCGTATTTTTGCGGATCTGTAGATCCATGGATCCGCAGATCCATGGATTCGCAAAACACATACGGACGTCTGAATGAGCCTGTAGGGGGTGATTAGTGACAGGGGGTGATCAGGGGTGTGACATGGGTGATCAGGGGTTAATCAGTGATGGGGGTGGGGGTGGGTGTGTGTAGTGATTTGTGCACTTTTCCTATAGCTTCCTCTGGTGGTCCCAAACAAAGGGACCACCAGACGAGCAGATAGCAGGTATATCAGACGCTGTTTAAAAACAGCGCCTGATATGCGATTTAAATGCGGTTTTTTCCAGCATCTACAGCCTGCCAGCGCATGATCAGCGCTGGCAGGCTGTAGTTTCAGTTGTCCCGGCTCCGATCACATGAACGCGCGCGCACGACGCGCGCGCGTTCATGTGTAATCTCAGGTCTCACGAGATGACGCCGATAGGCGTGACTGAGACCTGAGAGAGCCGCCGCGCTGACGCCCATCGGCGTTAGCGTGGCGGCAAGTGGTTAAAGGGGTTGTCCCACAAAAAAATATTCAATGGTTTTGAAACCAACATTTGGATCTGAATACTTTTGTAATAGTATATAATAAAAAATTTATTATAGTCACTGAGTTAGGGCTCATGCACACGACCATATTTACTTTGCGTTTCCGTTCCGTTTTTTGTGTGGCCCATATGCGGAACCATTCACTTCAATGGGGCTGTAGAAAATACGGAAGTTACTCCGTGTGCATTCCGTTTCAGTTTGTCTGCATGGCCTTTCTGCAAAAAAGTAGTGCATGTCCTATTATTGCCCACAAATCACGGTCCGAGGCCCCATTCAAGTCAATGGGTCCGCCAAAAATACGAAACTCACACAGAACACATCCGTATGTCATCCGTATTTTGCGGATCCATACTGTAGAAATGCTATGCCCAGCCCATATTGCTCATATGTTTGGTGATTAATAAGTTCCATTTCCGATCCGCAAAAAACTGAAACCATACGGACATGTTTTGTGGAATAACGGAACGGAAGAGGACTTAAATCAGAGAAAAAACCCTCAAATGCAGAATAACGGATCCGTGAAAAATGTACAGCAAAACAACAACGGCCGTGTGCATGAGCCCTTATTCAGTAAAATGTATCTGTATAGTGCCACCTGTTTGTTTTTTCTTTTTTCTTGTCTGGTTCACTAAGCTGGCCGCTCATGCTCAGTGATAGGGAGAGCATGGACACGCCCCCTGAGCTGCAGCAGAAAAGACACGCCCCCTGAGCTGTCAGCTTGATATAAATCTAGCAGAGCAATGAATGGGGAGATCTCTGGATCCATGTGAGGTACAGGGCTGGTTCTAGCTTTGTTAGAAAGAGATCGCCATGTACTATATGATGTCTGATTTTCATTTTTTACGGAATAACCCCTTTGAGCATATTATTATTGAGAACAGCAAGATTATAATTTTTTATGTCAATTTAGATAACATAGTGACATGGAAAAAAAATGTCACCAACATTTAAAAAAATGTATTTAAAAAACTTGATTTAAACAATAGATTAATTTCAGATGGCACATACTCTTCAGGCCTCATGCACACAACCGTTGTTTTGGTCCGCATCAGAGCTGCATATATTGCGGCTCGGGCGCGGACCCATTCACTTCAATGGGGCCGCAAAAGATGCAAACAGCACTCTGTGTACTGTCCGCATCCGTTGCTCCGTTCCGTGGCCCCACAAAAAAAAAATGAGCATGTCCTATTCTTGTCCGTTTTGCGGACAAGAATAGGCATTTCTACAATGGGCCGCGTTCTGTTCTGCAAATTGTGGAACGGAACGCGGAGCAGCTTTCGTGTTTTGCGGACCGCAAAACACATACTGTTGTGTGCATGAGGCATTAAGCAGATACCATGACAGTATTTAAACAGTACCAATACTAATCTAATAGCAAACGGCATTGAGGGTTATAATTAATCTAACTATTGGTTTAAGAAAGGGTGAACTGCCTGGACCTGTACCATAAGGCTAGCTTCACACTAGCGCTCAGGATTCGGCAGGCTGTTCCGACAGTAAACACTCTGCCGGATCTCTCTGCATTCCGGCATTGCCAGAAGCTTAAACGACGCAGTCTCGCCCCGTTAACTATAATGGGGACTGGCAGAGATCTGGCCGCAACTCGGCAAATATGCTGAGAATTGGCCAGCAGAAATCCACGTGTTACTTGCGATTTTTGGTGCGGATTTGCAAAGGGTGAACTCTGCATTGAAAATCACACAGCAGGTCAATTTCCACACGGAGGAAAACAAGTCAAGTGTGCATAAGATTTGTAATCTCATAGACTTTGCTGGTTCTGTATTAAGCTGCAGCTTTTCCACACAAGATCCGCGCGTAATCCTCAGTGTGTAGCTTACATCATCTGCTCTGTCAGCCATGAAAACACCGCAGAAGCCACGTTCAATATAAGAATCACATATAAGTACAGTATGAGATGAAAAATTACTAAACAAAAATCACTCTAATACTCGCCATTATAAGACATAAACACAGTCTTTATTGCCCATAGCAAGCAATCACAGCGCAGCTTTTATTTCTTATAGCGCGCCTGAACAATTAAAGCTGCGCTCTGATAGGCAACAAAAACAGTTCTCTAATAAATGAATCCCTCGATAAATTGATACACAGAAAATAATTAAAATGTGTAATGATGCATAATGTAAAAAAAAAAAATGTAAATAAATATATTTAAAATTTTAAATATATTCTGATTTTCAAATTAACATTTTGAAAAAGACTTACTTTAGCATCCTAAAACAAGGAAGAGCATACAGCAATGAAAGGGAAAAAAGATTATATTAAAATAGCAAATCATCTTAAGCAGTAAATTTAATAGTGTCGTCATAACATATTACATAAAAATTAACGCTCTATGGCCTCATGCACACAACCATATGTTTTGCAGTCTACAAACAGTGGATCCGCAAAACACAGACACCGACTGTGTGCGTCCCGCACTTTCCCGTCCCTCCCTATTGTAAAAAAGCCTAATCTTGTCCGCAAAACTGACAAGAATACGACATGCTCTATTTTTTTGTGGGACGGACACACGGATGCAGGCAGCACACAGATAACATCCGTGTGCTGTCTGTATCTTTTGCGGCCCCATAGAAATGTGTACGTTATATATATAAATGCAAGAAGTGCGGATTGGACGCTGACTGAATATACGGTTGTATGCATGGGGCCTTAGACACTTTCTGAGGAAAAAATAATAATAAAGTTTCCATTTCTGCTAACTTCTGGCAAAAATATAAAATCTCAGACGGACTCACTATGCCCTCAGTGAATACCTTGGGGTGTCTACTTTCCGAAATGGGGTCATTTGTGGGTGTGTTTACTGCTCTGGCATTTTGGGCGGGGCTAATTGTGAGCAGCCCTGTAAACCTAAAGGCACTGTTGAATTTGCTCTTTATGCATTCAGGCAGCAAAATGCAGCACACGCTAGTACTCAGTAGCAGCAGGGCAAGTAGTGCTTGGGGTGTATTTTTACATATACTCATGTTGGGTGAGAGAAATATCTCTGTAAATTGTCAACTTTGTATAAAAAAATTTAAAAAGTTGTCATCTACAGAGATATTTCTCACACCCAGCATGGGTATATATAAAAATACACCCCAAAACTCATTGCCCTACTTCTCCTGAGTACGGCGATACCACATGAGTGACACTTTTTGCAGCCTGGGTGCGCAAAGGGCCCTAAAACCAATGAGTACCTTTAGGATTTCACAGGACATTTTTACGCATTTGGATTCCAGACTTCTTCTCAGGCTTTAGAGACTCCTAAAATGCCAGGGCAGTATAAATACCTCACAGTGACCCCATTTTGAAAGAAGACACCCCAAGGTATTCCGTGAGGGGTATGGTGAGTTCATGTAAAATTTTATTTTTGTCACAAGTTAGTGGAATATGAGACTTTGTAAAAAAATAAAAAATAAAATATCAATTTCCGCTAACTTGTGCCAAAAAACCATTCTGTGAACTCGCCATGACCCTCACGGAATACCTTGGGTGTCTTCTTTCCAAAATGGGGTCACTTGTGGGTATTTATACTCACCTGGCATTTTAGGGGTCCCTAAAGCCGTGAGAATCTAAATGCGTAAAAATGCCCTGAGAAATTCTAAAGGTACTCATTGGTTTTAGGCCCCTTTGCACTTCAGGCTGCAAAAGTGTCACACATGTGGTATGCTGCATTAGGAGAAGTAGGCACGTGCTTGGGGTGTATTTTATATATACCATACTTGTGTGAGAAATATCTCTGTAAATGACAACTTTTAAAAAAAATTATACAAAGTTGTCAATTTACAGAGATATTTCTCTCACCCAGCATGGGTATATGTAAAAATAC
This sequence comes from Bufotes viridis, assembly GCA_033119425.1. Taxonomy (NCBI): domain Eukaryota; kingdom Metazoa; phylum Chordata; class Amphibia; order Anura; family Bufonidae; genus Bufotes; species Bufotes viridis. The sequence continues at coordinate 68,237,101 of CM065591.1, forward strand.
ACCCCAAAACACATTGCCCTACTTCTCCTGAGTACGGCGATACCACATGAGTGACACTTTTTTGCAGCCAAGATGCGCAAAGGGGCCCTAAAACCAATGAGTACCTTTTAGGAGGGCATTTTTACGCATTTTTCTTCTCACGCTTTAGGGCCCCTAAAATGCCAGGTCAGTAGAAATACCCCACATGTGACCCCATTTTGGAAAGAAGACACCCCAAGGTATTCCGTGAGGGGCATGGCGAGTTCACAGAAGATTTTTTTGGCACAAGTTAGCGGAAATTGATTTTGTATTGTTTTTCTCACAAAGTCTCCCTTTCCGCTAACTTTTGACAAAAGTTCAATTTTTCATGGACTCACCACACCCTCAGCGAATACCTTGGGGTGTCTTCTTTCAAAATGGGGTCATTTGTGGGGTGTTTATACTGTTCTGGCATTTTGGGCGGGCTAAATTGTGAGCAGCCATGTAAAAGCTAAAGGTACTGTTGAATTTGGGCCCTTTGCATACTCCAGGCTGCAAAAGTGTCACTCATGTGGTATCGCCAGCACTCAGGAGAAGTAGGGCAATGTGTTTGGGGTGTATTTACATATACCCATGTTAGGTGAGAGAAATATCTCTGTAAATTGACAACTTTGTATAAAAAAATTTAAAAGTTGTCGCTTACAGTGATATTTCTCACACAAAGTATGGGTATATATAAAAATACACCCCAAAACACATTGCCCTACTTCTCCTGAGTACGGCGATACCACATGTGTGACACTTTTTTGCAGCCAAGATGCGCAAAGGGGCCCTAAAACCAATGAGTACCTTTAGGATTTCACAGGGCATTTTTACGCATTTGGATTCTCACGCTTTAGGACTCCTAAATGCCAGGGCAGTATAAATACCTCACATGTGACCCCATTGTGGAAAGAAGACACCCCAAGGTATTCCGTGAGGGGCATGGCGAGTTCACAGAAAAAAAAAATTTTGGCACAAGTTAGCGGAAATTGATATATATATATATTTTTTTTTTTACAAAGTCTCATATTCCACTAACTTGTGACAAAAATAAAATTTTACATGAACTCACCATACCCCTCACGGAATACCTTGGGGTGTCTTCTTTCTAAAATGGGGTCACATGTGAGGTTTTTGTACTGCCCTGGCATTTGAGGGTCTCCGCAATCATTACACGTATGGCCAGCATTAGGAGTTTCTGCGATTCTCCTTATATTGAGCATACGGGTAATGAGATTTTTTTCCGCTCAGCCTCTGCGCTGAAAAAAAAAAATGAACGGCACAGATTTTTTCATTCGCATCGATCAATGTGGGATGAAAAATCTCTGCCAAAATCAGTGACTGCGGTGCGGGCTGGGCGCTAACTACCTAACAAGTAGCTAACTAACTGGCGGTGATAAGGGACCCTTATGCCCCATTCACACGTCCGAAATTCTGTTTACGGAACGGAATTGCGGACCCATTCATTTCTATGGGGACAGACTTTGTCCCGCTCGGATCCGGAATTACGGATCCGCGCTCCGGGTCTGCACTTCCGTTCCGCAAAAATATAGAACATGTCCTATTCTTGTCCGCAATTGCGACAAGAAAAAGCATTTTCTATATAGTTCTGTGCGGATCTGCAAAATGCGGAAAGCACATTGCCGGTGTCCGTATTTTTGCGGATCTGTAGATCCATGGATCCGCAGATCCATGGATCCGCAAAACACATACGGACGCCTGAATGAGCCTGTAGGGGGTGATTAGTGACAGGGGTGACAGGGGTGATCAGGGGGTGACATGGGTGATCAGGGTTAATCAGTGATGGGGGTGGGGGGTGTGTAGTGATTGGTGCACTTTTCCTATAGCTTCTCTGGTGGTCCCAAACAAAGGGACCACCAGACGAGCAGATAGTAGTATATCAGACGCTGTTTAAAAACAGCGTCTGATATGCGATTTAAATCAGAGGCTGACTTCAGTTTTCTGCTGCAATTTTGCAGTTTGTCTTGCGGCAAATCTGCACGTGGATTATTTTCATTTTAATTGGTTTAATCCGTGTGTGGCTACCTATTTATGATTTCTGTCCATACTCCAGGTTACGGTATACAGTGACATGTCACTGTAAACACCGCTATTTCATCTAGAGCCTCATTTGCATATATTAAAACTAATATTAATGCCTTCTGCTGCCAAGCGCTCATGTAACAGGTCAGCCAGTGTCATAGGGACAAATCTCCTGACAGATGTGCTTTAATAAACTGAGCCATTCCGATATTTGTAGCAAAAAGAGTAGCACAGTATGCAGCCTTCCGAAATATCCAATAGCCAAACAGCTAATCAAAAATACTAGGTCAGTTTGGATTCACTGGAAAATATATCTGTTATGGCTCCCATGATAGATGGAAACCATGATGCCAGTGTAAACGTGGCCTATTGCACTATGCATCTCCAGCATTAACATCAAGCAGAATATATTGTGACAGACATTATATCGCCTCAATACACACAGCAGAAGAAAAGCAAATAAACACAGGCGTATCAACCTACTGTCATTTTATTTTGACACATGCCAACAAAAACTATACATGAGGTTTGCGAGTTAAGAAGGTTCAAACACAATTCTTACAAATAACACTCACTACCAAAGCATTGAGAGAGTACAGACCAGCGCAAGGAACTCTCTGAAGTAGGGAAAAGAAAAATAATCAAGACTTGGCTGAGTATTGTCTTCAGCTGGATTTCCTATTTTTACATTTTACATTTTTGTCTTTGTTCTGGTTTGTTAACTTTGATACAGTTTCTATTTTTTGCTAATATGTGTCAGTATTAGCCGAAAAATATTATGTTTGAGGTCCGCAAAATGTTTCTCGGACGCTTCGAGAAAGCAGATATATTTCCAGAACAAATAAGCAGAGAGCTTATGGTCTATGTACACTGCAGTGTATGTCATAAGTATATGGCATCCTGATATATCTGAAGCCTCCAACGTATGCTTCCGTATAGCCAAAGATGGCTTCAATGTTAAACATACATATATCATGTAGTATGCATTTCTTTTGCGGGATGCTTCTGTATGGAATGGTGTAGAATGCACTGTTCCATTACAGCGGAGAAAAGTGCACAGCGAATGCTGGAGATGCGGACAAGGCATTGGTAACTACGAGCACATCTGGTACTCATGTCCCTCTCTCACCCCTTTTTGGAGTGACATATGCAACATAATCAATAAGGTATTCGATACAGAAGTCGTTATATCTGTAAATATGGTTCTGTTTAATTTGTACAATACACACCAACAAGGTGTGAAGTCAGATCTGTGTAATCATATCCTAAACGTGGCTAAGATATTGGTCCCAAGGCGTTGGCTTCAAAAGGATCCACCGACACTGAGAGATTGGCTCTCTGAATTTATCAAAGTCTGTGACTATGAAAAGAGAAGATGGAATGCTGCATTCAAGCCTGAAAAGTTTGACAAGATATGGAAAAGATGGCTTTCAGCGGTGGAAAAGGATATTATCTCATCTGTGTGTAATGCTGCTGGACTATAATGTTGATTAGGTAGCTCAGGGCTTATTGTTGAATGGATAATTAAAATTACATTTAGAAGAGTAAGATAGGACATTGTTCTGTCTGCTGTATATTAAAGGTGATGTGGCACTGCAGATCACTAATCTTGTTCCCCTTCCTTACCCTATTATCCTTCCTACTTTCCTATACCCCCCCCCCCCCTAATTATACTGATGTTGAATAGCATGTTCTACATTGGCGTTTTGCTTTTGTTTATCTTGCTATTTTTTGTTTGTGAAATATTTGGGTTGCTCTGCAATCCGTTGACCAGCTTGATAAAAAAAAAAAACTTGTGTTAAATTTGAATAAAACACATAATTTACAGAAAAGTGCACACCCAAGCATACCAGCCTGGCGGAGATACAGGTTCTATGGATACATTTGACATATGCTCTACAGTAAATAGAGGCTTACTTGTAAGGCCAGTCCAACAAAACCATGATCTGGGAGGCCTAGGAACCATCAGCCTGGTACAAGGGCTCCATGCTTCTACAGCCTATGTAGACACATGGTATACCATGCAGGTGAAGATGTGCCAACAGTAAGGGTGCTGCCACACAGCGCAGTTCGGATGCAGTTGTGACGCATTTACTGCATCAGCAAACATGCATTCACAACACAGTTTTTGATTATATAAGAGCTCATGCACACAGCCGTAAGTGTTTTGTGGTTTGCAAACTGCAGAGCCGCAAAACACGGATACTGGCCAAGTGCACGCCGCCATTTTTTTCTTACTCCTACAGAAATGTCCTATCCTTTTCCACAAAATGGACAGAATTAGGAAATGTTCTATTTTTTTTTGCAGAACAGCAGAACGAATTTGCGAATGTGGACAGTACACAACATCTTTTGTGGCCCCATTGTATTGAATGGGTCTGCCACTGATCCGCAAAAAAACACGGATCGGGTGCAGACTGGAATTACGGCAGTGTGCATGAGCCCTAACTGTGTTGTGAATGCATGTTTGTTGACACAGTAACTGCATGCAGTCAACTGGACGCTGTTTTCAACTGCATCACAACTGCGCTGTAAACCAGCACCCTCAGGCCTCGTTCACATATCCATGTCTGTGATGACATCCGTGACAAGATGATCAGTGGTTCACTTGGGAAGGCGTCCGTGAAAGATCAGTTTTTTGCCCTCCATAATGTCAACCGTACTCCATGTAGACTGCTAGGCTGAAAATTTGTTTCCAGTGCATCTCCTACCAACGGTCCATAAAAATCACTGAAAGAACACAGATGCCATCCGTGCTGTGTCTGTGGTTTTGCAAAGACCTATAGACCTCAATGGACCAAGGTAGTGCATGTCTGTGGTTTTTCCACTGACCCACAGCCAGGGGAAAGCCACTGATGTGTGAACAAACACATAAAAGTCAACGGACAGCACATGTCTGTGATCCGCTAACATGTGAAAGTGGATTTCGGTGGAGATTCCGCAATTAAGTTGGTTTTCTGGTATTACTGCATTAAAAAATATAGTGCTTGACACAAAGGACAAATTTATGAAGATTTTACACAAGTTTTTAAGTGGGAGACCTTTATAGTCAGACTCTCTGCAAACATTTACCAGGGGTGCGCGGCATTATAACAGCCAAACACTGCACTACTTTCACTAGGCTACTACATGTCATTGTGAATTTTCCCATACTGAGGAAAAAAAAGCAGTCATCCAGAGCCTTGGATCTCAGTTTGGGTTATACGTACCTTTGAGGTACTCACATTGTTCTCATGCTGTTTTTTAATATGCAAAACAATGTATTATCGTAGGGTTGGGAACTAAATATGGGTCTAGAGGTACAACAACTGCACAGAGCAGCCCAGGGAGTGTAAATGACTAAGCATTGCAGTTTTTAGTTTTTTTTTGGTATTTTTTACATTATGATCTAATGGGTGGTTTTGTCTCATCTTTCATCATGGTGGCTTTGTTCCATCATTTCATCAGAAATTAAAGTGGATAATTAATATTAACTTCACAGCTTACTCTTGATACTCTCTTAACCCAATATTCCACTTTACGACTGTTAAACTTTTACTTCCCACTATCTGCATTACAGTTGAAGTGCCTCACGCAGTATCTATAATGGTCTATACCAGGGATCAGTAACTTACAGCACTCCAGCACTCCAGTGAAACTACTACTCCCAGGATGCAAAACTGCTTGGGTGTTGTTGGAATTCCCACAGATGTGAATGGGGAATGCTATGAGTGGTAGTTTCAAAACAGCCGGGGTGCAGAAGGTTGCTGATGCCTGGACTATACTATAGATATCAATGCAGATTCTGCAGGCAGCCATGATGTCTGAAATGACTGGACCTCTCTGGGACTTTTACAGCAAACAAGCTGAATCTTTAGTCAGTTTGGGACAATCATCAGTCAAATCTCCTGTAATAAAATGCATGTGTAACACAGCCCCCTTTCCTTTAGCTAAAGTTTTGTCCAAGTAAGGTTCTTGGGCTAGTGCAGGGATGACCAATCTGCGGCTTTCCAGCTGTTGCAAAACTACAACTCCCAGCATCCGCAGACTGCCTACAGCTATCAGCCTACAGCAGGGCATGGTGGGAATTTTAGTTTTAGAACAGCTGGAGAGCCACAGGTTGGCCATTCCTGGCTAGTGTCTCTAAGGCTTCATTTACGTTTCTGTTTTTCATGGATGTGTCCTATCTGCATTTTCTATGGAGAGCAAATGTACCCATTGATTTTAATGTATTTGTTCACAAATCAGTGGAAAAATCACAAAGACATGCACTACTTTGTTCTGTGATGCAGACCAAACACAACCGTGAAGTCTATGGGTTCTTGAAAAACCACTGACACAACACGGACTGCATCCATATTCTTTCAGTGTTTCAGTTGTTCTGAATTTTCTGTATTTGCACATAAATTTGACCTAAAACTACATCAGAGTTTAACACGAGTCCTGTAGATAATGATAACCAAATCAAACAAAACAAGTAGATTTGCCTTTAATTTATTTAGAAAAATAATCCAATATCACATTTCTGTGACTTGCAAAAAGTATATAAACCTTTAAGTATCTGGTGAGACCCCCTTGTACAGGAATAAATACAGCTAAACAGCATAAAAGTGATACTGAAAGCCATGGGACTCTATGAGCTGTCCCAGGCCGAAAGTGTAGATAGAGAAGAGCAGGGGTCCTAGGACAGAGCCTTGTGGGACACCTACAGAGAGGGAATGAGATGAGGAGGTGGTGTGAGAGTGGGAGACGCTAAATGTCTGCTCTGTGAGGTATGATGTGATCCAGGAGAGCAACAGGTCAGTGATGCCAAGAGATGAGAGTTTGTAACAGAAGGGATTGGTCGACAGTGTCAAAGGCAGAGGACAGGTCAAGGAGAAGGAGGACAGAGTAATGTTTTTGGTTTTGGCTGTTAGTAGGCTTGGAGGAATTTTAGCCCATTCCTCTGTACAAAACAGCATCAACTCTAATATGTTGTTGGGTTTCCTCCCATGAACTGCTCACTTTAGGTACTTCCACAACATTTCTATTGGATTAAGGTCAGGACTTTGACTTGGTGATTCCAAAACTTTAACTATATCCTTCTTTAACCATTCTTTGGTAGAACGACTTGTGTGCTTAGGGTCGTTGTCTTGCTGCTTGCTGCATGACCCACCTTTACTTGAGATTCAGCTCAAGGACAGATGTCCAGACATTTTCCTTTAGAATTTGCTGGAATAATGCCATCGATGATGGCACGCCTTTCTGGCCCAGATACAGCAAAACAGGTTCAAACCATAATACTACCCCCACTGTGTTTCCCAGATGGGATGGAATGCAGTATTTCCTTTTCTCCAAATCTAATTCTTCTTATTTAAACCAACAAGTTCTGGTTTTGGTCTCATCCTTTAACAAACATTGTCCCAATAGCCTTCTGTCTAGGAGATCTTTAGCAAAGTGCAGACAGGTAGCAATGTTCTTTATGGAGAGCAGCGGAAATCCGGCCATGCACACCATTGTTGTTCACCGTCATACTGATGGTGGGCTCATGAATATTAACTAATGTGAGAAGGGCCTTTAGTTTCTTAAAGTTTACCCTGGGTTACGTTGTGGTCTAATGGACTATTACATCCCTCGATCTTGGTGTGATCTTTGTTGGTTGACCACTCCTGGGAAGGGTAATAATGGTTTTTCACTTTCTCCAAAGCTTCACATACTTTTGCCACTCACAGACACGTGAAATTGATCAATTTCCTCAATAAATATAAGACAAAGTCTAAAATTTTTGACTCATTTGTTAGATTTAGTTATCTTTATGTACTTTTAGAACTTGTGTGAAAATCTGATGTAGTTTTAGGTTAAATTTATGCAAAAATATAGAAAATTCTAAAGGGTTAACAAAATTTGAAGCAGCACTGTATATAATGGGCATCTTGCTCTGCTTCGTAATGTTAGGTGTCTGCATTAAGTGACATTATGTCACTCCCTTTTTGGTGAAATAAATGACTCCTGGGTGTTTAAAATGACAAGTACAAGCTAAACAGTGTAAAGGAAAAAGCAATAACATGGTCTGTTTCACAACATGAGCAAGAAAAAGAAAAAAAAAAAAAGAACCACTGTGCTTCATTTGCAGTTCTTACACGACCACAAGCTTGCAGGTATGGACTGTAATTTCATTTTGAGATTTATCAGTCTTTATTGGGAGCAGCAACAAGGTGACCTAAATTACAATATTACAATAAATTGCTTGTAATGAATTCACATCATTAGTCATGGCTACCTGTCAAAGCTAACATCACAATGACTCCATTCATATTAAAGAGGATTATGTTTAACTTGTTATAAAGTAGCTGTTGGCTATCCTGACATGTCATTTAATAACCCCTAAAGGGAACCTGTCACATTGAACATGGTGTCTGAGTTTCAGGAAGCATGTTATAGAGCAGAATGAGCTGAGCAGATTAATATATAGTTTTATGGGAAAAGATTCAGTAAAACTTGTATTTCATTTATTTAAATTCTTGCTCATTGTGGGCTTTGATGTCCGGCAGGTGGTCCTATCAGTGAAGGGGACATGTCAGCTGTCACGATGTAAGGGGAGGGAAGGAACACCAGAAAGACAACAGAAGGAAAATGACCAGGAACTAGGCCTCAAGGCCTAGGAAAAGGGAACCGGTCACCACCGGTCTATACCTTTCTAAACCCTAAACCTCACCCTGACTTCTGTAAGTATGAATAGACCCTGAAGGTGGGAATACTCATACACCGGAAACCTAGGCCCTGGTAACCCTGAATAGCCCTAGGAGTAGTGACAGGGTCTGAGACTACTGGTTCCTTCCCAGATGAACGAACCAACGTCTCCCTGAAGCCTAGTAAACAAGAAGCAAATAGAAACAACAAGGAGAAGTAGACTTATCTTCAAAAGAAAATGGATTAGCAGGAACTCAGATGAGGACAACACACCAGCTCTTCCAACTCTAGGCAGAGAATATAAAGCGCATGGTATGAAGTGTGAGTCCAGACTAAATAGAGGAGCAGTAATGACCACAAGCTACACCTGACACAAGAGGTGTGGTCATTACCAACAACAACACTGCAACATGTGAAAACAGAGAGGCTGTCAGATAACCTCACGTGCAGCCAGTCTCTAAGATCTTCTAACCTCTGCCACAGGAGGGACCGTGACATCAGGATAGTAGACAGCTACTGTTTAACAAGTTTAGTATTTGTTTGCTTCTGCATTGCAGCCATGGTAGCATGTTCCTGTACTTTATTTCATACTGTTTGGAGGTTCTGGTACTTGTCTATTTTTATTACTCTAAAAGCAGGGGTTCACCCCCTGCAATACTATTCTGAGAGGACCCCAACCATCTGAACAAAGAAATGAATGATGATGTGTTGCTGCTCTCATGTAGTTTTCATGTCAGAGAGATATCAGAACAGGGTTCTACGAGAGGTGGCCTTCCGTGCATGTAGCTCTCTCAATTGTAGTTTATAGGAATTGTGAATTATAGGCTGTCACCTCTGTAGTCATCACCAGAGACAGCCACATGCACGTACAATCTCTATTGGATTGGGTAGAATGGGACCCCCATTTTCCTGGTAGGTGGGATTCCTGGAGGTGGAACCTGCACTTTTGATATGCCATAATTTAAATATTATTATGGCCCTTGGGAGTTGTTCAATATGACAATGTGGCCCCTGGACCAGAAAAAGGTTTTGCACCTGTTCCCAGGGAACCCTCACTCCAGGACATTCTGCAGAGTTTACAGTAGCATCAAAGAGGATCAGATTTAGAAAAATCTCATTTGCACACTGTGAAAAAAAATGTCCACACATAACTTCACATGCAGTGCAGATGTTAAATCCACAGCATGTCAATGCAGAGGGTGATAAAAAAAAACACAGCATTTTTGGGGTAATTTTGGCAGATCTGCAGAGCCGTACTCTATATCAAGTATCCTCCTTCTCTGAAGACAGCTGAGGACACACCAGTTCCTTCGGTTGGTAGGTGACTATAGGATTAGTTGTCTATGTCTGTTCCTGACTCTACTCTTTTTCACCTGCTAGCCAGAAAACCTCTATCTCTAAGGCCTGCTGAGTCGGGATCACTAATTTTTATACTCCCCTGTTCCCCGGATGTACACCTACAAAGTATCGCTGGATGTACAGTTGTGTTCAAAATTATTCAACCCCCAATGCTGTAAAGGGTTTTAGGGAATTTAGTGTACATTTGTAATTGTGTTCAGAATGAAATCTTACAAGGACTTTTTAAAGAATCAAATGCAACTAAAATGACATCAATTGTTTTTGTAATACAGTATTAAATGTTTTTTTTTGTGATTTCTTCATGGACACAATTATTCAACCCCTTAAAGACGACCACTCTTAAGAACAGAGGTTCATTCAAGTGTTTTCGATCAGGTATTGAAAACCCCTGTGGATGTAAAGGAGCAGCAATCAAGCAGAATAAGCCCCAATTAGGCAGATGTAAAATGACTGTGATACTCAGCTCCTTCTAGACATTTACTGGTGTGTTTACAGACATGGTGACGTCAAGAGAATGGTCCAGGAAGACAAGAGAAGAGGTGATTTCTCTTCACAGGAAGGGCAATGGCTATAAGAAGATTGCAAAGATGTTAAACATACCAAGAGACACCATAGGAAGCATCATTCGCAAATTCAAGGCAAAGGGCACTGTTGAAACGCTACCTGGTCGTGGCAGAAAGAAGATGCTGACTTCGACTGCTGTGCGCTACCTGAAGTGCAAAGTGGAAAAAAGTCCCCGTGTGACTGCTGAGGAACTGAAAAAAGATTTGTCAGATGCGGGTACTGAAGTTTCAGCTCAGACAATAAGGCGCACACTGCGTAATGAAGGCCTCCATGCCAGAACTCCCAGGCGCACCCCCTTGCTGTCTCCAAAGAATAAGAAGAGTCGACTGAAGTATGCCAAAAGTCATGTGGACAAACCACAAAAGTTTTGGGATAGTGTTCTGTGGACTGATGAAACAAAATTAGAACTGTTTGGGCCCATGGATCAACGCTATGTTTGGAGGAGGAAGAACAAGGCCTATGAAGAAAAGAACACCTTGCCTACTGTGAAGCATGGCGGGGGGTCAATCATGCTTTGGGACTGTTTTGCTTATACAGGTACTGGGAAGCTTCAGCGTGTGCAAGGTACCATGAATTCTCTTCAGTACCAGGAGATATTGGATGAAAATGTGATGCAGTCCGTCACAAACCTGAGGCTTGGGAGACGTTGGACCTTTCAACAGGACAATGATCCCAAGCATACCTCCAAGTCCACTAGAGCATGGTTGCAGATTAAAGGCTGGAACATTTTGAAGTGGCCATCGCAGTCACCAGACTTAAATCCGATTGAGAACCTCTGGTGGGACTTAAAGAAAGCAGTTGCAGCGCGCAAGCCTAAGAATGTGACTGAACTGGAGGCTTTTGCCCGTGAAGAATGGGCGAAGATATCCGTAGATCGCTGCAAGACACTTGTGTCAAGCTATGCTTCACGTTTAAAAGCTGTTATAACTGGAAAAGGATGTTGTACTAAGAACTAAGATTGAATGTCACTTGGGGGTTGAATAAAACTGATAATGATGTGAGCACAGAAAAGACATTTGTGGTTATTTCATTATAAATGTTATGTTATATTTGTCTGACTTACAAGGGCCTCTTTGATTTAATTGTAAACAAGATGACTGAAATGATCAAAATCAATGTCAAACTGGCCAAAACACTTAATTTCAGTGGGGGTTGAATAATTTTGAACACAACTGTACATCTACAAAAGTGAGAGGGCGTGAGATCACGCTCCGGAAGTGCCCTTCATTATGTGGGTGTGCCTCTCGATGTTTTAGGCCCCTTTCACATGGGCGTGTTTTCCGCACGGGTGCAATGCGTGAGGTGAACACATTGCACCCGCACTGAATCCGGACCCATTCATTTCTATGGGGCTTTGCACACGAGCGGTGATTTTCACGCATCACTTCTGCGTTGCGTGAAAATCGCAGCATGCTCTATATTGTGCATTTTTCACGCAACGCAGGCCCCATAGAAGTGAATGGGGCTGCGGGAAAATCGCAAGCATCCCCAATCAAGTGCGGATGCAGTGCGATTTTCCAGCAAGGTTGCAAAGAGACGGGACCCGATCTTTATTATTTTCCCTTATAACATGGTTATAAGGGAAAATATCAGCATTCCCAATACAGAATGCTTAGTAAAATATGGATGGATTGGTTAAAAAAAAAAATGAACTCACCTTATCCACTTGATCACGTAGTTGCCGATCTCTTCTCTCTTCTTCAATCATTAGCTGCCGGCTAAAGGACCTGTGGTGATGTCACATCACATGGTCCATCACCAGCTCAGTGACGTCATCACAGGTCCTTTAGTCGGCAGCTAATGATTGAAGAAGAGAACGGCAACTACGCGATCAAGTGCATAAGGTGAGTTAATTTTTTTTTATTTTTAACCCCTCCATCCACATTTTACTAAGCATTCTGTAGTGAGAATGCTATTATTTTCCCTTATAACCATGTTATAAGGGAAAATAATAAAATCTACAGAATACTCAAAGCAAACCCGAACTTCAGTGATGAAGTCCGGGTTCGGATCTGGGTAAAAAACATGCCAATTTTTCCCACGCGCGTGCAAAAAGCATTAAAACGCTTTGCACTCGCGCGGAAAAAATCGCACATTTTCCCGCAACGCACCTGCATCCTATCCGGCCCCATTCCGCAACGCCCGTGTGACAGGGGCCTTAGAGTTCCTACATACATCAATTTGCACTGATGTTTTTTTCCATACTACATCCAGTTTTATGGAGTTTTATTCAAAGGTTTTTTTTCTTTCACAACGGCGTAAGAGGTCTTCGGCAGGCTGTTTTCTACCGCTTGCCTACCAGTCCAAAAACCATTGCATGCAGCGTTTCTTATTCAGCTGAATCCTGTCATATTTGGTAGTGGCTGGATCTCCGCCAGATCTCATTATATTTAAGGGGACCTGGCGGGCATTTGGTAACATCTGGCGATGCCAGATCGAGAGAGTTCCAGAAAGCTGTTCTCCACCGGAACAGCCTACTAGAGGCCTCTAATGACTATGTGAACCATGTTTTTTTTCTTCTGCCAAAACACCAGAAAAAACACCAAACGCTTTAGCAAGCTGTAATTTTATAAAAACGCCAGAAATGCCACCTAATTAGCAAAACAGTCAGTGTGTTCTCATCTCCTCCTGCTCCATAACAATGATGCCTGCATCCACCATGCTCAATGTGACGGGTTCCTTTTAGGATAGCTGCAACTCAACCCCTAAGTCTCCTATTGTTTTAATCTTCGTATTGTTTCGTATTTTAATCAGAATAAATATGAGCATTGTTTGCCAAAGACCGAGGGAAGACTATTTACAACGGCGAACAGTCCCGCATGTCAACAATTTCTTGGCAATCTAATGCATAACCTTCAAGTACAATAGATAACTTGTTTTTCGAGAAAACTAATTTATAAAACCACAATACCATGCCTGACGAAGAGACCTAAGAAGTCTCAAATTAAGACTGAACCCGCCATAGAAATGTCAGTGCACGCCAATTTACAGGATAATGGCTTTCAGCCAACAATTAGTATTTCAACATGATTAACTGGATGGATAAGATAAGAGCATAGTGCTGATCACATATTTCCTGTGCAAAACCTGCAATGAATGCAAATGAGCAGAACCTCTGAACAGACGCAAAATCAATCATCTGGTACTGGCAGTTATGTGACGTCAGAACCAGTGGCATCGGAGAAAAAGAGAACTGACAGGCCCCCACAGCAAGTTTTTGAACGGGCCCCCTACCGGCAGGCGTTCTGTCCATTTCCTACACATATATACTGTATGTCATGTCACTGTATATAAAGTCATTGTAAAATACAGTTGAGGAGGCCGTGACAATAAAATCTTTCAGCCCTCCTCCCGAACAGATCCGTTCTGAGTTCACCCCTGGTAAGAACTTATATAAAATCATCAGAAATTGGGATGCAACAGGAATAAATACTTGGGAACTATATGAATGGAAGGGATCCCTGTTATCCTGCCATTTTTCACCTTAAGGACTAGGCCATTTTTTGCAAATCTGACCAGTGTCACTTTATGTGGTGATAACTTTAAAACGCTTTTACTTATCCAGGCCATTCTGAGATTGGTTTCTCGTCACATATTGTACTTCATGACAGTGGTAAATTTGAGTCAAAATATTTCATTTTTATTTATAAAAAAAATACCAAATTTACAAAAAATTGGGGAAAATTTGAAATTTTCAAAATTTCAATTTCTCTGCTTTTAAAACAGATAGTGATACCTCCTAAAATAGGTATTACTTTACATTTCCCATATGTCTACTTCATGTTTGGATCATTTTGTAAATTACATTTTCTTTTTTTGGAGAGTTAGAAGGCTTAGAAGTTTAGAAGCAAATCTTAAAATTTGTAAGAAAATTTCTAAAACCCACTTTTTAAGGACCAGTTCAGGTCTGGAGTCACTTTGTTGGCTTACATAATAGAAACCCCCCAAAAATGGCCCCATTTTAGAAACTACACCGTCAAGGTATTCAAAACTGATTTTACAAACTGTGTTAACCCGTTAGGTATTCCACAAGAATAATGTAGATGGAATTTCACTTTTTTGGCTGATTTTCCATTTTAATCCATTTTTTCCCGCTAACAAAGCAAGAGCTAACAGCCAAACAAAACCCAATATTTATTGCCCTGATTCTGTAGTTTACAGGAACACCCCATATGTACTCGTACACTGCTGTACGGGCACACGGCAGGGCGCAGAAGAAAAGGAGCGCCATATGGTTTTTGGAAGGCAGATTTCACTGGGATAATTTTAAGTTGCAATGTCATATATTTGAAGACCCCCAGATGCACCCCAAGAGTAGAAACTCTCAAAAAGTTACCCCATTTTGGAAACTACAGGATAAGATGGCACTTTTGATGGTACTATTTTAGGGTACATATGATTTTTATTTGCTCTATATTACACTTTTTTGAGGCAAGGTAACAAAAAAATAGCTGTTTTGGCATGTTTTTATTTTTTAAAATGTTCATCTGACAGGTTAGATCATGTGCTATTTTTATAGAGCAGGTTGTTATAGACGCATTAATACCAGATATGATTGGTTGTTTGCTTCAGTTGTTTGGTTTAGTGTCTCCATATTCATAATTTTTTTATTTTTTGGAGGACTGTCTTAAGTAGGGTCTCATTTTTTGCGGGATAAGATGACGGTTTAATTGGTACTATTTTAGGGTGCATATGACTTTTTTATCGCTTGGTATTACGCTTTTTGTGATGTAAGGTGACAAAAGGCTTTTTTAACAACATTTTTATTTTATTTTTTTATGGTGTTCATCTGAGGGGCTAGTTCATGTGATATTTTTATACAGCAGGTTCTTACGGCGTGGCGTTACCTAATATGTATACTTTTTTTTTATTTATTTAACTTTTACACAATAACAGCATTTTTTTTTTTGTGCGATGAGGTGATGGTTTGATTGGTACTATTTTGGGGGGCATATGCCTTTTTGTGATTTAAGGTGATAAAAAAAAAGGATTGTTTTAGCACAGTTTATATTTTTTTACAGTGTTCAGGTGAGGGGGTAGATCATGTGATATTTTTGTAGAGTCGGTCATTACGGACGTGGCAATACCCAATATGTCTGGTTTTCTTTTATGTATTTTATTTTGTGAAACTTTTTTTTTATTATGAAAAATAAACTTTTTATTTTTGTCCCACATGGGACTTCAACTTTTGGGTTCTGATCCCCTCTGCAATGTATTATAATACATCCTGTATTGTAATGCATTGGCTGCCAGCTTTTATGCTGACAGCCTGCCTGTGAGACCCAGCCTAAGGGCTAGATCTCACAGGCTTCCGTAGCACGGAAGCACGGAGACCCGATGGAATAGCGGAGGACACCCGTACCCTCTGCATTCCGCAATCAGCTTTGACTGTGGCATACAAGGGGTTAACACGCTGACATCTGTGTTTTCACCGATGCCGGCGTATGCAGCAGGTGCCCGGCTGTCAGTGACCGCTAATTGGGCGGGTGCAGGGGTCCTTAAGGGCCCTTTACATGGGCCGACAATTAAACATTTCATCGCTAACCAGCGTTACCAGTAACGCTCGTTAGCAATGATGCAGGGTCCGTACCGCTAATTGGGCGGACGCAGGGGTCCTTAAGGGCCCTTTACATGGGCCGACAATTAAACAGATCATCGCTAACCAGTGTTACCAGTAACGCTCGTTAGCAATGATATCAGTGTAAATGCACCGCTAATTACCCGATGAACGAGCAAATCGCTCGTTCATCGGGTAATTGTATCTTTTGTGCAGCACAAAAGATCGTCTTTTGCCGGTGGCAGATGGAGCTGTGTAAACAAAACCTGGTGCCGGGAAACAACGAGACAGTATGGAGAAGAGTGATGGCATTAGCGACTCTGGAGATTGCTGCATGTAAATGCACCGGCCTCCTCCGCTAGCGATCAGCAGATTGATGGGAAGGAACGCTTCCTGCTAGATCGTCGTCCCATGTAAAGGGACCATTACTGATAATGTCCATTTTTCAGAATGGGAAACCATTTTACCATAAGGATCTATTGGACCGAACGGTATTCGGGCCAATTATTGAGAATGCTCATTCCAGATAACTGTCCCATATAATCATGCAGCTGATGCACGAGCAAACACTTATCTGTCGGCTGATTGGCGTCTTTCACCAAGATGGAAGATGCATGATTATTGGCAGAACATCTCCCAGTGTAATCAGCGATGCGCTGCTGATAATCAGTAGAACTGAATGAGGGAGCAATGACTACAGTAGCAATTGTTCCCCCGCATTCACTTCTGTGTCAGTCTTAGTAAGAGGCCAACGCAAATGAACACCGATGGATGTTTTTATTATCCATCAGCACTTGTCCAGCCCAAATATCGGGCAGTGTAATAGGGCCTTAACACATAGGAGCTTATCTGATCCAAACAGCATAGATGTATGGGTTCCCTGACCTCTTTTTGCCAAACCCAATAGATGGTATCAATTGAGAATTTCTCTTCTGACTTCTCCCCTACTTCCCTTCCTATGGTGCCCCAATTCCTACACCATCTCGCTTCTCCTGTCTTTTCTTCTACAGTAGCTACCATCTTAAAAGCCTTTCAGCAAACTTCTCTCTCCTGCATCGGAGCATCCTGGTGAATGGTTCTTACCCAAGCAATTAGCTGCTTTGTGTCTCTTGAACCCGCCCCCCCCCCCCCCCCGCAATGTTTTTCATTCACTCTTCCCCTTTGAAAAGTTATGGCCACAACAAAATCCACTGTTGTACATGGAGTCAGGGGAAAGGGATGAACAGAAACGGCCCTTCCATTTCAGCTTAAATGAGAAGTGGACTTGAACAGGCGCTCGCCCAGGATGATTTGCCGAGTGTACATACCATACCCTTTCTCATACACCTTCAATTCCTGGATAAACTCAAAGGAAAAACCTATGAAGGTATTGTCCTGGCAGCACAAATGTCCAGATTTCTCATACTCTGTTCACCCATCAGCCTCTCCATCTGCTTGATATGTCAGGCATCCCGAGGGTGTTTATATCCACATTTGGTGAGATTGTTCAGCTATCAAAACTTTCTGGAACTAAGGTTTACAGAACTTATCTGTGCCTAGCTCAAAATGGGGGTCATGGATTTGCAGGAAGGTGACTGTGTGGGTATTTTGTGCCAAAATGGTGTGAAATTCCATTTCAAACTAAGTCAACGTGCATATAGCAGCGTTCCAATAGAAGTTTATTCTATTGATAGTTACATTTCCCGGATACACAGTCCCTGGATGTTATCTTCTGAAGCTGGCAGCAGCTAACCTCTCAAAGCCCAGTCAACTCAATAAGCCTTCCACTGAGTGGTGCCAAATATCACAGCACAACCCGGCCAGGTCAACCAGCATTCCTATATGTGAGTCTTTAAATGGTCACTAACTTTTCACACAACTTTGCAGAACTCAATAGTACAAGTGTTCTGCCCCAGCACAGGGAGATTCATTTCAGATCACGTCTATTTCATTTCTAATTCATTCTACTGCTGCAATTCTTGTATTTCTGTGGTGAATAATGTGGTAATAGCACCATCTAGCGGTGTTAAAAATGTACTACACTTTGTTTTTCTGTTAATAAAGATTATTGCATTGTGGAAGGGTAATACATTCTGAGAAAGAGAAGCCCAGCCTCCAGTCATAAAGGACACACTAGCAGACCTGTCCTTCTGCATATCTTCTTCTTAAAAAGGACCTTTCATGGGTCCAAAAAACATGAGCTAAGTAGGAAGAAGTGTAGAGCGACGCCCAGGGATCTAGTTGCACTTATTATTATTCCTGGGCGCCGCTCCGTTCGCCCGCTCTGGCCCTGTTACATTCTCTGGCCGGAACAACTGGGAGGAGACATCAGCCTCTGTCCCTGGGCACCGCTCTACACTTCCTGCTACTTAGCTTATATTTTTTGGACCCATGAAAGGTGCTCTTTAAACTCCACCATCCTTTTGCAAGCATATATGGTTATCATTGTCTCAGGGAAGTTGTTTTAGCTATGCAATCTTATGTATAGGCATCCATGTTGGACATGTGCTTTCTCTGTTAATGTAATGTTACTGTACATGCAATTCTATGCTATATACTTATTCATGTTATTTGTATTCTTATAGTTTTACCACACACAATTACTCCTGTTGACCAATAAACAAGTTAGACTACAGAGAACAGTCCTCTTATTTGGAAGACAGGAATGGTTTATACTGAATGTCAGACTGCACACTGTGTAAACATGTATGAAGACAGAACAAGTGGATACAAGAAACTGTGTAATATATCTTATCTTAGATAAAAATGGCTAATTTTCCACTTATCAACTCTTATACTCCTTAAACCAACATTCTCAGAGAGACAGAGAGAGAGGAAGGATCAGATCAGATGACATGCTACCCATAGAAATCTACAGAAAGGGAAGGGGTAGGTGTAGTTTAAACCACTACAGCACTATCACTTACATTATCGATGCCCTCTTTTTCATTTCCTTTGCCTCCTTTATTGTTTTTTTTTTGTTTAGTTTTTTTTTTAGGAAATCACCAACACTTGCTTTATAAGACATTCATTATATATTATAATACATATTATACATAATATTATGATGTATACCTTCTGTAAACTTCATGACAGTACTTCAACTCTAGTCTGATATGGAGAATCTCTTACAGTAATAATACTCCTTATGTACAAGAGGATGGATGTGAACTAGTGGTGCAACTAGTAGTGAGTGAATGAGTTTGAAATGTGATAACCACTTTGAGCCCTTAGGAATGTATGCATAGTATTACTGACAACAGGGGAAGACACAGACAGCTGAGGGAACTCTTGCAAGAACCGTTCATGGGCCTCTCGGTAATCATAGAGCATCCCCTTTATGACAGAACACCCTCACACCCCACCACATTTAGGGCTCATTTAGCCATGCTTGGTCTGGAATATACATCCCATGTGTTGGCCAAATTTCCCGGACTAATAGAGGCTCTTCTCACTCAAGCTCAATGCATCATAGCAATTTCCAATGCGGTCAGTTCCTATGTGGTCTAATGTACTGAACTCACAGGATGATGTAAATATAGTACAATAGACCAGTGGTCAATTATGAACTCACTGCATTGTAAGTTAGTATGATCCAGTAATTTTAGGACAGAGGATCAGCTGTCTGTTAGGGAGATGCATCTGGCACATGGGCTGTGTAACCGGGACCGAGCACAACCGTGTACATGAGCTCTTATGTAGCTGTTTGCTGGACCCACCCAGGATAGCGGGTTCAGTCATCAATCTATTGTGTGAAGCTCCCAACTGTAATAGCTGTAGTTAGGGGAGAAAATGATTGGGTGAACTGAATTTTGTTGTCTGATCCTTTAGTTCTTCCAGGAAATATGTTGCTGCACAGAGACCTAGCTGTCATATGAATAAGCATTCATTCACCAGTGATTGTAAGCTACGTAATTAATTAGCTCAGTCCCTTAGGAAAAACCTGGTTTTGCATGAAAGTTGATTCAATTTTGTCAACATCCGCATCCACACCTCCTAGCAACTGTCAGTGAAAGGTGCATTACATCAGGATGCCTTCTGTTATTCACACAAGCTCCATTCACTTCTCTGTGGCCAGGGTTCCATGAAAAAACACACATGCTGCAATTTTTCCTAAACAC
The DNA here is from genome assembly GCA_033119425.1 of Bufotes viridis. Taxonomy (NCBI): domain Eukaryota; kingdom Metazoa; phylum Chordata; class Amphibia; order Anura; family Bufonidae; genus Bufotes; species Bufotes viridis. The sequence continues at coordinate 68,257,372 of CM065591.1, forward strand.
AAAGATGATGCAACAAAAACAAAGAAATGAACTGGTCAGAATTCAGTTCGGAAGGTATGCGTTCGCTACACGCATCATATCCGGACAGAAAACTCGCCTGTGTGAAATTAGCCTTACATTCAATTTAAAAGATTGCTGCTCATTGGGTCCTCCTTACCCTCTGGGCCCCTGTGGAGACTGACAGTAACAAGAATTTTGAAGTTTCACTTGCAGTCACACTAGATCCAAACAAATAACATTTAGGCGTAATACAAACATGATTGAACGCATTATGACTGAATTACGTGAAGTCAGAATATGGTACTGCCAGGCAAGTCTATGAGGCTGTACTGTACCTTTTTTCAGATTTTCTGACACGTTTTCTTTCCTCTCTGATAAATATGGCAAATATTCTCAACTAGAAACATGGCTTCTAAGGGTGAATATATCCATGATGAATTGCTTTTCATAGTCATAATGTAGATTGTTTTATTTAGAGTACTCATAACGCAAATCAATGTGTGTCTGTGTGTGTGTGTGTAAAAATATATATATATATACACTACTCACAAAAAGTTTGGGATATTTAGCTTGTGGGTAAAATTAAAGGATGAACCTAAAATGCACTCTAACCTTTACAGGTGAACTTATTGTGACCTTCTCTAAACTTTTGAATGCACGTGTCCAACTGTTCAATGTTTCAGTACTTTTTGCACAACTTGATGTTCTCCAACAAGGAGCTTAACCACTTCAGCCCCCCTAGCTTAAACACCCTTAATGACCAGACCACTTTTTACAATTCTGCACTACACTACTTTCACCGTTTATTGCTCCGTCATACAACTTACCACCCAAATGAATTTTACGTCCTTTTCTTCTCACTAATAGAGCTTTCATTTGGTGCTATTTCATTGCTGCTGACATTTTGACTTTTTTTGCTATTAATCAAAAATTACCGAAATTTTTGCAAAAAAATGACATTTTTCACTTTCTGTTGTAATTTTTTTTTAAAAAAACTACATTTCTATATAAATTTTTCTCAAAATTTATTGTTCTACATGTCTTTGATAAAAAAAAATCCAATAAGTGTATATTTATTGGTTTCGGTAAAAGTTTTAGCGTTTACAAACTATGGTGCAAAAAAGTGAATTTCTGCATTTTGAAGCAGCTCTGACTTTCTGAGCGCCTGTCATGTTTCTTCAGGTGCTAGAATGTCAGGAAAGCATAAATACCCCCCAAATCACACCACATTAGATAGAAGACACCCCAAAGTATTCGCGGAGGGGCATGGTGAGTTCATGTATCATTTCATTTTTTTTCACAAGTTAGCGGAAAATGACACTTTCTGAGGAAAATAAATAAATAAGAAAGTTTCCATTTCTGCTAACTTCTGGCAAAAAAAAAAAATCTTTCACAGACTCACTATGCCCCTCAGTGAATACCTTGGGGTGTCTACTTTCCGAAATGGGGTCATTTGTGGGGTGTGTTTACTGTTCTGGCATTTTGGGCGGGGCTAAATTGTGAGCAGCCATGTAAAACCTAAAGGTACTCGTTGGAATTTGGGCCCCTTTGCACACCCAGGCTGCAAAAAAGTGTCATTCATGTGGTATCGCCGTACTCAGGAGAAGTAGGGCAATGTGTTTTGGGGTGTATTTTTACATATACCCATGCTGGGTGAGAGAAATATCTCTGTAAACTGACAACTTTGTATAAAAAAATTAAAAAGTTGTCATTTACAGAGATATTTCTCTCACCCAGCATGGGTATATGAAAAAATACACCCCAAAACACATTGCCCTACTTCTCCTGAGTACGGCGATACCACATGTGTGACACTTTTTTGCAGCCTGGGTGCGCAAAGGGGTCCAAATTCCAATGAGTACCTTTAGGATTTCACAGGGCATATTTATGCATTTGGATTCCAGACTTCTTCTCACGCTTTAGAGACCCCTAAAATGCCAGGGCAGTATAAATACCCCACAAGTGACCCCATTTTAGAAAGAAGACACCCCAAGGTATTCCCTGAGGGGTATGGTGAGTTCATTTAAAAAAAAAAATTTTGTCACAAGTTTGTGGAATATGAGACTTTGAAAAAAAAAAAAAAAAAAAAAAAAACCCAATTTCCGCTAACTTGTGCCAAAAAAAAAACTTCTATGAACTCGCCATGCCCCTCACGGAATACCTTGGGGTGTCTTCTTTCCAAAATGGGGTCACATGTGGGGTATTTATACTGCCCTGGCATTTTAGGGGCCCTAAAGCGTGAGAAGAAGTCTGGAATCCAAATGCGTAAAAATTTCCTCCTAAAAGGTAGTCATTGGAATTTGGGCCCCTTTGCGCATCTTGGCTGCAAAAAAGTGTCACTCATGTGGTATCGCCGTACTCAGGAGAAGTAGGGCAATGTGTTTTGGGGTGTATTTTTACATATACCCATACTGTGTGTGAGAAATATCTCTGTAAATGACAACTTTTTAAAAAATGTTATACAAAGTTGTCAATCTACAGAGATATTTCTCACACCCAGCATGTGTATATGTAAAAATACACCCCAAAACTCATTGCCCTACTTCTCCCGAGTACGGCGATACCACATGTGTGACACTTTTTTGCCGCCAAGACTAGGATTTCACAGGCCATTTTTACGCATTTGGATTCTCACGCTTTAGGACCCCTAAAATGCCAGGGCAGTATAAATACCCCACATGTGACCCCGTTTTGGAAAGAAGACACCCCAAGGTATTCCGTGAGGGGCATGGCGAGTTCACAGAAAAAAAAAATAATTGGCACAAGTTAGCGGAATTTTTTTTTTTTTTTTTACAAAGTCTCATATTCCACTAACTTGTGACAAAAAATAAAATTTTACATGAACTCACCATACCCCTCACGGAATACCTTGGGGTGTCTTCTTTCTAAAATGGGGTCACATGTGAGGTTTTTGTACTGCCCTGGCATTTGAGGGTCTCCGCAATCATTACACGTATGGCCAGCATTAGGAGTTTCTGCTATTCTCCTTATATTGAGCATACGGGTAATGAGATTTTCCGTTCAGCCTCTGGGGTGAAAAAAAAAAATGAACGGCACAGATTTCTTCATTCGCATCAATCAATGTGGATGAAAAAATCACTTCCAAAAAATGTGCAAAAAAAAAAAAAAAGGAAGGTCCTATTCACACGTCCGCATCTATCCTGCAATTCTGCGGAATAGATGCGGACCCATTCTGTGTGAATAGGGGCCGGCGGTGATGCGGAGAGCACACTATGTGCTCGCCGCATCAGCATTTGCGAAGCTGCGGTCGCAAACTTCCGGGTTTCAGCCCCCAAACATCCGGCCTCAGCTCCGCAAAAGATAGAGCATGTCCTATTCTTGTCCACAATTGCCGACAAGAAAAGGCATTTTCTATATAGTTCTGGCAATGTGCGGATCCGCAAAATGCGGAAGGCACATTGCCGGTGTCCGTGTTTTGCGGATCCGCAAAACACATACGGACGTCTGAACGAGCCTTACAGGGGGGTGATTAGTGACAGGTGGTGATTAGTGACAGGGGGTGATCAGGGGGGTGACATGGGGTGATCAGGGGTTATTAATCGGAGGTTAATCAGTGACGGGGGGGGGGTTGGATGGGGGGGTCTGTGTGGTGATTGGTGCACTTACATATGTTTCCTTTGGTGGTCCCAAGCAAAAGGGACCACCAGAGGAACAAGCAGCAGGCATATCAGACGCTGTTAACAAAACAGCGTCTGATGTGCGATTTTTTTTAACTTCTACAGCCTGCCAGCGCATGATCAGCGCTGGCAGGCTGTAGTTTACCTTCTCCCCGACGCGATCCTAACGTCTCGCGAGATGACGCACGGATGCGTCCAGGAGGAATAAACCTCCCGCTACCTGGACGCATCCGTGCGTTAGGCGTTCCAGCGGCGGTTAATGGCAAAATTCACAACAGGTGTTTGATCCATGAATAGCCCAATAAATTTCCTAGTTCAGTTAGAATTGGTATTTAAACAGTCCTCCTCATCATGCTGTTCTCATTTTCACATCATGAGACCATAAGGACACCTTAAAATTGATTAACAGTACCTCGCCATTGCGAGGCTTCAAGCAGAATGTTTTCAGATGGAAGTGGCCACTGAGCTTAGAGTGTAACCAAGTGTCATCAGCAGGTTGCAACAGAGATACAGAGAGACTGGAAGGCATAGAAGCGGACATCCTTTGGCCATAACCCAAACTGATGACCGTTTCATTGTGAACAATGCCCTGTGGAACCAGATGATGAATACCACACAACTCCAGGCACATTTAAGCAAGGTGAGAGGCACCTAACTGTCACGTCAGACCATTTGAAACTTTTTACATTAGCGTGGTCTGCGTGCTAGCTGACTTGCAAGGGTACCTGACCACACCACCAGGCACAGGCGTCATCGTATTGCATCGGCCAGAGAGCATGTATGCTGGACGAGGGACCAGTGGGCCTCAGTGCTGTTCACTGATGAATGTCAATTCAGGCTGAGCAGAAATGATGGCCGCCAACGATATTGGAGACGTCAAGAAGAACGCTAGCCTCTGTTGTCACCAGATGAGCCTTTGGTGGTGGTGATGTAACAGTGTGGGCAGGTGTGTCAAGTCAATGCAGAATCACCATTGCATACTTCTACATAAATGCCCTACTTTCATGATATAATATCACTGTAGCGTGAACTTTTTACATTTTCCATAAATTTCACCCGAAAGCCAAATTTCCCTAACTTTTTGTGAGTAGTGTGTATATATATATATATATATATATATATATATATATATACACTAGATGAATTTCATTTAATGTTTGTGTGTGTCGTTAAAAGATATCGACAGTATCCACTGTAACAGTGACATCCACAGTCCCCCCACATTCCCACAGTGCCCCGTCTCCTTAAAATGGGACCTCCACAGCAGCCCACCCCTTAACTTTGACCTTTACAACAGCCTGCCCCTTTAACAGTGAGTTCCACAGCATCCCACCCCCTTGACAGTGATCTCCACAGGGGCCCATCCCCTTAACAGTGACCTCTACAGCACCCGCCCCTTAACACTGACCATAAGTTGCAGTCCCCTAAACTGACCTCTACCATTCCCGGGAACCTTAACAGAGACCTCCACAGAGACTGCCCATTTAACAGCGACTGCCACAGTAACCCAATCCCTTAACAGTGACCTCCACTGTATCCTGCCACTTTAACAATGACCTCCACAGAGCTATGTTCCCTTAAAATGTAACTTCCACAACACCCAACCCCCTTAACAGTGACCTCTACAGCACCCTGCCCCTTAACACTGACCTCCATAGCAGACCTTCCCTTTAACTGTGACCTCCACCGTTCCCTTCCCCCTTAACAGAGACCTCCACAGTGCCCGCCCCTTTAACAGTGACCTCTACAGCGGCCGCCCCTTTATTAGTGACCTCCACAGTACCCCATCTCCTTAACAGTGATTTCCACGGCACCCCGCCCCCTTAACAGTGGCCTCTACAGCAATCTGCCCCTTAAGGGTACTTTCACACTAGCGTTTTGGATTCCGTTTGTGAGATCCGTTTCAGGGCTCTCACAAACGGTCCAAAACGGATCAGTTAAGCTCCAATGCATTCTGAATGGATAAGGATCCATTCAGAATGCATCAGTTAGGCTCCGTTCCGCCTCTTTTCAGTTTTGGAGGCGGACACCAAAAACGCAGCATTTTGGTGTCCGTTTGAAGAGGCAGAGCCTAACAGATCCGTTTTTAATTACAATGTAAGTCAATGGGGATGGATCTGTTTTCAATGACACAATATGGTGCATTTGAAAACGGATGCGTTCCCCATTGACTTTCAATGTAATTCAAAACCGATCCGTTTTGGACTTTGTCATTTTTCTTTAAACCTAATGCAAACGGATCCGTTCTGAACGGATACAAACGTTTGCATTATAGGTGCGGATCCGTCTGTGCAAATAAACAGACGGATCCGCACCAACGCAAGTGTGGAAAGTACCCTAACACTGACCGCCAAAGCGGACCGTCCCCTTAACTGTGACCTCCACAGCAGCCTGCCCCTATGGTAGCCAGAGGTCCATTTTTAGGCCAGACAGTTCGGCTTTCAGACTCCCTGTTCTCCGTCCAGCATAGGGCCTGGACGGACGCAGGGATGTCCTTTCGTTCAGCTCATTCTCAGACAGCAGCTGACAGAAGTTGTTTTTACCTTCATTTTTTCAATCCCCGTTGGCTGCGGAATGGGAGCGGGCTTCGCGGGACCTGGGGTTGTGGTTTTTAAGTCTGAATGGCCACTGTACCTGCCCCCTGAACTGTGACCTCCACAGCACTCCGTTCCCTTAACAGTGTCATCCACAGCGCCCTGCCCCTTGAAAGCTGACCTGCAGCAGTGAATAAAAATGGCTGGGTTGTTATGGAAACCTGGTGTAAAACTGTGTGTATGTCGAGACTAAGGGTCGGCGAGCTTCTATTATCTGATAAGGGACATGTGACCGTGTGTATGGCAGTTGGGATATGAAGAGAAAGACCTGCAGGCTTCTATTGGCTAATGTAGGTCATGTGATGTACCATATTTTTTTATTTTTTGGGAATATCTCAGGAACAGTATGTGCTAGAGAGCTGAGACCCGGTCTATAACCTTCCCAGACACCTGATGTACCTGTGTGCCAAATTTCGTGATTGTAAATGCAACTGTGCGGATTCCTTTAGTGGACATACATACACACAGAAACACACACACACACATATACAAAAAAAATGCACGACAGTAAAGACAAAAATAACTAAATGTTTTGAACTATATTATAAATTAACTTTTTGTTAAATCAATGAAATATACCGGTATGAAGTTAAGCAACGGGTAACACGTTACCAGGAAATACAACACATGGGTTCATTCAATTACAGTTGAAACGAATGCACAAAGAAACAAAAACATAAAAAAATAAGGAATACTGCTCTCAGCTAGACGGATGTTTTCACCATTTCAAGGACAAGATGAATCCCATTCAAAGTCGTCTGATACTCTGCATGCATGAGGAGTGCGTTCATTTAATACACTGGCACATTAAAGTACTCATGTCGGGGCTACAAAAGAAATGCAAGTTCAAATTCAACATCGCTCAGGGGAGAATGATACACAGCTAAAGAGTTGCCGAAAGAAAATCACTGGGGCACTATGAATCATTAGTGGCTACTGGATGAGTCAGCAGCACTTTATCATTGAGGAGAAGGGGTTAAGTTCATTTGATTGATTGATGTTAATAGGTTCGATTAACAAGAGGTGTTAGGATATGGGCAGACGTGTTTGGCCAAACATGCGGTGACCAATGGCCTCACGATCCCAAAGGTAATACCTCAGTTTTAGGCCTCATGCACATGACCGCATGTGTTTTGCGGTGCGCAAAACACAGAAGCTGCTGCGCGTTCCATTCCGCAATTTAAGGAACGGAACGCGGCCCATTGTAGAAATGGCTATTCTTGTCCGCAAAATGGACAAGAATAGGACATGCTCTATTTTTTGGCGGGGCCACGGAACGGAGCAAACGGATGCGGACAGCACACGGAGTGCTGTCAGCATCTTTTGCGGCCCCATTGAAGTGAATGGGTCAGCTCCCGAGTCGCAAAATATGCGGCTCGGACGCGGACCAAAACAACGGCCGTGTGCATGAGGCCTTACTTGCAAAACTGTGTGGTCTTTGGTGACCAAATGTTGCTGGGCTTTGGCCACACGCGCAGACACCGCAACGTCTGCGCATATCCTGGATTTCATGAACGCTCCCTTTCCTAAGCACGTTATAACTGCAAATGATATATCCCTAGCATAAGGATTACGAATGTCTGTAAGGTATATATAGGATAAAAGTAAACTGAGGGTCCATGCTATTGTGCAAATGCAATACAGAAAACATGGTGTACTTTTCCATCATTACCACAGCATATTAAGGTCCTTTTTTTTTTTTTTATAGATGCTTCATTTGCGGATGTAGCCGCGCTGAATTGACTGTTGAACTGTGACGAAAATGAAATTTAAAACTGAAACTACAGTTGTGTGAAATGACAAACTGACAAGGGCAACAAAGTAAAAACTTGAGACTGCTGCAAAACTTGTCAAGCAGTTCTATCTCAGGCAAATATGTAAATGCTTACAGGTGAGGTGTGGTTAGACACTGGATCTTGCCACAAAAGGGTGTAAAAGTGCTTTCCCCACTGTCCTATAAAAAAGGCTCTCAGAGGCTACCACTCCATCTATGCATATAATCGGTACAATAGTCATGGTCACTAGTGCTGGTCTGTTTTTTTTTTGCCATTTCTGTGATTCTAAGTGATAACAGAGGTATTTTCCATGACAACATGGCTTAGCTGACCTCCAGGACGGCAGAGGGTCCCTACAGCGGCACAATCAGGTAAAAATAAAAATTTAGGGGCCAAGTAGAGCTAAAATGTCTGTCCAAAAACCGAATTTTAGGCTTCTAATAGCAGAACTTAAAGAGGTTTTCCAAGTGTTTTTTTTTTACTGATGACTTATCCTCCGGCAACCGAAACTGTCGCAGATCAGCTGTTTGAGAAGGCAGCAGCACTGGCAGTAGCACCGTGGCCTTCACCGGCTTTTCCTAGGCCATGTGACATCACATTCATCAGTCACGTGGCCTAGGCGCAGCTCAGCCCCATTGAAGTGAATGGGGATGAACTGCGATACCAAGCACGGCCGCTATACAATGTACGGTGCTGTGCTTGGTGACCACAGAGAAGGCCGCCGCGCTACTGTGTATGCCGGTGCCTTCTCAAGCAGCTGATTGGCGGGGGTCCTGGGTGTTGGACCTTCACCGATCAGATACTGATAACCTGTCCAGAAAACAGGTCATCAGTAGAGATGAGCGAACTTTAAAAAAAAGTTTGGCGTTCGGGTTGTGGTAACTCGCGCATCCCGTTATGGATTCCACTATCGCGGCATATGGAATCCATAAGGGGCGGCTTCCACCAACCCGAACTGTTGAACAGTCGAAGGACCTGGGGTGACGTCACCGTCATGTGATCAGTTCAGGGGGCGTGGCTCAGCACGGGATCCAGGGCTGAGCCACGCCCCTGCACTGATCACATGACGGTGATGTCACCCCAGGTCTTCGGCTGTTCAACAGTTCGGGTTGGTGGAAGCCGCCCCTTATGGATTCCATATGCCGCGATAGTGGAATCCATAACGGAATGCGCGACTTACCACAACCCGAACGCCGAACTTTTTTTTTTTTAAAGTTCGCTCATCTCTAGTCATCAGTAGAAAACACTTGGGAAATCCCTGCTTGTGTTAGATGTCATTGGTGTCCACAATCACTGATTGCTTCACAAATGTGTCAGAAAACAATTTTGACTGGATTCACAATTTCTTCGGAGGTCCCTACTTGCAGGAGAGGACACATTACTGTTCCCCTGCGTCTCTCTTTATAAAGTTACTGGCAATTGGGTCGCCAATAAAAGCCGATGAAGTATATGAAAGGGCAGAAGAGACAAACTGTGAAATGTCATCCCTGTATCTTCTGATGCCATCAAGCAGCTGGTGGCCTGTAACATACAGAGTTTTCTTCTACAACACAATATATACTGTGAAACCATAAAAAAGGAGAAAGCTGACTTTTCTAAAGGTCAGTACAATGGTATAAATAGCATAAAATCAATATGTCTTGCCAGCTGGGATAGGAATCACAAAAGGTGGATATAGGATACGTTCACTGATTTCCCACTATTGCCAATTTCCATCAGATATTAACTACAGAAGCCGTGAACATATGGCAATGAGAAATATATCACACAAATCCTATCATTTATGTCTAAATGACATGGCGTGCAACTGTTTTCCACTCCTGGATTCACAATAGCGTTGCTCAGGCCATTACCATAATAATGATGTTTTTTTCTAAAGCTGCTGCTTCTAGAAAATGATCCGAGTCAATGATAATAGCCAGTTTACCCGCTGCCTAATGTGACAGAAGAGGCATCATTCATTTAGGCTCACAGCCCTTACTATGGAGACGGCTGAGGAACATCAGCAATCCATCTTCACAGAGGTTTCTCCGAGGTTACCTTCTAATATATTTGGGTTTGCCAAAGAGTCCTCTGCTCCGTAAAAAGCTACAATACCTTACCTTTGTTATATGTGAAAATTACTAAATCAAGTTAATTAAAAAAATACTCCTAGAAGGGAAGTAAATACATGCAGCATCCATCACCGATAGAAGCCAGGCCTAGCTACTATGTCTTGTGATCAAAGCTTTAAAGGAAAGCTGTCATCACATACCTGTAACTAAAGCCATCTGCTTCGCTAGATCTGCGCTTGTCACCAGTTTCTCACGCTGTTTGTCGCTTCTCGTGCTTCCAATTCTGAGAAGTGTATTTTTATGTTATGTAAATTAGCTTATTGGTCCAACGAGGACATTGTCGTTGCACCCAGAGGCTTTACTCAGTTTTCTATGATGGCCGGGTCCCCCACCTCTTTGACTGACAGGGCCAGGCGGTCTGTACACACACCTGCACCTGAAGGCTGGAGGCAGAGCGTTTGGTGCCTGAGCAGCGCATGGATGGAGATCTCCATGTACTGCGGTTGCGCTGTACATACGCCCACCAATCTCCAACCATGTACCGCTCATGCACCAAACACACTGCCGCAAGACTTCAGGGCCAGGCGTGAGTACAGACTGCCTGGACTGAGGGTAGGTCATCGGCATTTAATCGGTGGGGGTCGAACATCCGGGAGTCCCTCCGATCAGCCGCTTGAGAAGGGACCGGCGCCCGCAGTAACACCACAGCCTTCCCTCAGCTCACCAAGCACAGCACCGTACATTGTATAGTGGTTGTGCTTGGTATTGCAGCTCAGCTGCCCCTAGGCCGCGTGCATGGGCAGATTGGCCATAAACCCCACAGTGTGGTACCTGGTTCTGCTGGAGCGGTATTGGCCTTCTGTCAATTTGGGGCTTCCTGCAACATGGGGCTGCTTTTAGTTTTTTTTTTTTTTCCAGGGCCATTTTATTTTCCCAGTCCGCTACTCGCCATGTGACCGATGAAGCTGACGTCACATAGCCTAGGCAAAGCTGCGGGAAGGCCGCAGAGCTAATGTGAGCCCTGGTGCTGATCTGTGGGTATCCCGGGGGTCGGACTTCCACCAATCAGAAAACAATTTTTAAGGGGTTTCTAGTACTTAGATTAGTTCATAAATATGAGATTGGTGGAAGACGGACCCCGGGTACAACCACTGATCAGTTTTTTCCAGAAGCTTTGGCACTGGAATTCCATAGCTCTGTCCACTATGTAGTGTCGTTCCGGCTTACTGCAGCGATGCTCTCATACATTTAACTGAACAACAAAATGTAGCTTTAATAAACTAATTCATATCCTATCATTTAAAAGTAAAAAAAAAAAAAAAGATATTTTTGCAGTCATCAGTAGCAGAAATCCTCACATGAAATGTTACTTGTTAGAGTGCATCCCGAGGACAAGAGCACACACATTATAAAAGGAGAATAAAATACACGGGTGATCCTGATCACACATTGATAATAAGTGTAAAGTTAGGGATTTATGTAAATCATCGCTACACAAGCAGGATGCCCCGGCCATGCCCTAAACTGTATTACGGGTCACCCAAGCCTTGCTGCAAAGCACCATGATCCAAGATCAGGACCATGAAAAGTGCATTCGGAGGAACGACCCAAAACCCTGGATGAGTGCATTTATGTATAATAGACCTTTAGGTAGAAATGCACTTTAAATAAAAAAAAAAAATGGAGGATGAATAATGTGTAGGAGATCAATAAAATTACTAAAACCAATAAAATAAAGTCACAGGTATAAATCAATGTGTGGACAGGCACCAACTGATGTTATAAGATCCGACTCATCAAATACTGCCATGCTAATAGGAATTGGCCCTGAGCGTAATTCCAGCTCCGTCTCTATACAAGAGAAAGGTAAGTAGTCCATGCAGCAGTCCCTGCACAGCACCCAGTGTTACACGTGCATCCGAACACTTCAGTGTGTAGTTACCAGACACCTACAGGGAGTTTCTGGAAGGCTAAGCCTTCAGTGGTGGCGACTATCACAACATATTGTCTGAGTAACCTCCAAAGTCTTCATTCTGGCTCTACAAATATAAAACCGGATGGTGAAAAATCAGATTTGAGAGCAAAAACTGAAACATATTCCATATTTCTCATGTCAACCAGGATCTGCCAATAATTGCCTAATGCGTATGGCAAGTTTAAAGTGAGTGTTCCCCCCTTAAAGGGTTTCTGTCATCAACTTTTGACATTATAAGCTGTCTGACATTAGCTATGTGCTAATGTCAGACCAGCTTGATAATGTCTTTTTTATAAAAATCGGATGTATATTTAGGCAGAAAAACTTACTTTTATAATATGTAAATTAGCCTCTAGGAGCAGGGGGGGCGTTGCCCTGCTCCTAGCGGCTCCGTCCGGCAACCTGCTGGCACGCCCCTTCTTACTTTGATTGACAGTGCGGGGAAGCGATCCTCCTGCACTGTCTTCTTCTGAAATCCCGCACCTGCGCCGCCGCTCTGTATTCGGCGCAGGCGCGGTGAGCAGAGGACGCTGGTGCCTGCCAGAAGAAGACAGTGCAGGAGGATCGCTTCCCCGCACTGTCAATCAAAGTAAGAAGGGGCGTGCCAGCAGGTTGCCGGACGGAGCCGCTAGGAGCAGGGCAACGTCCCCCCTGCTCCTAGAGGCCAATTTACATATTATAAAAGTAAGTTTTTCTGCCTAAATATACATCCGATTTTTATAAAAAAGACATTATCAAGCTGGTCTGACATTAGCACATAGCTAATGTCAGACAGCTTATAATGTCAAAAGTTGATGACAGAAACCCTTTAAAGGGGATTGTCGGGCCAGTACAAATAAATAAAAAAAAGCTGAAAATGCATACAAAATACTCATCGAACCCTCACCACTCTGGTTCCAATGCTGTAGGTGTCCAACACCAGTCTCCGTCCCTGTTCTCTCTTCACTCGTGAAGCGTTGACCCAGTACAGAGAGTAACTGACTGAGCAGGGTCCATGTAAAGACCATCTAACTGGCGGTAGACACAGAAAGCATCGAAACGTTTGCGGCAAGGAATCGGTAAGGTGTTTTTTTCTTTTCTTTTTAAAGCATTTTCAACCTTAACACATTATTTTACAGGCCAGTCCACTCCTTTAATACATTTTCTAAGTGTTTTCTTATACTGAGCTCCAAATTCCATTCACAGAAGTTAAAGTGGTTTTACCACGAAGACCTGTTACCCCCCGTTTTTACTGTACAATAAGCCTTGAAGGCAGCCTTTCACATTAAACAGCTATCGCCCAAATGACTGTTAAAGGGCATCTGTCAGCAGATTTGTACCCAAAAAGGAGGAGGCTGAAGACATCTGTGTTGGTCCCATGTTCACATGTGCTCGCATGGCTGAGAAATTTAAGTTTTAATATATGCAAATGAGCCTCCAGGAGCAATAGGGGCATTGCCGTTGCACCTAGAGGCTCAGCTCTCTCTCTGCAACTGCCACGTCTTCTCCACTTTGTTTGACAAGGCTAGCCAGTATAAACGTAATCACACCTGCCTGGCCCTGTCAATCAAAGTGCAGAGGGTGCAGTAGTTACAGGTAGAGCAGAGCCTCTAGGTGTAACAGCAACTCCCCCGTTGCTCCTAGAGGCTCATTTGCATATATGAAAACATAAATGTTTCTCAGTAATGCGGGCACATATGAACATGGGACCAACACAGATGCCTTCAGCTGCCAAGTGCACATGTAACAGGTCAGCCAGTGTCATAGGGACAGATCTGCTGACAGATGCCCTTGAAGCTAAGCCAATAGCATACACATTTGGCTCATTTGAGCGTGCAGGTTATTTAAGTGGAGCAGGAAAGATGAAGAGCACCTATCTGGATCACCTAGGTTTTTTCCAACCGCAGTCAAGCGTGGGTCTGCCAGTGCCCACAGACATTAGACTGCTGGTGGATCTCACTGTCTACCCATGGAGACATTTCAAGGGTTGTATGAGGTTAGAAAAACATGGTTTCTTTCTTGCAGACACAGCGCCACTCTTGTCCATAGGTTATGTCTGACATTGGAGCTCAGTGCCATTCACTTTAATACCGGACACAGCTCAAGGACAAGCGTGCATGGCATCCTGATATTGTTTGCAAAAACCACGGTTTCTAAGGCTTGTTTTATGACTCGCTCACAATTCCTCCAAAGCTAAGACTCAGTTAATTAGATAGGGCTTTGTGAAAGAAAATATTACATTGGCTGGGGGTCAAACCAGGAAATACGTAATCCTGGCAAACCAAGTGAAATGACACAATGCAGAACCGCTGATTCCTGTAGAATAATGTATGCAACACTAAGGCCCCTTTAACACGGGCGAGTTTTCCGCGCAGGTGCAATGCGTGAAGAGGACGTATTGCACCCGCACTGAATCCTGACCCATTCATTTCTATGGGGCTGTGCACATGAGCGGTGATTTTCACGCATCACTTCTGCGTTGCGTGAAAATCGCAGCATGCTCTATATTGTGCGTTTTTCACGCAACGCAGGCCCCATAGAAGTGAATGGGGCTGCGGGAAAATCGCAAGCATCCGCTAGCAAGTGCGGATGCGTTGCGACTTTCCCGCATGGTTGCTTAGCAACGGCACCCGATCTCTATTTTTTTCCCTTATAACATGGTTATAAGGGGAAATAATAGCATTCTTAATAAAGAATGCATAGTAAAATGAAGTGGAAGGGGTTAAAAATAATAAAAGTTAACTTACCTTAGCCACTTGATCGCGTAGTTGCGATCTGTCCTCTCTTTCCCAGCATCAGCTATGAACTAAAGGACCTGTGATGACGTCACATCACATGGTCCAATCACATGGTCCATCTTACCATGGTGATGGACCATGTGATTGGACCATGTGATGTGACGTCTTCACAGGTCCTGTAGATCTTAGCTGATGCAGGGAAAGAGAGGAGAGATCGCAACTACGCGATCAAGTGGCTAAGGTAAGTTAACTTTTATTATTTTTAACCCCTTCCTCTTCATTTTACTAAGCATTCTTTATTAAGAATGCTATTATTTCCCCTTATAACATGGTTATAAGGGAAAATAATCAATTCTCCAGAAGACCCGAAACCGGAATTCAGTGATGAAGTCCGGCTTCGGGTTGGGTACCAAACATGGCGATTTTTCACACGTGCGTGCAAAACGCGTTACAAACGTTTGCACCCGCACGGGAAAAACGCGCATATTCCCGCAACGCACCCGCCTCTTTTCCAGGCGTCAAACATGACGCCCATGTGAAAAAGGCCTAACAGATCTAACTAAGATCATGGAGTAAAGGTCCTTGTATACAGGTTGATGCCCAGGCAATAATCTGGAATGAACAGAATGCTGCCAGTAATTCCTTTGTAGGGGGGTGAATGATGACTACTGCGATCATTCATCCCTATACACATACACCGTTTTCAGCACATCCCTCTTTACACAGGACGATCTGCTGCTGGAAAACAATGATTTTATGTGTTTGCTCATCCGTCAGGTGATCAATGGCACCTTTACAATTGGGACCGTCACCAAGACCTCGAATGCAAATACTGATTCCAATGGAGAGATGATCACCTGAGCACGTACACTTTTCTACTGAGATCAATGGTAATTGCTAAAATGTCATCAGTACAATGTCATTTAAGGCTATGGACACCTTCTTGGCAACTTTTTATGACTGCATTTTACTCATTTTGGACTTTATTAAAAATTTTCTGAAGCTTTTGTGATACAAGGGTCACTGTCATGTGAATCTACCTGAAGATCTGTGTTCTGTGGTATTACCGATACCCAGTGTATCTATAGAATGTTAATCCAGTCCAACAGCATATGTAGTGATCACATTCTATAAGACACTGCTGCTACTTATTGGAACAGAAAAGGCTGGTGAAGAAGGAGACAGAGAGGTGGCTAATCCCCACACGTGGGACTGCAATGGTCTCGGCTCCCGCTCTTTCTTCTTTCTTACCCGCTTCTACTTTGAGGAATTCAGCATTACCAAACACACATTTCAACACTAGTTTTATGGTGTCCTAACTAGGAGCAACATATACTAGTGACAGGTCTCCTTAGCAAAATGCTGGCTCACTTTCTTTAACTGACCCAAAATCTTGTACTGAACAGCACTAGCACCCGCCAATGAGTCCTGATATTCATGAGCTACCGGCTTTCCCCGCCCACCTACTGCCGATTCGTAGGGAAACATCTGTCAGAGGCAGGTGGGCGGGGACGGCCATCAGCTCATGAATACGGGGACTCATTGGCGCTCAAAAGTGAGGGCAGCAGAAAACTGGTTACACATTCCCGTTAACTCTTCAACCATTTTAACTGTAAGGGCTCATGCACACAACTGTATTTTTCTGCAGTGGCTATCTTGTTTTTTCTCTTATCGGATAGCCCATTCTTATGTAATAGACCATGCATCAGTTTCTTTTCACAGGTCCATGTGCCCAATCCTCTAATCTCAGTGCAGCCCCTATTCCTTTCGGCCGTTGCGCATGAGAATAGCCCCTTCTGTTCATGGCAGTGAGGAAAAGCAGAATGCCCAATGAAAGCATCCACTGTTCGTGGATCCAAAAGTGGATGCGGCCAAGTGCACGAGGCGTTAATATGTGAAGACATCGCAAAAACCACACACAGCTACGCTGATTAAAATGCAACAAGAGCAAAAACCTTAGCTTAGGATAAAGTAGATAAATGACAAATATTCTATCACTTATTTGAAAAACAAGACACTAAGACAGAAACAAACGCACTGAAAACAGTAACATAAAGACGTTGCTTCTCTCTTTTTCTATATTTTTAATTGCGTTTTTGTCAACTCCCCGGCACTAGAACTTTATCTGTCAGGTTCACAAACCTCATTAAAAAATCTCAAATAATATTGGCTTATACTATAGACAGTATTGTTCCTATGTGAGGGAAGTGTCTCAGTAGCCGAGCAGTAGATACAGGCGGCCCCATGTAATTAGTGCATGGCACCGTATGATGTGAAAGTGCTGCAGGGTAAGGACAAACATGTCAGGGGTGAGAGTCAGCCATGCAGACACACATTAGGCACATATTTCCAAACTGCACTACAGGATGGATATATGGCTTGGCTGTCTTCCAAGTTTCGACAAAAAGTCAAGACTTTGACTCAAAGAGAGGCACTTCCGAAAGGAGGCACTGGTGAGATGTTCTCTTTCTCTGGGAGATACTATACCCTCATTGCAAACTGCACTACAAATATGAGGCCTACAGTCATCCATAGATAGGTGTAGGCAACTCTCTCTCCCGATTCCTCCATAAACTTTAATGCTCAGCCAAATATGCATGTGTTCTCAATAGGGAGTGGGGAGTAAGCGCAAGATGTTTTTAACAGCATTTAGAGATATGCTTTACAGCAATCACGAAGAATATAGAGCATATTTAATGACTTCTATGGGAGTTTTTTATGTATGCTCTGTGGTCTGTGCAGAGGTCACTCTACAGAGAGGGGTGGTAGATAAGCTTCCTTACCTATTGTGAATGGTGGATCCAGTGTTGTCTATATATTAGAGGTGAGCAAATCAATTTGTAAGAATTGATTTGTCTCATCAAGTAGGGTTCTGCTCCTGTGGCCGGGTGTCCCCGAAGCTGATGATGTTCAGGGCCAGACACGTCAACTGGCTGCAACAATCTCGTGCCTGCGCCACTGCTCCAACTAGCAGCAAAAGCACAGAGGCTCTGCTTCCGCTAGAGGAGCAGCGACCGTGCATGTGCCGCGAGCAAGTGCAGGGAGCGTTCTCATGTTCGGGGACACCCCGTTGCAGGTGCGTAACAAAGTCTATTTGTGCATGTCTACTATATATATATATATATATATATATGTATATATATATATATATATATATATATACAGTCAGGTCCATAAACATTGGGCCATCAACACAATCCTAACATTTTTGGCTCTCTACACCACCACAATGGATTTGAAATGAAACAAACACGATGTGCTTTAACTGCAGACGGTCAGCTTTAATTTGAAGGTATTTACATCCAAATCAGGTGAACAGTGTAGGAATTACAACAGTTTGCATATGTGCCTCCCACTTGTTAGGGGACCAAACGTAATGGGACATAATAATAATTATCAATCAAACTTTCACTTTTTAATACTTGGTTGCAAATCCTTTGCAGTCAATTACAGCCTGAAGTCTGAAAGCCATAGACATCACCAGACGCTGGGTTTCATCCCTGGTGATGCTCTGCCAGGCCTCTACTGCAACTGTCTTCAGTTCCTGCTTGTTCTTGGGGCATTTTCCCTTCAGTTTTGTCTTCAGCAAGTGAAATGCATGCTCAATCGGATTCAGGTCAGGTGATTGACTTGGCCATTGTATAACATTCCACTTCTTTCCCTTAAAAAACTCTTTGGTTGTTTTTGCAGTATGCTTTGGGTGATTGTCCATCTGCACTGTGAAGCGCCGTCCATTGAGTTATGAAGCATTTGGCTGAATATGAGCAGATAATATTGCCCGAAACACTTCAGAGTTCATCCTGCTGTTTTGTCATCAGTCACATCATCAATAAATACATGCCCACCCCATGACACCACCACCACCATGCTTCACGGATGAGGTGGTATGCTTAGGATCATGACAAGTTCCTTTCCTTCTCCGTACTCTTCTCTTCCCATCACTCTGGTACAAGTTGATCTTGGTCTTGTCTGTCCATAGGATGTTGTTCCAGAACTGTGAAGGCTTTTTTAGATGTCGTTTGGTAAACTCTAATCTGGCCTTCCTGTTTTTGAGGCTCACCAATGGTTTACATCTTGTGGTGAACCCTCTATATTCACTCTCCTGAAGTCTTCTCTTGATTGTTGACTTTGACACACATACACCTACCTCCTGGAGAGTGTTCTTGATCTGGCCAACTGTTGTGAAGGGTGTTTTCTTCACCAGGGAAATAATTCTTCGGTCATCCACCACAGTTATTTTCCGTGGTCTTCCGGGTCTTTTGGTGTTGCTGAGCTCACCGGTGCGTCCCTTCTTTTTAAGAATGTTCCAAACAGTGGTTTTGGCCAGGCCTAATGTTTTTGCTATCTCTCTGATGGGTTTGTTTTGTTTTTTCAGCCTAATAATGGCTTCACTGATAGTGACAGCTCTTTGGATCTCATCTTGAGAGTTGACAGCAACAGATTCCAAATGCAAATAGCATACTTGAGATGAACTCTGGACCTTTTACCTGCTCATTGTAATGGGGACAATGAGGGAATAACACACAACTGGCCATGGAACAGCTGAGAAGCCAATTGTCCCATTACTTTTGGTTCCTTAACAAGTGGGAGGCACATATGCAAACGATTGAGATTCCTACACCTTTCACCCGATTTGGGTGTATATACCCTCAAATTAAAGCTGACAGTCTGCAGTTAAAGCAAATCTTGTTAGTTTCATTTCAAATTTATATATATAGTCAGGTCCATAAATACCTGTCATTGTAATGTCATTGTAATCCTGCCAGTGATGATGAGATGACTGCTACCACAGAACAGGAATTCTCTATTATTAGGCCTAGTGGCCAGTGCAAAAACCGCTGGATTTTAGGATTTTTATTTTTTAATATAGACAGCTACATGAAAAAATAAAATTTTTTTTTTTAAAGCCACCTATCAGTAGTACCAACCTTACTAAACCAGGGATACTGCCTGGTAGGCTTGAGCCTGCCCTGCTGAATAGAATAATACCGAAATTGGGTTGTGACATTCTTGATGTAATTTAGGGCTTTAGTGCACTGAGGGGCGTGTCCAGCACTGGAAAGCTGAGGTGCACCAAGGAGCTAGGTCCCATCCCTCAGTGCACTGAAGCCCTCATTTGCATAAATAAAAGTCTTTTTCTCTCGGAAATGATGCAGCAGACAGGTATCAGCATGATCAATCCCATCAGGCAGTAAACCTGGTTTGAAAGGGTTGATCCTGCTGAAAGTGCTCGTTAACATAATTTAAACAATAGGTCATTTTCTGATGACATTGCCTTTAAAGTGATTTTCTGGTATTTTACATTGATGGCCTAGACTTAGCGCTAAACTACAATACTAGATAGCATGGACAGAAATATTCCTGTGCAGAGAAGAAGCTACGGGGGTTATAGCAAGAAGGACAGACCCCGCCAGTCACACACTGATGGCCCATCCTAATCTATATGAATGGAGAGTGTAGTTATTTTACCTCCTACTGATAAATAAAACTGAAATTTGGGCTACGCTCTAGTGTCAGCTTAAAATAAGCCCGACAATTCTGCTCATTAGAAAAGAGAGGTTTTTTTCTTCGATGAATCCTTAACTTGATTATAGGTTAGTAAGGTTTAGTAGGTAAGTTGCACAGGTAGTTTTAGTAGAGTTAGGGTTGATTAACTATACCTGAAAAAGTGTCAAAGAAGAGAGTCTAGCTTCTGGAATTCAGCAATGAGAGAGTAGAGAAGCACACGTGTATATCAGATGTGGACACCGGACACAACAAGCTAATAACAAACTAAAAGACAAAGTGGAGGCTCCAAAACACAAGGGAGACAATAGCCTTTATGATGCACAGTACGTCACAAGACAGAGTATTAGAGATTACATTACATACACTTAAAAAGAGACAGAACGCTCAAGATGGAGACACATGCGGAACATGCACTTTACTAATGAGGAGATCCAAACTAAGGCCTGCTGAAAGTGTCGGTACCAGAAACGGTGCGGACGTCTCAGGACTCACATACACAAAGTTTAGGGGTTTTCAGCGATTTGGATACTGATGGCCTATTCTGAGGATAGATCATCAATATCAGATTGGTGGGGGTCAGACTCCCACCAGGCACCCCTGCTGATCAGCTGTTTGAAGAGACCAGCATTCACGTGAATGGGGCTGAGGGGCAATGCCAAGCAGAGCCACTATCCAACTGACGGCCCTGTGCTTGGTAAGCTGCGAGAAGGCCGCGGCACTCGGCATCCTTGCCAATCGGACATTGAGAACCTATTCGAAGGAGAGGTCATCAATACAGAAGACCCAGAAAACCCCTTTAATATCACCCTTTAATGTCACAGCAGGACACGTCCATATCATGAAGAATCTTGGCCTCCAGAATTTGGGGTTTCATGGTTCCTGCTCCAGATACCAACCTAGGTCCGGGGTAACCACTGATTACACCAATGTAATGACGCTACACTTTATAACCGTATATCAGTTGGTCATGTAGCTGAGAAATTTACAGTCCAGATTAATGATGTCTCGGGGAGGAAGCAGGCCAGTGATTTGGACACCCCCTCATCAGGGATTAGTAGCAGGACATGTACGAGAGGCTGATAGGTAGGCATGCAGAAGAGAACTCCAGGTTACTTACCTCCTGTAGCAGGTCGGCCTGCTCTATGGCTTTTAGAACATTTTTCTTTGAGGTCTCCTGGACTTCGCCTCCCAAAAGAAATTCATCCAAAATAAAATATGCTTTCTCAAAATTAAAGATGATATCAAGTTCACACACCTGAAAACAAACCCAGTGTGGATAAGTAACACAATAACAACCAGAAGAACTGTAAACTATCTACTGGCAACACAAGCTGAGCGGGAGCCACGTCTGAGGGCCACACCGCGCTTAGGGCCACAATAAATCTGCATGATCTGTTACAAATTTATAGCTTATTTAAGTTAAAGGGATTTTCCAGTTTGCATCAACATCCCTTAATATAATTATATATGAAGGTAGCTGTAGTTTTGTAATGTATTTCTTTTATATTTATTGCTCCTATCTCCAATTCTGGGTTGTGGTCACATGACCATGTCCATGCAGCTCTTTCTTATTTCCTGTGATGTCCATGGGCGGGGCAGTGATAGGGGAGTGACTATGGAACTAGCTGGGTGGGAGGAGCTATAAACCAGCTGGGCGTTGTTAGGGGCGGTGCTGGAGCAGAGAGAGAAGAAGTGCATCATGGGTTTGGCTGGAAACAGGAAGTGCTACCTACAGGATGGAAACCAACCAGAGGGATTGATTTACATGGAGAAAATGGGGCAGAAGAGGCCGGACTGAAAAAAGGATGTACATGAGGTAAGCAACTACATGAGCAAAGCTGTTAAAAAGCATAGTAATCCTGGAAAATACCTTTCAGTACATGGCTAGAAAAAGCAAGGAAAATGCTTTTGAAATTTTTACACTAATACTATTATTAACATTACATTAACAAACATATTCCTCATGTGGGGAGTCGCTCTGGTAGACAGCGGTGCGGGTGCAGTACCGAGGCAAAACAAAGAGTCCAGGATGTGCAATAAACAGTGTTTTATTCACACTGACACAAAAATACACAGCAAACAGTCTTTCGGTGGTAATTCACACATGTCAGAAACAAGGAGGCAAAACAAAACAGGCCAACACAGGTTCAGTCACCTGGGAGGTGTAGGTGCAGGTTCGCACCAGGCTGTCGGCCCAGCCGCAGGAGAATCCACCTTCAGGTAGCCAGGAACAAAAGCCACCTCCTTGCTGAGCTCTTTCCTCCAGGACAGAGAACTCCAGAGCCCTGTTAGCAGCTCCAGGATAATCACCCCCCCAGACACAGCTGCAGGCTGTGTTTTATACCCAGCCCAAAACCAGGACTGGATCGTGGGGAGCAGCCACCCACCCTACACTTTAGCTGCTCCCGGTAAGAGCCGGCCCGGATCGGCTTTGCAGCCATGCTATTTAACAGAGTCAAACAGCACTAGCTGCTGCAGACAAAAAAACCCGGCTCTTACCTCACCGAGGCCAGCAACCTCGGTGACACGTACCTGCCATCAAATATGACACCTTGCACCCTCTTACACTCATTATGTCTGAAAGTATTCTTGCACAGCGCTCACACAGAGAATATATCCACTAATGATAGGGACTTCCTGCACAGCGCTCACATACAGAATATGTCCTCTAATAATAGGGACTTCCTGCACAGCGCTCACATACAGAATATGTACTCTAATAATAGGGACTTCCTGCACAGCGCTCACATACAGAATATATCCTCTAATGATAGGGACTTCCTGCACAGCACTCACATACATATTATGTCCTCTAATGATAGGGACTTCCTGCACAGCGCTCACATACAGAATATGTCCTCTAATGATAGGGACTTCCTGCACAGCGCTCACACAGAGAATATATCCTCTAATGATAGGTACTTCCTGCACAGCGCTCACATACAGAATATATCCTCTAATGATAGGGACTTCCTGCACAGCACTCACATACAGAATTTATCCTCTAATGATAGGGGCTTCCTGCACAGCGCTCACATACAGAATATGTCCTCTAATGACAGAGACTTCCTGCACAGCGCTCACATACAGAATATATCCTCTAATGATAGGGGCTTCCTGCACAGCGCTCACATACAGAATATGTCCTCTAATGACAGAGACTTCCTGCACAGCGCTCACATACAGAATATATCCTCTAATGATAGGGATTTCCTGCACAGCGCTCACATACAGAATATGTCCTGTAATGACAGAGACTTCCTGCACAGCACTCACATACAGAATATATCCTCTAATGATAGGGACTTCCTGCACAGCGCTCACATACAGAATATGTCCTCTAATGATAGGGACTTCCTGCACAGCGCTCACATACAGAATATATCCTCTAATGATAGGACTTCTGCAAGCCTCAATACAGAATATGTCCTCTAATGATAGGACTTCCTGCACAGCGCTCACATACAGAATATGTCCTCTAATGATAGGGACTTCCTGCACAGCGCTCACATACAGAATATGTCCTCTAATGATAGGGACTTCCTGCACAGCGCCACATACAGATATGTCCTAATGATGGGACTTCCTGCCAGCGCTCACATAGAATATATCCTCTAATGATAGGACTTCCTGCACAGCTCACATACAGAATATGTCCTATAATGATAGGGACTTCCTGCACAGCGCTCACATACAGAATATGTCCTATAATGATAGGGTCTTCCTGCACAGCGCTCACATACAGAATATATCCTCTAATGATAGGGACTTCCTACACAGCACTCACATACAGAATATATCCTCTAATGATAGGGACTTCCTACACAGCACTCACATACAGAATATAATGATAGGAACTTCCTGCACAGCGCTCACATACAGAATATATCCTCTAATGATAGGGACTTCCTGCACAGCGCTCACATACAGAATATGTCCTCTAATGATAGGTACTTCCTGCACATCGCTCACATACAGAATATGTCCTCTAATGATAGGGACTTCCTGCACAGCGCTCACATACAGAATATGTCCTCTAATGATAGGGACTTCCTGCACAGCGCTCACATACAGAATATATCCTCTAATAATAGGTACTTCCTGCACAGCGCTCACATACAGAATATGTCCTCTAATTATAGGGACTTCCTGCACAGCGCTCACATACAGAATATGTCCTCTAATGATAGGGACTTCCTGCACAGCGCTCACACAGAGAATATAACCTCTAGTATTAGGGACTTCCTGCACAGCGCTCACATACAGAATATGTCCTCTAATAATACGGACTTCCTGCACAGCGCTCACATACAGAATATATCCTCTAATGACATGGACTTCCTGCACAGCGCTCACATACAGAATATATCCTCTAATGACATGGACTTCCTGCACAGCGCTCACATACAGAATATGTCCTATAATGACAGGGACTTCCTGCACAGCGCTCACATACAGAATATGTCCTATAATGACAGGGACTTCCTGCACAGCGCTCACATACAGAATATGTCCTATAATGACAGGGACTTCCTGCACAGCGCTCACATACAGAATATGTCCTCTAATGATAGGGACTGCCTGCACAGCGCTCACATACAGAATATGTCCTATAATGACAAGGACTTCCTGCACAGCGCTCACATACAGAATATATCCTATAATGACAGGGACTTCCTGCACAGCGCTCACATACAGAATATATCCTATAATGACAGGGACTTCCTGCACAGCGCTCACATACAGAATATGTCCTCTAATGACAGAGACTTCCTGCACAGCGCTCACATACAGAATTAACCCTCTAATGATAGGTACTTCCTGCACAGCGCTCACATAAAGAATATATCCTCTAATGATAGGGACTTCCTACACATCGTTCACATACAGAATATATCCTCTAATGATAGGAACTTCCTGCACAGCGCTCACATACAGAATATATCCTCTAATAATAGGGACTTCCTGCACAGCGCTCACATACAGAATATATCCTCTAATGATAGGGACTTCGTGCACAGCGCTCACATACAGAATATGTCATCTAATGATAGGAACTTCCTGCACAGCTCTCACATACAGAATATGTCCTCTAATGATAGGGACTTCCTACAAGGCGCTCACATACAGAATATGTCCTCTAATGATAGGAACTTCCTGCACAGCGCTCACATACAGAATATGTCCTCTAATGATAGGTACTTCCTGCACAGCGCTCACATACAGAATATGTCCTCTAATGATAGGGACTTCCTACACAGCACTCACATAAAGAATATGTCCTCTAATAATAGGTACTTCCTGCACAGCGCTCACATACAGAATATGTCCTCTAATGATAGGGACTTCCTACACAGCACTCACATAAAGAATATGTCCTCTAATAATAGGGACTTCCTGCACAGCGCTCACATACAGAATATGTCCTCTAATGATAGGGACTTCCTGCACAGCGCTCACATACAGAATATATCCTCTAATGATAGGAACCTCCTGCACAGCGCTCACATACAGAATATGTCCTCTAATGATAGGGACTTCCTGCACAGCGCTCACATACAGAATATGTCCTCTAATAATAGGGACTTCCTGCACAGAGCTCACATACAGAATATAATGATAGGGACTTCCTACACAGCACTCACATACAGAATATGTCCTCTACTGATTGGAACTTCCTGCACAGCGCTCACATACAGAATATGTCCTCTAATGATAGGAACTTCCTGCACAGCGCTCACATACAGAATATGTCCTCTAATGATAGGGACTTCCTGCACAGCGCTCACATACAGAATATGTCCTCTAATGATAGGGACTTCCTGCACAGCGCTCACATACAGAATATGTCCTCTAATGATAGGGACTTCCTGCACAGCGCTCACACAGAGAATATAACCTCTAATGATAGGGACTTCCTGCACAGCGCTCACACAGAGAATATAACCTCTAGTATTAGGGACTTCCTGCACAGCGCTCACATACAGAATATATCCCCTAATGATAGGGACTTCCTGCACAGCGCTCACATACAGAATATGTCCTATAAGGATAGGGACTTTCTGCACAACGCTCACATACAGAATATATCCCCTAATGATAGGTACTTCCTGCACATCGTTCACATACAGAATATATCCTCTAATGATAGGGACTTCCTGCACAGCGCTCACATACAGAATATGTCCTCTAATGATAGGGACTTCCTACACAGCGCTCACATACAGAATATGTCCTCTACTGATAGGTACTTCCTGCACAGCGCTCACATACAGAATATGTCCTCTAATGATAGGTACTTCCTGCACAGCGCTCACATACAGAATATATCCTCTAATGATAGGGGCTTCCTGCACAGCGCTCACATACAGAATATGTCCTCTAATGATAGGGGCTTCCTGGACAGCGCTCACATACAGAATATGTCCTCTAATGATAGGGACTTCCTGCACAGCGCTCACACAGAGAATATAACCTCTAGTATTAGGGACTTCCTGCACAGCGCTCACATACAGAATATGTCCTCTAATGATAGGGGCTTCCTGGACAGCGCTCACATACAGAATATGTCCTGTAATGATAGGGACTTCCTGCACAGCGCTCACATGCAGAATATATCCACTAATGATAGGGGCTTCCTGGACAGCATCACATACAGAATATGTCCTGTAATGATAGGGACTTCCTGCACAGCGCTCACATACAGAATATGTCCTCTAATGATAGGGACTTCCTGCACAGCGCTCACATACAGAATATATCCATCTAATGATAGGGACTTCCTGCACAGCGCTCACATACAGAATATGTCCTCTAATGATAGGGACTTCACATGCAACATGCGCTCTACATGACAGAATATGTCCTCTAATGATAGGGACTTCCTGCACAGCGCTCACATACAGAATATGTCCTCTAATGATAGGGACTTCCTGCACAGCGCTCACATACAGAATATGTCCTCTAATGATAGGGACTTCCTGCACAGCGCTCACATACAGAATATGTCCTCTAATGATAGGGACTTCCTGCACAGCGCTCACATACAGAATATGTCCTCTAATGATAGGGACTTCCTGCACAGCGCTCACATACAGAATATGTCCTCTAATGATAGGGACTTCCTGCACAGCGCTCACATACAGAATATGTCCTCTAATGATAGGGGCTTCCTGGACAGCGCTCACATACAGAATATGTCCTATAATGATAGGGACTTCCTGCACAGCGCTCACATACAGAATATATCCTATAATGATAGGGACTTCCTACACAGCGCTCACATACAGAATATATCCTCTAATGATAGGGACTTCCTGCACAGCGTTCACATACAGAATATGTCCTGTAATGATAGGGACTTCCTGCACAGCGCTCACATACAGAATATATCCTCTAATGATAGTTACTTCCTGCACATCGCTCACATACAGAATATGTCCTCTAATGATAGGGACTTCCTGCACAGCGCTCACATACAGAATATATCCTCTAATGATAGGGACTTCCTACACAGCGCTCACATACAGAATATGTCCTGTAATGATAGGGACTTCCTGCACAGCGCTCACATACAGAATATGTCCTCTAATGATAGGGACTTCCTGCACAGCGCTCACATACAGAATATGTCCTCTAATGATAGGGACTTCCTGCACAGCGCTCACATACAGAATATATCCACTAATGATAGGGGCTTCCTGGACAGCACTCACATACAGAATATGTCCTCTAATGATAGGGACTTCCTGGACAGCGCTCACATACAGAATATGTCCTCTAATGATAGGGACTTCCTGGACAGCGCTCACAGAGAGTACATACTGTCTACTGTTTTAGGAACCTAGAAAGGTAATAATTTGCATAGTGCAAGAATTTCCAGACACTGCTTCCCATGGCAGTAATATGTGCTCAACTAAAATTATCCTTAAAATGCAAGCTATATTCTAAACATGAGAAAATCATCATTTGTAGGGATTGCATATTCATACTACACAAAATTGGGCTGGATTTAAAAAATGTCATGTAATGGATCATTGTGACAGTATCCTTCAGATCCAATAATTCTCTGATATTGTTTGTGTAACTCCAAGACCGGCAGTAGGAATAAAAGGTGAAAGTGATCACATTCAGCTCATGCACCACTGCAACAGGAAATAATAACCTATATGTGACAAGAAACAGGAAGGAGCCGGCCCTAAATTACATATTTTACGTTCCCTTGAAGCTTTAATGAGAAAGCCACTCTCCATACTCTGTATTTAAAATGCTGCAATTAGACTCACACTGCCAAAATACTTGTCCAAAAGCTCCACGTAACGGTGAATTATTTCCAGGGTGATAAGTTCATTGTCTTGGTCCTCAATGGCGCAGCAGAAGTAAAGGCTGGCGTACCTGAAAGGAGAAAGGACAAAAACATCAGAATTCCAATGGAAATCTGCCAGATCCCACTGTAGGTGATCAGGAAACAATATTGCTCCAATATGCTTACCGCATTGATAGTGGTGGACTGAGTACTTAAGGGGGTTGTCCGAGTTATGAAAAAAAAATATTAAGCACTGTAAATCTGATGGGCAGCAATATAGAACTGAGCTAAGCAAGCTTTAGGTAAAAAAAATCATTTTCCTAACTTCCCTGGTTCTCTTCTGGCCCTTTGTTTACCTGCAATAACAACCATCTCTGCCCCTCCCCCTGCTCTGCAAAGGGAGTGAATAAGTCTGCCTTGAGTGACATGTCTGTCTGCTGGGAGACTCAGCAGCATGTTGTATGTGTAGGACTACAGGTCCCAGCTGTACAATGACACTGCTGATACACACAGGATCTTCCCCCTACCTGTTGTGCAATGCTCTGCAGAACTCCTCTGTCAGCTCCTGTGCTCAGCATTTGTCTCCTCACTGCCTTCAGCCCTGAGTCTGTGCTGCTGAAGGGGTTAAGAATCGAGGGAGAGAGCAATAAGCAGCAGCTGGCAGTGCAGGGGGGCGTGGCCAGCACAGTGCCGTCTCTCTCGTGTAGAGGCGTGTGCCCGAATCATTATCAGAGCAGGTAGAGAAGCTGACATCACAGGTCATGTGACCCTCAGTGAATTCTGAGAAAGGAACAACTACAGGGGCATAAGTGCGTGGCAAAGCTGTTAGATTTGATTAGTTAGAAACATATAAAGAACAAAAAAATTTTTCGGACAACCCCTTTGAATTGGTCCCGGAAAAAACAAACAAACCTAAAAGTGGCCCCAATGTTGTAGGAGGGTCCAAATTGACAAGAGGCGGGCCAGCAATACCTTAGTGCAGCACAATCCCGCCCCAGAAGAACCAAATACCACAGTGCAGCACAAAATACTGTGGGCCCCAGCTGCAGTACTCAAGATGGCGATACAGTTGAATTTAGAAGGACACCTGCGGCCGATAGGGGGATAGGGGATCCTACATTGATTAATGCTGAGAGCATCAGATTGTGATGCAGCCATAAGGAGGGCTTTGGAGGCCCTCTGTGCATCATCCCACGGGGAAATTTCCCTGTAGGGTCTATGGGCAGTCCGCCCCTGCCCACTAGTAAGCCGATCGTGGGATCCCACCAAAGGAAAGATTCATTAAAGACATTAGCATGCCCAGTCTTCTAGCCACTCTTCAAAATCTTCAAAGTGGGCTGTGCCACCCCCCAAAATTAAAATTCTATGAAAATTGGATGAGAACCAATATGGAAGACATATGAAATGCCAAAGTGTTGTCAAATGGACACTGGAATGAAAATCTGCTTAATTAGGAAACCACAAGGCTAGGGCCAATGGTTCACTAGCCAACAAGTTAGACATGTTCAGGGTTCTAAGACAGATAAGCGAAACCAATGATATGTACGGTCACCCAGCTTTCCAAGATAGAGGAAAAAATAGAGTTTTCTCCTCTTGAAGGGGTTCTCCTTGTTGGACAATCCTTACTTGTTAGAAGCGTCCTTTAACAATGACCTGATTCTAAAGTGTCCCACTTGTGGGCCCTTCAGTGATAGGCTGTAATCTGTGGGGGACCCAGGCAGCAAGTACTAAATTTCCCTGCAGCGCCACCACAGGAAAAATCAGGAATTACACATTGGATGTGCGTGTATTGCAGGACAGGACAATTATTCTCTTCTGGTCAAAAAATGATGATCCTGAACAGAGGACACCTCCTCTACTAACTCATAATTGTGCGTCAAGTTTTTATCATCCCCTATCCACAGAAATAACTAGCTGATCGTTGTGGGTCTGACCTCTGGGACCCCCATGATCCCAAGAAGGGGGCTCGGTTCTCCCATTCTGATGGAGCTGCAGGTCGTGCATGCGCCCTGGCGCTCCACTCATTCTCTATATCTCAGGCACTGCATATTGAGCGGCAGTGCACATGCACGATATGCCGCTCCGTCAGAATGTGAGAACAGGACCCTCGTTCTCGTGATCAGTGGCACCCCCAGCAATCAACTAGTTACCCCTCTCCTGTCCTGTGCATGGGGGATAACTTGAAACCTTGGCACAACCCCTTTAAGGTACATGAAAATGGGTTTTCTAAACTGGAGAACCCCTTAAAAGGGACCTACTGTTTAAATGGGGGTCTGTATAAATGAGAACACAGGGGAGCTCATGCTCTGCGCCTCATTAATCCCACTAATTCCTATGAGCGCAGAATACATGTAATCCACAAAAAAATCCGCGTGTGTTTCTAGGAAGCAGGTGCAGGGTAAGATGAAGGAGCTGTAGACGGCGGGTTAAAAGAAGCTGTCATACACCCATTACACTGTAACCTTTCCAAATCTGTCAGCCGCTGCATTGCTATATAATTACTGACACTTAAAAAGAGAAATCTACTAAAAGCCTGTCCCTGATTGAAGACTCTTGGAGCTGATCCATGCACCGATGCTGCAGCGTCCTAGCAGCCTCTCCCCGCTCGCTAACCATTGTACTATTAAACTCACACTGCAAGTACATTAATTCCTGAGCCGCTGTCACGGAGCAGTCAGACACGTAGCCGCAGCGAGGCCCGTGGGGAAGCAGTTCAGGTTTGAGGAGATGATAATTAGGGACCTTTTGTTGAGTGCTCCTCCATGATTCCAATAAACCACCTATCTGCTCCTCTACAAAGGGAAGATCTTGTTTCATTTAGCAGAAGTGCTATTATGTCCCATTAGTGCAATTAAGACTCACCGAAAATATAGAAAACGGCGCAAAAGTCCAACTCACTCTTGAGATGAGACAACATTAAAAAACGCAGGAGAACAAACCAAGCTGAGGAGCAAAATCTATCCAAGTAAACAGCTATGTCATGTCCGGCCAATACAGTAGCTGCAACAACCAAGAACATTTCTGAAATCCAGATATTCCAGCCTCAACGTGACAATGCTAAAATATTTAAATGGGCTATCCCACAAATCTAAAACTCTTTCTTTTTTACTCACTTATCTGGAGGACGTTCTTCCCTTTGTGAAGGAGGTCAGCAGCTCACAGGAGACAATCAGCACCAGCTTCTCGCAGTAAGGATTGCAATTTGTGCTTGTTAATAGGGTTTTCTGACTTACATATATATTTGGATAGATCATCAGTATCTGATCGGTGGGTTCCGACACCTGGGACCCCACGCTGATCAGCTATTTGAGAAGGCCGTTATGCTCCTGTGAGGGCCGCATCCTTCTCGCAGTTCACCCTATGCCAGTGACGTCACGCTCATCGGTCACGTGGCCTAGGCACCGCTCAGTAAAGTGTGAAGATGTAGTTTCTGATCATTTGAATTCCATTTTGTATCTGTTCAATAAATTTCATTTTAAAACCTGTGAATACAGGGGCCGGGGAGCAAGGCTTCGTCTACATATTTTCTCAAGGTTGTTTTGGGATTCACACTCGCTGCGGACCGTGAAACTGGCCGCTCCAAGGTCCGGGGTGATAGCAGATGAACAACACATATACAGTGACAATTATGGAGCACATGCGCTGGCTGCATTCCACTAGGGAATGGAGCTTTTTGTTTAATCGGTATAAAGCTGTAACCCTTCAGGAATGAAGTCAGAAGCTCATCCTACGGGGGACGCCTCGTGTAGGGACTTAATCAGTGCTTTCCCGATCGAGACTCTGACTGCTTTCGCTGAAAGGGCTTCCCAGCTGATTATTATTATTATTTATTTCAAAGCGCCATTAATTCCACGGCGCTGTACATCCAGCTGCGGTTACACAGAAATGAAAAACACACTAAACAAGAAACTATTAACAGACGGGTACAGAGGGGTAGAGGACCCTGCCCACAAGAGCTTACAATCTATAGCTGACTCCATTGGTGATGCAAGTACCTTTAATTCTGGATGTAGGCAGGACTCCAGCTGAAGTGCTTATGTAATTGTGTATTATGTAATTTGGGTCCATTCACACGTCCGCAATTCCTGTTCCGCATTTTGCGAGCGAATTCGTCGAATTTCATGGGGCGGACGATGTCAGCGAGTCTAAATGGATCGGACCGAGGTCGCAATGCGGATCGGATTCGAGTCGCAATCGCGTTCCCGAAAAATAGAACATGCTATTCTTGTCGCATCGGACAGAAAAGGCATTTTCTCTGAGAGTGCCGGCGATGTGCGGTCCGCAAAATGCGGAACGCACATCGCCGGTTTCCGTGTTTTGTGGATCTGTGGATCCGCAAAACACACACGGACGTGTGAATGGACCCTTACCCTTTGTAGATAGATAAGTGCAAAAGAAGGACATTATATTGCTATATGTATATTTAATAAAAATCACATTATAAACCGTCCTTTGAAGTTTAGCTGCAGTTCAGTTAGAGTCTCTCTTTAAAGAGTATCCGAACCTGAAGTCTTGCTCTTATCAGCAAAACACTCAGCCCTATAGAAGTGAATGGGGCTGTACAACACTGTGCTAGGTGAGAGGATGCCGCAGGTGCTCACAGGAGCGCCTTCTCAAACAGCTGATCGGCGGGGGTCCCGGGTGTCGGACCCCCGTAGATCAGGTACTGATGACCTATCCTGAGGATAGATCACCAGCATAAAAAAAGTCAGAAAACCCCTTTAACCCCTTTATTTCCAGTATAGAAGTGCACCCCTTTCTCTTCTGCATAGAATAGTCCCTCACATAAAGCCCCAGAGGTAGTTATGGTATGAAATACCCCCACGGTCTAGAGAGAGATACAGCTATATATTTAGATCAACTTACAACTAGGGATGGATGAATAAATGGAAGGTGTCTGGCCCGCTTCACCTGCTTCTAAGAGATCGGCACTGAGAGGAGGAACGGAGCAGGGAAGCTACTGAGCATGTCAGTCCACCTCTGAATGCAGAAGGAGGTGGACCAAAAGGAAAAACAGCAGGGGGCGCTACCAGAGAGGAAAATGTAATGTCTTTAAGAAACAAATAATATTTGATTGCACGTATCTTGCACTAATACTTCACTTGAAGTGCCCTAGCCCAGGGATGGGCAAACTGTAAAAAACTACAACTCCCACCATACCCTGCTGTAGGCCGATAGCTGTAAGCAGCCTTTGCATGCTGGGAGTTGTAGTTTTGCAACAGCTAGAGAGCCGCAGTTTGCCCATCCCTGCTGTAGCCAATGACTGGCTTCAGTGGTGAAGTGGTCACAAGCAGCATGTCACTGATGAAGCCAGTCATTGGCTGGAGCAATGCATGTGACCCTGCCCATGGCCAGCCGGATGTAAACAGCATGGGAATCGGAAGATGGAGACAGCAAGGGCGGTGCAGCGGACCGGAGTGCCATGGAGCAGGTAAGTATGTATCCTCTGTTTCAGGGGCCAGGTTGTGGGCACTTGATAAAAAATAATTATTACTGGAAAATCTCTTTAATACTGAAAATTACACAGGACCATTAATAGAAGCAACACCATAAATGAAGGCAATACCATCTATTTGCCACCCACTTACAGTTTACTTTTATACATATAAAGAAATAAGACAATCAGATGCTGAATATTGATGCTACACAGTACCAGATTAAAGGGTTTTATGGGACTTGGGTCACTCATACCAGACCGCTGGCGGTCCGACCCCTGGGACCCCCTAATCAGCTGTATAGGGTAGCCACCAATGCCATAAACTATGAAGTGGGCGGAAGGCTCTGTCCACTGTGTAGTCTCTGGAGCCAGAGCACTGCAGAAAAGCTGAGCTGCAGTACCCCGGTGTGGCCACTAAACAGTGCTCCATCCACTGGAGCTTCAGGCTGCCCCAAACAGCTGATCGGCAGGAGCGCTGGGTGTCAGACCGCCACAGATTTGATATTGATGAGGAGAGGCCAACAATATGTAAATACCAGAAAACCCCTGTGAACTTGAAACAATATTTTATCAATTTCAACAAATAGATAAAATACATAAAAGTTTTTCATACCTAAAATCTTGATTGCTACAATAGTAACGTGATTGTAAGGCAAAGCACATAATAGAGAATATCAAGGCTTTATATATTTAACGTGGGTGAATCTTTTATGTTCTCCATACAGTATATTAAATGAACATATTGTGTGTGGGTGTATAGATAGTTAGATATACATACATATACTGTACACACACTCATTGACAAAAGAAAATAATACACCCAGAAAGAAAGGTCTCAGAGAGATGTAGATGATTACGAGTGAGGTCTGATTAGACATTAGGACAAAAGTGCTTCCTCTGCTGCCCTATAAAAAGGCTCTCAGAGGCTACTTTTGGGCAGTGGACCTCTTGGCGAGAGACCCGCTAGACATGCCTCTATGACGCACTAGAAGACATTTTGCCCAGTTGACAGACTTTGAGAGGGGGCACATCATTGGACTGACGGAAGCAGGATGGCCATTTCGGAGAACTGCCTGCCATCTAGACCATTCTGACATTGCTATTAGGAGGCGCACACAGTGGACAGGCCTTGGTCAGCTCAGACACGCTATCAGTAGAGAGGATAGCTTGCTATGACGACAAGCAGGAGAAGCGCTACGTTTCGTTATTCACCATCCAGACACAGGAGGCGCCTTATTACACACCTCTGTCTCTGCTCCCACCATTTCCAGGTGCTTAGCAGAAGGAAATTTGGTCTCATGATGCCCATTACGTGTCCTGCCATTGACAGCCAGCCACCGTCGCCTTTGTTTTTAGTGGTGTCGTGAATGAGAAACCTGGACTGCTGTGGACTGGAACAGTATAGTCTTTAGCGATGAAGGCAGGTTCTGTTTGGAATCTAACAATGGTCGGGTTCAAGTATGGAGACCTGGTGGTGAGCTCCTCAATTCTGTCTTTGCCATGGCATGGAGCGCCACTCAGCCCCAACTGCTGGTGTGATGATCTGGGAGTCATCGCATACGACAGCCGGTCACCCCTAGTAGTGATACGAGGCACTAACAGCTCAGAGATATGTGCAGGACATCCTACAACCACGTGGTCCTCTCATGGCAGGGCTTCTAACTGGCATTTTTCCGCAGGATAATGCTCGCCCCATACAGCAAGGGTTTCCCAGGAATTGTCCCCATCAGATGGCAGCACTCCCTTGACCTATCCTGTCACAAGATTTTTCACCAATTAAGTATTTATGGGACCAGCTGGAATGACAGCTTTGGCAACCTACAAGTGTGCAGGATCTACAGGCCCAGCTGTAACACATGTGGGGAAATGTGCAGTAGGATACCATACAGAACCTGTATGCCTCCATGTCCAACCGCATCTCATCTTGTCTCCAGGCTAGAGGGGTCCAACAGGGTCCTAGAGACTCCTCTCTATTGTACAGTTTTCCCAAAGAAAAGTATCCTTTAACTCTAAGGCCTCATGCACACGACCGTATGTGTTTTGCGGTCCGCAAACCCCAGATCCACAAAACACGGAAGCTGCTCCGTAATTTGCGGAACAGAACGCGGCCCATTGTAGAAATGCCAATTCTTCTCCGCAAAACGGACAAGAATAGGACATGCTCTATTTTTTTTGCAGGGCACGGAACGAGCAACAGATGCAGACAGCACACGGAGTGCTGTCCGCATCTTTTGCGGCCCCATTGAAGTGAATGGGTCCGCGCCCGAGCCGCAAAATATGCGGCTCGGACGCCTACCAAACATACGGTCGTGTGCATGAGGCCTAACAGTGTAATCACTTAGGTAAATCTATTATTATTACATTCAGAAATAGGAAGTTTCATTCAATTCCAACTCCTTTTTGGTGCGTTATTTTTTTGTTTGTCAATGACCGTGTGTATATATCCATATACCTCCCCCTTGGGGTACTTTCACACTTGCGGCAGGACGGATCCGACAGGCTTGTTCACCCTGTGGGATCCGTCCTGACGCTATTTCGTCGTGCCGCCAGACTGCCGCTCCGTCTCCATTGACTATAATGGGGGCGGGGTTACGGCGCAGCACGGCAGTGCACGGCGAGAGGCCGCCGGACTAAACAGTCGGACATGCAGTACTTTTAGTCCGGCAGCCTCTCGCCGTGCACTGCCGTGCTGCGCCGTAACTCCGCCCCCATCATAGTCAATGGAGGCGGAGCGGCAGTCCGGAGGCACGGCGAAATAGTGTCAGGACGGCTCCGACGGGGTGAACAGCCTGTCGGATCCGTCCTGCTGCAAGTGTGAAAGTACCCTTAATTCTATAGAACGGAACTCGTATCACTATAGATCCAATAATGTTGCACCACTGGTAACAAAACGGAAGTAATAAATGTGTGCACCAGATGTAAATTACAGAATTATTCAAGTTTCACGTCAGATATAATTGTGATCATCAAGCAAAAAGTTGCATATTTAGGGCTGGCAGGATCTAAAACAGACTAGGGCTCATGCACACTACCGTATGTATTTTGCTGTCCGTAAAACATGGTTCAGCAAAAAATACGGATGGCGTCCGTGTGACATCCGTGTTGCATCCATTTATTTGCGTATCTAGTGTAACAATGCCTGTCCTTGTCCACAAAACTGACAAGAATAGGACATGTTCTTTCTTTTTTGCGGGGCTACAGAACGGACATACGGACAGCACAGAGTGTGCTGTCCGCATTTTTTGCGGACCCATAGAAATGAATGGGTCCGCATCCTATCTGCAAAAAATGGAACAGAGACGGAAACAAAATACGCTCATGTGCATGAGGCCTTAAAGAAACAATCCCAGAAAATCTTCCCCTCCGTTTGTAATTGTGATCAGATAAAAAGTAAGTCAGGTAAAAAACGTATCAAATGAGTTATTCCCGAATTTTCCTGCATAATTTTGTCCTTCTGTTATACCACGTGACTCTGACTATCCAAAATCTACCGCTTCTTAGGGTACTTTCACACTAGCATTTTGGATTCCGTTTGTGAGATCCGTTTCAGGGCTCTCACAAACGGTCCAAAACGGATCAGTTCAGCCCTAAAGCATTCTGAATGGATAAGGATCCGTTCAGAATGCATCAGTTAGGCTCCGTTCCGCTTCTATTACGTTCTAGAGGCGGACACCAAAACGAAGCTTGCAGCATTTTGGTGTCCGTCTGAAGAGGCGGAGCCTAACAGATCCGTTTTTAATTACAACGTAAGTCAATGGGGACGGATCCGTTTTCAATGACACAATATGGTGCATTTGAAAACGGATCCGTTCCCCACTTACTTTCAATGTAATTCAAAACGGATCCATTTTGGACTTTGTCCTTTTTCTTTAAAACTAATGCAAACGGATCCGTTCTGAACGGATACAAACGTTTGCATTATAGGTGCGGATCCGTCTGTGCAAATAAACAGACGGATCCGCACCAACGCAAGTGCGAAAGTACCCTTAGATGTGGAGCAGAAGTCTCTCTATGCAACTCTATGAACGGCCCCGGCCACTCACAAGAATGGGGGCTGTGTTCCCTCATTTGAATGAGCGGCAGACACAAATGCACATCCACCGCTCCATTCAGGTCTAAGGGACTGTCAGGGACTGTCGGGTGCAAGTGCTCAGCTATTTCCGGCAGCCCCATAGAGTTGAATGGAGCAGCAGCACGCATCTACCACTCCATTTAAATGAAGCTGCGCTGGCAGCCATTTTAACTAATTTTCCGAGAACCCCTTTAGAGGGTTAAGGGGTCAGACTTCTGATTATCACAATTGTATGGCATATCTAACCAATATGGTGGAAATCTCATTATTTAAAGGGGTATTCCATTCTTACGACGTAATGGCATATCACTAGGATATGCCATTGCTTTATGATTATACGAGTTCAACCACTAGGATTCCCACCGATTCAGAGAATGAAGGAGTGGTAGTGTTGGCTGAAACGCGTCAGAATCCTTCACTGCTCTGAATGGTGTCGGCTGCAGTTCTCTGCACAGCCTGGTGGCCATGGGAAAAATTACAAGGGGACCAGCATTAACCCAGTATCCTCATTCTCTGGATCGATTGGGGATCCCAGAGATCATAAAGTGGTGCCAATACTTTACAAGATGGAGAACCCCTTTGGGGAATATAGTTGAGATAACGTACAGTATAAAACAAATATTGGATAAGCCCTAAGCATGGGAGCCTTAAAGCATATGCTCCAGTTAGAAATGCACGTCACATATTGTGACCTCTTTACGCTCACATCATATGCCAACCTGCCAAGATCCATCTCCTATTGCAGCAACATAACTACAGTATAGTCATCGTCTCTGACAGTAGAAGACGTGAGCATGTCACAGCCCATCTGCCACCAAGACGGCAATGTCTGCATAACTAGATTAGCATTTAAAAAAATGACAATACGGGCGAGACAAATTCTGAAAAAGAAAAAAAAGAAATCTAAAAAACAAGAAGACAATCCCAGATGGTTGATGTTTTATATTAGAAATGAGGAGGAATTAAAGAGAGTAAAGCTGCTCGAGAGGCTATAATGCATATAGTATACAAAAGAGAGGATAAAAGTATACAACAGCCAAAGAGTTAAAGGTGCTGTCCCGTTCAAGACCCTCCTGTGTGTGCGGCTCCTGTTCTGGAAGACTTGATCTGTCCTTATATTACATGGACAATCAATACTGGGAAATGTAGACCTGGCTGCGGCCTATCCCTAGGAATACTGGGAGCGGGATGAGGGGCGATCAGCTGATCACCTTGGTGTCCACATGGATTTATTTTTTGCACTGGGTATGTGCTCAAGTTATTCCTTTTCCGTTTGGACTCATTTTAAATGTTTTTTATATTTGACTCGGGGGCGGACTGGGAACTTAAAGTGGCCCTGGAGCAAAAAGTTAAAGTGGCCCCAAGTTGTGGGTGGGTCCATGTTGGCAGAAGGTGGGCCAACACAGGTAGGCAGGAACAACAGAAGGACACGGGGCCAACAGTACGTTAGAGCAGCGGAAAATCCCGCCCCAGAAGAACCGAATACCATAGTGCAGCACAAAGCCGCAGTATTCAACTGGATATCCGTCCTGAGGATGGGATATAGTTAAATTCAAGAGGACACCTGCGGCCGCCGGCCAGGAGCATAAGTAGCAATTAATTAATGCTGAGAGCATCAGATTGATGTGAGGGGGCTCTGGGGCCCCTGGTCATCAGCCCACTGGGCAATTTCCCTGTAGGGTCTATGGTCAGTCCGCCACTGATCTGACTTCACCAGTGCTCCTGTTAGAATGGTTTGCCTGAAGTACATTTCATATAAAAAGCCACAAAAAATCCCATAAGATGTGTAAACCCAGGCTAAATATGTACATGAAGTCAGTTTATGCACTATAGGATGCCTTGTCTGATGCAACTGTCTTTGGAAACCCAATTTTTGCTTGTGTTCAGTCACTTACATACTACAGATCATCCCATGTAGAACATCCATGTACTCCAAACACCACCTCACATCTGCTTTCCTTGTGCACGTGCCCCCACTCCTGTTCTCATCTGCCATTACCTTGTATCTTTATGTACAGTAGTCGAGGGAAGGAAAAACTGTTTAATAAGATAAAGGCCAGTATAATCTGCAGAAAGTGACTGTGAGGACTACTGTGTGAGGACTACCGCGTGAGGACTACTGCGTGATGGCTACCGTGTGAGGGCTATTGTGTGAGGACTACTGCGTGATGGCTACCGTGTGAGGACTACTGCGTGAGGACTACCTATTGTGTCAGGGCTACTGTGTGAGAGCTACCGTGTGAGGGCTACTGTGTGAGGACTACTGCGTGATGGCTACCGTGTGAGGACTACTGCGTGAGGACTATCGCGTGAGGACTACCTATTGTGTCAGGCCTACTGTGTGAGGGCTACCGTGAGAGGCTACTGTCTGAGGACATTCAGGGACAGATGCTATGAATTTCAGTGATTGGAAAGGCCACTTAACATATTTTTGGACTGCCAGCTTCCACATTCTGGTAAACGATCACTATGACCAGGTCTGTGACTTCACCTCCAAGTGTACTTTTAGATTATCTAAAGTGCTAAATACACAGCACTTTACTGCTATCCGCTGCTTTCAGGGACTGAACTGTAATATTTTGGCACATTATATATTACAAAATGAAAGCTCTTTTGGTGCTTATACTGTGTAAAAGTAGTTAGTAATAAACTTAGCATCTCTTTAAAGGGGTTATCCAAAGTTTAAACATGCCCTCCAATGCCCGGGCCCCTCAGATAGATTATACTTGCCCCACTCCTCAGTCGCTCCTGATCCCCACACGGCCGCCGCTGCATCTCCCGGTCATGCTGTTCAAAACATCCAGCAACAGGGGGAGCAGCCAATAGCAGGAAACGATGGTGACGCACCAGCGATATTAGGGAGGCTCGCCCCGGTCGTGGCCTCCTATTGGCTGCTCCCCCCGTCGCCGATGTTTTGATCCAAACGACATAGAGACAGGGCTGTGGAGTCGGTAGATAAATTGTCCGACTCCGACTCCTCAGATTTTGAAACCTCCGACTCCGACTCCGACTCCTCGACTCCGACTCCTCTGTATTTAATATGCAAATACGAAGCTGTTCCACCAAGTTCTTCTAATCTCCTCTAGCACAGAGAGGTAGTTGAGCAGAAGCTGCTGCCTTCTCCTTTGTGTGCTGATCTTCTGCTGAAGATAGAGCAGTGGGAGGATCCAGGACGGGGCAGGGGAAGGGGCATTTATTTTAAAACATGATTTTCCTAGTAGAATCCCATAGTCATGTTTAAAATTTAAGCTAACAATCTGAGTTTACATGCTTTATAGCCTTAGCTGAATGATAGCAGTTTTTCAAATGGTTTACAGCTTCAGTCTTGAACTATTGACTATCCATTCCCTTCACTTATACAAGTGTCTCCAGTCCTTAATCAGTTATCAGTGAGAGGCGAGGATAACCATGGGTTCCCTGTAACAGCAGACCACAAGACAATGGAAAGTGTAAGTATTGCCGCTCCTTAAAGGGACACTGGCAGGCTGATTTTCCAGCTAAAGATATATATATACTGGTATTCATCAGAGAATTAGGAATAAAACTATACTAATGTTACCCCAGTTAAGCTGTACTTGTGTTTAAAAAACATTTTAATCTGTATGCAAATTCACTATCTTTGTGCCCAATGGGGCAGCGTCTCCTGCGGCTTTGTGCCCAGCCGCGCCAGTACAGCTTCCCAGCGCTGTTCCCCTCGTTATTATTCACTGCACTGGCCTTTTTTTTCAGGCTAGCCGAACGCTGAATTCCTGCGCAGGTGCACGTGTAGAGTGCTGGCAGCAGCCTCGTCTGGCTATGCTGAGGCTGTGCCAGCTTTCTCTCTTCCTCCTCGCTACCTAGTCCTGTCTAGTGCTGCCAGTACTCTACATGTGCGCCTGCCCCCTTGGGCACAAAGGTAGAGAATTTGCATATTGATTAAAACATTTTTAAACACAAGTAAACCTCAACTGGGGGTAACAGTCGTCTAGTTGTATTCCTAATCCTCTGATGAATACCAGCAGATATATCTTTAGCCGGTAAATCAGCCTGTCAGTGTCGCTTTAACTGCATAGTAAAGCATATGAAAAGCGTGCTTCTTCACGGTCACTTAAAGGGAATCTGTCACTAGCTTTTACCCTTGTCAGCTAAACATATGCTGACATTAAGGGTCTCCATAGCAGTCCTAATGTGTTTTTATTTTAGATATCCAAGGCTTTATTTTCTCAAAAAACAGGTTTTACCCACCTGTCAATCATCAGAATAAGGAGCCCAGGGGGAGGTCTGGCCATGCAGGGTGTTCGTCCGCACCCTCCCCCGTCAGTGCCGCACGCCGCCTCTCCAAACCTCTGCGCCGCCTCCTAAGCGCAGTGCCGCCTCTCCCCTCCCCCTCCTTCCCCGTCAAGAACCGCGCGTGCGTCTGGGGCACTGCGCGATGCGCCCGTGCGGACTCCGGCAGCCGGCTTCAGGGAGCGAGCGCGCATGCGCCGGCACCGCTCCCTCCCTGGTATGACCGCACCCTGGCGCCAGCCTCTCAGAGCCCGCGAAGAGCTGTGCCCTGTGCGCGCGCGGGATCTTGACGGGGAGGAGGGAGAGGAGGGAGGAGGCAGCACTGCGCTTTAGGAGCGGCACAGAGGTTTGGAGGCGGCGTGCGGCACTGACGGGGAGGTGTGGACGAGCACCCTGCATGGCAGACCTCCCTGGGCTCCTTATTCTGATGATTGACAGGTGGGTAAAACCTGTTTTTTGAGAAAATAAAGCCTTGGATATCTAAAATAAAAACACATTAGGACTGCTATGGAGACCCTTAATGTCAGCATATGTTTAGCTGACAAGGGTAAAAGCTAGTGACAGATTCCCTTTAACGTCTTTGTTTAGCGGTAACGTGACGCACTGCATGCATTGGCCTTTATTCTTACAGTAGAGAAGTAATTAATTATAACTTTATCTGAATTGGGACATTTAAACTTGCTTTTTTTTTTATTCCAATTTTTTTTTATTCCAATTTAAATCTAGTAGGAGTCGGAGTCGGAGTCGGTCCATTTTTTGCCGACTCCGACTCCAGGTACCCAAAATTGCCTCCGACTCCGACTCCTCGACTCCGACTCCACAGCCCTGCATAGAGATGCAGTGGTGGCCAGGAAGGGATTCGGAGTGACGCAGGTGTCGGGGAGAGGGACAAGTATAATGTATATGAGGGGCCCAGGCATTGGGGGGTTCATTATAGGGGCTGGATAACCCCTTTAAAGGGTC
This sequence comes from Bufotes viridis, assembly GCA_033119425.1. Taxonomy (NCBI): domain Eukaryota; kingdom Metazoa; phylum Chordata; class Amphibia; order Anura; family Bufonidae; genus Bufotes; species Bufotes viridis. Next base: position 68,300,676 of record CM065591.1, read on the forward strand.
TGTCCCATTTTAAACATTTAACCCAGGGATCCACAGGATAGGGGATAAGGGTCTGATAGGCGGGTGGCGGGGAGGCACGTGAATGCTTGCATAGAGTTAAATGCAGCTGCAAAGCACAGGCATGTCCTCAGCTCCATTCACAGAGGGGAACAGAGAGATCCCATTTTAGTGATCGGCCCAGCGCCAGCAGTTTTCAGACACTTATCTCCAGATAGTACTTGTAAAATTTACACAGACATAAACATTTAGGTATAAACAGATACTGGAACAGTTCTCGCTACAATAACAAATTGGATAATTTTGGTTGTTGGTAAAAGGGTTGTGATTGGGGGAAAGGGGGGCTGACTGATGGGAGCCCCTCGGATCCAGAAAACAAGAAGTCCCGGGTCTCCTTTCTCAGTGGAGAAATGGCGGCCATGAGCAATCATTCCCTACAGAAGTCAATAGGCAATACTCAAACAGCTGCTTCTCGAAAACAGATTGACTGGAAAATCCCTTGGTCTCAGAAACAGTGATTTTGAGAAGAAAAAAAGCTGCAAAACCAGAAGTGGATTCAAAAGGAATGCTGATTATATTTAAAGGACTTTTACTTCCCCTCACTGCTGGATCCACTCATTGCTTTAGCTAAAAAAATAAAAGCCTCAGACGTTGCATCAAAAACTGCAAGCGTGTTCTCAGCCGAAAACTCTGGAGTGTTTGGTAACTAGCAAATGAAAACAACTTTTAAAGGGGTTCTCCAGACTACACGTATTAATCAGGATAGGTCATCAGTATCAGATCTGTGGGGGTCTGACACCTGGTATCCCCACCGAACAGACGTTTTCGTCTGCCTTGGCAGAAATGGAGGCAGACAGCTCCATACGCCATGTAGTGGCCATGCTGGGGTACTGCAGCTCAGTTCCCATTCAACTAAATGGGGGTTGAGCTTCAGTAAGCCGTCGCGGAAAACTACACATTGTACAGATCTACTTTATGTGTTTTTGCAGCTGTTTAAGATATTTTACCACTTAAACACCTGCAAAAACACATAAAACACCAACTGAAAATATGCCTGCAAAGCTGATTTACAGCAAAAACTCCTGCTCCCGTGGTTCTGGGCCTCACCTTAGACGCTCCGGGCCAAGGGACCAGATTTCTATTGGTCATATCTGAACAATTTCTTACTACAGAGGCAGCATAGTTCAGATCGGCTGAATCATTGGTGGAAGTCTTCGAAAGCAAATTAATTACGGTAATTAGATTAAGATAAAAGAAAAAAAACACGGCTGAACCGCTGGTGGAGGTCTTCGAAAGCAAATGAATTACAGTAATTAGATTAAAGAAAAAAAAACTACTCACAAACTAAATTAAAGGCAAAGTGCGAATTTCAAAAGCCTGTCAATCAATATCTTCTATTCAGGAGAAGCCTTAGGGGGTTGCAGCTACTGCCGAGTGTGATTTCTCAGCAAGCCCGCTACCTATTAGATGCCACATAGGCAACGAACACGTACATGGACGGACGTGTTCAAAGGCATGTGCACAATATCCCGCAGATAGGAAGACACAAAAGCCTGCTGGTTAATTAGCATGTCCTACAGGCCTAGTGGCTCCAAGGGGTTAATGTCAGGCATGATAAGGGGGGGAGAGGGGGAGTGGGATCCACCTTTTGTAGACAATCTTCAGGTCTCTCCATTCCAGGAAGCTGCACATTTTCGGTTTTCGGGCTAATACAGTCTGGACCAACTCCCTGGTGATCTTCTTCTTCTCCTTGTCAGACAGCGGCACATACCACTTCTGGAGTCGCAGCTTCCCCTGACGGCTGAAGAGTAACATAAACTGCATCTGTGGGTAAAAGAAAGCGTTAAAATACGGCACGAGGGGATCCTCGCTGCATGATAACCCCGTCAGCATGCTCCCAACTAGGCACAGTTTCAAGCAAATCAATAGAAATCAATAAAAGATTCATGACTTGTCTTCCAAGAGGCATGGTTCCTCCGGTACCAGGACCTGTCGTCGGGCTGGATGTGAATGAGATCTGGGACGTGCAGAGCTTTTATTTCTCCATCACAATAGGGAGGTTGTTCAGACGCTTATCTGCATGCATAGCTTTGGCAAAACCCCAGATACAGCCCTGTGACACACGTGAGGAGGGGAGTGATGATGGTGGGAGTTACTATGCAGAAAGAGAGAAGGCATCCAGGGGGGTCGCCCGACTAGTGAGGAGGCACTGGCACAACGCGGATATGATGTGTCGCCGCCACGCTGCCAAGGATTCCTCGCTGGGTGTTTTCTATCGTCTCCGCATTGTAAGTAGGTTGTGTTTCCAGACACTGCAGGGGGAATCTCGCCGCGCGTCAGGCAATCAGCGATAGAGAACGCGGCTGCGTGAGAAGACGAGAGCAAGGAGCGGCTGCTTTATTGCTTGAGAAGAAGAAAACTTTGCAGGTTTACGGGGTGAAATCTGGGCAGGGGCAAGAGATGGCCGCCGGCTGCATTGCAGGAGAGGAGGCAGGAGTTTGGTGTGACTGGTTTATCGCCTTGCCTCGGATGCTGCAGAAATAGACAAGCGATTCCACCACGTATGCTCAATTTGACATGTATTGGATGATGTGCCCCTACATAGGTACATAGGTTACAGACGAATGGATAGAGGAGGCAAACAAGGCACAGTATGTATACATTTACAGGGGCATGTTGGATACAGCATGGGCTCCCCTTTGCTGCTATACAAGTCTCCGCCTTTAAAACCCTATTCAGTCACTGGTTTAGGGCTCCTGTCCACGACCGCATCCGGTTTTGTGGTTCACAAATCAAAAATCCGTAAAACACAGATACTGTCTGAGAGCCGCCATTTCTTTTAGTCCAGCAGAAATGTCCTATCCTTGTCCGCAAAACGGACAAAAATAGGACATGTTCTATTTTTTTTGCGGGGCTGCAGAATGGACTTGCAGATGTGGACAGCGTTAAAAAAAAAAGTTGCAAAACAGGGTCTTAACACCAAAACAAATAGGCTACACCGTCCAGGATATGAAGGGTTAAAGCAGCCCCTTCAGCTATAATCTGAGCCAACCTGGAGGAGGGGCGGGGGCAGTGGGGAACCTGACAGCATGCAGGAAGGAGACAAAAAACATCCTCTTTCATGACCCCAATGGGAGGGTAACATGAACTTCTGTGCATGTTACCTATCCCCTTCTCCGCTATCAGAGAACATACTTGCCCTCTGATTGTCACATTTTTTTTAGAAAAAGAGTGAGAAATTAGGCCGTTTAGTGATGCTGTAACCCAGACGTTTACCAGCATCTGGTCACAAAAAACATTTGTACCCCCCCCACACACATCAATAAAGTTCCCATTTTACACTGTTCCTCCGGTCCACATACTACCTTTACCACACTATATGTGGACTGCTTCTTTAACAATACTCATTACAGTAATAGCTATAACAATTATCACTACAGAGCAATCTAATATATTACCCTTCACACAGTTATGTCTTCAGAAAAATAAACATTTTCTGGGTCTAGAAATGTAACAAGTGTTTTTATTAAAGGGGTTATCCGAGACTATAAACAGCGATATGACTATAAACAGCTGCCATGCTAACTGATCGGAGCCCCAGCTTACACTGGGGCCCCGATCGGAACTGCTGCCGCGCATGCGCAGAGCTAAACGTCGGATCCGGCGATGCGCCGAAACGACGTTTAGCTTAATTCCGGATCCGGATTAATGCACTTCAATGGGCATTAATTCCGGATCCGGCGTTACGGCATGTCTTCCGGATTTTTGGCCGGAGGAAAATCCGCAGCATGCTGCGGTTTTGTCAACGTCCAAAAAACTTTCACATACTGAACGGAAGACATCCTGATGCATCCTGAACGGATTCTCCATTCAGAATGCATGGGGATAATACTGATCAGTTTCTTTCCGTCCTAGAGCCCCGAGGACGGAACTCTAGGACGGAAAGAAAAAGCGCAGATGTGAAAGGGGCATAAGAAACGGCCAGCAGGTGATACCAAAATTCGGAACATATTGAAGGACCACTTAGGGATCCTTAAATCGGATCCTGTGGTGGGGCATCTAGTGGGAGATTATCCCCTAATTACATACAGAAGGGGGAGGAACTTGAAGGACAAACTAGTACACAGTATGTACAACTCTCCCACCAAACCAACTTGGCTGACAAATAAACCACCAGGTACTTTCAATTGGTCCAATTGTGTTGCGTGTAAGGGTACTTTCAACTTTTCCGGTATTGAGTTCCGTCCTAGGGGCTCAATACCGGAATAAAACTGATCAATTTTATCCTAATGCATTCTGAATAGACAGAAATCCGTTCAGTATGCATTAGGATGTCATCAGTTCAGTCACTGTACGGTTTTTGTACGGAAAAAACACCACAGCATGCTGCGGTATTATCTCCGTCCAAAATTCCGGAACACTTGCCGGAATGCCGGATCCGGCATTAATTTGAAATGTATTAGCGCTGGATCCGGCATTAAAATTACCGCATTGACGAACCTGGTCTTCCGGTCTGCACATGCGCAGACCTTTAAAAATGTGAAAAAAATAAATACCGGATCCGTTTTTCCGGATGACAACCAGAAAGACCGATCCGGTATTGCAATGAGACGGATCCGCATCCGGATTTGTCTACAAATGCTGTCCGTTTCCATACACATTGCCGGAACCAGCAACGCAAGTGTGAAAGTAAGTACCCTTAGGCAATTAAAAAGGCAACATTGTCACAAGCACAACTACTGGGCGGAAGTATAACATTAGGTCGCTTATAAATTGTAAAACCACAGGGGTGGTATACGTGGCCACATCTGTCAAAAACTATATGTAGGAATTAGGAAAGAAGAAGAGAGAATTCAGGAGACGTATAGGGGGACATAAAGGATTGTATCACATTCCAAGGAACGCAGCGCGTGAGAGGTTTGCCGAGAGGAGGAGATATTGATCATTTATTGCTGCGCAAAGAGGCACAGTGGATGTTTACACTACAAACAGTAAAACCATACGGAATTAATGATTTTATATCATACACGTGTTTTATCTAGTGTATGCGGAGATTTATTATTCAAATGCAGACTTCATTCCCATTAGCATTGGGAAATCCGGAAAAAATCCGGAAAAAAGTTCATCTAGTATATATGGAGGTTCTCGCACTATATATACTGTGCATTGGATATACTTGCAGTGTACATTGTTTTTGACGTATGATGCTTAAACGGCTGTGATGCCATGCTGTACACTTGTCGGCTACTAACTATGCAGTAGTCGAAGTTCGCCAAACAATCCCCAATCTGGGCGTTATCAATTCTTATATGTATTGTGTGCCCAAGAAGAGGAATATTGGCCATTATATGGGTTTTTTCTCCTTTTTATGGGGCTAATGTAATATTAGGTGATCCAGTTACATGATGATATAGGTGCCCTTTTTGCACTTATTGTTTTGCCCAGCGATCCTTACATTACCAGCATTATCATAATCACAGGACATTGAGCCAGATATGATCAGGACCGGTCATTTAACAGCCCTTTTTAAGTTGGTGTGCAGGGACAGTATCATTATCTGTATGTACATTTTGTCAGTGATGCTGTGTCAATGACACCATAAATAGTCTTGGACTGGTATATATACTTTTGCTGTGGCATAATTGATACCAGCATAGGGTTAATCCTATATATCTAGTCATGTCCCAAGACTACTTAAACTACTTGATGCCAAAATAATGTATTACCCTCTTGGATATATTGCGATTTATGGAAGGCGGGGAGTGTAGAGTACTTACCACTCCTCCCCATTCTGTACAAATCATCTGCCCCCCGCCGCTCCAAGCTCAGCCTAGTGGCCGTGGCTCCATCAATATAATCAGCGGCTATTCGTGGCCGGGCTCATGCGTCACTATTGCTGCACGCCCCGCCATCAGAGGATGTTGATCCATGCTCAATTTTTCTGTATGTTCTCCGCACAGCTACACTGCCCCTTCAGTTTGCTGACTATCGAGGGTCCATAGGTTTAGGCTATGGATGTTTTTCTCCTAGAGAGCCCCACTGAAGGGCAGGCCCTCTTTCTTTTTGTCCCAGTTTGTTAGTGTCCATGAATTTTCATTATTGGTCATTTTTGGGGCTTCCCTTGGTTGTAAGGATCTGCAGAATATGATGGCCCTATTTGGCTGCCCATATGCGATGCAACCAGACCAAGGAAAGCTATGCATAGTACCCTTAACTAAAGGGCTACACCTGTACTTTTAAATTGAAGGGTTGTCTTATTTAATATTTTCCTATGACAAACTTCTGTGAAGCTGGTAAAATAATACAATTATAAAAATAAAAAAAATCCCTTGAACCCACCTTTAAAAGCCCTGTCTGATCCAACGCAGCCATGACATCCGCAGCTGCATCTGAGACATCCCATATACTGCTTAAAAGCCAATCACTGGCCTCAGCAGTGGATGGCAAGAGACCTCTGAGGTGAGAGTGATCTCAAGTTAAGGTACTGTTATACCAGCAGATGTCATACAGGTCACGATAAACCAGGGCTTGACAAATTTCCTTGGAATCTAGGAGCCAGCTAAAAAAGTTAGGAGCCAGACGGAGCTTCGTCATAAAGCCCCCAGTAGATGCCCCCATAGTGCTCCTTCCCCTCTTCTCCATAGTGGCCCCCATAATGTGCCAGTATATAGGGCCACCATAGAGCCCCCCATAATGTGCCAGAATCTAAGGATACCATAGTGTCCCCCCATGTTGTGCCAGTATATAGGGCCCCCATAGTGCTTCCCCTCTTCTCCATAGTGCACCCCTATGTTGTGCCAGTACATAGGGCCCCCATAGTGCCCCCCATATTGTGCCAGTATATAGGGCCCCATAGTGCTTCCCCTCTTCTCCATGGTGCCCCCCATATTGTGCCAGTATATAGGGCCCCATAGTGCTTCCCCTCTTCTCCATAGTGCCCCCCATATTGTGCTAGTATATAGGGCCCCACAGTGCTTCCCCTCTTCTCCATAGTGCACCCCCATGTTGTGCCAGTATATAGGGCCCCATAGTGCTTCCCCTCTTCTCCATAGTGCCCCCCATATTGTGCCAGTATATAGGGCCCCATAGTGCTTCCCCTCTTCTCCATAGTGCCCCCCATATTGTGCCAGTATATAGGGCCCCATAGTGCTTCCCCTCTTCTCCATAGTGCCCCCCATATTGTGCCAGTATATAGGGCCCCATAGTGCTTCCCCTCTTCTCCATAGTGCACCCCATGTTGTGCCAGTATATAGGGCCCCATAGTGCTTCCCCTCTTCTCCATAGTGCCCCCCATATTGTGCCAGTATATAGGGCCCCATAGTGCTTCCCCTCTTCTCCATAGTGCCCCCATATTGTGCCAGTATATAGGGCCCCATAGTGCTTCCCCTCTTCTCCATAGCACCCCCCCTATCAGAGGAACTGGCAAGGGAGACGCCTCTCCGCTGCTCCTCCGCACGATTCATCTGTATCGCTGTCCTGAGGACGGCGATACAGATGAATATGGAGATGAGCGCTTCCACAATGGAAACCTCCGAACAGAACGAGCCCCCCTCCAGCACTCCGCACCCGTCGCCCAGGCACCTTTGAAAACGGGCTGACAAATACCCAAGCGCCAGGACCAAATTCCTGATCGCCATGGCGACCTGGCGCCTGGGATTGGTCGAGCGCTGCGATAAACGATCGAAGATTTATACACATAGATAATCGTTCGTACTTGCGGTCGTTACTCGTTCGCTTTTAAATCTTTCCTTGTTATTACATGTAAAGATGGGGCACAAATTTGTCAAAAGGCGTGCATGAGATAGTTAGCAATTAGACGACTCCAGTCCATATTATACAAACGGATCTATTAACGAGGAGCGATCATTGTTTAGCATGCTGAAATATCTCGAGGGACGAGAAACGGGCGGCAAGTTTAAATCGTTCGTCCTAATGACATCATACAATTCACGTTTATTTTCGCACACACGAGAATCTGTACGATATTCGCTCCATGTAATGGGGCCTTTAGCTGCTATTTTACCATCACCAGAGCAATTTGGTGGGGGTTCCAGGTGTCGGACCCCCACCGCTCACATGCTGGAGAACTACCCTGAGGATAGGTCATCAGAATTAAACCCTTTTATTGCCAAAGGAATATTGTGACTTTTGATTTCAACCAACTTTCAGATTCTTCACCTGTTTTATACCCCATTCTAACGAAAGCTTGGGTCCCAGTGAGCAGACATTTACCCCCTAACCACAGGTTACGGGACAACCCCATCAATACCCTTGGGTTTTGATATACTAGTCAAACATATACCAAAGGTACATTCTTTTACATACACTTGGCCAAGGCCCCATTCACACGACCATATTTTTGGTCTGCATCCGATCCGCGTCAGTACAGCATGCCGTCCGCACCTGTAAGTCTGTACCTCTTTCCCACAAAAAAGATAATAAAGATAATAAATTCTGGTACATGCTGAACACATAGGGCATGTTCACGCGTCATAAATACACTGCCGATTTTCCAGCTTAAGAAATCTCCTTTCATGCCGGTCAAGGAGATTTAAAGAGGTATTCCAAGGACGGGTCCCTTGTTAATTAGGCCCCCTAGCATGTGGTCTCTAGGGTAAGAATAATACTCACCTGCTCTCTGCCGCTTCTTTTCTTCCGGCTGGGAAATGGATAGGGTGACATGTGCCTCTGAAGCAAATGACTGACCCAAAGCAACACATGAACCCACAGTGACATGCCATTCAAGGACACGTCACCGCTGAGGCCAGGCATTGGTCGCAGCGGTGCACGTGACCCCATCCGTACCTCAGCTGGGGACCAAAAGATTGTCGAACAGAGCCATGGCACCAGACTGGAGCAGGCGAGTATGATTCTTTCCTTAGGAACCTCCTGCTAAGGCCTCATGTACACAGCCGTTGCCCGGCCATTCCGTGCATTGGGGACCGCAATTTGCATGTTCTATTTTTTTGCGGTGCAGAGGCACGGGGAGAAACTCTATGGAAGCACTCCGTATTGCGGACCTATTCAAGTGGGTGACTGGTTGCGGGGCAATACGGGCACAGCCGGGGAATGTGCATGAGGCCTAAAGGGGCTAATTAAAACCTTGAATATCCTTTAAATTTCTACTATTTTGTGGCAGGCTTCCTACGCAGACCTTTGTGTCTCCAACCTTATTCTTGTAGATCCTTATTCTTCTGTCTATAGGTTAGCAAGGAGAAGGGGAAGAGAGCAGCACCTCTGGTCAGACTACACAGGGGCGGTCCGTAATCATATAGAAACACTGCATTGCAGAGAACCAATAATTACTGTACATAAAACTGCTGGATATTTTTAAAGGAAGAGCCACAAATCTCTAACCTTTAGGCCCCTTTCACACGAGCGAGAATTCCGCGCTGGTGCAATGCGTGATGCGAACGCATTGCGCCTGCACGGAATCCGGACCCATTCATTTTACGCTGCGTTCACACCTGAGCGTTTTACAGCGCGTTCCTACACGCTGTAAAATGCTCAACAGGTGAAAACCCATGTTTCCCTATGGGCATGGTTCTCACCTGAGCATTTTACAGCGCGTACGAACGCGCTTTAAAACGCCCTATGCCCAAAGAAGTATAGGAGCTTCTTTGGGGCGTATTGTCGTGTGTATTGTTATTGACACCAGAGTGGTGGAAGAACATCTGGTACCATGTTGTAGTGGACAGCTTTGGCGGGGATCCCAGATCCTAGACGACCATGAATGGGACCTTATCGTTTTATTGACCTCTTAATGACAGCCGCTGTAACACAAGCTTCAGTTTCAGTCCTGGCATGTAATGCCACATTTCTACAATGGGCCGCGCTCCGTTCCGCAAATTGCGGAATGGAACGCGGAACAGCTTCCGTGTTTTGCGGGCCGCAAAACACCTACGGTCGTGTGCATGAGGCCTAAGGCCCCTTTCACACAGTCAGTGATTTCCATCAGTGATTGTGAGCCAAAATCTGGAGTGAAGGCTTCACAGAGATAAGGTATAAGGTCTAGTGCACACGACCGTATCCGCTCTTGCTGTCCGCAAATTGGGCGTCCTCACTGTTACCGGCCGTGTGCGTTCCGTATTTTGCGGATCGGTATGTCCTGCCCTCTAGAAATGCCTATTCTTGTCCGCAACATGGACAAGAATAGGACACCTATTTTTTTTTCTTTCTGTGGGGACGCAGAACAGAAATTTGCAAGCGGACATCACACGGTGTGCTGTCCACATCTTTTGTGGCCCCACTGAAATGAATAAGTCCACATCCAATCTGCCAAAAGAATGCGTATTGGATGCGGACCAAAACTACGGTCGCGTGCATAAGGCCTATTAGAAAGATTTGTTTTGTGTTTCAGACCCGTACCTGGTTTTGGCTCACAATCACTGATCAAACACTGAGGCCTCAGGCACATGACAATATTTTGCATCTGTGTCCTATCCGTATTTTTTGCAGATTGCATACGGACCCATTCATTCCTATGGGTCCGCAAAAAAAAAAATTGACACATTTGGATACGGACGTGGGCATGAAACCTGACTGTGCGAAAGCGCCCTAAGCCCTCTTTCACATGAGCAATAAGGAATGTGTCAGCGTCTGCTCAGTGAAAAACTGATGGTTTTGTATGCAAGTTGAATCAGTTTTGTCTGCGTTCAGTGTTTCCGTCAGGATAGCATCCGTAGTAATGTACGTGAAAAAAAACTGAAGAATAGCACACCTAAAAAAGAGACTCCATCCAGATGCCATCCGTGTGCTGTCAGCTTTTTTTTCACTGACTCATTGACTTGAACGGATAAAGACAGAACACGCTGCGATTTTTCCTGAACGGACAGATGGTCAGTGATAAATGACGCTCGTGTGCAACTGCATACAGCCGGTGAAATGAATGGGTCAGTGCTCAGCCCGGATGCTGTCTGTTCACAAAATGGAAAACTCACTCATGTGAAATGAGCCTAACAGGAAAACAATGTCTAAGGCCCTATTCACACATCCGCAATGTAGTCCGCATGTATTCCGCAATTTTGCGGAATACATGCGGACCCATTGACTGTGAATGGGGCCGGGAACGATGCGGAGAGCACACACTCTGCTCTCCGCATCCGATTTTGCGGAGCGCGCCGCCGATCTTCCGGTCCGCGGCTCCGCAAAAAAAATAGAGCATGTCCTATTCTTGTCCGCAATTGCGGACAAGAAGAAGCATTTTCTATGGAGTTCGGGCAATGTGCGGTCCGCAAAAATGCGGAATGCACATTGCCGGTGTGTCCGTGTTTTGCGGATCCGCGGCTCCGTGGATCCGCAAAACACTTGCGGATGTGTGAATAAGGCCTAAAGGTCCTTTTACACGGACCGATAATCAGTCCCACTATTGGGGATGTTTGTATAAACGCTCGTTCCCGATAACTGGACGCTCATCAGGTGATTGTGTTGTCCTACCGGCAGCCAATAATCGTTTCTGTTCAGCAGATCCAGGGACGGACTGGCCATAGACCCTACAGGGACATTTCCCAGTGGGCCCATGCTCAGTAGGTCACCGGAGCCCCCCATCATGGCCGTTGCATACCTAACGATCGCTCTCAGCATTAATAATGCTAGGAGTATCAGGTACCTACGTTCCTGGCCGGCGGCTGCAGGTGTCCCTCCTGTATTCAACAGTCTCGCCATTTTTAGGACAGTGATAAAGTTAAATGCTGCAGCGGAGGCAGCAGTATTTTGTGCTGCACTGTGATATTTGGTTCCGTGGGGGCGGTATTTTGTGCGGCACTATGGTACGGCTGGCCCTGCCCACTTGTGTTGCCCCACCTCCTTTCAATTTGGTCCCCCCAATATGTGGCCACTTTTAGGCAGGGCCACTTTACGTTGCCAGTCTGTCTCTGAACACATTGTGCCGTCTAAACAGCAACCTGCTGCCGAGGAACAATGATTTTCTATGGAGACAAGCGATTCCTGTGCTGAGCGCTTGTCCCCCTACAGCAGAGGAGATTACTGCAAGTATATGCAACTCTCATCTCTGCTGATTATCAGGAACGTTTAGTCTGTTCCCAATAATTGCCTGATATTCCAGCCCGTGTAAAAGGACCTTTAGGGCATGTTTCCTAATGTTCTTGTGGAAGGATCCTCTATTTCCTCTAATGTCCCTCAACTCCAGTACTCAGGGACCACCTACCGGTCAGGATTTGAGAATATCCCAACATAACACCAATTATATCACCTGCTCAATACTAAGAAAATCCTGAAAACATGACTGAGAGGTGGGCCCTGCCCCTGAGGACCGGATTAGAGGCACACTGCTCTATTTGATGTACCGTGATCATCTGACACAGATCAGTTTCCACGGGTCTCCGGTAAGTGCTGCGGCCTCTTCCTAGGCCAGTGAAATCACGTTCATCGGTCACATGTCCTAGGCGCAGATCAGTTCCATTCAAATGAATAGGAGTGAGTTGCAAAACCAAACACAGCCGCTATACAATGTACAACACTGTGCTTGATAAACTGTGGAGGCCACGGCACTCACCGGAGCGGATCCCGAAGATAGGTCATCGATATCAGAATCTCGGAAACCCCTTTAACATAAAAAAAGAAAGTAATTCTCCCCAATGCTTCACTCCAACGCTGGGGGCTCATACCCACTGCTTCAGACCCTATGGACCGCAAGTGTGACATCTCATCTGTTCACGCTAGGGTTGTTTCTTTACCAAAATTTTGATTCGGTTTCGATACCATAAAAAAGTATTGCGATACTTGATACCATGCAAAAAAAATAAAACGCCCAAAAAAGCCGTGTAAATTCTGCATTTTATGAAATGTCTGGCCCATAATCGAACAGTCCTATCCTATTTTTTGGTAGGACAAGGTACCTAAAAAAATTGGCGAATCGTGCAGTTTTTATATTTTTTCTTTTACGGCGTTCACCGAATAGGAGATTTTTTAAATATTTTAATAGTTTGGACTTTTCGGATGTGGCGATATGTAATATGTTTTTTTTTTATTTATTGTTTATATATTTTATATGTAAAATTGGGAAAGGGGGTGATTTATACTTAATATTAATTTTTTTACGTTTATTTATTAACTATTTCCCCCTTAGGGGCTAGGACCTGGGATCTTTTAATCCCTCGTCCTATTTACCCTGATACAGCTCTATAAGGGTGAATACCACTTCACACTGTCCCTGCTGCCCTGTGCATAGTGCACACAGCAGCAGGGAGCTGACTATGGCAGCCAGGGCTTCAGTAGCGTCCTGGCTGCCATGGTAACCGATCAGAGCCCCGGGATTACACTGCTTCGGCTCCGTTCAGAAGCTGCCACTGCCACCAATGAGGAGGAGGGGAGAGGGGACCCTGTGGCCACTGCCACCAATGAGGAGGAGGGGAGAGGGGACCCTGTGGCCACTGCCACCAATGAGGACTGCCACCAATGAGGAGGAGGGGAGAGGGAACCCTGTGGCCACTGCCACCAATGAGGAGGAGGGGAGAGGGGACCCTGTGGCCACTGCCACCAATGAGGAGGAGGGGAGAGGGAACCCTGTGGCCACTGCCACCAATGAGGAGGAGGGGAGAGAGGACCCTGTGGCCACTGCCACCAATGTTTTTAATACTGAGGAGGGGGATAATTAACGTTTAATACATTACAAATACAGGCGGCAGAAACACATTGCCGGCACCCAACTTCTGACGAGGAGCTGCGATCAGCGGCAGTTAACCCCTTGAGGCGCGGCACCTGAGGGGTTAACTGCCGCTGATTGCAGCTCACTGTCAAAGGTCGGGTGTCGGCAATGTGTTTCTGCTGCCGCCTGCAATGTATTAAACATTAGTTCTCATTGGTGGCGCAGTGCACCCGCCCCTCTCTCCTCACTGGTGGCAGCGGCACAGGGGGGAAGGAGACACTGCTTCCTTCTCCCGGTGCTGATGAGAACACGGAGAGCGCTGAGAGCAGCGTGATTCTTGTTCTCTGATACTAGGCTGTGCAATAGCGAAGCCTAGTATCAAAAAACGGAAAATCCTGGTATCGTCGATACCAGACAAAAGTATTGATTGGGTATCGAAAATTCGATACCCGAAACAACCCTAGCTGACACTGCAGCCGTTCACTGGCCTCAGCGCTCACATGCCGCTTGGGGACAAGTCACCACTGAGGCTAGTGAAAGGTAACGCGACAAAGGACAGGATGTCACCAGGAGCGCTGGAGCGGAGCAGCTTTCTCTTCTTTATGTTAACTGCATTCTGAGCCTTGGTTGATTTTATCTTGAGGGTTGGAAAACCCCTTTAAGTCATCCACGATACTAAAACCATTCTATTGCATCACATGTACACGAGATTACTCAAGTCCTGGACATTTCTGAGAATAACGAAGTGCATGATGATTGCCACATAATAACCGCTCACTTTACAATGGGACCAACTGCACGTGAAACAGAAGAGAGGCGTCTAAAAGTCATCCAAACATAAAAAACCTACCACAATAACTCTCCCAGCTAGTTACTGGGTACATACACACAGCGAGGTCTGGACCGGATGTGACTTGTCTGTAAGAGTGCCATTTATATCAGCCTGGGGTGCGGGCAGGAGACCTGGCTCTCACCATCTTTGGGGATATACTTCAAACATAGTACAGTAGGAAAAGCTACAGGCTATGGACACCGTCGAGGCATTTTAATATTGCATTCTAGTTATTTTGGGCAAAAAAATAAAAAATAAATCACAGTTTCAATTTGTATTTATAAAACGGTTTTGTCAGTTTTCCGTTCACAGCCTTCAGTTTCAGCGCATTTGCAGATTAGTAGGCTTTTGTTTATACTGAATCCATCAGGGAGCTGCACTGATGGCACAATGTGTAGCCCTTATCTCTGTACTCCTGCCACCTCATAAACACTCATTTTAAAGGGTTATCCAGGATCAGGATAGGTCGTCAATAGGGTTGAGCGAACTTGTGTTTTAAGAGTACTTTCAAAGTTGCGTTGGTGCGGATCCGTCTGTTTATTTGCACAGACGGATCTGCACCTATAATGCAAACGTTTGTATCCGTTCAGGACGGATCCGTTTGCATTAGTTAAAAGAAAAATGACAAAGTCCAAAACTGATCCGTTTTGAATTACATTGAAAGTCAATGGGGAACGGATATATTGTGTCATTAAAATCGGATCCGTCCCCATTGACTTACATTGTAATTCAAAACGGATCCGTTAGGCTCCGCCTCTTCAGACGGACACCAAAATGTTGCATGCTGCGTTTTGGTGTCCGCCTCCAAAACAGAATAGAAGCGGAACGGAGCCGAACTGATGCATTCTGAACGGATCCTTATCCATTCAGAATGCATTGGGGCCCTGAAACGGATCTCACAAACGGAATCCAAAACGCTAGTGTGAAAGTATCCTAAGTTCTGCGTCCAAAGTTCGGGTTATCGAAGAATCTCGTTATAGATTTCGCTATCACGGACCATAACGGGATTCTTCAATAAACCCGAACTTAAAAAACAAGTTCGCTCAACACTAGTCGTCAATATTAGATCTGCAGGGGTCCAACACTTGGGACCCCCGCCTATCAGCTGTTAGAAGATACCGGACGCTCCATGGCACTGCCTCTTCCTGGTGGCATCACTGTACATCCGTCAAGTGGCCTCGTTGCAGCTCAGCGCCATTCAGAGCTACAATACCAAGAACAGCTGCTATACAATGTACGGCACTGTGCATGGAAAGCTACCAGGAGTCTGCATCGCTCACCAGACCTCCTGTGAAACAGCTGATCGGCAGGGGTTCAAGACTCGGACCCCCATCAATGTGATAATGGGGACCCATCCTGAGGATAGGTCATTATCTTTTTCCAGGATGAACCCCTTTAAGGCTTCTTTCACACTGTTAGTTTGCTGTTAGTAATTCTGGCAGGGAATGCACGCAGCGGTTTTTGTACGGCGTAATCCCAGCATATTTGCCTGGCAGTGGCCGGACCTCCGCGGAACCCCATTATAGTTGGTGTGCCTGGTGGGCATTCTGGTAATAAACGGGAATGCCGGATCCAGACTGCTCCTTCAAGCTGTTCTGGCAGAGAACTACTAACGGCAGTGTGAAACTAACCAAAACTACATTTTTATCAAACTAATAAGAAATTTGCTATAATGAATGTTACGAGCTGTTAGGAAAATACAGATAAGGGCTGCAGATCCCGCGACACAGCAGTTCTCTGTCGGATTCAGAGAGAATGCCAGTCTGCAAATGCACTGAAACTTGTGAAAGAAATGCTGTTCAAACTTTCTAGGGGTACCTTCACACTTGCGTTTTTGTTTTCTGGCATCGAGTTCCGCCGTCGGGGCTCTATGCCGTAAAAGAACGCTTCAGTTACAGATAATACAACCGCATGCATTTGTTTGAACGGATTCGCTTGTATTAACTTTAACTATTTTTTAACATTGCCAAAACGGATCCGTCATGAACTCCATTAAAAGTCAATGGAGGACGGATCCGTTTTCTATTGTGGCAGAATGTGCCAGAGAAAACGGATCCGTCCCCTCTGACTTAAATTGAGGGTCATAACGGATCCGTTTTGCTCCGCATCCCAGGACAGAAAGAAAACCGCAGCATGCTGTGTTTTTCTTCTTAGACTTTTTTCAAAGGAACTGAAGAATCCTGATGCATCCTGAACGGATTTCTCTCCATTCAGAATGCATGGGGAAAATCCGAAACAGTATTCTTCTGGCATAGAGCCCCGACGACGGAACTCTGTTGGAAAAGAAAACCGCCAGTGTGAAGGTACCCTAATAAAGACCAATTAAAAAAATTATTATAACCCAAAATGACTAGAATGCAATAATAAAAAATAAAAAAATTGTCCCAAGGGTGTCCACAGCCTTTAAAGGGGCATTCCGGTGTGTAAAAGTCCTGTGGATAGGGGATAACTTTCAGATAGGTCGGGGTCCTACCACTGGGATCCAAGAACGGGGGCATCGTACTGTCTGCAGACCCCCTGCTGCTCCCCTGAAATGATCGGAGAAGCCAATCACACATGTGTGCCCCCACTCCATTCATTTCGCATGTGCGACCAGCCTCTCTGGTCATATCAGGGGAGCAGCAGGGGGTACGGGGCCCTCGTTCTCATGATCAGTGGGGCATAGTTATCCCCTACACTGTGGACTTTTAGCCTACTGGAATCTCCCTTTAACGTCTTATTACTATAGACAATACTGCAATACAGCATGCCTAGAAGCAGCGCAGAGAACGGCGGGCAGATGGCTCAAGAAATGTGAGACTATCCTGGCAGGTGGCAGCGGGACATCGATGACAAGAGAGTACAATGACACCGGACGTGACACGGAGGCTCTTGTTTCATTGCCGGATCTCGTGCGCATCGTCTATTACACCTTCTATTAGTAATAAAATGAAGCCATTGATCTCGAGGAGATTTTAGGGTTCTCTGGTTTGGGGGCGCATTCTCTAATACGCCCTCACTTGCAGCCAGGGGTCTACAGTTTTCTGACAGGCGCGATGATCGTTTTGTCTCGCAGCCGCCGCCGTTCTGCCAGGATCCGTGTTCTTCTTCTAAACATGCTGAATAATTCAGCACGCTCGGCTATTTCTTGGGTAAAACCATAAATCTGCTTCCACTTCAGATGCACAGTTTGTCTTCTTCCATAAAAAAGGCGCGTACAGAAGACAGAGGTCACATTCTCACTTATTAAGTGTTTCAGGTGTTTTTTACTTTTTATTTTTTCAAGCATTTTTGGTGGCATTTTTAATTTTCTCACATTTAGGACATGCATTTTTTTAAGGCACAGTAAAGCCCACGGAGAGGACGCCAGAAAACTGCCGTACCTAGATCCCTAGGACGCTGTTAGTTTCGGTCGTTAGACGCATGGCTGGGTCGGGACGCGCATCCATACCGCGGCTTCACATCACCGTCATCCATCAGCAGAAAATAAAAAAGGAACCTTTATTTTGAGCATCCGTTATGCTCCTTTTTTTCATCCGTTTTAGCCATTTTCATCTGTTATTTTAGATGGAAAAAGTGCTTTTTCTCTCATCTAAGGCTCCATTCAGACGTCCGTATGTGTTTTGCGGGTCCGCAAAACACGGACACCGGCAATGCGCTTTCCGCATTTTGCAGATCCGCACATTGCCAGAACTATATAGAAAATGCCTTTTCTTGTCCGCCATTGCGGACAAGAAATATATTTTTGTGGAACGGAAGTGCGGACCCAGAAGTGCGGATCCGCAATTCCGGATCCGAGCGGGACAAAATGTGGAACAGAATTGCGGACGTGTGAATGTCTAAAATGATGGATTTCGGACGGAGATGGCTAAAAAGGATATGTAATGTGCATAACTGAGAATAACGGATGGTTGGAAAAGGAAACGGTAATGTGAACGCGGCCCGAGGCCGTACACTGTAAGATATCGTACATGATCACATGGAGACAAAGTTACTCCACGGGGCATTTTGGAACCTCTATGGCACCAAAGCTGATCAGTACACAGCGCCGGCGGGTGAGTCCTCATATTCATGAGCGCCCGTCTCTCCCCATCATGCTGGCTGCAATAGTAGAAGAGCCGTCAATCAGCGGCCTTGGTGGTGGGGAGAAGGGGAGAGATAGGAGTCCAGGACCCCTGAGCTCGTGCACTGTATCGCGTGGACCCCAGCGCTGGAGCTGCTCAATATTGATCGGCTCTCGGCAAATCATGATCAGCAAGTGGAGGGAAGAAAGCCGTGACCCCCAGACACGTCTCACACGGCTTCCATCTATGTGCAATCTGAGGACCACTTACCGATAGCCCCAAGAACTGTACGAGCTTTACAATGGAGCATCTTTTCATACAACTCCATGTTCTGCCGTTCCTCTATTATTCCAACATGAAGATTATAAATGAATTGGCAGCAGTCTGCAATAAAGGTCCAGCTGGGTGTTACAAGCTGGGGGTGTGTCCCTGCACAGTCTGACAGTGGTAGCACTGATTGGATAGTGACTTTGCAGGGCCACCTCCTAACAGGTAACACCCAGCTGGATTTTATTGGAGACACCCTGGGAAGTCAATGGCTGCCATACACACAATGCAGGTAAAATGACTAACAGCATGGCTGCCAATCCAGCTCCCGCTACCATCCATCCCCAGCTTTCCCGGGCTCCAGAATCAGTCTAGTTACAGGGAGAGCGCCCCCACTGCTGTAACACCTCATACACAGGCCCGCAGGTACTGATGACACTAGGCCAGAGCTCTGAGAGAGGCCGACCCGCGGTGGGGTTCATACTTACCTGATCCCTGCCCATAGGTTCCAGCTGCTCTCCAGTCAGCTCTGCGATGCTCTGGTATCAGCATCCTGTTGACGCTGCAGCCAATCACTGGACGCAGCGGTGACCTGTCAGCCATGCAGCACATCACGTGGCGCCTGACAACAGGACATTGATGGCAGAGCATTGCAGAGCTGCAGAGACAGCTGGGGGACAATGGAGCCGGAAGCCAGCGTTGGGGACAAGGTAAGTACGAACCCTTACCCCACCGCGGGTCGGCCAGTCTCTGAGCTCTTTTTAAGTCTTGGATAACCCCTTTTAAAAGTGACTAGAAAAGTGGGCGAGTTCTCCTTGGACGTGTAGTTTTGGCAAATTAATTGAATAAATGGAGTGTAAATAGTGTTCATTTTTAAAGGGGTATTCCGGGCTAGTAGAAGTGATCCACACAATAGGGGATATCTACCGCTCGGACCACCAGCGATCACGAGAAATGAACGCGGTGGCTGGTCGGGCATGTGTGTGGCCGCTCCATTCATCTCTATGGGAATTCTGGAGATAGGTGAGCGCTGTACTCCGCTATCTCCGGAATTCCCATAGAAATGAATGGAGTGGCCACGCACACGTGCGACCAGTCGCTCTGTTCAGTTCAGGGGGTTCGGGGCCCCTGTTTTTGTGATTGTGGGGTCCCAGCAGTAGGATCCCCACAGATCTAATATAGATATGTGGATGGGGGATCATTTCTACCATCCGGAATACCCCTTTACCGGGGCTGGCCCACCTAAGGCTTATGACTACATTGGTCACAACAGGTCACATGGCTAAACACACCAGAGCGGTGCGCCGTCTAAAACCTGTCACCCTGCAGCTAAGAGCCAGAGAAACCCCACAGAAAAGAAGACAATCCCTTTAAGAATTCATCTACAAGACCGGACCCCAGGAAAGCTGCACGGCTTCCACTAGGGCTCCTCACTAAACTTTCCAAGCCCTCTGCACAGCACATCAGCTGGAGCCAGCGCCGTCATGCTGACTGCCACCTGTCTCGGGCACTGACACCTGCATGTGATGAAGAGGCGCGGTCCGGCAGAGAGCGGTGCTGTGACAGGGAGCAGACAGTCATCAGGGAGAGCTAACAGCACAGCCGCCTCCCGCCCCGTGCAGCACCGGGCTCCGCCATACCAGCGCCACACAGAGAGAGCAGCAATCCGGTCACGTACCCTGAGCTGCGCTGCACCGCGGCCCCGACTCTTCTGGTACTGAAGCCGCACGTCACGCCGCCACCGAGCCCCCGCGTCATGACGTCACAGCGTGCATCCGATAAAGAGGAGGGGGGGCAGAGCGAAGGTCCTGGCGATATGTGATGCCACACTGTCCCCTGTCACTACAACCCCCAGCATCCCATGCAGTTGTCATATTCATCCCGGCTGCTCCTGAGCTGCTCCCTCTGGTTATATACCCTGTCTAATCCATCAGCTCAGCAGAGGATTCCTTAGTATTAGGGCTTCATTCACACAGGCCGGATATTTATCAAAATTGGTGCTAAGGAAAAATGACAGTTGCCCCTAGCAACCAGTCAGATTCCGCCTTTCATTTTTCAGAGCTCCTTTGGACAATGGAAGGTGGAATCTGATTGGTTGTTATGGGCAACTGAGCCAAGTTTTCCTTTACGTCAATTTTGATAAATCTCCCCCATAGTATTTTTGGGGATTGACAAAAACACTACCAGTCATGATTACAAGATTTTTCTTTTTTTTTTGGGGGGGGGGGGCACAACATTCTTTTCCAGAAATATTTTATGTCCTATGGAGAATCCTATGTTTAGTATTTCTCTATCGTTTTATCTAATTGCCATCTTAAAAAAGAAAAAAACCTGAGGGAGCTTTCTCTGGGAGCACTTCACTCCCGAGGCACGAACGGTTCCCCAATCATCTAGCATCAGAAAGGATCATCTTTTTTGTCAGGAAAGCTAATTTGCATGTCTTTGGGTTTTTGAGAAAAACAATCAAATTAGCTTTTCTGACAAAAAGGTAATTCTGATGCCAGATAATTTTAGACATGCTAATTTGCATATATTTTCCCCAGAAACCCAGAGGAGCGTTGCCTAGCCTACAGTAGTCATCACATATATTAAGTGGTCTCCTTAAATAGTACCCTCTCTGAGGTCCCCCCAATGCCTCTGATCTAGGAAAGCTAATTCTATCTGCTTTGCTCTGATCAAGGGCTTTTGTCCTGAAAGAGCTAGTTGCAGATGTGAGGCTGGCTTAGCTATTCTCTTTTTATACTAAGTTGAGTAATGATTTGAAGGTTATGCTGTGGTTGTGAAACACTCAGCTTTTTTAATTCTTTTGGAAAACTGACGTACACATGTTTTTCACTTGTTGAACTCTCTTGATTTGCCTGAAATTAATTCTAAAATATCCAAAAGTTAGAATCCAATATTTTCGAAAATTTTGGTGAAATTCCAAATTAATAGAGTTGATTTGTTCCTCTTTAGTATGTACCATATATTTATTTATACATACCTCCTTGTGATTCATAGATACATTTTCCCATATTTTTTCCATTAAGTTTTTGGTGGTAGCCTCAAACTGTTCAATCAGTGCTTTTTGATTTTTATCTCTTGCTGTGCATGCATCGCCACATAATGCTAGCGTCCTTTCCAAAAGGAAAGTGTTCACCCACAGCATCAAGTCATAGTGTTCGTCTACATGCATGTCCTGATGCTACACGCAGTCAGAACACAGCACAGTGCGGCACCTGGAAAAAGACCAGGTAGCGGTGAGTACAGCCAGCACTAGGATCACTGTTCTCCACGCCGCCTACATACTAATGAGCGCTTCCATAACAAAAGCAATCATTAGTATTCGCTTTTATAAGATGCACTGCCAAAGTGAAAAATAAAGCAAAAAATTTGGGCGTTCTGGGATTTGGAGGTGCACATAATCTTTATTTGTTTATTGTTTATTTCTTTTTAATATGGAAAAAGGAAGGTGATTTGAGTTCTACATTTTTTTAAAGTTATATTTTTAAAAAAATTGTAAAACTTTTTTTTAAGTCCCCCTATGGGACTATAATGTGTGATCATGTGATTGCTTCTCCCATATACTGCAATGAATTACCATTGTAGTCTATGGGAGTCCCATTAAGTTCCTCTGGAGCCCTGTCTGTGGCAACTATCACTGTGTTAAGCTCGGATTCATCAGAGGGACAAAGCTACCACAGCAAAGCAATGTTTTTTTCCGAGCAGGAGCTATTCAGGCCCCTGCACAACAGCTCTCCTGGGGAAAGCCACCTCAGATGGCGTGGTCACAACTGACCACGGCATCGGAGTGGTTAAATGTCTGTGACTGGCGTTTTCATCCATCACAGACATTAGTAGTCTGATCCTAAGCAGTCGCCATCGTTAAAGACTCAACCAACGGCGTACGTGTATGGCATTGGTTTGGAAGGGGTTAACAACCCTATTAAAGTCCGTGTGGAAAGCCACTTGACCTAATGTGCAGAATCGCACAAAAATTTGACATGCGGCACATTTCAAAATCCGCACGGCAGGTCAATTTCCGCACATACAAAATATACAGTGTGTACTTGAAATTTCAGAGCAAATCTCATTCACCTTGCCGGCACTGTGTTACGCTACGGATTTTCTGAAACAATATCCGGGCAAAAAAAAAAAAACACATGTAGTTTGTAATGTTTGCAGATAGCATAAGCGTTATATCGTGTTCAATACATTTTTTTGCTTTTTGTAACGGGTTATTAAAATTTGTGCACGACCTGAGGTCAGCGTGAAGGAATGTTACTTTAGTCTGGATATTAGAGTGCTGATGGAGATTAATGTTCCATACAAGGACCCCAGGACCCCCATTAACTGCTTAGTATTCTTCTCAACTAAGTGCTTGGTTATTGAAAAGTGAGGCCATTAGTGCATTCATCCCTCATTATTTATTTATACAGTAGGTATGTGCTGACCCTTAGTAAATAATGTATAGAATCATTTTTGGACAGTATCTTCAGGTAACATATCCTCCATTGTGTAAAACAGTGAAAGGATGCTGTGGATTAGTGTTGGGTGTGAATATTCGAATCGCTAATATTTATCGCGAATATTTAGAATATAGTGCTATATATTCGTAATTTCTAATATTCTACTTTTTTTTTTTTCATCAGTAACCTCCCTCTTGCTTGTGGGGCCAATGAGAAGGCTGCAATGTCTTTGAGCTTAGCAACATCCCTAGCAACCAATAGAAAACTTGCCTACCCCTTACTATATAAGGAACCTCCCCAGCAGCCATTTTCTGTAGAGTAACGGAGTTCTGAGAGAGACAGCAGTGCGATTGCTGTGCTCTGTGCTTTGCTGTATATACATTAGACAGTTAACTTAGATATATAATTCAGATAGTTAGGGGGAGGTAATCAGTAGAGATGTCCCGAACTATTCGCCGGCGAACATCGCATGTTCGCGTTCGCCGCGGTGGGCGAACATATGCCATGTTCAGTCCGCCCCCTATATGTCATCATTGAGCAAACTTTGACCCTGTACCTCACAGTCAGCAGACATATTCCAGCCAATCAGCATACCCTTCCTCCCAGACTTTCCCACCTCCTATCAAAAAGCAGGGACGGCATCCATCTTAGATTCGTTCTTAAGCTGCAGTGTTAGAGCAGGGAGAGTGCTGCAGCTGCTGAATTAATAGGGAAAGCGTTAGCTAGGCCAGTGTTCTGTGTCCACTCCAGTCCTCAAAGACTCATCTGCTGTAAGGACAGCATCCTGACAGCACCCAAAAAAGCCCTTTTTAGGGCTGGTACATCAGTCTGCTTTTATTTATTTTTTCTATATATATATTGCAGCTGCCTGCCCGTGTGTGAGAGGCCCACAGACTGTACCGTGCCCACCACTCATATAGGGTGGCACAGTACATTGCACGGTGCACGCGCAGTGACCTGAAATTCAAACGAAGCGGAACGAGCATGGGTCTTTTTCCATCTCCCGGTTCCAAAAATGTATTCACTACACCGGCCCTGGCCCTGATAAGGGACAAAACAGAGATTAAACTGATAGGAATAGTACTTAGTTAACACTAGTTGCATTGGTGGCAAATTCCATTGCAAGTGCCCAAAATTAGAAGGAAGAGGACAGAGCAAGCATTTTTCTCTATCTCCCCATACAAGGATTCAATTCAATACACGTCCCCTTATAGGGGACTTGACAAAGATTAAAATGGTAAGAATAGTAGTTCACACTATTTGTATTGGTGGCATAGTACATTGCACGGCGCACGCGCAGTGCCCCAAATTGGAAGTAAGAGGACCGACCAATCATCTATTTCCATCTCCCGGTTCCTAAAATCTATTCGATACACGCCCCCCTTATGGGGGACGTAACCGGGATTAAACTAATAGGAATAATACTACTTAACACACCACTCATATAGGGTGGCACAGTACATTGCACGGCGCACGCGCAGTGCCCCAAATTGGAAGGAAGAGGACCGACCAACCATCTTTTTTCTATCTCCCGGTTCCTAAAATCTATTCCATACACTGGCTGATTCCATGCCGATTTTCACAATCGCGAATATAAATCGGAGCACTCTATCTGCATATAAAGCTATTGTAATGTTCTTCTGTGCCAACCATTATCTCCAGTCTCAGTAAACTTCTAGCAGCTTGAAAAATGTACCCAAAGTGACCCACGGCTGTATTGCGCGCGCATTATGCGAATATTACATTGCCGGTTTTTCGAAATCAAGAAAATAACCTCGAATTCGCGAATATATGACGAATATTCGCCAATATATTTGAGAAATATTGCAAATTCGAATATAGCCCCTGCCGCTCATCACTACTGTAGATATTGTAATGGAAGCATAGGTGACACA
This sequence comes from Bufotes viridis, assembly GCA_033119425.1. Classification (NCBI taxonomy): domain Eukaryota; kingdom Metazoa; phylum Chordata; class Amphibia; order Anura; family Bufonidae; genus Bufotes; species Bufotes viridis. Next base: position 68,325,764 of record CM065591.1, read on the forward strand.
ACTGTGCTCAACATTGCTTAAAGGGGTTATCCCCTAATGCCTGGGCCTCTCACACAGGTTGTACTTACCCTGCTCCCCGGCACCCGCGTCGCTTCTGGAGCCTGCTCAGCCACCGCTGCATCTCCTCGTCACGCGGATCAAAACATCCGTTGAAGGGGGGGGGGGGCAGAGTGGATCAAAACCTCCAACGACGGGTGGGGGGTACAGCCAATAGCAGGCCGTGATGGGGATGAGCCTTCCTAACATTGCAGGTGACACTAGAGAGGTTCATCTCCGTCACGGCCTGCTATTGGCTGTACCCCCCACCCGTTGCCGCATGTTTTGATTCGCTCAACAAGGAGATGCAGCAGCAGTGCAAGCATCAGAGGCGACGCCGGTGCCGGGGAGCAAGGTAAGTGCAACATGTGTGAGGGGCCCGGACGTTAGAGGGGGCATTATAGGGTTTGGATAACCCCTTTAAAAGAACAGTACCTTTTGAAGTCGAAGCTTTCATGTGGCACAGGCTCACAGCTTATTTCACTACTTCATACATAACTTGGCAATGATATACAGAAAAATAAATAAAACCTAAACATGGAGGGAAAGGCCTGGACCCATCTGTTTAACTGGTGTAATTTGTACGCTCGTTCATTGGATATTAGAATTCTTCATGCGGGCACCTACATTATTGTTTGCCGGCAGCCTCTCCTTCCAGCAAACAATGATTCTGTATAGGGATGAGTGGTGGCATTAGTGATCGCTTCTCCCCATACTGTGGAGGAGATTGCTGCATGTTTTAAAGCAGCTTTCTCCTCCACTGACTAGCAGGCGATTATCAGAAAGGGACGCTTCATTCCGATGAACTTATGCTCAGTAAAGCCATTAATATTCAATCAGTAAGGGTTCGACACGCTGCACCACCACCAATCAGCTGTTCTTTGGAGCCTCTGATGATGGAACTAGCACTATAAATGGAACAGGAAGCACAGCTCCATTCAAGGTGTAGTGGCCGCGCCGGGTTACTGCAACTCAGCTCTCATACACTTCATTGGGAGTGAGCTGCAGCAACCCAGAGCGGCCACTACACTCTGGACGGAGCTGTGCTTCCTGTTTCATTCAATATGGAGTTTCAGCACCGGAGACTATAAAAATAAAATGTCCCAATCCTCCCAGACAGTGTATTCTGCTGAGGAGGCATAAACCCTCATTGCCTCTGATACTGATAGGAGGGAGAAGAGAATCCGGAATTCCTTTTGATCTCTTCCTCTTCGTCATAATCCAGTAATGAGGAACCCTCAAGGAGGTGCCCCAGGACAACAGCTGAGCCCCCCCTCTCCCAAATTGATCCCATATGGACCCCATCTCTTGAGGATTATCTTCATCAAATTTCTGAGTATGAGGGTAGCTCTAGAATCCAGGTCGACGCTGGGCTTCACAGAAAATGTTGCAAAATCCGCAGATTTTGTGTGTGTTTTTTTTTATCAGATATTCTTCCAGAAAAAAAAGTAACGTAATACAGTACCAGCTGAGTGAATGAGATTTGCCAAATTTATCATACACACTGTGTATTTTGTACGAGTGTAAATTGACCTTCTGTGCGGATTTTGAAGTCTGCAGCTTTTTCCATGAGGATTTTGCTAATTTAATAGTGGTCAAAACTAATTTATATGTCCATCAATTCATTGCCCAAAATCCTACATCGTCATTTGCTCAACTTCTGAGGTGGACCCCAGTTGATGAAGCACAGATAATGACATTTTGGGGGCTTCTGTTGCATATGGGTCTTGTAAAGATGCCAGAAATGAGACTGTATTAAAGGACAGATGTTTTGTTGCACACTTCTGAAATTTTTGCATTACAATGATAATACACAATGCCCACCCAAAAACGTGTACATAATACCCTTATACATTTTAAATGGTGGTGGGGGAGGGGAAAAAATTCCACCAATACCTGCCCAGCAAGAGGGTAAGGCATGGCATTAAAATTTATGAGCTGTGCGAGGGTACCTTTGGGTACATCCATAGGTTCTGGGTTTATGAAGTGAAGGAAACCTGGACAGAACCCCCAAAAAGCCTTTCTGTCCTAGGAGTTACTTGGAAAATAGTTTGGGACTTAGTGCACCCATTGCTGAGCCAGGGTTACCACCTCTATGTGGATAACTATTACACCAGCATAACACTGTTCAAGTCCCTAACTCAAACAAAACAATAGCTGACTGGCCCACAGGGGTACAGGGGAATCCCCCGGTGGGCCCCTAATCTCCCACCCCTGCAAAAGTGGCACATAACACATTAGATTTACTGCACTATATACATATATTCAATGTACAGCACCTCAACCAGCCGATGTTCATATAAAAAACTTGTTAAATTATTTTTTATATTCAAATGTATCCGTACGGTGGGCCCCCAGTACTAGGTACCCCAGTCCGACACTGAGCTGATCTCAGGGAGACCAGCTACAGAAAACACTGCGGAGCCTCATTTAAGAGTCTCAACACAGCAATCCAAAGTGCAAAGCTCCCTGGGAAACAGGAATATGCTAAATAAATGTGGAGCCGCAGTATTGGGTCTACAACACAATGAAAGCCAGATATCCCTCAAAGGAAGGAAAACCGAGCAAGGGGTGTCTCCATTACAGAGATCACCAAATCCACCATATTAAGTGGCCCCTACGTCAAGGTCCTGCTCTTTTATAAGCTTTAAGGATGTGACCGGAAAACCAGAGCCAGTTATCCATCCACAGACAGCTGTTTCGGGGTGTTGCCCCTCATCAGTGTGGAGTAGGATTCTGGCTAAGCGGGAGCAATGCCTTGGGGACTACTCAAACACAACAATTGCTGATCTCAGGGAGACCAGCTACAAGAAACACCGCGGAGCCTTACTTAAGAGTCTCAACACAGCAATCCAAACTGCAAAGCTCCCTGAGAAACTGTAATATGCAAGTGAAGGAAACCCGGATAGAACCCCCATTAGCGCTATATTTTCAATCTTCGTTATATTCTAGCAATACAACAACCATTAGGAACTCAGATCTAAGTTTAATTCGCAATGCAATTATTATAACCTGCATTAATCGCATTGCGAATTCAACTTAGAGCTGAGTTCCTAATGCTTGTTGTATTGCTAGAATATACGTTATATTCTAGCAATACAACCATTAGGAACTCAGCTCTACGTTGTAATCGCAATGCCAATAATATTTACAATTATTAATCGCTTTGCGAATCCATTTGATGCCTCTATTTGATTGTATATGACGGTTGACTATGACTACCACCAACGTTCTGCTGCCTCCGAGGCAAGATATCTGAACCCCCAGGGGCCATTTGGGTGAATTTTTTCATTTTTTATTTTATTTTTTGTGTACTTTATTTACATTTGGTATAGGCAAATATAGTAGTCTAGATCATGTGTCTATACCAAAACCTAGGATCATTGTTTGACAGCATATTTTCTAAGCCATGTAGCTGAATATAAATTTGGGCAGAGTAATGATCTAGATCTGTGTTTCCCAACCAGTGTGCCTCCAGCTGTTGCGAAACTACAACTCCCAGCATGCCTGCACAGCCAAAGGCTGTCCTGGCATGCTGAGAGTTGTAGTTTTGCAAAAGCTGGAAGCACACTGGTTGGGAAACACAGATCTAGATCATTACTCTGCCCAAATCTATATTCAGCTATATGGCTTAGAAAATATGCTGTCAAACAATGATCCTAGGTTTTGGTATAGACACATGATCTAGACTACTATATTTGCCTATACCAAATGTAAATATGCAACCAAATGTGGCAATATACACACAAAAAAAAAATAAAAAAAAAAAATGAAAAAAACGCAGATGCGTTTTTGATGCGTTTTCTATCAAAAACGCCCAAATGGCCCCTGGGGGTTCAGATATCTTGCTTTGGAGGCAGCAGAACGTTGGTGGTAGTCATAGTCAACCGTCATGTACGATCAAATAGAGGCATTAAATGGATTCGCAAAGCGATTAATAATTGTAAGTATTATTCGCATTGCGATTACAACTTAGAGCTGAGTTCTAATGATTGTATTGCTAGAATATAACGTATATTCTAGCAATACAACAACCATTAGGAACTCAGCTCTAAGTTGAATTCGCAATGCGATTAATGCAGGTTATATTAATCGCATTGCGAATTAAACTTAGATCTGAGTTCCTAATGGTTCCTAGCGAACATTTGCGGAAGTTCGCGTTCGCCGTTCGCAAGCGGAAAAATTTATGTTCGCGACATCACTAGTTACCACCACTACCACAACCCCCAACTAGTGATGTCGCGAACATAAATTTTTCCGTTCGCGAGCGGCAAACGCGAACTTCCGTAAATGTTCGCAAACATGCGAACAGGGCGAACCGCCATAGACTTCAATAGACAGGCGAATTTTAAAACCCACAGGGACTCTTTCTGGCCACAATAGTGATGGAAAAGTTGTTTCAAGGAGACTAAGGCCCCTTTCACACGGGCGAGTTTTCCGCACGGGTGCAATGCATGATGTGAACGCATTGCACCCGCACTGAATCCTGACCCATTCATTTCAAAGTGTCTGTGTACATGAGCGTTTTTTTTCACGCATCACTTGTGCGTTGTGTTAAAATCGCAGCATGTTCTATATTCTGCGTTTTTCACGCAGCCCTAGCCCCATAGAAGTGAATAGGGCTGCGTGAAAAACGCATTGCATCCGCAAGCAAGTGCGGGTGCGTTGCGTTTTTCACTAATGGTTGCTAGGAGATGTTGTTTGTAAACCTTCAGTTTTTTATCACGCGCGTGAAAAACGCATCAAAACGCATTGCATCCGCGCGGAATAAACTGAACAACTGAAGCAAACGCAGGCAAAACTGAATGGCTTTGCCTGTGAAATCGCACAGTTTTCACTGAAAGCATCCGCAACGCATCCGGACCTAATCCGGACACGCTCGTGTGAAAGAGGCCTAACACCTGGACTGTGGCATGCCGGAGGGGGATCCATGGCAAAACTCCCATGGAAAATTACGTAGTTGACGCAGAGTGTGGTAAGTTGAATTCGCAATGCGATTAATATAACCTGCATTAATCGCATTGCGAATTCAACTTAGAGCTGGGTTCCTAATGGTTGTATTGCTAGAATATAACGAAGATTGACAATATAGCGCTATATTCTCAATCTTCGTTATATTCTAGCAATACAACCATTAGGAACCCAGCTCTAAGTTGAATTCGCAATGTTAATAATACAGGTTATATTAATCGCATTGCGATTACAACTACTAACACTGCAGCTTCAGAATGAATCTAAGATGGATGTCGCCCTTGCTTTTTGATGGGGAGGTGGGAGGGTCTGGGAGGGAGACTGATGTACTAGCCCTAAAAAGGGCTTTTTGGGGTGCTGTCAGGACGCTGTCCTTACAGCAGAGATCTGATGAGTCTTTCAGGACTGGAGTGGACACTGAATACACTAGCCTAGCTATCGATTTCCTTATTAAATCAGCAGCAACTACACTGTCCCTCCACTCACTAAGACTGCAGCTTCCGAATGAATCTAAAATAGATGCTGTCCAGTAGATGGGAGGGAGGGTATGCTGATTGGCTGGAATGTGTCTGCTGACTGTGAGGTAGAGGGTCAAAGTTTACTCAATGATAGGGGGTGGACTGAACATCGCAGGCATGCTGGGAGTTGTAGTTTCGCAACAGCTGGAGGCACACTGGTTGGGAAACACAGATCTAGATCATTACTCTGCCCAAATCTATATTCAGCTATATGGCTTAGAAAATATGCTGTCAAACAATGATCCCAGGTTTTGGTATAGACACATGATCTATACTACCATATTTGCGTATATCAAATGTAAATATGTAACCAAATGTGGCAAAATACACAAAAAAATAAAATAAAAAAATTATAAACAGATGTGTTTTTGTCAAAAACGCCCAAATGGCCCCTGGGGGTTCAGATATCTTGCTTTGGAGGCAGCAGAACGTTGGTGGTAGTGTGGGGGTTTAGCTCTGGTCTCGAGGATCGTTCACATACAGACTGTTGTCCACTGCAGCTTTAGGGGCCAAACATCGCTTTATTGTCTCAGCATCAACATAAATAAATGAAATGCAAAACAAACACCTGCCCGGCTGGGCTCTAACTTAACACAGTGTGTCCCTGACTCACCTACAACACTGTTCACACACACCGCACCCGTGCGGCTTTTCCAGGCAGCCTGTTCGGTTTCACAGGGGTCTGAGCCCTCCAGCTTGGCTCCAGCCGTGGGTCCCAAACAACAGCCCTCAGCTCCCAGCACTATTAGCAGCTCCAGGAAAATCACCACCAGCTGCTAAGGAGGCTGCCTTTTTAAAGGGCCGGATAAAGTCCGGACTGGACCGTGGGGAGTAGGCACCCACCCAGCTCTTTGCCTACTCCCAGTAAGAGCCGGCCCGGATTGGCTTTGCAGCCAAACTAACTAACAGAGTCTGACAGCACTAGCTGCTGCAGACAACAAAATCCGGCTCTCACCCCACCGAGGCCAGCAACCTCGGTGACACGTACCTGCCATCGCTCTCTCCTATCAGCCATGAGGCCTGTCACTGCCTCACATATCCCCCCTTTGTTCAACCCCGTGGAGTGAACACTAGCACCCAACCAAGGCGCTCGTGAGAGGGCATCGACCTGGCCTACAGTCTTCCCCTTATTCCGCCAGACCCAGGCTAATAGCGCTTGGTTTCTCACCCGCATGAGTTTAGTACGGGGCAGATAAGACCTACGGGATTTTCTTGCCCATCTCATGACCCGGTACTCTCTTTCACGAATGAGGATGATGCGCTTTCGCACCCGTGGCCTCTCTCTTTTCGTTTTCTTTTTCTCTCCACATTTCGCATCAGCACATGTTCCTCACATCCTTTCTTGGACTGCTGCATCTCTCGACTGAACTGTTCCCTCACTTGGCCGACTCTTCTTTAGCCTTATCTTTGGTCTTGGGAACATCTGAGGACTTCTCCCACTCCAACTCATCAGCATCAGCTTCTTCAGCCTTTGAGTCTCTTTTGGAGTCTTCAGTCACTTTGATAGGCTTTTCATCCTTCTCGGACACAGCATCACATACTTGCATTCTTAGCTCCGCCTCCTCCTCTTTCTCTTTAAGGACGGAGGTACTTGGGACATCAGAGTCCGTATCAGACTCATCATCTTCTGGCAATCCCTGCCAAGGTTTATCCAGGATATGGTTCTCCTTTCGGGCAGGATTCAGGAGAGTCAGCCCATCGGAGTAGACAGCACCCTCATACTGGTCGTCGGTCCCCCGTATTTCTTCCCCAGCAGACTGCTGGCTTTCTGGAAGGCATTGACAGCAGAGGAATGTCTTTCACGACCAGGTCCTGGCCACACACTGCCACGAGTCTCTGGGCTTCTGCATCCACCTCAGCACCATCATCTGGTTCAGCAGATACATCTTTCACCTTCTCTGCCTCGGCCGGCACCACGGCGCCACCATCTCCAGACCCATTCCTAACAGGCTCTGACTTCTTGGCATCTTTTAGAGGAGCTTCCTCTTCCAGGTATCTCATTTTCTTCCACCTGCTGCGCAGGAGCACGCTTAGGCCTCTCCAACTCATAGACGTCATCTTTTGAGCTCCTGAGATCTTCCATCTCTGCTCTGAGTTGCTTGTTCAGCCACTCCAATTCATCTCGCTCCTTAGGCGCTTTTTCAAGGGCTCTAGCCAAGGAGAGGGCCTTGAGTCGTCTTCTCAGTTTTCCCCACCAGCTTGTTAGCAGCGCCCCCCTCTTGGGCCTTCTGTTCCAGCTGCTCTTCACTCTGTTCTGGGGTAACAGCAGGTGTAGGAGTACCACCATTCTTCTTTAGACACTCTGTGGGATTTTCACCCAGGGACTCTTCAAACCCATTGTTGAGGTCTACTATAGACTTTTGTGTCTTTCTGGAGTCTTTTCCCTTCCCCAGGACACCAGGAGGTAGACCCTTCAGTTCACTCGTCTTTTCGGGGTCTCCTCTTTTGACCCTTCTGCAGCCTTCTTCGGTGACTCTGTGACGACAGCTAGTCCCTTCTCTATCGTATCTAGGGACCATGTGGCGAGAGGAGGTCAGCCTCCTGTTTGCAGCTGTACTGTCCTGTCAGGTCATCTAAGACTGTCTGGATATGAGCTTCAGACACTAGGCTGACGTCACCCGACTGAACTCTCGTCTCGTCAGATATAACTGTCACCTGGTCGCTACTAGTAACCACTTTAGTTTGGCGAGACCTCGACATGGCAGTTTCTCTCTCTGAGTTGCTATCGGTCACAGAACGTGCGTTATATATACCGCTCGTGTCATTCTCAATCCTGTCCTCTAGGGGCACCGATGAGCTAATCCCCACCTGGGACATTTTATTAACCATGGAGATCTGTGGAGACTGCATATCCACTTCTAGTACGTGTGGTACACCCTCTAGGCCTGCCCCATGTACTTGCACATTTTTCACAGTGGTTTCCCTCAGTGGTGAGCTCTCAACATCAATTAGCATTTTTATACCATCCACATTTTTACCAACAGGGGAGCTTCTTCCCTGATCACACCCTTTAAAGGAGCAGGTATATCATCGTCACACATATCATTACACATTTCAACAAACTTTGCACCTTCCCTTGGCACCGTGTCTGCACCATTATTTCTAACGGTCATTTCACTTAAACCATTGCTTTCTATTTGCATTTGCCTTACACCTTCACTTAAAGGGACAGGTACAGGTTCTGTAGGAGCTTCATTACTTCCCACAGAAGTGTCTCCATTGCCCCACATTACATCATGCATGAGCACATTTGCAACATCAACTCCATCAGTCCCTGTTCCCACCGTGGTCTCACCCTCCGTGAGGACCACCGGATAGTCCACAGTATTCACATAATTGTCCCGGACAGTTATCATTCTACCTCGTACCCAGGCTAGCATGGGATCTCTGATTTTCGCCATCCCAAATCTAGCCTTGGTCACAGGCACTTTAGACAACACCCTGAGCTTCTCCTCTGCAGGTTCCTGCGATGGAGCAACCGCAACAGGCCTTCCCGCCTGTTCAGACACAGCATTTTCCTATAGTCACTCTTTTTGAGACATTTTTACGCTGCAGCGCTTTATCACTCACCGGCCCGGCAGGTAGCAGCTGCCGCCCGGCTCACTGTCACTGGGTCTGCCACAAAATAATCAACCGGAACAGTCTTACCGATTGTCGTCACTGACTCGGCACGGTCATCACCCGTCTCCTCAATGCAGTAGTAGCCATGGGAGACGCCTTGGACTTGTCTCCTGTCTTTTCCCGGACGGACATTCCAGCCGCACCCTTTAAGATTCTGTGCACAGTCGCAGGAAAATAGGCACTCCTGAGAACGCACCACTCTCCAGCTCTTTGTCTTCCCGGCGGTTGCCCTTAGCAGCGGCATGCATATTCTCCTCCAACACTGCACTCAGAGCCGCCACTCCAAGTGCCGCACTCGGCTTTCTCACCAACCGATCAGTCTCCAGCACCAGCTGCTCCATTACACCCTCAGTGGCCTTGGTTTTCCGCCAAACCGGGCCACTTCTCACCTCTGGTATCACCATTGGTACAAGCAGCTTCCGCCACACGTGCTGAAGTAGTAGCTGGTTGGTCTCCTGGTGCTGCAAGTTAGCCTCCACAAGGGCTTTTACAACCGCCTCCATTGTGTCAGGAAAAAAACAGTCCACAATCGCATGAGCGGCACTTGCTTCACTAGACAAACAGGCTTCCGGCCCTTTAAATCACTGCATAGCAAAACAGCAATTCCTTGGCAACTTTCACAGCACCTGCTCTTCTCAGTCAGGTCGTTGCCCCTAGCAACACTTTGCCTTTTCCAGCAGGGACGACTTGCCCGCATCCGACACCAAATGTGGGGGTTTAGCTCTGGTCTCGAGGATCGTTCACATACAGACTGTTGTCCACTGCAGCTTTAGGGGCCAAACATCGCTTTATTGTCTCAGCATCAACATAAATAAATGAAATGCAAAACAAACACCTGCCCGGCTGGGCTCTAACTAACACAGTGTGTCCCTGACTCACCTACAACACTGTTCACACACACCGCACCCGTGCGGCTTTTCCAGGCAGCCTGTTCGGTTTCACAGGGGTCTGAGCCCTCCAGCTTGGCTCCAGCCGTGGGTCCCAAACAACAGCCCTCAGCTCCCAGCACTATTAGCAGCTCCAGGAAAATCACCACCAGCTGCTAAGGAGGCTGCCTTTTTAAAGGGCCGGATAAAGTCCGGACTGGACCGTGGGGAGTAGGCACCCACCCAGCTCTTTGCCTACTCCCAGTAAGAGCCGGCCCGGATTGGCTTTGCAGCCAAACTAACTAACAGAGTCTGACAGCACTAGCTGCTGCAGACAACAAAATCCGGCTCTCACCCCACCGAGGCCAGCAACCTCGGTGACACGTACCTGCCATCGCTCTCTCCTATCAGCCATGAGGCCTGTCACTGCCTCACAGTAGTCATAGTCAACCGTCATATACGATCAAATAGAGGCATTAAATGGTTTCGGAAAGCGATTAATAATTGTAAATATTATTCGCATTGCGATTACAACTTAGAGCTGAGTTCCTAATGGTTGTATTGCTAGAATATAACGTATATTCTAGCAATACAACAACCATTAGGAACTCAGCTCTAAGTTGAATTCGCAATGCGATTAATGCAGGTTATATTAATCGCATTGTGAATTAAACTTAGATCTGAGTTCCTAATGGTTGTTGTATTGCTAGAATATAACAAAGATTGAGAATATAGTGCTATATTCGTTATCTTCGTTATATTCGAGCAATACAACCATTAGGAACTCAGATCTAAGTTGTAATCGCAATGCGAATAATACAGGTTATATTAATCGCATTGCGATTTACAATTACTAACACTGCAGCTTCAGAATGAATCTAAGATGGATGGTGTCCTTGCGTTTAGATAGGAGGTGGGAGGGTCTGGGAGGGAGGGTATGCTGATTGGCTGGAATGTGTCTGCTGACTGTGACGTACAGGGTCAAGGTTTACTCAATGATAAAGTATAGGGGCGAACGTGAACATCGAATATGTTCGCCCGCCGCGGCAGACGCGAACAACCGATGTTTGCCGGGAACTGTTTGCCGGCAAATAGTTCGGTCCATCTCTACCCCCAACCCAGACTGCACCCTGGACTGTAATACAAGGACAATAGAAATGTCCTTGTACTGACCACAGTTCACGAATACATCCCTTCAGTTTTAAGAGATGGTGATCAAGGCCCTAATTTTTTTAAACCAGAAGGGGAAGGGCCACAGTACTTGCCCGTGTGGTGCCCTTGTTGTACCAGGAAAACATTTCCCTGGAGAAGTCTCCCAAACAGTGTTTTCCATAAGGGGATATAAAAGGACAAAGAGTTCAAAATGTTCCCTATCAATCTGCACTCAATACTTCATAATGAGAAAGTGAAAACAAAGTGTTAAAAATATTTCCTAATTTATTGAAAAGTAAAAACTTGCATTGACATAAGTCTTCAGACTCTTTACTGAGTACTTAGTTGAAGCATCTTTGTAGGCGATAAAAGCCTCCTGTCTTCTTGGGTATGAGGACACAAGGTTTGGATTTGGGGATTTTCTGCCATTCTTCTCTGCAGATCCTCTCAAGCTCTCGTTGGTTGGATGGGGGACATAGTGGACAGCCATTTTCAGGACTCTCTAGAGATGTTCAGTTTGGTTCAAGTCAGGGCTCTTATTGGTCCACTCAATGACATTCAGAGAGTTTTCCCAAAGCCACTCACATGTTGTCTTGGCTGCGTTCTTAGAGTAGTCTGGGGTCCAGAGCACTCTGGTTCATATTTTCATTAAGCATACCTTGCTTCATTCAGCTTTCCTTCAACTCTGACCAGTTTCCCTGTTCCAGGTGCTGAAAAACACCCCTAAAGCATGATGCAGCCACCACCATGCTTCACTGTAGGGATGTATTGGGCAGTGCCTGGTTTTCTCCAAACATGACACTTAGGACTTATGAAACACCCATGGGAACAAAAAGCTCTCTACACTGCTCAATAAATTTCTTGAGGGGTGTAGTTTCCAAAATGGGGTGACTTTTTGCAATTTTGTTTTTCATTTCACATCAGAACCTCAGCAATTGTCAGTCAGTGCTGTATAAATCACCAAATTAGGTCTCAAATCTGCATAGTGCTCATTTACTTCTGAGCCCTGTTACCTATCCAGACAACAGTTTAGGGCTACATGTAGGGTTTTTCTGCAATCAGGAAACACAGTACAATAATTAGAAAGCTGACTTTTTCACATTGCAATTTTCATTTTTGGTCACTTTTTGGGAATTTTCACTGTAGAAGTACCTCGGAGTCTCTGCAAATGCGACATGGCACCCAAAAACCATTTAAACAAAATCTGCTCTCCAAAAGCCAAATGGCACTCCTTCCCTTCAGATCTCAGTGGTGTGCCTATACAGCAGGTTACAACCACATATGAAGTTTTTCCATATTCAGGAGAAAATGGGTGAAAAATCGTGGGGCACTCCTCCTGCTACCCCTGCTATTTTTCACTTTCACAGCTCAATGTTTCTGTACTACATGAAAAACCTTTGGGGTCAAAGTTCTTACTACACCCCTCGATAAATTCCTTGATGAGTGTAATTTCCAAAATGGGGTAACTTCTTAGGGGGATTCACTGTAGGCATACCTATTTATCTCTTCATATGTGACATGGTGCCTGAAAAAACATTTCAGCAAAATCTCCTTCTCTTCTGAGCCGTGACACATGCCTATGCAGCAGTTTACGACCACATATGGCGTGTTTCTGTGAACTGCAGAATCAGAGTAATCAATATGGATGTTTGTTTTGCTGTTTACCCTTGCTGTGTTACTGCTTAACTCTTGTTTTGGGGGTGTTTTGGAGATGACAGATTCCCTTTAAAGGGGTTGTGCAGCGATTTATATTGATGACCTACACTAATTGGTGGTCCGACAACTGGTGCTCCATTCAAGCGCGCTTTCTAGTCTTTACATTACGTGTTGTCTCCTCTGGAGCGGTGGCGTAGTGTAATGACAAGTACTCACTTCTTTCAGTTGACTAGAACGAGTACTTGTGCATCCACGAAGAGACAGACTGGATCGCACATCCACAACGCTTAACCTTTGATATATGCTATTCAGCTAACTTACTGTAGTACTAGTCCCCCATGTCACATGCAAACATTGGAGACATTGGTGTACATTTTGATCAAAAGGTAATAAGCCCACTCACCCCGTCACGGTTGTCTCCGAGAGTGGGTCCCTACTCTGTCCATGATCTGTCAAAGGTGCTGTGCTGCATGGCGACACGTGGCGCGATCCTAGCAGGCCGCAAAAACGCCAGCCAGAAAAGCACCACAACAACAAAGGCCACCATGCAGCACAGCACTGTCTGAACAGGAGCCTAATGCGACCTGTTCAGTATTAACAGAAACCAGGACTAAACGCTAGTGGGTCATTTGCACTCTTATGCAGTCTCCTGCTAATTAATTAAAACCGCCTGTGGCAAGTGGGAGGAGTGCTGATGCCAGGAATGAAACAGAAAGAAGATAAATAAATAAATATGCATCCACGGAGAGACAGACTGGATCGCACATCCACAACGCTTAACCTTTGATATATGCTATTCAGCTAACTTACTGTAGTACTAGTCCCCCATGTCACATGCAAACATTGGAGACATTGGTGTACATTGGTGTACATTTTGGTCGCATTAGTGTACATGCAAACATTGGAGACATTGGTGTACATTTTGGTCGCATTAGGCTCCTGTTCAGACAGTGCTGTGCTGCATGGTGGCCTTTGTTGTTGTGGTGCTTTTCTGGCTGGCGTTTTCGCGGCCTGCTAGGATCGTGCCACGTGTCGCCATGCAGCACAGCACCTTTTGACAGATGGACAGAGTAGGGACCCACTCTCGGAGACAACCGTGACGGGGTGAGTGGGCTTATTACCTTTTGATCAAAATGTACACCAATGTCTCCAATGTTTGCATGTGACATGGGGGACTAGTACTACAGTAAGTTAGCTGAATAGCATATATCAAAGGTTAAGCGTTGTGGATGTGCGATCCAGTCTGTCTCTCCGTGGATGCATAGAACGAGTACTTGTCTTACACTGCACTTCCGAGATGAAGTGCAGTGTAATGAACAGGAAGCGGCGCTCGCATGGTCCCCCGCCGAGGATATCAATATATCTGGCCAGACAACCTCTTTAAATTTTGAATAATTTGAGGGAGAGTGTCATTTCTAAAATAGTCACTCTAGAACTGAATTGGTCCTTACAAAGGTCGGTCCTGGAAATTTTATTTAAAATTTGAACAATTGCTTCTAAAATTATAAGCCTTCTAACATCCTAAAAAACAAAAATGACATTTAGAAATTATGCGAACATAAAGTAGACACATGATAAATGTTAATTAATAACTATTTTTGCGGTATCACTATCCGTTATAAGAGCAGAGAAAATCAAATTTAGAAAATTGATAATTCTTCTAAATTTTCTGAAAATTAAGGTAAAGCATATCGAAGCAAATGTACCAGTAATAAATGTACCAGTAATAAAATATGATTTTTCATAAACTATCTCAGAATTGGACGCTTAAAAGCATTTTAAAGTTATTACCATGTAAAATGACATCTTAGATTTAGAAAATGAGGCTGTGTCAGGAAGGTCTGGAAGGGGTTAAAATTTGCAGGAGCAATATACAAACATATTTAATCAAACACCAATTTTGCGAAATGACTAAAACAAGTCACCTTTAATACTTGCCAAATTAGTAGTGTATTTCTATGACTTTTCAAGCCATTTTTGATTTATATGCAAAAAATGGCTGTTCCCAATATAAATATTCTGACCTTGCTTATTTCGTGTGCTGATTGAAATGCTTGAAACTTTCAGCATTCTACAATTTCGGAAACTTTTCCATTTTGTACACTGGGATAATTGCATAGTTATGGAAATTTATCATAAACTATTAGTCTTTTAAACCTCTTGTAATTTCATGTCAGATGTGAAAATAGAGGGGAGAACAGTCAGATTCTGTTATTTTCTAAGCAAGAAGAATACAGTGTAAAAAATACAGTTGTATTCTAACTTCTAAAGAGATCTGAGCAGAAAAGTAACAATGTACTGTATGCTATGTTTGTAGTCACAATTATCAGTTCAGTGCAAAATAGTTAGGTTCTATTTGTTTTAAAGGGATATTCCGTCTGTATAAAGTTATCCCTTATCTACAGGAGAAATCCACACATAGCAAGACATGCCCTTTGTAATTGCTCTCCGCTCTTTCCCGTTCTACTAGGGTCGTGCCACTAATGACACTTATTTCCTACCCACAGAAGATTGAACTCTCAGGGATCACGAGAATAGGGGTCTGCAGGATCCACCGAACTGGCCCAAAAGAATACTACTGGAAGTCCCCAAAAAGTGAATGGTGGTGGACGTAGCACCAATGCATTCTTATGAAACCGTTTGGCAGGATTTGCAGACCCTGTTCTATGATCGCTGGGGGTCCCAGTGGTCAGACTCCCAGTGATCAAACAAAGATAAAATCTGTCTCTAGTTTCATGATGCCCCTGATAAAGCTTAACCCGGGTCGGGTGTTTTATCCTTGAGAACTTTTTATACAATTGTGAGTAGAATAAATTGTGAGTAGAATAAATTGCATTTGTACTGATTGACAAGAAGGTTCTTCACTATTGCGGCTATTCTTCAGACAGAGGAAAACGAGAGGATTGTCTTGCAGCCCGCTGCCACTTAGGTGCTTACCTGCGCCGTTGGATTATCGGAAGGATCTTTGCGGTGGTGTTTGCTACATCTATTTGGAGCAGCGCGGTCCAAGCTACAATAAAAAAATAAAAAAAAATCCCAGTGATCAAACACCTATTCCCTGTGCTGTGGGTAGGGAATAAGTGGTATCAGTGGCACAACCCTTTAACTCTGTAATTCTGTAATAGGGAACATAAAAATGTTTCTTTCACTTGAAAACTAGAGATGAGCGAGCATGCTCGGCCGAATATCATTTTGGCTCGAGCATCGCTTTGCTCGGCACATGGTGGTACTTGGCCAAGCACAACATGTGCTCGAGCGCAATGCTCGAGTCTCCGCCCGCACGTTTCGCGGGTTTTAAGCAGCCAATAAAGGTGGAGGTAAGTACTGCCCTCACTGTAATGCCAGTAGCCATGTTGGCTGCTGGCAGTACAGTGATTGGCTGGCCGGAATGCGTCATCAGGTGCTATATAGCACCTAATGACGCATGTTCGGCTCAGAGGTAGACAGGGAGAGCAGAGAGTAGGAAGGTAAAGACAGTCTAGGGAGCAATTTTCACAGTTTTTATTCTCAGAAAGCTTTACAGACCCAAAAGTCCTTTTATGGACTACTGTGTGTGTGTGTGTGTTTTAGAGCAGCAACCTATTTACCTCCTGCAGTCTCAGGGACAGTGCTTCGTAAGGGACCGATAGTGCAAGGAGAGAAATTTGCTGTTTTTACTACCAGAAGCTTTTTAAAGACCCCAAAGTCCTTTTAAGGACTACTGTGTGTGTTTGACAGCAGCAAGATATTTTTATTTTTTACCTATTAGTGACATATACTGTACATCATCCGCAGACTGTGTCTTTAATAATCTGGGCCACATCTAGTGTCGATAGTGTGTGGCTTTATGTAAAAAATACTGAACTACATCTGCAAACAGTGTCTGTATTACAAATTCCAATATTCTGGGCCTAATATAGTGTCCATAATCTGTGGTGTTCTGTAACAAATACTGTACTACATCTGCAAACAGTGTCTGTATTGCAAATTCCAATATTCTGGGCCTAATATACTGTCCATAATCTGTGGTGTTCTGTAACCAATACTGTACTGTACATCCGCAAAAAGTGTCTGTATTACAAATTCCAATAATCTGGGCCACATCTAGTGTCCATAGTCTGTGGCTTTGTGTAAAAAATACTGAACCACATCTGCAAACAGTGTCTGTATTGCAAATTCCAATAATCTGGGCCTAATATAGTGTCCACAATCTGTGGTGTTCTGTAAACAATACTGTACAACATCTGAAAACAGTGTCTGTATTACAAATTCCAATAATCTGGGCCACATCTAGTGTCCATAGTGTATCGCTTTGTGTAAAAAATACTGAACTACATCTGGAAACAGTGTCTGTATTGCAAATTCCAATAATCTGGGGCTAATATAGTTTCCATAATCTGCGGTGTTCTGTAACTAATACTGTACTACATCTGCAAACAGTGTCTGTATTACAAATTCCAATAATCTGGGCCTCATATAGTGTCCATATTCTGTGGGTTTCTGTGACATATACTGTCCTGCATCCGAAAACTGTGTCTTTAGCGGTCAGTAAAACAATCTGTGCCACATCTAGTGACAAAACCATTAATATGAAAAAGGTGAGCACTAAGGGACGGGGAAGTGGGCGTAATGCTGATGGTGCATGCAGAGGCCGTGGCCCTGGGCGCAATAAAATTGTGCCTGCTGCCAGTGCACCAAGCGCAAATACCCACCCACCCACAGGCCCATAGCACTAAATGCGCAAGTTTAAAAATTACTGGCCCTTGAAATGTTGCCATTTAGGCTTGTGGACACTCAGGCCTTCCGCAGCCTGATGTCGGCAGCCGTCCCTTTGTATGCAGTTCCCAGCCGCCACTATTTTTCACGGTGTGCCATGCCCGCCTTACACCAGCATATGTCCTAGAACATCACCCGTGCCCTGACCAACCTACTTACTGGGAAGGTCCACTTCACCACGGACACATGGACAAGTGCTGGTGGCCAGCGACGCTACATTTCCCTGACCGCACACTGGGTAATTGTTGTGGAGGCCGGAAGGAGTCGTTCCCTGGGATGGCACAGGTGCTACCCACGCCCAGGATTGCGGGCCCTACGTCCATCAGGGTCTCTGCCAGCAACTATGTTTCTGGCTCCAACTCACACTTCTCCTCCTCCGCCGCCTCCTCCTCCACTTCCACCTTCTGCAGCAGTCAGCCATCAGTCTCTAGCTGGAAGCATTGTAGCACTGCTGTGGGTGAGCGTCAACAGGCCGTACTGAAGCTGATAATAATAATAATAATAAAAATAACATTTATTTATATAGTGCCACCATATTCCGCAGCACTTTACAAATTCATAGGGTTCAAAACAGAAGTAACTGGCTAATATACAACTGAAACAATAGGAGTCAGGGCCCTGCTCGCAGGAGCTTACAATCTATGAGGAATGGGGGGTGACACATAAGGTAGTTGATTGTGATAAGTAGGATTCAAGCCATTAATTGAACTGACAGTAGTGGGGCTGGCCGATCTGCTTCGGGTTTGGGACTACTAGAGGATCGAGTTTAGGCCAGAGGAGTTTGTGGAGAAGAGGTTTAGTCCTGAAAAAGTTATTTTAGGAGGCTTCATAAGCCTGCCTGAAAAGATATGTTTTTAAGGCACGTTTGAAGGTGGAGAAGTTGTGAATTGACCTAATATTTCGGGGCAGAGAATTCCAGAGAGTAGGTGCAGCTCGAGAAAAGTCTTGAAGATGGGAGTAAGAGGTCCGAATTATGGAGGTTATTAATCTTATGACACTAACAGAACGGAGAGCATGAGTAGGATGGTAGATGGAGATGAGGGAGGAGATATATGGAGGTGCAGCACTGTGGAGAGCTTTGTGGGAGAGGTTGAGAAGTTTGAACTGTATTTTGTGGTGGATGGGCAACTAGTGAAGTCTAAACTGCTTATTCCATGCCTAGCCCACATCTTAAACTTAGTGGTTCGGCGGTTTATCAAAACCTACCCCAATTGCAAGAGCTACTTGTGAAGGCGTACCGCGTGTGTGCCCATTTCTGCAAGTCGTCCACAGCTTCAGCCAGTCTGTCAATGCTGCAGCAGCGCTTGTGGCTTCCAGCTCACCGACTGTTGTGCGACGTGAGCACGCGCTGGAACTCTACGTTCTACATGTTGGCCAGGCTTTGTGAGAAGCAGAGGGCAGTTGTAGAATACCAGCTGCAACATGGTCATCGCCATTCGATTCAACTGCCACTATTCACAAGCGAGGAGTGGGCATTGATGTCAGACCTCTGTGAGGATTTAAAAAACTTTAATGAATCCACACAGATGGTTAGTGGCGATAACGCTATTATCGGCATAACCATCCCATTGCTGTGTCTACTCAAACGATCGCTGCTCACAATTAAGGAGGACGCTCTGAATGTGGCAGACGAGGAAATAGGGGAGGACATTACACAGGGTGATAGCCAGACCACCCACAGTTCGTCTTCTCAGCGCAAATTGGACCATGAAAAGGAGGAGAAAGGGGAGCTGGAGACAGTTGCCTCTGCTACAGAGGGTAGTACCCATGGAACTTTAATTCCATTTGTTCAGCATGGATGGGCAGAAGAGGAGGAGGAGGATGAGGAGATGGAGAGTCACCCTGATGTCGACATCGACGTCTTGCCTGTGGGTACTCTGGCACACGTGGCTGACTTCATGTTAGCCTGCCTTTCCACCGACCCTCATGTTATACACATTTTAGTTAACACAGATTACTGGGTGTTCACCCTTCTCGACCCCCGCTACAAAGAGAACTTCTCATCTCTCATTACTATGGTGGAGAGGACGAGTAAAACGGGGCAATACCAGAAAGTACTTGTTGAGAGATTGCTCCAAAATTTTCCATCTGACAACGTGGCCGTCAGAGTCTGTGTTTCCTTAGGCAACCGAGGAAGGGAGACAAGTGGAACACATAGCATTTCTAACAAAGGCAGGGCAACACTTTCCAAGGCATGGGACACTTTCATGACACCCCACCAGCAATCTCACTCTGAAGCGCGGCCTAGTGGTACAAGGAGGGAAAAGTTTTGGAAGATGGTAAAGGAATACATCACAGACCGTGTCAACTCACCTGCAGGCACTCGAATATAATGTTTTAGAGTGTCAGCTCACCAGCAGGCCCTCGCCACTAATGCCTTAGAGGGTCAGTTTAGCAGCAAGCCCTCGCCCCTAATGTTTTAGAGGGTCAGCTCAGTAGCAGGCCCTCACCCCTAATGTTTTTGAGGGTCACCAGCAGCCCCCTGCAACTAATGTTTTTGAGGGTCACGAGCAGGCCATCAATGATAATTTTTCAACAGTATGTATGATGCCCTCCTTTATGTGTAATAAAGGGTATATTGCAGTGCCGGTTCCTTGTAATTTTTGGCAGCCCTTTCACTTAGTGCATAGGCTTTATGAGTGTAGGAGTCCCACTACATAAACAATTGTACCACAATGTGAATGAGCCCCTCCTGTGTGTGATATACAGGCTGTTTTGGAGTGCCTCTTGCTTGTAATTTTTGTCAGCACTTGCACATTATATACAATTGAATATACAGTAAAGAATGTTTCCTAACAATTTTTCCTGTGAAATAGTTTTGTTTTTTTTTGGGGGGAGGGGGGGGGGGGTTGTGCATATTTTTGTCAGTCTGTAAAAGTGGCGTACAACTCGGACAACATCGTTCCCAGCAGCGACCTGGGAGTCCAAGATGCATCCAGACATCGTCCCCATGCCGTTCCCGATCCATTTCGTTGGTGTTTCTGTCACTTTCTGACCTTTTCCAATTGACCAGGCACCACCCTCCCCTCTTCAGAACAGGGAGTGCCTGGTTGTCTCTTATTGACACTCGAATATAGCTGTCACGACGGGAGGTGGGGAAAACCCCCCGCCGTGCAATGTCCGCGGCCGCGGGGCCAAACAGGCTAAAAGCAGGGACAAGGGAACCGCTAATCTAGCACGTCCCTAAAGCTGGCCCTGGTCTCCTACGTGTATGGGCCGACCCCAAGAGTGGGAGGGCCCATACGACAGGAACCTAAAGCCCTGGACAACCCTGCTCGACCCTGGAACTAACAGGGCAGAGACCACCTGCTCCCCCAGGGACACGGAGGAGCAGAAGTCTCCCGAGGCCCCTCTGCAGCCGGGACCCGAACAGTGTGAGCCCGCACGACAGGCAAGTTACATAGGAAACATATACAAGGAACCCACACTTACCTGCCGTGCTGAAGACTGAGAAGCAGCGCCAGGACCTCCCGGACCCCCAGCGGACATCAGATGCCTGGGGGAGGCCTGGCCGGGCAACACACCATCCGGTATAAGCTATACCCCTCCGGGTAAGCAAGCCCCTTCCGGAGCAGACATACCAACAAACTGCAACATACAAACCCACAACAAAGACATAACCAAGTGAGGGAAAGGGTAAGCAGAAGCACACAGGAGGGAATACAATCAAACAGAGAAAACAATATAACAAATAAGGGTGGCTCACGCAGACATAAAGGTGGGATCCAAACACACTCCAGCCATGCTCACACCATGGCAGACCAAACAAAACTGACCTCAGGTTCCACACACAAGGTAATAAGGAGGCCTGAGGTCACACCCTAATGCAGCCACACCTTAACCCCGTGCACGCCACACATACACAGAAGACACTAAACAAGGGCATCGTGCACAGGAAAGGGGAAAGACACATATGCACCACAAGTACCAGCGGCAACCACATGTGAGGCAACACACAGCCCTCACATGCGGCAAGAAAACCTCGCCGCCGACAAGTGCATGCGGCACAAGAAACACGACCGCAACCTCGGTCGTGGCGCACTGGTTGCCCACGGCAACCGCATGCCGCAATCACGAGTCACGACCCCACCGCGGGTCGTGACACTCCCACCCCTCAAAGCCCCCCCCAACAAAAAAGGACAGTTGGAAGGGCAAACCACCAGGGGAGGGGGGGAGGGGCAATGCTAAGTGACGAAGGCACT
Source organism: Bufotes viridis (assembly GCA_033119425.1). Lineage (NCBI taxonomy): Eukaryota > Metazoa > Chordata > Amphibia > Anura > Bufonidae > Bufotes > Bufotes viridis. The sequence continues at coordinate 68,347,541 of CM065591.1, forward strand.
GCCCAAAAGGTGCCAGTCTCTTCCCCAAGACTCCCGCCAAGCTACCTGGACCACAACCAAGGCCCCAGACAGACGAAAGAACAGGCAGTCTGAGGAAAAGCACCGACACCTTGTCCAATTCAGGGCAAAAGCTCCTACTCCAGGTCGCTGCCCCCAGCCATACTCCCAAATCCGCACGCAGCCAGATTGCAAGGGAAATGTAGGGAGCCAGCGACCAGAGCTAGGAACCCTGAAAAGGAGGAGGGAACCCTACGTCCGGCTCAGGGGGGAGGCTCCTACTCCAGGTCGTTGCCCCCAGCCATACTCCCAAATCCGCACGCAGCCAGATTGCAAGGGAAATGTAGGGAGCCAACGACCGGAGCGAGGAACGCTGAAATGGACGAGGTGGGGGGGGAAAGGAGGAGGACACCACCACGGACACAATTAGGGAGGTGACGAGGAAAAGCCACCCAGCGTGCCGTAGGCAGTGATAACCCCGTGACGTTCTCCCTCCGGAGAACGCGCACACGTGCCAACAAGAGCAGGCGACGCATGCTGCACCCTCTTTCGAAGGCCGGAGTCGCGGAGCCATTATTTGTTATAATGTCACGACGGGAGGTGGGAAAACCCCCGCCGTGCAATGTCCGCGGCCGCTGGGCCAAACAAGGGCTAAAAGCAGGGACAAGGGAACCGCTAATCTAGCATGTCCCTAAAGCTGGCCCTGGTCTCCTACGAGTATGGGCCGACCCCAAGGGTGGGAGGGCCCATACGACAGGAACCTAAAGCCCTGGACAACCCTGCTCGACCCTGGAACTAACAGGGCAGAGACCACCTGCTCCCCCAGGGACACGGAGGAGCAGAAGTCTCCCGAGGCCCCTCTGCAGCCGGGACCCGAACAGTGTGTGCCCGCACGGCAGGCAAGTTACATAGGAAACATATACAAGGAACCCACACTTACCTGCCGTGCTGAAGACTGAGAAGCAGCGCCAGGACCTCCCGGACCCCCAAGCGGACATCAGATGCCTGGGGGAGGCCTGGCCGGGCAACACACCATCCGGTGTAAGCTATACCCCTCCGGGTAAGCAAGCCCCTTCCGGAGCAACATACCAACAAACTGCAACATACAAACCCACAACAAAGACATAACCAAGTGAGGGAAAGGGTAAGCAGAAGCACACAGGAGGGAATACAATCAAACCGAGAAAACAATATAACAAATAAGGGTGGCTCACGCAGACATAAAGGTGGGATCCAAACACACTCCAGCCATGCTCACACCATGGCAGACCAAACAAAACTGACCTCAGGTTCCACACACAAGGTAATAAGGAGGCCTGAGGTCACACCCTAATGCAGCCACACCTTAACCCCGTGCACGCCACACATACACAGAAGACACTAAACAAGGGCATCGTGCACAGGAAAGGGGGAAAGACACATATGCACCACAAGTACCAGCGGCAACCACATGTGAGGCAACACACAGCCCTCACATGCGGCAAGAAAACCTCGCCGCCGACAAGTGCATGCGGCACAAGAAACACGACCGCAACCTCGGTCGTGGCGCACTGGTTGCCCACGGCAACCACATGCCGCAATCACGAGTCACGACCCCACCGCGGGTCGTGACAATAGCAATGTTTTTGGGCCGAACACCTGAATACTTTGGTGCTCGATCATCACTATTGAAAACCCGTTTAAAATCCAATCTATGGTTTCATCAATGATTTATTTTAAATATACAAATTCTACAAAGCAAACATGTTGAGTTCAGTTTTAGTTTTGTAATTATGTTTCCATATCCGTTTATATGCCAAATATATCCATAGGGCCCAATTCCTGCGATGTATTGCAAAAGACTTTAGGCATTCTCCAGGTCGGCAGCCTTCAGTGTGCCTTTTCTTCTACTCTATAGGAAAATAGTTTGCTGCCCTTTCTTCTGCGGATTACGGTAAAAAAAATGTATACTGCACAGGACACTTGAGGACATATATGGTGACATATACCTACATCGCAGGCTTAAATTGGTTGTCCCATGAAAAATATTCTACAGTTTTCAAATCAGCACCTAGATCTGAATACTTTTGTAATTGCATGTAATTAAAAATTTTGTAGAGCTACGGAGTTATTCAATAAAATGTTTCTGTATAGTGCCACTTAATTTATTATTTCTTTGACCGGCTCACTTAGATGGCCGCACATGCTCAGTTTCATCTTTCATCTGAGCTGTGATAGGGAGAGCATGGACACGCCCCCTGAGCTGCAGCAGAAAAGACACTCCCCTGAGCTGTCAGCTTGATATAAATCTAGCAGAGCAATGAATGGGGAGATCTTTGGATCCAGGTGAGGTACAGGGCTGGTTCTACCTTTGTTAGAAAGAGCTTGTCATGTACTGTATGATGTCTAATTTTCATTATTTACATAACTCATGGGATAACCCCTTTAAATGGGTTGTTTAAGTTTGACGTTGGTCACGTGGCCGCTGTAACCAAAGACAGGTTGCAGCAGTGACATTTTGCCCATGAGTCATGGCACTGGAGTCCGACAGGCCTCAGATTAATGCCTCATTCACACATCAGTGTTTCCCGGACGTGTGCTGTACATGTTCTCCGCGGACAGCACACGTACCCGTTCATTTGAATGTGCGTATTCACACATCAGTGTTTTAGCACGGTCCGTGGGTCCGTGTTTTCAGCACGGATGCATGTCCTATCTTGTCCGTGTTCCTGGATCCCTCACGCCCATTATAGTCAATGAGTCTGTGAAAAACACGGATGCCATCCGTGTTGCATCCGTGTTCCACAGATCATTAAAAAGAGATTGTTTGTTTATTTTCCAACTGCTCAGTGTTAGTGAAAAATGGATGGCACACGGTCAGCAAAAAACGGACCCACGGATCCAACACAGATCTGTCACGGGAGGAAACACGGATTTAACACTGTCCGTGTTACCAATGATCCAAAACTGACACTGACGTGTGCATGAGGCATAAAGAAAAAAAATCTGTTGCTGAGAGGTGATGTACAGCTTGAAATAGCGGATTCATCCTTCCTAAAAAAATTAAAAAAGCCCTCATACAGCTCTGTAGATGGAAAAAAAAAAGGTTATTGCTGTCAGAAAATGTTGATGCAAAGAAAATTTCAAAGGATTTTTTCAAAGGTTTTTATTTTTTTAGTAGTGAAACAAAACACAAAAAACATACAAATTTGGTATCGGCGAAATCGTATTGATCCGCAGAATAAAGATGTCGTGTCATTTTTAGCGCACAGTGAACATTGTAATATCAAAACTCAAAAAACCTTGTTGGGTTTTTTCAATTAAATAAGGGAGTCATTTATCAAACTGGTGTAAAGTAGAACTGGCTTAGTTGCCCATAGCAACCAATCAGATTCCTCCTTTCATTTTGGAAAGCTCAGTTGGAAAATAAAAGGAGGAATATGATTGGTTGCTGTGGGCAACTAAGCCAGTTCTACTTTAGACCAGTTTGATAAATCTACCCCCTAAGTCCTCATATGGCTATGTGAACGGAAAATTATAAAAAAAAAAAAAAACAGAAAAAGTTATAGCTATTAGAATTTGGGGAGGAAAAAAATGAAGATGCAAAAACAAAAATGGGCCTGGTTAAAAAGGGGTTAAAATGATAAGCACCAAAAAGACACAGAATAATTAGACCTCTTCAAAGATCATCCAGATATCCTGTGACAGGTTTTAAGTTCCATCATATGTTATGCATACTGGTGATCTTTTTCAGATGATGACCCCCAGAAGACAGCATTTCAATGCTTCTGAGTCGCCGTTTCACGTATTTAGCAATATTTATTTTTCTACAGTTACAGTACTGACATCTGCTGGCCAAAGGGGTGTACTACATATTACTAAAATGTGAATAAACCATAACAGCTTCAGTTTAAAATTTCAGGGTTTCTAGTTTCTACTATAAGCTGTGCCTTATGTATATATATATATATATATATATATATATATATATAGAAACGGAAAAAATTGGTGAACCGCACCGCCTGTAAGTCGCTTGGTGTGCCTGTGGTACAGAGAGGGACTTCAGCTCTCTGAACACATAAAAAAAAAGCAGAGTCCACGGCACCACCTATAGTAATCTGTGTCTTTATTTCACCAAAGGCAACGTTTCGGTTTTCCCAATGAAACCGTCCTCAAGCCAGTGATACAACAAATACCGTGTTACAAATATTTATAGGGGTGTGTTCATTACATGATTAAACAAAATCAATTAATTGTGCAAACCATACAAAAATCATTGAGTGAAATATATAAAAAAGTGGTCATACAAATTCATAAAAAATTCATGAAGTGGTGCATAATAAATGTATCAAACATAAAAAAGGCATATATATTATGTCAAGTGTAATATGTCCATAGATGAGCAATTGAGGGAGTTCCTCACATTTGCGAATCCGAGGACCCCTGTCCTATATTTACTCCCTAAAATTCATAAAAATCTGATGGACCCTCCTGGACGACCCATTGTCTCTGCTAGGGAATCTCTATTCAGTAATACCTCAGTCTTTCTTGACAAGGTGTTACGTGAACATGTGACAGCAACTAGATCCTATATTCGGGACACATCAGATTTTTTGTCCCGAATACAGGATCTTACTTTACCACAGGGTGCAATTTTGGTTTCATTGGACATCAACTCGCTATACACCAGTATCAGACATGAATTGGGAATTACAGCAGTCAAGGATTGCCTTGGCATGACACATTATAGCAAAGAATTGGACTATTGTGGACGAGCACGCTACTTCTCTCTACAATGACTTCTGATGGAGACATTTCACCAAACCTTTTTTCCTACACCCAGGAGGAGGTGGAAAGAATACTGGATGGTTATAAAGGGGACGCCAGCTTCCTATCAGTACCATCGACTATGGAGGTAAAAAGAACATATGAAATATCTAAAAAGAGAAGTGTGACTTTGGGACTACATTTAATCACCCTGGGTGAATATTATAAAGCTAATCGTATCCCCAGAGGTTTACGCACACATTGCCAACCAACAATGTATATGCAAAATGCTGATTTTCGTATCAAGTATGAATCTATTGCCAACAGGTTCTCTATGGACCTGATCTTGTTAAATATGGAGTTCCTGCAGCGTGATCTAGAGGATGTGAACACTCAGACACAGAGAGCTGAGGAAACTCTGAAGACTACATTGAGTAATGAGGAATTTGAAAACTACATTGCCAAACAGAAAACATACTTGGATAAATTATATGAGGAGACTCAAGAAACTAAACGCAGTAAATGGCAGCGTGATATGACAGATTACAAGTCGGGATCAATTTACAACTGGACCGGTGCGAAATATAATGTAGCGTACACGGACAAATCGATCAGGAGAATGACAGTGAAGAGGAGTGAACCATCAGCTAACCAGGACAATGGATCTGGATCCAATAATTTTTTATCTCCAGCACCTATCGTTCCCTCAGGAAACGGACCCGGAGAGGTGGAAGAAAAAAATACCGCAAGTGGAAGGAATACAAGGAAACTTCCACCCCAGAAGCGAAACAACAACAGACTGTGGTAAATATCTCCTCGCATGTCTTAACTAATGACGAACTGTCTGTCTTGTCCAAGGGTTTGAGTTTCTGTCCTACCCAGAGAACGGACTGGTTGCAGGTGGAAATTGACTTGCACCAGTTCTTTCGGCGATTAAAACTCAAATCCTGGTTTCAAGACAGGACACCGGATAACTTTTCATCCAGACGAACTGAATTATCTATTAAGGACTTTGGGTTATATAACAAGAGTGACTTTGTTCCACCAGTATGTCCTGATGCGATTAATGCCTATATTGCTTCTGTGTTAAAGGAGTTTAATCTTTTAAAAAATGCTCAGACTAATATTGATTTTTCCCATAATATCACTGTTGATGAACAGTATGCCCTTAATAATCTGGTCCATGACCGCGGCCTCACCATCAAATCTGCGGATAAGGGTGGTGCGGTCGTGGTCATGGATACAGAGAAATATATTCAGGAAGCGCAGAGACAACTTTCTGATACTACTGTTTATTACAAACTTAATCATGATCCCAGGTGGGAAATAGAAAGGAAGATTAAACATCTACTTGACATGGGCACGACAGGAGGTCTCATAGATGAGCAATTGAGGGAGTTCCTCACAGTTGCGAATCCGAGGACCCTGTCCTATATTTACTCCCTAAAATTCATAAAAATCTGATGGACCCTCCTGGACGACCCATTGTCTCTGCTAGGGAATCTCTATTCAGTAATACCTCAGTCTTTCTTGACAAGGTGTTACGTGAACATGTGACAGCAACTAGATCCTATATTCGGGACACATCAGATTTTCTGTCCCGAATACAGGATCTTACTTTACCACAGGGTGCAATTTTGGTTTCATTGGACATCAACTCGCTATACACCAGTATCAGACATGAATTGGGAATTACAGCAGTCAAGGATTGCCTTGGCATGACACATTATAGCAAAGAATGTCAGGATTTCCTATTGCAACTCTTACACGCTTTGTTGACAAACAATTATTTTCTTTTTGGTGATGATTTTTCCTCCAGATGCGCGGCACGGCGATGGGTTCAAACGTGGCGCCGGTTTACGCTAATTTGACGGTCGCGCATCTGGAGGAGAAATACATCTATGTATCCCACCACTTCAGACATGTTCTGGGGTGGTGGAGATACATAGATGATATTTTCTTTATTTGGACACATACAGAAGATACATTATGTGCATTTTTCGACTTTCTCAATACGGTGGACGAGGATATAAAATTTACGTTCTCTTTTTCTAGAACCCAGATGTCATTCTTAGACACTATGGTAAAAATAACAGATAAGAAAATTGAGACTAGTATCTACACAAAACCCACTGACTGCAACACTATATTACATTATACCAGTGCACATCCAAGACCTATGGTCAAATCACTGCCATACAGTCAATTTTTGAGAGCCAAACGAATTGTAAGTACTCCAACAGAATTGAATCAGACTATTAAGTGTATGTCAACGGCTTTTCAACAACGTGGTTATCCACGTGGACTTTTACAGACACACAAACAAAAACTGGAAATAACACACCGCCATGAACTTCTTAACACCTTTAGGCCAAAAAACAAAAATGATGAACGAATTCCTTTTGTCAGCACATATACACCAGATAGTGGACATATAAAACACATTGTTCTAAAACATTGGCCAATTTTGAGATATGGCCTAAGTAATATTTCAGCCTTTAAAGCAACACCGATTATGTCTTATAGACGTTCCAACAACCTTGCTGATAGACTAGTTCGGGCAGATGTTGGCCCGCTCAGATCTATCAAACAAACATTTTTGAAGGCCCCCAAAAGGGTTGCTTTCCATGTATACGTTGCGTAAACTGTAAGCTTATTCACAAGGGGTCTGTTTTGTACACCCTAATACCCAACAACGATTCAACATTAACCATTACCTTACTTGCCAATCAACACATGTCATTTATGTTCTGTGGTGCCCATGCAACTTATTGTATGTTGGTGAGACCACCACAGAATTTAAGACACGTCTAAATTACCATCGTTACACTATTAGAAAACAGCGAAAAGATCTACCTGTCTCAAGACACTTTCTTGAGTCTGGTCATGGTGAGAATGATTTGAAGTGGATGCTGGTGGACCATGTCCCATTGGCGCGGAGAGGAGGGGACCGGGTCCAGTCCCTAAAAAGAAAGAGATGCAATGGATTATGAAACTGAATTCATTACAGCCTAATGGCTTAAACATAGAATTTAGACCTTGGATTTGTTGAAATGTTAGTATTGATTTCCATCCATTGTTCTCTCCACCAACATTACTGTGTGTATATATTGATACAACCGTGACAGTACTATCATATTTATTGACATAATATTATTATCCTTTTTTTCTTATAGAACAAGATTTTATATGAAACCATGAACCTTTTGTATACACGGAAATTTGGAATACATGATGCAGAGCTGTTTCCTTGGAATAGGCTGATATTTTTTCTGGTCATGTGATGATCGCAACATTATTGTATTTTGTCACTATGTAGTTTCACATTAAGGAAAGTATAACTATTTTCATTCTATGCCAGTGGATATGTGTGACAACATCTTGGGTGTGTGCATATTCTGTACACATTCGAGATGTGACAACCATCTCCAATCTATGATATTCCTCCCCCGCTTTCTTTGGATGAGGGATCTGGCATTGATCTTGTTACATTGAAATTTTCATTAACTCTTATATATATAATTTTTCACTACTTTTTTACCAATAATTTGTTGCGCTCCTCCCATAACCATACTTACAGAAGAAATTAAAAAACTTTTTTTCTCTATATGTGACCTAGCGATCGAGACTACATAAATATGGCTGCGCATTGAAACTAAACATTGATATATCCCAAAATGGCGCCGCCGGTCGCATAATAGGCTTGCGTTCCTTACACAGGATGTACGTATACTGTTGCGTTCCATTGACAGGAAATACGTACTATCGCTTTACTAGTTCACCTCAAGTGAACGCGCGATGCAAATTAACGCATGCGCACAATGATCCACCCCACGCCAATGCATCATGTACGCCATAAGACCCGGTCAGATTCTATATATTGTTTTTAATCATGTTTTAACTATCGTCACCTGTGATTGATTATGCACTTTAGGTAGAGGTATAGATATATTCTTTTAAATATGGACATGTTACACTTGACATAATATATATGCCTTTTTTATGTTTGATACATTTATTATGCACCACTTCATGAATTTTTTATGAATTTGTATGACCACTTTTTTATATATTTCACTCAATGATTTTTGTATGGTTTGCACAATTAATTGATTTTGTTTAATCATGTAATGAACACACCCCTATAAATATTTGTAACACGGTATTTGTTGTATCACTGGCTTGAGGACGGTTTCATTGGGAAAACCGAAACGTTGCCTTTGGTGAAATAAAGACACAGATTACTATAGGTGGTGCCGTGGACTCTGCTTTTTTTCTGCTTTTTTTCTATATATATATATATATATATATATATATATATATAGCATTCTGCAACTTCCTATACTGCTGACTACAGTTGTTTTCTATTATTTTTCATTTTGACAAAATAGAGTTGTATATAGCATGGATGCCCATAGTGTCTATTAGTGAAATTAATGACAAAGAACTATGGCCTGTATACAGATGTCAGACTCTGGCCACTTTATGTTCTTCTTTCTATTTATAAGGGAGTGATCCAAGTACAGAATCCGCACCTGAGCACAAAACAAGCTGGGAATCAGGTTATTGTTAATGTAAATCAATATCAATATTTTAGGAAGAACCACATTGAAAATTTGTTTAATATCTAACCTTGAAAGAATCAAGTTGCATAAGGGCTTATGAACATGGCAATGCCAGGACCGGTTATAGAGGCACAAGGATTCTACATTACAGACCCATAGACGCTGTGTGCCACTGTATGATGTTTTCGATGAATGGTGTAAATAGGAAGCACAGAAATCTGTAATATGGCAATGTGCATAAGGTCTTAGCTAGGCTTACTAAAGATATTTCCATTTTTACAATTATTGAATACAAAACAAGGCAGTAATATAATGTAGCTTAGGCCCCTTTCACATATGCGTTTTTCCTTTCCGTCCTAGAGTTCTGTCTTCGGGGGGAGCCGCACGGAATGTAAGTATACCGCTCCCCCACTCCCCACTACTACTATGGCAACCAGGACTTTAATAGCGTCCTGGCTGCCATAGTAACCTCAAAGCATTTCGAAGACTGATCAGGATCCTGATCAGTCTTCTAATGCTTTCAGGCGACTTGCGTTCTGATAGATCCGGCGGGACGGAAGTGCCTGCCGGATCCTCGGAACGCAAGTGTGAAAGAGGCCTAACTGTAAAAAAAAAAATGAACCTTACTCAATACATTTAAAAAGGATACTAGTGTTGATCGAGCACTCAAGTGCTCATGGGGTTGAGCCGAACACATCGGGATGCTCAGGTGCTCTACAGAGCACCCGAGTATAATGGAAATCAATGGGAGATCCCGAGCATTAAACCAGGCACCCCCTGCTCTGAAGAGGGGAGGGTGCCTGGTTCATAGGAAAAGGTCAGAAATTGATGGAAACACCACCAAAATGGTTCGGGAACAGCATGGGGAGGTTGTCTGGATCCATTTTGGACTCCCAGGTCGCTGCTGGGAACGATGTTGTCCGAGTAGTACGCCACTTTTACAGACCGACAATAATACGCACAAAACCAAAGATAAAATTGATTTTAGAGGAAAAATTGTTAGTAAACATTCTTTCCTGTATATTTAGTTGTATATAAAGTGCAAGTGCTGCCAAAGGAAGAGGCACTCCGATACAACTTGTATATCACATAAAGGAGGGCTTCATTCACAATGTGGTACAATTGTTCAGGTAGTGGAACGCCTACACTTATAAAGCCTATGCACTAAGTGAAAGAGCTGCCAAAAATTACAAGGAACCGGCACTACAATACTCCCTTTGTTACACATAAAGGAGGGCATCATACACACCCTTGAAAAATTATGATTGATGGCTTACTGCCTGGTTACCCTCAAAAACATATGGAGCAAGGGCCTACTAATCTGACCATCTAAAACATTAGGGGCGAGGGTCTGCTGCTGAGCTAACCCTGGAAAAGATTGTAGGTGAGGGCCTGCAGGTGAGCTGACCCTGTAAAATATTATATGCGAGGGTCTTCAGTTGAGCTGACCCTGTAAAAGATTGTAGGCGAGGGTCTGCTGCTGAGTTAACCCTGTAAAAGATTGTAGGTGAGGGCTTGCTGGTGAGCTGACCCTCTAAAAGGTAGTAGGTGAGGGCCTGTAGGTGAGCTGACCCTGTAAAACATTATATAAAAGGTGAGCTGACCCTCTAAAAGCTTGTAGGTGAGGGCCTGTAGGTGAGCTGACCCTGTAAAACATTATATGAGAGGACCTGCAGATGAGCTGACTCTGTAAAAGATTGTAGGAGAGGGACTGCTGGTGAGCTGACCCTTTAAAGAATTATTTGTGAGGGCCTGCAGGTGAGCTGACCCTGTAAAACATTATATACGAGGGCCTACAGGTGAGCTGACCCTCTAAAAGGTTGTAGGTGAGGGCCTGTAGGTGAGCTGACCCTGTAAAACATTATATGCGAGGGCCTGCAGGTGAGTTAAACATATAAAAGATTGTAGGTGGGGGGTGTGGCCTGGCTATGGAAAAGTAAGGACACACGCCACTCTAGCTCCTGCCCTGGACCCGCTGAGAGACCTGAAAAACCTAAGGCACACCATCGCTCACCCACAGGATGGGACCTAAAAAGAAGAGGATCGCATCCCTGTCCCTCAGTCAGCCTGACTCTTTACCCGCGCAAGGCATCGCGGGGTTCCTGGCTCCCAGCCCGCACAGCACAGCTCTGGCTCCATCTTGCCGCACACCGCCACGGACCGAATACGAGGAGGACAGCAGCGCCTTACCCGAGCCCGCAGGAATGGGAACCCAGGCATCGGAGGCCTCAGAGTCAACACCGGAGGCCCCTCACAGTCCAGTGCTGGGCACAGAGGTAACAGGGACACATGCCATAGGGGAGTCACCTTCCCCCCAGCACAGCCGCCATAGCCCAGAAAGGCGGGAATCTGCCATCACTCCCGCCGCTGCATCCATATGGGAAGGGGGAGACTGGAAACTTTCCCCAGGACAATGCCACCAGATTTCTACCCCATCTCCACCTCTTATACAACATGCTTCTCCTTCCCCGCCTGCCATATTAACTCATGCAGCAGAACAACAATGCAGTGCCCTCGACCCCTCAAAGCTGCAAGATTTGCTGACTAAAATGTCGCCCATTCCCACCAAAGACGACGTGGAGACATATATTTTCAGATTGGAGCAGGGCTTTAAAGCAGAAATGTGTAATGTTAAGAACGAATTACTTGCCCTAAACGAGAAAGTAACAGAAATGGAAAGTTCTGTGACACATTTATCCTCAATCCAAGCCAAACAGGGCTCTGAAGTTGAGGCCCACTGTTTTCAATTACATTACCTGGCAGACATGCTAGATGATGCAGAAAATAGGGGACGCCGCAACAACATACGTGTTAGGGGACTGCCTGAATCCATACTTGCAAAAGACCTCGATTCCACCTTGCGGCACATTTTTAAAGGGCTTCTGTCACCCCCACTGACGAATTGTCACTAGCTGACATTAGCTACTTGCTAATGTCAGCTGAGTTCAAACATATGTTTAATATCTTTTTTTCTGTTTTCAATCTTGTAAAAAACGTACTTTTGTTATATGTAAATTAGCTTCGCTACCAGCAAGTTGGGCGGGTACTTGCTGGTAGCCGCCGCATCTTCATGCCCTTGGAACGCCCCATCTTCTTTTGATAGACAGGGCCAGCGCGCTCTCCTCCTCCCGCTGGCCCTGTCTGCAGCTGCAATCCCGCGCCTGCGCCGTATCGGTCTTTAGTCGGCGCAGGCGCTCTGAGTGAAGGACGCTCGCTTAGGCGCTCCGTCCTCAGTGCGCCTGCGCCGATGACGTCAGCGCTACACCCGGAAGAAAAGACACCGGCATCGCCTGCTCCTTACCAGGGATGCCGGCGTCTTCTCTTCGGGTGTAGCGCTGACGTCATCGGCGCAGGCGCACTGAGGACGGAGCGCCTAAGCGAGCATCCTTCACTCAGAGCGCCTGCGCCGACTAAAGACCGATACGGCGCAGGCGCGGGATTGCAGCTGCAGACAGGGCCAGCGGGAGGAGGAGAGCGCGCTGGCCCTGTCTATCAAAAGAAGATGGGGCGTTCCAAGGGCATGAAGATGCGGCGGCTACCAGCAAGTACCCGCCCAACTTGCTGGTAGCGAAGCTAATTTACATATAACAAAAGTAAGTTTTTTACAAGATTGAAAACAGAAAAAAAGATATTAAACACATGTTTGAACTCAGCTGACATTAGCAAGTAGCTAATGTCAGCTAGTGAAAATTTGTCAGTGGGGGTGACAGAAGCCCTTTAATGACTTCCTGCAGATCCCCCGAGACAGTCCCTTGGAACGGGACAGGGCACACAGGAGAAGAAGATGAGCGCTCGTCTCCATATTCATCTGTATCGCCGTCCTCAGGGCAGCGATACAGGTGGCTGTGCTGCGGCAGGGCAGGTGGAGGGAGAGCTGTCTCCCTTCCCCATTCTTCTGCTACGCTGCAGACACTAGTGCCTGCAACCTATCAGAGGCTGGCTTAGGCGGCAAGATGACGTCATTATCATCGCGCTGCCTGAGCCGGGCAGCACAGAGCGGGGGAAACACAGGCCGTAAGAGGCCTGCATTGCATCGCAGGACTCATGGTGTTAGTATTAGTGTTTTTTTTTTTTTTAAATAGATGGCACATCATAAGGGGGCACCTGGTGACACTAGGGCATTTCTTACTGGCCCATTTTGGGGGGGCACTAAATGGGAATTTTTCACTGGCTCATTTTTTTTTTGGGGGGGGGTGGGGGCGGGGCACTATGGGGACATTTATTTCTGGGCTATTTTGGGGGGCAATATGGAGGCATTTATTACTGCGCCATTTGGGGGGGCACTATGGGGGCATTTCCTACTGGCCCATTTTGGGGGGGGAGCACTATCTGGCATCTGGTGGCACTATGGGGGAGTGAAGCACTATGGGGGCAACTGGGGGCTCTAAAGGAGCCTTTTTTATTGGCACATTATAGGGGGCAGTATCGCATATGACACTAAGGGGGTATTTTTTCCTGGCACATTATGGTAGGCACTATAGGGGAGAGCAGCACTATGGGGCATCTGGTGGCACTATAGGGGCATTTTTTACTGGCAAGCTATGGGGGAGAGGAGCACTATGGGGGCATCTGGTGGCTCTAAAGGGGCATTTTTTTTTACTGGCACATTATAGGGGGCACTATGGCATCTGGCACTAAGACGGCATTTTTTACTGGCACATGGGAGGCACTGTAGGGGCATTTTTTACTGGCACATTATGGAGGTACTATGGGGGAGAGGAGCACTATGGGGGCACCTGGTGGCACTAAGAAGGGATGGGCTTAGTAAAATGGGAGGGGCCAAAATTTTAGCGCACCGTGCTTCACGCACCTTTTTTTCTTTTCAGACCCCCCCTAGACAAAATTCCTGGGTGCTCCCCTCTCCGCAGCGGACACCGTCTACGGAAAAAGTACACTGGATGTCACATATATTTTTGGGATGCGCACACTTTACACAGGAGATGTGGCGCAGATAATTTGACTATCCGCAGCGGACACCATCTACGGAAATAGTACACTGGATGTCACAGATATTTTTGGGATGCGCACACTTTACACAGGAGATGTGGCGCAGATAATTTGACTATCCGCAGCGGACACCATCTACGGAAATAGTACACTGGATGTCACAGATATTTTTGGGATGCGCACACTTTACACAGGAGATGTGGTGCAGATAATTTAACTGTCCGCAGCGGACACCATCTACGGAAATAGTACACTGGATGTCACAGATATTTTTGGGATGCGCACACTTTACATAGGAGATGTGGTGCAGATAATTTAACTGTCCGCAGCGGACACCATCTACGGAAAAGTACACAGGATGTCAGAGATATTTTTTGGGATCCGCACACTTTACACAGGAGATGTGGCGCAGATAATTTAACTGTCGGCATCAGCCTATTAGACGCTATTTAGCGCAGGATGTGCTAAAAAAAAATATTGCTGCTGCCACACACAATAGTCCTTAAAAGGACTTTTGGGTCTGTAAAGTTTTAGCAATTTAGCGCAGGTTGCGCTAAAAAATATATATTGCTGCTGCCACACACAATAGTCCTTAAAGGGGTTGTCCCATCTTAGACAATGGGGGCATATCGCTAGGATGACCCCATTGTCTAATGCGGGTCCCAGCGGTGGGAACGGAGCAGGTAAATGAACAGAGGGCGCATTGCGTATATGCAGCCGCCCTCTATTAATTTCTATGGGGCCGCCGAAAATAGCCAAGCTGGCTCGGCTATTTCCGTCTGCCTCATAGAAATTAATGGGAGCATGGGCTGCGCATGCGTGGTGAGCTCCATTTACTTCTATGGGAGCAGCGCTTGGTGGTGGACAGACCCGGATTTCCTCCAGCCACAGCGCTCCCCGCATCGTTCTCGTTGTAGGTGCAGGTCCCAGCGGTGGGACCCGCACCTATCAGACAATTAAGGGAATATCCTAGTGATATGCCCCCATTTTCTGAGATAAGAATACCCCATTTAAAAGGACTTTTGGGTCTGTAAAGTCTTAGCAATTTAGCGCAGGTTGCGCTACAAATATATATTGCTGCTGTCTCACACAATAGTCCTTAAAAGGACTTTTGGGTCTCTGAAAAGTTTTTCTAATCAAAATAGTCCAATATCACTCCCTACACTGTCTGTACCTTCCTATGCACAGCGCTCCCTGACTAAGACTGAGCCGAACACGCGCCATTGGGTGCTATATAGCACCTGAAGACGCGTTTCGCCCAGCCAATCATTGTAAGGCCAGTAACCAACATAGCTACGGCATCACAGTGAGGGCAGTACTTACTCGCATGTTTATTGGCTGCGTAGCCAACTCTTGTGGAACACCTAAAGGGTTAACGACTGTGACAAACTGCCATTTATCCCTGGTCATTGGAGAGGCATGCTTGCTAGCCTCTTACCCTGCGACTATGGCCCCAATGACAGTTGGCATTCACAATGGACATTGCCTGTGACCTAATCAACATCCACAATGGACATTGCCTGTGACCTAATCAACATCCACAATGGACATTGCCTGTGACCTAATCAACATCCACAATGGACATTGCCTGTGACCTAATCAGCAAGCACAATGGACCATGCATGTGGGGTTGGGATATATCTGGCTGTATGTTGATTGGTCGCTGTATTTTGTGTGCCTGTCCTCAATCAGGTCCCCGGGGGAGTAGCCCTGGCTGGAGGACTTGCATAAAAGGCCAAGCTTTGTCATTCAATAATGAGTTCCTGCTTGACCCTCAAAACGAAGTGTCGTCTCGTTATTGGGGGGGGGGGGGGGATTTATTGTATGCTGTTCCAGTTTGACTGCTAGGAGTGTAAACCTCTTCATATGGTTTTTCCTATTCGGCTGTTCACCGCATTCATATGCTTCTCCGATTTGGTGGTTGTGGTGTCGGCTAGAGCGCTTGGAATCCTCAAGAAGCGCTAGGAGCATCTTTCAACGGAGGTACCCAGTCAGGGTGCCCGTCGATCCGTTACATTGGTGGCAAGTGGTGGGATGGCGTCCTAGTGCGAGGAGAAGCAGCTCGGAGACACCATTCGTGGATTGAGGGCAACTCTAGTATCTGTACAGCGCCCCTGGCTACAGCAGGATGGAATCGGCTAATCTTCGGACAGCGTTCCATGATGATGAAGAGGAGACAGCCGCGGACTACAGGGATGCAGACAGAAAGGAAGTCTGGTATGATGCCCTGGAAAATGCCCAGCGGCGGCGAGGTGAGAGTCTCCCCAGTTATGAGCAGCGGCTACAGAAGCGTGTGGCGATGCGGATGGGTCTCTTGGGAGAACAGCCCCTGGACGAGTGGGTAACAGAGCTCCGGGGCCTGGTATTTAAGGAGCTTTGGCTAGAGGACTCTTACCAGGCCCTCTGGTGGTACTTGATACGACACACCCCCTGGATGGCTGAGCACAACTGACCCGAGGGTGAGGATTACGATGGCCCTGGCCTGTTTTTTAAAACCTTTGCAGAACCAAAGTTCGGAGATGCTGGAGAGTCTCGGTTCTGGGATATCTTTGACTACAGGGAGGGTGTGCATGATTGGGCTACAGCAAGAGAGGTGAGACAAGACCTGGCATCTCTAGTGACAAGGGAGTGGGAGCTGGAGCAGGAGTACCAATACTTCTTCAGCTCAATTCGGCCCCAATATACACTGCCGGAGAGCTGGGTGGCAGTCCCAGACCTACACCCATACAGCTGGGAAGACCTAAGAACTAAGGTATACCCTGCTTCACTACCAGCTGCAGAAGTAGGGGACCTCATAGACTTGTCCTGGGGGGAACCCCAACCGGCAGGTGGAGATGGGACCGAGGTCTCTCCACCGGCCCTACAGTGAGACTGGGCAGTCGGCTCAGATCCCCAACGGCAGTGTGTATCCCAGGGAGCTGAAGGTGCCGTCCTTTCTCCCCAGCGGTAGTGTGTACCCCAGGGAGCTGAAGGTGTCGTCCTTCCTCCCCAGCAGCAGTGTGTACCCCAGGGAGCTGAAGGTGTCGTCCTTCTTCCCCAGCGGCAGTGTGTATCCCAGGGAGCTGAAGGTGTCATCCTTCCTCCCCAGCGGCAGTGTGTATCCCAGGGAGCTGAAGGTGTCGTCCTTCCTCCCCAGCGGCAGTTTGTTGTGGGTGGGCTACTCTGGCATTTGTCTATTGTGGGTTGGTGGATCGACTAACGTAGGCACTGACCGACAGGAGGTCAGGTGCCTGGTTAGTCTTCCCCCCAAAGGGGAGATATGTGACAAACTGCCATTTATCCCTGGTCATTGGAGAGGCATGCTTGCTAGCCTCTTACCCTGCGACTATGGCCCCAATGACAGTTGGCATTCACAATGGACATTGCCTGTGACCTAATCAACATCCACAATGGACATTGCCTGTGACCTAATCAACATCCACAATGGACATTGCCTGTGACCTAATCAACATCCACAATGGACATTGCCTGTGACCTAATCAGCAAGCACAATGGACCATGCATGTGGGGTTGGGATATATCTGGCTGTATGTTGATTGGTCGCTGTATTTTGTGTGCCTGTCCTCAATCAGGTCCCCGGGGGAGTAGCCCTGGCTGGAGGACTTGCATAAAAGGCCAAGCTTTGCCATTCAATAAAGAGTTCCTGCTTGACCCTCAAAACGAAGTGTCGTCTCGTTATTGGGGGGGGGGGGGGGATTTATTGTATGCTGTTCCAGTTTGACTGCCAGGAGTGTAAACCTCTTCATATGGTTTTTCCTATTCGGCTGTTTACCGCATTCATATGCTTCTCCGATTTGGTGGTTGTGGTGTCGGCTAGAGCGCTTGGAATCCTCAAGAAGCGCTAGGAGCATCTTTCAACTGAGGTACCCAGTCGGGGTGCCCGTCGATCCGTTACAACGACGTTTGTAAAATCAGTTTTGAATACCTTGAGGGGCGTAGTTTCTAGAATGGGGTTATTTTTGGGTGGTTTCTATTATGTAAGCCTCACAAAGTAACTTCAGACCTGAACTGGTCCCTAAAAAGTGGGTTTTTGAAAATTTCAGAAAATTTTCAGGATTTGCTTCTAAACTTCTAAGCATCTAATGTCCCCCAAAAAATAAAATGGCATTCCCAAAATGATCCAAACATGAAGTAGACATATGGGGAATGTAAATTAATAACTTTTTTTTGGCGGTATTACTATGTATTTGTAGAAGTAGAGAAACTGAAACTTGGAAGCGATTTAAAGTTATTCACACATAAAGTGACACTGGTCAGATTTTCAAAAAATGGCCTGGTCTTTAAGTTGAAATAGGGCTTAGTCCTTAAGGGGTTAACAAGCCATGAAAAGGGAAAATAGCCAAACCAAATATCCATCTGCAGTAAGCTGTATCGGTGTGCTTGCACCTCATCAGTAAGGAGTAGGATTCCAGCTGGCTTAATGCACTGCCTTATAGGTAGGTTAGGTAGAGTATTCGCTCTCCTTAAAGAGTGACTGTACTTTTAAACAATTTCATTTTAATTAATAGAGAATGGTGTAATTAGCAAATTTTGAAATAATTTCATTTAAAGGGGTTTTCCGAGATATTTTTATTGATGACCCCCGCCAATCAGCTAGTTGAAGGGCTTGCGAGGTGCCAGAGCAGCCTTTCCTTCATTGTTTACCTACTCGCCGTTGACAGCCACCTAAAAAAAGCTATAAAGTCATGGTCACTATGGATCTCACTTCCACCTGATGTGCTGTCCACTTTCTGTTGTCAGGCAAGATCCGTCCCTGGCAACAGAGACTCAGAAGATGGCTTAGAAGAAGTGGGGCGAAGATTATTGAATCCTCCTGTGTGTCTGTAAGGCCTCATGCACACGACCGTATGGCTTTCTCAGTATTTTGCGATCCGCTTCTGAATGGAACGTAAAAACGGAAATATGGAAACGGAAGGCATAGGTAGTTCCTTCCGTTTTTTTTGCAGACCAATTGAAATAAATGGTTCCATATACGGTCCGTATATGGAACGCAAAAAACGGAACATAAACGGAAAAAAAAAAACGCTTGTGTGCAAGAGGCTTAAGGCTTATATTAGACCTGCAGTTCATCTAGACGATTGTCAGGAAGGAAGCTTTTCTTTCTGGCAATCGCCTGCTCATCAGCGCAGGGGACCACTGCCAATTACATGCAGCGATTTCTTTCACAGTATGAGGAGGAGCGATCGCTAATGTCATCACTTATCCCCACACTGAATCATTTTTTGCGGAAGAGCATGATTACACAGCATGATCTGCCGCTGGCAAACAATGTGGAATAAAAAGAAAGTGTCAGTCTTGTATCCCAAAAACACGGACAGTTACTTGCGCTGCTGGTTCCAATGTAGTGTGGTGGGTAGTTCACACTGGAAAATTCATGTAGTAAAGGGTCTGAAACCGCGCTGCTTCTAAATCCGTCGTACGAAGCACAGGTGAAAATATAAAGGGTATTAGCCTTTGTCCTCCTCTCTCAAAGGGTTCGATCCTCCTTAGACCGTCTCCTCTGTAAGATTAAACGACCGGCATATAGTGAAGTACCCTCTTAATAGTTGGTAAAAAATGGTTTTATTTTACTCACAAACACAGGTGGTTTTCAGGCATATCACAAAGATAAAATACATCAGGTTCCTGCCCGACCCGGGTTTCGCTCTCTGGCTTCCTCAGGGCGATCACTGCGCATGTCCATAGTATGGCCCTTTAAATAGCCCAGTTTCCTGTTCCCGAACTCTGGGAGTCATTACCCAATCAGCATATATTAAACATTACTCATATAAAAATACAAACTTAACCAGGGGACTGGTTTCTCATCGCTAAAATCATATTTAACCACCATACATCCAAAGTATCCCACCAGATTAGTTACATAGTAAAAACCTTTAGTTTAACAGTTTGTGCATCCGCTCTCACGTCACCGCAATCCTATAACATACATAGGTCTCCTTAATACATTTAAGTATTCTCTTCCTCCGGACAATACCAATATCCTACTTATATCTTTCACTTATATATCCATCATACCACATTATTACAGTTCTTCTCATGTATCACACGTAACTCATAACCCCTCCATTCATTTTCACTACTGGTCACGTCATCTCGATGTTCTTGAAACCCGCCTCCTTCCCATTCATAAACTTGGTGTCACATGATGGAATATGAAATATTATGGTGATTGGATACTTGAATCATGTGACACCAAGTTTATGAATGAATGGGAAGGAGGCGGGTTTCAAGAACATCGAGATGACGTGACGAGTAGTGAAAATGAATGGAGGGGTTATGAGTTACGTGTGATGCATGAGTTTAAGAAGAACTGTAATAATGTGGTATGATGGATATATAAGTGAAAGATATAAGTAGGATATTGGTATTGTCCGGAGGAAGAGAATACTTAAATGTATTAAGGAGACCTATGTATGTTATAGGATTGCGGTGACGTGAGAGCGGATGCACAAACTGTTAAACTAAAGGTTTTTACTATGTAACTAATCTGGTGGGATACTTTGGATGTATGGTGGTTAAATATGATTTTAGCGATGAGAAACCAGTCCCCTGGTTAAGTTTGTATTTTTATATGAGTAATGTTTAATATATGCTGATTGGGTAATGACTCCCAGAGTTCGGGAACAGGAAACTGGGCTATTTAAAGGGCCATGCTATGGACATGCGCAGTGATCGCCCCTGAGGAAGCCAGAGAGCGAAACCCGGGTCGGGCAGGAACCTGATGTATTTTATCTTTGTGATATGCCTGAAAACCACCTGTGTTTGTGAGTAAAATAAAACCATTTTTTACCAACTATTAAGAGGGTACTTCACTATATGCCGGTCGTTTAATCTTACAGAGGAGACGGTCTGAGGAGGATCGAACCCTTTGAGAGAGGAGGACAAAGGCTAATACCCTTTATATTTTCACCTGTGCTTCGTACGACGGATTTAGAAGCAGCGCGGTTTCAGACCCTTTGCTGGCAAACAATGATTTTTAAGCCTGCTGAAAGTTTCCAATTACCCAATAAACGAGAATTTGCTTGTTCATTGGGCAATCAGTGGCAGTTTTACACTGCCAGATCATCATTAACAAGCATTCATAGGAACGCTTGTTAGTGATGATATTAAGGTTTATCTGTTCGTCTAACATAAGCTTAAGTGTGATTCCCTCCTCCTTATCTGTTCTGTGGGCTCTGGAGCTGAAAACAAACATAGTTGGAACTAAGGGAAAGGACGTCACAGCAGTAGCTGCCATTATGCAAACTTTTTTTGAAAACTTAGTTATGCTATAAAGAGGCCAGTCCTGTATGAAGACTTCCTGAAAGTGCTCAATGGTATGGAGACTTAATGGGAAAACAATATCTAAACGGGTATCTCCCAAGAAAGAGAACCATCTTGCCAGCGCCACCTAGTAAAACTGTCTCCCTGTGTGTCCAACTTTTTAACAAGCCTTGGGATATGACAAGGGAAAATAGCCAAGCCGAATATCCATCTGTAGACAGCTGTGCAGTACTGCGCAAAAGAGTTAGGCAGGTGTGGAACATTGAAATATATAGATATATGGGGGCACTAACTATCTTGCAGCAAATGGACACAGGTAAGTATATAAACACTTTAATCCAGGTATGGAACATTGCTGCAAAGTAAGAATACTGTAATTTCAAAAATAAAAGCGTCAAAAGTTTATTTTTGTCAGTTAAGAAAATGCAAAGTGAATGAAGAAAACAGAAATCTAAATCCAATCAATATTTGTTGTGATCACCCTTTGCCTTCACAATCAGTTCTTTTTGGTACACTTAAAGACAGTTTTTGAAGGAACTTGTCAGGGAGGTTGTTCCAAACATCAGTGTCGGACTGGGGCGTCTAGGGCCCACCAGTAAAACATATTTTGGGGGCCCACCATACGGATACATTCACCTATTACCTGTTCACACAGCAGCAAGATGCTACCAGATGATTGAATACGAGGGTCCCTGCAGCAACTTTGAGAAGGTAGGTCCTGGGAAAAAGAAGACACTGGCAGCTTTCCTCTATAACTAGAAGCCATCTCAGCTCTGATCGTGTCTATAATAATAAACTGGGGAGTTTCTTTAATAATCTATCAAGTTTTTTATATGAACATAGGCTGGTTGAGGTGCTGTATATTGATTATATGTATGTAGTGCAGTAAGTCTACTGTGTTATGTGCCACTTATGCAGGGGTGGGAGACTAGGGGCCCACCTTGCTCACAGTACCACCGGGATAATCTCCTGTGGGCCAGTCCGAGCCTGCAAAATATCTTGGAGAACTAACCACAGATCTTCTGTGGATGTAGGTTTGCTCAAATCTTTCTGTCTCTTTATGTAATCCCAGAAAACTTGATGATGTTGAGATTATGGTAATGTGGGGTCCATATCATCACTTCCAGGACTCTATGTTTGATTGGACTGTGGATTGGGGTGGACTGTGCTCTTGGTTTGCTAAAAAGTCCCCGTCTATCATAGGAGATGGGGATTCCTGGGCTAATCCTGTTATAGTATATACTGTACACAGGCCCATTTTCTTTGCAAATGCCTCATGCCCTGGTAACAGCACTAGTTTTCTAATAAAATACACTTAAAGGGGCATTCCCATCTCTCTCTTTCATACTTACCTGCTCCCGGCGCGCCGTCCACTTCCTGGTTTCGGCAGGGGGCGGGCTCCATCTAGATTGACGTTCTCCCGGCTGGGCTGCGCGCTGGACTTAACTGTATTCTATACTGGCCAGGAAGAAGTCACCATAGCGCATGTGCGGCATTGGCGTGCGCTTTCGGGACTGCGCATGGCCCGGCCAGGAGAAAAGAAGAAGTCGTCTGTGCAAGCGCGGCCACGCGATTCCGGAGAAGAGCGGTGATCGCAACCAGGGGAGACGGAAGACAACAGTCAGGTAAGTATATCTTCATTTTCTTCTAAGGGGTGGGAATTAGTTAATTAAATATATTTAGAAAAATGATCACTGTTAAATCATTAACAGATTTAACAGTGATCATTAAGATGGGAATACCCCTTTAATGGTCAACACAGCAGAAAACCATGACACTAAGTCTAATGCTTGGGAATACATCACTTACCATTTGCAGTAAAATCATATTATTTTGCTACCAACCTATAAAGACATGGTAATATTTTCTGATTAGAATACATAATATCATAATTTTTTCTAAATTTATTAAATCTTGACTCATGAAATTCATTGAAATCTTAATACAGGCTCATTTCCAGAAATGTGTTTGCTGTTATCTCTGCTAAAAATACGTTGAAAATTCTATGAAACATACTTGAGGAGACCTTCCTGCTGAGACATGATGGATATGACAAAGCTAATCTTTACTACAGTTCTGGGCTAGTAGACGTGTGCTTTTCAGTTTTGTCTGGCATTTTATGACTTGTTTAATCCCCTTTTACATTAAATTTTATCTTTGAATTTGCCTTATTTGCATTTAGTATTGCATGAACGGTTCAGGAAATGATTGACTTGCATGCTTCCTCTTATAAGCATTGTATAACATTTTGGTTATACTGGACTTCCACAACAGAATACAATTTGTGCATTCATTCATAACTTTTTTACTTGAATTTTACAAGCTCTAATAAATGTATTATTATTATTACTGCATTACTGTTATCATTGAGAAGGAGTGTAGCTATAGTGGAAGCAGGGGAAGCGGCTGCAACGGCGCCCAAACTCGGAAGGGGTCCATCCAAGAGGAGGAGTAAAATATTTTATTGTTAGGGTCCCCTCAACAGTATTATAAAATGACATTATATAGTGACATGACATACAGTATATATGTGTAGGAAATGGATGGAGCAGCTGCCTGGCCTGGTCTGAGAGTGATCTTGACTAGCCGCAGGAATGGGAATTGCACCGGAGGAGGGGGTTGTGAAGAAGTTGCTAGGGGAGGGGGGGAAAGGGTGGTCCCGTTTAAAAATTTGCTGTGGGGCCCAGTCATTTCTAGTTATGCAACTGTTATTGAGTCTAGGTATTGTTTGCTTTTATGTTCTTGGTGCATTATTCGGAGAGGTTGTTTTTGAGTCAGTGTCATGTTATTTCATTAACTCCCTTTAGGCTAAGCCTTTTTAAGCTACAGCTACACCTAGACCTTTTGGTCACATTACAAAAAATCACAGTGAAATCACTGTCCTTAGGGAATGCTTACCATCCATGTGTCCTCCTTTTGGAGGGACAGTCTGTCTTTTGGACCCAAGTCCCTCTGGTCCCTCTGTCCCTCTTTGCTCCTTAACCCCTTAAGGACACGGCCATATTTCACCTTAAAGACCAGGCCATTTTTTGCAAATCGGAAGAGTGTCACTTTATATGCGAATAACTTTAAAACGCTTTTACTTATCCAGGCCATTCTGAGATTGTTTTTTCATCACATATTGTACTTCATGACACTGGTAAAATGGAGTAAAAACAAATACCAAATTTGCCAAAAATTTTGAAAAATTTGCAAACTTCCAAGTTTCAATTTCTCTACTTCTATAATACATAGTAATACCTCCAAAAAAAGTTATTACTTTACATTCCCCATATGTCTACTTCATGTTTGGAT
Organism: Bufotes viridis; assembly: GCA_033119425.1. Lineage (NCBI taxonomy): Eukaryota > Metazoa > Chordata > Amphibia > Anura > Bufonidae > Bufotes > Bufotes viridis. The sequence continues at coordinate 68,372,353 of CM065591.1, forward strand.
CATTTTAGGAATGCTATTTTATTTTTTTAGGGACATTACAAGGCTTAGAAGTTTAGAAGCAAATCTTGAAATATTTCAGAAATTTTCCAAAACCCACTTTTTAAGGAACAGTTCAGGTCTGAAGTCACTTTGTGAGGCTTACATAATAAAATCACCCAAAAATGACCCCATTCTAGAAACTACACCCCTCAAGGTATTCAAAACTGATTTTACAAACAACCCTTTAGGTGTTCCACAAGAGTTAATGGCAAATGGAGATAACATTTCAGAATTTCATTTTTTGGCAAATTTTCCATTTTAATCCATTTTTCCAGTAACAAAGCAAGGGTTAACAGCCAAACAAAACTCAATATTTATTGCCCTGATTCTGTAGTTTGCAGAAACACCTCATATGTGGTCGTAAACTGCTGTATGGTCAAACGGCAGGGCATAGAGGGAAGGGAACACCATATGGTTTTTGGAAGGCAGATTTTGCTGGACTGGTTTTTTGACACCATGTCCCATTTGAAGCCCCCCTGATGCACGCCTACAGTAGAAACTCCAAAAAACAGACCCAATTTTGGAAACTACGGGATAAGGTGGCAGTTTTGTTGGTACTATTTTAGAGTAAATATGACTTTTGGTTGCTGTATATTACACTTTTTTTGAGGCAAGGTAACAAAAAATAGAAATTCTGAAATGTCATCTCCATTTGCTAATAACTCTTGTGGAACACCTAAAGGGTTAACAAAGTTTGTAAAATCAGTTTTGAATACCTTGAGCAGTGTAGTTTCTTAGTTAGAGTCACTTTTTTGGAGTTTCTACTCTAGGGGTACATCAGGGGGGCTTCAAATGGGACATGGTGTCAAAAAACCAGTCTAGCAAAATCTGCCTTCCAAAAACCATATGGCCCTCATTTCCTTCTGTGCCCTGCCGTGTAGCAATACAGTAGTTTACGACCACCTATTGGGTGTTTCTGCAAACTACAGAATCAGGGCATTAAATATTGAGTTATGTTTGGCTGTTAACCCTTGCTTTGTTACTGGAAAAATTGATTAAAATGGAAAATTTGCAAAAAAATTGCTGTTTTGGGACAGTTTTTATTTTTTGTTATTTACATCCTTGATCTGACAGGTCAGATCGTGTGCTATTTCTGTAGAGCAGGTTGTTATGGATGCGACAATACCAAATATGACTACTTTTTGGGGTGGGTTTGTTTCAGTTTTACATAATAAAGCATTTTTTTTTAAAATTATTTTTTAGTGTCTCCACATTCTGAAAGATTTTGGTTTGATTGGCACTATGAGGGGTTAGATCATGTGATATTTTTATAAAGCAGGTTTTTACGGATGCGGCGATACCTAATATGTATACTTTTTTTTATTTATTTTACTTTAACACAATAACAGCATTTTAGAAAAAAAAAATCATGTTTTAGTGTCTCCATAGTCTGAGAGCCATTTTTTTTTATTTTTTTGGGCGATTGTGCTATGTAGGGGCTTATTTTTTGCGGGATGAGATGGCGGTTTGATTGGTACTATCTTGGGAGGCATACACCTTTTTGATCGCTTGGAATTTTTGTAATGTAAGGTGGCTTTTTTACACCATTTTTTTAATGGTGTTCACCAGGTCATGTGATATTTTTGTAGAGCAGGTTTTTACGGACGCGGTGATACATAATATGTGTAGTGTCTTTTTTTTCTTTATTCAGTGATAAATGTGTTTTTTTATTTTTACTTTTTTCACTTTTTTTTTTTACATTTTCTGACCCACACCCACTTGGTTCTTGAAGATCCAGTGGGTCTGATGTCTGTATAATACAGTACAGTACACTATACTCTGTCCTGTCTCTATGCTAGAAGCTATCAGAGGTCGTTAGTGTATGTTTTGATCAAAAAGTAATAAGCCACTCGCCACGTCAAGACCGCCTCTATGAGTGGTCCTAACGCTAAAACCAGCCTCTAGGGCAGATAAACTAGCCAGGTGTGCACGACTGAAAAGAAGGCTGCCACACCTCCAACATATACTAAACAAAAAACACAAAAGGGGGGTCAGTCAGCACGTCCCTGTATGCAGGTGCACGCAGCCACGGCAAAATATACATACAAATACAGAAATGCAACACCACTCTGCAACCAGCATTCTGTCTTGCCTCTATGCTAGAAACTATCTGAGGTCGTTAGTGTATGTTTTGTCAAAAAGTAATAAGCCACCGCCACGTCGAGGCCGCCTCTATGAGTGGTCCTAACGCTAAATCCTACCTGTTATGGGTCACAACAGCCACATAGAATCCAGGGAGTGCGGGCCCAGCATGCATGCTCGGATCAACCATGCTTATTAACCCTTTGTCGTGTCATATCAGCCTCCATTAGATCCAGGGATGCAGGTACCAACATGCATGCTGAGCCCACTATATATACTCAACCTGAAACCAGATGGTTACTAGCAAGTACTATGAATGCAAGTTCAGTTTTTATATTTACTCTGATTAAAACCAGCCTCTAGGGCAGACAAACTAGCCAGGTGTGCACGACTGAAAAGAAGGCTGCCACACCTCCAACATATACTAAACAGCACAGATGTCAGCCGTTTATACCAAAATGTCAGCAATACCACTACTCCACCAATGAATATTAGAGAGGAGGCGGGTGTGGGATTGCGATTTGGGGGGGTGGGGGGGATGGTTAAAAATCACTATTTTAGGCATCTTGAAGTTATTGATCCTCACAGACACGGATCGCGGGGATCAGAAACTTCAGAAAGCGCTGCAAACCGCAGGTCTGAATTGACCTGCGGTTTGTAGCGATCGCCGATACGGGGGGGACGGGGGACGGATGTCACAGGACCCCCCTCGGCATTGTAACAAGGAATGATTTCAGCAGGTATCTTGTTCCGATCACTGCCGGCCGAGCAGCAGTGATCGGTAGTACACATAACTAGTGACAATCGAGCAACCCGATGCTCGGGTGCTCAGCGCTCTGCCCGAGCACATCAGGATGCTCGGGTGCTCTACCAAGCACCCGAGCCCGATAAAAGTCAATGGGAGAACCCGAGCATTAAACCAGGCACCCCCTGCTCTGAAGAGAAGAGGGTGCCTGGTTCATAGGAAAAGGTCAGAAATTGATGTAAACAACACCAAAATGGGTCGGGGCAGCATGGGGAGCATGTCTGGATGCATCTTGGACTACAATGTTGCTGCTAGGAACGATGTTGCCCGGGTTGTACGTGACTTTTACAGACTGACCATAAAACTCACAAAACCGAAGATAAAAGCAATTTTAGATGAAAAATTGTTAGGAAACATTCTTTCCTGTATATTTACTTTTATATAAATAGCAAGTTCAGACAAAATTTTTATGATTTTCGGAACTGGGGCCATGACTAAGAGGGACGGCCGGTGGCTTCGATTGTGCTGACCGGACTATCATCTGATGATAATGAACTTGTAAGAGGAACGGAGTGGACGAAGAGCTGACCAGTGACCGTGTATATAAAATTGTAGGTGAGGGTCTGCTGCCGCTTTGTTAACTCTATAACTTCTAAGCTGATCACACGTCCCCGTGATGTTGACAATCTATCAATGTCTGCTCTTTCAACTTTCGATGTTCTTTTATGCGCCTACCATGATGACCACGATTAATGGGAATCAGGGTTCGCTTCCGGAGAGGGAAGGTAGTGACGATAAATAACAATACAGGACTCTTAAGAGAGCCTGTCATTGGAACGAGTACAAAAAAATTACAGGGAATGTCATGGGTATTTAGGATGAGGAAACATTATACAGGAGGAGAGGTAAAGTATGATTAATGGCCTGCGCGTGACCCACTAAAACATTAGGGATGAAGGTCTTCAGCTAAGCTGACCATCTAAAACATTATGGGTGAGGGCCTGCGGGTGAGCTGACCATCCTGAAAATTTTATGCGAGGGCCTGTGGATGAGCTGACCATCGAAAACATTATTTATGCGAGGGCCTGCGGGTGAGCTGACCATTGAAAACATTATTTATGCGAGGGCCTGCGGGTGAGCTGACCATTAAAAACATTATTTGTGCGAGGGCCTGGGGGTGAGCTGACCATCCGAAAAATTATATGAGAAGGCATATAAGCGATGGCATTATATGCGACAATTAAGCATGTAGATATGATGGACGAGGAGGAGGAGGATGAGAAAAGGAAGATTCAACCATATACCCTTTTTTGTGGCGGAAGGGGTGCATGGGAATACAGAGTATTCAGTACATTCTAAACAACACATTTAAAGTGCCTTGATGTTTAGTCGTGGCTTTCCTCTGGTGGAGTGGAGAAGTCAGGGGCAATCCAGGCCTTGTTCATTTTTATCTGAGTCAACCTGTCAGCATTTTCAGTTGACAGCCAGATACGCTTATCTGTTATAATGCCACCAGCAGCATTAAATCCCCACTCAGACAAAATGCTGGCGGCAGGGCAGGCCAGCATCTCCAAGGCGTAGAGCGCCAGTTCGTGCCACGTGTCCAGCTTGGACACCCAGTAGTTGTAAGGCACTGAGGGATCACTGAGGACGCTGACATGGTCTAGAAATAAGTGTAGATTTGCATCTCACTGCTCACAGCAAGCAGAGTTTGTGGAATACAGAAAATGACTGTCTGTCACTGGTATTTTGAATTAAATATAGGATGCACACAGTCTAGATATAAGTGTAGATTTGTGTCTCACTGCTCACAGCATGCTGAGCTTGTGGAATACAGAAAATGACTGTCTGTCACTAGTATTTTGAATTAAATATAGGCCGCACACAGTCTAGATATAAGTGTAGATTTGCGTCTCTCTGCTCACAGCAAGCAGAGTTTGTGGAATACAGAAAATGTTACTAACGGTCGCCCTGGCAAAAAAAAATAAAAATTCCCCAAAAACAATTTTGGCTGCCTGCCACCTCTAGCAATAGTCCTTAAAAGGACTGTTAGTTCTTTGAAACGTCTTCTTAATGATAATATTTAGATGGCGCTCGAGCACATGTGGTACTCGGCCGAGTGTTCGGATCTTCCGAGCATAGCGATGCTCGAGCCGAACCGGTACTCAGCCGAGCATGCTCGCTCAACACAACACATAACGTACTGGTACGTCATGTGTCCTTAAGAGGCTAAATGTCCATCTTTTTGACCTGAGCAATAATCGTGTATAAATAAAGTTACTAAACTGCTATTAGACCACCCTCAAGATATTCTTTTTCATTATTTGGTGCAGTTTGGATCTTAAAATGTGTATAATCAGATGTTTTTTTTTTATTATTATTTAAAGGGGTAATCCAGAGCAAGAAAATTGCTGTTCCAGGGGCTGCACATACTGTTAAAGAATTAACAGAACATATACCCACCTTAACAGGGGTGTACACAGATCTCATAGGCCCCCATAGCAAAACTTAGTATGGGCCCCCTGCACCAGAGTACATGCGTCAGTCACTCCCAGTCAATGCAGAACATTTGCAACGCTCAAGATTTTTGATGAGTTTGCGTTTTTTTTTGTAGAAGAAATTTTAATTAAATACAGATTGTGAAGTAAGTTGCCTTTGGTCTCACCTTCTTTATCCAACTTTTATGTCAGAGAAAGTGGAACAGGTGCTTCCCCCGGGCCCCATACCAGTTGTGTAGTCTGCCTTTATTGCAGGTATGCCATTGCCACCTTAGCAATCCCCGCCCCTGCATTTCTGACAGTTGCACTCAACTTCCTGCTACTGTCTCACCAGAAGGAACCAGTTGTGAATGCCACTCAGCCAACCACATGCTGCAGCCATGACCCTCCTCAGCTGATAATTCGATCTTTCACACAATGAGTCATAATTGTCCTTCTTTTAGGGAAGACGCAGTCACACTCGCATGCGACTTGCATTGTGGTCAGTGATCGCAAAGTTTCGTGCAACTTGTGCCTAAAAATCCAATAGTGATTTTCCGTGATTGTTCAATTTTGTACTCATACACTACAGTGAACAGAGTCTGTTATGGTTGAGTTAATAGTTATGGCCGGTCTTAAAGGGGTTGTCCAAGTTATATTTTTGTTCTCTGTATGTTTCTAAGCAAATGTCAAGGCTTTTCAATTCATTTACTTCATCTACAGTGGCCCCATTCCCTTAGCTGAGCATGACATGACCTGTGATTAGAAATGAAACTTTAAAAAAAAGTTCAGCGTTCGGGTTGTGGTAACTCGCGCATCCCGTTATCGATTCCACTACCGCGGACTATCGCCGCATATGGAATTCATAAGGGGCGGCTTCCACCAACCCGAACTGTTGAACAGCCGATGGACCTGGGGTGACGTCACTGTCATGTGATCAGTGCAGGGGGCGTGGCTCAGCACTGGATTTGATCCCGTGCTGAGCCACGCCCCCTGCACTGATCACATGACGGTGACATCACCCCAGGTCCTTCGGCTGTTCAACAGTTTGGGTTGGTGGAAGCCGCCCCTTATGGATTCCATATGCGGCGATAGTCCGTGGTAGTGGAATCCATAACGGGATACGCGAGTTACCACAACCCGAACGCCGAACTTTTTTTTAAAGTTCGCTCATCTCTACCTGTGATGTCAGCTTCTTTCCCTGCTCTGATGACGTTCTGTGCACAAGCCTGATGGGGGCAGGAGGAGCAGGTTCGCCTTTGTGTACAGGACCTCACTGTGAAGGCTGTGCTGGTTGGAGCAACAAGCCACGCCCCTTGCACTGCCTGATCTGCTGACTATGCCCTCTGCACTGCAATATCTGCTGGCTGAGCTGTCTGCCCTGTGTCTCCCCTTGCACTGGATTATTCAACAAAGTTTAACCCCTTCTACCATCAGCAGCTCAGACTCAGGGTTAGAGGCTCTGCTGCTGAGCAGCTACAGGGTTTCCTCTTCTCTAGCCAGTGAAGAGACAAATGCTGTGCAAGGATCCTCCCTCCCTCCTCACCCTGCAAACACAGAGCTGACAACGACTGGAGTAGTTCTCTCCTCTGTACTCTTCTGCTGGCTGTGAGGAATTGTCTGCAGAGGATTGCACAAGAACAGGTAGGGTAAAGATCCTGTGTGTATCAGCAATGTCATTCTACTGTACAGCTGGGACTTGTAGTCCCACACATACTACATGAGTATCCCAGCGGTTAGACTGCAGGCAGGGCAGCACTTTTTTTACTCCCTTTGCAGTGAAGGGTGAGGGAACAGCAGTCTTTGTTGACATAATCAAAAGAAAGTTTTCCACAGCACTCTTGTAGTTGATATTTTAAATCTTCTTTATTATCCCAGTGTGCAACGTTTCGACTTCTCTTAGTCTTTTTCATGCATAATGCATTATGCTTGAAAAAGACTCAGAGAAGTCGAAACGTTGCATACTGGGATAATAAAGAAGATTTAAAAGATCAACTACAAGAGTGCTGTGGAAAACTTTCTTTTGATTACATCAATCAGGGATCAGAGACCGGGATCCAACACCACTTGCACCGCCGCACTATTATAAGGTATTGACCAGAGGTTGTGCTGTCCCCTTGTTTGCATGTTGGATAGTCTTTGTTGACACCCACAGATATTAATGAAGAGAACCTCATAGATTGTTGTTACACGCCCCTGCAGCTCTGCGACTGCATGTCAGCAAAGGGCCAGAACAGAACTAGGTAAATAAGTAAATATAGATTTGCAGTGCTTTATTTATTTTATTACATAACTGGGACCACCCCTTTAAAATCCAACAATGTAAAAAGCGTCTTACGTGGGTTAAGGAAAAAAGGACTGGACTGTTGCTCAGTGGTCCAAAGTCCTGTTTTCAGATAAATGTAAATTTTGCATTTGATTTGGAAATCAAGAGTCTGGAGGAAGAGTGGAGAGGCACGTAGTCCAAGCCGCTTGTCCTGTGTGAAGTTTCCACAGTCAGTGATAGCATAGGGATCCATTTTATCTGCTAGCGTTGGTCCACTATGTTGTATCAAGTCAAAAATCAGCACAGTTGTCTACCAGGAAATTTTTAGAGAACTTTATGCTTCCATCTGCTGACAAGCTTTATGGAGATGCTGATTTTATTTTCCAGCAGGACTTGGCACCTGCCTACACTGCAAAAGTACCAATGTCTGGTTTAATAACCACGGTATCACTGTGCTTTATTGGCCAGCAAACTCGCCTGACCTAAACGCTATGGGGTATTGTCAATCGGAAGATGAGAGACATCAGACCCAACAATGCAGGTGATCTGAAGGCTGCTATCAAAGCAACCTGGGCTTCCATAATACCTGGCTTATCGCCTCCATACCATTCCACATTGACGCGGTAATTCATGCAAAAGGAGCCCTGATCAAGTATTGATTGCATATACTGTACATGCTTTTCAGTAGTCTAACATTTCTGTAAATATTTTTAATTGGTCTACTATACCGCATTTTCGCTTTATAAGATGTTCCCCAAGTTTTAGAGGAAAATAAGAAAACAATATTTTTTATCAGAACTCATATCAGATTCTCAGAACAGACCCCCATATCAGATCCTCAGATCAGACCCCCATATCAGATCCCCAGATCAGAGCCCCATATCAGATTCTCAGAACAGAGCCCCATATCAGATCCTCAGATCAGACCCCCATATCAGATCCTCAGATCAGACCCCCATATCAGATCCTCAGATCAGAGCCCCATATCAGATCCTCAGATCAGACCATCCTCAGATCAGACCATCCTCAGATCAGACCCCCATATCAGATCCTCAGATCAGACCCCCATATCAGATCCTCAAATCAGACCCCCATATCAGATCCTCAAATCAGACCCCCATATCAGATCCTCAGATCAGACCCCCATATCAGATCCTCAGATCAGACCCCCATATCAGATCCTCATATCAGACCCCCAGATGTAGGGGCTGGCAGATGGATGGTGAAGTAAATGATCAGGCCTGTATTTTTGCAATTAATAAACTCTCTCTTTACTCAATATATAATAGGAGTAGTAGTTCTGAGGTATTTTACAAAGTAGGATTCTTTTAATAGTTGTGGATAGGTAGTAGCAATAATGGTATTAGTTGTCCTGAGTCTGTCTCTTAACACACTTAGCAATCTTTCCAAATAACTACAGGCATACAATTCTGTTCTCATTAACTCTTAGATTCAGATGGTCAGTCCGTCTCAAGGTGTGGTGGGTGCTGGATAGGGAAGGGCTGGCAGCCTTAGTCCTGGGGGGCAAATCCAGTCAAGTGGCCCATTGCACCACGAAATCAGCTCACCAGATTTTCTTACTAAGGGCTCTTTCCCGTGCGGCTAATCCGCTGTGTGAATGAGTGCCAAGCCCCATTCCGGACAGCAGAGACACGGAGCAGTAACATGATTGACTGTGATCTTTTTACTACAAAATCACGGTGACAACTTTATCTCACAGTGATTTTCTAGTAAAAATATCACAGAGAGGCACGGAGCATTATCAGTCATGTTAGTGCTCTGTGTCTCTGCTGTCCGGAACGGGGTTTGGCACTAATTCACGCAGCGGATTAGCCGCACGGGATCCGTTGGTGTTAACGAGCCCTAACCCCAATGCATGGCTACACTCACCCAGTCCTAATAAAATCTGGTCCTACCTCATCCAGGGTGTCGCTGGCATCGGCGTGATGTCCACTGGATCCAGAACAAGGTCCCTGTGATGATAGAGAAAAAAAGAATATTCACATAAGGAAAGGATGGTGACTGCCCCTGTGAAATCACCAGCAGGGGGCGCTGTGCTGGCCTGTAAGACTGAGCCATGCCAATGTATAGCCGGGTAAGTGCTACCACACAGTACTTATCCCCACATTGTGGCCCCTCACAGTAATTATGCCCACCTTTGTCCCTGTCACAGTAGATTATGCCAGATTATGTGCCCCTCACAGTAGTAATGCCAGATTATGTGCCCCTCACAGTAGTAATGCAAGATTATGTGCCCCTGGGCCTCACAGTAGTAATGCCAGATTATGTGCCCCTCACAGTAGTAATGCCAGATTATGTGCCCCGGGCCTCACAGTAGTTATGCCCGATTATGTGCCCCTCACAGTAGTAATTCCAGATTATGTGCCCCTCACAGTAGTTATGCCAGATTATGTGCCCCCTCATAGTTATGCCTTTATATGTGCCCCCCTCACAGTAGTTATGCCAGATTAGGTGTCAGGGTTCCCCATCAATTTAGTTATGGCAGATTAGGTGCCCCTCAGTAGAGATGCCCACTTTTGTGCTCCCTCACTCTAGTTGTGCCCATCAAACCCCGCCCCTTTGCCCCCAGTCTGCAGCGTTAGGAGAGAAAAAATACATACTTACCTTCTTCCCTGATGACAGGCTCTCACATTCACATCGCACTGCTGGCTGTGCTGAAGGCAGATTCGTGGGCTTTCAGCTCTCCTCCCACAGCCAGCAGTGCGATTTGAGGCCAGCAGGGGGAGCTCCTGAGCTCTGAAGATCAGTGAAGCAGGAAGCAAAGAGGTCTCCCTGCTTCACTATGGAAACGAACTGCCGCGCCCCCCCTCTCCCATATAATGCATGTTATGGAGGCTAAGGAGCGCTCTGATGGGGCCCGAAATTGTCACTGTACTTCATGCCAGGCCCCGTCAGAGAATGCTCCATGTGAGTACAGCAGGCCCCCTGCCAGCGGCCGTTTTAGTATGCTTTAGGGCGGCCTGGGGGGCAATTGCCTCCCTGCGCCCCGGCCCAGCCCGCCCCTGGTGCTGGAGGTAATTAACCCTTTCCACAAGCAGTAACGTTTTAATGACATGAACAAGTGTTACCTTAATGTCTGAATCCAGTGCACTGCCTTAATGGTTCTAACTAAAGCTTTTATTAATCTGTACTCTTTCCCTTAGGCCTCTCTCACACGACCGCGTGTCCCCCGTGGCCGTATTGCGGCCTGCATACGGCGGGTCCGCAATACACGGAGCACTGGCTGTGTGCATTCTGCATCACGGATGCGGACCCATTCACTTAAATGGGTCCCCAGATCCAGAGATGGGGTGCAGAACGGAACCATGAAACGGAAGCATTATGAAGTGCTTCTGTGGAGTTCCGTTCCATGCTTCCGTTCCACAAAAATATAGAACTTGTTCTGTCTTTTTGCGAAACGGACGGATCTGGGACCCCATTCAAGTGAATGGGGCTGCGATCTGCATGCGGCTGGCCCACAGTCCGTGCCCGTGCATTGCGGACCGGGGACACACGGAGGACACATGGTCGTGTGAAAGAGGCCTTAGGAGAAGTCTCTCAGTTAAGTTGCAGCTGTTCATTTGCAGGAATTGCTTTTCCTGGATTGGGCTCTCTTTAAGCCTACTTTACAGGAACTCACACATGCAGGTGTTGCTTCTAGCTCTGCTCAGCTAACACTCTGTCAATAACCAAAGAAGGCTAGACTAGCTGGTCTCCATAACCTAACCACAGGGATCTCAAGTCTCCCGGACGATCAGGGAGTCTCCCGCTATTAGATAGCGGCTCCCTGACGCCCGCATGTAAAACAATATTTCCCGGAAAGGTTTACTCACAGTAAACCTTTCCAGCAACCTGTAGCAGTGTCCCCTTCTCGGCTGGTCCTCTGACTCCTCGAGATCCCTGACTGGTATCATCACGTCCTATGACTTGCCAGTCGGAGCTTTAGCCCACCTGCAGCTACTCCGCCTGCGCCAGCCTTACTCGAACTACCGCCACTGCGGCTGCGCGGCATCACATGCCACTGTCAGAAGCCTCGATTCCCCTCATTGCGCCGTCACCCAGTCATAGTAGAAAGTTATTTTTGGTCATACATTATATAATGTTTCACTATGTTCCCATATATGTTTTGTTCATGTTATACTTGCCTTTATACTGCATCAGCACAGTAACCTTGTTATATGTTATGTTCTGCATATGTTTTGAAACTGTAATAAAAAGTTCGTGAAAAAAAAAGAAAAGACAACCTCCTTGAAATGAGAAGTGCACCTCCCTGAAATGAGTTTTCGCAGGTTCGGATGTCTGTAACCAAGAAAGCTACTTTTGTATCTACATAAATGCATACAAGGTCTCTAATGCATCTCATTAGGCGCCATCACCGTACCTAGTTGGAAAATTGAACTGGCTATTTTCCAAATGTCTTCTTTGTGGCAGCCAGACCGCATCCCCAAGCAGTACCATGTCCTTGTCATCATCATAATTATCAGCTACTTCTTCTCCTGCTCAGACAACTTCTTGTCCAGTGCTCCATCATGAGACACCCATAAAGGAATGTGTGGCCATGAAAAAAACTATTTGCGACCAGCACTTAACTTGTGTGCAAGCTGAACTCCCACCTGGCCAAGTTGCTGATTGTGTAGTTGGTGCCATACCACTTAGCTCTGGTAATTTTCTTGCAGTTCTATACCTTCACCTAAATGCAATTCAGCAAGCATTAGTACTTCTGGCCAGCTATCCGTAAAAATTGTCTTGTAACTTTCGTTTTTGAAATGTCACACAGTTCCGTGCCTTCACCCAAATGTAGTTCAGCAGGCATTTGTACTTTTGACCAGCTGTCCATAACAATTGTCTCATAACTATTGTTCTCCAAATGCTGCACAGTTCCGTGCCTTCACCAAAATTTAACGCAGCAGGCATTAGTACTTCTAACTAGCTGTCTGTAGAAATAGTCTCATATTGCAAATGTCAAGCAGTTCAGAACCTTTGTCCAAATTTACCGTAATCTTGTTCTATAGTGTTACTACATTTGCCTAGTTGTCCGAAAGAATTGTCTAATTTTTTAAATGTGCAGTTCCACACCTTAGCCCAAATGTAATAATATTCTGATGCATTACTACACCCGGGCAGCTGTCTGTAAAAATTGTCTCGTTTTAGAAATGTCATGCAGTTCCGCCAAATTTATTTCTGCTGTATGACATGAGTACTTCTGGCCAGCTGTCCATCAAAATTGTCTCCTTTTTGAAAATGACTGTGCTATTTCTCTGGCACGTACCCTGCTCCCTGACACCATAGACTTCTGGGAGGCAGATTAGAACAGTAGATGGAACTGGCCCATTTTGCTATCACTGTACTGTCTTGTCCAGTCTCCAATGTCATTTCAGAGATGTTTTTTTAGCTCCGCAGGTGGCGCCTTCATACCCAAACAGGGAAACTTGTAATCCACAAGTGTGCAAAACATCACATTTATCAAAATGAATGAGGCATGAATATGTGAGGACTTTGACACATCTCTGGCTGATGACAATGAATGTATCTACCATTGCTACACTGGCTATTTATCATCAGCAATGACAGATCTATTCATGCAACTGCCTCTGTCTGCCTGTTCATCGTGTTCCATACTGTACTGCAGATGCTACTACCGCAGCTCATACTCCATCTGGTTCCACTACTAATGGCAGCCCATCTCCTGCCTTGTCTGTGAGGTTCCGCATTACACTGCAGGAAGAATCTGTCCCCAATAAGCGACAATTGTTAATTAATTGGAATGGTTTTTAATTAAAAAAAAGGAGAACAAATGCAATGGTGCAGTGTCTTTAAAACAGGCTGTTTGTTAACACCGTCAACCACGCATCTATCTGTAGCTATATATGTCAATGTCACTCTGACATTATTAACTATTGCTGTCAGCCAGCATTATTAACTATTGCCGTCTATGTGTTAAAGAGCGTAAAAGGGGAGGGGAAGAAATTCAATAAAAAAGACAAAAGAGAGAGAGAAAGACAAGAGAGAATACATGATTCCTAGGAGATCGATTCGTTATAATAGGACCTGAAACTAACTTTAAGAAATTTGCTCATCTCTATGGCAGTCTTTTAAAGGCACACTATTCTTGGCAGTTACACATCTGAATTACAAAGGAACAATAAGTTTAACAGTTCTTCATATACGCACAGTCCTTTACCTTTCATAGTCCATATTTACAATTAATAAGTAGTTCCAAGGGTGACCTCCCTTCTACAAGGGCAGTGTTAAGACACTAGGCCTAGGCACCTAGCTCATAGCCACACTGACTGCAGTAGCGCTCAGCCAGCAGTTTTGTTGGGCCCCTCCTAGTGTCCTCTATAAGCCTGTGACCCTCATCATTAAGAGGACAAACAGTCTTCTTTCAGCCTAGAGCAGCAGCAGTATCTTAATTTCGTGGTACAACAGCATAACACCATCTGGTGGACCAGCATTTTTCAAGTGGCACCTTACAGGCCAAAGCTTTGCACATATGTTTATGGGAGCTTGAATAGAGCTGTGCCTTTGTCTCTGTTTATAGTCCGAGTTTCAGCGGTGTAGGCTGCAGGGAACGGCTAATTATTAGGGGTATTGATGAGCTATCCTGAGTACAGGTCATCAATCAGGAGCCCAAAAAACATCTTTAAAAATCTCTGTTAGGCCTCTTGCACACGACAGTATTTTGCGGACCGTATACTGGCAGTTTTTTCAGTTCAGTATACTGACAGTATACTGAACCATTCACTTCAATGGGTCTGCAAAAAATACTGAAGTGTCTCCGTATGCCTTCCATTTCATTTTTCCGTTCCGTTTAAATATAGACTATGTCCTATTCTTGTCCGCAAATCACGTTCAGTGGCTCCATTCAAGTCAATGGGTCCGCAAAAAAAATGGAAAGCATACTGAAAGGCATCCGTATGTCTTCCGTATACGTTCCGTTTTTGTTGAACGATCTATTGAAAATTTAAAGCCCAGCCCAATTTTAATTATGGAATTACTGTATACTGTATATGCCATATGGAAAAACAGAATAGAAAAACGGAACCAAAATGGAACCAAAATGGAAAACACAACGGGAACAAAAAACGGAAAAACGGATCCGATAAAAACGGACCGCAAAACAATGAATAAGCCATAGGGTTGTGTGCAAGAGGCCTAAGTTGGATTTCCACAAGGAGATCCAGTACCTTTCATGTGTGCTGTCATGTAACAAGACTTTACATTGTCTAGCAATGTAATGGTTCCCCTTCTAGATCCAAAAACTTCCATTATTAGTTTTTAACTTTACGATTTAATTTGTTTGATAAAACACTAATTTTTATATTATTTTCAAATCAGTTTTTTTTCTAACTTCAAACAACATATAACAATGCTATTTAAGCGTTTTAGGATTTCTAAAAGGGAATTATTTATTAAAGCTTTTACGCTACCATTCCGGCAAAAAATTTCGCAGATTATCATATCATAGTTGTGCCACAATTTGCACAATTTGCCAACACTTTTCTTAAGTGTTGAGAAAAGGGGCCCAATGGATTTTGCATGTACCAGAAACTGGCATAAGTTATAGCTCAAGCTTACACCAACTCCTGGCTGGCATAAACTTGAGTGCCAGAGATGTGACTATTTTGTTAAAAGGCATTTGATAAATGTCTCCCCACTGTGTAGCGGCAAGTTCATTATGGCAACATTTGCCTGAGGAAAATGTGCAAAACCCTGAAAAAAATGGCATCTGCTTTAGATGTAAGGCCCCTTTCACACGAGCGTGTCCGGATTAGGTCCGGATGCGTTGCAGATGCGTTCAGTGAAAACTGTGCAATTTCACAGGCAAAGCCATTCAGTTTTGCCTGCGATTGCGTTTAGTTGTTCAGTTTTTTCCGCACGGGTGCAATGCGTTTTGATGCATTTTTCACGCGCGTGATAAAAAACGGAAGGTTTACAAAATACATCTCCTAGCATCCATCAGTAAAAAACGCAACGCACCCGCACTTGCTTGCGGATGAAATGCATTTTTCACGCAGCCCCATTCACTTCTATGGGGCTAGGGCTGCGTGAAAAACGCAGAATATAGAACATGCTGCGATTTTCACGCAACGTACAAGTGATGCGTGAAAAAAACGCTCATGTACACAGCCCCATAGAAATGAATGGGTCAGGATTCAGTGCAGGTGCTATGCGTTCACGTCACGCATTGCACCCGCGCGGAAAACTCGCCCGTGTGAAAGGGGCCTAAGGCTGGTGTACTTGTGATTTTTACCCCCGGGAGGAAGTCTGCTTTGATAACTTAGCAAAAGAAACAGTGGAGATCCCCTTTGAAATTTCAGTGTCTACGTGCTAAGGGGCGTCGAAGATCTTAGCTTTTCGATGATACCGTATGTACAAGTATGTATTGTGGTAATGTGTACAGTGCTGGAAGACATGTATATCCCACCCAGATACCTCAGCTGGGTGAGATAACTAAAATGATCCAGAAAGCTGCAGTGGTTTCAGCAAAGTGTAGTTTGCTGAAACAGTTTTGTCTAGATTTTGTTCTGGGCTGGGTTTTATTTGGACTAGTGGATAGGTTTGGTAGTGGGATCTGCCAGCCCACACCCTTCCAGTACATTTATTGACTTTAGCTGAGGAGATTGCAGGTGAGGCCTGCTGTTGTAATCTCGGAGGTATAAAACAACCTTCTGTGTGTGACTGAGAGAGAGATTTTGGAAAAGAAGCCTGCAGAGGCTCTGTGTGGTCTCAGCCAGGAGGGCTGAGGGGCCACAATGGCTGTGTGAAAGCCTGAAGCATCTCCTGCAGAAAGTTGCACGGTCAGAATCGGGAGGATTTCTGGACCATAATCCCTCAAAGGTACTGGTGTGGTCACACTGGCGGATCCAGGGGGGGAGAGGGGCAACGGGGCAATTGCACCACCCGAGAATGTGGGCAGCAATGGCGGTGGCAGCAGGGCACAGGGAGATAAACGCTTCCACTGTGGAAGCGTTCATCTCCATAGCCATCTGTATCACCGTCCCCAGGACAGCGATACAGATGGCTGTGCTGTGGCGCAGGGAAGGGAGAGGCGTCTCCCTCCAGTTCCTCTGATATGCTGCTGGCACAAGGCCCACAGCCTATCAGAGGTTGACGCAGGCGGCGCGATGAGCCGTACAGCGCGGGACAAAGTACGGAAGAGGCCTGCATCGCATCGCTGCCATAGAGCTAAGTACAATTTTTTTTTTTTTTTTAATAAGAGGCACTTACTGGCACATGATGGGGGGGGGGAGGGGTAGAGGCACTTGTTACTGGGACATGATGAGGGAGGAGAGGCACTTGTTACTGGGACATGATGAGGGGGGGTGGAGAGGCACTTGTTACTGGCACATGATGAGGGGGAGGCACTTGTTACTGGGACATGATGAGGGGGGGCACTTGGTACTGGCACATGATGGGGTGGGGGGGGAGAGGCACTTGTTACTGGGACATGATTAGGGGGGGAGAGGCACTTGTTACTGGGACATGATGGGGGGGAGAGGCACTTGTTACTGGGACATGATGGGGGGGGGGGAGAGGCACTTGTTACTGGGACATGATGAGGGGATAGGCACTTGTTACTGGGGCATGATGGGGGGGGGGGGAGAGGGACTTGTTACTAGGACATGATGAGGGGGCAGGGAGGAACTTGTTACTGGGACATGATGAGGGGGGGAAGCATTTGTTACTGGGACATGATGGGGGGGGGAGAGGCACTTGTTACTGGCACATGATGGGGTGGGGGGAAAGGCACTTGTTACTGGGACATGGTGAGGGGGGAGAGGCACTTGTTACTGGGACATCAATGTTGAACTGGTCGGCACTGCTGCAGTCTGAGTCGCAGTGCACGTGTCAATGGGTCGGCGTCCCCGGAACAATCATAGAATGAAGACCGGCACTTTGTTGCAGATACTTTTTCCAAATGCTCTTTTATTTGTCACATAATACACACGTGACGCGTTTCGGCACTATTGTGCCTTCATCAGACTAATAACATCAAGGTTGTAAACCCGGTTTATATACATATACAAATAACAATAGGAAAGGACATCATATAGGTGACCCCACCCCCAACATAAACAACAATAGGATACAGGGGCTACTTTCAGAATATTTGCAGTGATCCATATATGGGAATCCAAGCGATCATATAATGCTACACATTATTAGGGTTCCGCTGAAAAACATAATGAAGAACAAATAATTAGAAATCGGAATCCCGATATAACAAAAAATTAAAAAACATCAAAAAAAATCTAAGAAAACTGTGCACACTGTAATCGAGGTTTAAACCCAGTGGTTCAAGAGTCTGAAAGCGATGAATCCAATAGGCTTCTCTTTTTAGTAACAGCTTGTTACGATTTCCACCTCTGCGAGGTAGTGGGACACTTTCGATAATTTGATAACGTAATTGTGCTATTGTGTGCCTCTTTTGATGAAAGTGATATGGAATGGGAAGTAAAAGATTCCCTTTTCTGATCGTTGATTTATGGTTGCTGAGCCTATCTTTGATGCGCATTGAAGTTTCCCCTACGTACAATAAGCCGGAGGGGCACTTCAAGATATAGATGACTGAACGGCTTTCACATGTGAACTGTCCTTTCATGGGTATTAGTTCTCCTGTTTGTGGATGAGAAAGATATGCACCACGTATTACACTTGAGCAATGTACGCAATTCAAGCACGGAAATGTGACTTGTTTTGGGGAAGAGAACACCCGCTGTCTCAAAATAGTTTTATTACTGCCAATATCTGCCCTCATTACTTTATCTCTGATATTCGAATTCCTA
The DNA here is from genome assembly GCA_033119425.1 of Bufotes viridis. Lineage (NCBI taxonomy): Eukaryota > Metazoa > Chordata > Amphibia > Anura > Bufonidae > Bufotes > Bufotes viridis. The sequence goes on from CM065591.1 coordinate 68,390,752, forward strand.
TTACAGCATATCGTTGGTAGTTGTCGGAATTCAGGAACATGTGGATATGACCTAGATATGACATGCCAATGATTAATCACAATTTCACGTATCCTTTGAATCCATGGGTGGTATTTAACCACTAATGGGATCCGTGGTTCCTTTTAGGTTTATACAATAGCACAGTATCCAGCTCATTTCTCAGTTCTTCCAGCAGGGAGTCAGGATAACCTCTGGCTCTAAATTTCTGAGTCATTTCATCAAGCCGTATTGTGTAAATCTCCTGATTGCTAACGATACGTCTGACTTTTTGGAACTGTGAATATGCCCGAGGAGAAGTCTGTGATTGCGACCCCCTGAGAGAGAGCGATCCCTTACAGTATATATTGCTTTTGGAGTTTATGTTTTTGGATTAGATAGAGATTGTTTTATTTTTTTTTAAGAAAGGTAATAGCTAAAAGTAGCAACCGCACTTTTTGGCCCCTGCCGGACAGAAAGTGATGACGTGTCGTTCCCATACACGAGACTGCTGCAGCCAATTACTGACCTCAGCAGTTACATGTGCACAGGCAGCATGGTTGAAGAGCCTCCGCAGTGAGTTTTCATTCTTGCTCACATGACTGCTGAGGACAGTAGTTGGCTGAATCAGTCACATGAATGGTAAGGCCACGTCATCACTTCATGTTCTGCTGGGGGCTATAAATGGCAGCAGCAGGAGCTGTCATGCTGGGAGGTGAGTTATGATTTTTATACTTTTTAACTCATCCCCCTGACTGTAATTCATTTTTTCATCCTGGTCAGACAATCCTTTTAAGGCCCCTTAGTTTTCCGCGCGGGTGCTATGCATGAACTGAACACATTGTACCTGCACTAAATCCTGACCCATTAATTTCAATGGGTCTGTGCACATGAGCATTGTTTTTCAAGCATCACTTCTGTGTTGCGTGAGAGTCGCAGCATGTTCTATATTCTGTGTTTTTCACGGAGCTCTGGCCCCATAGAAGTGAATAGGGTTTCAGTGAAAAACTCAATGCATCGGGATGTAACCTCGATGCAATGCGTTTTTCACTGATGGTTGCTGGAGATTTGAGGTTTGTAAATCTTCATTTCTTTCACATGTGAAAAACACATCAAAACTGATTGAACCCACGCAGAAAAAACTGAAACACTAAACGCAGTTGCATACAAAACTGAATGAACTTGCTTGCGAAATGATGCGAGTTTCACAGAACGCATCCTGACACAATCTGTATATTGCGTGTGAAAATGGCCTAAGGGGTTATCCCAAGATTAATATTAAAAAAATGAAAAGCAGACATCATAGCAACCCCATTCATTGTTCTAATTGCTCTGCTTAGATTCTCTTCTGCAGGCAGCTCAGGGGGCATGTTCTTTTTCAGAAATAGTCTCCCTGTGACTGTCACAGCTTCTAACAGAAAATAGGGCTGGTGGCAGTTGAAGGATGGAATGAGCATGTGCGACCACCTCAGTGATGTCACTGGGGTAGATGGAGAAATAAGAATAAGAACAAACAGCAGATGGCGCTATACAAATAGGTGTTACTCAATAATTTATTGGCTATGCAAAATTTTTAAGCACACGAGAATACAAAAGTATTCAAATCCAAGTGCTGGTGTGAAAAATGTAGAACATTCTTGGTAGGATAATGCCTTTAAAGCCTGTCAGCTACTTTGAGCGTTTTAGACCACTCCTATCACGATTTAGCACAGTTGCCCAACATAAAATTAGTACCTGTATTGTTTGTTTGACTTGTCCACAAGGCCCCTCTTTGATGTGCCCAGTTAGCGCTCCCCTTGGATTCTTTTGACCCGCCCTCCTCTCCTTATTCATTCTTCTCCTCTGGTTTAGCCCTCATGCTAGTGCCGGTCACCGCCAAGCCCACGCATGTGCACTATTAACATCAGTGCCTCTGCCCATAGTGGGCAGAGCAGTGCACATGAACTGGCCCTAACTGTACTATTACATTGTCAATGATTGAGTGGGCACAGAATCTGCTTTTACTTATTACTAGTGTTGATCGAGCACCCAAGTGCTCGGGTGCTCGGGCTGAACACATCGGGATGCGTATATATAGTATAATGGAAGTCAATGGGAGAACCCGAGCATTAAACCAGGCTCTGAAGAGGGGAGGGTGCCTGGTTCATACAAAAAGGTCAGAAATTGATGGAAACACCACCTAAATGGTTCAGGAACAGAATGGGGACGATGTCTGGATGCATCTTGGACTCCCAGGTGGCTGCTGGGAACGATGTTGTCCGAGTAGTACGGCACTTTTACAGACCGACGATAATACACACAAAACCGAAGATAAAATCAATTTTAGAGAAAAGAATTGTTAAGAAACATTCTTTCTTGTATATTTACTTGTGTATATAAAGTGCAAGTGCTGGCAAAAATTACAAGCAAGAGACACTCCAATACAACCTGTATATCCCATAAAGAAGAGCCTCATTCACATTGTGGTACAATGTCACGCCCTGCCCTGTGAATGTGCGGAGGTCTGTCAGACTGGCTGCACATGTCTGACTTCTCTGTTTGTTTGGGTTGGAGCTGGTGCTCAGGTGTACTGGGTTTAAATGTTAGTGAGGCTATTTATCCTTCCTTCTCCCAGTGGCCTGTGCGGGTTATAGGTCTTTCCTGTGAGCTCTGGATGTGTGGTGGATCGTCTGCTCCAGCTCTGGGCTAGATAAGTCCTCTCTGTTATTTCCTATTGTGTCTTTTATCTAGGCCTCTAGGGAGACGCTTGCTTCCTCCGGGTTTGAAGAAGCAGGTTGCCTCTTCCCTTTTCCCTACAGCTTAGGGTTTACCCAGGGTGTATAGGTTTAGGCACGAGGACATGTGCATATCCACCATTAGGGTATGCACATGGGCACAGCAGTTTAGAGAAAGCTTTTAGGGATCGGTAGGAGGTGACCCTTTTCTCCCTAGCTTTTGGGCCTAGTCATTTGTTCTGTTTGTTTTCCTGTGTTCAGTTATTTACCCGCTACCTACCTATTGTGACATACAATTGTTTATGTAGTGGGACTCCTACACTCATAAAGCCTATGCACTAAGTGAAAGAGCTGCCAAAAATTACAATACACCCTTTGTTACACATAAAGGAGGGCATCATACACACCCTTGCAAAATTATGATTGATGGCCTGCTGGTGACCCTCAAAAACATTTGGAGCAAGGGCCTGCTGATCTGACCATCCAAAACATTAGGGGCGAGGGCCTGCTGCTGAACTGACTCTCTAAAACATTAGGGGTGAGGGTTTGCTGGTGAGCTGACCCTGTAATAGATTGTAGATGAGGGCCTGCTGGTGAGCTGACCCTCTAAAAGGTTGTAGGTGGGGGTCTGCAGGTGAGCTGACCCTGTAAAACATTATATGCGAGGGCCTGCAGGTGAGCTGTCCCTGTAAAAGATTGTAGATGAGGGCCTGCTGGTGAGCTGACCCTGTAAACATTATATGTGAGAGCCTGCTGGTGAGCTGACCCTGTAAAACATTTTATGCTAAGGGCCTGTAGGTGAGCTGACCCTGTAGAAGATTGTAAGTGAGGGCCTTCTGGTGAGCTGACCCTCTAAAAAGTTGTAGGTGAGGGCCTGCAGGTGAGCTTACTCTTTAAAACATTATATGCGAGGGCCTGCAGGTGAGCTGACCCTGTAAAAGATTGTAGATGAGGGCTTGCTGCTGAGCTAACCCTCTAAAAGGTTGTAGGTGAGGGCCTGCAGGTAAGCTGGCCTTGTAAAACATTATATGCGAGGGCCTGCAGGTGAGCTGACCCTGTAAAAGATTGTAGGTGAGGGCCTGCTGGTGAGCTGACCCTCTAAAAGGTTGTATGTGAGGGCCTGCAGGTGAGCTGACCCTGTAAAAGATTGTAAGTGAAGGCCTGCAGGTGAGCTAGCCCTGTAAAACTTTGTATGCGAGGGCCTGCAGGTGAGCTGACCCTGTAAAACATTATATGCGAGGGCCTTGGCTACTGAGACTCGACTTGGTGGAAGACAGGGTGGTGCTTAATCGACTGGAAGCATTATCTGCTGCAATCCAACCGACCACCTGGTCGCACTGGTCTGACTTCAAGAGTAGTGTCCTGTGCTGTTCTGCAAACTGGGACATGAAGGTAGGTATCGTGGATGATTGTTTTTCTTGTGCTCTGGCAGCAGGCACAGTTTCAACGCACCCAGGGCCACGGCCTCTGCGTGCACCATCAGCATCACGGCCACTTCCCCGTCCCTTACTGCTCGCCTTCTTCATTTTAAATGTTATATATGCTTGAAAGTATGTCACACGTACGGTAGCGTAGGATTTGGAAGTGCATGCGCAAAAAAATTCAAAAAGGTATTTGGGATGTGGAAACGTCGCACAGGAGATATCCAGCAGATAATGTCAGTGCTGTTACCAGCAGGTAATAAAAAATTACAGGGAATGTGACAGGTATTTGGGATGAGGAAACGTTATACAGGAGAGGTACCACACGTAATGTCACTGTCCGCAGAGTCCACGTAAAAAGTACACTGTATGTCACAGATAAAAAAATGTCAGCGCACACGGTACACTGGAGATGTGGCACTGGTAATGTCACTGTCAGAAGCGAACACTGTCTATTGAAAAAGTACACTGTATGTCACAGATACATTTTTCAACTGCACACATTAACTGGAGATGTGTCCCTGGTAATGTCACTGTCAGAAGCAGACACAGTTTATTGACAAAGAACACTGTATGTCACAGATACATATTTTTTTTTTAAAGGGAACCTGTCATCAACTTTATGCTGACCGTACTGAGGGCAATATAAAGTAGTGACAGAAATGCTGATTTCAGCGGTGTGTCACACATTAGCTAAGAGTAAGTGGTTGCTGTGAACCAGCATCATATTCATCGCAGCCCAGGCCTTGAAAAGAGTCAAATCGACATGAGAAAAGTCATGGTTATTCATAAATTCCTGCTCTCCCTGCCCACCTGCTGATGACTGACAGGCTTCTACCTAATTTTCTCCCTTTCTCTCTAGGAGAGAGCTGCCAATCACCAGCAGATGGGCGAGAGCAGGAGATTATGAATAACCATGACTCTTCTCAGGTAGATTTGACTCTTTTTAAGCCTGGGCTGCAATAATTATGATGCTGGTTCTTGGTAACCACTTACTTTTAACTGATGAGTGACACACCGCTGAAATCACCATTCCTCAGTACGGTCAGCATAAAGTTGAAAACTGGTTTCCTTTTAAGCTCACATGTTACAGTTTAGATCAGGGATGCTCAACCTGCGGCCCTCCAGCTGTTGCAAAACTACAACTCCCATCATTCCCTGACAGCCTACAGCTATCATCCTACAGAAGGGCATTGTGGGAGTTGTAGTTTTACAACAGCTGGAGGGCCGCAGGTTGAGCATCCCTGGTTTAGATGAACCCCTGGTAATGTCACTTTCAGAAGCAGACACCGTCAATTGAAAAAGAACTGTATGTCACAGATAAGGCCTCTTTCACACTTGCGTTGTGAGGATCCGGCGTGCACTTCCGTCGCCGGAAATGCCCGCCGGATCTGTCACAACGCAAGACAACTGAAAGCATTTGATGACTGATCAGTCTTCAAAATGCTTTCAGTGTTACTATGGCAGCCAGGACGCTACTAAAGTCCTGTTTGCCATAGTAAGTAGTGGGGAACCAGGGGAGCAGATACTTATAGTCCGTGCGGCTCCCGGGGCGCTCCAGAATGATGTCAGAGCGCCCCACGCGCATGTATCAAGTGATCCATGTGATCATGTGATCCATGCTCATGGGGCGCTCTGACGTCATTGTGGAGCGCCCCTAGACTCGGGAGCCGCACGGACGGTAAGTATCTGCTCCCCTGCCTCCCCACTACACTTTACCATGGCAGCCGGGACTTTAGCGTCCTGGCTGCCATGGTAACCATTCACAAAAACTAAACGCCGGATCCGGCGATGCGCCAAAACGACGTTTAGCTTAAAGCCGAATCCGGATTAATGCTTTTCAATGGGCATTAATTCGGGATCCGTCCTTCCGGCATGCCTTCAGGATTTTTGGCCGGAGCAAAATCTGCAGCTCAGGATGCATTGGGATAATCGTGATCGGTATCTTTCCGTCCTGGAGCCCCGGGGACGGAACTCTATGACGGAAAGATAAAACGCCAGTGTGAAAGAGGCCTTAATTTTTTAATCACACACGTTACACTGGAGATGTGTCCCTGGTAATGTCGCTGTCAGAAGCGAACACCGTCTATTGACAAAGTACACTGTATGTCACAGATACATATTTTTAAGCGGACACGTTACACCGCAGATGTTGCAGAGCTAATGTCACTGTCCTCAGCTGACACAATCTATGGAAAAAGTTTACTGGATGTCACAGATATTTTTGGGATGAGCACACTTAGTGAAGCACCGCAACGGATATTAATAACAAACCCGTTTTTATTATACTCTTAAACATGCAAGGAATATAGGCATATAAAACAATTTGACCGGATTCCCGTCTATCACCCGACCCGGGTTTCAGCTTTGCTTTGTCAGGTGATAACCGGGTCGGGTGATAGACGGGAAGCTGGTCAAATTGTTTTATATGCCTATATTCCTCACATGTTTGTGAATTATGAGTATAATAAAAACTGGTTTGTTTTTAATATCAATTGCGGTGCTTCACTATTTATTGTCTGTCTCGTTTGGACCATTATAGGACAGGCGAATAGATGTGTGGCAAGAAGCCAGTGATTGGCGCATTGGTAAATGTCAGCACAAACTGAAGTGGTCTGAGTGGAGCTTTTGGTGAGCAGCACAGTTTTAATATTGCAAAGATTGGAACTTGGTGTGAACAGGACCCACCACACCCGCAACCTGCAGTGCTCAAAGTAGGATTGACTATTAGGAATTTAAAAAAAATTCTATTTCATGGGCGAGGGCCTGCTGCTGATCTGACCGTCTAAAACATTATGGGCGAGGGCCTGCTGCCGAGCTAACCATTTAAAACATTATAGGCGAGGGCCTGCTGCTGAGCTTACAATCTAAAACATTAGGGGCAAGGGCTTGCTGCTGATCTGACCATCTAAAACATTAGGGACGAGGGCCTGCTGCTGAGCTGACCATCTAAAACATTAGGGGTGAGGGCCTGCTGCTGAGCTGACCATCTAAAACATTAGGGGCGAGGGCCTGCTGCTGAGCTGACCATCTAAAACATTATGGACGAGAGCCTGTTGCTGAGCCCACCATCTAAAACATTAGGGATGAGGGCCTGCTGATGATCTGACCATCTAAAACATTATGGCCGAAGGCCTGCTGCCGAGCTGATCATCTAAAACATTAGGGGTGAGGGCCTGCTGCTGATCTGACCATCTAAAACATTAGGGGTGATGGTCTACTGCTGAGCTGACCCTCTCAAACATTGGGAGTGAGGGCAGCCTAATAAGCATGTTGATATGATGGAGGAGGAGGACAAGAAAGGTAAGATTGAACCGCATTTTCAGTTGACAGGCGGATGCTCTTATCAGTTATTATGCCCCCAGCAGCACTAAATACCCGCTCCGACAAAATGCTGGCGGCAGGGCAGGCCCACACCTCCAAGGCGTAAAGCGCCAGTTCATGCCACATGTCCAGCTCGGACACCCAATAGTTGTAAGGCACAGAGGGATCATTGAGGACACTGACACGGTCTGCTACGTACTCCATCTTCCAAAAATGTTTCCTCCTTGTGACACTAGGCCGCGCATCAGGTAGAGGGTGCTGGCGGGGTGTCATGAAACTGTCCCAGGCCTTGGAGAGTGTTGCCCTGCCTCTGTTGAAACTGCTGTGTGTTCCCCTCATCTCCCCTCCTCAGTTGCCCATGGAACTACGTACTCTGCCACCAGCGTTGTCAGCTGGAAATTTTTCCACAAGGACCTTCTCGTATTGCACCATTTTGCTAGTCCTCTCCATCACAGGAATGAGAGATCAGAAGTTTTCTTTGTAGCGAGGGTCGAGAAGGGTCAACAACCAGTAACCAGTGTAACCAAAATGCGTAGGGTCACGGGAAAGGCAGCATAACATAAAGTCAGCCATGTGTGCCAGAGTTTCAACAGACAAGACTACGCTGTCCTCCTCAGGAGGATGACTCTAAATCTCCTCCTCTTCTTCCTCCTCTTCTGCCCATCCACGCTGAACAGATGGGAAAAACCTGCTATGGGTACTACCCTCTGTAGCAGAGGCAACCGTCTCCTGCTCCTCTTCCTCCTAATCATCATCATACAATTCGCGCTGAGAAGACGAACTAAGGGTGGTCTGGCTATCACCCTGTGTGCTGTCTTCCCCCATTTCCACCTCTTCCACATGCAAAGCATCCCCCTTCATTGTGAGCAGCGAGCTTTTCAGTAGACACAGAGGTGGGATGGTTACACTGATAATGGTGGCATCGCTGCTCACCATCTTTGTTGATTCCTCAAAATTGCGTAAAACGTCACAGAGGACATCCATGCCCACTCATCGCTTGTGAAAAGTGGAAGCTGACTGGAAAGGTGACGACCATGTTCCAGCTGGTATTCCACTACTGCCCTGTGCTGCTCACAAAGCCTGGCAAACATGGAGTTCCAGCGCATGCTCACGTCGCACAACAGTCGGTGAGCTGACAATTGCAAGCGCTGCTGCAGCGTTGCCAGACCGGCGGCAGCTGCAGATGACTTTTGGAAATGGGCACACATACAGCGCACCTTCACAAGTAGCCCAGGCAAATTGGGGTAGGTTTTGAGAAACCGCTGAACCACTAAGTTGAACATGTGGGCTAGGCATGGTTTCTGTGTCAGCTTGCCTTGTTCCAAAGCTTCCACCAAGTTACCGCCATTATCAGACACAACCATGCCTGGTTGTAGGTTGAGTGGCGAGAGCCACAGCTCAGTCTGGTCCCTTATACCCTGCCACAGCTCTGCGGTGGTGTGCTGTTTGTCACCTAAGCAAATTAGTTTCAGCACGGCCTGTTGCCGCTTCACCACTGCAGTGCTACACTGCTTCCAGCTACTAACTGATGGCTGACTGGTGTTGCAACATGAGAGTTCAGAGGTGGAAGTGGAGGTGGAGGAGGGGGGGGGGGGTTGCAGCCACTAATGTAGGTGGTGACGGAAATCCTGATGGAAGTAGGGCCCGCAATCCTTGGCGTCAGTAGCACCTGTGCCATCCCAGGGTACGACTCGCTCCCGGCCTCCACAATGTTCACCCAGTGTGCCGTCAGGGAAATGTAGCATTACTGGCCATGTGTCAGTCATTAAGTGGACCTTCCCAATAATTGCGTTGGTCAGGGCATGGGTGATGTTACGGGACACATGCTGGCATAAGGCGGGGACCGCACAACGGGAAAAATAGTGGCGGCTGGGAACTGAGTAAGGTGGGACGGCGCCACCGCCATCAGGCTGCGGAAAGCCTCTGTGTCCACAAGCCTAAATGGCAGCGCCAGAAATTTGGAAAGGTGCACATTTAGTGCTATGGCCTGTGGGTGGGTGGCTCGGTATGGCCATCTGTATGCTGCGCTGGTACACAGAAGTGGATGTGCTAGCTGATGGTGCTTGCAAAGGTCCAAGTGTAGGGCGGGAAGCATCCGGCCTGCGTCTTGGACAGGGGATTGGCCAGCATGTAACACAGGGGAAGAGGAAGCAGTGGTGTGACCCGCAGACACTGATTGTGGACCCAGGCGTTTGGCCCACCTATTAGGGTGCTTTGATGCCATGTGGCGAATCATGCTGATAGTGAGGTTGCTAGTGTTCACGCCCCAGTTCATGTTGGTATGACACTGGTTGAAAATGACAATTCTTTTATCGTCCGCACATTCCTCAAAAAAGCGGCAGACTGTGGAACAACTACCCCTTGGCAAGGGAGATTGCCACAAGGTGGTGCTTCGGGGAACAGTTGCGGGCCTGTTTGGTGTGTCCTGCCTTCTCCCTTTTGCCACCCCACTGCCTCTTCCAGCCTGTTGCGGTGCTGCGGATTCCTCCACCTGTGTACTGCTGGACTTGCCCGGCTTGCCACCTTCCCAACACTAACAAGAACGTCACTTATTGACAACTGTGTGTCATCCTCATCATGAACCTCTTGAGACGCTAATTGCGGTTTACTTATTGGCAACTGTGTCTCATCATTATCATCCACCTCGTGAAACACTAATTGCCGTTCCCCACCATCATTTTTTTCTGACTGTGGATGCTCAAGAGTTTTCGAATCAGTGCTCAAGATCTCCTCATGTACCTTTTCAAGCAGGCTTGGCGAGAGGGCCAAATCAAGGAATGGCGATGAAAAGAGCTCCTCAGAATATCCGAGTGTGGGATCACTTGTTTGCCAAAACTCTCCATGGTGGGAGGAAGTAGGATCAGGGTAAGGATTCTTTTGACCAGACTCTTGGCTACAGAGACTGGATTTTATGGAAGACAGGGTGGTGCTTAACCGACTGGAAACATTATCTGCTGCAATCCAACCGACCATCTGGGGTGACTTCGAGAGTGGTGTCCTGCGCCGCCCTGCAAACTGAGACATGAAGCTTGATATCATGGATGAGTGTGTTTCTTGTGCTCTAGCAGCAGGCACAGTTTTACCGCACCCAGGTTCATGGCTTCTATGTGCACCATCAGCAGCACTGCCACTTCGCCGTCCCTTACTGCTCGCTTTGAGCATATTAAATGGTATATATGCTTGCAAGTATGTCACATGTAGAGTATCGCAGGTTTTGTAAGTGTATGCGCAAATAAATTACACTGAATGTCACTAATTTTTATGATGTGCAAACGTTATACAGGAAATGTAGCGCAGGTAATGTAGCTGTCACCACCAGCGAAAAAAATAAACTGAATGTCACTGATATTTATGATGTGCAAACTTTTGACATGAGATGTAGCGCAGGTAATGTCGCTGTCACCAGCAGTGAAGAAATGTAAGGCCCCTTTCACACGGGCGAGTTTTCCGCGCGGGTGCAATGTGTGAGGAGGACGCATTGCACCCGCACTGAATCCGGACCCATTCATTTTTATGGGGCTGTGCACATGAGCAATGATTTTCACGCATCACTTCTGCGTTGCGTGAAAATCGCAGCATGCTCTATATTGTGCGTTTTTTACACAAAGCAGGCCCCATAGAAGTGAATGAGGCTGCGGTAAAATCGCAAGCATCCGCAAGCAAGTGCGGATGCAGTGCGATTTTCCCGCATGGTTGCTAAGCAACGGGACCAGATCTTTATTATTTTCCCTTATAACATGGTTATAAGGGGAAATAATAGCATTCTTAATAAAGAATGCATAGTAAAATGAAGAGGAAGGGGTTAAAAATAATAAAAGTTAACTTACCTTAGCCACTTGATCGCGTAGTTGCGATCTGTCCTCTCTTTCCCAGCATCAGCTAAGAACTAAAGGACCTGTTATGACGTCACATCACATGGTCCATCACCATGGTAAGATGGACCATGTGATGTGACGTACTCAATGATTATTTTCAAGGTTATTTATGCAAATCGGGAAAAAACTTTTTTTCTATGTGTGTGGGTGCAAGGGATATGGCAACAAGATTTCTTCTCTATGTGTGCTGTGTTTGGGAGAGATCATAGCAGCTAGTCTCTGCCCACACTGAAACTGAGATCAGTAAAAGTGACAAACATGGAGTCTGCAGAGGGGGAACTGCTGTTAAATGCAGGATAATAGTGATCCAATGACCAGAAATAGTGTTATTACTGATGTACACACAATTCTTATTCTGAAAGTAATTTTTTACGACCACCCTGCAATCCAGTAACAGTGGCCGTGCTCGCTCATTATAGTAAAAAGTACCTGTCTCTCTGAGGGCCAGGACCGTGGGAGCGTGCATAGTCCAGGATTTATTTCTATAGTATGCAAGCACGACCACCAATGCTGGATTGCAGGATGGTCATAACCATGGAAACGAGCAGTGTATAATGTGATGGAAAAATGAATCAAGTCAGCGAGGGAGGCAACATGGACTATCACAATACATTAGTAAGTGCCTCTTATTAACTTTCTCTACATGATAAATGCCATTTGCTGAAGTGACACAACCCCTCTAATGATCGAAAGACTAAGGAACTATTATTTTACTTTTACAACTTTTACTTTTCGCCAGAGTGATTGAAGCCATATAGCGTAATATTACACATTATGTATTTTCAGGATGTGTGTAGTATTGAATATTTGAATACCATTCAGTGATGGATTGATATTTGATGGCCACAAAATCTTATGGCCTGTGAGAAGTTGGTGATAATTGAACCCGAGCACCTCATCTGTTATCTCACTCTTAAATCAGGTATTAAATAATTAAGTACTAGCAGTGTTACGCATTTTGAATAGATCTGTATTCTGTATAACTTTGCCCAGGATACAAGGCATAATTAAAAGACCATTAGAGTAACTAATTGTTTCAAGTTTTTTCCTTTTTTCCTCAATAAATAAGAAAAATATTTCCTGTGCGGAGGATATTCGAAGAGAACACAGTCACTTAGCTTTCATGGTATGATAAGGTTACACAAACTGTCACATTTAATACTGTACTTCTGTGCCGTGCATAGAAATTAGATTATTTATGGGGTATGTTTTACATTTTTTTTATTTAACCAATGAGTGTAATGGATTTAGGTATCTAAGTGTGTTTATGCCCCGGAAGAAGCTTTAGTGAATCTTGAGTTTGCCTGTTGGTTGTATGAGAGATTTTCCTGATGTACATATTTTTATTTGTTCCTGTGAGTATAATAATAATGCTTGCTGTTTTCCAGTTACAATGTGGTGCTTCACTATTTTGGGTGTCCTCCTCCTTGCCTTATTTAGGAATTTGGGCAGTGCAAGTCCCAGAGGAGAAGCCTATGGCATTGGCTGCAATGCAGCTGGAGATGACATGATTCTGATCATCATCTCTGCAATTGAGGCGTTTTTAATCTATTTCTTGTGTTGTTATTTATGAGATTGGAGCAGCGTGGATCCTCATTTCTTTAGACCTGAGATTTGACCTATCTCTTTGGAGGACGTGCAGTGCTCACTGTGAATAGACTACTAAGGGGTTTCTTCCAATTTTATTTGTTCTCCTACTGTTTCACCGATCCTTGTAGAAGTGTGGATATCATGAACAACATACTGTAAGGGGCTACAGTGTACCAATTCTGTATGTGCAGGAGTTAAATCCGTTATAGACAGACCTGAACTTTGAGGGCCTGTTTTGACATGAACAGAGTAAAAGCAATTAATAGAATACACAACAAAACTAAATTTTAGGGCATTTGTGATAGTTTAAGGATAGGATAGGTTAACAATATCTGATCGGCATGGGCCTGACATCCTCACCTCGGCCGGTCAGCTGTCTGAAGGGGTGGCAGTGCTCTATGTGAGTGCTTCTTCCTCCTGTGGCTAGTCAAGATCGCTGTCTCAGAGCAGGCCAGATGGCCGCTCAATCCGTTCCCTACAGTGTCACTGTACCTAATGTCAATGTATAATACTGTTGAGGAGGCCCTGACAATAAAATCTATTAGTCTTCCTCCTGGGTGGGCCCTTTCTAGGATTGAGCCCCAAAGCAGCTGTTTCCCCTATAGCTACATCCCTGAACAGGACTTCAAAGTCAACGTTCCTTTTTTGATGTTTGCGATCACTTTATATATATATTGTGGGGAGTCGCTCTGGTAGACAGCGGTGCGGGTGCAGTTTAGAGGCAAAACAAGGAGTCCAGATTGTGCATCAAACAGTGTTTTATTCACACTTGCACACCAGAAATGAAAACAGTCTCTTGGTGACAGTTCACACACAACAGAAATCATGTGGCAAGACCAAAAACAGGCCAACACAGGGTCCAGTCACCTTGGGTGGTTCAAGTGCGGGTTCACACCTAGCAGTCGGTTCAGCCGCAGGCGATTCCTCCTTCAGGTTGCAGGGAAACACCACCTTGCTGAGCTCCGTCCTCCAGCACAGAGAACTCCTCAGCCCTGTTAGCAGGCTCCAGGATAATCACCTCAGACACAGCTGATGGCTGTGTTTTATACCCAGCCCAAAACTCGGACTGGACCGTGGGGAGCAGCCACCCACCCTACTCTTTAGCTGCTCCCAGTAAGAGCCGGCCCGGATCGGCTTTGCAGCCATGCTATTTAAAAGAGTCAAAACAGCACTAGCTGCTGCAGACAAAAACCCGACTCTCACCTCACCGAGGCCAGCAACCTCGGTGACACGTACCTGCCATCGCATATGACACCTTGCACCTTACCACATACCCCCTTTGTTCAACCCTGAGGGGTGAACACACGTAAGGCAGTGGACGCGGGACAGGGCATCTGCGTTGCCCTGCAAGCGGCCTGCCCTGTGTTCCACGGAAAACTTGAAATTTTGAAGAGATAGGAACCACCTGGTGACCCGAGCATTCCTCTCCTTGGCCTGACTCATCCATTTGAGGGGGAATGGTCGGTCACCAGACGGAACCTCCTCCCTAACAGGTAGTAGCGGAGAGATTCGAGTGCCCACTTGATAGCCAGGCACTCCCTCTCCACTATACTATATCTGGACTCGGCGGGACTGAGCTTACGGCTCAGGAAGACAACGGGATGTTCTTCCCCGTTGACCTCCTGAGACAGTACCGCACCGAGGCCTACCTCCGAGGCGTCGGTCTGTACGACAAACTCCTTGTTGAAGTCGGGTGTCACCAAAACCGGGGACCCACACAGGGCCGACTTCAACGCGGAGAAAGCCTCCTCCGCCTTCTCACTCCAGCTAAGCCTCCCAGACTTTCGCCCCTTCAACAGGTCTGTCAATGGCGCTGCTATTGTGGCAAAGTGGGGCACAAACCTCATGTAGTAACCTACAATCCCCAGGAACGACTTTACCTGCCTGGTGGTGACCGGTCGGGGCCAGTTACGAATGGCCTCTACCTTAGTTACCTGAGGTTTGATAACTCCCCGCCCAATTACATATCCCAGATATTTTGTCTCCTCTAACCCTATGGAGCACTTCTTTGGGTTAGCGGTCAGTCCGGCTTTCCTCAGGGCATCCACTACCGCCTGCACCTTGGGTAAATGGCTTTCCCAGTCGGTGCTGTGGATGACTACATCATCTAAGTAGGCCGAGGCGTACCGACGATGTGGTCGCAGCACTATGTCCATTAACCTTTGGAAAGTGGCGGGGCGCCATGCAGGCCAAAGGGTAACACCTTGTAGTGATACAGGCCCTGCGGGGTAACAAATGCGGTTTTTCCTTAGCCGACTCCGTTAAGGGTACCTGCCAGTACCCTTTAGTGAGGTCCAGCACAGAAAAATAACGGGCTTGTCCTAAACTTTCAACAAGCTCGTCTACTCGGGGCATGGGATACGCGTCAAACTTGGATACTTCATTTAACTTGCGAAAGTCGTTGCAGAACCGCAACGTCCCATCCGGCTTGGGTATTAGGACTATGGGACTGGCCCACTCACTTTTCGACTCCTCAATGACATCGAGCTTCAACATTAACTGCACTTCCTCCGCGATGGCCCGCCGCCGAGCCTCGGGTACCCGGTATGGTTTTAACCGGACCTTGGCCTGAGGCTCAGTGACGATGTCATGTCGGATGAGAGACGTGCGGCCAGGGAGGTCCGAGAACACATCCGTGTTCCGACTGAGGAACTCCTGACTTCCTGAACTTGTTTGGAAGACAGGCTGTCTGCAATTTTTACCGTGGTTACGGCTTCACAGGCCTCGAACTGTGGGGCTGGACCCTTTTCACCTAGAAGCCCTGCCCGGGGCTGGGGTCGTCGGCCGCGTCCCTATCTTTCCACGGCTTAAGTAAATTCACGTGGTACACCTGCTCTGGCTTGCGCCGCCTGGCTGGTGTACCTTGTAATTCACTTCCCTACCTTCTCGATCACCTCATAGGGGCCCTGCCACCTAGCTAGGAATTTGCTGTCAAGGGTGGGTACCAGAACCAAAACCCGATCTCCCGGATTGAAGTCCCGTACCCGAGCCTGACGATTGTACACCCTACTCTGGGCTTGTTGCGCTGCCTCCATATGCTCCCGGACCAAGGGCAACACCCTTTCCATCCGTTCCTGCATCTGGGCGACATACTCAATGACACTTTTGTGGGGGACAGGCTGTTGTTCCCATGCTTCCTTGGCGATATCCAACAGGCCCCGAGGGTGTCTGCCATAAAGCAGTTCGAAGGGCGAGAACCCAGTAGAGGCCTGGGGCACCTCTCGCACTGCGAACATGAGATAGGGCAGAAGCAGATCCCAGTCCTTCCCATCTCTAGACACCACCCTCTTTAACATATTTTTTAGAGTTTGGTTAAACCTCTCCACAAGACCGTCTGTTTGCGGATGGTAAACGGACGTCCGTAACTGCTTTATACGCAACAATTTACACAGTTCCCTCATTACTTTGGACATAAAAGGGGTCCCTTGGTCTGTCAGAACCTCTTTTGGCAGGCCCACACGGGAAAACATCTCCATTAACTCCTTGGCAATGAGCCTAGCTGAGGTATGTCGCAGAGGCACCGCCTCCGGATACCGAGTGGCATAGTCGAGAACTACCAGAATGTGTTGGTGGCCCCTGGCAGACTTTGGTACAGGCCCAATTAGATCCATAGCGATTCGCTCAAACGGTACTTCAATAATTGGCAGAGGTACCAGAGGACTACGGAAATGTGGCTGGGGGCTAGTTATCTGACAGGTTGGACAGGACTTACAATAATCTTCTACCTCCTTGAACACACCGGGCCAATAAAACCGCTGCAGTATGCGGTCCTGGGTTTTCTGCCACCCCAGGTGTCCCCCAAGAACATGTTGGTGGGCAAGCTCCATGACAAGCTTGCGATACGCTGTGGGCACCACCAACTGTTCAACAGGTTCACCTCGGATTTGGTTCACCCGATACAACATATCCTGCAGAACAATAAATCGTGGGAACATTAATTCAGCCCCTGGTTTCTGGGGTTTACCATCAATTTCCAGCACATTCTCCCAGGCCCTGGTGAGGGTTTGGTCCCGGTGTTGGGCGGTCCCAAAATTATCTCCGGAGACGTGGAGGTCTGCCAACTCAGGACCTGGTGGCAAGTCCTCCATGTCTCCCACCATTACACTCAGTGGGGGTGTCTCCCCTCTATCACAGAAGTGGTGGTCACCCCTACCGCAGGCCCTTCGGACTCGGGCTCCCAGGGCTCTGGCCTCCCACAGGAACCAGGCCACTCTGCTAGGGTTACCCCTGTCTCAGGGCTATTAGTCACTTTCACCTCAGGCCATAGTGACGGAAAACCAGGGAAGTCTCTCCCAATTATTAGTTCATACGGTAGTTTGGCGGAGATCGCCACTTCACAAGTCCAGGTGCCGGCCGCCGTGGACAGAGACATTTCAGCAGTGGGATAGTCCTTTAAGTCTCCGTGTATGCACACCACCCCAACTTTCCGGCCCGTATACTGGGTGGGCTGTACCAGGGCAGCACTTACCAGGGTTACCAGGCTCCCTGAGTCCAACAGCGCCACTGCCAAGTTATCCCCGACTTGCACCTGGCACAGATGACGACTGTCCATTGTCTCGGGGATGCCGGTCGCACACAGTCTCCGGGCATACATGGAAGCCCGGTACCCATAATTAGTCTCCATGGGTTCCCCCACTGTGGACAGTTGGCCCTTATGTGTCCAGGCTCCCGACACTGCCAGCAGACCACTGGGGACGGATCTGCAAGAGGTACCTCCCGGGCGGGTTTGGCCGGCCGCCGGGACTGGGGTGGAGATTTGCGGGGTTTGACTGGCCCCCTCCCAAAAGAACCCCCTGCAGGTTTCTGGTGGCCTCATATCGTTCCACCAGGTCGACCATCTCAAGGGCATTGGTGGGGGATACCTGGCCGATCCAGTGTTGAAGGGGGTAAGGCAAGGCCCTCCAAAACATGTCAGCCAGCAGCCGGTCCAGCATAGCAGTCGGACTCAGAGCCTCAGGCTGCAGCCATTTTTCAACCTGTGCAGCAACTCATAGTACTGCGGCCTGGCGGGTTCAGCCACGTTAAAGTCCCACTGGTGGACACGCTGAGCCCGGACCAACACGTTTACCCCCAGTCTGGCCAGGATCTCCCCTTCACCGTGGAATAGTCAGCAGCCTGGTCGTCTGCCAAATCAAAAAAACTTGCTGGGGTCCGGACGCCAGGAACGGAGCGACGACCTCTGCCCACTGTTCTCGGGGTAATTTCTCCCTCACGGCCACCTTCTCGAACACCGCCAGATAGGTCTCAACATCATCCGAGGGGTCATCTTAGGGATCGCGGCACGGACAGCTTTCCGGGCATCGTGGACGCGGTGGGACACTCCTGCCACTTGCAACGCCATCACGTGCTGTAGCAGTAGCTGGTTGGTCTCCCGCTGCTGCACGTTAGCCTCTATGAGGGCTTTCACAGCCGCCTCCATTTTGTCGGGGATCACAGGCTGCAACTTTGCCGGCTTAATATAGGACATGCACTTTTGCTCAGCAAAAACAAAGTTCGGCGTTCACGCCAGCCTCACTGCGCATGCCCGCATCCGACACCAAATGTGGGGAGTCGCTCTGGTAGACAGCGGTGCGGGTGCAGTTTAGAGGCAAAACAAGGAGTCCAGATTGTGCATCAAACAGTGTTTTATTCACACTTGCACACCAGAAATGAAAACAGTCTCTTGGTGACAGTTCACACACAACAGAAATCATGTGGCAAGACCAAAAACAGGCCAACACAGGGTCCAGTCACCTTGGGTGGTTCAAGTGCGGGTTCACACCTAGCAGTCGGTTCAGCCGCAGGCGATTCCTCCTTCAGGTTGCAGGGAAACACCACCTTGCTGAGCTCCGTCCTCCAGCACAGAGAACTCCTCAGCCCTGTTAGCAGGCTCCAGGATAATCACCTCAGACACAGCTGATGGCTGTGTTTTATACCCAGCCCAAAACTCGGACTGGACCGTGGGGAGCAGCCACCCACCCTACTCTTTAGCTGCTCCCAGTAAGAGCCGGCCCGGATCGGCTTTGCAGCCATGCTATTTAAAAGAGTCAAAACAGCACTAGCTGCTGCAGACAAAAACCCGACTCTCACCTCACCGAGGCCAGCAACCTCGGTGACACGTACCTGCCATCGCATATGACACCTTGCACCTTACCACAATATATATATATATATATATATACTGCATATATTGCAGAGGATAATACCAGAAGGTAACATTTTGGAAGTCTCTAGTTATATTTGAATAATGACTATACTTACGAGTTTAATTACTTGACAAATTTTAGCTTCTTTTATTGAAATATTCTCCGTCTCATTAAGGCACTACCGATTTTATTTTAATTACCACTTGAGGGGAAGATAAACAAGCTCATTTATGCAGGACATTTTCTATTTCATGCTAAATGAGACTTTTACTTTGAAATTGACACCTCTGCAATGCATCATTTTACTTCATAATTGGTGAATAAACATTCATTCAGTTCCTGAAATTCTATTTAATTGTGGCCTACATTATCTGCATACTGTACATTCAGAGGTATTCAGGTGTAAAAAGAAGAATGCACCAGATATACCCCATTATGTTCAGAAATTTAATATGAATTTTAGTGATTTTGTATATCTAAATGTGCATTTTACAGTTAAATTAGAACCTCTGCAAGATGCATCATTTTACTTAATGAATTTTACAAATCCACATTTGTCGAGTTCCTGAAACTTTATGTATCAGCATACATTAGGTAGGTAAAAACTTTAACTAGAGACTTAACAGGATACCTGATTGAGCAAACCTTAGCTGCATATATTTAATAGCTGTGTTAAATATGAATTTAAAGATTGCTGCATCATGGTACTGTATGTAACGTCTTAAAGGTTGATACATCTATAGACAAAGAAAATATCAGAATTTTAGTACAGTAAATGCAGCTACTGTAAATTACTGTCCTTTGGAGACTTATTACATTTTGAAAATTGAAGCACAGCAATTAGGCCAAATGACAATAAGAAATCCACTGAACGGACACAAATAGAAATATATCACCTACAGAAAGTGCACACATAATATAATGAAAAAAATAGACAAAGTTTTATTGAACATAAAATATAATAAAAACAAATATAAAAGACAGCAAATCACACACACTGAAAGATTAGGGCCAACAGTTTTATCACTATCCTCTGTACATGCTAAACATATAGACCTAGATATAGATCATCATAGTTACAATAATGGAGAGACATTCCTATTAGATATTATATGCCTCCCACACATAACAGGGAAGTTGTCACCAGTCCACATCCTCTAAAGGGCACAGACATCAATCCAAATATATGAGCACATGTAGCAAAGAATTACCTATACAGACCAAAGAGGCCCTCACATCCCAAAACTTGTCTGCCCTTGCGGACGTGTGAATGGACTCTTAGACTAGGAAGATTACTTGTTGCAGGTGACCAGAGGTCTAGGGCTTCAGGGGGACTTGATGACAGGGTGGTTTGAGGAGACTAACATACTGAAATTGTGCATCTATTTGAATGAGTATCGATTATTTGATCACTGATGCGGGACTGGTTGTCTTTAGTACTGACAACTACATGGGGGCCTACTGTTTTGTATGTTTACTGTCCTGTTATTGAGGGTCTGCGTGTTTTGTTATGCTATTCAAAAACCAAATACATTTCTTAAAAAAAAATTAAAAAAGAAATAGATTAACATTAATGTTTTTTTTCTATTGTTGCAGAATCTGTTTCAAAATTCACCATGACACCCCAACTGGTATATTATTTTACTATTGGGTATGGTTTGAACATTAAAAAATTCAATAACATGATTTTTATTCTAATATAAAAAACAACAACTATTGTATAGATATGCATGAAAATATAATTTTTCTCATTTTGTGTGTCCCTCTTTGACAGTTCAAAAGTTGAAGTATGGGCTAAATTCTTTGTCGGCAGCAAATCACCATTTGTTCTTGTGCTACCAAGAAGCAGTTTTCTTTGTTGCATAAACAATCTGATCAGCTGACAAACGAGCTGCTCATCCGCTGTTCACCGGCACATTTAAAAGAGCCAGTTACCCAGAACGAGTATTTAGGAATAAAGCACCAGCCTATGTGCACTCCCACGGTCCCTGCCACTAGAGAGGTCAGTGCTTTTTTTCCTATAGTGTGCAAGCACGACCACTGCTGATGGATTGCAGGATGGTCGTAACCTTGGAAACAAGCAATGTATAATGAGATGGAAAAATGAATCAAACCAGCAATGGAAGCAATATGGACAATCCCAATACATTAGTAAGTGGCTTGTACTAACTTTATATACATGATAAATGCCATTTGCTGAAGTGAGACAACACTTTAATGCAGTGTAAAGTGAGGTTTTTAATGGGTTCTTCTCCTATAACTATGAGTTATTTAGTGATGTGATGTCTATACCTGGCCACATTTCCACAGTATTAGGTAACTATAGATGCGTGCTAACCTTTAGGTGGGGCTAGGAGGCGCCAGGAAAGTAGAAAACATTTAGTTTTGGAACAGAGAGCTCAGCTCCATTGAAGACATAATCAGGGTAAGATGTCTTGCTACCATCACCTCTCTTTGTATCATATGGGTGTCGACCAAATGCCATGTTAGGCCCTGGTCGATGGAGTCCGCCCATTTGTTGACGACTCTTGGTGACTGTTACATTACTATCTTTGCATATTTTTGTGTGTAGTGTGTGTGTGTGTGTGTATATATATATATATATATATATATATATATATGTATTACACTCACCGGTAATCCGGTTTCCTGGAAGTCTCCATGACAGCACAACCTGAGAGAGACCGACTTCCTCTGATAGGACAGGAAAACACACAGAGAAGTTAAAACCCCACCCGTTCCCCTCATCGCCAGTATATTTTAATGGAAAAACAGGATAAAGGGTAGAACCTAAATAATAGAATACGTGCGGGATGTATGTGCTGTCATGGAGACTTCCAGGAAACCGGATTACCGGTGAGTGTAATACTCATTTCCCCAGTCGTCTTCATGACAGCACAACCTGAGAACTAACAAAGATAACTACTCAGGGAGGGACTACAGCACCCAGGACCTTGCGTCCAAAGGCCGTATCCTCATTGGCGAATACGTCAAGCCTATAATGTTTAGTAATGTGGCCAACCTGCAAATCTGGTCTACGGAGGCAGAGGCCCTTTCGGCCCAGGAGTTAGATACTGCTTGTATTGAATGGGCTCTGAGCAAAAGAGGAGGCTCCTCACCAGAGGCTCTATATGCTTCTGTAATAGCACTGCTTATCCAGTGGGATATGGAGCTTTTATCAACTTCCCTGCCTCTATTAGGGCCAAAAACTGTACAGAAATTTTGTCTATCCTCCATTCTCTGGTAACATCAATAAAACAGAGAACGGCCCCTCTCACATCTAAATTATGAAAATTCGCTTCCTGTTCATTCCTAGGATTGTCACAGAACAAGGAAAGACAATGTTTTAGGACCTGTGAAAAAGTAGATACTACCTAGGGAAGGAAATAGGGTCTACTTTGAATAGTATTTGGACCCCAAACATACTAAGGAAGGGCTCCTGGATGGACAGGGCCAGAAGCCCATGTATTCTCTTAGCAGAAGATATAGGTACCAATATTGCTACTCTTGAGAGTAAGCCACTTGATAGACAAGGAATCTAGAGGCCCAAACAGGGAACTACCAAACATAACTGTATTGGAGATGCATGGAACTACCGTGTTCTTAATTCTCGGCTTTAGCCTGTCTGCCGCTTTCAAGAACTTGGAGACCCAGGGGGACCTCATAACAACTAGTGTTAAGGAGGGTACCCAGGGCAGACACCTGTACTCCTGGAGTGTTTGGAAAAAGACACCGATCCAAACTATCCTGGAGAAACTACTGAATGAGAGGGACATTGGGACCCGTTAAAACATGTGCCACTCCAGTAGGCGAACCTAAGATATGCTTTAGAGGTCCTTAGGTGCGCTGCTGCAAGCGACTTTAAGTTTCCTCTGACCACAAGAATATCTATCTTGAGATACTTTGGAGATAACTGAGCCTCTGAGGTTCAGACCAAGTTCCCTGGTAGGAACCTGTGGCTGTAAGGACGCTTTAGCCCCAGGAACTGGCGTCCATTGACCGTGAGAAAACTGCTTTCTGATCGCAGAAAACCCCGTCTGCAGATTCTTGTCTTTGAGCCACCACTGTGAAAAGACTCTTACTTCCCTGTTTAGATCCTCTGGTCCAGGGTTAACTGTGACCTGTTCCAACTCCTGAGGATAAGTCCTGCAGAGGTCTCATGTGGTATTGTGCCCAGGCAACCACAGGAATGCAGGACAAGAGGTGTCCCAGTATCTTCATACTTTCTCTGAGCAAATGGGACTTTCCAGGAATGCTGAATTTTGAGCTTCAGGATCCTGGACCCTTGGAAAAGGTAGGGAGGATATCTGGAAGACGAAGTCTAGAAGGATGCCAGAAATACCCCTTGATAGTCTGGAAGGATGCCAGACTTTCCCCAATAGACTATTTAGCCCAGGTCCTGAAGATGTAACTGAAGAAAATTTGTATTTTCTGTTATGACTAATAGATCATCCACATACTGAGTTATTAGTAATTCCTTCTGGCTTAGGGAGGCCACTACTTCTGCCATGGGATTGGAGAAAAACGAGGGGCGGAAGATATTCCGAAAGGAAGGCAGCTGGATTGATAATTATGAATCCTTCTTTTTAGCTGTACTGCAGACTATAGATACTTCCTGATTGTGGATGGATCGGGATGTGGCAGTAAGCATCCTTTGAGGTCTATCGTGGCCATCATAGCCACGTTCTTGATGAGTTTAACTGCAGACCTTACTGTTTTCATGAAAGTTCAGTAGGTGATATACTTGCTCAGTGACTACAGATTTATTATAGTCCTATATTTGTCCTTTGGTTTCCCCAACTAAAAATAATGGGGAATAGAGACCCATTCCTGCTTCCCTGCAAATTCGGTTGTCTTGATTTATTCTTTACAGATATACTGCTGGGAACGCATTCTACTGCTTCTAGGCATAATAAAAATTCCAACACTATAGCATAACCCAATTATAATAAAGGGGTCTGCGACGACTTGCTTCCAGGTGTATAAGAAGGAACAGAGTCCTCCCCTAACCCGGATGGCGTCATTGCCTGGAGGAGTAAGAGGAAGGATCCTCACTATTGGGATAGAAAAGAAATCCCCCCCTTTTTTTTTTGGAAGTTGTCATTTTACAACAGTTGTAGAGCCACATATTGGGTCGTCATCCTTGACCCCAAATACGCCTTCTTACATTTTTATACCTCTGAGGAGAGTACCCTCAGGGCTATCTATGCGTTTCCCAAGAACATTGGTCTAAAATGACTTGGGATTATTTGTCGTGAATATTTCAAGAGCTTCCAGGCAACAAAAACCTGGTAGCAGTGGCATACAAACCCCCTTCAGCCAACAGACCTACTAATTGTATTAGATAGGACAGCTGTAGTTTTGCGGACTCCGCCGAGGCATCTGCTAGGAGGCTAGTGGACATCTTCAGTTAGAGAAAGCTTGTCCAGGATCTGCCTCCACAGGGTCTTATTAAACGGAGGTATACAGTAATTGCTTTATCCAGACCCTTATGGCACAAGCCATGCATGACACAGCTACTCTTGGCTTTAAAAGAGCTGCTGTGGCTTTCCATACTTTTTAGGAGGCTGTCTGCTTCCCTATTGATAGGGTCAGTCAATTGCGCAGCCTTCTCAAACAGAAGAACCGTGCGTTCCGTGACCTTGGTGACCAGAGGCATCAACTCTAGGGATGGACTCCCCGTCTGAACAACCTGCATCATTAGTAAGAACCTCCTCCAAGTACCGCGGGGAATGAAGGAACCTTTTCCAGGTTTTATTTTTATTTTTTACGGCACTAATCAGGTTCTGTTATTAACTGACACAGAAACCAGAGACCTATGCCTTATCCCCAGACTTCCCTTATAGTTTTACTGTATTTGTATCTTTACCAGCCTCCTGGGCCATATCTAAGATCTCAGGATCTGAAACAGGATTAAGGCCTTATTCACACGTTCCTAGTGTGTTTTGCGGAAACACGGAAACACGGATCCGCAAAATACAGACGGCTGCAATGTGCATTCCGCATTTTGCGGACCGCACATTGCTGGCACTATAGAAAGAATGCCTTTTCTTGTCCGCAATTGCGGACAAGAATAGGACATGTTCTATTTTTTTGCGGAAACGGAAACACGGATGTGGAAACACGGATGCGGACATCACATAGTGTGCTGTCCACATCCATTCCTGCCCCTATGAAATGAATGGGTCTGCAACCCTTCCGCAAAATTGCGGAAGGGATGCGGATCCATTTTGCGGACGTGTGAATTAGGCCTAAGGCCTAACAGAAACAGAATCACTTCCCCCACTAATTGGATCTCTAGAAGTTCCTGAGTAGGGGGAGGGGACCTGGGGGAGGGAGGCCATATACACCTGATTACCTCCAGCAGGCTAGTGGACTCAGACTTGGTTACTAATGCAGTACAGCGGTATAGACCCAGAAGAAGGCAGACTGTCTGAACACATGCCGCACTTCCTGGACTTAACTTTAGTAGAGGAGGAGGAGGACTCCTTTTCTCCCTGAAATATATAAGGGAGAGAAGGGTCCACCACTACCGGTCACAAAGTACAAGAAGGGTGCCTGACACAGGCTACTCACTAGACCCTGGGTAGTGGGGGGCTCCGCTCCTGAGCCCAGAGTGGTAGGGGCACTCATATTCAGCAGGTCCCATCCACCAAGATTGCCAGAGGCACAAGCAGGGGTTCAACGCTGCGCACCATCTTCAGCCGGCTTTTGCCCTCATTATTTCACCAGACGCCCCCTCCACGTCTGACGTCAGCACCCCACGGCTGGAGGGATTCGCGTCCTAGCGTCGCTCCAGCTGGCCATCCACTCTGCATATAGTCCTCCTGGACCGCCGCAAGAGGGAACTTCGCCGAGGCCACCACGTCGACAGGAACCCGGGCACAGACCTTTACAGGAGGAGGGAAAGCCAAGCCTTCGGAACCGACCTCCGGTCTGTAGTGAAGATGAACGAGGTAAAATAAGAAAAAACACACTGGCGATGACAGGAAAACACACTGGCGATGAGGGGAAGGGGTGGGGTTTTAACCTCTGTGTGTTTTCCTGTCCTATCAGAGGAAGTCGGTCTCTCTCAGGTTGTGCTGTCATGGAGACGACTGGAGAAATATATATATATATATATATATATATTTTATTATAGTTTAGTAAAATTGTAGTCATGTTGGCATTGGAAGAAGCTTGATAACAACGTTAAGGAACAGTTTTGACAGACTGTTATTGGGTTGGCACTTGCTAATCAGAGGTGCAGAGTTTTTCACCCTTAACCCTACAAGAAGGTATTCAGAGAAGTGTATACTGTACAATAGAATTTATTTAACATAGCTTAGGAGCCACGTATGAAGCTGTATTATATACAGGTTCTTACGTTGAAGGTTTACAATCATGGCACAACATTCGGACTCTTTCTAGTATATACACTGAATGTTCACTAAAACTGTGATGTGAACAGAGGTTTACGTAGTTGCAATGGTTTGTTGTTCCAAATAATTAAAAATCTCAGACAAATATTTTACAATGGTGTAAAATAAAGAAATAATGCTATGCTTACCTCTTTACCCAACACGCTTTGTGCCATGAATCTGGCCCTAATCTGCTGCTGCCTGTTTACGTATTGCAGTGGTGACATGCAGGTATACAGAATGGTATATTGCTGAAGAATGGTGACTGGCTGCAGCAGTCACGTGCCGTAAATCCGGTACATCTCTGTGCACATCACTACGACATGGACAGTCATGTGCAGGTGTGCAGCACATCTGTAAAGTAGCAGCTGCAGGAGGACCGGACCAGCTACGCAGGTAAGTGTACCATCATTTTTTATTTTACACCTTTCAGAGGCTTGCCTTGAATAATCTCTTTAAACTAGAAGACATGCATAAATGCTCACCATAACAATGTGCAGGGCAATCACAGTCTCCTTTCTGATTAGTCTGCAGAGCAATTTAAAATTCTATGCAACTTGTCACTTTAGCATCTCATTCTCTAGAAGGAGCATATATAGTGCTTTAGGACATTGCTATTATCATAAATACATCAAAAGTATGGTGCAGATAGCTTTAAATTAGGACATATAGAGAAAATAATCACCAAGGAAAATTATTGGCGGAAGAAACAATTACATGCTTGCTTTAAACGTTCACTTGAAATTGAATGTCTCCATTTTCCACGCGTATCATGGTTTGTCAGACTGTACCTTACAAAATACAAGTGTCAATCTTCTGGGCTAGTGATCCGAGTTCTACATTTGTTGAGTTAATTAACCCCTTAGTGATCAGCCTGTTTTAGGCTTTAGTGACCAAGAAATGTTTTCATCGTCGCATTCAAAGAACTAAAACTGTATTACTTTTCCATCATTGTAGCCGTATGAGGGCTAGTTTTTTGTGGGACAAGTTGTAGTTTTTAATCGTGCCATTGTGGGGTATAAAAATCATTGATTAACTTTTATTAACTCTTTCTGGGGAAGAATGGAAAACTAGCAATACTGCCATTAGCCTCTTTACATTGTAAATGTTGCGGCATTCGCTTTATGGCACAAACAAATGATTTCTGGGTCAGTACAATTACAGCGATATCAAATATACATTTTTTTTTGCACTATGAAATACTTTTTTTTTACGCAAAAATGTTTTTTGTGTTGCCGCGTCCCAAGACCCATAACTTTTTTTATTTTTCTTTCCATAGAGCTGTGTGAATGCTTGATTTTTGCTGGAAGACTTGTAGTTTTCATTGGTATAATTTTGAGGTACATAAGTGTCCATGATAGTGTTTTTTATTAGTTTTTTTTCCAGTGTTCACCTTACAGGATAAATTGCATGATAAATTTATAGTTCCGTTTGGAGTAAAACCACCAGGTCAATTTGTGCTGCCAATGTTAAGTGCAATTTTAGCCACCGATTTATGGATCCAAGGAATTACATTTGATTCCACTTAATCTCTAGGGTTCTTTTGACCCTAAGTTCCTAAATATTACATTTTTTCAAATATTGGAATTCCCAAATTGACTGTTAAAGGCATTTTCCATTGGCCAAGTGGAATTAATCCTGACTTCTGCCAATTAATCTTTATCCTTGTAAATTTCCCATGATATTTTATTATATTTTAGTGACTGCTGCCGTTGATTCTCTATTAAACAGAAGAAGATTGTCAGCCCACAATAATACCTTAGTTTGTATCCCAAACTTTCTGCAGCCAATAATATCTCTTCTCTCTCTTAAGATTTGGCCAAGTGGTACTACTGCAAGGGCAAACAGAAGCAGAGAAGATAAAGGGCACCACTGCCGCATACCCCGATGTAACATAAATAGTAAAGATGCCCTTTTATTTATACTAATCCTAGCAGAGCTCCCTTTATACAGCAATTTATCCCATTGGATAAAGTTATGCTCTATTTGAAAACTACTTAAAATGTACCAAAGATAATCATCCCACTTGGCGGGGTCAAAGCCTTGACTGTCAAATAAGAGAATTCTAAATTTCCCAAGATCCTCCTGGAGGTTCTGCAACCCCCAAAACAATCTTTAATATTGTGAGCAGTGCTCTTACGCAGAATAAATCCCACCTGATTCAGGTTAATCACTGTCTCAATTACCTTACCCAAACTAATTGCAAGAATCCTTGGTAAGGTTTTATAGCCACTATTCAGTAACGATATTGAGCGATAAGATTCAATCTCCAAGGGATCCTTAACCTACTTTAAAATCAATGCAAAAAGAGTCACTGTCATAGTCTTTGGCAATACTCCTAGTTCACAAGATATATTATACATTTATAACATCTATAACAATTTTTAATTATAAATCTCTCCTGGTAAACAATCCACATCTACTGCTTTTCCTGTAGGTAATGATCTGATCGCTGCTAGTGCTTCTGTCTTTCTAATATGAGCCACCAGTAGCTTTCTATTTTGTTCAGATATAATAGGTAGGTCAACACCATCTAAGTAAGATCTCTCATTTTCTTCTTATGCTGTTAATTCCATACTATATAGGAGTTGGTATAAATCCTTAAAACATTACATGATTTTACTAGGATCTGTCACAATCAAATCTTTTTTATTCTTAATGGTGACAATTGACCTCTGTTGGGCAATGGGCATTATTAATTTGAGAGAGAATTAAAACTGTCACCAGCATTATACCAATTGACTCTTTTTAATACTTCTTTCCACTTGCTCATATAGAGTTTCTTGTAATTTCATTTGATGTTCATTCCATCCATCTCTAAAATCCACTATTGGATTTTTAACATATCCCGCCTCAGATATCAACACCTCCCATTTAATTACATTTAACTGTTCCTCCAAGCTCCCTTTTAATTAAACAGTGTAAGCTGTTTTAACAATATATATATATATATATATAGCGGATGATAAATGTCACACAACTCCAGGCACATTTAAGGGAGGTGAGAGGCACTCAAATCAGCATGGTCTGCATGCTAGATGACCTGCAAGAGTTTCTGGCCAAACCACCAGGCACAGACGTCATCGTCACTGCCTGCATGGGCCAGAGAGCATCTATGCTGGACAAGAGACCAGTGGGCCCCAGTGCTGTTCACTGATAAAAGTCGATCCACGCTGAGTAGAAATGATGGCCACCAACGATGTTGGAGACGTCAAGGAGAGTGCTATGCATCAACCACTGTTGTCACCAGACAAACCTTTGGTATACAGTGTGGGCAGGTGTGTCTAGTCAATACAGAACTGCCCTACACTTTGTGAATGGTACATTGACAAGCCCATACTACTTAAATAACGTCTTGAATCCAGTCAGTGTGCATCTGCATGAACAACACAGACCTAATTTCATCTTCATGGACGACAATGAGCCAGCTCATCGAGGTTGCATCATTAGGGAATGGCTGCTGGAGACTGGGGTACCTCAAATGGAGAGGCCTACACTTTCTCCAGACCTGAATCCCACTGAAAACCTATGGGATCATCTGAGTTGACGTGTAGTGGCTTGTAACTCTGTTCCCCAGAAATGACCTGAGGGCTGCCCTTCAAGAAGAGTGGGATGCCATGCCTCAGAAGACAATAAGTCGACTTGTGAACAGCATAAGACATCGTTGTCAAGCTGTAATTGATGCTTAAGGCCACATGACAAGTTATTGAGACATTTACATATTTGTGGTGGTATACCCAGCACTGTTGTTGGCTTGTGTTTCATTAAATAGTTTGAGATGAGGAAATCACCATCACTGCTTCTACTTAAACGCCCTACTCTTAGGCTACATGCACATGACCGTTGCCTGCCTCCGCGTCCGCTCTTCCTTGAAATTTTGCGTCCGTCAAAAAAAACGGATGACGGACTGTTTTTTTTGACGGATCCGATTTTTATGGCAGACCCAATGTAAAAATGCCTATCCTTGTCCGCAAACGTGAAAAAAATAGGACATGCACTATTTTTTTGACGGAATGAAAACACGGATCACGGATGCGGAACAAAAACGGTTGACCATCCGCATTTTTTGACGGACCCATTGAAATGAATGGGGAAGCATCCTATCCGTGAAAAAAAACGGAACGGACGCGGAAACAAACAATGGTCGTGTGCATGAGGCCTTAGGATATAATATCACTGTAGTGTGAACTTTTTACATTTTCCATAAATTTCACCCGAAAGCCCAAAATCCCTAACTTTTTGTGAGTAGTGGTAGTAGTAGTATATATATGTGTATGTGTATATATATATATATATATATATATATATATATCCCAGAGAAGAGGCAGCACTCCTGAGTTAAATGGTGATGACCCAATTTATTCCAAGGAAACGTTTCAGCCTACAGCAATATATAGATGCTGCTAACATAAGGCCGTGGATATGTGGGGTGACTAGTGGGGGTTGGGACCGCACTGCTTGAGACTTTACCCCAGGGATGGGGGATGGTGTCGCGCGGTAAGAGGGACGCGACTCCCGCTGTTTTCAGTAAGGACTCGTGCCCGACCGGACCCTCCCCCTATATGGTCACCGGATATATGTGTGTCGTATTATGATTTGGGAAATCTTCTTATGCCCTCTATACACTGTAGTCTATCACTGATTTGTCTGTAGTTTCCATGGTTATTTACTTTCATTTCCATGCGGTCACTCCCCTTGTGCGGTGCGCTTGCGTGAGTTACTACGTGGCCAGTGACGCACTCCGGTCACATGGGGCGGTCGCTTGTGACCGGATGCTCGTGCAGCAACCGCTAGAGACATAGAGATTAGAGATGAGCGAACATTAAAAAAAAGTCCGTTGTTCGGCGTTCGGGTGGTGGTAAGTCGCGCATCCCGTTATGGATTCCACTATAGCGGCATATGGAATCCATAAGGGGCGGCTGCCACCAACCCGAACTTTTGTACAGCCGAAGGACCTGGGGTGACGTCACTGTCATGTGATCAGTGCAGGGGGTGTGGCTCAGCACTGGATTTGATCCCGTGCTAAGCCACGCCCCCTGCACTGATCACATGACAGTGACGTCACCCCAGGTCCTTCGGCTGTGCAAAAGTTCGGGTTGGTGGCAGCCGCCCCTTATGGATTCCATATGCCGCTATAGTGGAATCCATAACGGGATGCGCGACTTACCACCACCCGAACGCCGAACAACGGACTTTTTTTTAATGTTCGCTCATCTCTAATAGAGATCAAACGTATGCGCATATTACAATGTGAGACGCCATTAACACGCGGCTGATGTGGTCCACTTGGGCTAGGCTGGAGTCTATTTACGACTAGTATATATGATATCTGAACAGCGGCGATCGCCAGTACTGTTCACATTTTAATTATATTCCACTTTGGTGATATTTGTGTTTACACAATCCACGTGTACACCGACCTTTTGGGTCACTTTGTTATTTATGAATATTTTTTGCTATACAGATGGACACACTATTCCTATGTATATGTATACTCGATCACATGATTTGATGATGTCACTTTGTAACACCCATATCACATGATTTGATGATGTCACTTTGTAACGCCCATATCACATGATTTGATGATGTCACTTTGTAACGCCCATATCACATGATTTGATTATGTCACCTTGTAACGCCCACATCACATGATTTATTGTATGACTATATAAGTTTGCTTGTGACACTGTTGTATTGCTTGACAAAGGCCTCATGGAGTAGGCTGAAACGTTGCCTTGGAATAAATTGGGTCATCACCATTTAACTCAGGAGTGCTGCCTCTTCTCTGGGATCTATATATGTGTGGAGGATTGTCCGTCCTACTGAGGATTTTGCACCCGCCAAGCCCTTTGGACGTGCTACTGCCTATCTCCGGATTTATATATATATATATATGTATATATAACAAATATGACCCACAAGTCCACATGTAGTGAAATAAACATGATTGAAAAAAAAAAATTATAAATCAACCTATTAAAAATAAAATAGCTTAATGTTACAAAATCAACAATTAACATGATTCCAATGATTCCAAATTAAAATAAATTCATAACACCTATGATTAATAAAGTGCCAAGTGCAGTTCATCAAATATGCTGAATTAGGAAAATAGGAGGACTTGGATACACTAACCAGATACAGGGCTACACAGAGTGCAGTATACGCAGAACACGGCGTATTGAGACCCCCACCGCGCATGCCCAGGTTGCGCTCATCACTTACAATGAGCCGCTATGCTAGGAGCACTTAGAGTCCGCTTAATAGGGCATGTGGCACAACGGACCAAAGGGGTAGATGGACGCATACTGATCAAGATGCATCCCATTCACCAATAGGGAAAAAAACAAAACAGATGTCCCAACGTTAATGGGGCATCTGTAACAGGTCCTCCCACAGATCTTAAATGCCTAACGTAAGCCCAAGACGGATCACCTCCATACATTATAAAGAACACTAAACACAATAAAAAAAAATTTTTGGCCCATATAATAATAGCACAACCTGGGTACATTTAGCAGATCAGATAACAATCATATAACACTAATGTTGCACGAACATCTGGCAGATATATCCGTCATCACTATTCAACCCCTCCTTTTCCAGCACATCATCTGTAGAAAAATAGATAAAATTCCAACTAGTGAAGTTTACAGTTAATAAGACAATAAATACAATTATTCGTCCTAGAAAACTACCTAATAGTGGGTTTTTGTTTCTCCACCCGCCTCTTGATGATTGACCACAAGATCTCAATGGGATTAAGATCTGGGGAGTTTCTAGGCCATGGACCCAAAATGTCAACGCTTTGGTAACCCGAGCCACTTAGTTATCACTTTTTCCTTATGGCACGGTGCTCCATCGTGCTGGAAAATGCATTGTTCTTCACCAAACTGTTGTTGGATTGTTGGAAGACGTTGCTGTTGGAGGGTGTTTTGGTACCATTCTTTATTCGTGGCTGTGTTTTTGGACAAAATTGTGAGTGAGCCCACTCCCTTGGCTGAGAAGCAACCCCACACATGAATGGTCTCAGGATGTTTTACTGTTGGCATGACACAGGACTGATAGTAGCGCTCACCTTTTCTTTTCCGGACAAGCCTTTTTCCTGATGCCCCAAACAATCGTAAAGAGGCTTCATCGGAGAATATGACTTTGCCCCAGTCCTCAGCAGTCCATTCACCATACTTTCTGCAGAAGATCAATCTGTCCCTGATGTTGGATGATTTTTTTGGAGAGAAGTGGCTTCTTTGCTGCCCTTCTTGACACCAGGCCATCTTCCAAAAGTCTTCGTCTCACTGTGTGTGCAGATGTGCTCACACCTGCCTGCTGCCATTCCTGAGCAAGCTCTGCACTGGTGGCACTCCAATCCCGCAGCTGAATCCTCTTTAGGAGACGATCCTGGCGCTTGCTGGACTTTCTTAACAATAATTGAACCTCTTTTCTTGAAGTTCTTGATGATCCTATAAATTGTTGATTGAGGTGCAATCTTAGTAGCCACAATATGCTTGCCTGTGAAGCCATTTTTATGCAACGCAATGGTGGCTGCACACGTTTCTTTGCAGGTCACCATGGTTAACAATGGAAGAACAAAGATTTCAAGCATCACCCTCCTTTTAACATGTCAAGTCTGCCATTTTAACACAATCAGCCTGACATAATGATCTCCAGCCTTGTGCTCGTCAACATTCTCACCTCAGTTAACAAGACGATTACTGAAATGATCTTTACCTTTAATGACAGCAATGAAATGCAGTGGAAAGTTTTTTTTGGGCTTAAGTTAATTTTCATGGCAAAGAAGGACTATGCAATTCATCTGATCACTCTTCATAACATTCTGGAGTATATGCAAATTGCTATTAGAAAAACTTAAGCAGCAACTTTTCCCATTTCCAATATTTATGTAATTCTCAAAACTTTTGGCCACGACTGTAGATGCTCATTTGCATATGGATCACAAGTGCTTTTTGTCCAGAATGAAGCAGCAGATCACTGAATGAAAGTTATTATCACATTCAGCTGAGCTAGCCCTACAAGACACACTATGCCTGGTTTAACAGTGTATTTCATGGTGGCAGGTTCAATTTGGCATTTGCCTTCCAATGAATCTGACATTATTGTATATTAAATGTGCCAGCATCTAACGTGCCAGTAACTATTGAAATGTAAACTAAAAGACCACCAGGGGGCGATGTAACAATGCATTTCAAATGTGTAATATGCTGTACAATGCCCAAGAAGCAAATAGATGAAACAAACAAGATATCTATTAAATGACCACTGGAGTAAAATGTTTCAGGAAAAAACGTCTCAGTTCTAAATCATATAATGCATCTACATGCTTTTCCGTATAGTGTAGGCTTTTTAACAGAGTTCTGACATCTGCTCAGTATTTCTGCTATGTTTAGCATTATACTAGTAAGTAAACATACCAATGTACACAAGGACATATCAAATGAAAGTTTAAAAGGATTTTCCCACAATATTTTATTGCAAAAAGCATGTCAGAAACCAAAACCTTGAAGTTTTTTTAATGTTTTTGTGTCTATTTCTGCACGATTTTAACTCCTTCTACCCCAGGCCAGTTTTTGCACTCCTGCCCAGGCCATTTTTTGCAAATCTAATGTGTCACTTTATGTGGTAATAACTTTGGAACACTTTTACTTATCCAAGCCATTCTAAGATTGTTTTCTCGTGACACATTGTACTTCATGATATGATGTTGGCATCATTTTGTAAATGTTATTTTATTTTTTTAGGACGTTAGAAGGCTTAGGATTTTAGAAGCAATTCTTAAACATTTTTTGTGTCTCCATTTTCTGAACGCCATATTTTTTTAAATTTTTCTGCCAATTGTCTTGTCGGGCAGATCCAGAGTATTTTATGCTATTTGCGCAATTTTATGGAAAAAGTTTGTGAGTACAATAAATGGTAATGATTTTATAGTGCATTGCGGTACTGACTATGAAGGTTATTTAACTCATGCATAGGAGTGAAGACACCTGCATTTCACCAGAGTACCAACTATCCATTGATATGTTTGAATAATCGGAGGATCTAGTGAGTGAACTCGAAATAGCGCACTAAATCAATACTGGTGGTACTTCACTATGTGCCTTTCCTGATTCCACAGAGTGCTAAATACAGGATAAGGAAGGCGGTATATGCTTGGTTTGAACTGGTGGAAAGCCGGTTGTTGAAGTCACCTCCTGGGAGATCAATAAGTAGCTGTTTGTGCGGTCCAGATAAAGACAATTGTCTTGTGCAGAGGCTTGTTTTTTGCATTCACCTGAGGGGTTAGGTCATGTGATATATTTGAATAGAGCAGATCGTTACGGACGTGGCAATACCTAAAATGTAAACTTTTTCTTATTTATTTCACTTTAACACAATATTAGCATTTTTGAAGCAATACAAATCATATTTTAGTGTCTCCATCATCTGAAAGTCATAGTTTTTTTATTTTTTGACCTAGTGTCTTAGGTAGGATCTAATTTTTTGCGGGATGAGGTGACGATTTTATTGGTACTATTTGGGGGGGCATACGCCTTTTTAATCGCTTGGTGTTGCAATTTTTATGATGTAAGATGACAAAAATGGCTTTTTTGACACCGTTTTTTTTTTATGGTGTTTATCGGATGGGGTGAATCATATGATATATTTATAGAGTTAGTCGTTATGTTGTGGTGATGCCTAATATGTGTGTTTTTTCCTTTTTTTCTATTTTTTATTATAAAATCAGGCGAAAGGGGCTTTTTTTTTCTTTTTTTTTTACCTGAAGCTTTATTTTTTTTTAATTAAAAACACTTTTTTCGCTTTTATTTTTCAACCTTTATTTCTGTCCTACTCTGGGACTTTTGAACTTTTGAGGGTCTGATCCCCTCTGAAATGCATTACAATACATCTGTTTTGTAATGCATTGCTTGTTAGTGTATTACACTGAGTAATGGCGTAATGGCGTAGACGAGCCTGGCGCTGGATCTCCTCAGCCCCTGTTGAAGGCAGGTCCCGATGCCGTGCAAGGCATTGGGCAGCCTGTGCATGGTATCGGGCTTCCTTGTCACCCATCGGGTCCCCGCCACATCAGAGCGATGGGCTCTCACCCGCCGCATGCACCTTCTATGCCGCGGCTATCAGGGTTTGCCGGACCCCTGCAGTGATCGAGCGCGCACCACTCCCGTCCGATTACCATGACGTAATAATACGTCAAAATGCGGCAAGTCACTTGCTGCCATGACTTACTATCACGTTATATATCGGGAACGGGTTAAAAGCCTTTAAAACTGATAGAAATCTGCGTGTGACAGAATTTTACCCAATTATAAAAAGAGTAAGGTATAATAAAAAAGTTGGGTATCATGTTACCTTGCCCTGAACATTTACTGATATTTTCGATAAGTAAAGTTTTGAAAAATTCAATTCAGCAGCTTCACTGAAGTTCAACAAGAAATACAATTCATTACAAATTAATTTGTCATGAATCGCTTTAAATCAGGTATACCTAGGCCAATCTGCCTTAAAGTAACAGCAGCCTGTAATACTGACGCACAGTAACTCTACAGCTAACAGAATGGACTAACTATGAATATTGGTGCACTGCACACTTATGTACGATTAAATTGTAGCAGAGTCTTTAGTTCAGGAGTCTCCTACACTCTCCCTCCACTCTTCCCAAACTCTACCTGCATGCTCCCTCTACAATATTGTCCTACACTCTCTGTTAAGAGTTTGCAGCAACACTGTCCCTATTGCATAAGCATCTTGTCACGTCTCTCCCTATGCTCAGCTGACCGGAAAATGGCAGCGAATGCTCAGGGTTTGATAGGGCTCTGCCTAGCTGTGACATCACTGGAGGATGGCATTGGCTACCTGCAGATTGGCTGGTTGTACGGTATTATGGGTGATCTTGCGTTTTTGGGCTTGTCTCATGTACACTTACTTTTACTTTCTAACACGTGCAGCTGCCATTTTAGGAAAACTAATTTGTTATCACAAAGCATAAGGAACTTTGAATTTGTTATTTAGTTAGGAGACAGAGCTGGTCTGGCGTCCAGGCCCAGCCGGAGGTAGGCATTAGGAGGTGGGTAAGCTTAGCAGAGCAATGATGGCTCACCGATGGTGCTGCTGTAACATATCCTCTGTTTTCATGGGCTGCAAAATGGTGGGGACCAATTCCTCTGGCTGTTCCTGGGTACCTTCTAGTCTGCACAGGTGCTGAAAGACAAATGGTTCTGTCTGGTTGGGAGTTGGGTTGGGACATTGGAAGTTGTAGTTATAGAACAGTTGCAGGGCCAAAGGTTGGAAATCACTGATCTAAGTGATCTGAATAGTTGCTTTAACCAACACTTGCGTAGGTCCCAATGTGGAGGGGGGTGGGATACCAATGAGCAATAAAACAGAGAATCGGAATGCGGCTGTACAATACAAATAGAACGCAAGTGTCAAAAATGAAAAGCTCCTAGATGGGACAAACCCAGACACTCAGCATATACACAGATATAATACAAAAATGTATCTCCAAAAATGTATCGATAAAACATTGATAAAACAAATAGAAAGATGCATAAAGTGACAAAGACAGAAGCAACCACATGGAGAGTGCACAAAATAGGTCGGGACATCAAGTTATAGCATTGCAAGTAGTGGGAAAGGTGGGATGGAAAAAAAGTGTAAATAAATACAAAATCAAACCATGTGGCTCCCCCACATAAATAAAAAAACATGATTCACAACATATACACAATACAAAACCAGCTAGTGGCACCTCCTAGAGACCCAGTTGGGCCAGAACAGAAAGCTGAGATCTGAAAGGCCACCATATAATGCCACAATTACCTTGCAGCAGCATGCCCGTAATGCCAGGTCGAAGGGAATTCTAACAGTGGTTTTACAGCAAACATCTGTGCGAGCTGGTGTAGAGGATGGGAGTGGTAGTGGCCCTCAGACGTCATGTCCTGGGGTTCGTTACAGTGGAAGTTGTAGTACTGAAGAATGAGGGCAGAATGGAACAAAACAAAGTCCTTTTAGTGCAACGTAGAACTTGAAAGTAAAAACAGTAGCAGCAGACTTTTAATGCAATTTTTAAGCTCCTCTGGCAAGCTGAGGAGGTATGGTGGCAGGTTGAATTGCTGCAGTCCTTACTTTAATTCTGTAGAGTGGGTGCTCTAGGAGCTGCTTCCTCACTCTCAGGCAGGAGAGTGTCCTCGCTCTTCCCCTCTCCACCTAACTCTGACTCTAGAATGCTGAATCACACTAGACTTCCCACGCCAGCCATTGCGACACAATACCTCCCCCTGCTGGATAATACAAGAGACAACTATAACATTGCATAGAATTACATCTAAGAAATAAGAAATTAGATAATTTGCACATAGCAACCAGTTTCCGCCTTTTATTTTTAACAGCTCCTTTGAAAAATGAAAGCTGGAACCTGATTGTTTGTTATGGGTAACTAAGCCAAATGACCCCATACGTTTTATTACTAGGTACAGTAGCAAGATGAATTGGTAAAATGGATTATTTTGCCCCATGACAATTTGTAAATTAACATTAAAGTTTATCTCACCGTTTACGGAGGAGCCACATAAGTTGCATCTCTGATGAACCAAGCCATATAAGTAATGTCTCATTCACATGTCAGTATTTTGGACAGTGATTTCCATCAGTGATTTTGAGCCAAAACCAGTTGCGGCTCTAAACACAGAACAGGTGCAGATCTTTCCCTTATACCTTAAGGCTGTGGAGGCTCCAATCCTGGTTTTGGCTGACAATCACTGATGGAAATCACTGACCAAACACTGACACATGAAAGAGGTTTAAAATATGGTGATTACATAAATAGTTAAATATAAGGTATGCCCAAGAAATATTTTTTTCACTCTAAATAAATAATTGCAGATATAAATTGGCTGGATTTTCTCACAAAGATAATAATAAGTGTAGTAAATTGTAATTTTATTTTCAGTGGAAAAACAATGAGGGACG
Source organism: Bufotes viridis (assembly GCA_033119425.1). Classification (NCBI taxonomy): domain Eukaryota; kingdom Metazoa; phylum Chordata; class Amphibia; order Anura; family Bufonidae; genus Bufotes; species Bufotes viridis. The sequence goes on from CM065591.1 coordinate 68,430,182, forward strand.
TTTATCAAGACTGGCGTTGCCATACACCAGTCTTGATTCCACTAGAGTTTGCCTAATTTATTAAGAGGCCGATGCATCTTAATAAATTAGTTGCATCTCTGGCACTTCATGCGCCAGAAATTAAAGTCTATGCCAGCCAGGATCTGGCTTAGACTTGAGCTATGACTTATGCCTCTAACCCCTGAAAGTCCTCAATGTGACTGTCAGATGCCGTGTTCATTGTTGAACGGGGCATCTTAGGGGTTTAATGATGAGGGAGGGGGTGCGACGTGATCACCGTTCCCCATCATTGCGCCAGGTCCATACAATGGAACGCAATTCATTGCAAAGTAAGAATTTCTTTGTGAACTTCAGCGAAACAACCAGATCGAATTTTTGATAACTCTGCTCATCTAATTTAGCAAATTTAAACGGAATGTATATACTATTTTTTTTGATAAGAAGAAATAGATATTGAAGCTTATTTTTGTAATATCTTTTTCATTTTCTGATTCTAGATTTTTATTAGGTTTCCTATGCAGCAATATTGAAGTAGCCATCTTGACTGAGCAGCTGTCCTGAGCTGGAAACAGCACACCAAAAGAGAGCTGCGGTGCAACTAGAAGGGTTCTTCAACCCAGTGGATACTCAAGTAAAGTTCTGCGCTCACGCAAGAATTGATTTTCGGTTTATTGCATAGTCCTTCTAACGTTTACATATAAATCTCCATTGAGTTTATACCAGCAGTGTATAATTGTGCATTCAGATGAATAAAGCGATGACGTTTCGGTCAAGATGACTTTTGTCAAGTCTTATCTGTGCTAATTTGAAGAGGGGAATAGGCTGCTATATATACTTCTGCTCTAAACCTTACATAAACAGCAGTTTAGATATTTGCCTTACAGGAGCCATGTGGATATAGGTAACCTGAATCAGAAAATAACCTTTTCATCTCTATGGAAGAGTGTTGTGGGCATGCTCTGTACTAAGGTCACTGTGCAAGGAGAGGAAGACGATTGAGCCCATCACATATTGCCAATAGTGGATGATGTGCTACTGTCTCTGTAATCCTGCCTGTGATAATGAGATGACTACTGAAAACTGATCTCTACAGGGCAGGAAATGTCAGCCTATTATGAGGCTCAACCAAAATGGAATATAAGATTTTCTTGAATATATGTTTATATAATAATATGGTAAATTAAATGCCAAAAAGTTTAGATTATATGTTTAGCATTAAAACTGTATTTAAAGAATATATTTTTTTCCCTCCTGAATGAAGTATACTGATAAAATAAGAATAAAAACAGTCAATGATTTTGTTGATCCAGAGATTACTGCAGCCAGAGCAAAGACTATCAAATTGCTTCCCCAGAAACACCTCATTAATGACTAGATGGTACCTCATAATTTGAACACACATATGAATACATGTATGGGAAATATAATAAAAATAGAAAGAAAAATTGCACCACGTCACCTGGTTAGTGTATCGACAAACTTGTAATCATAAGGGAATTTTTCAGAGACTTCTGATGGAATCAATACAAGAAGCTGACTGTATAGCTTTAGTGCGGTTAAGACGCTTTCTGTAATGGTTTCAGTGCTTATCCAGCTTTATTATGCTGGTTGTTACAGAATGTAGGGCATTCCGAACAGTCAGACATCTAAAAGACCTCTTCCACTCAGTGCAAAATTCTGCTGAGACAAGAATGTGGATTAGTAGGTACAAAGAAAAATAGCTCTCATCGATCTGCATATCTTTACAGACAAGAGAATGGATTCATCTAGCTTCTTGGGCTATGATGGGTATATCATGAGAAATGTGTCAATCTTTCATCATGGCTTTTACAGTAGGCAAAGTTATTTGACGTCTTACATTTGATCAGTTATGGTGGACATTAAAGGCCTTTTCAAGTCCTAAGGATAAGGCCTCTTTCACATCTGCGTTGTGAGGATTCGGCGTGCACTTCCGTGGCCGGAAATGCCCGTCGGATCCGTCACAACGCAAGACAACTGAAAGCATTTGAAGACTGATCAGTCTTCAATATGCTTTCAGGTTACCATGGCAGCCAGGACGCTACTAAAGTTCCGGCTGCCATGAAAAAGAAGAGGGGAGCCGGGGGAGAAGCTACTTACCTTCCATGCGGCGGCTGTGGCGCTCCTCGATGACATCACCGGGTCCCTGCGTCGCATGGATTACATAGCTATGCGCCGTACAATTCATACGGCGCATTGGTTACATAGCATAGCTATCTGAACCATGTGATGCAGAGACCAGGTGACGTCATCGAGGAGCACCCCGGCCGCTGCACGGAAGGTAAGTAGCTTCTCCCCCGGCTCCCCACTGCTTTTCCATGGCAGCCGGGACTTTAGTAGCGTCCTGGCTGCCATGGTTACCATTCTTAAAAGCTAAACGTCAGATATGGCGATGCGAGGACGGAACTCTAGGATAGAAAGGAAAAAAATATGGACGATGTCCGTTTGCATTCCGTTTTTTGCAGAATGGAACAGCTGGCCCCTGATAGAACAGTACTATCCTTGTCCATTATGCGGACAATAATAGGACATGTTCTATCTTTAAACGGAACGGAAAAATGGAAATGAAAGGCATACGGAGTACCTTTAGTTTTTTTTGCGGACCCATTGAAATTAATGGTACCGTATACAGTCCGTATATGGAATGTAAAAAACGACCCATAAACTGATTAAATAAAAGTTTGTGTGCATGAGGCCTAAGTCATCAATATTAGATCAGTGAGGTTCTGTCATCATGTACCGCCACTGGTCAGATGTTTCAGGTATCATAAATGAATGCGTTAATAAATAAATAAAAACTTAACAAACAGAGAACATACTTACAAACAAGTGTTTCTTTCTTTTAATGTTGATGATTATTGCTTACAGTTAATGAAACCCAAAAATCAGTATCTCAGAAAATTAGAATATTGTGAAAAAGTTCAATATTGTACACCTATTATGTCACACTCTAATCATCTAATCAACACAATGCACCTACAAATGTTTGTTAAGCCTTTAAATGGTCCCTCAGTCTGGTTCAGCAGGCTATACAATCATGGGGAAGACTGCTGACTTGACAGTTGTCCAGAAGACAGTCACTGACACCCTGCCCAAAGAGGGTAAGCCACAAAAGGTCATTGCTGAAGAAGCTTACTATTCATATAGCGCTTAAGCATATTAATGGAAAGTTGAGTGCAAAGAAAAAGGTGCACAAGCAACAGGGATAACCACAGCCTTGAAAGGATTGTCAATAAAAGGCCATTAAAGAATTTGGGGGAGTTTCACAAGGAGTGGACTATGGCTAGAGCCAGTGCTTCAAGTGCCTCCACACATAGACGTATCCAGGACATGAACCACAACTTGCATTCCTTGTGTCAAGCCACGCATGACCCAGAGACAACATCAGAAGGGTCTTACCTGGGCTATCGAGAAAAATGACTGGACTGCTGCTGAATGGTCCAAAGTTCAGTTTTCAGATGAAAGTAAATTTTGCAAGTCCCAAAGTTTGGAGGAAGAGTGGAAAGGCACACAATTCAAGTTGCTTGAGGTTCAGTGTGAAGTTTCCAGTTAAAGATGGTTTGGAAAGTCATGTCATCTGCTGGTGTTGGTCCACTGTGTTATATCATAGCCATCTACCAGGAAATTTTAAAGTACTTCATGCTTCTCAATGCTGACAAGCTTTATGGAGATGCTGATTGCGTTTCCTGCAGGACTTTGCGCCTGCCCACACTGCCAAAAGTACTAATACCTGGTTTAATAACCATGGTATGACTTTGCTTGATTGTGCAGCAAACTCACCTGACCTAAAAAAAAACATAGAGAATCTGTGGGGTAGTGTGAAGAGAAAGATGAGACACCAGACCCAACTATGTAGATGAACTGAAGGCCACTATCAAAGCAACCTGGGCTAACACCTCAGCAGTACCACAGGCTGGTCGCCGCCATGCCACATTGATGCATTAATACATACTTTTCAGTAGACAACATTTCTGTATTAAAAATATTTTTTTAAATTGGTCTTATATAATATTGTAATTTTCTGACAAACGTTTGGGTTTTCATTAGCAGTAAGCCAAAATCATTCACATAAAAAAAAGAAATGCTTGAAATAGATCACTCTGTGTATAATAAAGCTATACAATATATGTTTCACTTTTTGAATATTATTACTGAAATAAATTAACTTTTCAATGATATTCTAATTTATTGAGATATACCTGTGTGTTTGCAAGAAATCAGTTATATACCCAAAATCCAAGTAAAAATACATATGACAAAGTTAGTCAGCACATCTTGTAAAATAAAGTGAATGCTCAGGTGTGCATTGCCATGGCTGGAAATACAAAAGTAAAAGCTAACACAATACAACAGCACTCTGTAAACATAGGCAATCATTTATCATGCCTTCATTCCAAGGGGGCTTTTGCATCTTTTGGACCTAATGGTCTAACATTGTGCAATTTTTTGCAACTTATACTCACACCCGTTTTTAAATATGGGTGGGGAGTGAGTGTGCTTAACTATGTTAATGAGTTTCACTCCATATTTAATCACTGAGAGTTTTTCAATAGGTCACAGTCTTACTCCAGTAGGAGGGTAGAGTAGGAAAATTGGAGTAGCTTCTTTTCTAAACAAAAGTGTTAGGTTTAAGGAAAACGTTATCAAACAACATGTGATGTTTGATAAATATGGCATAAAGTACACTAACACAGACTCAAGAAAAACTGACTTCAAATACTCCCCTCATGATAAATTCCCACCCATAGAATATATAACCTTATAATATAATTAAGAGGTACTTAGCAAATATATTTTGATTAAAATCATTTGTACCTATCCACCACGGCAAGGTAAAGCAAGCTCCAGCTATATACTGCACTAATTAGAAAGAGCCTGTGGAAAAGTTATGAGTGCATGACCAAAAATAGAGACAACCAAACCTCCAAATGCATACTACAAAAACAAAAGACAACATTAGTCAGCAGATCCTGTGAAATGAAATGAATATGCAGGTGTGCATGGCCATGGCTGAAAATACATAAGCCAAATTTGGAGGTTTGGCTGCCTCCATTTTTGGTCGTGCACTACTAAAAAAAACATCTTTTTGGCAGGTTGTTCTCAGTTTATTGAGTTTTTATTTATTTATGTTATGTAATCAATGGCTTTGTAATCTCTATTAAAAAATCTAAATCAATGCATTCAACACCTGGGGGAAGAAAAATGGAGTGCTTAGTGAGGCATGTCCGCTTGGAAGACTGTGCTAGGACTAAGCACACACAAGTATTTCTTGTTGTCCGAAATGAGTAAGCATCCTCTGCGGATGCCATTGATGCTTTTATTGTGGCTAATAAACTGGACCTTCTATGGGGATGCTGGAGATCAACCTTTTCTTCTGTTCTTCTGTGGGATGTGGACCCATTGCAAGTTCAGGAATTTCAGTGCACCCTGTTCATTAAAACTGAGACAGAATGTTGGTGTAGAAGCCATGCACCACTTTAGCCAACAAGGGGAGGTAAAGGGGTGTAGCTTAGAAGCTGATAGGTATGGCTTAAAATGCACCAAAATTGCACCAATGTTCAGGCGCACAATTCTGGCATATAGTAAGCCTCCTAATACATAGTCAGAACTTGGACTAGGCAGGCTAAAGATGTGCTGGATTTGGCATCCTGCATCAGCCACTGTGATAAAACTAGTGCATTTGCAGACCGCCTGGTCTAGGTTTACAATCAGACAGCATTTTAATTAATGAAATAATGGCCTTTGAAACTTTATACATACAAATATTTTACTATTCAGTCATGGAAAATAGTTATAAAAATACTTCAAGCTTCTACAGTTTATAAGTGTTTTATAGGCATATTTCCAGGTAGTCCCATCACCACAACATTTCGCTGGCAGTTGCTCCTTTTTCTATACAAAAAACAGTTGCAATTTTGCCTTTGTTTTAAATTGTTCAGTTCAATTGCATGAAAATATCAGTGAACTGGAACACATTTTTCTGCAGCTTTAATATATCGGTTCATTGCATTGAACTGCTGTGTTAAAATACCAGAGAAATTGAACAAATTATACTGCTGTGTTAATATAGAAGTTAGTTGTATTATACTGTTAAGTTAAAATACCAGTGAAATTGAACGTATTATATTGCTTAATTAATAGAGCAGTTATTTGCATTAAACTCCAACGTTAAAATACCAGTGGAAAATTATACAATTGTATTAGTTGTCTTACACTGCTTTTAAAATGCGAGTGAAATCGGACTGCGTTAATATACCACTGTAAATTGTCAATACCAGTGTGCAGTGTGAGAACAGCCATTATATGGACTGCCAGGAGGATTCGTTTCAGGTGGAGGCGAGGAACCCTATGCCTAGCTGTGTTTGTGGTGGTATTAGTTGTAGTGGCATTTGTAGCCATGATGTTAGTGGCAGGGGCAGTGGTGGCCATGGTGACAGTGTCAATTGGGGCAAATATAGAGAAAGAAATAAGAAGGGGACCAAGGAGCCCATCGTGATATATCACAGTCTGATAAAACCGGTGAGGAGGATGAAGACTATGATGAAGATTGTGTGTTAGACAGGAGCCAGATCAGAGGAGGGTAGTGACTTACTCCACCAGAGGCAGAACAGAAGCAACATATGGCCAAAACCTCCAAAAAAGCTGCCAGGGCCAGATCTGCTTCTCTTGTGGTCAGCTTGGGAACTCGTGATGGTGCTGATATTGTTGGCACAGGCTTAATACATGCCAGACCTAGGCCAAGCTTGGCTGCTGCTAGCTCTGTGCAAGTACTCCCATCTGGCAGTTTTTCTGCTTAGTGCTGGCAGACAAAAGCATTGCCATGTGCAAGATTTGCAAGATGAAAATATGCCGTGAGCATTCAAACACAAACATAGGCACTATGGCTTTATTGCAGCACATGAAGTGGCATCACCAGATCCAGTGGGAAAACGGAACTGTTCTCCTTCTCCCAGTCTTCTTTGTGGCTAGGCCGCATCCACATGAGGTACAGTGTCCTTCTACTCATCATCAGTCACTGCTTCTGCTCCACTTTGTTGTCAGCTATCAATAATGGAATGTGGTTCGCTCCTTGCAATAGTCACTGTGCAACAAGGTTTATGCAATCGACAACACTTGGAGTAGCTGTTACAGACAGGAACAGTACATGTCTTCATGGCCCATTGAGTCGATGTTTTGTGTGGTAGTGGTGACCACAGCTATGAGGCCGGTCCTATTGATACCTTCACATTTGTGTTGGTCTAGTTCCCACACCAGGTTCTTATCCATCAGCTGCATGGACCGGGCAGAGCATTGTTTCCACCCTCCTAACCCCCCTCCTATCATATGTGTAGCAGTGCCATGCTGTGTTAGAACTGATGAGCCTGGGAGAGAGTAGCCACACAGAAGACCTATTTATTTATTTTATATTTGCATATTCCTTATTAACTTTACAGATATTATTATTGCTCCAATGCAGCTCACAACAAAAGGTTCCTTATCAGTATGTGTTTGGGTGTGGGAGAAATCCCACACAAACACAAGGAGAACAAATTCCATGTTGCCCTTGGACAGATTTGTACTTAGGACCCCAGTGCTGCAATGCACCAGTGCTAACTACTGAGCCACCGTCCTTCCCACATCAGTTGGTAAAGTGTATCAGGCATCAAACATCTCACTGGCAGGAACACTGTGGCCGCACTGCATTTTAGGGAAATAACACATACTCCCTGCATGGCTTAAACTATAAATCTAGTGGTGCAACCCCTTTTGAAAAAGTACCATAGCTTGCAGAAGGTGCTGGCCAACGACAGGAGACTGTCCTTGCATTTCAGCCTTCTTGGGTGACAAGGAACTCCCTCCTTGACTTGCAGGGACAAAACCAACTGATATTGCACTGCTTGAGCTGTAACATTCCAATTAGCTGGAATTCCACGTTGCATATGCTGAGTGTGAATGTCTGCACAGATCTGTCCTAATACGGATCTCAATAGCGGAAAGGGAAAGCGCAGATGTGAAAGTAGCCTAAGCAAATGGATATATACTGCCTGAACGACCAGGTTCAGTCCCACCTGACCAATGGCCCAGTTTCCTTTCTCTATATTTTCTTTCTCAGCCCACAGTGTCATCTCAGAGAAGATTTTCAAAGAGGTTGGTGGCGTTATTACAACAAAACAGACAAAGTTGTCCTCCGCAAGTGTACAAAACATCACATTTGTCAAATTAATGAGGCATGGATCCATGAGGATTTTCACACAACTCCAGCTGAGGTCAATAAACAGATCTGCCATTGCTGACAGTGGCTATTTATAGTCAGCCTGATCATGCCACTACAGCTGTTTGCCTGCCTACTATAAAGCTCCTTACTGTATGGCTGCTGTTGTCACTGCAGCTGCTACTCCCCCTACTGACACTACCATTAACCCTACACAGCTACACATTTACTGCATTGCCACTACTACTACCTCTACACAGACACACATCTACTGCTGCTGCCACTATTGCTGCCACCTTTACACCTTAACAGCTTACCCCTCCCACATCCACACTGCACTGCTGCTGCTCCCAAAAAAGGGAGAATTTTTTAAGGCTTGTTCAGAACAAGCCCCTGATTAAGACCTTGTTTGAGTGCCATCTACCAATTCTCAGGGCAATTAGAGAAATTTTGATTTATGTAAAATTAACTTGGACCATAGTCAAATTTTTTGAGCGATTTCAAGAAATTCTCTAGTCTTACATGTACTGTAATATGGATACAAAAGGGGGCACCATCAAAGAAAGAGCTATTTAACCCAGACAGATTCTTAAACAATAGTTTTAAGTTGCCTATCCTTCACTAGACTCCATCTGATACTTGATTACCTCCTTACATATATTAGCACTTTATATTAAGTAGCTTCATAAAATTCATTTTATAGCATATAGTATACTGAGCATAAATTAAATGAATTCATCGTTATAAAACTACTAGTCAATGACTGTAAGGTGATTTAAACCATAATTATGGTTAAATGTAAATGACCTAATTATATTATACCCATAAAGAAGGACTATAATAAATGTTGCAGATTACAATGCCCTTTATCTCTTATCGTGTTTTTTTTTTTAATCTCAATTTTGCATTCAATACATTAAAGGTAATAAAATGTCTAGAGAATATTTTCCGACTAGAGAATTTTGTGAATTTTATATTCAGTGCTTGGAAAGTGGATTCCTCATATTATTTATCCAAGTACTGTACTTTATTCCAGATTTGACATTTCTGTATAACACAATATTGCCTGTATAGTTCGGTGTGGGGTTCTGTAGTAAGGAGCAAGTTAACCCCTACTGGTACTGAGAACTTGTTCTATACCACCTGACAGCTAATGTCCCCATGAAAGAATCCCTATATACTTCCATATGTTATATGATGTGTATGACCCCATTGAAATGCATTATTATTGTATACAATATTGCTCTGGTACAAATCCAAAATATAGAGGGAAAAAGGGGAAATATTGCGAGGAATATGAATTTTAAGAGACATTTGTGCTGATCATCTTTGACACCACTATATGGAAATTTAGTGGGAGTTCCATAAAAAAAAACTGAACCCAGGATATCTAGCAGTATAACTTTAGAAGGTGTACTGGCAATTGTTGAATCTGGACCCTGAGAGGTCCAAAATGCCCCTCTACCACAACATTCTTAATATCACATGGAATATGTGTGGCTATGTTCCTGCCAGAATGGTATGACCCTCAAGCTGGTTGATCTGCCTTTCTTTCTGTAGGTGTGTCTGTAGGTGTGCACCTTACATTGATTCGCATTGTTACATGGGTGATGAGTCCAAACCAGCCTGTGGAACCTCTAATGTGGTCTTTTTAGCAATACGAGTGGTGTATAAACCTTTGATAATTTTTTATGGAATTTGTCAGAAAGGTTTTTTTTTTTCACAGATGAAAGAACACCTATTGGACACCCATGGCACATGACTGAATAAATAATGGACAGAAACCTCCAGTGGTCATTTAGGAGCACAGCACCAGCAAACAGGTAAGTGGGCCTTCAAGTAAGGAATTTAACCGGGAATAATATCTTGTAAGTCTAGCTCAGCTGAATATAATGATATTTTTTACTTAGAGATCTGTTGCTTTATTCTGGAGAAAAAATACATTTAATAAATATGCAAATGAGGAGTTAAGTGTCCCAAGGGCAGACCCACAATACCTTGTGCACCCTACTCCTACTTCCCCTGCCAGCCCCTCCCTCTCCTTGATTGACCTAACCGGGTGAGATGACTATGCCGGAACCCGGCCCTGTCAATTTAGAAGGCGAGGGAGAGGAGAGGCATAGCGCCTTGCCTATCAGTGTGTTTCCTGGTGACAGGTTACCTTTAAAGCCTTGCTTATCGGGGTTGTCATAGGATCATAATCAATATAGTCTATATTTTAAATGAATTGCGTATTTCATTAGTGCATATTACTTTTTTGTGATGTTCTGCTAACAAGTTACATTTTTGTAAATGATTTTTTCCCCTGATGCTCTCAGAATCAATATAACGTTAATAAGAAGAGGAATTATGCCTGGTGATTTTCGTGAAAAATGACTGCGCACATTGCTGCTCCTCAAGAAACAATCTGTACTGACTGATTATCTGAACATTTACTTTGGCCAGAATTTTCCTGATTTTTAGAATCGTTAGTGAAATGATGTGCAAAATGCAGGGAACCTTCGGTTATGTTTCTGCTTATATACTGATTTTGCAGCTTTTGGATAAACCATCTAATGAGAGCACTTTAGAGAATCCTTTAAATGTTTGAAATCACCGCAGGCGAAAACTGAGATTCATTTGTATGCAGCTTTCAAATAGATTTACATACCTGTGACTATGAACTGTGAAACGCTGGGACAGCAACTTTCAGTTTTTTGCAGAGGTGCTCATTTAACCCCTTCCAGTACTGTGCAGTATATTGGTATCAGTGCTTTAACAAGCTGAAATGTGCTGTACATTTACAGTGAGGAGATGACTAGGGTTGCCACCTGGCCGGTATCTCACCGGCAAGGCCAGTATTTTAGTGGCCCTGCTGGCACCGGTAATTTTTTTCTACCGGCAATATTAATTGCCGCTATTTTCCTACAAGGACTGCTACTAATGAGCACTTCCATTACACTAATGGGGGTATTATTCTTACTGGGAGGCACTAATAGGGTAATTATTCTTACTGGGGGGTACTAATGGGGGCATTATTCTTCCTGGGGGGCACTAATGGGGACAATATTCTTCCTGGGGGGCACTAATGGGGGTATTATTCTTACTGGGAGGCACTAATAGGGTAATTAATTCTTACTGGGGGGTACTAATGGGGGCATTATTCTTACAGGAGAGCACTAATGGGAGCATTATTCTTACTGGGGGTACTAATGGGGGCATTATTCATACTTGGGGGTACTAATGGGGGCATTATTCTTACTGGGGGGTACTAATGGGGGCATTATTCTTACTGGGGGCACTGATTTGGCCATTACTGTTACTGGGGGGCACTAATGGGGGACATTAATTCTGGGGTGCACTAATGGGCCATTACTATTACTGGGGGGCACTAAAGGGGGCATTAATATTACTGGGGCAATAATGGGGCAGTATTAATTCTGGGGGGAAATAATTGGGCATTACTATTACTGAGGGTACTAATAGGGGCATTATTAATTCTGGGCGTCACTAATGGGGGCATTAATATTAGCAGGGGTGTTTTAATATGACACCGACTTCACACCCAGTGTTAAGCCACGTCCAACAATCACACCCCCTCTGGGGTGTGGCTTAACTTTGCAGGTATGTTTTGTTGATAAAGGTGGCAACCTTAGGGATGACATTCTGCAATAGCTTCAACAGCTGCCGAGGCACAGAAATGGTCGAAGGGGCTTCATCTGTTACCCATTTGTTTGGTGTCCTAGGCCTGCAGTGTCTATGTGCTTATTATACCGATATTTTGACAGGCTTACCGCACCTTTTTGACAGGCTTAATGCTTTTATAAAACAAAATAGTACACATTATAATAATGCAACAAATGACCATCCTGGTGCAGCTGGTGTCAAGTTTCAGTTGTAGTGTACAGGTGCCTTCCCATACAAGTGTGAAAAAGGGACAATCACATTTCTGTATAAATGATACAGATTGGAGAAAACTCAATGATGTTGAGATGAGGGCTTGTGGGAATGTTAACCCCTTCAGTACCGAGCCACTTTTGACCTTAAATCCCAGGCCGATTTTTGCAAATCTGACATGTGTCTCTTTATGTGGTAATCAGTGGCATACCGCCAATAGCGGCATTCCACGCAACTGCTATGGGGCCCCTGGCAGGGGGAGGCCCGGAGAGGACGTAAGCCCTGCCCCCTACAATGTCTGCTACATGGTTCTTCCTCCATCTCAAGTCCCTATCTGAGGTGTGGGCGTGCCCTGCTTCTCCTGTGCTCAGGCCCCCCTCCCCTCTTCCTTTACATACATTTTGTTGTGTGCGCTGCAGCACTAGAAACAGTGCAGGACCAGGTGCCATGTCTTCAGCCAGGAGAGCATGTCACTCACTCTCCTCTGCCTGCTGGGTGCTGCACTGGCCAATCAGCCTTTAGCAGTGCTAGGCTCCTGCTGCTGATTGGCCAATGTATCCAGCAGCAGAAAGAACTGAGGGGCGGGACATGCTTACTGCCTGGCTCAGTCAGCGTCGGACTCCAGCCCCCACAGACACAGTGAGCAAGTTCATGACCTGGTGGTGAGGGAGGAGGGGGACAGCAGCAGGGACCAGACTTTATTTGAGTGGGGGGGAGGCACACTGTTCTCCATGTAAGTGGCAGAAAGCAGAGTTCATGTTGCTGCTGATGCATATCATTGAGAGAACAGTGTGCCCAGGATCCCCCCTCCTCCATATTGCTGATTTCTGCTTATATAGAGGACAGTGTGTGCCCCCTCTCTCCACCAGCAAGCAGAGGTCATGGGGGGGGGGGGGGGGTTGTCTGCTTGGGGTACACACTGTCCTCAATATGAGCATCACAAGTATATATATATGTGTTTGTGTCTATATGTATGCATGTAAGTGTGCATATGGGTCTATATTTATCTGTGCACATGTGTGTATATGTATCTGTATAAATGTATTTGTATATATGTAGATATATATCTATATATGCATTTATGTCTATATATATATATATATATATATAAAAACATTTTTTTTTCTTCGAGGAAATATGTTGGGGATTATTTTTATTGTATGTATGTGTGTGTGTGTGTCTGTCCCTGTGTGTGTGTGTCCCTGTGTGTGTGTCTGTCCCTGTGTGTGCGTCTGTCCCTGTGTGTGTGCGTCTGTCCCTGTGTGTACGTCTGTCCCTATGTGTACGTCTGTACCTGTGTGTGTGCGTCTGTCCCTGTGTGTGCGTCTGTCCCTGTGTGTGTGCGTCTGTCCCTGTGTGTGCGTCTGTCCCTGTGTGTGCGTCTGTCCCTGTGCGTGCGTCTGTCCCTGTGCGTGTGTCTGTCCCTGTGTGTGTGCGTCTGTCCCTGTGTGTGTGCGTATGTCCCTGTGTGTGTGCATCTGTCCCTATGAGTGCGCCTGTCCCTGTGTGTGCGTCTGTCCCTGTGTGTGCGTCTGTCCCTGTGTGTGCATCTGTCCCTGTGTGTGTGCGTCTGTCCCTGTGCGTGCGTCTGTCCCTGTGTGTGCGCGTCTGTCCCTGTGTGTGTGCGTATGTCCCTGTGTGTGTGCATCTGTCCCTGTGAGTGCGCCTGTCCCTGTGTGTGCGTCTGTCCCTGTGTGTGCGTCTGTCCCTGTGTGTGCATCTGTCCCTGTGTGTGTGCGTCTATCCCTGTGTGTGCGTCTGTCCCTGTGAGTGTGTCTGTCCCTGTGTGTGCTTCTGTCCCTCTGTGTGTGTGTCACCATCACCATACCCACAGTGTTCCTATGTCTTGACGCAGCAGCATCAGGACATTCTGTGCGGGGCTAGAGGAAGATGGAAGAACAGGCAACGCTGCCACATGGAGTCCCGTGGGAGAGACACAGGGAGACACACTGAGGACACAGGTAACACTACCACATTATCTACACTAGTGTTATCTGTGGTTTTACATAGGACTGTAGGTAACACTACCACATGATCTACACTAGTGTTAACTGTGGTTTTACATAGGACTGCAGGTAACACTACCACATTATCAGCACTAGTGTTATCTGTGGTTTTACATAGGACTGCAGGTAACACTACCACATGATCTACACTAGTGTTATCTGTGGTTTTACATAGGACTGCAGGTAACACTACTACATTTTCGTTAATCAGAGAGCTATCACTGTGTTATTTGTAGTGTTACATAGAACTGTAGATAAAACCTTTATGGAATATCCACAGGAGTCCCATGGATTCAGATACCACAGGGTTTGGTTCCTACTGCATTTCCTTTGCCTCAAAAATGTCCTGTGCCCTTCATTCTCTGAGTTAGTACAAATACGTACAGACGTATGTATAAATTTCTTTATGGGAAAATGGGGGGGTGGCAGGGGAGGGGCAGGACATGAGGTGGGATGGACCAGGGGTGGGTACTGGGCCGGGTTAAGGGGCCCAATTTAGATTCTTGCCGGGTTAAGGGGCCCAGTGATTTCTATGTACGCCCCTGGTGGTAATAACTTTGGAACGCATTTACTTATCCAAGCCATTCTGAGACTGTTTTCTCATGACACATTGTGGTAAATTCGAGTCAATATATTTCACCTTTATTTATAAAATAATCCTAAATTTACCAAACATTTGGAAAAATTCAACATTTTCAAAATTTGAATTTTTCTACTTTTAAAACAGATAGTAATTCCTCATAAAATAGTTATCAATCAACATTCCCCATATGGCATCATTTTGTAAATGTCATTTCATTTTTTTAGGACGCTAGAAGGCTTAGCAGTTTAGAAGCCATTTTTCAAATTTTAACCAAAATTTCCAATTCAGTTATACAGTAATTTTGAGGAGCTTACTTAATGGAAACTACCCATAAATTACCCCATTTTAGAAGCTACACCCCTTAAGTTATTCAAAACTTATGTTACAACGGTTTAATTGGTACCATTTTGGGGTAAATAAGACTTTTTTATCACTAATATGTCTATAATTTTATTTTTGTTAGGTTTTACATAGTGAAAGCCTTTTTGAACAGAATAAAATCTTGTTTTTATGTTGCCATTTTCTGAGAGCCATATTTTTTTTTTTTTTGGCCGATTGTCTTAGGTGACCAGAAAATGGCTGTTTTGGCACTGTTTTTATTTTATTTTTGTACGGCGTTCACCTGACACCCCGTAACACCTGACACTTAAGGCTGAAAAAAGAAATTTGTTCATCCAATTTGGCCTGTTTCCTGCAAGCTGATCGAGAGGCAAAAAAAAAAACCCTGTAAGGTAGAAACCAATTTTCCCCACTTAAGGGGAATAAAAAATTCCTTCCCGACTCCAATCGGGCAATCAGAATAACTCCCTGGATCAACGACCCCTCTCTAGTAGCTATAACCTGTAATATTATTATACTCCAGGAATACATCTAGGCCCCTCTTAAACTCTTTTAGTGAGCTCACCATCACCACCTCCTCAGGCAGAGAGTTCCATAGTCTCACTGCTCTTACCGTAAAGAATCCTAAATAGATGATGGGACAGATCTCTGTACTGACCCCTGATATATTTATACATAGTAATTAGATCTCCCCTGAGTCGTCTTTTTTCTAAAGTGAATAACCCTAATTTTGATAACCTTTCAGGGTACTGTAGTTGCCCCATTACAGTTATTTTTTTTAGTTGCCCTCCTCTGTACCCTCTCTAGCTCTGCTATGTCTGCCTTGTTCACAAGAGCCCAGAACTGTACACAGTACTCCATGTGTGGTCAGACTAGCGATTTGTAAAGTGGTAGGACTATGTTCTCATCACAGGAGTATATGCCCATTTTTAAGCAACCCATTATCTTATTGGCCTTGGCAGCAGCTGCCTGACACTGGTTTTTGCAGCTTAGTTTGCTGTTTATTAAAATTCCTAGATCCTTGTTACCGAGTGTTTTACCATTTAGTATATATGGGTGACTTGCATTATTCCTTCCCATGTGCATAACTTTACATTTGTCAGTCTTAAACCTCATCTGCCACTTATCTGCCCAAGCCTCCAATCTATCCAGATCCCTCTGTAGCAGTATATTGTCCTCTTCGGTGTTAATTACTTTACACAATTTAGTGTCATCTTCAAAAATTGATATTATACTGTGCAAGCCTTCTACAATTACATCATTAATAAATATATTGAAAAAAATAGGGCCCAATACTGATCCCTGAGGTACCCCACTAGTTACAGTGACAATGCATTACAATACTTTGGTATTATAATGCATTGACTGTAAGTGTATTACCAGTGTAATACACTTACAGCCTTCCTGCAAGTGAGATCCAGACGGCTGGATCTCACAGGCTCACACGGAAGACAGCCACGATGCCTAAGGAAGGCATCGGGATGCCGGTCAAGCCATCTGTGCGGGGACCCGATGGACACTCGGCAGGATACCGCACATGCCGCAGTAAGCGCTGACCGTGGCGGTGCAAGTGTAACGCCTCAGAGTGGGAATTGCACGAAGCTTACAAAAACTCCAAGACTTTCTTTCAGCCACCTGCTGAAGACAGCACACCTGGTATGACACTACCATATCCTCCAACTGCTGAAAGTGTCCTATCCATCAGTAAAAAGTCCACTGATACTGCTCCAAGCACTCCGGAACCACCACCAAATGTGGAGCTCCTTGCTATTAAAGACCAAAGTTCTATCCTTATTGCTGTCTGGAGAACCTGTCACCTACAAGAAAAAAGCCAAGGCTTACAGAGGATCCTCCAGAAGAGTGTGAAGCTGCAGTTCCAAGTTCTGCCACAAAAGGCCACCAGGGATTACCAGATGAAGTTTCTGCCAGAGTTAAAGCTGCAGAGAGCACCAGAGCTAGCAGTGACAGCGATGAGGATTTTGCGCAGCTTAAAGAAGGACTTTTGTGCTCTCAACTAGGGGACCCAGGAGGAAGACTTCCAGCCCCTCTTGTAAGTGACCTCATGCTGTGAGGAGAACCATCCATTGGACAATCGGAGCCACATCTTGGACTGAACTTTAAGGGTGAGAATTTGTTGGCCAATCTATCTGTTTTGTTGCCCTGTTTTACCTCTTGCCCAGAAGAGCACAGATTGTTAAGACTCCATCCATCAGCCAAAAAAACTATCTACAGCTTGTGCACATTGGCGCTATACCTCATGTGGATTACAAATGACTTTTTGCATTATATGTTCCAGTTTTGCAACGTTACAAGCCAGGCACCCAAGGAATAGACTCAAACCGTATACCTGAGCTCTTTGTAATTCTGCTGTCACATTCTTGCACTGTTTTTGCATTAATGTTTTATAATGTTATGCAACGTTTAGGCATTTTAACCCATTGTATGTACTCTTTTACAACACTGTGAACTTTTGCACTTTTAAATGGACATTGGTAAAATAAAGCAGTTAGCCAGATAGCTAGCATCTTACTTTCTAGCTTATATGGACTGCATCTGAGGACGTTAATGTACGTCACAAGCAGATCTAACAACGCCAAGGGTAACCCCGCTGCTAATATATGGGTGTAGAGGGATTAACTCTCGTGGGAGTTCTGGGAGAGAACCAGCTCCTCCTCCTACTTTGGTGTGTCCTAAGGCTTAGTGTTATGGATATGAATGTTTAGCTACCGATTCAGTCATCAAGGTAACAAAGCATAAAGCATTATATAGACATTGGTGCTTGGAAGGGAATACAGGATGAAGCCACCCTTCTATTTGGGACGTCTCATAGTATTGTGGAGGGATTACAGTACATCACACCCCCACGCTCCATATACGACTATGGCCATGTCGTGGAGTATTTGAGCGCTTTGTGCAGTCTTGTGGGTTCACTGGTTATTACCACGAGGACAAACTGTGAATAGACACCCTACTCATAAGGGCAGGAACCTAGTGGTGGCTGTTGCTGTGTCTACGTCTATGTATGTGTGTAATAGTCTGCAAGCTCATGCAGCACTTTTCTTTGGTACCCTTAGAGCATCTCCTAGGCACAAGCTGAGGGTGGCTTGGTTTTAAGTAAGAGGGAATGTAATGCCCTAGAGTGGCATTACCACTTCTGCACCCTGCTACTATCTCTAATGGGCTAGTATTCATGTCATCTGTGTATTTATTCCAAGTCCTTCACAATGTGCATTCCTATTTCTTGTAACTGTTATGTTATTATGTAATTTACCTGGTTCCCCAGTAGGTGGCAGCAAGCATGGCAGAGCTACATTTATAGAGAATGGAACCCTTCTTTCCATTCTAACCCTCTCTCTAAGGAAGGGTGGAGCCTAGTTGGTTAGAAGTCAGTTTAGCTTACCTCTTCCTAGGGGTTAGGTGTGCAGCAGGTCCATGTCCCTGTTGGATGAGCCCTGTCTAGGGCAGCTAGAGCACCTTCAGCTCTGCTGGATATAGAGGCCACAACTTGGAGCTTAAGAAGCCAGGAGGAAAGTTTCCTGGATTAATCTGGAGTCAGACTACAGAGAGAAGTTGCAGCATCCTGAAGAAGCAGAGATTCTATTTAAGCTGGTCAGTACAGCAGAGCCAGAGAGCCACAGATGTAGCAGTGAGGAGTTTGCCTGCCACAGTTTTATTCATGCTAAAGCCTGCTGGGAACCAAGACAACGTCTGTAAATTGTTTGGAGAAACGTTTATTGAAAGAAAAGCTGCTTTTCAACTTCATCACAAGGTCTGGACTCAATTTATTTTTCATTCCACAGTTGAACTACCCCCTTTATCTGCTTTAGAGCCAACAACTGGGGTTCCAGTGTATCGATGTAGGAGCACTGTGACACGTGCACAAAACATTAAGGGACATTATAGGCCCCCCTATACCACTCGTCATTCCTACACCTGGGTACCAACACCATTTCTTAAAGGGACTCTGTCCCGTTGTTGCTTCATTGCAACTGGCATCACGAAATACTTATCTCATCTTAAAGGGACCCCTTGCGGAACGCGCCTCTGTTGCACAAGGGTTAATGGTATCAGTGACTGCCGGACCCCTGCAGCTGATTGGTCAGGCACAGCTCCTGCGCCCTACCGATCAGAGCGCCATAGCTATAAGGGGCTGGGATTTGTGACCCTGTTCCCAGCCTTGTACATGTACGGCGCTGGTATCCTACAGGTTATGACACTGTCTGTATGGTTGGGGTTGCTGTCCTGCCGCAGAATAAATTTAAACTGGTAACACTTCTATTTTTGAAAGCATTCTTACTTTGCAGCATTTTTACCACACTTGCCTTAAACTTTTGCACAGTGCTGTTTAAATATACATATATTGTAGCTAGTCTTCAGTGAAGTGAAACTGATTCGAAATGAATGCCGTGCAGCCAGCCTGTCCCCAGATAGCCATCCCCTGTGATATCACAGCTAGGCAGAGCTCAATAAAACCCTGATCCCGCTTGATCTCCACCATTTTCATGTGAGCTAAGCATAGGGAGAGACATGACAAGACACTCATGCACTATATACAGTGTTGCTGCAAACTGTTAACAGAGAATGTAGGACAATTTTGGAGAGGGAGAGTGCAGGGAGAGCATAGGAGACTGCTGTACTACAGACTCTGCTACAATTTATCGCTGTGTACATAACTGTGCAGTGCACCAAGAGTTATAGCTAGTCCATTCTGACATGCTTTACCTCAAACATATAAGCAGCAGGGGTAAATTAAGTAAGTACAGTAACTTCTCTGACAAACTACTATATACAATAGTATTCTTATTGTCAAATTTGTCAACTGATAACCACGAAAACCTAGTGTTCAAGGATCATAGAGAACTTTACATTTTTTACATTTTTCCTTTTATTTTCTTGTTGAAGAAGATGTAAGAGGGTTTTTGTTTTGTGGGTTGTGTTTTTTAATGGAATCTTTTTGGGATAAATTAAATTATATCATTTATTGATACAATTTTATAAATTTTTACTTTGGCATTGGGAAAAATGCTATTTTGCCATTGTTTTTGAGATGCGTTTTTACACAGTGACTGGGGCATTTTCTGCATGGTAAGAGGGACTGGGAAGCAGAGACCAGCAGATACCCTGTAACAGGAGCCAAAGGGTGTTGATGAGGAGAGTATCCTTTTTATCAGTTCGTTATGTCATTTTGACCCTTTTTATTAAGAAAATGGCCAGACAACCCCTTTAACTCTTTTGTATGGATCATTACAATTATGCAGGAACCAAACCTGTACAGTTCTTTACAACTTTTGCACAATAAAATAATATATTGCACAATAAAATATATTTTGTGCAGCTAAATACCCTGAGCCATAATTCTTTTTTAGTGTAGTGTATTAGGACCTGTTTTATAGTGTAAGTTGTAGTTTTCATTTTTATACTTTTGCGCTACATACAGCATTTTTAGGAAAGGGAAAATTTTGGTGCTTTATGTGCAGGAGAGTGAGGTGTATAGCATTGCAATAATGTGTGGTGGGTAGAATACTTGTTATTAACCAACTATTTGGTTGAGATCCTGGGATTTTTTTGTATTTATTTGGTGGACTTTTGTGTACCCCGAATACATGTTCAGTATCCTGCACTGTTCACAAGGTATTACTGGTTTTAATTGGTGTTTTAACCTCTTCACCACCCTGCCATTTTCACCTAAAGAGCCAGGCTGTTTTTTTGCAAATCTAACATGTGTCACTTTATGTGGTAATAACTTTGGAAAGCTTTTACTTATCCAAACCATTCCAAGACCATTTTCTAGGAACACATTGTACTTCATGATAGTGGTAAATTTAAGTCAATATGTTTCATCTTTATTTATAAAAAAAATACAAAATGTACAGAAAATTTGGAAAAATTAGAAATTTTCTAAATTTGAATTTCTATGCTCTTAAGACGGATAGGGAGACCTCATAAAATTTTTATTACTTAACATTCGCCATTTGTCTACTTTATGCTGGCATTATTTTGTAAATGTTATTTTCTTTTTTAGGACATTAGAAGGCTTAGAATTTTAGAAACAATTTTTAACATTTTCAGAAAAATTCACCACAAAATGTACAGAAAATTTGGAAAAATTAGAAATTTTCTAAATTTGAATTTCTATGCTCTTAAGACGGATAGGGAGACCTCATAAAATTGTTATTACTTAACATTCGCCATTTGTCTACTTTATGCTGGCATTATTTTGTAAATGTTATTTTCTTTTTTAGGACATTAGAAGGCTTAGAATTTTAGAAACAATTTTTAACATTTTCAGAAAAATTCACTTTTTACACAACCAATTTAGGGCGCTTAAATAATAGAAACCACCAATAAATGACCCAATTGTGAAAACTACACCAGTCAAATTATTCAAAACTGATTTAACAAACTTTATTAATCCTTTAGGTGTTCCACAAGATTTAAAGGAAAATGGAGGTGAAATTTCAAAATCCATTTTTTCCTGTAATGCAGAAAGGGTTAATGGCCAAACAAAACTAAATATTTATTACCCTAAGGGCTCATTCACACGACTGTATGAATGGGTCCGCATCTGTTCTATACCAGAACGGATGCGGACTCATTAATTTCAATGGGGCCGCAAAAGATGTGGACAGCACACAGTGTGCTGTCCACATCCGTTGCTCTGTTCCGTGGTCCCACAAAAAGATAGAACATGTCCTATTCTTGTCTATTTTGTGGGCATTTCTATAATGGGTCTCCTGATTGCAGAAAACACATGGGCGGCATCTGTGAAAATGAAAAATATTTAGCTGCCAATTTTTTTTTTCCAAAAGGGGTTACAGGAGTCTGGGAAGAAACCAGAGAACCTGGAGAAAAACCACGCAAACACAGGAAAGACATACAAACTCCGTGCAGATGTTGTCTTTGGTCTGATTTAAACTTAGGAACCCAGTGCTGCAAGGAACTAGTGTTAACTCATGACCTACCACTGCTAGCATTTTGATATCAGGATGATGTTTTTGATAAAGAAAACAATTATATATATTAATAGTAATCATGTATTCTTTTTTTAATAGTGGAAAGCTAATATATTATAGACTTTAGGCAAGTGTGTAAATGTAACGTTGGCTTACCTAAAGAAGGGCTGCTTGTAGCAAAATTTGCTAGAATGAAATTTGTGACAGGCCCTGGTATGGTCTTTCTGACAATAGGCTCCGAATGAGGCATCCAGGATAATCGAAGCCAGAACCAGTATTTTAGACAAAACAATCTTTGTACACAGTAATGCATTTAAAGGAAATGTGTCACCAAAAAGATTATCTGACAGTAAAAACCAGATAGTAGCACATATCCATTTTTCTAATCTGTTTTTATTTTCTGATTGCAGATTTTTTAAATTCTATTTCCTGTACATGACTATAGGGGTGGCCATCTTGCCTGAGCTGATCTTAACAGCATTTAGAAAGCATTAGAAAAATTGCTTTGCGCCATAGACAGAATGGTTAGGAGGGGACCTCATTGACTTCTATGGGAGAGTTTTCTAGGCAAGCTCTGTGACCTGTGCAGAGGTCATTGTACAAAGAAAGGATAGATAAGCTCTGGCAATCACATATTGTGAAAGGAGGATCATCTGTTATCTATTCACAGAGGTGATATTATTACAGGCTAGAATAGTTAGAATGATTGATAAGCAGATAACTTCAGTAAAGTGATCTGTACAGACCAGTGGGCCTATTATCAGGCCTAGTGGCCAGTGCAAAAACTCCATTGTATGGTTTTTAACTATAGGGACGGAAAATAAATAAATACCATCACCAAAAGTTCTGTAAAAATATGGTAAACATAAAAATGTGATTTAAACAATAGGTCATTTTCTGATGACACAATTTTAAGTGCTGATGTTACAGTATAAAATGTGTAGAAAGTGCAAATTGTAAGGGAAATACCCAAGTAGCAGATAGCCAAAAAAATGTCTCAAAAGCCCCCTGGTTTGGGCAACTAGCCAGACTTTCTGGACCATTTTATGTGTCCGGGCAGTCTCCGTTCATGTATTCTACTTATTTCTATTTTTTTCACTCTTAATCTATTTTGTTATCCTTGTAAGATCTCTTATACTCAATAAACTCTCTATTTTAAAACCTTGTTCTATTCGAGAAAAGAGACATTTATTTAAATAAGTACCAGAAGGGCCAGACTTCTTTATCAGGTTTGGGCAAATATGTGGCCTAGGAGCTATGCATGAACTAATCAATGTATACTTATATATTTCTGTAAATGTTATGCACAAAACTGCAACTGCATATACACTAAGGAAGATCTGCCAACAAAAGGACTTTTTAAGTGGGCATATTATTTTGAACAAACTCTCATTCCCCATAATTGGCCAGTATAAATGTGTGGCCAGGCACCTGATGAATGACCAAACACTCATTGGTGAAAGCATCTTTAATATGGCGTCAGGGCCGGACTGGGGATAAAAACCAGCCCTGGAAAAAGTTGCATACCATCCCCACAGCACTGCGTGTTTATTTACTTGTTTATAAAACTTGTGCATTTTAAAACACGTGTGTAAACACGAATATAAACTTTGCCCCATAATAGCTCTTTTTTAGAACCCCCATTGTTCATATTATCACAGTAGACCAACTTTTCCCAACCAGGATGCCTCCAGCCGTTGCAAAACTACAACTCTCAGCATGTCCAGACAGCGTTTGGCTGTCAGGACATGCTGGGAGATGTAGTTGTGTAACAGCTGGAGGTATCCTGGTAGGGAAACACTACAGTAGAGTGCGGATGACGCACTGTTATGGGGGCACTGTGGATGATACACTGATATGGGGGATCTGTGGATGACACTGTTATGGGGATCTGTGGATGACACTGTTATGGAGGATCAGTGGAGGACACACTTTTATGGGTGATCTGTGAATGACACTGTTATGGGCATCTGTGGATGACACTGTTATGGGGGCACTGTGGATGACACACTGTTATGAGGGATCTGTGGATGACAATGTTATGGGGGATCTGTGGATGACACTGTTATGGAGATCTGTGGATGACACTGTTATGGGTGATCTGTGGATGACACTGTTATGGGCATCTGTGGATGACACTGTTATGGAGATCTTTGGATGACACTGTTATGGGGGATCTGTGGATGACACTGTTATGGGGGATCTGTGGATGACACTGTTATGGGGGATCTGTGGATGACACTGTTATGGGGGATCTTTGGATTACACTGTTATGGGGGATCTGTGGATGACACTGTTATGGAGATCTGTGGAGGACACTGTTATGGGGGATCTGTGGATGACACTGTTATGGGGGATCTGTGGATAACACTGTTATGGAGATCTGTGGAGGACACTGTTATGGGGGATCTGTGGATGACACACTGTTATGGGGGATCTGTGGATGACACTATTATGGGGGATCTGTGGATGTTACTGTTATGGGGGATCTGTAGATGACAAACTGTTATGGGGGATCTGTGGATGACACTATTATGGGCGATCTGTGGATGACACTATTATGGGGGATCTGTGGATGACACTATTATGGGGGATCTGTGGATGACACTGTTATGGGGGATCTGTGGATGACACTGTTATGGGGGATCTGTGGATGACACTGTTATGGGGGATCTGTGGATGACACACTGTTATGGGGGATCTGGGGATGACACACTGTTAAGGGGCATCTGGGGATGACAATGTTATGGGGGGATCTGTGGATGACACACTGTTATGGGAGATCTGTGGATGACACTATTATGGGGGATCTGTGGATGACACACTGTTATGGGGGGATCTGTGAAGGACACTGTTATGGGGGATCTGTGAATGACACTGTTATGGGGGATCTATGGATGACACTGTTATGGGGGATCTGTGGCTGACACTGTTATGGGGGATCTGTGGATGACACTGTTGTGGGGGATCTGTGGATGACACTGTTATGGGGGATCTGTGGATGACACACTGTTATGGGGGTAATTTCACACCTGCTGTTCACCCATCGGATCCGTGTACCCGTGCACTGCCGTGCTGTCGCTCTTTCCCCATTGACTATAATAGGAGCAGGGGATGGAGCTATGGCCAGCACGGCAGCGATCACTGGACTAAAAAGTTGGACATGCAGTAATTTTTAGTCCGGCGATCTCTGCCATGCACTGCCGTGCTGCGCTGTAGCTCCGCCCCATGCCCCTATTATAGTCAATGGGGACAGAGCTCTGTCCGACTCACTCCGGTCTGGGACTTTGCCCCCCCCCCCATGTGAATAAAGATGTCTGCGGTCTGCTCTGCAGCGGCCACCCCGCCCCCAGAGCCTGCAGCCACCAGCCTGGTATTACTGCGCGGCCAGCCACAGCAGGCAGCCAGAAATCACAGGGGGGAGCAGAGCGGTCCGGAACGCACACTGCAGGCGCAGCAGGCATCAGACAGCCTCCTCACAGGTCGGCCAGCCGTGCACGTGAGTCAGGCCAGCAGCGCAGTGTGCCTGCAGGCGGCTGTGCGGCAGTCAGGGCTACCGGCCTACCGGGAATTTTCCCGGTATCCAGGTAGGCCAGTCCGGCCCTGTATGGCGCCCAAAATAATATTTTTGGGACAGTACATCATCCTGTTCTGTTGCTTTCCCCCTGAAGCTCCATCTCCTCAGACAGCGTTTTATTCATCTGTATGAAGACACATAATCACATTGACAATTGATTATCCCCATACAGTGGAAGTGATTGCTGCAAATGAATGTAACTCTTACCTTGTCTCACGATCACGCAGTTATCAGGAACCAACAGTTCATTCACGATAATTGCCTGGTCAGTCATTCCATGTAAAGGGGCCTTAACTGTATGAAGATAACAGGAGCAGAAGGTTAACAAAGTATGTGGTTGGTTTACTGCTTTAAGATCTGCCTGCTGGCGAATTTTATCTGAAAAGCCAGATACACTTTAAATAGGTAATTTCTATTTATGTTATTAGAGGGAGCATGTACGCAGAATACAAAAATGTTTTTAGTGGGAAATCATCTTCATTTCACAGTTTTAGTGTTACTCGTATAAGAGGTTTGAGCCGTTAGACATCTTTTAGAAAAACAAGGATGTCAGCAAATAAAGATGGAAACTGGAGCCAGAAATGATTTTGGATTTTAGAAGTCATGAGAATGCAAAATAATAATTTATTCATTGTTGTCTATTCTCCATTAATAATACTGAATGTATTTATTTAACTTAGTCCAGATTGTGCTGTCAGTCTGATGTAGCCTACAACTCAGTTCCTTGCCATATGCTGTGGTGTGCAGTTTTATTCTGGGACATCTCAACACACCCTACTTATTTCCCTTTTCCTACCAACAAATTAATTTAGCTGAAATATATAACAGTGAATCTGCTTCTGCACTTGGCTTAGTATTCCTCATTGTAATTTCCTGTTTATATGTGGACTTTATAAACATTGTAACACAATAGTGTGCTTTGCTGGGATCTGTATTGCTGGTTAAGCGAGCACCATACTATGAAATTGACACGACCCCCTGGGTTTTATATGATGAGATTCATTTTACAGTTTGGACCTTCATCTAACAGTGGTCATATGCTAGAGGTTCCAGATAATAGTTTTCTCAAAGATTTGTCCTTCATGGTTGATCTTTGAAGCTTGTTTAACTGGCAGGTCAATGCCTGCCTTGATCTGAGATCAGGACTGATCTTCTGTTGATGTCTTAAGCTGTTTGTAGATCCATGCCCATGGTGAACACTGGTCAGTTGGTGTAAAGACCTTCCAAGTATGCCAACAATTGCACCCTACAATGACTGAAAACTTTGAAGAAAACAATAAAGATTTACATAGACATTTACCTTTACATAGCATCTTTAACATTCTATAGCTATTTAAAGACCACTCCCTCACTGATTCTGGTCTGAGCAATAGGTTTGTCAATGCCCCTAAATGTTTGCTGCTTGCCTTTGACCTTATCTGATTGGATTTGCATGAACTCTAGCAGCTCTGACCTTATGCTTGATTTTGATGCTATGAAATGGTTTCTACTCATGTCAGCCATTGCCACAGATTCTACACTAGGGATACTGGCAACCCAGAAGATACACTTTACACTGTAGGTCTTGTGTCAGACATGATAACATCATGATATGATGATAATAGCAACCCAGAATATCATGGCAAATTTGTTCTCAATGACTACTAGTTTAATGTGACTGTCCATGAGCTCAAAAATGATATGTAAATCAGTACCTACAGAAAATAATTACTCATTTTTCCTCTTTGGTGCTTGCTCCTTAGCAGTATTTTTTTTTTTTTAGCTCAGCTGCATCATTGCAGAGCTGTGATCTCGGACTATAGCTTAGCTACAGTGCCTATATGGAGTCTAAGTTATTCAGAGACACAAGTCTTGCCTCCCCATCAGTTCAGGCTGCTGTTTCTTTCCCCCTTAAACCTCTGTCTTCTCAGATTGGTCGCTGTGCATACACACAACTCTCAGGCTCACCAGAAGGTCAGTGGAGGGAGAGCTGATTTCTATTACAGCAAAAGCAGAATGATATAGTACAGATTAATTAACCAGTGATTAGAAAAAGATGAATATCAGGTCATGTTTAATATGAATTTTCAATAATGAATAGGTGGCTCAACCAGTGTGTAAATTGGACGAAAATGGTGCTCTATATCCGTTGATACAAGCTCCTATGTATCAGAGGAAAAAACACTATAATCTAGAAAAAGGATATGGCACTCAAACTCTGGGGTACTAAGTCACAATTATTCTAATTTAATAGACATATATACACAAGTACATAAATCCCACATAAAATATCACATAAAATATATCGGCCCAGACCAATTGATAAAAAATATAACAAACAAATGCATGTATAAAAGGCAAGTATGGCGTGGATACGTGGTTCAGCACAATCGTTCTAATTGTACCTTGAATCGTCCCATATCTATTGGATTTGATAAATATCCTCTTGAATTAGGATTTCTTAAGTTAGAATCATTCCCATCAGGGTTTGACAGCTTTTGTGGCAATTAGTGCAAATATCAGTCATGCATCAGAGTATTGGTGGCGTCCCACCATTCAAAGTAAGTCCTCCTCCTACCTTTAGACGATCGCTTTTGTTCGATCTCTTACCATGACTTCTGACCCGTCTTCACCGCACTTTGCTTGGTATTGCGTCTCGTGCAGTCGGGCTCTCCAGCTGGCTCAACTCCGCCTTGGCGTCTCCTCGTGTGCGTGCTCAGCCGTCTCCCAATATGTAAAAGTGGTTAACACTTAGGGTCACGCTCCAGATTGGCCAATCTTTCAGTTCTTTAGTGCGCACTTACAGTCCTAGTGTCACGAAGGTTAGGATAATGTCCCCAAACGCGTTTCGAAGTCTCTTGTATAACCGACCTCTTCCTCAGTGTTATATGTCTATTAAATTAGAATAATTGTGACTTAGTACCCAGAGTTTGAGTGCCATATCATGTTTAATATGAAACTCTGTAGCAAAGATCCAAATCTATTCTTGGGCTCTACATCCAACTGCTCACTATTTCCAATGCCACTTCCCAATTACTAAGTGTTATTTATAGTACTAGTCTCAATCCCCCCTTCCCCATCATTTGGGACATTTGAACCCTTTGAAGCTCAAGGAACCAAGTAAAAGAGGAACCACAAAAGCTCTATCTGCTTTAATTAGGTCCTTGTCCAAAGCTGTGACATCATGCACCACATGTACGATATGAGCTCACAAAACACCAGTTGTATATTTGCCAAGTGTCAGGTCATATAATTTCTTTTCCACTTTTACAAACATAATTGACTTTTTCTCAGTGAATGTGTCTTTTATTAACCTGCCCAAAATTCGTCAACGCAGTTGGAGCAGATCTGGAGTCTGCATTGTCTGAAATCTTTCCACTTTTATAGAATTAACTTGTATAATAAATACATAATTTGTGTTTTGATCTGCCATCTGTTCCATTCAGTAGCGCTATCTGCGCTAGAATTAATAACCCCTCTCTGAATGTGCACCTTTAATAGAACAATGGTGGGCAGCTGGAAACGATAAAAGGGTCAAACTTAGGTTATATGTAAACTGTTCTTCGGTTAAGTACTAGTGATCACATTAATGAATAATTGATTCATTTCTATTTGTTTCAGAAGGGAAAATATTCAAATTATTTAATTTTAAACAGCATTAACAGGTCAAGTGTGCTAAACGAACTGTAGTGAATTCATGTGAATTCATCCCAATGTTGCATCATAGTGGCCATCTGTGTGCTTCTGGTGTTGGCAGTGTCCAAAATGATGTAAAGTTTTAGGGTGTCTTACTTTAATATATATAAAAGTACTTCTATTTATCCTTGCTTCTGGGGTAAATTTGCAGTCTGATAAAACCAGTTTTGTGGTGTGTTTATTTCCTATATAAAAGTACTTACATTAATCCTTGCTTTTGGGGTTGAAAGTCCGGTCTGATACAACCAGTTTTGTGGTGTGTTTATTTCATATATAAAAGTATATAGCGTGTAACAGAACATGTTCTATAGAAATCTATGTGGAATAAATTGACGACAGTGTAAAAGGAGCGTGCTTTTGCTTAACGCGAATATTTTCCTGTAAGGCTGAGTTCACACTTGAGTTATTTGGTCAGTTTTTGCCCCGTAACTGACTAAATGAGTGAAGTGTGAAGTGATTCTAAGAGCGACGCGTGTCATCTGGATGTCATACTGATTCATAGTACTGTTTCACTAGGACAGCGGACTCCCCATGCATATTTCTACAAAGCACAGTGTTCTACACTACTATGCAGGCTCTCAGCAGTCAGGAAATAGCTGTTTTTAATGCAATTCATCACGAATAATGACATCTCTAAATATTATGTCTGTTATTTGGATGGTTGACCTCAAAGAATGAGGAGAGCATCAAATAAGGGACGTGGCCCTGGTAGTGGTGCTGCTGGGGTTGGTGGAGCTCCTGTTGCAGGGAAAGGAGGTGGTCGATCTGTGCCACCTACACGCCCAAATAAAAACACCTTCCTCAGGTGCATGTTGGCGACAAGACATTCATCGTCAAATTGTAGGCCTGATTACAGGTGTACGAATGGTGAGGCCAGAACAAGTAGAGGCGGTAGTAGATTGGATGGCTGACAGTGCCTCCAGTTTCTTTTACATTGTCTCCCACCCAGTCCCCTGCTGAAAGCGCAGAGTTGGCACCTGCAGCCCATGGGCATATGTCTTTTACCTCACCCGCTTGCAAATCAGCCAAGCAGTCTGAGCCCCAAGTCATGCAGCAGTCTCTTATGCTTTTTGATGACTCTGCTGGCAGGGTTTCCATTGGCCATCTACCTAGCCCTGCCCCTGAAGATGAAGAGATTGAGTGCACCGATGCCCACCCACTTATGTTTCAGGATGTGCACATGGTAGGGCCACCGCAGCACGTCTCTGATGATGATGATGAAACACAGGTGCCAACTGCTGCTGCTTTCTGCAGTGTGCAGACAGGCAAGGAGGGCAGGGGTGAAGAGTGGGTTGAAGATGATGTGGAGGATGATGAGGTCTTAGACCCCACATGGAATCCAGGTCATGTGAGTGACGTGTGCATTTTAGAGGAAGAGGGGGTAGTCGCACAGTACCAACCCCACAGCAAAAGAGGGAGCAGGGTGCAA
The DNA here is from genome assembly GCA_033119425.1 of Bufotes viridis. Lineage (NCBI taxonomy): Eukaryota > Metazoa > Chordata > Amphibia > Anura > Bufonidae > Bufotes > Bufotes viridis. The sequence goes on from CM065591.1 coordinate 68,460,829, forward strand.
AAGCGGAGTACCGTCCCCTTACGGCATACGGCAGGGCGCAGAAGAAAATGAGCGCTGTATGGTTTTTGAAAGGCAGGTTTTGCTGAAATGGTTTTTAGATGCCATGTCCCATTTGAAGCCCATCTAATGCACCCTTACAGTAGAAACGCCCCAAAATTTGCGCCATTTTTGAAACTAGGGGATAAGGTGCCAGTTTTATTGGTACTACTTTGGGGTGACATATGATTTTTGATTGCTCTATATTAAGTTTTTTGTGAGGCAAGTAACCCAAAAATGTCTGTTTTGGCAATGTTTTTATTTTATTTTTATTACGGTGTTCATCTGATGGGGTAAGGTCATGTGAAATTTTTATAGGGCTGGTTGTTACAAACGCAGCTATACCTAATATGCATACTTTTTAAAATGTATTTGACTTTAACACAATAATAGCATTTTTTTGATATTTTAATTTCTCCATGTTCTAAGAGTTATAGTTTTTTTTTATTTTTTGAGCGATTTTCTTATGTAGGGGCTAATTTTTTGCGGAATGAGGTGACGGTTTTATTGGTTTTATTTTGTGGGACATACGCATTTTTGATCACTTGTTGTTGCACTTTTTGTGATCTAAGATGACAAAAATGACTTTTTTTGACACAGTTTTTATGTATTATCTTTTTCTGTTGTTTATCGGACAGAGTTGATTATGTGATATATTTATAGAGCCGGCCGTCACAGACGCGGCAATACTAAATATGTCTCTTTTATTTTAATTTTTCTATTTTTAACAATTTTTTTAAATTAATTGTGGATTTTTTTTTTTTACATGTAAAAGCAATTTTCTTTTTAACACTTTATTTTTTTATTTTTTATTTTACACTTTGAGTCCCCCATAAGGTCATACAATAACTCTGGGGGGCATTTAAATTCATTTTTATTTATTTTTTCACTATTGATTTCTCCTGTAACTGGGGCTGACATAGTAGCCCCAGTTACAGGGGAAATACAGCCCCCAGAGAGGCTGTACAGCAGAACACATCGCTGTACAGCCTCAGTGCAGGACTGATTGTGGTCTGTGAAAGACCCGACAGCTCCTGCACACTGCCGGCCCTGGCGGTCACATGACCACCGGGCCGGGACAGTAAGCGCATCGTACTTCCTGCTCTGCACACACAGCGCTAGATGAGCATTGTGTGTGCAGCGATCTAGGAGGCAGGGACACCTGGGAACTGTCCCTGCCTTCTCTCTGGGTTGGCCTACTGTCACTGATAGCAGGCAACCCGCTCGGCAGCTGCACGATTAGCGTGCAGCTGTTATCTCTGACTGGGTATTTGCAGTGGTGGTAGGGCCTGAGGCGGATAGCAGTTTGGCGCATGTCCTACCGCCTCCGAGGATTGCAGGATGTTTCTCGTTGCCTCCTGTTGCCTCCTCCTCCTACTCCACTTCCTCCTCTACTGCCTCCTCACTCGATCAGCGTAGCAACTGCACCACCAGCTTCAGCACAGCCAGGGGGAAACAACAGCAGGCTATTCTGAAACCCATCTGTTTGGGGGAAAAACCCACACCACGCAGGAGCTGCGGATGGGCATGGAACAACAGACCGATGAGTGGTTGGTGCCGCTGAGCCTCAAGTCTGGCCTGGTGGTGTGTGATTACGGGCAAAATCTCGTAGCAGCTCTGGGCCTAGCAGATTTGACGCAAATCCCTTGCCTTGTGAATGTTCTGAATTTGGTGGTGCAGAGGTTACTGAAAAAATACCCTGATATGTCAGAGCTGCAGTGCGGGCCATCTGTGCGTGCTTTTGGGGTTCTCACCCTGCTGCTGCTCGCCTGTCTGCGCTGCAGCGTAACTTCGGCCTTCTCGCTCACCGCCTCATGAGCAATGTACCCACAGGGTGGAACTCTACCTTGCACATGCTGGAGAGAATGTGTGAGCAGCAACAGGTGATAGTGGAGTTTCAGCTGCAGAACGCACGAGTCAGTCGCTCAGCAGAACAGCACCACTGGCAGGATGTGTGTGCCGTGGTGCCTTGTTTCGAGTACTCCACCAACATGGCCAGTGCCGATGATGTTATCCTCAACGTTATTATCCCATTTCTATGTCTCCTTGAAAAACACTTTGGGCAATGATAGAAGAGGATGTGGCACAGGAGGAAGAGGGATTATTTCCATGGTTATCAGGCCAGTCATTCACAAGTGGCTTGGAGGGTGGGTTCCTTCACCAACATAGGCCAGGTACACAATTGTCCAGCCAGGACACAGGTCTGGAGGATGAGGAGGATGATGATGAGGAACCGTGTTCACAGCAGGGTGGCACCCAAAGCAGCTCATGGGCATCACTGGAGCGTGGCTGGGGGGATACAGAGGACAGCTTGTCGTTGCCTCTGGGGAGCCTGGCACACATGAGCGACTACATGCTGCAGTGCCTGCGCAACTACCGCCGACTTGCCCACATTGTAACCACTTCTGATTACTTGGTGGCCACCTTGCTGGACCCCCGCTGGAAGGACAACGTGCCATCATTAATTCCGTCACTGGAGTGTAATCAGAAGATGCGCGAGAACAAGTGCATGCTGGTAGACGCACTGCTGATGGCATTCCCACTTGACAGCGGGGGCTCAGTGGAAGCACAAGGCGAAAGCAGAGTAAGAGGAGAAAGAAGTCGCTAACGCAGCTGGGTCACCGCCAGCACCTCAGAAGGAAGGGTTAGCATGGCCGAAATGTGGAAAACCTTTGTCAGCACACCACAACAACCAGCAGCTGATACGGAACGTCTTAGCAGGAGGCAGCATTTCAGGAATATGGTGGAACAGTACGTGTGCACACACATACACACACTGACTTAATGGTCTGCCCCACTCAACTACTGGGTCTCCGAATTGGGCACATGGCCTGAGCTTGCCCTTTATGCCTTAGAGGTGCTGGCCTGCCCTGCGGCCAGTGTATTGTCCGAATGTGTGTTTAGCATCGCAGGGGGCGTCATTACAGACAAGCACATCTGCCTGTCCACAGCCAGCGTGGACAAGCTCACCTTTAATAAAATGAAACAGGCATGGATCCCACAGGACTTGTCCGTACCTTGTGCTGAGTAGATAAGTATACCGGCCGCACCCAGCCATTGTTATACTCAAGCACACTTTCTCTTTGTGTTCTCTTTTTCTTTTCCCAATATTTTAGGGCCTTCCTTACCAAAAAAATAAAAAATAAAAAAATAAAGGAAAAAAATTATTAAAAAAACAGCAAAAACAGTGTTGGTTACCTCCTCCACTGCCGCTTCCACCTACACCGCTACGTCCACCGCCTCCTCAACCCCCTACTCCACTTTGAACTCCGCCTCCTAGTTCAAGATTATTATTTTAAATAGTTTTTTTCTATTCTATGTTATTTTAAGTCATTTCCATATCCACATTTGTTTGCAGGGCAATTGTCCTGCTCTTACCCCCATTTGGCTTTCTTTTGCAGCCCTCTAGCCCTTACTATAACTATTTTACAGCCATTTTAGTGCACCAAAGTTCAGGTCCCTATTGACTTCAATGGGCATCGGGTTCGAGTTTAGGTCAAGTTCGGGTCCCACACCCGAACTTTGACCCGAAGTTCTGCTGAACCCGGCGAACTGGACCATCCACGGGTCCGCTTATTCCTACTCACTTCAGCAAGTGGCATTTATCATGTAGAGAAAGTTCATACAAGGCACTTACTAATGTATTGTGACCATGTTGCTTTCTTTGCTGGCTTGATAAATTTTTCCATCACATTATACACTGCTTATTTCCATGCTTACGACCCCCCTGTAATCCATCAGTGGTGGTCTTAGTTGCACACTATAGTAAAAAGCATCAGCCTCTTTGGTGGCCGGGACCTTGGGAGCGCACATAGGCTGGTGCTTTTTCCTATAGTATGCAAGCACTGCCAACGCTGCTGCCCATGGAAATGAGCAGTGTATAATGTGATGGAGAAATGAATCCAGCCAGCAAAGAAGCAATATGGATAATAACAATGCTTAGTAAGTGGCTTGTATTAACTTTCTCTACATGATAAATGCAATTTACTAAAGTGAAGCAACCCCTTTAACACGTCCATTTTTATTGCATAGGAAATGCCGCAAAACTGAAACCAATAAACCTGGCGGAATTGCATTTTTTCCCAATTCCTCCCTATTTGGATTTTTTTTCCAGCTTCCCACTATATATTTTGTGATATTAAATGGTGCCATTTAGCTGAATGAGGGCTTGCTTTTGCAGGACAAATTGTATTTTCTAATGGGCCATTAGAAAATACAATTTGTCCTGCAAAAGCAAGCTTTCATACAGCTATGTGAATGGGAAAAAAAATAAAGCCACGGGTGGGCAGAGATTAAAAAATGATAATGAAAAAATGGAAAATCGCTGCAGCAGGAGTTGTTAAAGGGTTTCTGTCACCTAAAAAATGGGTATTAAGCTGGCTGACATTAGCAATGTGCTAATGTCAGCTGAACATAACTATATTAGTGCCATCTCACTGCCTGTCGCCGTCATTGAGAGAAACGAACGTTATAATATGCTAATTAGCCTTTAGAAGCGGGGGGGAAGGGGGCATTGCCCCTGCTCCTAGAGTCTCCGTTCTCTCACCTCATATTCGGCGAGGAAGCTGGCAGTCAACAAGCGCCCTTTTACTCACTGCGCCTGCGCCGTATACTGAACGGGATGGAGCAGATTTACACTGCAGACGTGCCTGGAGGTAGGACACCAACGCTGCCTGGCCCTGTCAATCTAGTAAAGCAGGACGTTGCCAGAGGCAGGAGAACGGAGCCTCTAGGAGCAGGGGCAACACCCCCCCCTCTCCTAGAGGTTAATTAGCATATGATAAAAGTTCGTTTTTCTCAAGAACGTCGCCAGGCAGTGAGATGGCACTAATATAGTTATGTTCAGCTGACATTAGCACATTGCTAATGTCAGCCTGCTTAATACCCATTTTTCAGGTGACAGGAACCCTTTAAAGCAGAGCTGTCTGTTTTAGTAGCTACTTGCATTCTCAGTGCAATTTCATGTCTAGAACATCTATTCTTATGACTCTATATTGTGCCATTTCATTGTTAGGAAGTAATCAGCAAATGGTTACCTACTATGGGAGTGCAAAAATACATACCAACCCAAACAAGGGTTACCAATAAGTCAGTGCCCCAGTAGAGAGCTGACTTGCAATTACATAAGAATAAAAGAGTCGCTGTAGCTCAATTCTAAAGACAATACATGATTCTTTATTTAATACATTTTATTAATCACATCAACAAGAAAAAGTGTGGTCATCCTGAGCAGGGCCTCCATCAGGGGGGTACAGCCGATACCCCAGTAAGGGGCACGGCCAGTTCCAATTCAATTTTTTTTTTTTTTTGCCATTTGTCAGTGACTTCACTGACTTGATAGTCCGCGTTGCTACCTATAGGGAGGCAATTGATTATTCCTTGCCCGGCGCCCCTAACCCCCCCCCCCCCCCCTTACTGATTCCCGTATATTACCTGCATTCCCCTTTAAAAGGCTGTGACTCTCTGAGCCGCTGCGCAGAGAAACGCAGCTGCGCAGGTGACGTCAGATGCTGGCCGCTGCCTCACGCCGCCTGCGCCTTCAGATTAGCGCGGAACTAAGTTCTGGGAGTCTGGGACTGGAAAAAACTTTTGTGGAAGCCAGGAAGCCTGCCCTAGTGCCCTCGCGCCTCTTAGCCAGCCTTGGAAGAAGTCAGTGCCGGCTCCATGCTTCAGCCTCCACTCCATCACATGTTCGACGGACCCCAATGATTCATTATTAAGGTGACAGGTCCATTAGGTTACTTGTTTCCTAAATAATGTTATGAGCTGAGCTATTTCAAAGCCTCCAAATTATTTATTTTCATATTGATCCTTATGTTGTCTACTTGGCTAGGCAGCTCTATGTTGTGTGGTCTTTGCTCGTTGGTAAAATGCAAAGCTGTTTTGTGGATTACCCCACAGGGCCATGATCCTGATCCTCCATCACTTATTGTTATTAACCCCTCCCTTGCCAGCCCACCCAGCCCCATTTAGCTGTGTGTTCTGCTTTGAAAAAAATGTTTAGGCCATGAAGGGGTTAATTAAGTGTTGGAGGGGGTGGGGGTTTTATTGTGCATATTGTGTTTGGGATCAATTTAACAAGTTTGACCAGTTGGGTTTGAGAGTGGTTGAGTGTCTTCCACAGATCCCCCTATAACAGTGTCATCCACAGATCCCCCATAACAGTGTCATCCACAGATCCCCCCATAACAGTGTCATCCACAGATCACCCCTATAACAGTGTGTCATCCACAACACAGATCCCCCATAACACTGTGTCATCCAAAGATCGCCCATAACAGTACGTCATCCACATATTCCCCCCCATAACAGTACGTCATCAACAGATCCCACCCATAACAGTTTCATCCAAAAATTCCCCTCATAACAGTGTCATCCACAGATCCACCATAACAGTGTGTCATCCACAGCACAGATCCCCCATAACAGTACGTCATCCAGAGATTCCCCCCCATGACAGTACGTCCTCCACAAATCCCCCTCATAACAGTACGTCATCAGTTTATGTAACCTGTGAGTGAATTTGCCTGTCTTTGCAACGCATTGGACACAGGAGTATATATTGCACTGGACACAGGAGTCTAAAACGCAATGGACTCATGACTTTGTGATGCACTGGATGCAGGAGTCTGTAACACACTGAACGCAGGACTCTGTAACGCACTGGATGCATAAGTATATAATGCACTGGACGCAGGACTTTGTAACGCACTACTGGACGCAGGACTTTGTAACGCACTGGATGCAAAGTACATAATGCACTGGACGCAGGACTCTGTAACGAACTACTGGACGCAGGACTTTGTAACGCACTACTGGACGCAGGACTTTGTAACGCACTACTGGACGCAGGACTTTGTAAAGCACTACTGGACGCAGGACTTTGTAAGCACTACTGGACGCAGGACTTTGTAACGCACTACTGGACGCAGGACTTAATTTTAAAAAAGAACACTCACAAGAGAGAGAATACAAGCCTTCCCCTGGCCCTGCTACCTGCTAGTCTATTCTTTCTCCTCAGTAGGTGCTGCCTGCTCATCCCGTGCACTTATGAAACAGTCTGCCTCCTGCAGAGTCTGCACTGTACGAGTGGCAGGGACAGGGAGATAGCAGTGGCTATGAAGGGAAAACTCCAGAGCCTTTCTGCTGCCTGGCCAACCGTATGCTGCCACAGCGCCAGCCCAGCCTGCAGGACATCAGAGAGGCCTGGGTTCCACATTATAGTACATTTACATTTATTTATTATCAAAAAGCATCATACATCACTAAATAAAAACATTTTTTACTGTCCCATTAAGCAAAAGCCAGAATATAATAAAAGACTGGACTTAGTATTAACCAATAGACCTGACAGAATAACAGATGTGCAGGTTGGGGGACACCTGGGAAATAGTGACCATAAAGTAATAGCCTTCTAATTATCATTCAAAAGAGCAATTCTACAGGGAGGAACAAAAATACCAAACTTCTAAAAAGCTAAATTTTGCCAACTAAGCGAGGCCATAGGCCTAACTAACTGGGACAAGTCCTCAAAGTCCTCAAAAATAAAATACAGCCACAAAATGGGATATCTTTAAAAGCATCCTAAAATCTCATTGTGAGAGGTACATACTGTACGGTAATAAAAGGTTAAGGAACAAAAAAAACAAACAATGTTGATAAATTGAAATGGAAAAAAAAAAAATGACAAAAAGAAAGCATACAAATCACTAAAACAGGAGGGTAACGAGGAAGCTCTGAAAAACTATAAGGAAAAAAATAGAATATGTAAAAAACAAATAAAGCAGCCAAACTAGAGACTGAGAGATTAATTGCCGAAGAGACTAAAACTAACCCTAAAATGTTCCTCAATTATATAAATGTTAAGGCCTCTTTCACACTTGCGTTGTTAGGATCCAGCATGCACTTCCGTCGCCGGAAGTGCCCACCTGATCCGTAACAACGCAAGTGAACTGAAAGCATCTGAAGACTGACAGCCAGGAGGCTATTAAAGTCCTGGTTGCCATAGTAGTAGTGGGGAGCGGGGGAGCAGTATACTTACCGCCTGTGCAGCTCCCGGGGCGCTCCAGAATCACGTCAGAGCGCCCCATGCGCATGGATCACGTGATCCATGCGATCACGTGATCCACGTGCGTGGGGCGCCCTGACGTCACTCTGGAGCACCCCGGGAGCCACACGGATGGTAAGTATACTGTTCCCCCGCTCCCCACTACACTTTACCATAGCGAGCAGGACTTTAGTGTCCTGGCTGCCATGGTAACCATTCAGAAAAAGCTAAACATCGTATCCGGCGATGCGCCGAAACGATGTTTAGCTTAAGGCTGGATCTGGATTAATGCCTTTCAATGGGCATTAATTCCGGATCCGGCCTTGTGGCAAGTGTTCAGGATTTTTGGCTGGAGCAAAAAACGCAGCATGCTGCGGTATTTTCTCCGGCCAAAAAACGTTCTGGTCCTGAACTGAAGACATCCTGATGCATCCTGAACGGATTTCTCTCCATTCAGAATGCATTGGGATAATCCTGATCAGGATTTTTCCGGCATAGAGCCCCGACGACGGAACTCTATGCCGGAAAAGAAATACGCAAGTGTGAAAGAGCCCTAAAAAGTATAAATTTGAAGGTGTCGGCCCTTGAAAGAGTAATGAGGGGGGAGTTGCAGAGAGCGACGAGGAGAAAGCAAAGCTGTTAAATATTTTTTTCTCCAATTTATTCAATGAGGAAAATAAACTGTCAGATGAAATGCAGAATGTAAAAGTAAATTCCCCATTAAAAGTGACCTGTCTGACCCAAGAAGAAGTACAACAGCGACTTAAAAAGATTAAAATAGACAAATCGCCAGGACCGGATGGCATACACCCCCGTATCCTAAGGGAATTAAGTAATGTCATAGCCAGACCCTTATTTCTGATATTTGCGGACTCTATACTGACAGGAAATGTTCCACAGGATTGGCGCATAGCAAATGTGGTGCCAATATTCAAGAAGGGTCCAAAAACAGAGCCCGGAAACTATAGGCCGGTAAGTTTAACATCTGTTGTGGGGAAACTGTTTGAAGGTTTTCTGAGAGATGCTATCGTAGAGGATCTCAATGGAAATAAGCAAATAACGCCATATCAGCATGGCTTCATGAGGGATCGGTCATGCCAAACAAATTTAATCAGTTTTTATGAGGAAGTAAGTTCTAAACTTGACAGCGGCGAATCAATAGATGTCGTATATCTGGACTTCTCCAAAGCATTTGACACTGTACCACAAAAAAGGTTAGTATATAAAATGAGAATGCTCAGATTGAGAGAAAATCTCTGTATGTGGGTAAGTGGCTGAGTGATAGAAAACAGAGGGTGGTTATTAACGGTAGATACTCAGATTGGGTCACTGTCACTAGTGGGGTACCTCAGGGGTCAGTATTGGGCCCTATTCTTTTCAATATATTTATTAATAATCTTGTAGAAGGCCTGCACAGTAAAATATCAATTTTTGCAGATGACACTAAACTGTGTAAAGTAATTAACACTGAAGAGGACAATATAGGGCTACAGAGGGATCTGGATAGATTGGAGGCTTGGGCAGAAAAGTGGCAGATGAGGTTTAACACTGACAAATGTAAGGTTATGCACATGGGAAGGAAAAAGTCACGTGTACGTATTAAATGGTAAAACACTGGGTAACACTGACATGGAATAGGATCTTGGAATTTTAATAAACAGAAAACTAAGCTGCAAAAAACAGTGTCAGGCAGCTGCCGCCAAGGCCGATAAGATAATGGGTTGCATCAAAAGGGAAAGGGGCATAGATGCCGTGATGAGAACATAGTCCTACAAATCGCTAGTCAGACCACACATGGAGTACTGTGTACAGTTCTGGGCTCCTGTGAACAAGGCAGACATAGCAGAGCTGGAGAGGGTTCAGAGGAGGGCAACTAAAGTAATAACTGGAATGGGGCAACTACAGTACCCTGAAAGGTTATCAAAATTAGGGTTATTCACTTTAGAAAAAAGACGACTGAGGGGAGATCTAATAACTATGTATAAATACATCAGGGGTCAGCACAGAGATCTGTCCCATCATCTATTTATCCCCAGGACTGTGACTGTGACGAGGGGACATCCTCTGCGTCTGGAGGAAAGAAGGTTTGCACACAAACATAGAAAAGGATTCTTTACGGTGAGAGCAGTGAGACTATGGAACTCTCTGCCTGAGGAGGTGGTGATGGTGAGTACAATAAAGAAATTCAAGTGGGGCCTGGATGTATTTCTGGAGTATAATAATATTATAGGTTATAGCTACTAGAGAGGGGTCGTTGATCCAGGGAGTTATTCTGATTGCCTGATTGGAGTTTGGAAGGAATTTTTTATTCCCCTTAAGTGGGAAAAATTGGCTTCTACCTCACAGTATTTTGTTTGCCTTCCTTTGGATCAACTAGTAGGATGACAGGCCGAACTGGATGGACAGATGTCTTTTTTCGACCTTATGTACTATGTTACTATGTTTCCGCGAATTCTTTTCCCTCCTTTCCGTCTCTCCTCAGTGCGCAGGCGCACTGTTATGGGGGCATCTGTGGATAACACTGTTATGGGGGATCTGTGGATGACACTGTTATGGGCATCTCTGGATGACACTGTTATGGGGGATTTGTGGATGACACACTGTAATGGGGCATCTGTGGATGACACTGTTATGGAGGGGATCTGTGGATGACACGTAGCATCTTATGCTATATATGTGTCATCCACAGATCCCTCCCCATAACAGTGTCCCTGTGTAAATAGTGACCCCCAATACACAGCAGTCTGTATATGTAAAGTGTAGGCATAATCTTTAACCTGTGCTTTGTTAAAGTAGGGCAGTGGTCTGTACTGAGCGAATTTCTCAAAATGGTTTGATCCAAATTTTTTCGTGGCGAATCACGTTAAAAAACAGCTATTTACTGGCTGCAGAGAGCCTTTGTAGTGGTGTAGAACACTGTGCCTTGCAGTAACACGCATAGGGAGTCTGCTGTGGTAGTGAAACAATACTGTGAGTCAGTATAACATGTAGATGACAGGCATTGTTCTTAGACTCACTGCACACTTCACTTATTTGGGCAGTTACGGGGCCAAAACTGACCAAATAACTCAAGTGTGAACTTAGCCTTACAGGTCAAAGCACCAGGTATAAAGAACTGTGCAGAGGCCCAAGATCATAGCGTGAAAGAGTGCACTCCTTTTACACCAATTCACTGATCCCACATAGATTTGGTCTGTACTAGACTGGGGGTATAGGGCCTTGTGTGACAAGTGCTGTGCCATGATCTGATCGGAATAGTGAAACATAAGGCTGTGGACAGACAGTGAGGGGAAGAGGTGTCACAGCAGCACAGAGTATTCGCAGAGTGTTATCTGTGCACTCATATGGTTAAATGCATGAGGAGGGGAATGAAGGCAGGGGGGAGGCATAGATTTGAATGGAAGGGGCTTCACAGCAGTACAGAGTGTTTCAATGTAGTGGTCTAGCGAGATGCAGGGATCTGTCCACTCATCTGTTTTGCAAGGAGGAGGATGGAGTGGAGACAACATGGAGATTACAGACAGCAAATGGAAGAGGCTTCACAGCAGCACAGAGTATTTCAGTGCAGTGGTGTAGCGTGGTGCAGTAATCCGTCCACTCATCTGATTAAATGCATATTAGGAGGGGGATGGAGACAACATGAAGATCACAGACAATCTGTGAATGGAAGGGGCATTACAGCAGCACATAGAATGTCAGGACTCCTGACTCCTACTAGTACTCACTCTCACTATCTAAGTAGCGTTGCGGAGCAGACAGGCCGGATGGACGGAAGCGTAACATCACTCACTGCGTCACGTGCCTGCTCCTCCCACTTTAACAATGAAGCAGGCGGCGCAGGCGCGGAACGAATTGAGTGACATTACGCTGCCGTCCAGCCAGGTCTGCCTGCTGCGCTTCTTTGTTAGTGAGTAGTACTAGTAGTACAGACCCTGGGCAGCTGCTCCGCGTTAAAGACGGCCCTGCAGGAGGAGCCTCTCACGGGGCCCCCTGGTGGCCACGGGCCCTCGGTCCATGCCCGGGTGCTTGCATGGACAGTCCCCCCTGGCTGTGTCTCAATAGAACAATTACCAATGATAAAGTTATGGATTCCAGAAAGCAATAAATGGTATAATAGGAACACCATAAGCCAAAAATAGTAAAAGAGCTATGCCCTATAACTAGAAATGAGCGAATTTCTCAAAATGATTCGATCCAAATTTATTCGTGGTGAATCACGTTAAAAAACAGCTATTTACTGGCTGCAGAGAGCCTTTATAGAGGTGTAGAACACTGTGCCTTGCAGTAACACGCATAGGGAGTCTGCTGTGGTAGTGAAACAATACTGTGAGTCAGTATAACATGTAACAGGCATTGTTCTTAGACTCACTGCACACTTCACTTATTTGGGCAGTTACGGGACCAAAACTGACCAAATAACTCAAGTGTGAACTTAGCCTTACAGGTCAAAGCACCAGGTATAAAGAACTGTGCAGAGGCCCAAGATCATAGCGTGAAAGAGCGCACTCCTTTTACACCAATTCACTGATTCCACATAGATTTCTACAGAACCTGTTCTATTAAACGTTTATGCAAATAGAGACCCCCCCCCAACAGAGTGGAGAGGGTGTCAGCAGAAAGTTTGTGTTGAAGTCACTGAATATTTTGCCCTTCCTCTGATCCGTCAGAACAATAACCCCCAAAAAACGCATCCTGTCTGTGGAGCATCGGTCGGCATTTGCTCAATAATCCATCAGTATTGCTAAAGCCCCCCCCAAAAAACAGGAGTAAATCCAAAACAGAGATGACACATGAATGGAATATTTGCATGTCTTCTGTATTTTGTACCCACTCCTGCTTTTGGCTACCAAATCATAAGCCAATTCTGATGCAAAATAGGGACCATGTCATGCAGGCCTTATAGCTGTTACATAGACAGGATCCGTTGTGCATCTAATTTTTCCTTCCTTCTGACAGATCAGAAGAAGGGTCAAATAAACGATGATGTCATCCAGGCCAAAAGGCAAAATAGTGGCCCAGTCATGAAGTAGGGAGGGTGGGAACAGTATGAGAAGCCCACAGAGTTGCCCTATGACAGTGGTGAGGTGGAAGCAGCATGAGGAGACTACAGAGCGGTCCAATGACAGAGTCTGGAGGTGGAAGCAGCATCAGGAGGAGGCCACACAGTAGCACAATGACAGTGTGGAGGTGGCAGAAGCATCAAGAGGCCCTAGAGTGGCACAATGACAGAGCGTGGAGGTGGCGGCAGTAGCAGCATCAGAAGGAGGCCACAGGGTGGCACAATGACAGTGTGGAGGTGGCAGCAGCATCAGGAGACCTGCGTGGTGAGGTGGCAGCCGCATCAGGAGACTACAGAGTGACCCATTGACAGAGTGGGGAGGTGGGTGGCAATACCAGTACCAGCTGAAGATGGTGGGTGAAAGAAGGAGCACTTGGCATCAGATGTGTGACATCAGGCAGTTGGCAGCATCAGAATAGTAGCTGAGGCAGGTAGCCAGAAGTATTGGTGTGGCACCATGGATCTTGTCTGATGTACTGTATCAGGCATTGGTGGGTACAAATCCTGGCTGATCCATGCCTGATTCATTTTGACAAAGGTCAGTCTCTCCACATTTTGGACAGGCGAGTTCTTTTTGGGCTAACTATGGCCCCCTCCGCTCTAAACATCCGCTCTGATGCCACGCGACAGGACAGCTTTTCCAAACTCTGCCAGTTGTGTCCACAAATCCATTTTGGCTGCCTAGTAGTCCAGTGAATCTTCAATGTGGGGTGGCAGGGTGCTGTCCAAGTATGCCACCACCTGCTGGTTCAGGTTCTTCTCCAGGTCTAGCTGCTTCTGCTGCTGCTGGTGAGTAGTTTCTTCACCAGGCGGGTGATGAAAGCTGCTCATCAGCGACTGTTGACTCATGTTGCTGCTGATGGAGCTAACTGCTCCCCCCCCACCATATCAGGGCCCACCCAGTCAGACCTGCGAAAGGATGGATGATGGTGCAGATAGGCAACTGCCAACTGACTACATAGGATGTCTCTATAGTAGTTCAGTTTGTCCTCCCTCTCACCGGGTGTAAAAAGCCCCCATTTTGGACTGGTGCTAAGTGTCCAACAAAGTGGAGAGCCAGAAGTCATCCCTCTGCCGAATGCTGATAATTCTGCTGTCACTACGCAAGCAAGTGAGCATGCATCAGGCCATTTGTGCAAGTGACTCAGAGCGACTCCCTGCCTCCATCTCCACTGCATAATGCCCCGGTGTGTCCGGGTCCTCTGCCTCGTCTTCCTCATCACCCTATAGCTTCTCTGGCTGCTCCTGCTCCTCCTCTTCTGGCACCTGTGTATAAAAACCACCCATTTCACTACACATTGCTTGTGCTCCAATGTCCTCCTGCTCCTCCAGTTCAGCCCCCACAGGGCACATGTGGCCATGAGATCTAGGTGCCATGTCTCCAGTCCCCTGACCAGCCAAATTTACCAGTTCCTGTTCTAGGACATGAAGCAGTGGAATGACGTTGTTCATCTTGTAGTCCTGGCGACTGACAAATAATGTCGCCTCCTCAAAGGGCCTGAGCAAAGGGCAGGTGTCACGCATTAGCTGCCACTAGCTGACATCGAAGTTACACAGGGGAGTATTTGTCACAGTTGTACCGAGACATACGGAGGTCCCGGCGACAGTGAGTGTCAGCAGATTTGTGAGACTGGCAACACGTGGTTTGATCTGTCAGGTTTTCCTTGTGGATTAATAGGATGCTGTGTTGTTTCTCGTAATGGCTATACCCCTTTCCTCCAGGCCTTGTTTATGTGGTCATTTAACCTTCCTTATTTATAGTTGCTTCTCCCACTATGCTGTGCGGTTTATTGCTTCTGTGCCTGTGAATTGTTTCTGGTTGGATCTCGGCTTAGAACCCAAACAAAATACAAAAAGGAATAAGAGACTTAACTTCAAAAAGGCAATGGAAGCACCAGGAACTGTGTGTTGCATTTCCCTGTTGTTTGTATTAGGCCTGAAGTAGATTCCTGTTCGTCCTTCCTTTTGTAGGAACAGGTAGTCCCATCCCTGCCATTTCCTCACTTCACCACACAACGGCAAATACTTTTGTTTGTGCTACTAATACACACAAAAAAAGTGCTTTAGAACATACAACTGCACCGCTGAATGGCAAATATATATATTTTTGCCACTAATACTAATACTCATTTCATCACACAAATTCTTTTTTTTTGCCACTAATACATGCCAAAAAGGACTTTAGCACATATAACTGCACCGCTGAATGGCAAATAGGACCTTACTTTTTTCACTTATACGTGCCACAAAAGGCTTTAGAACATATAACTGCACCGCTGAACAGCAAATAGGCCCTTGTTTTTTTCCAGTTATACATGCCAGAAAAGGCTTTAGTACATATAACTGCACCGCTGAAGACAAATAATATATATATTTTTTGCCACTAATACATGCCAAAAAGGGCTTTACAACATATAACTGCACTACTGAACTGCAAATAATATATATTTTTTGCTAGTAATACACGCCAAAAAGGGCTTCAGAACATACAGATGTAGTAGAGTTTTAACACACATGTTTTATGAGACGTGTTATCTAAACTAAATGCGTTAAGCAAACACCTTCAATTGCATTTCAATGGTTTTTGTTTCAAGATAACGGGATGAGTTAAGAAATTTGAGTTAAGAGTTTGTGTGTTAACCCTGCTTCATTTGTATAACTGCACCGCTGAACGGCAAATAATATATATTTTTTTGCCACTAATTCACGCCAAAAAGGGCTGTAATTTTCTAACTTCACCACACAACGGCTAATAAGCCCTTTTTTTCCACTAATACAAGCCAAAAAATAGTTTAGAACATATAACTGCACGGGAAAAGGGCAAATAAGACTTAGAAATATTTCCTTGTAATAAACACTGTTAATGTATTAAACAGCACTTGCAACCCAACAAGATCAGTTTTCTGGAGTTACAGATCTGTATAATGGCAATTTGGATCCCCAGTCAGTGCAGCAAGGTGTAATAGGATTGTTCCTATTATCCCAGGCTGTAAACTCCCCTACTGAACCCTGTTCTGCTATAATACTGTGGAATGATTCCTCCCTATCCTTTTCCTGAACTTCTGTACAGCAAAATAAAAGTTTTTTCTACCACTGTCCCTAGTGCCTGCTGACGTCTCTCCCTGCACTAAGTACACTGGAAAATGGCTGAATCCAAGATGGCTAAGGCTATTTATAGGGCTGTGACATCACAGGGCTGGCTGACTGCTGATTGGCTGCATGCATGGCATTGTGTGTGATCCCTCGTTCCTAGAGTTCCTTGCTCCATGTCCTAACACGTGCAGCAGCCATTTCAGGAAAAAATGCGATTTCTTACCACAAAGTGCGAAATTCAGATTCGGTGCAATTCAAATTTTTCCTGAAATCCGGATTGAATTCATGTTCGTCAACTTCGATTCGCTCATCTCCACCTATAACACAAGTAAATGTAGATAGATTCCATATTAACATACCCATGGTAAGTATATACACACCCCAAAACACACAGGACGGCAATACCTTCCTCTGGAGGTACAATTCACCTTGTGAATGCATAGTATTTAAGCCATGTGTCCACTAATCAAAACACACCATTGTCCCTAACGATTTATTTACCTGCTGATGTGTATCGGCATCATGGTGAGCACCGCGGCCTCTACTATCCTAACACGCCATCTGCGTCCAACCGAATGTGCGTGGCAGTCGTGTGATATCTAGTCATGGGGCTGTTGACATCCCCTGGTTACTAGGATACCGAAGCGCGTCAAGAAGTAAGGGGCCCGTGCTCACAATGCGCACCAGTGGTAGGAATAGAGGCATGAAAAGCATTGAAGATGAGTAATCGTCGGCATTATAACAAAGATGAACAGGATTAATGTCAGGAGATTATCTACAGATGATCAAAAGTATATATAAATAAAAAATATATGATTAAAAAAATTTATGGTTTTGCGGACTATGATAACTGATAAAGTGCAAGTGTCTAAAGATAACGACGTGAATGAATGTCAATGAATATATATACACACATTTTAAAAATTTTGGTTTATGGTGGTATTATACCTATTTATTGCTTTCTGGAATCTGTAACTTTATTATTGGTCATTTGTTTTATTGGGACACAGCCATTCCTATACTCCTATTATACTTACAATCATTGTATATTTATATCCCATATGCCATAACATGTTTGTTACTGTTCCTCAGGATGAACGCACTTTTTCTTGTTGATGTGATTTATCTTTTTAATGTTTTTTATGTCAATATGTGTTAATAGAAAATGAAGTTTTGTCTTTATAATTGAGCTATAGATACTTTTTTATTCTTCTGAAGGTTTATTAGAAGTAGGAGTTCCATCAGGCCATACTGTATTGCAGATTTCTGCATAGCAGGTGATGGAGAGCACCACTGAGCAGGTAAAATACAGTGTGGCCTGAACTTTTTCTTTCTGTTCACATGATCGAGGGGTGGGGGGTGGGGGGGCAAGAGTTAGGATCCACATTAATCATAATGTTATGGCATATGCTAGTGCTATGGTATAACATTACAAGTTTAGAATATTTTTTAAATTAGCTTTTGGATTAGAAAATGAACATTGTAACTAGTGCTGAGCGAATCGAAGCATCCGAAGTGGAATTCAAACCGAATCCCAACAAATCCAAATTTTCTCGCACTTCGTGATAAGAAATTGTTTTCTCCTAAGATGGTGACTACACGTGCTACAAAGTGGAACTAAGCCCGGGAACATGAGATCACCCATAATGCCATGCAGACAGCTAATCAGCAGCAAGCCAGCCCCTGTGATGTCACAGCCTTATAAAAGCCTCATCCCTTGCGGTGTCAGCCATTTCACTGTGAGCTGAGCATAGGGTGAGACATGTCATGAGCTAGAGACATTGTTCAAGAAGCCTTCAATTGTGAAATATTGGAAAGGGCGAGTGCAGGGACAGTATAGGGAGATTGTAGGGAGAGTTTTTACACACTGTAGGGTGAGCAGAGGGAGACTGCAGGGACAGTGCAGGGGCTGTAATCTGAAGCCTAAGGTATCCATAGAAAGCAGCGCACTTTGCATCAATCTGTGTAGGGCACAGACCTATCTAATTGAACAGTGTCCACCTTGTTTAATAGACAAAAATTCTATTAAGCCTTGATTCTCAAGTTAGGGTGAATAAGCTGTGTAATTTAACTGTTATTGGGGGGTCCACCTTGTTTAATAGATAAGCAAATAAATTAGGCTTTGATTTTCATATTAGGGTGAATAACCTGTCTAATTTAACTGTTATAGGGGGGTCCACCTTGTTTAATAGATAAGCCATCTTTTAACCAACCTTGTTTGCCTCATGGCTATGCACTTGAGAGTGTAGATGCATATCTGCTTAGTCTGAACTCTGTCTTATAGTATATATTGAGGGTGGCGCCTCTTTTGGACTGAACAACGCCCAAGTACCTGGGACTACTCAGCACAAAAGCAATTTAACTGGTTCCGTCAGTGCCCTGAATAAAAGGAGACTGGTAAGTCCATGAGAGGCAGTATCTGTAATGTTAGGGACCCTTGTGCAGAAGCCAACGTAACGTGGTACTTGAGCCCAACATACTTTTGATCAAAAATGTGCGCTAAGTGCTTCCTTCATTCAATTTTTTGGGGAATGAGCCCCTTTTCCTATTTTTTGCTATCAGTTTATGATGTCTTGTGCAGCCATCTTTTAACCAACCTTGTTTGCCCTATGGCTATGCACTTGAGAGTGTAGATGCATATCTGCTTAGTCTGAACTCTGTCTTATAAGTGACAAGCAGACAGTAGTGGATAATGTGATGTAGCTCATTGCATGTAGGAGCTGGGTGAAGAGGGGGCTTTATTATTATCATCAGTGGGTGAGTGTGGCAGCTTGCCCATAAGACAGTGACAGGGTGGCAGTGTGCAGCTGAGCCAGCAGGGTGCAAGCGTGGCCGTGAGCCAGTAGGGTGGCAGCTGTGTAAGATCAGGAGCTAAACGAGCCCGGCGGTGCATGGCTTCATAGAGGCAGCGTCAGGCAGTCATCATGCAGTGGTGGGGGTAAAATGCCATACTCGTCAGAGTGGGAATTTTTCGTAAAGTCGCCTGGAGGACGTCAGTGTGGCCGTATGTAGGATCTGCGGGCAGAAGGTGAAGCGCGGCCAGGGTGCCAATCTCCCAGCGGCCTACACCCCTTCTCTAGCAGTCAGGGCTCCACCACCTTAGCCAAAGGAAGCTATGTTTCCTTCCCCTCATCTACTGGTCCTGATGCTCCTCCTCATCACACGTTTCGCCAGCAATCAATCACTGAGGCGATTGCAAAAACATTACAGTATGCGTGCACTCATCGAACAGCGTAGAAGCTGAACGTCCTCCTGGCCAAGTTACTAGTACCATGTGGTTGACTGTGCACATTTCAGAGAACTGATGGCTTGTCCTGAGCCAAGCTGGAGAGTCCTAAGCTTTCACTGCTTCTCTAAAAAAGCAGTACCAGCATAGCATACATACGTACAGCAGAAGGTCGGCCAGTCTTTGAGCTTGTTGGTGTTTGATACAATTCATGGCAGTGCCGACGTGTGGATCTGTAACTATGGTCAAGGACAATATATGTCCTTTACGGGCCACTGGGTAAATGTGGTTCCTGCCCAGGCACACCAGCAACTTGGCCAGGTGATAGCAATGACTCCTCCACGTTCTCCTCCTGTGATTCCGGCGCCAATGTCCACCTCGGCTTCCTCATCCCCCCCTTGTTCTCAGTCTCAACTGTAGGCACAGTTCGGAGTGTTTCTCCATCATACCACTTATGTAGAGCATGGCAGTGTCATGCTGTTCTGCACCTGGCCAGCCTAGGCAAATCATCAACGAAGAAATCGAATCCTGACAGTATCCTCGCCAACAGAAGATCAGAACCATGGTCACCGATAATGGGAAGAACATTCTGTTGGCACTGCGTCAAGGAGGGCTGACCCATGCACCCTGCATGGCACACATCTTTAATCTGGTTGTAACCAAGTCGCCTGGAGGACGTCAGTGTGGCCGTATGTAGGATCTGCGGGCAGAAGGTGAAGCGCGGCCAGGGTGCCAATCTCCCAGCGACCCACACCCCTTCTCTAGCAGTCAGGGCTCCACCACCTTAGCCAAAGGAAGCTGGTCACTGATAATGGGAAGAACATTCTGTTGGCACTGCGTCAAGGAGGGCTGACCCATGCACCCTGCCTGGCACACAGCTTTTATTTGATTGTAACCTGGCTCCTGAAGTCTTCTACCCAACTTGAAGACTTATTGAAAATGGCCAGGAAGCTGTGCATGCACTTCAGACACTCTTACCCTGGAAAACACGCCCTCCTTGAGCTGCAAAGGTAGAATGGTGTTCCCCTACATTGCCTCATATGTGACGTTTCCACAAGTTGGAACTTCACACTACACATTTTGGACCGACTATATGCGCAGAGGAAGGCTGTGAACGATTTCTTGATGATGCAGGTGGGCAGGGGTACTCCCCTGTGTAACTTCAACGTTAGCCAGTGGCAGCTCATGCGTGACACCTGCCATTTGCTCAGGCCCTTGAAGAGGCCACTTTATTTTATTTTACCTTCTGGAGTAGATGCTGATAAATCTGAATGGCAAGGGGACAGGACATATAGTGCCTCCATTTCACAGCCACCTGAGCCCTGTGGGGGCTGAACTAGCAGAGGAGGAGGATGAGAACAAGGATAAGGACATTAAAGCCCCGGAACTGTATACAGAAATAGGTGGTTTATCTGTCCAATGGACAGAAGAGGAACAGGAGGAGCATGAGGAGCTGGAGGGCGATGAGGAAGACTAGGCAGATGAACTGAACAGAATGTGGCAGTATGCAGTGGAGATGGAGGCAGGAAGTTCTTCCGATTCCCCTGTGCAAATGGCCAGATGCATGCTGAGTTGCTTGTGTAGTGAAAGCCGCATTATCACCAATCGGCGGAGAGATGACTACTGGCTCTCTACAATGTTAGACCCTCACTAACGGGTTGAAATTGGGGCCTTTTTTGTACCTTCTGACAGAGATGAAAAACTCTACTCAACTACTAATCAACTACTATCAAGACATCCTTAGTAGTTGGTTTGTTGCTTGCTACATGCCCCATGGACCCTCTAAGCTCACGCTCCACTTTCATGACTGCTGGAAATGGGGGGGCAGGAGCAGCACCAGATCCATCATCAGCAACTTAGAAGGAACCTGTCACCAGGAAATTCACTGATAAACCAGGCATACTGCCTTGTAGGGCTCACGCTGCTGAATATAATGATACCTTTCACTTGGTAATCTGTTGCTTTATTGTGGAGAAACAATACTTTTAATCCATATGCTAATGAGCTGTTATGAGTCCAGCGTTTTTTCTATTCAGAGCTGTAGCCACTCCCCTATTCACGTCTTCAGATGTAAAAGGGCGTGGTTTATTACATCATTCCTTCATTTTAATAATTGTTTATCAAACGTGTTTATCACCCCATGAAAAAACTAGCCCTTAATATAATTACTAACTTTAATAGTATATCCCCCCCCCTTTTTTTACCTTAGTAATATAATACTTTAGCGTTCCCTGTTATTCATTTTCCTGCCAATTATTAAAATGAATGAATGATTTAATAAACCACGCCCCTTTTACATCTGAAGAAGTGAATAGGGGAGTGGCTACAGCTCTGAATAGAAAAAACATTGGACTCATATCAACTACTTGACTCAAATCAGCTACAAGGCAGCATGCCTGGTTTATCAGTAAATTTCCTGGTGACAGGTTCCCTTTAAATCTTGAGTCTCTAATGAGCATGTTTTCTTCACCAGCCTACTGAAAAAACCACCTAGCTGCAGGATATGGAGCAGATCCTAAACCAGCAGGTGGTGACATACTTGGACTGCACCCTGTCACTCGAGATCCATTTCCTGGACCACTGAGCAGCCAAACTTGAATTGTGGTTGCAACTGGCCAAGTTTGTTCTGGACAAGCTTTCCTGCCCGGCCAGTAGTGTGGCATCAGAGTGGGTTTTCAGTGTGATGGGGGGCATAGGTACTGCAAAGAGAACATGCCTTTCAACACAAAATGCTGAGAAACTAACCTTTATAAAGATAAAGGTAACTCTTCATGCTGTTGCCACCCTCACCACTCTGTTCCGGAACCACTGTTGTGACTCTTCATGCTGTTGCCATCCTCCCCACTCTTTTCTGGGGCCACTATTGTGGCTCTTTATGCTGTTGCCAGCCTCACCACTCTGCTCTGAGGCCACTGTTATGACTCTTCATGCTGTTGTCACCCTCACCACTCTGTTACATGGCCACTATTGGGTCTTTTCATGCTGTTGCCACCCTCACCACTATGTTCCCGGGGCTACTATTGTGACACTTCATGCTGTTGCCACCCTCCCCACTCACTTCTGGGGCCACTATTGTGACTCTTCAAGCTGTTGTCACCCTCATCATTGTGTTCCGGGGCCACTTATGTGACTCTTCATGTTGTTGCGACACTCACTAGTCTGTTACGGGGAAACTAGTGACCCCGGTTTGCCGTGTTGACATTACCATTTTTTTTATTCTTTTGATCCATCTGAAGAACAGAAAAGTAACACAAAAAAAGTAGTTTGAGATTCCATAAGGCCTCTATCACATGGTCAGTATTTTTCATCAGGATTTGATCATGATTTAAAAGAACACAGAAGGCATGCAAATATTTCCATCACATGTTATTTCTGTTTTGAACCCACTCCTGTTTACCTTACCAATACTGATCAAATACCGATACAAAAAACTGACCGAATATTGATTGTGTGATAGAGGCCATTAAAGTTCTGCATGCAGGGCTTCTTTTCCATCTAAATGAAACCTACTTCAGATGCAAGTCATGCAAATTGAGCATGAGGCCTCTATCACACAGTCAGTATTTCACATCTGCATCTGATCGTAATTTGGAAGCCAAAAGCAGGAGTGGGTCCAAAACACAGAAAGATGTTTTGGGCCGGCTCCTATTATTGCCTTATAAATACTGATTAAATGCTGACCAAATACTGACAGTTTGAAGGCGGATGCTCAAAATACAGGATCTGCTTCTTTGGGCTGTTCTTCTGATGGATCAGAAGAACAGAAAAATAAACAGTGATGTGAACACAGCCTGACCGCTGACACCCTCCACACTGTCATGGGGCCACTACTTGAATCTTGGGATACTGCACGGTTAAGTCCATGCTGATAAATTAGACCTGACACTAACATTGACCTATAAGGATATTTCCATCACTTATTGTGAACCAAATTCAGGAGCCAAGCCTACTCTCAAATTAGGTATCATGAATAGATCTGCACCTGTTCTGTGGTTTTGACCGACAACTGTTTTGAGCTGAAAATAACTGATAGAGAATAACTGACTAAATAAGTGAACTGTGAACTAAGCCTAATAGTGAAACAGTCATTTTACAGCTAACAGAAGGGATTCCAACCCATAAGTTTTTACTGACACAACCTAAATCGAACTAACCTTTTTTTTCTCCAATACTTTATTGGTGCTGCCTCCATGTCCTTATTTTGTTCCACTAAAGAGTCATTGGGACATAGCTCCTGCAGGGGAATGCAATGTTTTTTTTATGCTCTACTGAAGGCTGCTGTATGCTTTTCTTTTGGGTTTAGCTATTGGTTAGCTAGGACTGTTGGTGGCCTGCACAATGATGTTCCGGTCCATATCTGTGACCTGCCTGTCATTCTGATGCACATTATCTGTTTCGCTACCAGAAAGTATTAGCTATGCACGTTGCTGCAATGCACAGTGATGTACACTGAGATACATTCTCCCTAAAGTTTAATTGCAGGCCCGGATAGATCTGATTTAAGTGGTTCATGACAAATTACAGTAGTTCATAACAAAGCGATTTTTTGGAGAAATTCGGCGAAGCAACCAAATCAAATTTTTGGAAAACTTCTCTCACCTCTACTGATGATGTATCCTCAGGAGAATAGGAAGGAGCTATAATTATACTTGCTGCTGCACACCAGGTCGGTAAACAGTAAGGGTAACACAGCAGCAATGAGCACTGCATTATTTTCTCACAGTGGATTAACAGAGATGTTTTCCTGCCTTTTAAACAGACTTATGCAGCAAAGCTAGAAAAATAGCTCTGCCAGCCTCACATTCACATCTAGTTCTTTTAGGACAAAAAACCTTAATCAGAGAAAAGCAAATGCGGTGCAACATTTCTAGTTGCAAGGCCTTAGGTGGAATCTCTTTGTGGGTACTATTTCTATAATGGAGACAAGTTGATACACGTTGCAACTATTGTAGGCTAGACAATGCTCCTCTGGATTTCTGAGTAAAATATATGCACATTATCATGTCTAACATCTGCCGGCGTCAGATAGGTTTAGGAAAGCTAATTTGCTTATCTATCCCAGAAACCCAGGGGGCATCACCTGGTCTATAATACTGCACACATGTACTCAGTAAACCAGGCACATTGCCCAGCCTACAATACTGTGCATATGTACTTGGCATAGTAGGTACATCTCCATATTGAAATATCCCTTAGTACCCCTTAGTACAATGCATTATATATTGCAGAGAAAGACACACATTTGTATACTAGGCTCCTGCTTTCTGTCTTGCTCTCCCTCATCACAATTTTTTTTTAGTTTGACAGAATCCCGAACCAGTTCGCTCATCCTTACTTTGAAAATTATCTCTCTTTCCCAAAAAAAAAGGGAAACAAAGCTGTGTCTTTGGTTTAACCAATTATTACTACCCTTTCCTATAAATAGACCTTTTTTTAAATGGGTTATGCCATGATTGATATAACAATGAAAATCAGACATCATATAGTACATGACAAAACCTTTCTAACAAAGATAGAACCAGCCCTGTATCGTACATGGTTACAAAGATCTCCACGTTCACTGCTCCAATTTCTCAGCTAGATTATCTTCAGCCTGCCAGCTCATGGGGCATGTCCTTTCTGCTGCAGCTCTCTGCACATACATATTACAGATACATTTTATTGTATAGCTCATTGGCTATAATTTTTTTTTAATTACATGCAGTTGCAAAAGTATTCAGATCCAGGTGCTGGTTTAAAAATGTAGAATGTGCCTCATGACACAACCTTTGTCAGTGTTCTGATAAAATATAAGATGAAATATGTACATTTTCAGAAAATATAAACCCCCGACAGACTTTCTTAATTCAGAATTCTTGTACCTACAAACTGTATATGACATTCTAGCCTTCAATTATCAGGGCCTAGCTAAGTGCAATTTAGAGATTCACAAAACACGGTATCCTACTGTTTTATGTATTCCACATTTAATGAAGGAGAGTTATATATGTCGTGCAGTAAATCTCTGTGGGTAAGTAGCTTGCATGGAATATTAAACCTTGGATTTAGCACAAAGAAATAAGGAGAGAAAATACATTTATTGCAACAGATTACCATCATCATCATCCAAGTGTCACTAGTATGAACACAATGACTACCTATTAACATCCAGAGACATAACCAGAATATACGATGCTACAAAATGAATATAAATACACTGTAACACCACTTGCCTAATATTTTGTAGCTCCCTCTCACAAGACCAAAACAGCTTAGTTCCATCAAAGCATGAACTCTCCAAGACATCTGAATGTGTCCTGTGGTATCTGCTGTCAAGACATTAGCATCAGCAGATTCTTTAAATTGCAAGCTAGGTCATCCATGGAACGGACATACATGTGAATGAGATTGCACGGTGCCGATGTGTGTTCACATAGGCCCGTAGCCTAGTGAAGACCCTAGGCCTGCCTTCAGAGTGTTCCAACAGGCTGGAGAACGTCAGTATAGCTAAAATGTTTAGACAGGAAAATAAAAAAGTTATAGCTCTTGGAAGGCGACAATGAAAAAAATGAAAATAAAAATCACTTAGTCATTAAGATCTTATAAAGGGCGGTCACTAAACCCCACATGGCTTACAGCTACTGTAAAAAGGGCACTGAATGACAAAAAAGGGCATTTAAAAAGTGCAAATTTGAGGGGTCAGATGTAGCCTTTGATGTTTACAAAGGGCTTAACAAAATCTGTAAAAAGGAGATAAAATTTGCAAAAATACAAAATGAACAGCAAGTTTCAAAAGAAAGCAAAACAAATCCCCAAAAATTCTTTAAATATACACTCACCTAAAGAATTATTAGGAACACCATACGAATACGGTGTTGGACCCCCTTTTGCCTTCAGAACTGCCTTAATTCTACGTTGCATTGATTCAACAAGGTGCTGATAGCATTCTTTATAAATGTTGGCCCATATTGATAGGATAGCATCTTGCAGTTGATGGGGATTTGAGGGATGCACATCCAGGGCATGAAGCTCTTGTTCCACCACATCCCAAAGATGCTCTATTGGGTTGGGATCTGGTGACTGTGGGAGCCGTTTTACTACAGTGAACTCATTGTCATGTTCAAAAAACCAATTTGAAATGATTCGAGCTTTGTGACATGGTGCATTATGCTGCTGGAAGTAGCCATCAGAGGATGGGTACATGGTGGTCATGAAGCGATGGACATGGTCAGAAACGATGCTCAGGTAGCCCGTGGCATTTAAACGATGCCCAATTGGCACTAAGGGGCCTAAAGTGTGCCCAGAAAACATCCCCCACACCATTACACCACCACCACCAGCCTGCACAGTGGTAACAAGGGATGATGGATACATGTTCTCATTCTGTTTACGCCAAATTCGGACTCTACCATTTGAATGTCTCAACAGAAATTGAGACTCATCAGACCAGGCAACATTTTTCCAGTCTTCAACAGTCCAATTTTGGTAAGCTCGTGCAAATTGTAGCCTCTTTTTCCTATTTGTAGTGGAGATTAGTGGTACCCGGTGGGGTCTTCTGCTGTTGTAGCCCATCCGCCTCAAGGTTGTACGTGTTGTGGCTTCACAAATGCTTTGCTGCATACCTCGGTTGTAACAAGTGGTTATTTCAGTCAACGTTGCTCTTCTATCAGCTTGAATCAGTCGGCCCATTCTCCTCTGACCTCTAGCATCAACAAGGCATTTTTGCCCACAGGACTGCTGCATACTGGATGTTTTTACCTTTTCACACCATTATTTGTAAACCCTAGAAATGGTTGTGCGTGAAAATCCCAGTAACTGAGCAGATTGTGAAATACTCAGACCGGCCCGTCTGGCACCAACAACCATGCTACGCTCAAAATTGCTTAAATCACCTTTCTTTCCCATTCTGACATTCGGTTTGGAGTTCAGGAGATTGTCTTGACCAGGACCACACCCCTAAATGCATTGAAGCAACTGCCATGTGATTGGTTGACTAGATAATTGCATTAATGAGAAATAGAACAGGTGTTCCTAATAATTCTTTAGGTGAGTGTATAAAGTCTAAAAAACCGAGGTCTGAGCAGGTACCCTAAATAATGGTGAAGGGGGTTAGTAACTGAAGATAAAGAAAAGGCAGAGTTACTAAATGTTTTTTTTTAGCTCTGTATATTCAAAAGAAGAGAAAGGAGCTGATATCTGTGGTACTGAGGCTGTTAGTACATCCAGTAATATACTCAATTGGTTAACTGTAGATATGGTCCAATCTTAAATAAGGTAAATGTGAACAAGGCTCCGGGTCCAGATGGATTACACCCAAGAGTTCTTAACCACTTCAGCCCCCCTAGTTTAAACACCCTTACTGACCAGACCACTTTTTACAATTCTGCACTACACTACTTTCACCGTTTATTGCTCCGTCATACAACTTACCACCAAAATTAATTTTGCCTCCTTTTCTTCTCACTAATATAGCTTTCATTTGGTGGTATTTCATTGCTGCTGACATTTTAACTTTTTTTGATATTAATCAAAAATGACAGAAAAAAATGCACCAAACGGATATGCCACTGACTATACTAGCTAGTCAAACAAGCAGATATTAAAAGCTGAGACTGTTTGCCATTTTGCCAATATATTCCTGTCAGGAACACATCGGAGCCCCTCATGCACCACGTCACGGTCACTCAGCATGGCATGGGGTCCTACCACTACGCTAACTATGGTGTGAACACGGTCTGAAGGTAATGGAATACTGCTCACAGCCAAGCTTCCACACAACCGCATAGCAGGACAACTAATGCAATGTGAATAAAGCAAGACTGCAAGCCACAGCCATATCAGACCGTGTGATGGAGGCTACCAGGTGCAAAAAAATGTTAAATGCCAGATGAAGGCACATTCAATACATATGGAACAAAAATCACAGAAATATAGTGGCCAATATGGGGGAACTGCTCAGACCCTAAACACTGTAGCGTGTTTCTCATTGGGGGACCGCAGCAAAAGGCCATCCCCAGCAAAAATTGCGTACAATGGAGGATGCCAGCGCGGACCACATGCACCACAAAGGCATTCTACACAAAACGGAGCATTGTGCGGATGAAATATATAAATATATGCCAGGGCAGTATAAATACCACACATGTGACCCCATTTTGGAAAGAAGACACCCCAAGGTATTCCGTGAGGGGCATGGCGAGTTCATAGAAGATTTTTTTTTTGGCACAAGTTAGCGGAAATTGATTTTTTTTTTTCTTACAAAGTCTCATATTCCACTAACTTGTGACAAAAAATAAAATTTTACATGAACTCACAATACCCCTCACGGAATACCTTGGGGTGTCTACTTTCTAAAATGGGGTCACATGTGGGGTATTTATACTGCCCTGGCATTTGAGGGTCTCCGCAATCATTATATGTATGGCCCGCATGAGGAATTTCTGCTATTCTCCTTATATTGAGCATACGGGTAATGAGATTTTTTTTTTCCGTTCAGCCTCTGGGCTGAAAAAAAAAAAAAAATGAACGGCACAGATTTCTTCATTAGCATCAATCAATGTGGATGAAAAAATCTCTGCCAAAAAATGTGCAAAAAAAAAAAAAAAAAGAAGTAAGGTCCCATTCACATGTCCGCAAAAATGTCTGCATCTATTCCGCAATTCTGCAGAATAGATGCAGACCCATTCAGTGTGAATGGGGCCGGTGGTGATGCGGAGAGCAAACTATGTGCTCGCTGCATCAGCATTTGCGGAGCTGCGGCTGCGAACTTCCGGGTTTCGGCCCCGAAACTTCCGGCCGCAGCTCTGCAAAAGATAGAGCATGTCCTATTCTTGTCCTCAATTGCGGACAAGAAAAGGCATTTTCTATATAGTTCTGGCAATGTGCGATCCACAAAATGCGGAAAGCACATTGCCGATGTCTGTGTTTTGCGGATCCGTAGATCCGCAAAACACATATGGACGTCTGAAAGAGCCTTACAGGGGGGTGATTAGTGAGGTGGGGGGTGACAGGGGGTGATCAGGGAGGTGACATGGGGTGGTCAGGGGTTAATCAGGGGTTAATCGGGGGTTAATCAGTGATGGGGGGTGGATGGGGGGGTCTGTGTGGTGATTGGTGCACTTACATATGTTTCCTCTGGTGGTCCCAAGCAAAAGGGACCACCAGAGGAGCAGGCAGCAGGCATATCAGACGCTGTTAACAAAACAGCGTCTGATATGCGATTTTTTTTAACTACTACAGCCTGCCAGCGCATGATCAGCGCTGGCAGGCTGTAGTTTAACTTCCTCCCGACGCGTTCCTGTGAGCGCATGCGCGCGCGTTCACAGGAAATCTCGCCTCTCGTGAGATGACACACGAATGCGTCCACCCAGAATAACCCGACCGCCCGCCGAACGCATCCGTGCCTGGTCCTGGAGCGGTCCTGGAGTGGTTAAAGAGCTCAGTTCAATCATTGATGTGCCCCTGTCTATAACTTTTAAAGATTCTCTAGGTACTGGTACAGTGCCAAGTTATTGGCGCAAGGCAAATGTGGTGTCCATATTCAAAAAAGGATCTAGGTCTTCCACAGGTAATTATAGACCAGTTTAAAGGACTCTTAAGAGACTATAAACAGGAGTATGTGACTGTAAATAATATTATAAGTAATAACCAACATGGGTTTACCAAGGACAGAAGTTGTTAGACGAACCTGATTTGTTTTTATGAGAAGGTGAGTAGAAGCCGGCTAGGAATGTAGTGTCTCTGGATTTTGCAAAGGCTTTTGATACTGTCCCTCATAGACGTTTAATAGGTGAAGTAAGGTATATTGGCTTGGAAAGTATAGTTTGTAACTGGATTGAAAACTGTCTGAAGGACTGTGTCCAGAGAGTTGTGGTCAATGATTCCTATTCAGAATCGTCCCAGGTTATAAGTGGTGTACCCTAAGGTTCAGTGCTCGGTCCTCTATTATTTACCGTATTTTTTGCCCCATAAGACACACTTTTTTCCCCAAAAAATGGGGGAAAAGTGCCCTTGCCCGGCAGTAAGGCCGGGCGGTCGGCGCGTAACTCACTGATGTCACGTGCCTGAGCCGCCTGCTTCATTTATAAAGTAGGCGGCGCAGGCACGTGACATCAGTGAGTGACATGCTGGCCGCCCGGCCTTACTGCCTGCTTTCAACAGAAGCTACCGTGTGTCGGTAATATTAGAAGTGGGAGGCATTGACAGTAACTTTTAATTAAATTAGATATCTTATATTTCTATAGTGCAGCACTGGAGCGGGGGGGGGGGCGGAGTACAGTCACTGCACCGGCCCCTCCGCAATTGCCAGCCCCCAGCTCCTCCCCCCAGTCCCTCCCCGCTCGCTCAGTTTTATGGGGGGAGGGGGTCTGTGGATGGCACTGTTATGGGATGGGGGATGTGTGGATGGCACTGTTATGGGGTGGGGAGGGTCTGTGATCCCCCATCACAGATCCCCCATAACAGTGCCATCCACAGATCCCCATGACAGTGTCATCCACAGATCCCCCATAACAGTGCCAGCCCTGTTATGGGCGGGATCTGTGAAGGAAACTGTTACAGGGGGGCTGTAACAGTATCCTTCACAGATCCCCCCCATAACAGTGACATCCACAGATCCCCCATAATAGTGCCATCCACAGACCACCATTAGTTCCAAAACCACCAAAAGCACACCTTTTGGTTAAAAATATTTTTTTTCTTATTTTCCTCCCCAAATACCTAGGTGCGTCTTATGAGCCGGTGCGTCTTATAGGGCGAAAAATACGGTAATTAATTTATTAATGATATCGAGGACAGAATTAATAGCACCATTTCTATTTTTGCAGATGACACTAAGCTAAGTAGTACTGTGCAGTCTATGGACGATATCCATAAAATACAAGCTGACTTGAACACTCTGAGTGATTGGGCATCAACTTGGCAAATGAGGTTTAATGTGGATAAATTTAAAGTTATGCATCTTGGTAGTAATAATTAGAGATAAGCAAATTTCTTTTGAAAAGATTTGCTTCGATCCGAATTTATTCGTGGCGAATTACATTAAAAAACTGCTATTTCCGGTCTGCATATAGGGGTGTAGAACACTGTGCCTTGCAGTAACACACATAGGGAGTCTGCTCTGGTAGTGAAATAATCACTCCTAGAATCACTGCACACTTCACTTATTTGAGCAGTCACGGGGCCAAAGCTGACTAAATAACTGAAGTATCAACTCAGCCTTACAGGTCGTTGTTAGCGTCAAGAAGAAGTGCAGTCCTTTTACACCCTCGTCAGCTGATTCCACATAGATGTCTACAGAACCTGTTCTTAAACGCTTATACAAGTAGAGACCTGCTGACAGAGTGAAGAGGGTGTCAGCAGTAAGTTTGTGTTGATGTCACTGATTAGTTTGCCCTTCCTCTGATCCATCAGAACAATAAAAAACGGATCCTGTCTGTGGAGCATCCGCATTCACTCAGCTTTTGCTCAATAATTCATCAGTATTGCTAATGCCAAAAAAAACAGGAGTGGATCTGAAACAGAGATGACAATGGAATATTTGCATGTCTTCTTTGTTTTGTACCCACTCCTGCTTTTGGCTACCAAATCATAAGCCAATTCTGATGGGACTATACAAGCCTTACAGCTGCTACACAGACAGGATCCGTTGTGCGGCTACTTTTTCATTCCTTCTGACAGATCAGAAGAAAGGTCAAATAAATGATGATGTTAGCCAGGCCGAAAGCTAAAATAGTGGACCAGTCATGAAGTGGGGAGGGTGGGAACAGCATGAGAAGTCCACAGAGTGGACCTATGACATAGTGGTGAGGTGGAAGCAGCTTGAGGAGACCACAGAGTGGCCCAATGAAAGGTGCTGGAGGTGGAAGCAGTATGAGGAGGCCACAGAGTTGCACAATGACACAGTCTGGAGTTGGCAGCATCAGGAGAAGGCAACATAGTGGCACAATTACAGAGTATGGAGTTGGCAGCAGTATGAGTAGGCCACAGAGTGGCACAATGACAGAGTCTGAATTTGGCAGCATCAGGAGAAGTCCACCGAGTGGCACAATGACAGAGTTTGAAGTTGGCAGCAGTATGATGAGGCCACAGAGTGGCAAGACAACAAAAGATTGCAGAGGTGGCAGCAGCATTAGGAGGCCACAGAGTGGCACAACGATGAGAAATTGTGGAGGTGGCAGCAGCATGAGGAGTAGAAATTAATTTACGAAGTTATTATGCGATGTCTCACAAGACTTATAAACTTCGGCTTATAGGAGCCAATACATTCTAATACTGTACGGAGTGCTCACTCTGTACAGTATTCAAACAAAGTATCATACGAATCGACTTCAGATGTTTCACCTGATGTCGATTTGCTCATCCCTAGTTATAAGTTATTCCTAGATAGATCCAGTGTGAGACATTCCATTGGAACCTGGAAGTCAGGTAAATGAGTTTTTAAAAATTAGGGACGAAAAGAATGCAAGTGAGCTCCTAACAAGCTGTGCCTATGATGCCACCAGATGTAAGGTAGCTATCCTATAAATCAATGTTTGACCCTTTAAAATAGTCTTGAAACATGGATTTGGGGGCATGTACAGTATGGCCTATATGTCTCCTTACACTGATTAAGGCGCTCTCTCCCCAAGAAGAAATAGTACCCCCCAAATCCTGACTTAGGCCTCTCACCCAGTTAAGCCAGTACTCTCTGCTCTACATTGATGAGGGGCAATCACCCTGAAACAGCTGTCTGCAGATGTGGTGCTGGCTTATTTAATATCTGACCGTAAAAACAAAGGTGCAATGGCACACTGCAGCTAGAGCTCCGTCCTGCCACTATGCTGGATGTTAGATGAGGCATTAGTTTATATTTTGGCCAAGTTATGTAAGCCACCCACCACTTCACGGTTGCCTCTATGAGTGGTCCCTAACATTAATTCTTACCTTTTATGGGCCATATCAGCCACACAAAATCCAGGGAGTGCAGGTGCAGCATGCATGCCAGATACACTCTGCTTGTAACCCCGTCTGGTGCCATACAGCGTTCATCAGATCAAGGGATGCAAATACCAACATGCATGCTGAGCCCACTAGTACTTCTCCTGGAACCAAATGGCTTCTGGTAAGTTCTATAAAGCAGACTCAGTTTTATACTGACTTTAAAACCAGCCTACAGGGCGGATTCACTAGTCAGGTGTGCATGACTGCATGGAGGTCACCACGCCTCCCATATATGATACAAAGGAATAAAATGGGGATTGCAGTCAGCACAACCCAATACGCAGGTGCACGTTGCTATGGTGAAATACACATACAAACGTAAAAACAAAGGTGCAATTATATGTTTGTATGTGTATTTCACCATAGCAACGTACACCTGCGTATTGGGTTGTGCTGACTGCAATCCCCATTTTATTCCTTTGTAGCATATATGGGAGGCGTGGTGACCTCCATGCAGTCATGCACACCTGACTAGTGAATCCGCCCTGTAGGCTGGTTTTAAAGTCAGTATAAAACTGAGTCTGCTTTATAGAACTTACCAGAAGCCATTTGGTTCCAGGAGAAGTACTAGTGGGCTCAGCATGCATGTTGGTATTTGCATCCCTTGATCTGATGAATGCTGTATGGCACCAGACGGGGTTACAAGCAGAGTGTATCTGGCATGCATGCTGCACCTGCAGGACGGAGCTCTAGCTGCAGTGTGCCATTGCACCTTTGTTTTTACGTTTGTATGTGTATTTCACCATAGCAACGTGCACCTGCGTATTGGGTTGTGCTGACTGCAATCCCCATTTTATTTAATATCCGAGTCATATTTCAAAGGGTAAAGTGCATGTGCCAATATGGAAATGGCAATACCGATCAAATATAATCAAAGGGCACATCCACAAGGTGAGTGACAATAAACAGACATAATACAGACCCAAATGTGACACACATTCATTGGTTGGACCTGGTTACTCTATATGTATGTAACTTGTACTATTAGTATTTTATGTCAATTCCTTGCGATATTTCGATTTTGGCACTACTAGGCACTCACCCTGTGGATGATGTGTCCTTTGATTATATGTTTTTTACATAATGTCGTTTATAGCTATTTGTTTTTAATACATCATTGCAGTGTGCTACTTGGATCGGTATTGCTAATGTATTGAAGATAGAAAGGACAGTTAAAAGTTTGGGTAGGAGAGACGAGTAGCTTGATGATAAACCGAAGCTTGTTATCAGCATATACTTGAAAACGTTTGGTGTCCAGCATTGGATAAAACTTAGATTGAGGTCCGTACAAAGGGTGCTATACAAGCAGCTTTGATTACTGAATTAGGAGAAAGTTGTCCATAGACTTTAGTGCCACAACAAGGCTGCATACAAACAGATGAATAAAAAGGGCGCTGTCCACTGTGTCTCTTCAGCATGACGCACATGCAGCAGGCAGTTTCCTCTGCAACTGGTGGAGGTCCTTCTTTTGCTTAAGTTGTGGAGACCCCAGGGCATGCACCTACCTTTAAGGTGGCCCTGTGCATAAAAGTAAATACAGCTGAACAGGAATATTCAGGAACATGAATGAATAAGGTGCAGCAAGAAATGCAAGCCTGCCTTACCTCACTGCTACAGCAATAGCTGCATCAAGGGATAACATTAGCTTTCTACAGGTTCCACTACAGACTGGGTTGTGTCTTTTACCTTGATTATTACAAATTTTCTAGTTAAAGGGGTTGTCTGGTTTCAGCAAGAAACTGGACGATGCTGAGAAGTGGTCTAAAATAATAAAAGCAGCCACACTTGCCTAACATGTGTTTTTAAACTCTTGGAAGATCCCTTTAATTATGTATTCTATGTGCGCTGGTCCAAGACGGAATCCCAAATTAATATTCATGAGCAAGCAGCTATTTTAAATGAAGACGCGTAGATAAAATTAAGGATTAGCACAGTGTAAATTATTTAACAAAAAAAGATTAGCGCAAGGCATATTCAGAATATCATTTTAAAATGATTTGAGCAGAATTATACAAAATTTATGGTGACAAATGGTCTTTAGAGGCGACCTGTCACCATAAAAATGAGAATTAATCTGCTAGCAGCATGTTATAAAGCAGGAGGAGGTGATATATAGTTTTGTAGGAAAAGATTCATTATAACTTGTATTTCATTCATTTAAATTTCTGCTCATTCTGGGCTTTGAAGTGAAGGAGGTGGTCCTATCAGTGATTGCCCGCCTTTCTTCTATGACTGTATACAAATAGAGCTGTCAATCACTGATAGGACCGCCTCCTTTATTTCAAAGCCCAGAATGAGTGGAAATTTAAATAAATAAAATACAAGTTTAACTGAATCTTTTCCTTTCAAACAAAGCGGCTCCCAAAGTTGCAAACATGAACCATGTTAAAATTCTGACCCCCGAGATTTGATCTCTGAGATCCTAGGTATTATAGCTGCAAATAAATTTATTTTATCAACAGGATAAAGAATAATAAAGAATAAAGAATAATAAAGCAACCATATCCCAACCGCTCGGTCAATAAATATGTAACACACACAGTACAGTAGACTGCACAGAAAGTCTGCTATGCATACAAGGAGATACAAAATCTGGTGCCTGCCCAGAGAAAAATCTGCCCACAACAGAATTTATTCACCAATTGGTACAAAAAAGAGTGCCCAAAATTGTTCTCCAGAATTAGATAAACATGGCTGTTTTATTTAAAAACAGTCCTACATCTTTCCATGGGATCCATGGGGTCGTGTCTGCTATTGCAGCTTAGCTCCAATGAAGTGGAGATGGATGAGCTGTAATACTCCACACAACCTGTAAACAGGTGTGGTGGTATTTTTGCCACAACCCCTTTAACCTCCAACATAAAGAAAGGGTTGTCATTCTTGTGATCTCATCTTTGATTTTTCTAGTAACATAATTGTGGGACTTTGAGAATGTAGGAAATCAGACTTGGGGTCTCTGGGACTGTCTCCTTTGTAGAGACAGAGAGGAGAAGAAGCAGACTGCAGTGCTCCTGCTCCTGATACCGAATTCTCCAGAGGGAACTACTCTAACGATTATCAAGATTCCAGAAAGCAGCGTGAACTGTTACCTTCAGCTTTAAAAATACTGCAGCAAGGTTTGGGATTACAGCCAAGCGACCCATCACCAAATGACCACTAAGCCAGTATCAACATCTAAGTTCAGAACTACTACCAACCAACCTGCCTCCATATCCTTTCTGGTGCCAGAGAAAATTTGCACTGAAAGCCCTCAGTAAAAAGACTCTGTTACGTTTAACTCTGGCCTCTTCAGTACTATATTTCCACTGCACCGATCCCCAGGGAGCAACAGCCTGAGGGAGTACACCATGGCACAACACTTTATCAGGGCTGCTACCATTCCGATCCATTACACTGTCTTCTTGGGGGGTCGATGCACATGTGATTGATGAACATGACATCACTGATCTAGGAAGAGGCTGCAACACTCATGGGAGCTGTGGCCTTTTCAAACAGCTGATCGTTGATGGTGCTGGAAGTTGTACTCCCATGATCACATATTAATGACCTATCCTGAGCACTTTTACTTTAATCTCTTTAACATGTATGTACCCAAAACAATAACTAAATAACTGCAAGGCATCTTGTTGACAGTGTCAGTCTGGGGGTTCTTGTGCCCAACCACCACATCATCAATAAAATACTAAGGTTTTAAGTAAAAGAAACAGAGCCTAGTTAGAAGTAATTGGCTCTAAAGGCAGATCCGAATTATTTTTTCTCTTGGACCTTTAAGGCCCACTATGGTATCAGAGCCTTCGCGCATCGGAGGATGCTCTTTTATTCTGGTGGCCCAGTTCAAGAGGTGCACTGCTTGCTGATAACCTTCTTTAGTCATGCAAAGTTTCAATGAATTTCCAGAAATAGAAACATGATAAATGGATGATAATGATGAAGTGAGCAGAATAGCATTTTCATTTTAAATAATATTTTAATATTCATGGTTTACTGCCTTTAAAGGGAATCTGTCACCACAGATCGTTATGAAACCATCTTACATGCCAAATGCACACTTCTCAATATATTCTAATGGTGTTGGTCCTACTTCCATCAGTGGCCCCATTGTGGAGAAAGTAGGCTTTTTATTTTATGCTAATTAGCTCCTGGGTGCAAAGAGGAAAGCCATTGCACCTCGCTGCAGCCGAGGCTGTGGTCCTTTTTCTTCCTTTTTGCACCCCCATGACTTTGACTGACAGGGCCAGGCAGTGAAGATTTACTCCTGGCCCTCGTGACTTCTTGTTGGCCTTATTGTTTCGGACAAGCACAGTACATTGCAGAAGTTAGCCGGCCAATGGATCCTGTACTGTGCCTGCCCCAAACGGTGAAGTGAACAGGCAATTGCGAAAACTTCAGGGCCCGGCATTAGTACATCTTCACTTCCTGGCCCTGTCAGTCAATGTGGTGGGGGTGCAGCCAGAATGAAAAAGGATCACAGCTTTATGCGCATCGTGCAACTGTACTGGTGTAGTTGCCCTCAGGCGCTAATTAGCATAAACTAAAAAGCCTAATTTGATCACAATGGGGCCACTGATGGAAATAGGACAAGCACCATTAGTAGAGATGAATTTTTTTAAAATTCGAATTGCCGATTCGGTTTGATCCGAATTTATTTGCTGTGAATTTCATTAAAAAACAGCTATTTTCTGGCTGCAGAGAGCCTTTAAAGTGGCGTACAACATTGTGCCTTGCAGTAAAATGCATAGGGAGTCTGCTTTGGTAGTGAAATAATACTGTGAGTCTGTAAGACATTTAGATGACAGGCGTCGCTCTTAGAATCACTGCACACTTCACTTATTTGGGCATTCACGGGGCCAAAACTGACCAAATAACTCAAGTATGAACTAAGCCTTACAGGTCGATGTTAGCCCCAAGAAGAAGTGCACTCCTTTTATAACGTCGTCAGCTGATTCCACATAGATGTCGTCAGATCCTGTTGTATTAAACGCTTATACAAGTAGTGAGTGGAGAGGGTGTCAGCAGTAAGTTTGTGTTGACGTCACTGTCACTGATTATGTTGCCCTTCCTCTGATCCGACAGAACAATAACCCCCAAAAACGGATCCAGTCTGTTGAGCATCCGCCTTCACTCGGTCAGCATTTGGTCAGTAATCCATCAGTATTGCTAATGCCAAAAAAACAGGAGTGGATCCAAAACAGAGATTACATGTCTTCTGTGTTTTGTACCCACTCCTGCTTTTGGCTACCAAATCATAAACTAATTCTGATGGGACCATACAGGCCTTACAGCTACTACACAGACAAGATCCGTTGTGCATCTAATTTTTCCTTCCTTATGAAAGATAAGAAAAAGGGTCAAATAAATGATGAGACAGGCCAAAAGGCAAAATAATGGGCCAGTTATGAAGTGGGAAGGGTGGGGACATCATGAGAAGTCCACAGAGTGGCCCTATGACATAATGGTGAGGTGGAAGCAGCATGAGGAGGCTACAAAGTGGCACAAGGACAGTGTGGAAGGCAGCAGCAGCATCAGGAGGCCGCAGAGTGGCACAATGACAGTGTGGAGGTGGCGGCAGCATCTGGAGGCCAAAGAGTGGCAAGGTGACATAGTCTGGAGGTGGCAACAACTTCAGGAGGCAACAGAGTGGCAAAATGACATAGTGTGGATGTGGCAGCAGTATCAGGAGGCCACAGAGTGGCAAGGTGACATACTGTGGAGGTGGCAGCAGCATGAGGAGACCACAGAGTGGCAAGGTGACATAGTGTGGTGGTGGCAGCAGTATCAGGAGGCCACAGAGTGGCAAGAGGACATAATGTGGAGGTGGCAGCAGCATGAAGAGACCCCAGAGTGACCCAGTGACAGAGTGTGGAGGTGGCAGCAGTATCAGGATGCCACAGATTGGCAAGGTGACATTGTCTGGAGGTGTCAGCAGCATCAGTAGGCCACAGAGTGTCCCGGTGACAGACTGGGGAGGTGGGTGGCACTAACAGTACCCACTGATGATGGTGGGTATAAGAAGGAGCACTTGGCAACAGATGTGTGGCATCAGACGGGTGGCAGCATCAGAATAGTAGCTGAGGCAGGTAGCCAGAAGAAACCTGCCTCTTTTGTCAAGGTATGGGTGAGGCAGCATGGATGATCTAATCTGATGCATCAGGCATTGTTGGGTGGAAATCCCGGCTGATCCATGCCTGATTCATCTTGACAAAGGTCAGTGTCTCCACATTTTGGGTTGACAGGCGAGTTCTTCTTGGAGTAACTATGGCCCCCGCCGCACTTAACACCCACTCTGATGCCACATTACTGGCTGGGCAGAACATCTTTTCCAGGGCAAACTCTGCCAGTTGTGGCCACAAATCCAGTTTGGCTGCCCAATAGTCCAGAGGATCTTCAATGTGGGGTGGCAGTATGCTGTCCAAGTATGCCACCACCTTCTGGTTCAGGTCCTGCTCCAGGTCTAGCTGTGGCTGCTGCTGGTAAGTAGTTTTTTCACTAGGCGGGTGAAGAAAGCTGCTCATCAGCGACTCTAGACTCACCCCACCCTGCCACAGCAGCCAAGGCAGAGGAACGTCACCGCAGAGGCCCCCCCCGGTCAGACCTGCGAGAGGATGGACAATGGCGCAGATAGGCAGCGGCCAACTGACTACATAGGATGTCTCTAGTTCAGTTTGTCCTCCCTCTCAACAGGTGTAAAAAAAGCCCCCATTTTGGACCGGTAGCGAGGGTCCAACAAGGTGGAGAGCCAGAGGTAATCCCTCTGCCTAATGGTGACAATTCGGCTAACACTATGCAGCCAAGTGAGCATGCATCGGGCCATTTGTGCAAGTGACTTGGAGGGACTCCATGCCTCCATCTCCACTGCATACTACCACAGTGTGTCTGGGTCCTCTTCCTCGTCTTCCTCATCGCCCTGTAGCTCTTCCGACTGCTCCTCCTCTCCTGTCACCTGTGTGTAAAAACCACCCATTTCGCTACACATTGCTTGTGCTCCAATGTCCTTCTCCTCCTTCAGTTCAGCCCCCACAGGGCTCATGTGGCCATGAGATGTAGGCGCCATGTCTCCAGTCCCCTGACCATTCAGATTTACCAGCATCTGTTCCAGGACATGAAGCAGTGGAATGACATTGTTCATCCTGTAGTCCTGGTGACTGACAAATAACGTGGCCTCCTCAAAGGGCCTGAGAAAATGGCAGGTGTCACGCATGAGACGCCTGACAACCTGATTAAACACGTGTGCCCTACAGGGCACATGGTTCAGCCCTCATTGGCGCAGCACCGACACCAAGTTCTCCCCGTTGTTGGTCACCATGGTTCCAATTTTTAGTTGTCATGGAGAAAGCTCAAGGACATGAAGCAGTTCCTTCCCTGTGTGACTCTGTTCGCCCAGGCAAACCAGGTGCAGAACAGATTGAGAGTGATGAGAGGGGTCGCACATGGCTTGCATACACTATATGCCTCCAACATAATTTTTGGATCTCTACATGAAAATAATGTGTTTGCTGTAAATCGCAAGAGGGGCATGGTTGGAGACATTGACTTCACAAGAGATGCAGAACAGCGGAATTCAGCCACCTGTATTTGCTTCCCACTGTTTACTGCTCTTGAATTAAAATTGGGCCAACCAGCTTCAGCTTCCTCTGATGTGTATGCCTACGGAGTCCTTTTATTTTGGCTTTGCACAGGGAGCAAGAATGTTACGCACAATTCTGATGGAACTCCTGATTTTAAGAAACTGGACTTGTACTCCAAAGCAGAGGCTCTCCTGTCATGTCTTGTGTGCTGTGGAGATCGAATGCAGACGGAGCAGATAAAAACACATGAATATTTTCAACTTACTGAAGCTGCTTGATTTGTGAATAGATGTTAAAGGCAAAGTCTGCTGGTGTGTTGTCATCAGCATCTTCATTATGTTTACTGCAGGACCCACGATGACGTAATTCGGTCCATCCAGCAAAAGAAGGTCTTCAGCCACCCATCAATTTTCCCGAAAAAAACATGTTTGAAATAAAAAAATTTACCAATGCAAAGGATAATGGAATTCAGTTCATACAGAAGAAAGTGTACAATCACCCATCAATTCTCCACAAAAAAAACCTGTTTCACATAAAAAATTTCACCACTACATAATTTGGTCCATAAAGGAAAAGGAGGTCTACAGCCACCCATCAATTTTCCCGAAAAAAACATGTTTGAAATAAATTATTTCAACAATGCAAAGAATAATGGAATTCTGTTCATACAGAAGAAAGTGTACAATCACCCATCAATTTTACCGAAAAAAGCTTGTTTCACATAAAAAATGTCACCACTACGTAATACGGACCATACAGCAAAAGGAGGTCTAGAGCCGCCCATCAATTTTTCCCAAAAAAGCATGTTTCACATAAAAAAATGTCACCACTACGTAATTCGGCCCATACAGCAAAAGGAGGTCTACAGCCACCCATCAATTTTCCTGAAAAAAACATGTTTGAAATAAAAAATGTCACCACTACGTAATTTTGCCCATACAGCAAAAGGAGGTTTAGATCCACCCATCAATTTTCCACAAAAAAGCCTTTTTCACATAAACATTTTCACCACTATGTAATTCGACCCATACAGCAAAAGGAGGTCTACAGCCACCCATCAATTTTTCCCAAAAAAACATGTTTGAAATAAAAAATTTCACCAATGAAAGGATAATGGAATTCGGTTCATACAGAAGAAAGCCTACAATCATCCATCAATTTTCCCCAAAAATGCCTGTTTTACATAAAAAATTTCACCACTACGTAATTCGGTCCATACTGCAAAAAGGGCTTTACCACATATAACTGCACCACTGAACAGCAAATAGGCCCTTATTTTTTTTCCCCACTTTTACACTACACAAGGCTTTTCAACATATAAGTGCAATGCTAAACGGCTAATATCTTTTTCTTTTGCCACTAATAGATGGCAAAAAGGGCTTTACCACATATAACCTCACAATGAACGGCAAATAGGCCCTTATTTTTTTCCACTAAACAAGGCTTTTCAACATATAAGTGCAACGCTGAACGGCGAATATATTTTAATTTTGCCACTAATACACGGCAAACAGGGCTTTAGAATATATAACTGCACTGCTGAACGTCAATTAGGCCCTAATTTTTTTTTTTCACTTTTCCACTACACAAAAGGCTTTTCAACATATAGGTGAACGGCGAATATATTTTTCTTTTGCCACTACACTAATACAGGGCAAAAAAGGGCTTTAGAATATATAACTGCACCGCTGAATGGCAATTAGGCCCTAATTTTTTTCCACTTTTCCACTACACAAAGTTTTTCAACATATACAGTTAGGTCCATATTTACTTGGACACTGACACAAATTTAGTTTTTATTACCTGTTTACTACAAACTGGATTCCAAAAAAGTTGGGACACTATACAAATCGTGAATAAAAACTAAATGGAATGATGTGGAGGTGCCAACTTCTAATATTTTATTCAGAATAGAACATAAATCACGGAACAAAAGTTTAAACTGAAAAAATGTACAATTTTAAGGGAAAAATATGTTGATTCAGAATTTCATGGTGTCAACAAATCCCCAAAAAGTTGGGACAAGGCCATTTTCACCACTGTGTGGCATCTCCCCTTCTTCTTACAACACTCAACAGATGTCTTGGGACCGAGGAGACCAGTTTCTCAAGTTTAGAAATAGGAATGCTCTCCCATTCTTGTCTAATATAGGCCTCTAACTGTTCAATCGTCTTGGGCCTTCTTTGTTGCACCTTCCTCTTTATGATGCGCCAAATGTTCTCTATAGGTGAAAGATCTAGACTGCAGACTGGCCATTTCAGTACCCGGATCCTTCTCCTACGCAGCTATGATGTTGTGATTGATGCAGAATGTGGTCTGGCATTATCTTGTTGAAAAATGCAGGGTCTTCCCTGAAAGAGATGACGTCTGGATGAGAGCATATGTTGTTCTAGAACCTGAATATATTTTTCTGCATTGATGGTGCCTTTCCAGACATGCAAGCTGCCCATGCCACATGCACTCATGCAACCCCATACCATCAGAGATGCAGGCTTCTGAACTGATCGTTGATAACAACTTGGGTTGTCCTTGTCCTCTTTGGTCTGGATGACATGGTGTCCCAGATTTCCAAAAAGAACTTCGAATCGTGACTCGTCTGACCACAGAACAGTCTTCCATTTTGACACACTCCATTTTAAATGATCCCTGGCCCAGTGAAAACGCCTGAGCTTGTGGATCTTGCTTAGAAATGGCTTCTC
Source organism: Bufotes viridis (assembly GCA_033119425.1). Taxonomy (NCBI): domain Eukaryota; kingdom Metazoa; phylum Chordata; class Amphibia; order Anura; family Bufonidae; genus Bufotes; species Bufotes viridis. Next base: position 68,504,513 of record CM065591.1, read on the forward strand.
CTTTGCACTGTAGAGTTTCAGCTGGCAACGGCGGATGGCACGGTGGATTGTGTTCACTGACAATGGTTTCTGGAAGTATTCCTGAGCCCATTCTGTAATTTCCTTTACAGTAGCATTCCTGTTTGTGGTGCAGTGCCGTTTAAGGGGCCGGAGATCACGGGCATCCAGTATGGTTTTACGGCCTTGACCCTTACGAACAGAGATTGTTCCAGATTCTCTGAATCTTCGAATGATGTTATGCACAGTCGATGATGATAGATGCAAAGTCTTTGCAATTTTTCGCTGGGTAACACCTTTCTGATATTGCTCCACTATCTTTCTGCACAACATTGTGGGAATTGGTGATCCTCTACCCATCTTGGCTTCTGAGAGACACTGCCACTCTGAGAAGCTCTTTTTATACCCAATCATGTTGCCAATTGACCTAATTATTGTTAATTGGTCTTCCAGCTCTTCGTTTTGCTCAAATTTACTTTTTCCAGCCTCTTATTGCTACTTGTCCCAACTTTTTTGGGATTTGTTGACACTGTGAAATTTTGAATCAACATATTTTTCCTTTAAAATGATACACTTACTCGGATTAAACGTTTGATCTGTCATCTACGTTCTATTACAAATAAAATATTGACATTTGCCATCTCCACATCATTGCATTCAGTTTTTATTCACAATTTGTTTAGTGTCCGAACTTTTTTGGAATCCGGTTTGTAAAACATATTCAAGTTTTAGTTATATAATGGACATGGACATAAAGTCCAGACTTTTAGCTTTCATTTGAGGGTATCCACATTAAAATTGGATGAAGGGTTTAGGAGTTTCAGCTCCTTTACAAGTGGCACCCTGTTTTTAAAGGTAAATGGACAATTGACCCAAAGGCTGTTTCATGGGCAGGTGTGGGCAATTACTTCATTATTTCATTCTCAATTAAGCACATAAAATGCCTGGAGTTGTTTTGAGGAGTGGTGCTTGCATTTTAATGATTTTGCTCAGAAGTAAAGATGCAGTCAAAGGAGCTCTTTATGTAGGTGAAGAAAGCTATCCTTCATCTGTGAAAACAGAAAAAATTCATCTGAGAAATTGCTACACTATTAGGAGTGGCAAAATCTACAGTATGGTGCATCCTGAGAAAGAAAGCACTGGTGACCTAAACAATGCAAAAAGACCTGGACGCCCACGGAAGACAACAGTGGTGGATGATTGCAGAATAATTACCATGGTGAAGAGAAACCCCTTTACAACAGCCAACCAACTGAACAACACTCTCCATGATATAGAGGTATCAATATCCAAATCTACCATAAAGAGAAGACTGCATGAAAGTAAATACAGAGGGTTCACTGCATGGTGCAAGCCACTCATAAGCCTCAAGAATAAGAAGGCTAGATTGGACTTTGCTAAAAAAGACATCTTAAAAAAACAGCACACTTCTGGAAGAACATTTTTTGGACAGATGAAACCAAGATCAATCTCTACCAGAATGATGGAAAGAAAAAAGTATGGTGAAGGCATGGCGCAGCTCATGATCCAAAGCATACCACATTGTCTGTAAAATATGGGGGAGCCAGTGTGATGGCTTGGGCATGCATGGCTGCCAGTGGCACTGGGTCCCTAGTGTTTATTGATGATGTGACACAGGACAGAAGCAGCCAGATGAATTCTGGGGTTTTCAGAGACATACTGTGTGCTCAAATCCAGCCAAATGCAGCCAACCTGATTGGGCGGTGTTTTTATAATAGAGATGGACAATGACCCAAAACATAAAGCCAAAGCAACCCAGGAGTTTATTAAAGCAAAGAAGTGGAATATTCTTGAATGGCCAAGTCAATCACCTGATCTGAACCCAATAGAGCATGTATTTCACTTGTTAAAGACTAAACTTCAGACAGAAAGGCCCACAAACAAGCAGCAACTGAAAACCGCTGCATTAAAGGCCTAGCAGAAGAGTAAAAAGGAGGAAACACAGCGTCTGGTGATGTCCATGAGCTCGAGACTGCAGGCGGTCATTGCCAACAAAGGGTTTTCAACAGTATTATAAATTAACATTTTATTTACAATTATTTAATTTGTCCAATTACTTTTGAGCCCCTGAAATGAAGGAATTGAATTTAAAAAATACTTTAGTTCCTCACATTTTTATGCAATCATTTTGTTCAACCCACTAAATTAAAGCTGAAAGCCTGAACTTCGACTGCATCTGAATTGTTTTGTTCAAAATCCATTGTGGTAATGTACAGAACAAAAGTTAGAAAAATGTTGTCTCTGTCCAAATATATAAGTGCAGCGCTGAACGGCAAATATATTTTTCTTTTGCCACTAATACAGGGCAAAAAGGGCTTTAGAATATATAACTGCACCGCTGAATGGCAATTAGACCCTAATTTTTTTCCACTTTTACACTACACAAGGCTTTTCAACCTATAAGTGCAACGCTGAACAGCGAGAATATCTTTTCTTTTTCCACGAATACACGCTACTAAAGGCTTTACAACAGATAACTGCACTGCTGAGCTGCAAATGTATTTTTTCTTTTTCCACTAATACACGCCACAAAAGACTTTACAACAGATAACTGGACCGCTGAGCTGCAAATGTATTTTTTCTTTTTCCGCTAATAGATGCCACAAAAGGCTTTACAACAGATAACTGCACCGCTGAGCGCCAAATATATTTGTTCTATTTTCACTAATATATGCCACAAAAGGCTTTACAACAGAAAACTACACCCCTGAATGGAAAATATACATTTTTTTTTTCCGTTAATACACGCCACAAAAGGCTTTACAACAGATAACTGCACCACTGATCGGCAAATATATTTTACTTTTGCCACTAATACACAACAAAAAGGGCTGTAAATCTAGCACTTCACCACACAATGGCTAATAAGCCCTTTTTTCCCTCACTAATACAAGCCAAAAATTGCTTTAGAACATATAACTGCACCGCACAAGGGCAAATAAAACTTAGAAATATTTCCTTGTAATAAACCCTGTCAATGCCTGTATCAAACAGCACTTGCACCCTAATAAGAACGGTTTTCTGGAATTACAGAGCTGTATAATGGCAATGTGGACCCAGTCAGTGCTGCAATGTGTAATCGGATGGTTCCTATTACCTAGGCTGTAAGCTCCCCTACTGAACCCTGTTCAACAGAAATGCTGTGGAATGATTCCTCCCTATCCTTTCCCTACACCTTGATTAATCCTTCCCTGCACTTGTAAATCGTTTATTTTTAGCACAATGACGTTTTTCTAACACTGTCCCTAGCGCCTGAAGACGTCTCTCCCTGCACTAAGTACACTGGTAAATGGCAGAATCTAAGATGGCGGCCGCTATTTATAGGGCTGTGACATAACAGGGCTGTCTGGCTGCTGATTAGCTGCATGCATGGCATTGTGAGTGATCCCGCCTTCCCAGAGTTCCTTGCTTCATGTCCTCACACGTGCAGCAGACATTTTAGGAAAAAATGCGATTCGTTACCCCGAAGCGTGAGGAAATTCGGCTTCGGTGCAAATCGAAATGTTCCTAAAATTCGGATCGATTTGCTCATCTCTAACCATTAGCATGTATTGACAAGTGAGCATTTGGCATGTAAGATGGTTTCATAGTAAGCGATGTGGTGACAGATGGTCCCCTTGGGAGACTTGGGCCTGGGGCGATTGCCAAAATGGCCCATGTTGTAATTTGCTATGAAGGGGTGGTCTTCTCACGGAGATGTTCTTTTCTTTTGGACATGTTTCATTGTAATTTTGAGTTTAGAGAATCGTTTTAACCATCTCCCGACCGCCGAACGCAGGATTGCGTCCTGGCGGCGGTCGGTTTGTTCCTCCTTGACGCGCGGGCGCATCATCTCGCGAGACGCGCGATTTCCTGTGAACGCGCACACGTGCGTGCGCGTGTTCGCAGGATCGCGTCGGGGAGAACTTTAACTACAGCCTGCCAGCGCTGATCATGCGCTGGCAGGCTGTAGAAGTTAAAAAAAAATCGCATATGAGACGCTGTTTTGTTAAGACGCTGTTTTGCTGTTCGTTCCTTTGGTGGTCCCTTTTGCTTGGGACCACCAAGGGAAACTTTTGTAAGTGCACCAATCACCACACAGACCCCCCATCAATCCCCCCCCCCGGTCACTGATTAACCCCTGATTAACGCCTGATCACCCCATGTCACCCCCCTGATCACCCCCCTGTCACTAATAACCCCCCTGTAAGGCTCATTCAGATGTCTGTATGTGTTTTGCGGATCCATGGATCCGCGTATCCGCAAAACACGAACACCGGAAATGTGCTTTCCGCATTTTGCGGATCCACACATTGCCAGAACTATATAGAAAATGCCTTTTCTTGTCCGCAATTGCGGACAAGAATAGGACATGCTCTATCTTTTGTAAAATTTTTGTAAAATTTTATTTTTTGTCACTAGTTAGTGGAAATTTGAGACTTTGTAAAAAAATATATATATATCAATTTCCGCTAACTTGTGCCAAAAAAAAAATATTTCTGTGAACTTGCCATGCCCCTCACGGAATACCTTGTGGTGTCTTCTTTCCACAATGGGGTCACTTGTGGGGTATTTATACTGCCCTGGCATTTTAGGGGCCCCTAAAGTGTGAGAAGAAGTCTGGAATCCAAATGTGTAAAAATGCCCTGTGAAATCCTAAAGGTACTCATTGGTTTTAGGGTCCCTTTGCGCATCTTGGCTGCAAAAAAGTGTCACACATTTGGTATTGCCGTACTCAGGAGAAGTAGGGCAATGAGTTTTTCAGTGTATTTTTACATATAACCATGCTGGGTGTGAGAAATATCTCTGTAAACGACAACTTTTTAAAAAATTTTATACAAAGTTGTCAGTTTACAGAGATATTTCTCTCACCCAACATGGGTATATGTAAAAATACACCCCAAAACACATTGCCCTACTTCTCCTGAGTATGGCAATACCACATGAGTGACACTTTTTTGCAGCCTGGGTGCGCAAAGGGGCCCAAATTCCAACGAGTACCTTTAGCTTTTACATGGCTGCTTACAATTTAGCCCCGCTCAAAATGCTAGAACAGTAAACACACCCCACAAATGACACCATTTCAGAAAGTAGACACCCCAAGGTATTCACTGAGGGGCATAGTGAGTCCGTGGGAGATTTTTATTTTTTTTGCCAGAAGTTAGCAGAAATGGAAACTTTATTATTTTTATTTTTTTCCTCAGAAAGTGTCATTTTCCGCTAACTTGTGAAAAAAAATGAAATCATACATGAACTCACCATGCCCCTCCGCGAATACTTTGGGGTGTCTTCTTTCTAAAATGGTGTCATTTGGGGGGTATTTATACTTTCCTGGCATTCTAGCACCTGAAGAAACATGACAGGTGCTCAGAAAGTCAGAGCTGCTTCAAAATGCGGAAATTCACTTTTTTGCACCATAGTTTGTAAAATTGTAAACGCTATAACTTTTACCCAAACCAATAAATATACACTTATTGGATTTGTTTTTTATCAAAGACATGTAGAACAATACATTTTGCGAAAAATTTATATAGAAATGTAGTTTTAAAAAAAAAAATTACAACAGAAAGTGAAAAATGTCATTTTTTTGCAAAAATTTTGGTCATTTTTGATTAATAGCAAATAAAGTAAAATGTCAGCAGCAATGAAATACCACCAAATGAAAGCTCTATTAGTGAGAAGAAAAGGAGGTAAAATTTATTTGGGTGGTAAGTTGTATGACGGAGCAATAAACGGTGAAAGTAGTGTAGTGCAGAATTGTAAAAAGTGGTCTGGTCATTAAGGGTGTTTAAGCTAGTGGGGCTGAAGTGGTTAACAATATGCTGGTCTGCACTAACATACTGGCTGTAGCAATTTCTTTAAGTAAGTAATCAGGACAAATGTGCTGCCTTTGTTAGGTGATTGAATACTTTTGCAATGCCAGACCTAAAGATGTCAAAAATGACGATGGCAGAATTTTGAATATGAATAAATGAAAAACAAAATATTAGTGTTTTTACAAAATCCTTTATCTAAGTGGTGATATATAGTATAAGTCCCTTACCCTTTAGATATGTAGAATGCATTATATTTAAATGTTGGGCTGCTTTGCTCCAAATGTATCTTTGTTCTATTTTTACTTTTGGTGGGTTTAAGTGCCTGTATGTTTTTTAATTTCCTGTGTCCTCCTACAGCAGATATAGATGAACCCGCACTATCTATGTTTAGTGTATTCATAGAGTCTAGATGTTTCTTAGCAACAAGTACAGCAGTCAGCAAGAGACCATTTTCATCTCCCTGCTCCTCTCAAGACCCATATAGTCACACATTGGCCCGCAGAAAAACATCTGGTCATTTCTAATAAATATAAAGCACTTTCACTCCAGCATGTCTCCAGTTGAGTCCAAAATAAGATAAAAGTCATATTGGGACAAAGTTATGGTACAAGTTTGCCATGTCTTAGATCTAATCCGTGCCTTCAGAATGGGTTCCTAAGTGTTCTAGGGATCATCTCCATCTGGCATTGGGTCTTCCATAATATCCTATATAAAGTAGGGATTATTACATAGTGATTGCTGCCTCTCACTTTTTCAGGAATAATCATTGGGGCTTGTTTATGAAAACTGTCTTGTGTAAGGCTGTCCCTATTCCCGATAGCTAGAGATGAGCGAATCGAAGCTGACGAAGTGGAATTCGATCCGAATTTCAGGAAAAATTCGATTCACACCGAAGCCGAATTTTCTCACGCTTCGTCGTAACGAATTGCATTTTTCCCTAAAATGTCTGCTGCACGTGAGAGGACAAGAAGAACGGAAATCTGGGAAGGCGGGATCACCCATACTGACTTGCATACAGCCAATCAGCAGCCAGCCAGGCCTGTGATGTCACAGCTCTATAAATAGTGGCAGCCATCTTAGATTCTACCATTTAGCAGCGTACTTAGTGCAGGGAGAGACATGTCTGCAGGCGTTAGGGACAGTGAAAGGAAAGACTTGATTGTGGTGAAAAAACGATTTATTAGTGCAAAGAAAGGATAGGGAGGAATCGTTCCACAGCATTTATGTAGAACAGGATCCAGTAGGGGAGGTTACAAAATACACCTTGGTGCACTGACTGGGGATCCAAATTGCCATTATACAGCTCTGTCATTCCAGCAAACCATTCTTGTTATTGGGGTGCTAGTGCTGTTTGATACATCCATTAACAGGGTTTATTAAAAGGAAATATTTCTATAGTACGTCTTATTTACCCTTGTGCGGTGCAGTTATATGTTGTAAAGCCTTTTTTGTCGTGTATTAGTGGCAAAAGAAAAATAAATTTGACCTTGTGCAGTGCAGTGATATATTCTAAAGCCCAGTTTGCCGTGTACTAGTTGCGAAATAAAACTATATTCGCCGTTCTGCGTTGCACGTATCTGTTGAAAAGCCTTTTGTGTTGTGTACAAGTAGAAACAAATTAGGGCTTAATTGCCGTTCAGCTGTGCAGTGATATATCCTAAAGCCCAGTTTGCCGTATATTAGTGGCGAAATAAAAATATATTCGCCATTCTGAGTTGCACTTATCTGTTGAACACCCTTTTGTGCTGTGTATATGTAGAAAAATAATAGGGCCTAATTGCCGATCAGCAGTGCAGTGATATATACTAAAGCCCAGTTTGCCGTGTATTAGTGGCGAAATAAAAATATATTCGCTGTTCTGCATTGCACTTATCTGTTGAAAAGCCTTTTGTGTTGTGTAGTAAAAGTAGAACAAAATTAGGGCCTAATTGCCGGTCAGCTGTACAGTGATATATTCTGAAGTCCTGTTTGCCGTGTATTAGTGGCGAATTTGATCAATGATATAGTAACATTTGATTATTTGATCTAACAGTATGTCAGACACAGGGCCGGCGCCACCTGTAAGGCGACCTAGGCAATTGCCTAGGGCGCAGTTTGCAGGGCGCGGAACCTGCTGTGGAAAAAAAAAAACTTATGTAGTAGCGGCGGCCGGCGCCGCCCAGCTATCATGTTGCACTGCCTGAGGGGCGGACCGTGCCGGGTGACACCAGTCCCTGGGGTGACACCCGGTGCGGTCTCCCGCCCAGGCACCAGAGCAGAAGTCGCGGCAGCGGGCGTGCAGGAGGAGGCGGGCCGGAGGCGTGTCCCGTCCTCCCTGTTCATCTGATAGGCTGCCTGCCTAGTGCTGGCAGGCAGCCTATCAGAGGCCGGTTCAGGAGGCGCGATGGCGTCATCGCGCCGCCTGAGCCGTACAGCCTGCGAGACACAGGCCGGAAGAGGCCTGCATCGCATCGCTGCCATGGAGGTAAGTATGTGTTTTTTGTTTTTTGTGTTTTTTTAACTCAAATGAGGATGGAGCACATATGTGTGGGGGCTACTGGCACATAAGGGGGTCACTGGCGCATAAGGGGCTACTGGAGCATCAGGGGACTACTGGCACATAAGGGGGCTTGCTGGCACATAAGAGGGGCTACTGGCACATAAGGGGGCTTGCTGGCACATAAAGGGGCTTGCTGGCACATAAGGGAGCTACTGGCACATAAAGGGGGCTTGCTGGCACATAAAGGGCTACTGGCACATAAGGGGCACTACTGGCACATAAGAGGGCACTACTGGCACATAAGGGGGCTACTGGCACATAGGGGGCTTGCTGGCACATAAATGGGCTACTGGCACATAAAGGGGCTTGCTGGCACATAAAGGGAGCTTGCTGGCACATAAGGGGGCTACTGGCACATAAAGGGGCTTGCTGGCACATAAAGGGGCTACTGGCACATAAGGGGCACTACTGGCACATAAGGGGGCTACTGGCACATAAGGGGCTTGCTGGCACATAAATGGGCTACTGGCACATAGGGGGCACTACTGGCACATAAGGGGCACTACTGGCACATAAGGGGGCTACTGGCACATAAGGGGAGCTACTGGCACATAAAGGGGCTTGCTGGCACATAAAGGGGCTACTGGCACATAAGGGGCACTACTGGCACATAAGGGCGCTACTGGCACATAAGGGGCTACTGGCACATAAGGGGGCTACTGGCACATAAAGGGGCTTGCTGGCACATAAAGGGGCTACTGGCACATAAGAGGGCACTACTGGCACATAAGGCGGGCTATTATTATTGTTATAAGGCCGCCTCTGTATATGTGTTATAATGGCCCCCTCTGTACTATTTTTATCTTAATAGCCCCCACTGTATTAGTATTATTATTTATACAGAGGGGCCGTTATTATAATAATAGCACAGAGAGGGCCTTTATATTAATAATAATACCGAGCTGTGTTGCCATGTTGGAGGAGAATTGGGATATACCCTATATACTGTGTATTATATTATGGGGGCACTAGGAGGAAGGCGGGAGAGAGGAGCACTATGTGGGCATTTACTAGGGGCACTATATAGGGGTATTTCATACTGGTACATTATGGGGACATTAGCTGAGCTGGAGGTATTACAAGGGGGTATTTTTGCACTGTATATTAAAGGAGAATTATTACTACGGGGGGTATTATGGTGGGCTTTATTACTCCCCCATGTTATGACCCCAGTAGCAGCACCAACCTCTCCCTGCTCTGCTATCCCTCTGATCCTTCTCCAAATCCTTATTCTGATATCTTTCTCTTTAGGATAAAACACATCATCAGCTCCGCCGATCCCCACAGTATACAGTATACCTCTACACCGATCCCCGGCCAAAGTGTGAAGTGGTGTCCGAGATCCCCAAGGGCCAAGCAACTGTAAGTTTTCATGTGAAATATGTTTGTTATACACATATAGCATACACTGCGCACAGCGTCATTGATTACTATGACGCCGTGCGCTTCGTGTCGCCGCTACAGTACCGTAAGGGCAGATCATCTGATGGGGGGGGGGGCGTCAATTTTTATCTTGCCTAGGGCGGCAAAAATTCTTGCACCGGCCCTGGTCAGACAGAGAAGTTCCAAGCCCTGCACAGGGGGGTGACAGAGGCCCAAATGTTTCTGGCGCAGGCAGAGGCCGCAGCAGAGTAAGGAGGCGTGGCAGCAGGGGTCGCAGTCAGAGGCTTGAGCTCCCGGTGTCATCTAGCGCTCGTGTCTTCACCAGCAAGGAACCCAGCGGTTCTTGAATGGTTGACTCGGTCATCCAGTTCATCCCAAGTTACATCAGAAACCCCCAGCCAAGAGTCAGTGGGTTCCTCTGACATGACGCTTAGCTGGCATTGTCAGGCTACTGACCCAGAGATGGATGAGGAGGACATCAGTGACGTGCAGACAGTACTTGATGATGATGTAGCTAATCGCACTTGGGAGCCGGGTGATGAAGGGGCTTCATCATCATCGGGTGAAGAGGGTGGCAGCTTGCCCGTTAGCAAGCGGCTGAGACAGCAAGTCGCTAGCATGGCCGGGAGTAAGCAGGATGGCAGCAGTGGGAGGAGCCTACCTGCCCAGGAAATACTGGTGCACGGTTCACAGAGGCAGCGGCGGTAGCAGTCAGTCGGTGCGTAGTGTTGGGGGTAAAATCACCTACTCGTCGGTGTGGCAGTTTTTTGTTAAGCCACCGGAGGAGGTGACCATGGCCATATGTAGAATATGTGGGCAGAAGGTGAAGCGTGGCCGGGGAGCCAATGTTGGCACCATGGCCCTGCGTCAACATATGCAGCGTCATCATAAAGTGACCTGGGACAACTGTGGCTTCGATGTGGTGGTCCAGCCTCCCGCAGCAACCGCTGCATCGCCCAGTGGAACGCACCAGATTTAAGGCAGTCAAGGATCCACCACCTCAGCCGAAGGGAGCTGTCTGTCCTTCCCACCATCTGCTAGTCCTGATGCTCCTGCTCCTCTTCCTACTCCTCGTCAGTCATTCCATCAGCAATCGATCACCAAAGCGATTGCTAAGAGACAACAGTATGCGTGCACTCATCCAACGGTGCAGAAGCTGAATGTGTTCAAGTTGCTGGAGCTGCAGTTCCTCCTTTTCCAAGTGGTGGACTCTGCACCTTTCAGAGAACTGATGGCTTGTGCCGAGCTGAGGTGGAGAGTCCAAAGCGGTCATTTCTTTGCCAAATGGCAGTACCAGCCCTGCACACACATGTAGAACAGAAGGTGGGCCAGTCCTTGAGCCTGTCGGTGTCTGCCAAAGTGCACAGCAGCACCGACATGTGGAGCTGTAACCACCGTCAGGGACAATACATGTCCTTTACGGCCCACTGGGTGAAGATGGTTCCTGCACAGCCACACCAGCAACCTGGCCATGTGATGCTATGTTCTCACGCCGTTGGTCCAGCGACAATGTCCGCCACTCATCCTCCACTGTGTCCTCAGCCTCCACTGCAGGGATAATTCACAGTGCCCCTCCAGAATACCACATGTGCAGGGCACGGCGGTGTCACTCTGTTCTGCACCTCGTTTGCCTGGGTGAACGGAGTCACACAGGGGAGGAACTGCTCCGTGTCCTTCATCAAGAAATCGAATCCTGGCTTTTTCCGCGACAATTCAAAATCGGAACCATGGTGACCGAAAACGGGAAGAACATTGTGTCGGCACTGCGTCAATGAATGCTGAACCATGTGCCCTGCATGCCACACGTGTTCAATCTGGTTGTCAAGTGGTTCCTGAAGTTTTCCACCCATATGCAAGACATCCTAAAAATCGCACATCGCAAAGCACACCCTCCTTGAGCTTCAGCGATGTCCAATAATGTTATGTTTCGGTTTCTCAGTTTCACAGAAACTTCTTAATTAATTAGAATTCTTTTAGTATGGTACAGAAGTATTGCCTTTTATTAATAACCAACAATCAAATCATTAGTATCAATCCCCCCCCCCCCCTTTGGTGGTGTGCCAGATTTGTCTGTTGTTATCTATAGTGTTATAAAAATATATGCTTTTATGGAATAAAGAGGAGAAAATTGATTCAGCGGTGTGCCTATGTCAGCTCCCTCTGAGCACTCAGAAAACTTAAATTGGAATCCCGACAATCATAGAGATGGGGGTTTTGTCCCAACAAATCTTGGCGCCTTAACGAGCACACTTCATTGATCTCCCAACAGCTTGGATAATCCGGACTGGGACGGACAGATATAAAAGACGGCGCTGCAAGGTAAGAGACTTTATCTTACATTATATCTGTGCCTCCCTGACCGGTTGTCTGGCTCGAGGGATTGTTGAAGGAACATACTTTTAAAGTCCTTTTACAGACAAGTTCATATTGATAAAGAACCTTGAAAAGTTGAAAACACCTATGATTGTTGGGTTTAGTTTCTGATCATGTGTAACTTGGGATTGGGATGTTTTTGGTCTAGCTTTAGGATTCATGCTATACCTTTTGTTTGTTCTTTACTGTGTTTTGAAAATTACAGAACATTATAGACTTGATATGTATAATAAATCTCAGTACAGAGTACACTAGGTGAATATAGTGAGGGAACTCTGGGGAAAACTGAGGGGAAACAGATGTCTAAATTTTGTTACTTTCTATAGCTGTTCTGGTACAGTGGAAGAGCAATGGAGAATAATTTTAGTATACCCGAAGTTATAAGACAGCCAAAACATTGGTGAAGGAAAGAGGAGGTAAGGAGGGTTTGAAGAATGTGGACAGAGTGTTGGAGAAGGCAGGGATAAAGTATGTGAATCTTAATCCTAGGAGTACTAGTGCGGTGGCACCCTGATTTAGAGAGGACGCTCAGAGGAAGCTAGGCTGGGAAAGATTCAGTAGGACACATTGTGGTTGGCTAAAGGATCATGGATATGAAGAAGTGGTTGATATATGGATAAAAGTAGCTCGTGATGCGGAAACTGAGGGATGCAGAGGAGAAACCTGCCGTGCAGGCTCGGGTGAGGCAGCTCACACTGCAGCCTCATCAGTTAACCCCTTGTTGTGTACCGGCTGTGGGATTTACAGGAGAAACTGTTTTTGTTCGTGAATCTGAGCCAGTTAAATTAAAGAAAAAAGACAGTACGGTTGTTACTCAATTGTTAGCTAAAGAAAACCTGCCAGAACCTCTTTTAGGGACTGATGTTTTGCAAGCTCTGGGAGCCCACATACACTTGTACCCCAATGGCACTACTTGTGTAGATTTTGGGACCCCAGAGGAATTATTATGTCCCTTAATAGTGACACTAGCCTTGCCTGAGACTGAATCATCGGAATTAACCCTTGTAGACCAGACTGTTCTTGAGCTGGTACCGAAGGATTTATGGGCAACATCAAAAACAGACATAAGGAAACTCCCTGTATCTCCGGTTACTGTGCATCTTAAGCCAGGATGTCAGCTCCTCAGGTGAAGCAGTACCCCCTCAGTCATGCCCAGAAGATAGCAGCGGACAGTCAAATTGTTTGCTTTTCTCCAAGCCGGTGTATTGATAAAAACAGTATCTCCCGGCAATGCCCTCTGTTCCCAATAAAGAATAAACCAGTTAAGGAACAGCCTGTCAGTTACAGGATGGTTCATGATCTTAGAGAAGTTAACAAGGTGACAGTTTTACAAACTCCAATAGTCAATATAAATAAAATCCGGAGAAAAACTGAACAATCCTTCTGGCGCTGCTTGGCAGATTAAATTAAGCCGGTATGGTAGTGTTAAAAGGCTTGCTTTATTCTGTCAACGCGTTTCAAGGGCTTGTCGCACCCTTCTTCAGGACAATGTTACATACATATAGATTTGTTACAATGCTGTGTTTAAAAAGACATTTTGGCGTGCCCTGCGTCATGGAGAAGGGGCGTGGTTCTCGGCGGGCCCCCTGTTATTAATGTGAGTGGTATGCTTTTTCTGTCTATGGGGCTCTCCGTGCGCTCTGGAGTCCCAGGTGCAGCGGGTGTATGTCCCGACCACACTGATGTCAGTGGATGACGTGTGGGATCTCCCAGGGAGCACCAGAGCCGGCTTGTGCTGCTGTATCTAGAGGCCAATTCAGGGAATCCCAGCTGACACGCCTACATTGATGTCAGCATGCCGATGGGATCCCTAAACTGTGTCTGGTTGCCGCTTGCCGCTAGTTGGAGGGGATTTGTGGTTTGTATACAGGGATGGGTATTCTGTCACTTGTGGTTCGCATGCCGGGGTGTGGACCCCCTTAAAAGGTGGAATATAATATACATATATATATGGGAGCATTAACCAAGATAAAAGGGAAATAAATGAGAATAGAATAAAACTATTGATATAAATAAATATATAAATGTAAGTAAATAAATAAATGAATATATATAAAAATAAATATATAAAATTATATATAAATACAGGATATACAGGATATATATTGAGCACATCCAGAATTTGAAAAAGGGGAGAGGGAAAGGGGGGGGGGGGAACTTATGGGGTGTAGGGTGTATATATATATATATATATATATATATAAAAGCCCTCCTGGGAAACGGGTGTATCAGTGTATGTAAATTTGGTTGAGGGTGTGTAATATATGGTATATAGTATATAGTATATAGTATGTGGAGTATATGCACATCTACATAACAAGATGTATGTGTCCATATATCAGTCGGAAGGAATGTCCTCTAAGTAACGTATGTGTCACAATAGAATAAGGATGGAGTTGAAAATCAATTTTTCAGATAACCCTGAGTACTAGTCTTTACAGACAGGCGCAATATGTGTATGCAAGTCCTATATATATATAATATAATACATGAGAGGAATATATATTATTAAGGGGTACGTGATATTCTTTCCCTTAGAGATCATATGGACACTTTAAAGTCATATAGACGCATATAGATGTATATATTTTGTATATATAGAGGACGTATGTTTATATTGCATTATTTTAGTGAGGTATTGGTGGTGTGTTCATATTTAGATTAGTATATTTATATAAATAGGTATATTTTTGGATATGCTTTGAGAATACTGATTAAATAATTGTTTCGGTCATTTCATTTAGACCATGTGGAGTAAGAGTATCAAGTTGATAGATCCAGAAAACTTCACATTTGTAACTTGTCAAAACGGTTACAAGGGTTTTCTGGTATCTGCTCTATTGGAGTCACTTTTATAGAGTGTTTTCCTTTTTCCCGTGTGGTTGCACAGTGTCGTTATAGGCTGTTAGGTGTTGTAGCTTCCTATTTTAGATGTTGCAATTGAGCTCTTGGATTCCGTTGTGTACTGTTTTCGTTTGCTTGGGGCTAAAATGCTCTTAATAGTGGACGCATGCCTATACGTGATTTTCGGGTTCCGGGATAGATATTTTGACAAATGTGGATCACGTAGTAATAAATGCCAGTGTTTGGCTAGTATTGCTCTGATATCTTTATTCAAGGTACTACAGCCATGTCCATAAATATTGGGACATCAACGCAATTCTAACATTTTTGGCTCTATACACCACCACAATGGATTTGAAATGAAACAAACAAGATGTACTTTAACTGCAGACTGTCAGCTTTAATTTGAGGGTATTTACATCTAAATCAGGTGAACAGTGTAGGAATTACAACAGTTTGCATATGTGCCTCCCACTTGTTAAGAAACCAAAAGTAATGGGACAATTGGCTTCTCAGCTGTTCCATGGCCAGGTGTGTCATTCCCTCATTATCCCAATTACAATGAGCAGATAAAAGGTCCAGAGTTCATTTCAAGTGTGCTATTTAAATTTGGAATCTGTTGCTGTCAACTCTCAAGATGAGATCCAAAGAGCTGTCACTATCAGTAAAGCAAGCCATCATTAGGCTAAAAAAACAAAACAAACCCATCAGAGAGATAGCAAAAACATTAGGCATGGGCAAAACAACTGTTTGGAACATTCTTAAAAAGAAGGAACGCATCGGTGAGCTCAGCAACACCAGAAGACCCGGAAGACCACGGAAAACAACTGTGGTGGAGGACCGAAGAATTCTTTCCCTGGTGAAGAAAACTTCACAACAGTTGGCCAGATCAAGAACACTCTCCAGTAGGTAGGTGTATGTGTGTCAAAGTCACTTTTGAATTAGTGCACATTATTATTATTATTGAAGGTGGCAGGTGAGTTGTTAAGAAGGTAGGAGGATGATGGAAAAGTAGGAACCTAAGATGTCTTTTGTCAAACTACAGAGACGAGAGATGGGTGAAAAATCATCATGGCGGTCTGGTCTGAAAGGAGAATATGAGGAAAGAGAAGGTCTGCATCAGAGAAGTTACTGGATGTAAGGTATGTGGTGCTGTATTCTGGATAGCACAGAAAACAGAATATAATATGTATGCAAATATGTGGGGGGGGGCCTGTGGGGGTGCTATAATTTGAACCTAAGCGATAACATGGATGGGGTTTGGATAGTAAACAGACAGCTGACGTGGCGGGGGCTAAGCAGACAGATCGCTGACGGGGGAGGGGGGGTGGATTGTGCTTGGGGGGGGTTTCACCACTTTCTACCGCACCGGGTGACACCAGCCCTAGCAGCGCCACTGTCTGGTGATGTCTATGATTTGCAACCAAGTATTCAAAAGTGAAAGTTTGATTTATGATTATTATTCTGTCCCATTACTTCTGGCCCCTTAACAAGTGGGGGCACATATGCAAACTGTTGTAATTCCTACACTGTTCACCTGATTTGGATGTAAATGACCTCAAATTAAAGCTGACAGTCTGCAGTTAAAGTACATCTTGTTCGTTTGATTTCAAATCCATTGTGGTGGTGTATAGAACCAAAAATGTTAGAATTGTCCCAACATTTATGGACCTTACTGTATATTGCGTAATTACATTTATTCGGGTTTCTTCTTCTTGGTTATTGGTGGCGATTGTGAGACACTCCTCCTGAGTGGAGGATATACTTTTTTTCATTGCGTTTTTCAGAAGTTGGGCTGGATAGTTTTTATCGGAAAAGCGTTTCTGGATGATGCGTGCTTGTTGTATGAATTCATTTTTTGTAGCCACTTTTTGTGATGGAAACTGGAATAATTGATATAACTGTTAGTGTCTATAGATTTGAAGTATGTGGTGGATATGGTGTTATGGTGGATATGGTGTTATCATTATTTGAGATCACAATGTCCAAGAACTCTATTTCTTTTTGCTGAAATTGGGACTGAAGGTAATACCCCACTCGGTGACATTCAAGGATTTAGGGACTTGCTGAAAGCTGTTGCAGAGGCTTCATCCCCTTCCCAAATGATGAAGACATCATCTAAATATCTTTTAAAGTATACAATGTAGTCTTTGTATTTGGGTGATTAGTGATGTTTACCTTTTCGAATTCGCCCATGAATAGATTTGCGAAAGAGGGCGCCACCCACGTCCCGATGGCGGTCCCTTTGCACTGGTGGTATATGTTCCCGTCATAAATGAAATAATTGTTTTCTAGTATGAAGCGTAAACTTTCTAGTAGAAAATTGACTTGAGGTGGTTTGAGGCTGGTGTCACATTCTAGAACAGATTTGATGCATTGTAGGCCCAGGTCATGTCTAATATTGGTATATAAAGATGTGACATCCATAGTCAAGAACGCATATGATTCCTGCCAGTTTATGGTTTTTAGCTTCCGAATAAGCTTGGAAGATTTTTGACATATTGTTGTAAATGCATGTCCATTTAGTGGGAAAGATTACTGGTTGCACATTTTGTGTTGGAAATGATTGGTTTCCCGGCTGGATCCTCTAAGCTCTTGTGGATTTTTGGTAGATGGTAGAAATATGGATTACATGGGGTTTTTGGAAGTAGAAAGTTTTTTTCTTTTTTGTTTATATATCCTTTATCGAATGCTTCTTTTATTAGATTGGTGCGTTTTTTTACCTATATCCGGAAAAGGGTTCTGTGTTATTTTTGTGTAGTATGTTGTGTCACAAAGGATTCATTGTGTGTCTTTTTCATAATCACTATAATTTTGGATAACTATAGCTCCTCCTTTGTCTGCCGGGCGGATAATTATGTCTTGGTTATTTTTAAGGGTGTTTAATGCTTTCTGTTCAGATTTCTTAAGGTTACCTTTATTGTTAAATATGTTCCGTTCCTGGGTGATCGTTTTTAGGTCTGTTGAAATCAAGTCAAAGAAGGTTGGGATGTGGTGGCCCTGACTTTGTAACAGAAAGAAGTTTGATTTGGGGCGTACCTCCAGATGTCTGAAGTTGTCCTCTTTTTTGTCATCCTCTCTTTTATCGTCTCTTTTGTCATTCGTAGTTCCTTGTTCATGTGGTTGTTGACACCCTACACCCCATATATGTTTCCCCCCCTTTCCCTCTCCACTTTTTCAAATTCTAGATGTGCTCAATATATATCCTTTATATCCTGTATTTATATATATTTATATATATTTATTTTTATACATATTCATTTATTTATTTACTTACGTTTATATATTTATTTATATCTATATTTTTATTTTATTGTAATTTATTTCCATTTTATCTTGGTTTATGCGCCCATAAATATATAATATTTAATATATTCCACCTTTTAAGGGGGTCCACACCCCTGCATACGAACCACAAGTGATAGAATACCCATCCCTGTAGACAAATCACAAATCCCCTCCAACTAGCGGCAAGCGGCAACCAGACACAGTTCAGGGATCCTATCGGCATGCTGACGTCAATGTAGGCGTGTCAGATGGGATTCCCTGAACCGGCCTCTAGATACAGCAGCACAAGCCGGCTCTGGTGCGCTCTGGGAGATCCCACCCATCATCCACTGACATCAGTGTGGTCGGGACATACACCCGCTGCACCTAGGACTACGGAGAGCCCGATAGACAGAAAAAGCATGCCACTCACATTAATGACAGGGGGCCCACCGAGAACCACACCCCTTCTGCATAGTGCAGAGCACGCCAAAATGTATTTTTAAACACAGCATTGTAACAAATCTATCTTTATGTAACAGTGTCCTGACGAAGTGGGCGACAAGCTCTTGAAACGGGTTGACAGAATAAAGCAAGCCTTTTAACACTACCATACCGGCCTAATTTAATCTGCCAAGCAGCGCCAGAAGGATTGTTCTGTTTTTCTCCTGATTTTATTTATATTGATCTTATTGCCGCACTTTGACCCCAAAAAGTGGAAGGAACAAAGGCTGCAGAGAGGCAAATTCCCAGATGCTGGTCGGGAACCCTATACCAGCAAAGTTCTACAAGCTGTTGTGACTTCATCACAAAAGCGTCTGATAAGCGCAATACCTTTGCTTAAATATTTTATGTGAAACGACGGTACCACACAGGAGGCGCTGCCCCCTCTCTCCTCTTTCTCCTTTAGCAAACTCCAATAGTGCCATATCTTTCTGTCACGAGTTCCATCCACTGCTACGTGTTTCACAGAGATAGACCTGGCAAATTCTTTCTTTAGTGTCTCGCTGTATCCTGTCAGTATCTGGTTGCCTTTACATTTAAAGATAAC
This sequence comes from Bufotes viridis, assembly GCA_033119425.1. Taxonomy (NCBI): domain Eukaryota; kingdom Metazoa; phylum Chordata; class Amphibia; order Anura; family Bufonidae; genus Bufotes; species Bufotes viridis. The sequence continues at coordinate 68,523,783 of CM065591.1, forward strand.
CACTATACTTGGACCTGCCTCAGGAAGCTCACAACTCTCTGACTATGTATACACAGGCTCTGCCATCTGTCCTTACAAACTGGGCACTACCCGGCTCAGTAGTCCTGTTACAATACGTGGATGATTTGCTCCTGTGTGCTGAAGACAATGAGACTTTCTGTGAGGCAACTATATCTCTTTTAATTTTCCTACATCAGAACGGGTGTAAAGCTTTGAAACAGAAGCTGCCGTTTTGTAAAAACAAGGTTGTATTTCTAAGACACTGCCTCTCTCATGGATCTTGCCAGAAAAAAAGGAGGCTGTTGAAAGGATACAAGTGCCCAAAGAAGCACTAAGCCTAAGGGCTCATGCACACGACCGTATTTTCTTTACGCTTCCGTTCCGTTTTTTGTGCGGCCCGTATGCGGAACCATTCACTTCAATGGGGCTGTAGAAAATACGGAAGTTACTCCGTGTGCATTCCGTTTCCGTTTGTCCACATGGCCGTTCCACAAAAAAAGTAGTGCATGTCCTAATATTGTCCGCAAATCACGGTCCGAGGCTCCATTCAAGTCAATGGGTCCGCCAAAAATACGGAACGCATATGGAACACATTCGTATGTCATCCGTATTACATCCTTATTTTGCGGATCCATACTGTAGAAATGCTATGCCCAGCCCATATTGCTCATGTGTTTGGTGATTAATAAGTTACTGTTTCTGTTTCTGATCTGCAAAAAACGGATCACATACAGAAGCTATATAGATATGTTTTGTGGTATAACGGAACAGAAGAGGACTTAATTCAGAGAAAAAAAACCTCAGATGCGGAACAACGGATCTGTGAAAAACGGACCGCAAAACAACAACGGTCGTGTGCATGAGCCCTAGGGAGGTTTTTGGGGCTGGTGTCATACTGCCGCCCCTGGATTAGACATGCCCCCATTTTAATGCAGCCTCTGTATGATTGTCTGTCATCTGACCCATTTCACCTGACAGAAGAGGCAGTGAATAATTTCCATACATTTAAGCTGTGCATAACCTCAGCCCCAGCCCTGGGTATTCCAAAATATGACGAGGAATTTAACTTGTTCTGTTAAGGCCCCTTTCACACGGGCGTGATTTCCGCACGGGTGCAATGCGTGAGGTGAACGCATTGCACCCGCACTGAATCCGGACCCGTTCATTTCTATGGGGCTATGCACATGAGCGGTGATTTTCACGCATCACTTCTGCATTGCGTGAAAATCGCAGCATGCTCTATATTGTGCGTTTTTCACGCAACGCAGGCCCCATAGAAGTGAATGGGGCTGCGGGAAAATCGCAAGCATCTGCAAGCAAGTGCGGATGCAGTGCGATTTTCCCACAAGGTTGCTAAGGGACGGGACCCGATCTTTATTATTTTCCCTTATAACATGGTTATAAGGGAAAATAATAGCATTCTCAATACAGAATGCTTAGTAAAATGTGGATTAAGGGGTTAAAAATAAAAAAATTAACTCACCTTATCCACTTGATCGTGTAGTTGCCGATCTCTTCTCTCTTCTTCAAGCATTAGCTGCCAGCTAAAGGACCTGTGGTGACGTCACATCACATGGTCCATCACCATGGTGATGGACCATGTGATTGGACCATGTGATGAGTTCGGTGACGTCATCACAGGTCCTTTAGATAATAATTGAAGAAGAGATCGCAACGACGCGATCAAGTGGATAAGGTGAGTTAATTTTTTTTATTTTTAACCCCTCCATCCACATTTTACTACGCATTCTGTATTGAGAATGCTATTATTTCCCCTTATAACCATGTTATAAGGGAAAATAATAAAATCTACAGAATACTCAACCCAAACCTGAACTTCAGTGATGAAGTCCGGGTTTGGGTCTGGGTACCAAACATGCCGATTTTCCCACGCGCGTACACTCGCGATGAAAAATTGCGCATTTTCCCGCAAGGCACCCGCCTCTTATCCGGGCGTCAAACATGACGCCCGTGTGAAAGAGGCCTAAGTAATGTAGGGTCACAGCATGGCTGTACTGACTCAGAAACATGGTGACTGCTAGTGACCTGTTGCGTACTTTTCAGCCAGATTAGATCCTGTCACCAGAGGTGCCCCCTCCTGTGTCAGGGCTGAAGCGGCAGTGCAGAGAATGATATAAAAAGCCTCTGAAATTGTGTTAGACTACACGGTAATTGTACAAACACCCCATGACATACAGGGCATATTAACACAGGTTCAACCTAAGCATATTTCTATGGCCAGGCAACTTAGACTCCAGTGTGCACTCCCCATGCCTGCTAACATTTTTTTAAAAAGGTGTACTACTCTGAATCTTGCTACTTTGTTACCAATCACACATTCAGAAATGGGGGAAGGGAGCATAGAAGGTACAGGCAGCCTCCTAAATGACATGATGGAACATAACCCCCATGACTGTGTACAATTAATGCAACAAGAAACGTCAGGATTTAATCATGTACATGAAAAGTCTCTTGATAACCCTGATTTTGAGTATTTTGAAGATGGAAGCAGGTTCATGGGAGACGACGTCCGGTTGCACACAGGATATGCAGTGGTCACACAGCATGAGGTAGGTGATAGCTGAACCACTCCCATCTCACATGTCAGTGCAAGAGGCGGAGCTGAAGGCACTCACTGAGGCATGTAAATTGGCCAAGCAGAAAAAGGTGAACATCTACATGGACTCAAGGTATGCTTTTGGTAACATCAGCAGGCCAGCCAATTTAAAATAAAGAATCTGTACTTGAATTTATGAACTCTCTGTTATTACCAGAGGAGGTTGCTATTATTAAGGTAAAGGCACATACAAGATGAACCACGGTGGAAGCAAAAGGCAATGATCGAGCAGACAAGGCAGCCAAACAAGCTGCACTCCAGCCACTAAATGCTGACGCCACCCCGGTGAGAGCCTTGAGACCTGAGGACATTTCTGTAAGTACATTTCAAACAATTCTCGAACAAGCCCCTCCAGAGGAAAAACTTTGTGCAAAACAAGGGGGCAGACCTGATGAGCATGGAATTTGGAGAAAAAAGGACAAAATTTGTCTACCACGCCCTCTATACACAGTTATGGCTCAGGAGGCCCACAGACCCACTCATCTATCAAAAGGTGCCATGGTAAGTGTGGTTAATGCAGGGTGGATTGCACCAAGATTTTCTACGGTAGCCACTTGGTTTGTACAAGGATGTATGGTCTGAGCATTGAACAATCCCAGACAAGTGGTGAAGACTCCAAGCAAGCACATCCCCAGACCACTTTACCCGTTCCGGAGACTGCAGATAGACTATCTACAAATGCCTAAGGTAGGAGTATATGAATTTGTCCTTGTGTGTGCTAATCTCTTTTCAGTAGCAAAGGCAAGTGCAAAGAACACAGCAAAGAAGCTGGTCAGTGAACTGGTGTGCAGGTATGGTGTCCCATAAGTTATTGAATCAGACAGGGGTTCCCACTTTACAGGAGAAGTAATGAGGGAAGTGATGCAGGATTTAGGGATCGCCCAAGCTTTCCAAACAACATACCATCCCCAAAGCATCCCTGCGCTGAACGCCTAAATGGCACACTCAAATTGAAAATTCAGAAAGCTATGTAGAAAACTCAGTGGCCTTGGCAAGAGTGTTTGCCTTTAGCCTTATACTCAGTCAGGACCACTCCAAACAGAAAGACAGGATCATCCCTATTTGAGATTCTGTTTGGAAGCGCCCCCAGATTAGGATGGTATTTTCCACAACAGTTGCAAATTAACTATGATAGCCTAACAAGGTACATACGGGCCCTCACAAAGAGGCTTGAGCACATCCAAGTGTTTGCTTCTCTTCCAGATCCAGATTCAGTAGAAGTAACACACAGTCTGCAACCAGGAGACTGGGTGGTGATAAAAAGACATGTGAGAAAAGGCCTGGATTCTAGATTTGACGGTCTTTTCCAAGCCCTGTTGACTACTCATACAGCAGTAAAGGTTGAAGGAAAGCCTAACTGGATACACGCTTCTCATTGGAAGAAAGTTCTGCCACCCAAGGATGAGGATCCTCCTGCTGATGGCCACCTTAATTCTGGGAACAACAGCACTGTACCAACAACTGAAGGATAACTGGGACAATGCACTTATCCAACACCACCAGGTGCTGTTTAGAGGACACAATTACACTGACAGTAAAATTAAAGACTGTTGGATCTGTACTCACAGTCCCGTGAGTTCAAGAACTATACCTTATCTGGCAATCCCTTTGACTTTAAAAAAACTTATTCGTATGTCTTGCAACTTGGCAGTTTGTCTCACAAAGAAAACCAGGGCCTGATGATCAAAAGAATAACTCCACTGCAGTCCCTCTCCCCATAGCAGGGTGGGTGGAGGCTTCCTGGTGGCAAGACAAACAATAATGCAAGTAGTGTTGATTATAATACTTGTATATGCTGTGATTAAGCTTATGTTTATGTGCGCCATCAGGTTCTGTACCAACAGGGGAAACTACCAAGATTATTGAGAGGTCTTGGCAACTGTATCATAGCTGAGAGGGAATCTGACCTCTGGCTGGCAGTTGGAACTATCCCACCTGAAGTACCTCTGGGTTAGGATGTCAGGATGAGAATCCATTTTGTATAAATATGTCCTCCATCTTGTTCATATGTGGAAAGTTACTGAGACAGCCACGAAGGATGCGGGGGGAGAGTCTCTGTGTATCCTGGCTTCAAGGCCAGGGTAAGGCAGCTGCCTAGTTCCCCTTGTCAGAGTTTGATGTCCAAGAATGTTATGTTTTGGTTTCTCAGTTTCACAGAAACTTCTTAATTAATTAGAATTCTTTTAGTATGGTATGGAAGTATTGCATTTTATGAATAACCAATCAAATAATTAGTTTCAATTTCCACCCTCTTGGTGGTGTGCCAGATTTGTGTGTTGTTATCTATAGTGTTATAAAAATGTATGCTTTTGTGGAATAAAAAGGAGAAAGTTGATTCAGCAGTGTGCCTGTGTCAGCTCCCTCTGAGCGCTCATAAAACTTTCAATTGGAATCCCGACAATCATAGAGATGGGGTTTTGCCCCAACACCTCCTAAGCAGGTAAAGCCTGCTGTGACCCTTTCTGTATGTTCATGTTATCTGCCCAGTGCAGCTTATTACTGAGGAGCAAGGGCGTAGGAAGCCCCAAAAATCTGGGGGGGACAGCACTTATGGGGCCCGTGTCCCCGCCCACCCTCAAGCCACGCCCACATATTTTTCCGCCCCCCCCAAGTGCCAAAAATCTCTCTCTCCACCCCCACCCCCCTTATGGGCCAGTGGGTCCAGTTAAAAACAAAAAACACACACACAAAACAAAACACTTATACTTACCTCCATCCGTCACAGCGATGCGATGCAGGCCTCTTCCGGCCTGTGTCCCGCTGTACGGCCACAGACGGCGCGATGACGCCATCGCGCCGCTTGTACTCCAACATCTGATAGGCTGCCGGCCTAGTGCCGGCAGCCTATCAGAGGAGCAGGAAGGGAGACGCCTCTCTCTCTCCTGCTCCGCTAGCACAGCCATCTGCATCGCTGTCCTGGGGACGGCGATACAGATAACTGTGGAGATGAACGCTTCCACAATGGAAGCGTTCATCTCCCTGTGCCCCGCAACCGCCGCACACATTGTGCTGCCGCTGGGGGGGATTTTTACTTACCTGTCCCCCCCCGCATTATTTCCTGGGGGGGATTTGTCCCCCCGTCCCCCGGTTCCTACGCCCGTGCTGAGGAGGACAACCCAGTTACTTATAAATGTTGACTATCAATATCAATATCCTGGATGTCCACTGGTTTAGGAGGATGTCTTTGCTTGCGGAAGTCCACAACCATCTCCTTAGATTTCCCGGGATTGATCCTAAGGTGGTTCTGCTGGTACTAAAACACAAATTCACAAATTCCCAGGTCAGATCTCTGTACTCCATGTCATCCCCATCTGTGATGAGGCCTATTATTGTAGAGTCATCAGAGAACTTCTGTAAGTATCAGCTAAATGAGTTGTTCCTGAAGTCTGCAGTGTACAGTGTGAAGAGGAAAGGAGGAGCAAAAACTTTACCCTGAAGTGCCCCTGTATTACAGATCACCGTGTCTGACACAAAATTCTGGATTGTCAGTTTGCCAGGTATTTTAGGATCCAATTGGAAAGGTGATGGTCCACTCCCACAAGATCCAGCTTGTTGCTTAGTAGCCCTGGCTCTATGGTGTTGAAAGCACTGGAGAAATCAAAGAACAGTATTGTCACAGTGTTCCCTGTTTTCTCCAGGTGAACATTGGGTGGCGTCATCTACCCCAATGCAAGGCCCATAGGCAAACTGGAGGAGGTCTATAGATGAGTTCACTAGAGTGCGGAGATGTGTGAGAACAAACCTCTCCAAGACCTTCATCAAGTGGGATGTCAATACAACCGGTTTGTAGCTGGTACCACACAAGATGATTTCCACAGTTGTAGTACCTTTCCCAATTTCAGGGTCATATTGAACATATATATAATAATGCCACACAGCTGATCACCATAGCTCTTAAGTACCCTGGCACCGATGGCATCCGGCCCTGCAGCCTTCCCTGCTTTGATACTCAGTTCCCATCTCACCTGGGCACTTGTAAACATCAGGCTGTTGCCAGATGACTGATTGCTAGATTGACTGATCTGGAGGCGAAAGCTAACAGCAGGAGGCGAGGTCAACGTTAGTGTGGGAGAGGGAATAGAATGGCATGCTGGAATGGGAGGAGCAGGTGTGTGATCAAAGCTATTGAAGAATAGATTAAGCTCATTAACCCACTTTTTATCTCCATCTACCTGGGAGACAGGCCGTCTGTGACCAGATCGTGACTTAAACGGGTTGTCTGGGTTCAGAGCTGAACCTGGACTTACCGACATTTTCACACAGGCAACCCCCCTAATATGAGTATGCTCCGATGCTCTCCTTTGCCCTGCACTGAATCTCGCAGGTCAAAAGCATTTTTTGGGATTCGGTGACATACCGGGCTCTCCGTAGGGACTTCTAGGTGGAGGCTGGTGTAAAACAGCTAGGGCAGAGCTAAAGCCGGTCCATCAGTGCCGGTGACATTACCGGAAACACTTCTGGGTGGAAGCGTAAACAAACAAGCCCCATGAAATGCTCTGATGCTCACATTAGGGCTGAAAATATGTGTATGTTCGGGTTCAGGCTTTTCCAGACCTTACTAATGTTTTTCTGTTCCATTTGCTCCTCCATCTTTCTCTTGCATCTGTCTTTCTCCTCTCTGATTTGACGCCTCAGCTCCTTTTGCACAGCCCTCAGCTTTTCCTTGTCACCTGACCTAAAGACCTTATTTTACTCCCTGAGAAGAGTTTTTTTTATATCAGGGTTAATCCAGGGTTTGTTTTTATGGAAGCACCTCACCATTTTTTGGGGTACTGTGTTGTCCACACAAAAGTTGATGTAGTCTGTTATGCAGTGTGTGAGACCATCCATATTGTCACCATAGGAATCCTACAGCTCTTCCCATGCAGTTGTGTTGAAACAATCCCTCAAAGCCTTACCACTCTCTTCAGACCATATCTTCATGGTTCGGGTGACAAGTGGTTTGTACCCAGGTCGAATATGGAATCCATAAGGAGCCCAGGTGGCTATTTTTTATTTTCCTACTGCCCACTGTTGTCCCTGTAGTCAGTGTTTAAACCTGCACTAAAATACATTGCCAGGACTGCTGTGCATGCACACAGGAGTCCTCTCTATTATGTACAGAACAGAAGTCCAGATTGTGTATTTCAGCACAGCTTTGCTGACAGTGGGGTAACGCAGGGCTATAGAAAAATAAAAAATGGCGATCTGGACTTCTTATCTGAAGTACTATGCATGTATTAGAGCACATAATATTTCAACATTGTGGTGACAGATTCCCTGTAAGTTCAGCATTTCATTGTATTGTGAAATATGTGAATGAGAATGTATATCTTGAATTTTGTTTACTTGTATTAATGACGCATTTCATAATCAGACGACCTGCACTTCTGACACCAGACGTTCTTTCCTGTGTATGTCAACGTCCCTTTCTGATGTGTTCGGTCAACACTCTGCTAGGTGACAACAGTTTGCTGTTGCTATTTTGCTCCTATTATCATGTTTGACTTTTTCATGGAAAGGCAATTATTTTGACTATATATATAACGTGATGGTTAACGCTTCATTGTTGAGCAAACTCATAGTTTCCTTGCTTCTGAGGGGATTCAAGATTTTTTTAAAGATGACATTTTTTAAAGTCAACCTGATTGGTTACCGGACATTTTTAGCTGTAGTCAGGATTATGGTTTTCACAGATATAACGGAACCATGGCCCTGATTTATCGAGACTGGAGTATACTACGTCAATCTTGATAGGATCTGTGTCACCGGAAGAGGCATTTAACCCTTTAAGGACACGGCCATATTTCACCTTAAGGACCAGGCCATTTTTTGCAAATCTGACCAGTGTCACTTGCCATGTCGTGATAACTTTTAAACGCTTTTACTTATGCAGGCCATTCTGAGATAGTTTTTTCGTCACATATTGCACTTCATGAGACTTGTAAAATGTAGTCAAAAAAGTTCATAAAAAAATACCAAATTTACAAAAAAAATTGAAAAATTTGCAATTTTCCAAGCTTCAATTTCTTTATTTCTATAATACATAGTAATACCTCCAAAAATAGTTATTACTTTACATTCCCCATATGTATGCTTCATGTCTAGATCATCTTGGGAATTATATTTAATTTTTTGGGGATGTTACAAGGCTTAGATGTTTAGAAGAAAATCCTACTTTTTAAGGACCAGTTCAGGTCTGAAGTCACTTTGTGAGGCTTACATAATAGAAACCACCCAAAAATGACCCCATTCTAGAAACTACACCCCTCAAGGTATTCAAAACTGATTTTACTAACTTTTTTAACTCTTTAGGTGTTCCACAAGAATTAATGGAAAATAGAGATAAAATTTTTGGGCAGATTTTCCATTTTAATAATTTTTTTCCAGTTACAAAGCAAGGGTTAACAGCCAAACAAAACTCAATATTTATTGCCCTGATTCTGTAGTTTACAGAAATACCCCATATGTGATCGTAACCTGCTGTACGGGCACACGGCAGGGCACAGAAGGAAAGGAATGCCATACGGTTTTTGGAAGGCAGATTTTGCTGGACTGTTTTTTTGACACAGCACAGCAGCCCCCCAATGGGAGAGGGAGCTCCCTCCCTGTTAACTGTTTCCATACAGCGGTCCGTATGGACCGTGGCATGGAAGGGGTTAAAGCTGCTGACATCTGCAGCACAGATGTCAGCAGTTTTTAGCAGAGTGTCAGCAATGTGCTGACACTCTGCTAAAGCCACTGGACCACAAGGGAAACATTACAGAGGAGGCTGGTGGAATAGCGATCCCCATTGCTTCACCACCTGCCTCCCGCACCACCCGCGCCTCCCGCAACCACCCCTCCTGCACCCCCGCAGCTGTGGGTTTGCTGCAATTGCCGATATGGGGGGGTCACATGATCCCCGTTGTGACAGGATGCCTGCTGATTATATTTCTCTACATGATAAATGCCATTTGCTGAAGTGAGAAAACCCTTTTAATTTATGACGAGACGCAGTCCATGCACCAGACTGAAAGATCGGAGCTGCCGTATATCTCATCCATCATTTACGGCAGTTTCTGGAGTAAATAATGATATGTGTGCTGGAGCCAATGGCCCTGCCCACATCTTGCCCTCATCACACACCTATTTTGAAAACCTGGCAAGGGTGGCTTAAAAATGCCAGTTGCAAAAAGTCACAATAGCAGTGAAAAAAGTAGCAAAAATCTGGTTTTGTGAGTTTTTAGCGTCGGTAAACTGGGGTGGGGAGAATGTTAAATTCCCCTCCATTGTCTTCATATGCAATGATCATTTTAGGAGGTACCAAGTTCATCATTTAAACCATATTACGTGATATGGCAAGATGATCTCGATTCTCGGATATTCCAGTGACCTACAAATAGCTGATGAAACCTCTTGACTTGGGGCATTATGTAATGTTATTAGATCGTGCTCACATAATCTAAGTTTTGGATTGTGGCTTTGCAGCAGAAGAAAAAGAACAGTCACCAATCTAACAATCTACAGAATTTGGGAACCATGTAATTCAATGCTTCAGTTATGTACATACGGTCTAATACAATGAAGCTGATTTTTTATTGGTAGTGGGCCCTTGCACCTTCTGAGTCATTGTTCAGCTGCACACCTTGCACAAATGTTAAGTCCACCCCTGAAAGGGGCAAATCAAGCAGAATGGACACGCCCCCTGAGCTGCAGCAGAAAATACACTCCCCTTAACCTGTCAGCTAGCTGTAAATTTAGCAGAGAAATGAATGGGGAGATCTCTGTGAGGTACGGGGCTGGTTCCAGCTTTGTTAGAAAGAGGTTCTCATGTAATGTATGATGCCTGATTTTCTAACCCCTTTAAAATAAGAACACCCCTAAATGCCATGTACAATGTCACATTATTAGTTATGCATAGTGTATTGCAGCATTATTTTGTCTAATGATTCAATTTCTCAAGTTCTCTTTATCGGGGAAAAAAAGTCATGAGTGACCTTGTGTCCATTGGAAAATATCTGCCTATATTAAAAGTCCCTTGCCGCTGCTCGCTTCCCCACTGCAGGAGGAATAGGGTATTACATGGTATCCATTGAAATGAATGGCCAACCTTGTGTTAAATCCCTTTAAATAAATAATGAAAAAATAATTATTAGAGTAGAAGAGTTAAAGGGGTTGTCTAGGAGCCGACAACTTCAATGGTTGTAACCCATGGCCAATCACCATCGTTGGTGTGCTGCTTCCCCATTCCTGGATTCTTCTGGTCCCTGCCAAACCAGAAGTGACTTGGTTCTGTGACCACAAGTCACATGTACTAGAAGGGCACATCACTGCACATGTGACCACTGAGGAGAGTACCTGGCAGCAGCAGTCATGGGATCAAACCATTCCCTGTCCGGCAGGAATCAGAAGCAGCCAGGAATGAGGCAGGGGCGCAGGAACTGCGGGACCTAAGATAGGTGAGGTTTTTTTTTTCTTCCTTTTTTTTGGCAGCAGGTCATGGCCATTGGGGCTGCCAGCTGAGAGGATGAACAACCCCTTTAAATGAAGATTTAAAAATGGATTACTTGAGTAGAAGAGTTAAAACATCTTGTAAAGCTGAAATGTCGGCGTTTTATATATATATTTTCTATAAATGCGACCGTGTTCTGTTACCCTAATTGTATGTTCTCATGTTCTATTTTTGAACAATATCCTCTTTGGTTTAAACTTCAGCAAATTAATGCATGACACAGAACAAACGAAAATAAAAATGATAATTCAGTGATGATTTTCTCTGGTATTCAGCCAATTTAAGAAATTTCAGTGAACCCAATTAAATACAGCTAAAATAAACTGCATCATTCTTCTCTGCCCCAGTCCCCTGACTGGAATAAAAACCACTGCTCTCTGACACAGCGAGAATAGCGGAATTACATTTTAGTCACAATGTTATTACAAGAGCATGAATTATGTTTGGGTTCATCACAATTACTTATTTATGATGGGACTTTTTGATCCCAGAATGACTTATTATTATATTAGATAAATACTCTTAAGAGCCTTGAAAGATGTTCGTAGGTAACATATTTTACAAGTTGTGCAGGCTTCAAGTAGCTTTCTGCAGAGAGACACATAAAAATACGTACAGTCTTTTGACTAATTTATTTATTTAGTTTATTTTACTGACATATAGTGGCAAGATATTCCATGGTGCTTTATAGAAATTATCATTACTCACTGTCCCCCAGTGGAGCCAACAATCTAAGTTCCCTATCACTATGTCCTTCTATATAGATGCGTTATCGCAGCAGAACCGCACACGACTGCTGCACACTACAAATGCACTATACTATACTTTCTATGTTAGAAAGTATATTATAAGTATATCACACCCTCCAGTATATCACACCTATCGATAGCACACCTATACCAGTCCTTAAAAGTTTTTTTGTGGCCCTATTAGCTAGTGTTTGGTGTCGCTAACAGCCTGTACCTGCTCCACAAAGCATCCTCTCCCTATACTGGCAAAACACAGATTAGAAAATGGCTGCCAGATGAGGTTCTGTTATAGGGTGGGGGTGTGTCCATGTGCTGAAACGTCTCAATTGGCTGTCCTGTCCCACCTTATGGATGTGTCATGGGTCAAAGTTCGGCACAATGCAAGAGAATATGGCGTCGGTGGACATCGCCATATGTTCGCATGTTCCGGAAATCGCGAATGTGCAAAGTTTGCCGCGAAACGACCGAGCAAATCGCAAAGCCATCTCTACTGTTAAAGTTTTGGATTCTCCTACAGCATTAGGAGAACTTCAAGAGGTCATAAAGAGTGCAGTAAAAAATAAGGCACCAGGACTTGATGGACTTCCGGTCAAGATTTATCAAAGATATAAGTACTTCTTTCCTGTTTGCTCAAGGTATTTAATGGTGCTATAAATCAAGGTGCGTTTCCGGCATCTATGTATGAAACGGATAATATATCAATAAAAAAGTGAATACCTGGAGTCAGTGGAGTCTTAGAGGCCCATATCTGGGATGAATTCGGATGTAAAACTTCTTTATAAGGTTCTGGCCTAAAGATTATCTTAATTTATTCAGTAAATTGTCCATAGAGATCAGGCAAGATTCATGCCAAATCAGAACAAGGGGCAGAATATGCAGTTACATAGGCTTTTTTTTGAACCTGAAAGGTAACCATCTAAATGTAAAAGAGCAAAAGCGTCACAGGATGCATCCCAGGCATTTAATTTGAAATGAAGTACTGGATAGATATGGTGTGGGAGATATATTTCGGAAATGGATTCAAATATTGTATAGGAAACTTTCCCCTCCTTTTTGTATTAACTTTTAGCTAAGGTAATAAGGGAAGACAAAAGCATTAAAAGTCTCTGTTATGGGGACTCAGGGGAGAAACTAATTTTACATACTGATGACATGGTACTTCTTTTGGAGGGTGTGTGAAGTTTAATCAGTAGGTTGGTAGAAAGGATTGATGAGTTTTTGGAATTTTCAGGTATGGAAGTACAGTAAGTAAAAGCAAACCATCTACACTTCACTTGGAATCCTTACTTTTGGGGAATAACATGTTTCCAGTGTAAGAATCCTGGTGATTTTATTAGGTTGATAATGCCCCTTTTTAATAAGTTGAGGCAGAGGACAAAGACTTGGAAAAGACTTCCCCTTTTCTTAATGGCAAGGGCAGCTTCAATTAAATCTGTACTTCACCTGTAACAACATATATCATATCTAACACTCCAGTTTGGATAGGGAAACAGTATTTAAAGGTAATAGATTCTATTCATTTTTTTTTGTGTAGAGACAACTCCTAGAATAGGTGAACGATATTTTAAAAATTCAAAAACTAAAAGAGGGTTAGCTATTTCAGATGCTTATGTATTTATTCCTGGCATCACAAGTGAGGTTTATGCAGAGCTGGTTATACGGTGCTCTAGTATATCCACATGATAAGTTATTGTATAATGTATTAAGTCGTAGCGCTCTACTGGAAGTAGCATGGTGGCTCAGTGGTTAGCATTGGTGCCTTACAATGCTGGGGTCCTTACTTCACATCAGGGACAACATCTGCTTGGAGTTTGTATGTTCTCCCCGTGTTTGCATGGGTTTCCTACCATACTCCAAATATAAGCAAATTGGCTTCCTACAAAATGGACCGAAGTTTGTTGGAGTCATATGCCTACTTCGCAGCCTCTGACTTTCCAGGGAGTAGCCCAAGCCATACAAATGTTCCTGTGAGAAAAGTGCTTTACAAATGGTTTTCATTAATTGGTGGAGAATTAAGGAAACAATTTGCTATTACAGGTAACACGTTGTATACAGTTTGTTATGTATATCTAAATAATTGGAGCTCCATGAGCCATCTCTAGTGACACCCATTTATTCAATTGAGAGCAGTGACGTACATAGAGAAGTAAGGGTCCCATAACAAGGATCAAACCAGTCCCCCCACACAGGACAAAAAGGTTTTTGCCTAAACCCTTTTCAATGACCCTTGGGCCATTTTCCTACTGCTTCATTTGCTAAAAGTTGTTCCTTTAGAGGGTAGAGTCCTGACCAAATTTGCACCTCCAGTAGAAGAAGAAATAATCCCAACTAAGCCTGGGCCCCCTCTTGCCCTGGGCTCCATAGCAGTCGCATGGTCTGCCGCTATAGTAGTTACGCCCCTGATTGAGAGCTTTAGGAGTCTGAGAGAAGTTCACACTTTATCCATCTGGGAAACATTTGGGTTGACACGGCTCTATCGGTCCCTGAAATACAATCTTCCAAAGAGTATGTTGTTAAATTATTATCAATTAAGATCTGGGTTAAAAGAAATAAGTTGGGATAATATACTTATTTTGTAAATTTTGAGAAATTGGGTTTTCTTTTAAACATGGTATATACTAAATCTGCTGCCTCAAAAATATATCAGATGTTGATGAGATTTGATAGCCTTCTACCCCTTCTATGTCAAATAAAATTTGGAGAAATATCTGGGTGCTATTTCTCCAGATAACTGCAATAGGATATTAAATATTATCCTCTCTATATCTTTGTTTTCACAGCAGAGTATTTCACAGATGTATATAGAATATGGCTCACTTCAATTCCTCTGAGTAAGGACCCTTGCACACGACTGTATGCCCTCCGAGATATACAGTCTGGGATCTTATGAGTGTGGGACAATAGCACCGCGGGTGGCCCTACGTGCACAGCATCATTGTAATCTATGATGCTGTATGCTCACATGCGCACAATCAATGCCGCTCCGGGACATATTTCGGCCCATATATTTCGGAGGGCAAAGCAAGGGCCCTAAAACAAGCGGGTTTCCTTAAATCAGACTTAACTCAAACTCATGCATGTTATTTGGAAAGTTAAACAGTTTTTGGAAGGATGTCTCTTGTTTTTTTGAAGAAATATTTGTCACATCAACACTGAGAAATCCTCTAACTTGTATTTGGGGATTGGAAACTGAGGAATCATGTCCTAGAGAAGAAAAAATTAGTCTCTAGAGCTCTAAATCTTGCTAGGAAAGAGATCCTTAGAAAATTGAAAAGATAACTCTTGATAATTAGAAATCTAACCTGTATAGATAGATAAAGCTTGAGACCACATATAGTCAATATTCAATCAAATATTGGGTAAATTGAATTTTCTCCCTTGATAGATATATGGTTTGGTTTAAGTATTATTTAAAATATAATTTTTTTGTATTTTTTATTTATATGTTATTTTTCTTTCTCTCCCTTAGGCCCCTTTCACACGAGCGTGTCCGGATTAGGTCCGGATGCGTTGCGGATGCATTCAGTGAAAACTGTGCGATTTCGCAGACAAAGCCATTCAGTTTTGCCTGCGATTGCGTTCAGTTGTTTAGTTTTTATAACGCGGGTAAAAACTCGCTCGTGTGAAAGGGGCCTTGAGGATGGGATCGGTTTATGGAGTTTTGTTGGCAAATATTCATGCATGTATATATGGCTGCATCTTTTTCATTTAAACAGGACAAGATGCAGTATTCTGCACGGCTGTCTTATGAATGAGCCATTGTATCCGTGTAAACAAAAAAAACTGTAATGATTGGTGGGGGACCTGGAGTTCAGACCTCCATGCCCAGTGTTGATGGCTTACAACAAAAAACAGCAACCTCTGGTATGCTAGCTGTTCTGGAACTACAACTCCTAGAATCCTCCTTTCACTTCTATGGAAGTTACAAGAACAGCCAAGTAAGTGTGCATGCTGGGAGTTGTAGTTTCACTTCAGTTGGAGTTCAATATTGATGTATGGCAGTAAACAATACCGTTCTGCTTGGTGCAATGTTCATGTCACGTGTGTTAGGCTAGGGCTAGATGATGATCTTGGGTGTGACAGCTGTTGCACAACCAAGGATCGAAGTGTAGCAGTGCAGTCATAGAAACTAATGGGGTCACTGGTCAACTTGCAGGTTGCTGCGAACGGAACCCCAGAATTGAAAAAAATTCAACCCTACTGGTTATTTTATTTTTAGACTTGTTATATGACTGAGTGGTGGGGGGGTTAAATGGCGAGCGTGGGTGATCTTGACTAACCGCAGGAGTTGGGGTTGTACGGGAGGAGGAGGTTGCTAGTTATGCCCCTGATCTCCTTTGTATGAGGATGAATGATCACTACTGCTGTAGCTCAGCTCATACAGATTCATTGTTTGCCTGCAGCACATCCTTAGAGTCTCTGTACCACATAAAAGATGCACACGATAAACAGCCATTTACTTATTCAATCAGTTGATCAGCTATATATTTACATGGGGTAATTATTGGGAATGAACATTTGTTTGAACGCCCCTCCTTGTTACATGTTCTTATCTTCGGCTCATGTAAAACAGCCTTAAGCCTAATTATATGTCAAAACTTCTTGTTCTCTGGTGATAACTTGTCAGGAGTCATCTGATTATCATCACAGGCAGGATAGTCAGAGCGGATAGTAAGAGAGTCCATTGTGTCTATGACTTATTTGGTTGCTAATAACAAATCAAGGTAGAAGGCCTCTGCATAATCATGTTCTGAAAATAGAATAAAAAAAAATGGCAGAAAAAAAATATCTGACACAGTCCCTTTAATGTATATGTCTAACATATAAGCTCTAAGTGCTAATTTACACAGACAATTCAAGTGTCCTAGTGATTCTGAATTTGGAATTAATTTCAAGTTCTTCTACGTCTTTTATCCTCATTCTGCCAAGCAATCGTGTTAAGTTGAATTCCAGAATCCATTATTGTTAACAATTGATCCATTTGTTGTTTTTCCATTTCCTGTAATGGCTGTTACCTAATGATCATAAGATAAGATGCTCAGGTACACACATCTTCCTAAGGACATTTTATAATTTACCAAGGTCAAAAGCAATTCTGCAGTAAGTAAAGTAAATGCCACTTCCATTTTGTTGGTCCTGTAATTTTACCCCGCATGTATCAGCAGTCATATATCTTGTTCCTTGGTCTTCTCTAAATTCAGCTTATACATCAGAAAACTCTATATGAATGTAAAGCTATACTGGAGACTTATCATTCCCATTATGCCTTTTTGTGGCATTGAAAAGTTGTAAATCCATCAGATTTGTGACTTTTCAATGCATATGCAACTCTTCTAGTCGCTATCTGCATTTTACATGCCCACGCCAAATCTTCAAATAGGAAAAGGGGGCGTGTTGTGAGGGCATTGCGAGGGCGGTGTCATCTGCCCCAGCTAATTATTGACAGGTAATTAATGACGAGGCCTGCACCCTCTTGTAGCAGAGGCCCTATTAACCCCTTCTACCCCGGGCCAGTTTTCACACTCCTGCCCAGACCATTTTTTGCAAATCTGACATGTGTGGTAAAAACTTTGGAACACTTTTATTTATCCAAGCCATTATGAGATTTTTTTCTCGTGACACATTGTACTTCATGACTTTATGATTTGAGTCAATAGATTTCCCCTTTATTTATGAAAAAATCCCAAAATTACCAAAAATTTAGAAAAATTAGCAATTTTCAAAATTTCAATTTCTCTTCTTTTAAAACAGAAAGTGATATCTCATAAGGTATTTATTTATTAACATTCCCCATACGTCTACTTTATGTTGGTATTATTTTGTAATTGTCATTTTATTTTTTTAGGACGTTAGAAGGCTTAGAATTTTAGAAGCAATTCTTAAAACTTTAAGAAAATTTCAAAAACCCACTTCTTAAGGACCAGTTTGGTTCTGAAGTCACTTTGTGGAGCTTACATAGTAGAAACCCCCCCCATAAATGACCCCATTGTAGAAACTACACCCCTCAAGATACTCAAAACTGATTTTAAAACCTTTGTTAACCCTTTAAGTGTTCCACAAGAATTAAAGGAAAATGGAGAAGACATTGCTAAATTTCACTTTTTGGGCAAATTTTCCATTTTAATCCATTTTTTCTTTAACACATCGAGGGTTAACAGCCAAACAAAACTTAATATTTATTACCCTGTTTCTGCGGTTTACAGAAACACCCTATATGTGGTCGTAGTCGTAAACTGATGTAAGGGCACACAGTAGGACGCCGAAGAAAAGGAGCGCCATATGGTTTTTGTAAGGCAGATTTTTCTGAACTGGTTTTTAGACACCATGTCCCATTTGAAGCCCCCCTGATACACCCCTATAAGTAAAAAATCCCAAAAGTGACCCCATTTTAGAACTATAGGATACGGAGACAGTTTTATGGGTACTATTTTGGGATACATATGATTTTTAGTCGCTATATATTATGTTTTTTTTGTGAGGAAAGGTAACCAAAAAATGGCTGTTTTGGCACAATTTTTATTTTTTGTTTTTTACACCGTTCATCTGACAGGTTAGATCATGTGCTATTTATATTATTATTATAGAGCAGGTTGTTACAGACGCAATGATATCAAATATGTCTACTTTCGTTGTTTGTTTGTTTCAGTTTTACATAATAAAGCATTTTTGAAAAAAAAAATTTTTTTGTGTCTCCAATTTCTAAACGCCATATTTTTTCTTATTTTTCTGCTGATCGTTTGTGCCGGAGCTTGTTTTATGGAGGAAGAGTAGATGTTTTTATTGGTACAATTTTTGGGAACATATGATTTCTTTGATCATTCAATATTACTTTAAGGGGCAAAAATTGGTTGCTTTGGCACAGTTTTTATTTATTTATTTTTACAGTGTTCATGTGAGGGGTTAGATTATGTAATATTTTTTATAGAGCAGGTTGTTACAGATGTGGGAATACCTAATATGTATACTTGTTCTTATTTATTTAAGTTTTACACAATAATAGTGTTTTTGAAACAAAAAAATTATGTTTTAGTGTCTCCATAGTCCGAGAGCCATAGCTTTTTTATATTTTTTGGCCAATTGTCTTAGGTAGGGTCTCATTTTTTGCAGGATCAAGTGACAGTTTGATTGGTTCTATTTTGTGGCACATACGCTTTTTTAAACACTTGGTGTTGCACTTTATGTAATGTTAGGTGGCAAAAAATTACTTTTTTGACACATTCTTGCAGAAAAGAATAGGCATTTTCCTTGGCAGCCGCGGTATGTGTGGTATGCAAATTGCGGAACGCAAAACACCACGTTCTTGTGAATGTAGCCTTATAATGGTATATTAGTAGTTATACAGTTTCTAGGGAAATTTACCCCCCCCCCCCTCCAGATTGTGGCCAGATCTCTGCCGTACCCCATTGTAGTAGATTGGGGCGGCGGGCATTCAGTCTGCAACCAGCAGTGCCGGATCCAGTGAATTCCGGCAGGCTGTTCTCTGCCGGAACAGCCTGCCAGAATCACTAACGCAGTTGTGAAAGTAGCCTAATACAGTGCCACATACCTCTTACATCCAGTGACGTCTCCTTTGATGTAGATGTTCTGTTTCTTTATCTTCTCCAGTCAGATCAGACCGCCATGATGATTTCTTTCAGCCATCTCTTCTCTCTGCAGAGTTTAACAGACATCTTAGTTTCCTACTTTTCCATCATCCTCCCACCTTCACAACATCCCATCATGCACCCCCAAAACTATACTGCATAAACTGATAAACCCCCTGAAAATACTAGTTACACACAGATAGCCCCCCCTTTCAAAATTTATTGGAACACAATGCTCTAAGAAAAAAACTGCACCCAGCAAATAGTGTCCCTGTGTGTCAGTAAAAAAATAAAATTAAAAAACATCTCTTAGTGCCCCCAGTAGAGCCAATGTCCCCAGAGTGCTCTCATGTGTTCCAATGACCCGTACTGTCTGCCACTAGAAAAAACACTTAGTGCCCCTAGTTGAGCTTAGGTGCCCATAGTGCCCCTTTAATTTGTTCCAGTATAAAATACTCCTATATAGTGCCTCCAGAAGATGCCCCATAGTGCTCCTTACCCGTCCTCATAGTGTCCTCCATAATGTGCCAGTATAAAATGCGCCTATAGACTGCCCCACATAGATGCCCCCATAATGCTCCTCTCCCCCCTTCCCCATAGTGGCACCAAAATGGGTGCCAGTATTAAATGCCCCTATATAATGCCCCCATAGTGCTCTTCTCCCCCACTTTTTCATAGTGAACCCTCATAATGCGTGCCAGTAAATAGGGCCCCCAGTAAATGCCCCCATAGTGCTTCTTTACCCCCCACTTCTCTATAGAGCCCCCCATAACGAGTGCCAGTATATAGGGCCCCCAGTAGATGACCCCATAGTGCTCCCCCCACTTCCCCATAGAGCCCCCCAATAATGCGTGCCAGTACATAGGGCCCCTAGTAGATGCCCCCATAGTGATCATTCCCCTCTTCTCCATAGTGGCCCCCCATATTTTGGCAGTATATAGGGCCCCCATAGTGCTTCCCCTCTTTTCCTTAGTACCCCCCCATATTGTAACAGTATATAGCGCCCCCATAGTGCTTCCCCTCTTCTCCATAGGGCCCCCCATATTGTGGCAGTATATAGGGCCCTCATAGTGCTTCCCCTCTTCTCCATAGTAACCCCCCATATTGTGGCAGTATATAGGGCCCCCATAGTGCTTCCCCTCTTCTCCATAGTACTCCTCCATATTGGGCCTGTATATAAGGCCCCCATAGTGCTTCCCCTCTTCTTCATAGTGCTATCCCATATTGTGGCAGTATATAGGGCCCTCATAGTGCTTCCCCTCTTCTCCATAGTGCCCCCACATATTGTGGCAGTATATAGGGCCCCCATAGTGCTTCCCCTCTTCTCCATAGTACTCCTCCATATTGGGCCTGTATATAAGGCCCCCATAGTGCTTCTCCTCTTCTCCATAGTACCCCCCCCCAAATTGTAGAAGTATATAGGGCCCCCATAGTGCCTCCCCTCTTCTCAATAGTACCCCTCCATATTGTGCCTGTATATAGGGCCCCTACCCCCCTTCTTGCCACAGTATACTATAAATAAAAACAATAAACACATATACTTACCTTATGCTGCTGTCAGCGATGTGATGCAGGCCTCTTTCGGCCTGTTTCCCTTGCTGTACAATTCAGGTGGCGCGATGACGCCATCGCGCTGCCTTTGCCAGCAACTAATAGGCTACAGGCACTAGGCCTGTAGCCTATCAGAGGAACGGGCAAGGGAGACGCCTCTCCCCTGCTCCTCCGCACAATTCATCTGTATCTCTGTCCTGAGGACGGCGATACAGATGTATATGGAGATGAACGCTTCTACAGTGGAAGCGCTCATCTCCACTCCTGCTACCTTCTTCTGTCCTGAGTGATGCACCCCGTGTAGTCGCACCCCTCGCCCGCCTGTAGAAACGGCCCTGTCAACATGTCCATGCCGCAGTCCCGCCAAAAAATCAGAATATATCCTATACTTTATAAGACAAGGATAGGACATTTCTACAGAAGGGGGCTAAAAAATGGCGGCATGCACTTTGCTGGTATCCGTGTTTTGCTGATCCATGGTTTGTAGACCGAAAACACATATGGTCATGTGCATGAGGCCTTATTTGAAAGCAGCAGCAGTATAGTGTGGATGCAGAAATTGTAAAGTGTGTAGGGACACACAAGGGAGAAAGTAAATCTGTGAGCGAATGTGTTGGGTAGTAGTACTAGTAGCGGAAGTGACTGTGTGGGGGTAATGATAGTAACAGTAGGGCTAATGGAAGTGGTAGTAGGGGGATTGGCAGTGGGGAGTAGCAGCTGTAAAAGTAATGGCAGCAGCAGCCATAAGGTATGAGACATGATGGAAATCAGGCAGACAGCGGCAGTGGTATGATGTGGCCGGCAATCAATTGCCACTGTGAGCAATGGCAGATCTATTCATCATCCTCAACCAGAGGTGTGTGAAAATCCTCACAGATCCATGGCTGATTAATTTTGACAAATGTGATGTTTTGTACACTGGACAACTTTGTCCGTTTGGACTTGACAATGCCACCTGCCATGCTGAAAACCCTTCCTGAGTAGTGTTGAGCGCGAATATTCGAATAGCGAATTTTTATTGCGAATATCGCATATTCGATAATTCGCGAATATTGCGAATATATCGCTATATATTCGCAATTTCGAATATTTTTTTTTTTTTTTTTTTTTTTGTTAGATGTTAATCCCTGTTTATTAGCCATTGTGTGGTGAAGTGATAAAATTACAACCTTTTTTGGGGTGTTTTAGTGGAAAAAAAATCTGGCTTATTTGCTGGTCAGCGGTGCAGTTATATGTTATAAAGCCTTTTTTGGGGTGTATTAGTGGGAAAAAAAGGCTTATTAGCCGGTCAGCGGTGCAGTTATATGTTCTAAAGCTTTCTTTGGGGAGTAGTAGTGGGGGAAAAAAGGGCTAATTAGCCATTGTGTGGTGAAGTGAGAAAATTACAACCTTTTTTGGCATGTATAAGTGGAAAAAATAAGGGCTTATTTGTAGAGTTGAGCGAACTTGAACTGTATAGTTTGGGTTCGTACTGAATTTTGGGGTGTTTGGGACACAGACCCGAACCCGATCATTTTCAAAAAAGTTCGGGTCCGTTGTTCGGTGATTTCTTCCCGCTTTTTGAAGGGCTGCACAGCAGCCAATCAGCAAGCGTTTAACTTGCTGGTGCGATCAGGGACAGAATAGGACAGAAATCTGAAGAACCTGTGCAACTTTAAAGGGTTTCTGTCACCAGGATTACACATTATAAGCTGTCTGACATTAGCTATGTGCTAATGTCAGAGCAGCTTGATAATGTCTTTTTTATAAAAATCCGATGTATATTTAGGCTAAAAAATGTCTTTTTATAATATGTAAATTAGCCTCTAGGAGCAGGGGGGGGGCGTTGCCCTGCTCCTAGCGGCTCCGTGCGGCAACCTGCTGGCACGCCCCTTCTTTCTTTGATTGACAGTGCCGGGCAGCGATCCTCTCCTGCCTCCGGCACTGTCTCCCTGCTAAATCCTGTGCCGCCGCTCTGTATTCGGCACAGGCGCGGTGAGCTGAGCACAACAAGCAACAGCTTCCTCAGCTCACCGCGCCTGTGCCGAATACAGAGCGGCGGCGCAGGATTTAGCAGGTAGACAGTGCCGGAGGCAGGAGAGGATCGCTGCCCGGCACTGTCAATCAACGAAAGAAGGGGCGTGCCAGCAGGTTACCGCACGGAGCCGCTAGGAGCAGGGCAACGCCCCCCCTGCTCCTAGAGGCTAATTTACATATTATAAAAAGACGTTTTTTAGCCTAAAAATACATCGGATTTTTATAAAAAAGACATTATCAAGCTGCTCTGACATTAGCACATAGACAGCTTATAATGTAAAAACTTGATGACAGAAACCCTTTAATCCACAAGATACAGCACATAGAGAGGGAGGGAGCCTCAGCAATCCAACATTTCTGTACCCAGCCACTGCCAGGGAGATTTTTTTTGTAATCCATCTGTTACTGAGGTGGGGGTCGGCGGCCATTTTAGGCACTGCAGTGTACTGCATGTCTGCCAGCCTGCCAGGGACATCAGCCTAATATTTTGTAGCTCAGTGAAGGAAAAAAAAACTTTTTTTTCTGGCTGCTCAAGTCCCCTATATTGCCTTTTGTATCTTTAAGGGGTGACATAGTCCATTTGTCTAGCCTGGGATCTGTGGTGCCACAGAGCACTTGTGCATGCAATGCACTACGGGTACTTTCACACTTGTGTTGGTGCGGATCCGTCTGTTTATTTGCACAGACGGATCCGCACCTATAATGCAAACGTTTGTATCCGTTCAGAACGGAACCGTTTGCATTAGCTTTAAATCGGATCCATTTTAAATTGCATTGAAAGTCAATGGGGAACGGATATATTGTGTCATTAAAAACGGATTTGTCCCCATTGACTTACATTGTAATTCAAAACGGATCCGTTAGGCTCCGCCTCTTCAGACGGACACCAAAATGCTGCAATGCTGCATTTTAGCTAGTGCATCAGTGTATTTTAGTTAAAAAAAGGTCATCCTGGTCATCCTGATACACCAATCGTTAATTTCTAACGATAATTTGTTTTCCCTTAGTCCTAACAGCAGCACAGATGGGGTTAACCACCCCCCGTGGACTGGCAGGACCGGCGGAATGTTTAATGAGCCCAAGACTAATAACTCAATTTAACAATTAAGTGTCTCCTTAAAAGGAGGAAGTCAACCCCCAGCCCACTGTGTTTATAGTAAGAAGAAAAATAGACTTACTAGGGTGGGAAATTTGTGTGCTGCTGTTAGGACTAAGGGAAAACAAATTATCGTTAGAAATTAACGATTCCCTTACGTCCTACCAGCAGCACAGATGGGGAGATAGCAAGAAGAAACCCCTAGGGAGGGCCTTCCTGCCTGGCAGAACTAAGAAAAGTCTGCCCAAAGGCCGAAAACTCAGCTAGACTGGCATCTAGTCTATAATGGGAGATGAATGTCGATTCAGAGCTCCAGGAGGCAGCTTTGCAAATCATGTTGAGAGGCAGAAGACTCCTCTCGGCAAAAGAAGTAGCCACAACTCTAGTAGAGTGGGCCTTCACGAATCCCGGAGGGTCCAGAGATTGTGGAAACAAGGGATTCCTTAATAGCCTCCTCAATCCACCGACTGATGGAAGGTTTGGATGCCTTACAGCCTTTAAACTTACCGGCAACAGGATTAGCAGATTCTCATCTTTCCTGAACTCCTTGATCTATCCACATAGATCCGGAGACATCTCGAGACGTCCAGAGGATGTCTAGCAGGTTCCTAGGAGGAGGTGGTAGATGTTGACAGAACCGGGAGGAATATCACCTGGTTGATGTTCTGGAAGGAAGGAACTTTAGGCCTACAATACGGGAGGAATCTAAGAAAGTCCCGGTCATGTAAGAAAATGGTATAGGGCTCATGCTGAGAGAGCTTGAAGCTCAGAGACCCTCTTGGCCAAAGTCACTGTAAGGAGAAACACAAACTTCCAAGTGACGAACTTGATGTCCACCTCCTCTCACGGTTCAAAGGGGGAGATGCTAACCCCTGAGAACTACTGAAAACCCATTGAAAAAAAGGGGTCTCAGTACTGTAGGCTTTAATCTTTCAGCTCCTCTAAGGAACCGTTTGATCAGCGGGTCCTGAGAAAAAGCCTGTTAAGGCAAGCTGAAATGGCTGAAACTTGAACCTTCAGAGTAGAAGGGAAAGGCCTCTATCAAGGTCGTCTTGCAGGAACTGAAGGATAGCGGAGAGGGGCGGATCTGCAGACGCCACCTCAGTTGAGGTACAACAGGATGAGAATATCCTCATAATACAAGAGTAGGCTCTCTTGGTAGAGTCCACTTTAGAATGAGACAGCGTTCTCAGGACCGACTCTGAAAGCCCTTCTATTCTGGGAAGGGACTGATCAACCTCCAGGCTGTCAGGTTGAATCTGTGCAGATCTGAGCAGAGGTGAGTGTCCCATGACACCAGGGTCTGCTGTGGGGGGAGCCTCCAATATTGTCCTCGACTCAACTGGGTGAGCTAGGTAAACCAGGATCTCTTCGGCCAAAACAGTATGATGGCTATCACCGAGGCCTGATCCTGACGGATTTTCATCAATACCCTCGGTATCATGGAAAAGGGAGGGAAGATGTAAGCCAGCCTAAACCTCCAGGATATTGACAGAGCGTCTAACGCCAGGGGGTTGTCCTCCCTGTAAAGGGAGCAGAACCTCTCCACCTTGGCATTGAACCTTGTTGCCAAGAGATCCACCTCTGGCATACCCACTTGAGGACTATCTGCTTGATTCTCCGGATGTAAGGACCACTCCACCAACGGAAGACCGCGGCTCAGCCGCTATCATCTTGAGGGAGCCTTGGATGTGGATAGCAGATAAGTGGGAAGGTACAACTCTGCCTAATCCAGAATCACCCCGATCTCTGACAGGAGGGGAAGTGATCTCGTGCCTCCCTGCTGGTTGCTGTAAAGTACCGCAGTCACATTGTCTGACTGGACTTTCACCGTTTTGCCCCGGATCTGAGGGGCTAAGTGAAGGAGGGCTAGCCGGATAGCTTGAATCTCGCAGAGATTGGATGAAAGAAGCCACTCCTGAGGAAACCAGGTCCCGTGAACTGGAGAGTTGTCTAGGTGAGCGTCCCAGCCTACTTAGGACGCATCCGTAGTCAATATGACCCAGATTGGCTGGGTCATAGACTTCCCGTCTAAAAGATGTCACCACCATCTGAGGGAATACAGAGTTTGCCAAGTCAGGGAGCACAGGGAGTTTAGCCCAGCAGGGCTGCCATTCCATTAGGAGAGGACCTCCGACTGTAGAGGGCGGAGGTGCCATAGAGCTCAAGGGACTGCTTCCGCAGACGCTGACATGAGCCCCAACATCTTCATGAGAGTCCGAATTGGAACTCGCCGGGGAACGGAAAGGAACTTGCCGTGTTCTGAACCCGGAATCTTCTTTCTGGAGTCAACTAGAGCGACATCCCAGTGGAGTCGATTATGAATCCTAGATATCTTACTGAAGTCGACGGGCTCACGTTCGACTTCTACCAGCTGATCCAACCTAGGTGGAACAGAAAGGAGATTGTTACCTGAAGAAGTTGGGTTAGGACCGCTAGAGCAGAGGCTTTCAAAGCCAGTCGTCCAGATAAGGAATGATGGTCAGTCCTTGAAGCCTCAAAGCCGCCACCACAGAACCACCTTGGTAAAAGTGTGAGGGGCAGAAGAAATGCCAAAGGGAAGGGCAACAAACAGAAGATGCCTGACGACACCGGACACCTGGACCGTGATCCTGATATACTTCCTGGAATCAGGATGGATTGGGATGTGCAGATATGCATTCTTGAGGTCCAGGGTTGCCATCACGTCTCCAGGATTGACGACGTGAACTACTGACCTGATGGTTTCTACACGAAACTTCACCTTCCTTATAAATCGATTGAAATATCTCAGATCGATTATCATCCGGAGATCTCCTGAAGCCTTGGGAACCAGAAAAACTGGTGAATAGATCCCTAGGCCCCGTTCTCCTGCCGGAACCTCCTCCAGAGCCCCTTTGCAAATGTAGTCCTGAATGTAGGCCTCTAGGATCGCCTCCTTGGCAGCTTGTAGAAGTTTGATCTTGACAAACCTGTCCAGAGGAAAAGAGGTGTTGTTGACTAAATAACCGTTGGAAATGATATTCAGGACCCAGGGATCCGAGATCTCTTGGATCCATTCTTCTCAGAAGTGGGAGAGACGACTCCCGACAGGTACATGAAGCTTAGGAATGGGGAAGCTTATTGGCAGGACGGCAGGAGTAACGGGAATTAACCAAGAGCCTCGAAGAGGCCCGTAGTCAGGAGGTGGATTTTCCCATCTTTGGCTCCTCCACGAGAGCACCTCAGCCTTTCGCTGTGCTCTCCAGTCACTACAAGAGCTTGTTTGCTGGCCAGACCTGCCACCGCAGTCTTGTCTGCCCTTGCTTCGAAATGACTGCTGGGGAAGGCTCTTCACCTTCTAGTCTGAAAGGCCCTCCATGATCTTATCTAGCTCCGAACCGAACAAACGGTTGGGCTCGAATGGAAGGCCATATAAGCTGTATTTTGAGGAATTGTCAGCGACCCAAGGCTCAAGCAAAAATGGAATATGGGCCGCCGAACCCCGGGCCATGCTATATATATAGGCCCCTGACATTATTTGATAGTATTGTTACAGGGTGCCAAAGGCACACTTGGTCTCCCATGAGCCACAGACCTGCTGCTTAGCTTCAAGAGCAAGGATCTATGTTTGGCCTCGCTCCCAGGACTTGCTTCACATCAACTTGAATTTGATCCAGGCGAGATCAGAGGAACGTAGAGACTTCAAAAGCCGCTATGGCTGTGGAAGCGGAAGCCGCAGCTGCCGTAACACCCCGTCTTAGTTTGCACTCTGCAAGGGGGTCCTGCAGCTAGACCCATCGTCTGCAGGAACCAGAGTGCGCTTGGACAACTTGGCAATAGCCATGTCCACCTTGGGAATGGATCCCCACGAATCCACCAAGGGTTAAGCCATCGGGAACATGGATTTAACTTCTTTGTTAAAACCGGACCTTTTCCAGGTTTTTTCCACTCTATATCATGACAGAGAGGAGGGTCTCACCCGCTTTGAACACACGATGTGCCCGAGTAGCGGGAACGGGAGGCTCCCCACAGCCTTCCGAATCCCGCGGAGAAGACATCACTGCGGGAAAAAAAAGAGACAAATAAAACATTTGTAAACCACCTATCTGCGCAGGAAAGGTAGAAAAACAGACCGGAGGCAGCTGAGGAAAAAAACACCACAAGTGGAACAACACCAATTTTAGGACTCTGGGAGCTGGCTGAAAAAGCATATGTAGCCAGAGACTGAACTGGAGCACACAGCCTCCAAAAATAGGGGAAGGGGAGGGATAGCCAATCCACCCTTCCCCCAGTAAATCCTCCACAGGAAGACGCATAAAAAAATCGTGCCCGTGAAAAAATCACGGCCGGATTACCCGGAGGTGATGCAAAAGAAGAGTCCCCGTGTTACCTCCGGAAGATGGCGGCGCACAGGGACCGGGATCCCGGACCAAGGACGCCGCCAAAATACCCCAGCCAGGCGCACTGCGCGAGCCGGCAGCAAACAAGCTGCCGGCCAAACTGACAAGGTACCTAGGAAAAAAGGGCAACGCCGTTACCCAAACGAAAAGAAGGCTCCCCGCACTTTCCATAAGAAAGGGGGGAACAAACCGCCTAGTCCACCTGTCCAGGAGGACAGAAAAAAACACAGTGGGCTGGGGGTTGACTTCCTCCTTTTAAGGAGACACTTAATTGTTAAATTGAGTTATTAGTCTTGGGCTCATTAAACATTCCGCCGGTCCTGCCAGTCCACGGGGGGTGGTTAACCCCATCTGTGCTGCTGGTAGGACGTAAGGGAAGCCTATTTTACCCCGCCAAAATATATATTTGACATTTCTGCGGTGAGATAGAGAATCCGTGTAATTTTGGGGGAAAAACCGTATTCCACAAAACAGTTCTGCATATACCGTCCAACGACATATTTTACATTTCTGCATGGAAATAGTGCTTCTTTGTTTTTTATAGAAAAAAAAACATTATTCAAGGTCCACCAAACAGTCTGAAATACCCATTACAAACACCTATTTTACATTGCTGCTGTGAAATATAGCATAAGTGTATTTTTTTGACAAAAAAGTGGAAACCCTGATCCACAAAGCATTTTGAAATACACCGCCTACATACCGATTTCACATTACAGCTACATACACGGTATAAATACCTACATTTAATTTACAGCAGTTAAATACTGCATTTGTGAATTTTGGTGACCAAATCCGTGTTCTGGGTCCCCAAATCTGGTGTCCGTACATAGTATAAATATCTACTTTTAATGTACAGCAGTTAAAAACTGAATTTTGGGGTTTTATTGAAAAAAGCCGTGTTTTACGCCGAAAAAACAGTTGTGCATCTGGCGTATAAATAATTAATTTCAATTTACAGCAGTGAAATACAAATTTTCTGTATTTTATTACAAAAATACTTGTTCCACAAACCACTTGTGCATACAACGTAGCAAAACATTTTTTTTACATTTCCGCATAGAAATTGAGAATCAGTGTATTTTGGGCACAAAAACATTATTCTGCGTCCACAGAGCATTTTTATGACACAGCACTGCCTTAGCGAACGTAATTGTCGACTAGTAGCAGGTAAATTGACACTGGAGAGAAAGCAATCTTTCAGCTTGGTGGGTGAACGCAAATAATGAGGAGAACATCAAGGCGACAGAATCTGCAGCGTTATTTGATAGGCCCAAATGCCGCTCTATGGATGGTGAAGCCAGAACATGTACAGGCGATAGTAGATTGGGTGGCTGACAGTGCCTCCAGTTCCTTCACAGTATCTAACACCCAGTCCTCTGCAGAAAGCTCAGAGTTGGCACCTGCAGCCCATGCCCATCAGTGGGTGGGTGGGTGGTTTTTCTACACCGGTGACAGGAGGGGAGGAGCAGGAGCAGCCGGAGGAGCAAGAGCGAGATGAGGAAGAGGAGGCAGAGGACCGAGGCACACCGTGGCAGTATGCAGTGGAGATGGAGTCAGGGAGTCCCTCCGAGTCACTTGAGCAAATGGCCCGATGCATGCTCAATTGCTTGCGTAGTGAAAGCCGAATTGTCTCCATTCGGCAGTGGGATAAATACTGGCTCTACACTATGTTAGACCCACGCTACTGGTCCAAAATGCGGGCCTTTGTTACACTTGTTGAGAGGGAGGACAAACTGAACTACTATCGAGAGAACCTTTGTAGTCAGTTGGCCGCTGCCTATCTGTGCCATCTGCCATCCTCTCGCAGGTCTGATCGGGGGGCCTTCTGCGCTTATGTTTCACTGCCATGGCTGCTTTGGCAGGGTGGGGGCGAAGGAGCAGTACCAGCTTCATCAGCAGCAACTTGAGTCTAGAGTCGCTGATGAACAGCTTTCTTCACCCGCCTAGTGAAGAAACTACTCACGAGCAGCAGCAGCTAGATATTGAGCAGAACCTGAACCAGCAGATGGTGGCATACTTGGACAGCACCCTGCCACCCCACATTGTAGATCTGCTTGACTACTAGGCAGCCAAACTGGATTTGTGGCTGCAACTGGCCGAGTTTGCCCTGGAAAAGCTGTCCTGCCCATTCAGTAGTGTGGCATCAGAGAGGGTATTTAGTGTGACGAGAGCCATAGTTACCCCAAGGAGAACTGGTATATCCACCCAAAATGTGGAGAGACTGACCTTTGTCAAGATGAATCATGTGTGGATCAGCCAGGATTTCCATCCACCAATGCCTGATGTATCAGATTAGATCATCCATGCTGCCTCACCCAAACCTTGACAAAAGAGACAAGTTTCTTCTGGCTACCTGCCTCAGCTACTATTCTGATGCTGCCACCCACCTGATGCCACACATTTGATGCCAAGTGCTTCTTCTTACACCCACCATCGTCAGTGGGTACTGTTATTGCCGCCCAACTCGCCATTCTGTTACCAGGTCATTCTGTGGTCTCCTGATGCTGCTGCCACCTCACCACTCAGGTCTCCTCATGCTGCTGCTGCCACCTCCACACTATGTGACTTTGCCACTCTGTGGCCTCCTCATGCTGCTGCTGACTCAACACTATCTCACTGGGCCACTCTGTGGCCTCCTTATGCTACTGCTGCCACCTCCACACTATGTCACCTTGCCACTCTGTGGTCTCCTCATGTTGCTGCTAACTCAACACTATGTAAATGGACCACTCTGTGGTCTCCTCATGCTGCTGCTGCTGCCACCTCCACACTATGTCACCTTGCCACTCTGTGGCCTCCTCATGCTGCTACTAACTCAACACTATGTCACTGGGCTACTCTGTGGTCTTCTCATGCTGCTGCTACCTCAACACTATGTCATAGGGCCACTCTGCGGACTACTCAAGCTGTTCCCCCAACCTCCCCACTTCATGACTGGGCCACTATTTTGCCTTTTTTGCCTGGTTGACATCATCATTCATTTGACTCTTCTTCTGATCTGTCATACTGCCTGTATGGTCCCATCAGAATTGGCTTATGTTTTGTATCCACTACTGTTTTTTTTTTGGCTTTCGCAATACTTATGGATTACTGACCAAATGCTGACTGAGTGAAGGTGGATGCTCAACAGACAGGATCCGTTTTTTGGGGGGCTATTGTTCTGATGGATCAGAGGAAGGGCAAAATAATCAGTTATATCAACACAAACTTACTGCTGACACCCTCTCTATTGTGTCAGGGGGGGCTCTGATTGTATGAGCGTTTAATAGAACAGGTTCTGTAGACATCTATGTAGAATCAGCTGACGACGGTGTAAAAGGAGTGAGCTTTTTCTTGATGCTAACATCAACCTGTAAGGCTGAGTTCACACTTGAGTTATTTGGTCAGTTTTGACACCGTAACTGCCCAACTAAGTGAAGTGTGAGTGATTCTAAGAGCGACGCCTGTCATCTACGTGTCATACTGACTCGCAGTGTTATTTCACTATCACAGCAGACTCCCTATGTGTGTAACTGCAAGCACAGTGTTCTATATCACTATACAGGGTCTCTGCAGCCAGGAAATTGCTGTTTTTTAACACGATTCGCTGCAAATAAATTCAGATCGAATCAAATCTTTTCAGAAAATTTGGCCAACCAGCTGAATCGAATCTTTGAGAAATTCACTCATCTCTAGTAATAAGAGTTGGGATGCCATGATGGAAATGCATTGCTGCCAGCTGCTGTGAGCAGGAAGCAAGACGCCATCAGTAGATGGCAGTGGTTTGGGATAAGATGGGTAACACATGGTTTTTTATATAAAAGTGGGATAGTCTAAAGACATACCCTGACTGGTATCACTGGAGGTCCTGTGATTCTGAGATTGACTTTTGATTTGAGATGAATTCTTAAAATTTGTGTGTGTCAGGGGAAAATATGTACAGTATGTAGTATGTAGAAGGAACGTGAAGGTTCTCCAGTGTCACACAGAAGGTCCATCCTTCTTTTATTTTGCATAATGGGCATTTTTGCTAATACAATAGAGTAAGGGCTCTTTCACACGAGCAGATGCCGTGCGTGGAATCCGCTGCGTGAAAGACAGCCAAGCCCCGTTCCGGACAGCAGAGACACTGAGCATTAACATGATTGATAATGCTCCGTGCATCTCTGTGATCTTTTTGCTACAAAATCACGGTGACAACTTTATCTCATTGTGATTTTGTAGTAAAAAGATCACAGAGAGGCACGAAGCATTATCAATCATGTCAATGCTCTGTGTCTCTGCTGTCCGGAATGGGGCTTGGCTGCAGCGGATGCCACATGTGAAAGGGCCCTAAGGGTCTTCTGACGTCCTTTGTATTTGTTTTACTAATTATAGAACCATGTATTTTCTGAGAAGTCATGGCTGTGTCCTGTCCCCAAGCAAGTAACTATGTAGCGTTCAGATGCTGTGGTTGCTCCCAGGTCTGGTGCCATAATGGACCCAACAACCTCTCTGCAGTAGAAAGGATCCTAGCCTTATGCATGGCAGACAATATTTTTTATGGATGTCTTATGCATTTTGAATCCTGGTTTCCACTGTAAACTTCTGTCAATCCCCTAATAAAAATGTTAATGTTCTCAATTTTTATCGTTTGGGCAAATTCCATATTCACTAGCCACTGTGCTTAGGAAACTGAACATGCTTCACAGAAAAACGGACTGGAGGTTACATTCTTGGAGGCAGAGCTCTTTGCTTCCATGATTCTTAGAGCTATCTTCACAAGACACCATACTGTAAAAAAGAAGTCAGTTAATAAGGCAATACAATAAGAGCTCAAAACCAAATATAAATCACTTACATAATGTATATGCAATTTCTTTGCTAGGAGATAATCCTTCAAACCGTGTTGTAAGGATAATAATCAGTAACAACATAATCCTGATGAAAAAATGAAAATGACTAATATAATTCGAGGTCATGTATATTAACTGCAGGATAATGGCTTAAAACTTTACTTAGAGTATGTCATATTTAATAACATTTGCAAATAATTCCCAGGGAAGAATCACTTCTGAAATCATGCGTGTAAGCAGTTTATGTGTAGTTTATTAGATTTTGGTATACTAGGATATATTTAAGTCCTCATGCACACAAACATATTTTCTGTCCGTTCCGTATTTTTTGCAGACCGTATACGGAATTAATTTCAATGGGTCTGCAAAAAAAATATTACTCCGTTTGCATTCTGTTTCCATATGTCCGAATTACCGTTCCACAAAAAAATAGAACATGTCCTATTATTGTCCGCATTATGGACAAGAATAGTACTGTTCTATTAGAGGCCAGCTGTTATGTTCCTCAAAATACGGAATGCACACGGACGTCATCCGTATTTTTTGTGGATCCATTACGATCGTGTGCATGAGGCTAGTGTTGAGCGAACAGTTCGAGCATAGTTCGGGTTCGTACCAAATTGTGGGGTGTTCGGTACACGGACCAGGACACGAACATTTTCAAAAAAGTTTGGGTTCGGGTCCGTTATTCGGCGATTTCTTCCCACTTTCTGAAGGGCTGCACAGCAGCCAATCAGCTAGCGTTTTACTTCTTGCCCTAAGAAGACATCACAGCCATGCCTACTAATGGCATGGCTGTGATTGGCCAAGTGCATCATGTAACCCAGCCTCTATTTAAGCTGGAGTCATGTAGCGCCGCACGTCACACTGCTCTGATTAGTTTAGGGAGAGGACGCAGCTTCTGTGAGGGCGAGATTAGGCAGGGAAAAGTCAGCAAAAACACCTAATGAAGTGATCGATCTACAGCTGTGAATCATTCAACTTCTGCTAGTTAATTGCTCACTGGTTTTTAGGCTGCACAGAGAGTTTTTCTGTCACTTTGATCAGCGGCTATTATGTGTCTTGTGGTGCACCAGCACAAGCTGCCACCAAGTCCATCAATCCATCAATACTAGTTTTTTTTTTTTGCTATATCCTACATCAGGGGCTTGGCTGTGCTTATTGTCACCCCTAGAAACTCAGGATAGAAATTTCTATATTTTATCAAGGGGTTAAATTCAATTGGAAAAATAGCAATCCCCTAAATCTGGTGTTCCAGCTGTGGCTAGCCAAGTATAATACTGTCTGCTGTCTGGCAAAGGATATATTTTGTTCTGGGGTGAAATTCAATAGCCAAAATAGCAATATCGTAAATCAGTGGTTTCAGCTGTGACTGGCCAAGTTTAATAGTGTCCAGCAAAGGATAAATAATTTTCTGGGGTGAAATTCAATTGCCAAAATAGCAATACCGTAAATCTGGTGTTCCAACTGTGACTGGACAAGTTTCATAGTGTCCGTCATAGGATATATTATTCTCTGTGGTGAAATTCAGTTGCAAAAATAGAAATACTATAAATCTGGTGTTCCAGCTGTGACTGAAAAAGTTTCATAGTGTCCGTTATAGGATATATTATTTTCGGCGGTGAAATTCAGTTGCAAAAATAGAAATACCGTAATTCTGATGTTCCAGCTGTGACTGGACAAGTTTAATAGTGACTGCAAAGGATATATTATTTTCTGGGGTGAAATTCAATTGCCAAAATAGCAATACCATAAATCAGTGGTTTCAGCTGTGGCTGGCCAAGTTTAATAGTGTACGGCAAAGGATATATTTTTTTCTGGGGTGAAATTCAATTGCCAAAATAGCGATACCGTAAATCTGGTGTTCCAGCTGTGACTGGACAAGTTTCATAGTGTCCGTCATAGGATATATTATTCTCTGCAGTGAAATTAAGTTGCAAAAATAGAAATACCGTAAATCTGGTGTTCCAGCTGTGACTGGACAAGTTTAATAGTGTCCGGCAAAGGATTTATTATTTTCTGGGGGGGAATTCAGTTGCAAAAATAAAAATACTGTAAATCTGGTGTCCTAGCAGTGGCTGGCCAAGTTTAATAGTGTACGGCAAAGGATATATTTTTTTATGGGGTGAGATTCAATTGTCAAAATAGCAATACCTTAAATCTGGTGTCCCAGCAGCGGCTGGCCAAGTTTAATAGTGTCCATCAAAGGATATATTATTTTCTGCGGTGAAATTCAGTTGCAAAAATAGAAATACAGTAAAATGTTGTTCCAGCTGTTGCAGGCTTCATTTAAATATGTCCGTAAAAGGGTATATTTTTTTCTGGGGTGAAATTTAATTGCCAAAACAGCAATACCCTGAATCTGGTGTTCCAGTTGTTGCAGGCCTCGTTTAAATCTGTCCGTAAAATGATAGATTTTTTTCTGGGGTGAAATTTAATTGCCAAAATAGCAATACCCTGAATCTGGTGTTCCAGCTGTTGCAGGCCAAATGTTAATCTGTCTGTAAAAGGGTATATTACACTCAAGGTGTATATACAAGTGCTGAGAGGGTCATCCTCAATAACTTCACACGCTACCGTGCATCTCCCCTTGTATTTCTGTCCATTAATGGGTATATTACACAAAGTGTTAAAATACAATTGCTGAAGGCATAATCCTACATATTTTTTCTCACGCTACTGTGCTTCTCCAAGTGTAAATCTGTCCATAAAAGGATACCTTTCATCCAGGGCCTAAATACTAGGCCTACAATTGATATTCCCCTAAATCAGTGGTTACTGCTGTGCCTGGATTAGTGTAATACAGTACATAAATAAATAGGCAGATAGTGTTAGGTGCCTGTAAAAAAAGGCCTGAATTTGAAATAAATACATTGGGCCAAATTTTTTCTTATTGTGGTGCTTGGTGAACGGTAACAATGAGGAAAACATCTAGTAAGGGACGCGGACGTGGTGGTGTT
Source organism: Bufotes viridis (assembly GCA_033119425.1). Lineage (NCBI taxonomy): Eukaryota > Metazoa > Chordata > Amphibia > Anura > Bufonidae > Bufotes > Bufotes viridis. The sequence continues at coordinate 68,560,006 of CM065591.1, forward strand.
GGTGGACCCTCTGGTGCTGGGAGAGGACGTTGCTATTCTGCCACAGCCACATGTCCTAGTGAACCAACTACCTCAGGTACCAGTACCCGCCAGAATTTACAGTGATATTTGGTGGGGCCCAATGCCGTTCTAAGGATGGTAAGGCCTGAGCAGGTACAGGCGCTAGTCAATTGGGTGGTTGACAGTGGATCCAGCACGTTCACAACATTATCTCCCACCCAGTCTTCTGCAGAAAACGCACAGGTGGAGCCTGAAAACCAAGCCCATCAGTCTGTCACATCACCCCCATGCATATCACGGAAACTGTCTGAGCCTCAAGTTATGAGGCAGTCTCTTATGCTGTTTGAAGACTCTGCTGGCAGGGTTTCCCAAGGGAATCCACCTAGCCCTTCCCCAGTGGTGAAAGACATAGAATGCACTGATGCACAACCACTGATGTTTCCTGGTGATGAGGACATGGGAATACCACCTCAGGTGCCAACTGCTGTGTCTTTTTGCAGTGTGCAGACCGAACAGGAGATCAGGGAGGAAGACGATGCAGGGGACGATGAGGTCCTAGACCCCACATAGAATGAAGGTCGTGCCACTGACTTTCATAGTTCAGAGGAAGAGGCAGTGGTGAGACCGAGCCAACAGAGTAGCAAAAGAGGGAGCAGGGGGCAAAAGCAGAACAGCTGCCGCCAAGAGAGCTAGCCTGCTACTGGCCACCACCACCAGGGACCGAGCACCCCAAAGGCAGCTTCAAGAAGTTCCCTGGCATGGCACTTCTTTAAACAATGTGCTGATGACAAGACCCAAGTGGTTTGCACGCTGTGCCATCAGAGCCTGAAGCGAGGCATTAACGTTCTGAACCTTAGCACAACCTGCATGACCAGGCATCTACATGCAAAGCATGAACTGCAATGGAGTAAACACCTTAAAAACAATAAACTTACTCAGGCCCCCCTGCTCCCTCTTCTGCTGCTGCCTCGGCCTCTTCCTGTATAGGGAGAGGCATTAACAGTAGAAAGAGGGAGGTGCTCGTGCCGCTCTACAGAGCACTAGGGAGACCTCATTTGGAGTATTGTGTGCAGTACTGGAGACCATATCTGCAGAAGGATATTGAAACTTTGGAGAGAGTTCAGAGAAGAGCTACTAAACTAGTACATGGATTGCAGGACAAAACTTACCAGGAAAGGTTAAAGGACCTTAGCATGTATAGCTTGGAAGTAAGAAGAGACAGAGGGGATATGATAGAAACTTTTAAATACATAAAGGGAATCATCACGGTAAAAGAGGAGAGAATATTTAAAAGAAGACAAACTGCTACAAGAGGACATAGTTTTAAATTAGAGGGGCAAAGGTTTAAAAGTAATATCAGGAAGAATTACTTTACTGAGAGAGTAGTGGACGCATGGAATAGCCTTCCTGTAGAAGTGGTAGCTGCAAATACAGTGAAGGAGTTTAAGCATGCATGGGATAGGCATAAGGCCATCCTTCATATAAGATAGGGCCTGGGGCTATCCATAGTATTCAGCATATTGGGCAGACTAGATGGGCCAAATGGTTCTTATCTGCCGACACATTCTATGTTTCTATGTTTCTATGTTTCCTCCGCCTCGGGAGGAATGTTGGCACCTGCCGCCCACCAAACAAAGGATGTGCCACCGACACCACCACCTGCGTCACCAATCATCTCCACCATGTCACACGGCAGCGTTCAGCTCTCCATCTCACTAACCTTGGAGAGAAAGTGTAAATTCCCACCTAGCCACCCTCGAGCCCTGGGCCTGAATGCCAGCATTTCTAAACTACTGGCCTCTGAAATGCTGTCATTCAGGCTGGTGGACACAGACAGCTTCAAACAGCTGATGGCGATGGCTGTCCCACAGTATGTTGTTCCCAGCCGCCACTACTTCTCCAAGACAGCCGTGCCTTCCCTGCACAAAGAAGTATCCGATAAAATCAAGTGTGCACTGCGCAACGCTATCTTTGGCAAGGTCCACCTATCCACAGATACGTGGACCAGTAAGCACAGCCAGGGACGCTATATCTCCCTAACTGCACACTGGGTAAATGTAGTGGCGGCTGGGCCACAGGTGGAGAGTTTTTTGGAGCACGTCCTTCCGCCGCCAAGGATCGAAGGGCATCATTCTTTGCCTCCTGTAGCCTCCTTCTCCTACTTGGCTTCCTCCTCTTCTGCTTTCACCAGCTCATCCAGTCAGCCACACACCTTCACCACCAACTTCAGCACAGCCCGGAGTAAACGTCAGCAGGCTGTTCTGAAACTCATATGTTTGGGGGACAGGCCCCACACCGCGCAGGAGTTGTGGCGGGGTATTGAACAACAGACCGACCAGTGGTTGCTGCCGGTGGGCCTCAAGCCCGGCCTGGTGGTGTGCGATAATGGGCGAAATCTCGTCGCAGCTCTGGGACTAGCCGGTTTGATGCACATCCCTTGCCTGGCGCATGTGCTGAATTTGGTGGTGCAGAAGTTCATTCACAACTACCCCGACATGTCAGAGCTGCTGCATAAAGTGCGGGCCGTCTGTGCGCGCTTCCGGCGTTCACACCCTGCCGCTGCTCACCTGTCTGCGCTACAGCGTAACTTCGGCCTTCCCACCAGGTGGAACTCCACCTTGCACATGCTGTGGAGACTGTGCAAACAGCAGCAGGCCATAGTGGAGTTTCAGCTGCAGCACGCACGGGTCAGTCGCACTGCGGAACAGCACCACTTCACCACCAATGACTGGGCCTCCATGCGAGACCTGTGTGCCCTGTTTCTCTGTTTCGAGTACTCCACCAACATGGCCAGTGGCGATTACGCCGTTATCAGCGTTACAATACCACTTCTATGTCTCCTTGAGAAAACACTTAGGGCGATGATGGAAGATGAGGTGGCCCAGGAGGAGGAGGAGGATGAGGGGTCATTTTTAGCACTTTCAGGCCAGTCTGTTAGAAGTGCTCAGAGGGAGTTTGTTTGCAACAGCAGAGGCCAGGTACAAATGTGTCCAGCCAGGGCCCACTACTAGAGGACAAAGAGGATGAAGAGGAGGATGAGGATGAAGCAGGTTCACTGCGGGGTGGCACCTGACACAGCTCAGGCCCATCACTGGTGCGTGGCTGGGGGGATACGGAGGACGATGACGATACGCCTCCCACAGAGGACAACTTGTCCTTACCTCTGGGAAGCCTGGCACACATTAGCGACTACATGCTGCAGTGCCTGCGCAACGACAGCAGAGTTGCCCACATTTTATGTGTACTTTTTCTTTATTAATGTTTTTGAGCAAAGAATATAGTGCAACAAGTAGCATGAACAATAGAGAAAAGCAAAATAAGCGGATCACGCAGGATCCATATTGCAATACAGAGAAATATAGTCAAAGTAACAATATCAAGACCTAATACACTAGCCAGGGTTGAGTGTTGTAAGGCAATAACAAATAAAGGCCCCTACAGAGCCTCCATACAGGTAAAAGAAATCATCATGATGACAATGATGCAGCAGTGTATGTGAATCATCTAGGCAAACGTAACAAACAGAAGAAAAAGAAAGAAAAATGAAGAGAAACAAGAAGATATTGTAGTCGACAGGTAGGTTGTACATTAGAGTATAGAGAGGGCCCTCACCCCTAGACACCAGACCCCCCCACTAACCCATTATCCCCAGCTCGAATACAAGCAAGGAACTCTGTGGAACCAAGGAACTCAGTTAGAGGGTGCCACCTATTAGGAAACATAGCCTCTGTATTGTGTGCGATAGCGATCAGTTCCTCCAGCCTTAGGAGGTGCCGAAGCTTCACCACCCACTCTCGGAATAACCATACACGAGGCCTTGAGAAAGAACCGCAGTGCGTTTTTCTTAATTTGGGCCAAAGAGCCCGATATTAACGATAACAGAGAGGTTTTGGGTGTGTTGGGGACAGTCAGCCCAGAAAATTTAGTGTAGGCATTGAAGATCATGTCCCAAAATCTCTTAATAGCAGGGCATTCCCACCAAATGTGGAGAATGGAGCCCGTAGCCGAGTTACACCACCAACAAAGCTCAGAAGTGCTCGGGAACATCCTGTGCAAAGTCAGAGGGCTGTAATACCACCTGGCCAAAATTTTGTAGTTCTTTTCTTTAGCCGAAGCTGCAAGCGACAATCCATGAGAGAGTGTACACATCTTCCGCATCTCCTCCTCTGTAAAAGTTATCTGCAGGTCAGATTCCCACTTTTTAAAGAAGGGAGCCATACCCTGATTCCCCAGGTCTAACAATATTTGGTAAAGCTGGGAAAGTAATTTATAGTGGGAGCCAGGACGAATGTAAATGTTCTCAAAGGCTTTGAGATCTGGACAGGATGCTCCACCCAGTAGACGCTGTACAAACGATCTAACCTGGGCATAAGCGAACCAGGTAGATCCAGTTCGTCTGTTCACAGGGACAGTATCCTCGTAAGACCGGATTGTACTCTGCTTGAGCATATCACGCACTCTGGGGACCGCATCCCTCTGCCAGATCAAAAAATCTCGGGCAGGGTACCCCGGGGCGAAGTATGGATTGCCCAGAATTGGGGTTAGAGGACCACACCTAGAGGAGAGACAATGTTTTGAGATCCAGTGATCCCAGCATGACAGTGTGTGCCTCGCCAGGAATGGCAATTGTTCCGAGGGCGGCCTTTCGGGGACCCGCGGAGCTATATCTAGTTCTATAGGGGACAGTTCCCTCTCCATCTGAACCCACATTCTTCCTGATGTCCTGTCCGACCAGTTTATTAGTCTCATCAAGAGCGCCGCAGCATGGTAGAGCTGCAAGTCAGGGAGCCCTAATCCGCCCCTGGATTTAGGTTTAGTCAATATAGAGGCCGACAGTCTAGCTCTACAAGATCTCCAGATAAATTTAGAGAAGACTTTTTGCAGGGATAAGAAAAACCCCTTGGGGACAGTGATTGGTACGGTCTGAAAAAGATAAAGGAACCGCAGGAGGACGTCCATCTTAATGACACTAACCCGACCAAACCAGGACAGCTGTTTCATAGTGTGTTTCTGTAAGTCCTCCAGCGTCTTTTTCTGCAGGGGAAGATAGTTGAGCGGGTACAGGAGGTGTAACTGCCTAGGAATCTGTAGCCCCAAGTAGGTCAGGCTATCAGATTGCCATTTAAAGGGGAAATTGCTCTGTAGCTGATGAGCGCTTTCATCCGGTAGCGAGATATTCAGCAATTCACAATTTGTGGTGTGATCTTGAAGTTGCTTAGATGACCAAATCTCTTGAATTCCTCCAAAATAGAGGGCATGGATACGCATGGATTGGAAACATATAAGAGGAGGTCATCAGCGTACAGAGCAAGTTTATGATGGGATGATCCTGCCATTATTCCAGTGATATCAGGAATAGAGCGTGAGGCATTGGCCAGGTGCTCCATGACTATCACATAGAGCAACGGTGACAGTGGGCAGCCCTGGCGCATTCCGTTATGGATCTCAAAGGGAGCTGCCAGGACACCATTCACACGAACTCTGGCCGTGGGCTGGGAATATAGTGCACCAACCCTATCTATGAAAGTCGAACCAAGGCCTATCTGTCTCAACGCGGCCAACATGAACCTCCAGCTAACCCTATCGAATGCTTTTTCAGCGTCAACTGCGAAGAGACAGAGAGGCACTTTGGAGGCTGATGCATGTGAAATGAGGTTAATGGTTCTGATGGTATTGTCCCTAGCTTCTCTACCGGGGACGAATCCCACCTGGTCACCATGTATGATGCCAGGGAGCACCTTATTCTGGCAGTTCGCCATTGTCTTCGCAAAAATTTTAATATCGCAGTTAATGAGCGAGATGGGTCTGTAATGGCTGCAAACCGTGGAATCCTTATGGCTTCGGGAACACCACAACGGTCGCCTCCAGGGACTGTCTAGGGAACGGGCACGATGGGGAGACACTGTTGAAGACTCTTACCAGAAAAGGCAGTAACTCCTCTCTGAAGGTTTTAAAGAAGGCGGCGGTAAAGCCGTCAGGGCCTAGGCTCTTACCTCCTTTTAGGTCCCGCAAAACTTCCCCTACCTCTGTTTCAGAGAGGTACCTATCTAACTCCTCACGTTCCCCGGGTGGAATTATCGGTTGGGCTGTTTCGTTTGCGATCAAGCTCGTCCGCTGACATATCTGCAAACTGTCCCCTAATGTTATACAGGTTCCCATAGTAATGTCAAAAGTATCCGTAATATGACCAGGATGGTGAACAAGAGTATCTCCGCTGTCCCTAATGGAAGGGATATATCCCGCCAATTGCCTAGGATGTATGAAACGCATCAGGCCCTCCCCGGTTTGTTGGAATGTTCATGAAGATAGCTCCGAAAGCACTCAGTGTTGGCCTGGACGCGTTGAATGAGCAAGCCTTTAACCTGTTTGCGAATGTCTGTCAATTCAGTGAGAATGACAGGGTCCAAGGATGCCTTATGTGCGTGTTCTAGTTAGGACATATGCGCAATTGAGCAGGCTATCTTCTCACCTTTTTCTCTTTTTTGGCGGGCCCCATGACTAATAAAAACCCCTCGAACGACGCATTTCATAGCTTCCCACTGTAGAGGAAGCGCAGTCTCGTTAGAAGAGTGGGAGTCAATAAATTGCTTGATGGAGGACACTATATCAGCCCTGCCCACACTATCATGCAGGAGAGATTCATTGAGTCTCCATGTCCATTCCCTACATACAAGATTGGGGAGCTCTAGGGATAAAAAGACCGGGGAATGATTTGACCATATGGGAGTGCCTATGTTAGATTCAGGAGAGAGGGTTAAGGCATGGTGAGAAATCAGAAAGCGATCCAGTCTGCTATATGAGGTGTGTGCTGGAGAAAAATACGTGTAATCTCTGTCCCTGGGGTGGAGGATCCGCCAGATATCAACTAATCGCCTTGTATGCAATTTGTGTTTAACCGATGCAATGGCGGATTTAGGAAATGTTGTAGCACCCGTTGACGAGTCCAATGTTGGTTCTAAAACCATGTTGAAGTCGCCACCAAGCAACAACACGCCCTCTGCAAAGGCATCAAGCTTGTTCAGAATACCTGTAAGAGCCTTGTTCTGTCCAGAATTAGGTAAATATAGGTTTCCGATAGTGTACACTCTCCCACGCACCGTCAATTTCAGGAAAGCGTAGCGACCTCCAGGGTCGACCTGTGAATCCAAAAGAACATAAGGTAAGGATTTATGAAGACCTATCGAGATACCTTTGGATTTTGCATCAGGATTGGTGCTGTGAACCCAGAAGGTATAGAATTTGGAAGGGATCTTAGGGACCTGGTCACTTCTAAAATGGGTCTCCTGTAAAAGGAGAATCTGTACCCCCTCTTTATGCATGCCATATAAGATCGCTGATCTCTTTTCCGGGACATTAAAGCCCCTCACATTGACAGAGGCCAGTCTAATCCTGGATGGGCTCATTCTAAGTCGATGATACAGGGAGAAGGGCTACAGCAGAGGTCAGTAAGGCACTAAAGACAGACTATGTGTGAGAAGGAGACTATGTAAGGTGGTGTCCGCAAGGTCCGTAAGCCCCACGCCACCCAGACAGTTGAGCTCCCAATATCCCCAAAAGTAGAAAAGGAAAGTTGTCTAATAAACTTAGGAGGGGTGAGGGCAGAGGAAAGGTAGAATCAGAAAGAAAAAAGAGAAGAGCACGGCACTAAGTACAGCTGCTCCTAATGATAATAAGGATAAGCTATAGAGGAGAGAAAGAAGGAGATGAGATGCTCTAACGGTTAGCCGCCGGCCAGCTGAGGAAGAATAATAGGCAAAGAACAAAAGTGACCTAGGAGAAACAATGGGCGAATATACATTATACAGAGTCGACTAGTCAGCCCGCAGGATATGGATTGTAACATTGCACCCTAAGATGCACCATAGACAGGGGGTGATACTTATCAAGTGGCAAGTCCCGGCTGTGGCAAAGATGATGTAGACGGAGATCTCTTGCGTCGTCTGCCCGCAGCTTTGGTAGGGAGCGGAGGAATCAACTGCCAGTCCAGGAGGAGGACCTGCGGGAGATTCAGGGCAGAAAGAAAGAAATCAAGGTCTTCCGGATCTCTGAGTTCTAGGCGTCTTCCATTCTTGCGGACCACTAGCTGAAACGGAAAGCCCCACGAGTATGGAATGTCCTTCTCACACAGCAGATCTAGCAAGGGCTTGAGGGCTCTTCTTTGGGCCAGTGTGGCCCTGGATAAATCCTGTAGGATCGTCAGAGTGGCACCATCGAAGTGGGTAAATTTCTGGCTTTCCTCATGATTTCTTCCTTCACCGTGTAGTAGTGGAGGCGGCATATGACGTCCCTTGGTCAAGCGGGGTCGGTGCTTACTGGAGCTAGAGCTCTATGGGCTCTATCGAGCTCAAGGCGGTCTGACACTGGTTCACCAAGGATGGAGCTGAATATGCCTTGCAGGGTAGGAATGAGGTCCTCAGATTTGGTGGCCTCAGGAAGCCCTCTTATCCTAATATTGTTCTGCCTGTTGCGATTTTCGATGTCGTCATGAAAGCGGTACAACTGGGCTATGTGACGGTCTCTGCATGCACCCTGCGCCCTCAGCTCGTCTACTTGCGTGGCAGTATGATCAAGCAGGGAGGCCACCTCCTCCACCTTCTCCTCTAGGGCCTGTACACCAGCTTTAACCGTGGACTGTTCAGATTTATATGCAGTCTGCAGCCGTTCTACATACTTCTCCATGTCTACCTTGGTGGGTAACAGCTTGAGTTGTTCCCTGATGTCCCAGGTGTCTGTGAAATCCGCTCCTCTCTCCATGGTCCCCTGGCTTGTGTGGGAAGCTGGTGCACTGTCGCAGTTCCCGCCACAAGATGTCTGCCGTCACGCGGAGTGTAGCGGAGGTTCAGCGGCGGCCTCAGCAGAAGGGCGCTGAGCGGCCCGTCGACTTAGCTCGGGTTGCCGGGGGAAGGGCCAGAGTAAATGTCGCTGCTCCCGGGTTGCGGCCTGGCGGAGGTAGGTCACCAGGGAATCCGGCCGGGAAAAAGCGCTGAATGTTGCCTTTATTCACCGCAGGGCTCGCTGATGGGGTGCCGGCAGAAGTCCCCTTTCTTGTGCGCGTCATATGAGCAGTGTTAACTAGATAAGGCCCAGGACTCTCGGCCTCGTGGCGGGAGCTCCTCTAGTGTGCGTCTTCACACCGCCATAGTCAGGCCACGCCCCCGCGTTGCCCATATTTTAACGTGTGCGGACTACTGGGTTGCCAACCTGCCGGATCCCCAGTACAAAGACAATGTGCCCACCTTACTTTCTGCACTGGAGCGTGATAGGTATATGCACGAATACAAGCGCACGCTGGTAGACGCGCTCCCGAGAGCATTCCGAAATGTCACAGGGGAACAAGTGGAAGCCCAAGGAGAAGGCAGAGGAGGAGCAAGAGGTCGCCAACGCAGCTGTGTCACAGCCAGCCCCTCTGAGGGCAGGGTCAGCATCGCAGAAATGTGGAAAAGTTTTGTCACCACGCTACAGCTAACTGCACCACCACCTGATACGGAACGTGTTAGCAGGAGGCAGCATTTCACTAACATGGATAAACAGTACGTGTGCACACCCCTTCACGTACTGACTGATGGTTCGACCCCATTCAAATTCTGGGTCTCCAAATTGTCCACTTGGCCAGAGCTAACCTTTTATGCCTTGGAGGTGCTGGCCTGCCCGGCGGCCAGTGTTTTGTCTGAACGTGTATTCAGCACGGCAGCCCCCTGTCCACAGCCAACGTGGACAAGCTGACATTCATAAAAATGAACCAGGCATGGATCCCACAGGACCTGTCCATCCCTTGTGCAGAATAAACATTTATAACTGCCTCTCCCTCAACCATATATTCTTGTACTCCGGGGCACTTCTTTATTGAATCCTCTTTTTCATTTTACCATTATATTGCGGTCCAACCAAAAGTTGAATGAACCTCTCCTCCGTTCCAGGGGTGGGTGACATGACGTCTGATTCTCTGCTATGCGACCTCTGTCCTCTGTCTGGGTGCCGTGGGCTAAATATCTGGAAGTGGCCTTCTCTATTGCTGGGTGACATGAAGCCTGATTCTCTGCTATGCGACCTCTCTCCTCCGTCTGGGTGCCAGGGGCCTAAATAAATGAAAGTGGCCTTCTCCATTGGTGGGTGACATGATGCCTGATTCTCTGCTACGCGACCTCTGTCTGGGTGCTGGGGCCTAAATAAATAAAAATGGCCTTCTCCATTGGTGGGTGACATGATGCCTGATTCTCTGCTATGCGACCTCTCTCCTCCGTCTGGGTGCCAGGGGCCTAATTATCGAAAAGTGGCCTTCTCCATTGGTGGGTGACATGACGCCTGATTCTCTGCTATGCGACCTCTGTCCTCTGTCTGGGTGCTGGGGCCTAAATAAATGAAAGTGGCCTTCTCCATTGGTGGGTGACATGATGCCTGATTCTCTGCTATGCGACCTCTGTCTGGGTGCTGGGGCCTAAATGAATGAAAGTGGGCTTCGCCATTGGAGGGTGACATGGCGCCTGATTCTCTGCTATGCGACCTCTCTCCTCCGTCTGGGTGCCAGGGGCCTAATTATCGAAAAGTGGCCTTCTCCATTGGTGGGTGACATGATGCCTGATTCTCTGCTATGCGACCTCTGTCCTCTGTCGGGGTGCTGGGGCTTAAATAAATGAAAGTGGCCTTCTCCATTGGTGGGTGACATGATGCCTGATTCTCTGCTATGCGACCTCTGTCCTCTGTCTGGGTGCTGGGGCCTAAATAAATGAAAGTGGCCCTCTCCATTGGTGGGTGACATGAAGCCTGATTCTCTGCTATGGGACCTCTCTCCAATTGATATTGCTTACTTTTTATTTATTTTATTTTATATTAATTCATTTCCCTATCTACATTTGTTTGCAGGGGATTTATCTACATTTTGCTGCTTTTTGCAGCCCTCTAGCCCTTTCCTGGACTATTTTACAGCCTTTTTAGTGCCCAAAAGTTCGGGTCCCCATTGACTTCAATAGGGTTAGGGATGAAGTTCGGGTCGAGTTCGGATCCCGAACCCGAACATTTTCGGAAAGTTCGGCCGAACTTCTTGAACTCGAACATACAGGTGTTCGCTCAACTCTAGTCACATTCTAGATCTTTGGCAAGATCAAAGAGAACCAAGTCTCGCTCTGCTTCTAATGAAAGCAGCAGACAATCTCCTGTAGCAAAAAAGAAGAAATCCACATCTGGGGTGCATAAAAGATCACTCAAGAATAAACCAGAAAATATAGGAAATATTCCTGTGCCATCTGGCGTTTTCAAAGAGCACAACCTTTATAAGTTTCGGTGGAAGCAGGTACAACATCTCGCCAGTCAGTTCTGGAAAAGGTGGAGAAGAAAGTACCTCTGCCTCTTGCAAGAACGCAGAAGGTGGCAAGAACCAAGGCCTAATATAAAGGAAGGAGATTTTATTCTGTTAAGAGACAAGCTAGCGTCAGCACGAATCCTGCCGGATTCGTGCTGCCGCTAGTGCATGCCTGCCGCCGTAGGTCAGCTCCGGCCCCATTTACTATAATGTCATAGTTTTATTCCAGTCGCCTCTCGGCATGTTTGCCGTGCTGCCGCGGGAACTCTGGCCCGCCTCCATTATAGTCATTGGGGCTGGGGCGGATCTCCTGCGGCACGTGAGCACTAGTGGCAGCGGGTGAGAAGCCTGCCGGAGAAGTCTGCCACTAGTGTGAAAGTAGCCTTACCCAGGCTTTACACTTTTCTATTGATCCTTGCTCTCTCCCTATAGTGTGGATAATGCCTCCCTAATATATCCCTACACTATAAATAATCTTTCCCTGAACTGCTCAATTGTTTTTTTTTTTTTTATAAATTGTTTCCTAAACACTGTCCCTAGTGCCTGTCACGTCTATCCCTGCACTAAGTTCACTGTAAAATGGCGGAGACCGAGCAGGATGAGTTTTTTTTATAGGGCTGTGACATCATAGGGGCTGGCTGGCTGCTAATTGGCTGGCTGCTTAAATGGCATTGTGGGTGATCCCTTGTTCCCGTGCTTCTTACTGCCTCGTTCTAACAGCAGCAGCCATTTTAGAAAAAATATGATTCATTATCACAAAGCGTGAGAAAATTCGACTTTGGGACGAATCAAATTTTTCCTGAAATTCAGATCGAATTCCACTTTGTCATCTTTGATTCGCTGACTTCTATTCATCATGTTTATCTTGTTCAACTGCTGCCACGTTCTTAGTTAATTTCTGACATTACTGATACAGTTACTGTACACTATGGCCAACAGACAGTTGCCTAGGCCCTCCAAAGGAATGGGCAGTGGCAAAAATGTTGCTGTAGCCGGCACAAGTAGCAGCAAAAGAAGGGGGTTGGTAGAAGCCGCAGCAACAGGACAGAACTGCCACTGTCATCCACCAGTTGTGTTTGGACCAACAATCCAACTGTACTAGAATGGTTGATTTCCTCTTCAACATCATCTCAAGTCACAACAGATACACACAGACAGGAATCGGTGGGTTTCTCTAACACCACGTTTATTTGGCATGGCCAAGGAACTACCTCTGTGCCCACAGCTGTCACGAACCTGTCTCTTGCTTTTGCTGCTCCTTTTGTAGCCAAGTAATGATACCTCTGCTCTGCTTTTCAGCAAGGGTGAGCTTTGTGAGGACAGTCAGCAGGTACAGGCCAGCAAAACTTGGAGAAGAGGTCTGTTGCGGACTCCTCTAGGTGTGCAACTACCGATGATGACAGTCGAGTGGAAGCACATGTTGCGAAAGGTCAAGGACATGCGCAAGAGAAAGGTGAGGTTGACAAAGTGACGACCAAACAGATGTAGATAATGATGTAGCTGATCGCACGTGGGAGCCAGGTGAAGAGGGGGCATCGTTAGGGGGCGAGGGTGCCATAGTGCCCATGAGAAAGAAGGGTGAAAGTGTGCCCACAAAACAGCAGGTTGTATGCAGTGGGAGATCTGCAGCCAAATGTGGGAGGAGTATACCATCTGCTACTCGGGAGACTACCTATGAGGAGCACATTACCAGTGCACAGGTTCATAAAAGCAGTGGCAGGTATCACACAGTAGTGGAAGGAAAATTCTGTGTGGGAAGTGTGGGAATTTTTCACCAAGTTACTGGGGGACATTAGCGTGGCGGTACGCAGGATGTGTGGGCAGAAGGTGAGGTGCGGCCAAGATGCTAATGTTGGCATGACGGCCCTGCGTCAACACATGGATAGAGTTGAGCGAACTTGTGTTTAAAGTTCGGCATCCAAAGTTCGGGTTCGGGTTATCCAAGCATCCCATTATGGATTCCGCTACCATGGACCATAACAGCATTTGGAACACGGGGTGAAGGACCTGGGGTGACTTCACCGTCATGTGATTAGTGCAGGGGGCGTGGCTCAGTACTGGATTGGATAAGAGGTCGTAGGCTACCACCTCTTATCTAATCCAGTACTGAGCCACACCCCCTGCACTGATCACATGACGGTGACGTCACCCCAGGTCCTTCGTGTTGTCCAAGGGTCGGGTTCATTGAAGAATCCTCTTATGAATTCCAAATGCCGTTATGGTCCGTGGTAGCGGAATCCATAACGGGATGCTTGGATAACCTGAACCCGAACCTTTGATGCCGAACTTAAAACACAAGTTCGCTCAACTCTACACATAGAGCGTCACCATATAGTGGCATGGAAAAACCGTGCCACACGTTTAGTGTTACAGCCTGATGCAGCAAAACACTGCATCTCCCACCGACCCGAACCCCCTCTCCAGCAGTCAGGGTTTGACAATGTCAGCAGAAAGAAGCTGTCATTCCTTCCCATCAACTTCAATGTCTTCTATTGCTCATGATGCTCCTCCTACTCCTCATAACTTGTTTTAACCCCTTATGGACACGGCCCTATTTCACCTTAAGGACCAGGCCATTTTTTCAAAATCTGACCAGTGTCAATTTATGTGGTGATAACTTTAAAACGCTTTTTCTTATCCAGGCCATTCTGAGATTGTTTTTTCATCACATATTGTACTTCATGACAGTGATAAAAAGAAGCCGAAAAATTTCATTTTTATATCTAAAAAAAAACAAATTTACCAAAAATTTAGAAAAATTAGCAATTTTCCAAGTTTCTATTTCTCTACTTCTATAATACATAATAATGCCGCCAAAAAAAGTTATTGATTTACATTCCCCATATGTCTACTTCATGTATCTATCATTTTGCAAATGCCATTTCATTTTTTGGGGACGTTACAAGGCTTAGAAGTTTAGAAGCAAATCTTGAAATTTTTCAGAAATTTTCAAAAACCCACTTTTTTAGGGACCAGTTCAGGTCTGAAGTCACTTTGTGAGGCTTACATAATAGAAACCACCCAAAAATGACCCCATTCTAGAAACTACACCCCTCAAGGTATTCAAAACTGATTTTACAAATGTCATTAACCCTTTTGGTTTTCCATAAGAGTTAATGGCAAATGGAGATAAAATTTCAGAATTTCGATTTTTGGGAAAATTTTCCATTTTTATCCATTTTTTCCAGTAACAAAGCAAGGGTTAACAGCCAAACAAAACTTAATATTTATTCCCCCGATTCTGTAGTTTGCAAGAAAACCCCATATGTGGTCGTAAACTGCTGTATGGCCAAACGGCAGGGTGCAGAAGGAAAGGAACGCCATATGGTTTTTGGAAGGCAGATTTTGCTGGACTGGTTTTTTGACACCATGTCCGATTTGAAGCCCCCCGATGCACCCATAGAGTAGAAACTCCATAAAAGTGACTCCATCTAAGAAACTACACCCTCAAGGTATTCAAAACCAGTTTTACAAACTTTGTTAACCCTTTAGGTGTTCCACAAGAGTTATTGAAAAATGGATATGAAATTTCAGAATTTCTATTTTTTGTTACTTACCTTGTCTCAAAAAAAGTGTAATATAGAGCAACCAAAAATCATATTTACCCTAAAATAGTACCAACAAAACTGACACCTTATCCCGTAGTTTCCAAAATGGGGTCACTTTTTTGGAGTTTCTACTGTAGGGGTGCATCAGGGGGGCTTCAAATGGGACATAGTGTCAAAAAGCCAGTCCAGCAAAATCTGCCTTCCAAAAACCATATGGCATTCCCTTCCTTCTGTGCCCTGCCATTTGGCCATACAGCAGTTTACGACCAAATATGGGGTGTTTGTGCAAACAAGAGAATCAGGGCAATAAATATTGAGTTTTGTTTGGCTGTTTACCCTTGCTTTGTCACTGGAAAAATGGATTCAAATGGAAAATTTGCAAAAAAATAGCTGTTTTGGGACCGTTTTGTATTTTTTGTTATTTACATCGTTGAACTGACAGGTTAGATTGTGTGCTATTTCTATAGAGCAGGTTGTTACGGATGCGACAATACCAAATATGTCTACTTTTTGGGGTTTTTTGTTTCAGTTTTACATAATAAAGCATTTTTAAAAAATATTATTTTTTAGTGTCTCCACATTCTGAAAGCCATAGTTTATTTTTTATTTTTTGGGTGACTGTCTTATATAGGGGCTCATTTTTTTCGGGATGAGATGGCGGTTTGAATGGTACTATCTTGGGGTGCATATGATTTTTTAATCGCTTGCTATTACACTTTTTGTGATGTAAGGTGACAAAAAAATGGCTTTTTATTTTTTATGTTTATGGCGTTCACCTGAGGGGTGAGGTCATGTTATATTTTTATAGAGCAGGTCCTTACGGATGCGGAGATATCTAATATGTATACCTTTTTTTATTTATTTTGGTTTTACACAATAATATCCTTTTTGAAACAAAAAAAAGCATGTTTTAGTGTCTCCATAGTCTAATAGCCATATATTTTTCAGTTTTTAGTAATTGTCTCAGGTTGGGTATAATTTTTGCGGGATGAGGTGACAGTTAGATTGGCACTATTTGGGGGATCATATGACTTTTTGATCGCTTGCTATTACACTTTTTGTGATGTAAGCTGACAAAAAAATGGCTTTTTGACAACGTTTTTATTTAATTTCTTTTACAGTGTTTACTTGATGGGTTAGGTCATGTGATATTTTTATAGAGCAGATTCTTACGGACGTGGAGATACCCAATATATCAACTTTTTAGTTTTTTTTTTACATTTAACACTAAAAAGCATTTTTGAAACAAAATAAATCATGTTTTAGTCTGAGAGGCACAGTTTTTTTTATTTTTTAGCCAATTGTTTTAGGTAGGGGCTCATTTTTTGTGGGATGAGATGGCGGTTTGATTGGTACTATTTTTGGAGGCATACGCCTTTTTGATCACTTTGTATTACACTTTTAGTGATGTAAGGTTCCAAAAAATGGCTTATTTACACCATTTTTTTTTTATGGCGCTCACCTAAGGAGTTCAGTCATGTGATATTTTTATAGAGCAGGTTTTTACGGACGCGGCGATACCTAATATGTGTAGTGTATTTATTATTTTTTTTTTTATTCAGTGATATGTGTTTTTTTTTATTTTTACTTTTTTTTCACATTTTTACATTTTTTTTTGACCCAGACCCACTTGGGTCTTGTAGATCCAGTGGATCTGGTGTCTGTATAATACAGTACAGTACACTATATAGTGCACTGTGCTGTATTTTTTACTTTACAAAGTCTGAATAGACCTTCAGCAGGTCTATTCAGACTTTCAGTACCATGGAGAGCAGGACGCTTCTGAAAGCATCCTGCTCCCATGGCAACTATCACCCGCTGCCATAAGAAAGCAGCAGGTGATGGATGGAGAGGGAGGGGAGCTCCCTCCCTCTGCGATCCCATCCTGTTGGGGGGCTGCAAAGGCACAGCAGCCCCCCGATGGGAGAGGGAGGGAGCTCCCTCCCTGTTAACCCTTCCATACCGCGGTCCATACAGACCGCGGTACGGAAGGGGTTAAACGGCTGGCATCTGATCAAGCACAGATGCCAGACGTTTCTATCAGAGTGTCAGCAATGTGCTGACACTCTGATAGATCCACTAGACACCAGGGAATATCACAGAGGAGGCGGGCGCACCCGCCTCCCGCACCGCCTCCCGCAACCACCCCCCCCTGCACCCCCGCAGCCACAATATGATTGGGGGCTGCAGGGGGGGGTTAAAATTTATAACTTTGGGGGCATTAACTCTCTGATCCCCGTGGTCACACACTGCGGGGATCAGAGATCGCACAAAGCACTGCAAACTGCAGGTCTGAATTGACCTGCAGTTTGCAGCGATCGCAGATATGGGGGGGGGGGGGGTCGCAGGACCCCCCTAGGCATTTGAACATGGTTCCTGCTGCACGATCGCAGCAGGAACCATGTTTCTAGCCCGATTCTTCTTTTTTTTTATAAGCAATTTTATTCAGGACGTATGGGTACGTCCTGTGTCCTTGAGGACTCGGACATTAGGGCGTACCCATACGTCCTATCTCCTTAAGGGGTTAAAAGCAATTGATCACTGAGGCGATTGCAAAGAGACAACAGTATGCATGCACTCATCCAATGGCTCAGAAGCTGAACTACACCTGGCCTCTGCACGTTTCAGAGATATGATGGCTTGTGCCCACCCAAGGTGAAGAGTCCCAAGCCGATATTACTTCTCCAAAAACGCTGTACCAGCCCTGAACATGTACGTTAAGCAGAAGGTGGGCCAGTCCTTGGGCCTCTGAGTGTCTGGTAGAGTTCAAGCCAGCTCTGACGTATTGAGTTGTAACTATGGTCAAGGACAATATATGTAGTTCACAGCCCAAGGGGTAAATGTGGTATTGGATTAGACACACCAGAAACTTGTCCAGGTGATGGCAATGCCACCCTAAGTTATAATGCTGGGATTTCTGCGCCAATGTTCTCCTCTTCCTCCTCATCCTCCACCTTGTCCTTACCCTCCCGTCAAGGCACAGTTCACAGTGGTCATCCAACATAACCACTATGCAAAGCTAGGTGTTGTAAGAACAACAAAACGACCAGAAGGTGTCCCTATATAAACGCCGGAATCTACTAAATAACAAGTGTTGTGGCTAATATGGAGGACAACACAAATTATGGTAATAGGTACCAGCTCCTAATTACCAAAGCACAAAAACATGGAACCATAGGGTACTCATAAAATTGAATTTTTTTAAAATTCAGTTTATAACAAACATATTGCCGTTAAAAAAAGGGGAAGTGACAGATAGAAAAGTTCCATCCTGGCTATGCACAAATCCATAGGTAGTAAAACACTAAATAAAGTAATACAGTGAGTCGCTAATAACCGCAAATTTAGACACCTACAAAAATTGAGTACATGGCTTATCCATAACCGAATAGGCAAATAACACTATCGTCAGCATTACAATAAATCACATGGAGGCATCCATTATGAAACGACTCACCTAAGACAAGCGTGCTGTGCAGAACCAGGATGGCGCTACCCCTGTGTTATAATGCTGGGATTTCTGCGCCAATGTTCTCCTCTTCCTCCTCATCCTCCACCTTGTCCTTACCCTCCCGTCAAGGCACAGTTCACAGTGGTCATCCAACATAACCATTATGCAAAGCTAAGTGTTGTCACATGGTTCTGCACCTGGTCAGCCTGGGTGAACAGAGCCACAACGGGGAGGAATTGCTCAGCGTCATCAATAAAGAAATCGAACACTGGCTGTCCCCCCTCCAACTGGAGATAGGAAACATGTATACTGATATCCGGAGGAACGTTTTGTCTGCGCTGTGTCAGGGAAGGCTGACCCATGCTCCCTGCATGGCGCATGTTTTCAATCTCATTGTCACCTGGTTCCTCAAGTCTTCCAATGAACTGCAAGAGCTGTTAAAAATGTCCAGGAAACTGTGAATGCACTTCAGCCACTCTTACCATGCAAAACACACCTTCCTTGAGCTGCACCAGTTGAAACACCACCCTCCATATGTTAGACCGCCTGTACGAGAAAAGGAAGGTGGTCAATGATTTCAAAATGCTGCAGATGGACAGGTCTACTCCCCAGTGTAACTTCCATGTTAGCCAGTGGCAGCTCATGCCTGACACGTGCCATTTGGTCAGGCCCTTTGAGGAGGCCACTTTATTTGTCAGTCGGCAGAACTAGGGGATGAATGATGTCATTCCACTCCTTCATGTCCTGATTGGCAAGGGGACAGAAGACATGGCACCTACATCTCACTGTCACCTGAGAGGCTCAACTGGCAGAGGAGGAGGATAATAACATAAACACCTAGGAATTTTATGCACAACTAGGTGGTTTATCTGCCCAAGTGACAGAAGAGGGGAAGGAGGAGCATGAGGAGCTGAAGGGTAATGACAAAGATGACGCAGATGACCCCAACAGACCGTGTATGCAGTGGAGATCGAGGAAGGGAGGCCCTCCAAGTCCTTTGGCCAGATGCATGCTGTCATGTTTGAGTACTGATATTGTCAGGATTCGGCAGAAGGATGACTGTTAGACCCTCACTACCGGTCAAAATGAGTCATTTTTTAGACCTGAGAGGAATGTAAAAATGGACTACTATGGAGACATGCTGTGTAGTTAGTTGGTCGCGGCCTATGAGCACCATTGCCCATCCTCAGCAAGGTCTGACTGGGGGCACACTCTGGGCTCATGATCCACTGTCATGACTGGTGGAAGGGCAGGAGCAGCATCAGCTCCATCAGCAGAAACTTCAGACTTGAGTTTCTGATGAGCAGTTTTCTTCTGCCGCCTATTGAAGAAACCACCCATCAGCAAGAGACAGCACGACATGCAGCAGAACCTAAACCAGCAGGTGGTGGCATACTTGGACTACTGGACATAGACCTTGAAGTGTGGCCTCAACTGGAGGAGTTTGCCATAGGCATGTTATCCTTCCCAGCCAGTAGTGTAACATCAGAGCGGGTGTTCAGTGAGGTGAGGGGCATAGTTATGCCTAAGAGAATTTGTTGTTAGTTGAGAGACTAACCTTCATAAAGATCATCAGACATGGATCAATCAGGATTTCTAGATCCTGGTGCCTGATGCAACTGAGTAGATCATTCCGCCACTAATGATCATACTGTAGTATTCTGGCACACTGTAATATTCTGCAAAATGGGCCATTACTTCTAGACATTTCCTGCTGCCATCATTCTAATGCTGCCATCATTCTAATGCTGCCATCCGGTTGATGCCACCCTTGCTGCCTCTACTGTCATTCATACAAAGGGCCTTCTTTGCCTACTGACATGTACATGTTAAACTTTTAAACGGATATGCCTTGCTATTACACTGCTGCTTTTGGATTCTGCTTCTACTGTGTTCTGTCACCATATTGTGCTGTATGCCACTGCTGCCCCCCCCTCCCCACTCTGTCACAGGGCCACTATTGTCCCTGTTACTGCAACTGCTATTGGACCCCATCCCCACTCTGCTATTGTCCCTGTTTGTCCCTGTTGACATCATCGTTTATGTAATGCCCTGGATTAGGGGTACTTTGAAGTCTGGACATTTGTGGACATTAGACTATTTTTCCTATATAAAGTTATAAACTTGCTTTATTTTACTTTAAAGAGTTACCTTGCATTGACTTGCATTGGATATCCTGTTTATTTAGACTGTGCTCACATGGCACTGTGGAAAGGGTTAACGAACACTGAGAGACTTTTAGGACTTTGAATGAGAAGGTGATAATTTTCCACAGCTACCATAAGGTTTAAAGAAGAGCATGTTTTGGAATGACAAAGCCAGACTTGTTTACCACTATAACCAAAGAGACTGACCCTTTGAATGTCCGGTTTAGCTACGTTGTTATATCTGAAAACCTGTTTTTGTTTAGAAAAACTGCTGTGTCATTGCCATTGAGTATCATTGAAGCTCTAATGCAATTTTATGACAGACAGGAGTTGTAACTTTGTAACTGTTTGTGCTGAGTTTATCCACTCCACCTCTCATACTAAAAGATTCTAGATTAGTAAAAAAATTTATATAAGAAGAACAGTTCGTGCCCCTAGTGTTCTGCAGTTAGGGATCAGTGCTCGGAGGGGGAAACTCTGCCAATCTGCATGGATGACCAGAAGAAGAAGTTGAGCCACAGCCCATGGGTCACCAGCCCTGTGACCAAGGAGCCACTCAGACTACTCAGCTACAGAAAGTGAGCCTCCAGCCTTTGGCCGGGGTAGCAGCCCTATGAAAGAGAGAGGGCTCTCCTCAGCTAGCTCAGGTTTTCCCTCAGCATAAAACCCTTCTTCTGCCAGGGAGGAGAATGGAGAAGCCAGCTCTATGCCTTGCCTGTATTATTTTGCACCTGAATTCCTCCAGGAAGGAAGCACGCTGGTTAACTGCAGACCCTGACTCTCTCGACTTATTTCCCATTGTGGTGCACCAAGCCTTACCATCCTTTCCGGAGAGCAGCATCATGTGGTGACACCTGGATGTTGTCTGGAGGACCCAGTGTAGCATAGAGGCCATCACAAACTCGGCCACTGCATTTATTTTTCTGTTCTTCTTGACCGTCAGAAGAACAGAAGAAAAAAAAAGATTTTGTATTTCAAGCATCCGTAAGTCCTCTTTCACATGGTCAGTTTTTGGTCAGAATTTGATCAGCATTTGTAAGCCAAAAGCAGGAGTGGGTCCAAAACCCAGAGAGATTCAAATATTTCCACTACATAGTATCTCTCTTTTGGACCCACTCCTAATTCTTGGCTTACAAATACTTATCAAATTTTGATGCAAAATACTGTCCAAATACTAACTGTGTGAAAGAAGCCATCAAACTCCTGCATGCAGGGATTTCTTTTTTCCTTGTTAAAAAACAGATTTCAGACAAAATGGCCAAAATGGATGCAAATTGAGCATAAAGCCTATTTAAATATGGTCAGTATTTTGAATCAGTATTTGATCAGTATGTGTAAGCCAAAAGCAGTAATGGGTCTTAAACACAGAAGAGATGCAAATAATTCCATTACATTTTATCTCTGTTTTGGACCCACTCCTGGTTTTGGCTTACAATTACTGATGAAATACTGTGTCTGAAAGAGGCTTTATATCCATATCTCAAAATACAGTCTTCGTTTCTCTTTAGTTTTCTGTTCTTCTGACGGATCAGAAGAACGGAAAAATAAACAGTGATGTGAACGCAGCCTTATTGCCTCTGTCATGGGGCCACTATTGTCACTAGTACTGCCACTGGTGCTGCTGCCATCCTCCCCACTTTGTCATAGGGCCACGCACAGTAATTCTACAGCTAACAGAAGAAATTCAAAATCATGCGTTTTGACTGCCACAACATGCATTAAAAGAACATTCTTTATTTTGTTCCACTAGGGAGCGATTTGGACACAGCTCCTGCAGGGGTGCGAATGGGTTTTTGGATTTAAAGAAGGGTGCTATATGCTTTTCTTTTTGTTTAACAGGAGGGATAAGCTATGAATCTTGGTGCACTGCACAGTGATGTAAACAGCGATAAATTACTCCTGTAATACTGACAGCACAGTACCTACAGAACGGATGAACGAAAAATGTGGGTGTTCTAGAACATAATGCACATGGCGATACACTCCCCTTGCAATCTCTTTAGAGAAAAAATCTCCTGATCGGGTAAGGCTCTCCTCCAGAAGTAAGAAAGCTGTCTCTCTTCTTCCACCTATAAGTAGCTACCCTTTATATCATGTCTAATATTGACTTACAGGTTAGCTATCTATAGGTGGCACTAGAGAGACAGTTTTGTTCCTTCTGGAGGAGCGATAATTTACAAATGTTTTATTTTATATATCATTGAGGAAAGTCATGGCAAGAGAGTACCTAGATTTTTCCTGTTATAATGACTGCTATAATCAACAGAAATCAGGACCTTAAAGCAATGCAGCTCATATCTTTTGTATACATAACCTGTAACATATGCTTGATTTCAGTGTATTAGGGGACAAAAGCACAATAAATCCCAGGATAGCATCCTGCCATTGAGGACCTTGAGGCTAAAATTTAGGACCATTTCCAATTCCTCATTAGGTCTGTCTATATTAATGTGCAGCGACAATGAGATGAGTGCCCAAACCCAGCATGTCCTCACCTATGTGATATCATTTCACAGGCATGAGAAGCCTATTATTGATTCCACACAGTGCTATAAATCGCTGTGAAAACACACAGAATGCTCGATTCTGTGTGACGCACTTGGTAACATTGTCTTTGAAAGTTATGGGAACGTTTAGTCCAAACCAATCAGTCATTAAAGTCAATTATAAAAAAGATGTGAAAATATACCTCTATTTTTCAATGTCATTCTTAAGAGCATCTGCGTTATGTTACATACAGTCAGTGACGATAAAGAGGTAACACTGTATGATTTATTATCCATTTAAAGTCCTATTACTTCCTCTCAGTGGTTCCTTACAAGTCATTCTGCAAGTCCTAATGAGTCTTTAAACACTCAGTAGACAATGTGCTGGTGCATACAGCATTAACCCCTTTATGGCCATCAATGTCCTTCTTAATTTTAAACCATACCAATCTATTTGAAAGATTTAGAAGGTCTCTGTTCAAATTTTAAATAAAATGTCTTGGTTTTACGTTCTGTACTATAGTATATACTAGTGTTCAGTGGCTCTGGATATCTACCTGTAGAGACAGTATATAGGATGATGAGATGTTTGTGGTCGAATTCCTTAAAGAACCTGATGGCATATTGCTAGGAACCTTTGAGACCCGCTCCTATCTTCATAACCGAGAGCAGCCGCACGTGTGTAACCACCTTATGTTCACCACTCTGGGAGTTTCGAAAATAGTTGAGTGCTGGCTTGGCTATTTCCAGAAGTCCAAAAGCAGTGAATGGAGCAGTGGCCGTGCTTGGGTGGTGTGCTCTCCATTTACTGCTATGGGACTTCCCAAAATAGTCAAGGGCCTGGCTATTTTCGGAAATCCCCTAGCGATCAATGGAAAGCATGCTGCGCATGAGTGCTGTGCTCTCCTTCAATTCAGGGGCCCTGTTCTGGAGATAGGAGCAGGAGCAGAGACCTGCAGACGCTGCAGGCGCCATAGCCGCGGGTGGCCGCCTGCTTTTTATAGCAGACACCCGTGGCTATTGTCCGCAATCGGCAGTGATGCCGATTGCGGACATTTAACCCCCTCAGATGGCCTGGTCAATCCTGACCACGGCATCTCAGTGCACTAAAAACCGAAAGCGAAAACTTTCGGTTGTGCTCCGGCTCCCCCATGCAATGATCGGAGGAGCCGGAGCATGTATGCAGCAGCATGTGTCTTTATGAATGACACGAGGCTGCTGCATAGTATTTCCTATGGAGCCCTTGCCTAAATTAGGGCTCCATAGGAAAGTGGTAAAATCATCATAGATTCCAATGCAAGTGCATTGGAGTCTATGATAATAGCAATCAGATGATTGCATGTTATAGTTCCCTATGAGAACTCTAAAAAAGTGTAAAAAAAAACCATAAAAATTCTAATCACCCCCCTTTTCCAAAAAAATATAAATAAAAAAACTAAAAAAAAATTAAATACACATCATGGGTGTCGCAATGTGCGAAAACGCCCATACGGCAAACAGCAAAATGGAAAAAAGCATTCATTTTCTACAAAAAATAAAATAAAAAGTGATCAAAAAGTCATACCCCAGAATTGTATCAATGAAAAGTTCAGATCGCACCTCAAAAAAGGAGCCCCCATACAGCTCCGTAAAAACAAAAAAGTTATGGGGTCAAAATTTGGCAACAAAAAAATAAAACAGATTTTTTCCCACATTTAAATTTTTTTATCACTATCAAACTGCAAGAAAAACTATACATATAAGGTATCACTGGATTCGTACTGACCTGTAGAATAAAAGTAACCAGTCAGTTTTATCAGACATCAAACGTCGTAATTAAAAAACCCGTAAAACTTTGGTGGAATCCCCTTTTTTTTTTTGCAATTTCACCCCATTTAGAATTTTTTCCCCGCTTCCCACTACATCATATGCAATATTAAATGGTGGAGCTGGAAAGTACAACTTGTCCTGCAAAAAACAAGCCCTCATATGGCTATGTGAACTGACAATAAAAAAATTATGACTCTGGGAAGGCAGGGAGTGCAAAACAAAAACACAAAATAAAAAAAAGCCTGGTCCTGAAAGGGTTAAGGGTGAGTTCACACTCAGTGTTTGATCATTGATTTCCATTGGTGATTGCGAGCCAAAACCAGGTGCAGGTCAAAAACACAGAACAGGTGAAAATCTCTCCATTATACCTTATCTCTGTCTATGTTTCACTCCTGGTTTTTCTCACAATCACTGATGGAAATCACTGACCAAACATTGACAGTATGAGTGCACCCTAAGGCCCCTTTCACACGGGTGAGTATTCTGCGCGATTGCAATTTGTGACGTGAACGCATTGCACCTGCACTGAATCCGGACCCATTCACTTCAATGGGGCTGTGAAGATGAGTGGTGATTTTCACGCATTACTTGTTCTATATTCTATATGTTCTAAATTGTTCTATATTGTTCTGCATGTTCTATATACTGCATTTTTCACACAACGCGGGCCCCATAGAAATGAATGGGGCTGCGTGAAAATCGCAAGCATCCGCAAGCAAGTGCGGATGCGGTGCGATTTTCACACATGGTTGCTAGGAGATGATAGGGATGAGCAACCCTGGACCCCATTAAAGTCTATTCACTGTATTATTTTCCCTTATAACATATTTATAAGGGAAAATAATAGGATTCTTAATACAGAATGCCTACTAAAATGTGCCTTGAGGGGTTAGAAAATAAAAAAATTAACTCACCTCATCCACTTCATCGTGCAGCCAGCATCTTCTTCTTTCTGGACCTGCAAAAGAACCTTTGATGACGTAATCGCGCTCACCACATGGTGAGCGCGGTGACGTCAGCGCAGGTCCTGCTGAATGAAGACAGAAGATTCTTCTATCTTTATTTAGCAGGACCTGCACTGACGTCACCATGCTCACCACTTGGTGAGCTCGATTACGTCATCAAAGGTAATAAAACCACTTTGCAAATTACATGTACTTTTTACTTCTGTATTGCTAAAATATTGTCATCAAATTGTTTTATTTAGTTATTATTATACTGTTTACATTTTCACTGTATTGAAAAATTTTGTATTGAAGAATTATTGTCTCCAAAAAACATGTATTCTAATGCTATGGCTATATCTAAATAATAAAACATCAGCAGAAAGGAAGACTAAAAATCAGTTCCTCATAAGGACATTCATTTACCACAGGTCCAGGAGACTATTCACACAGGGTGCATTGTTCACTGGTTCTCAACATAATCTAATAATATCACTTTTCAATAGATATAATCAATGTTCCAAAGTTGGTTGCACCATATATAAGGCATTCACGTGTAATAATCAATCTGTCCTATGACTCCGGTCACTTGTGTTTTGGTAGCACTTCATGCAGTCCATTCAAGATGTTGACTAGTCATAAACAATGCGTCTAATGACTCAGTTTCCTTGTTTTGCAATATATCAAGAATTAAGTTATCATTTGCTGTGGCTATTAGCAATGAACGATACAAGGTATCTCACCCACAATCTATTCCACCTCTTCACAGAGCTGCGCTGTCCACTGTTTGCAGTGCTTCACAGGTGGTCTCCAATATACCAGCTGGACACAGTATTGCTCCTCCTACGCACTATTGTGCTTCAGATGCCAAGATCCTCTCAGATAATCTGTTGTTTTAGTTAGTTGTTGCACCGATGGCCAGATAGTTGTGCTGTTGTTTTCATTCCATTGCATTGTGGTTCTAGTATGCTGGATATATTTCATAGTTCAAAAGCAATATGTGTTTGACCAGTAAAAGTGTAATACTGATGGATGAGGGGAAGTATGCACCCATTTTATTCATCCATCAGCAGTACGCTATTCTTATGCACCTGTTTCAAACATTATAGGTAGAATGGACTTATCGGATAGCCATCTTCCCACAGGTGACAACCAGATGCACAGCTTTCTTTTCATTTTCTGGAAAGGAAGCTAAAGGGATTTTCCAGTACTTCTCCTCAGGATAGGTCATCAATATCAGATCGATGAAGGTCCAACACCCCACACCCCACTTATCAGCTGTTTCAGGCTGCGCTGGAATTTATACAGTGACCAGAGATGGAAGCACAAGGTTCTGTCTAGAGATGAGATAAGTTTTCAAGAATTCAATTTGGACACTTCGACAAATTTTTCCCAAAATTTTGATTCGATCCGAATTAATTTGTCACAAAATGCATTATAAATCAGCTATTTCCCAGCCTATAGGGACAGTGTATCTCGGTGTACATCACTGTGCATCACAGAATCATGCATAGCTAGTCCGTTGTCGTTGTAGTGAAACAGTAACTGTCAGTATAACAGGCAGGTGACAGGCTTTCACTCTTAGATTAAGTTCACACTTCACTGACCAAATAACTGAAGTGGGAACACAGTCTTACAGGTCAATTTTAGTATTTTACACCATTTGCTAATTCCACATAGAATGCTAGCAAACATGTTCTGTTACCTACTGATACAAGTAGTGGCCCCATGACAGAGTGGAGAGGGTGTCATGGTGTCATATTTACCCATCTATTACCTTAACAAATATCCCAGACACTGACTGAATTAGGATTATCAAACTGTTTTATTTATTTAAGCTTGGTAGATAATTGGCCATGGTGTTTATTGTTACCTCAAGTTAAATTAATAACCAATTAAAATTCTCCAACCATTTAAACTAAAGAATAGTTGCCCACAACTATTAACTTTAAATACCTAGTCCGCTCAAAGAGCGACTATTACCCAAACAAACACCATGACATACATTACCAGGGAGGGTGGGAGGGGGTTTCTTCCTAGCTCCAGACGATTCTGCTCAGCTTCTAACAGTTGTTTTCTTTTACAGGTGCCCTGAGATGACAGTTAACAGCTTCTCCAGCCTCTTCGTCCAATCCTCGAGGACCCACAGACTGCAACAATTGCATCTGCAACCCAGGTAAGTACTGCACACATTTACAATATTGCACATGAATCCACAATAAGGTTTGCTCAGCAGTAAGTTTGTATTGACGTCGCTGTTTAATTTTCCCTTTTTTTATCCATCAGAAGAACAACCCCCAAAAAAACGGAACCAGTCTTTTGAGCATCCACATTCACATGGTCAGTATTTGGTCAGTAATTGATCGGTATTGGTAAGGCCAAAAAACAACAGACGTGGTTCCAAAACAGAGATAACACATGATGTAAATATTTGCATTTCTTCTGTGTTTTGGACCCACTCCTGCTTTTGGTTTCCAAATAATGATCGAAATCTGATGCAAAATGCTGACCGTGTGATAGAGGCCTTATGGATGCTCCAAAGACAGGATCCATTGTGTTTTTCATTTTTCAGTTCTTCTGACAGATCAGAAGAAGGGTAAAATAAATGTTGATGTCAACAAGGCCAAACAGGGACACTAGTGGCCCTTTCACAAAGTGGTGAGGGTGGCAACAGCATGAGGAGGCAACACAATGGCCCCGTCACAGAGTGGGGAGGGTAACAACAGCAAAAGGAGTCAACATAGTGGCCCAGTCACAGACTGGGGAGGGTGATAAAACCATGAGGAGTCAACATAGTTGCTCAGTCACAGAGTGGGGAGGTGGGGGGCAACAGCAGTAGCAGTGACAGCACAAGATGTTTTGTTGCAGTAGGAGAAGATGGCAGCAGGTGTGTGGCATCCGATGGGTGGCAGCTAGTGATGAGCGAGCACCAAAGTGTATAATGGAAGTCAATAGGAGACAACCAGGCACCCCCTGCTCGGATGAGGGGAGGGTGCCTGGTCCATTGGAAAAGGTCAGAAAGTGACAGAAACACCACCGAAATGGATCTGGAACAGCATGGGGACCATGTCTGGGTGCATCTTGGACTCCAATGTCGCTGCTGTGAACCATATTGTCCCAGTTGTCCGCCACTTTTACATAGCAACAAAATCCGGCCCCAAATCCCGCCCCCTTAAAAAAAAAACATTTTTAGAGGTAAAATTGTTAGGAAACATTCTTTCCTGTATATTCAATTGTATATACAGTGCAAATTCTGCCAAAAATTACAATGAATAAGCACTCCGATACAGCCTTTATATCACATAAAGGAGGGCCTCATTCACATGGTGCTACAATTGTTCAAGTACACTGCTACACTCATAAAGCCTGTGCATTAAGTGAAAGGGCTGGCTAAAATTACAAGGAACCGGCACTCCAATACACCCTTTATTACACATGAAGGAGGGCATCATACACACCCTTGAAAAATTATGATTGATGGCCTGCTGGTGACCCTCAAAAACATTTAGAGCAAGGGCCTGCTGGTTACTGTCTAAAACATTATAGTTGAGGGCCTGAACGTGAGCGAACCCCATAAAACATTGCAGTGATGGCCTACAGGTGAGCAGACCGTATAAAGCATTGGAGGTGAGGGCCTGAAGCCTAGCAAACCCCATAAAACATTGCAGTGATGGTTCACAGGTGAGCAGACCGTATAACACATTAGAGGTGAGGGCCTTAAGCCGAGCGAACCCCATAACACATTGACGTGATGGCCTATAGGTGAGCAGACCGTATAAAACATTGGAGTTGAGGGCCTGAAGCTGAATGAACCCCATAAAACATTACAATGATAGCCTACAGATGAGCAGACTGTATAAAATATTGGAGGCAAGGGCCTGAAGCCAAGTGAACCCCATAAAACATTGCAGTGATGGCCTACAGGTGAGCAGACAGTATAAAACATTGGAAGTGAGGGACTGGAGGTGAGCAAACCCCATAAAACATTGCAGTGATGGCCTAAAGGTTAGCAGACCATATAAAACATTAGAGGTGAGGACCTGAAGGTGATCGAACCCCATAAAACATTGCAGTGATGGTCTACAGGTGAGCAGACTGTACAAAACATTAGAGGTGAGGACCTGAAGGTGAGTGAACCCCATAAACCATTGCAGTAATGGCCTACAGGTGAGCAGACCGTATAAAACATTGGGGGTGAGGGCCTGAAGGTGAGCAGACCGTATAAAACATTAGAGATGAGGGCCTGAAGCCAAGCGAACCCTACAAAACATTGTAGTGAGGGCACATATACTGTATGGAAGAGGAGACTGAGGAGGAGGCGGATGAGAAAACAAGATTCAAACAGGGTGCATCTGAATCTTGTGGATTGAGTACCTTATAAAGCATACATTTAAATTGCGTTATGTTCCTCATTGGCTCAGCTTTCCTCTGGTGGAGTGGAGAAGTCAGGGGCAATCTAGGCCTTGTTCATTTTGATCTGAGTTAACCTCTCAGCAATGTCAGTCGACAAGCGGATACACTTATCTGTTATAATGCCACCAGCATCACTAAATACACGCTCAGACAATATGCTGTCGGCAGGGCAGGCTAGCACCTCCAAGGCGTAGAGAGCAAGTTCATGCCACATGTCCAGCTTGGGCACCCAGTAGTTTCAAGGCACTGAAGGATCAGTTAGGATGCTGACACGGTCTGCAATGTATTCCTTTACCATCTTCCAAAACTTTTCCCTCCTTGTAGGGAAAAGTTCAGGGTGAGGTTGCTGGCGGGGTGTCATGAAACTGTCCCAGGTTGCTGGCGGGGTATCATGAAAGTGTCCCATGCCTTGGAAAGTGTTGCACTGATTCTGTTGGAACTACTGTGTGTTCCCCTTGTCTCCCTTCCTCGGTTGCCTAAGGAAGTACGGACAGTGGCGGCCGTATTGTCAGATGGAAAATTTTGGAGCAATCTGTCAACAAGTACTTTCTGGTATTGCAGAAGTTCTCTTTGTAGCGGGGGTCGAGAAGTGTGAACACCCAATAATCTGTGTTACCTTAAATGCTTATAACATGAGGGTCATGGAAAAGGCAGCCTAACATGAAGTCAGCCATGTGTGCAAGAGTACCAACAGGCAAGATGTCGATGTCAACTTCAGGATGACTCTCCATACCCTCCTCCTCCTGTTCTGCCCATCCACACTGAACAGATGGAAATAAAGTTCCATGGGTACTAGCCTCTGTAGCAGAGGCCAGTGTATCCAGCTCCTCCTCCTCCTCCTCTTCATAGCCCAATTCACGTTGAGAAGATGAACTGGGGGAGGTCTGGCTATCACCCTGTGTCATCTCCTCCCCCATTACCTTGTCTGCCACATTCAAAGCATCCTCCTTAGTTGTGAGCAGCGATCGTTTCAGTAGACACAGCAGTGGGATAGTTACGCTGATAATAACGTTATCGCCACTAACCATCTGTGTGGCTTCATCAACGTTTTTTCAAAACCTCACATAGGTCTGAAATCAATGCCCACTCCTCGCTTGTGAATAGTGGCAGTTGACTGGAAAGGCGACGACCATGTTGCAGCTGGTATTCCACAACTGCCCTCTGCTGCTCACAAAGCCTGGCCAACATGTAGAATGTAGAGTTCCAATGTGTGTTCATGTCACACAACACTCGGTGAGCTGGAAGCCGCAAGCACTGCTGCAGCATTGACAGACCGGCTGAAGCTGTGGACGACTTTCGGAAATGGGCACACAAGCGGCGCTCCTTCACTAGTAGCTCCTGCAAATTGGGGTGGGTTTTGATAAACCTCTGAACCACTAAGTTTAAGACGTGGGCTAGGCATGGAATATGTGTCAGGTTGCTGAGCTCCAAAGCCGCCACCAAGTTACGGCCATCGTCAGACACAACCATGCCTGGTTGTAGGTTGAGTGGCGAGAGCCACCGCTCAGTCTTGTCCCTTATACCCTGCCACAGCTCTGCGGCAGTGTGCTGTTTGTCCCCTAAGCAGATCAGCTTCAGCATAGCCTGTGGACGCTTACCCACAGCCGTGCTACACTGCTTCCAGCTAGCGACTGATGGCTGACTGCTGTTGGAGGTAGAAGCGGAGGAGCAGGCGGCGGAGGAGGAGAAGTGGGGGTTGGAGCCAGTAACATAGCTGTTGGCGGAGACCCTGATGGACGTAGGGTCCGCGATCCTGGGTGTGGGTAACACCTATGCAATCCCAGGGTACGACTCACTCCCGGCCTCCACAACATTCACCCAGTGTGCGGTCAGGGAAATGTAGCTTCCCTGGCCACCAGCACCTGTCCATGTGTCTGTGGTAAGGTGGACCATCCCAGTAAGTGTATTGGTCAGGGCACAGGTGATGTTGTGGGACACATGCTGGTGTAAGGCGGGCACAGCACACT
This sequence comes from Bufotes viridis, assembly GCA_033119425.1. Taxonomy (NCBI): domain Eukaryota; kingdom Metazoa; phylum Chordata; class Amphibia; order Anura; family Bufonidae; genus Bufotes; species Bufotes viridis. The sequence goes on from CM065591.1 coordinate 68,592,067, forward strand.
GTGAAAAATAATGGCGGCTGGGGACTGCGTACCGAGGGACGGCCGCCGACATCACAAAGCCTGGCCAACATGTAGAACGTAGAGTTCCACCGCGTGCTCACATCGCACAACAGTCGGTGATCTGGAAGCCGCAAACTCTGCTGCAGCGTTGACAGACCAGCTGAAGCTGTGGATGACTTTCGGAAATGGGCACACAACCGGCGCTCCTTCACTAGTAGCTCCTGCGAATTGGGGTAGGTTTTGATAAACCGCTGAACCACTAAGTTTAAGACGTGGGCTAGGCATGGAATGTGTGTCAGGTTGACGAGCTCCAAAGCCGCCACCAAGTTACAGCCATTGTCAGACACAACCATGCCTGGTTGTAGGTTGAGTGGCGAGAGTCACAACTTGGTCTTGTCCCTTATACCCTGCCACAGCTCTGCGGCGGTGTGCTGTTTGTCCCCTAAGCAGATCAGCTTCAGCACGGCCTGTTGATGCTTACCCACAGCAGTGCTATACTGCTTTTAGCTAGTGACTAATGGCTGACTGCTGTTGGAGGTAGAAGTGGAGGAGCAGGCGGCAGAGGAGGAGAAGTGGGGGTTGGAGCCAGTAACATAGCTGCTGGCGGAGACCCTGATGGACGTAGGGCCCGCAATCCTGAGCGTGGGTAGCACCTGTGCCATCCCAGGGTACGGCTCACTCCCGACCTCCACAACATTCACCCAGTGTGCGGTCAAGGAAATGTAGCATCCCTGGCCACCAGCACTAGTCTATGGTCAGGTGGAACTTCCCAGTAAGTGCGTTGGTCAGGGCACGGGTGATGTTGTGGTACATATGCTGGTATAAGATGGGCACCACACTCCGTGAAAAATAATGGCGGGTACTGGATATAGAAAAATACAGAATTTGGGCAATACACTAGCCCTGAGATAATGTAATTTTGATAATATACAAAATATTAACTTGCAGTAAGGTCCTGGATACAGAAAAATACAGATTTTGGGCAATACAGTAGCCCAGAGATAATGTAATTTTGATAATACACACTGTATTGACTTCCAGTAAGGTACTGGATACAGAAAAAAACAAAACAGATTTTGGGCAATACACTAGCCCAGAGATAATGTAATTTTTACAATACACACTCTATTGGCTTCCAGTAAGGTACTGGATACAGAAAAATACAGATTTTTGGCACTACACTGACATAGTAACATAGTAACATAGTACATAAGGCCAAAAAAAGACATCTGTCCATCCAGTTCGGCCTGTCATCCTGCTAGTTGATCCAGAGGAAGGCAAAAAAAAAAAGACTGTGAGGTAGAAGCCAATTTTCCCACTTAAGAGGAATAAAAAAATCCTTCCCGACTCGAATTGGGCAATCAGAATAACTCCCTGGATCAACGACCCATCTCTAGTAGCTATAGCCTGTAATAATATTACACTCCAGAAATACATCCAGGCCCCTCTTGAATTCCCTTATTGTACTCACCATCACCCCCTTCTGAGGCAGAGAGTTCCATAGTCTAACTGCTCTTACTATAAAGAATCCTCTTCTATGTTTGTGTACAAACCTTCTTTCCTCCAGACGCAGAGGATGTCCCCTCGTCACAGTCACAGTCCTGGGTATAAATAGATGATGGGAGAGATCTCTGTACTGACCCCTGAAATCTTTATACATAGTTATTATTGACTTACTATAAGGTAATGGATGCAGAAAAATATAGATTTTTGGCAATACAGTAGCCCGGAGATAATGTACTTTTTACAATACACATTGTATTGACTTCAAGTAAAGTACTGGATACAGAAAAATACAGATTTTGGGCAATACACTAGCCCTCATATAATGTAATTTTGACGATACACACTGTATTGACTTGCTGTAAGGTACTGGATACAGAAAAAGACAGATTTTGGGCACTACACTAGGCCAGAGATAATGTAATTTTTAATATACACACTGTATTCGGATGTAGTTCTATATTGGATACAAATTTGTCCCAAATAAAATGTATTCTCTTCTGGAATACTGTATATACAGTTGCGGCCTAAACGCACACACATATGTGCCCAAAACTAGTTAACTATGGCGAAAATATAAATCACTCTCTGCTGGAGTAATTAATATAACAGTGCAGATTGAACGCACACACAGATGTGGCACAAGTTAGGTTAATTTCCCCAGAAAAAATAATTTCTCTGATGGTGCATTGTATATCTCAGTGCCAGGCACACTGTAGTAAATAAGCCCCTTTTCATAATGTCTGCCCAACACACTGCTTGCTGATGATGCAGTGTATATCTCAGTACCAGGCACACCGTAGTGAATAAGCCACTTTTTATAATGTCTGCCCAGCACACTGCTTTATGATGGTGCAGTGTATATCTCCATACCAGACACACTATAGTGAATAAGTCCCTTTTTATAATGTCTGCCCAACACACAGCTTTATGATGGTGCAGTGTATATCTCAGTAACAGGCACACTGTAGTGAATAAGCCCCTTTTTATAATATCTGCCCAACACACTGCGTTATGACGGCGTATTGTAGATGTCATTAATCCAAAATCTTTCTGTCTTTTAGAAGTTTGGGTAGTTAAAAAAGTGATTTTCAAGCCCTGCACTATCTGTCCCTTCCTGGTGACGCCTGTCCCTGATAGTGCTGGAGCAAACCCCCTTCTTAAAAAAAAAAATGGTGCTGCACTGCTGTCAAACACACACTGTAGTCCTTAAAAGAACTGTTAGGTCTTTCAATAAGGTTTTTGGAGTAAAATCTGTAAGCTTAGAGCAAAACGCTATCTGTCCCTGCCTATTGTCTGCTCTCCTTAACGCTGAATGAGCCGAGCGCCGGACCTTAGCTCCTATATGAAATGGTATCACGTGTTCAGGCCAGCCAATCAGTGTAAGGGTTACAGCTAACATGGCTATGGCCCTACACTGAGGGGATTTACTTACCTGGACCTTGACTGGCTGCTTAGAAGGCGCCAAACGTGCGAGGAGGAGACTCGGGAAATGCAACAAATACACCTCATAGTGGCAGCTTTAGAATAGTGGCTGAAGCACATGGCCAGAATTAATGAGCCATTTTTCACGATGTTCTGATTTGGCAGCACACTACAGTCAGAATTTTAAACTGCACACACTATTGGTCGGTCAGGAAAAGCTTGTCCAGTTCAAACTCGGAAAGTTTCAGCCACAAATCAAGTTTGCCAGTCGAGCAGTCCAGGGGATCTTGGATCTGGGGTGACAGGGTGCAGTCCAAGTATGCCACCACCTGCTGGTTCAGGTTCTGCTCCTTATCCTGCTCGTAGTGAGTGTCTAACATGGTGGAGAGCCAGTAGTCACCCCTCTGTCGAAGGGTGATAATGCAGCTGTCACTACACAAGCAACTCAGCATGCATCTGGCCATTTGCACAAGGGAATCAGAGGGACTTCCTGCCTCCATCTCCACTGCATACTGCAACGGTCTGTCGGGTCACCTGCCTGGTCTTCTTCATCGCCTTTCAGCTCCTCCTGCTCCTCCTGTTCCTCTCCTGGCGCTTGGGCAGATAAACCACTTATTTCTGTATGCAATTCCTGGGTATTAATGTCCACCAGTTGAGCACCCACAGGGCTCAGGTGGCGGTGAAATGTAGGGGCCACATCTTCTGTCCTCTGGCAAGCCAGATTTATCAGCATCTGCTCCAGGACGTGAAGGAGTGGACATCATTCATCCCGTAGTGCTGACTACTGAAAAATAAAGTGGCCTACTCAAAGGGCCTGAGCAATCGGCAGGTGTCACACATGAGCGACCACTGGCTAACGCCAAAGTTACACAGGGAAGTACCCCTGTCCGCCGCATTATCAAGAAATAGGTCAGGGCCTTTCTCTGCTCATATAGTCGGTCCAACACGTGGAGGGTGGAGTTCCAACATGTGGAAACGTCACATATGAGGCGATGTTAGGGAACACCATTAGGCCTTTACAGCTCAAGGAGGGCATATTTTGTAGGGTAATAGTGGCTGAAGTGCATGCATAGTTTTCTGGCCATTTTTAAGATGTCTTGCAGTTGGGTGGAAGACTTCAGCAACCACCTTACAACCAAATTAAAGATGTGCATCATGCAGGATGCATGGGTCAGCCCTCCTTAATGCAATGCTGACACAATGTTCTTCCCATGGTTTCGATCTTCAGTTGGCGAGGAGACAGCCAGGATTCTATTTTTTTGTTGATGATGATGAGAAGTTCCTCCCTGATGTGACTCCGTTCGCCCAGGCTGGTCAGGTGCAAAACAGCATGAAACCGCTATGCTCTGCATAGGTGGTATGCTGGAGGACCACTCCAAACTGTGCCTACTAAAATCACAGCATGAGAATGTGGAGGTAGCATTGCCTTCACCTGGCCAAGTTGCTGGTGTGTCTGGGCTTGAACCAAATTTACCCAGTAAGCCGTAAAGGACACATAGTTATAGCTCCACACGTCGGAGCTGCCATGAACTGTACCAGACACTGACATGGAAAGGAAGTGATTGTAGTACTAGCAGACTGTTGTCTCTTTGCAATTGTCTCGGTAATTGATTGCTGGCAAAACATGTAACGAGTAGTAGGAGCATATGGCCCAGTAGATGATGGGAAGCAAACATAGTTCTTTCTGCTGAGCTGGTGGAGCCTTGCCTGCTGGAAAAGGGGTCGGGGCCACTGGGAGATGCGTCATTCTGTGCCACTACATAAGCGTCACAGTTTTCCCAGGCCACTTTATAGTGACGCTCCATGTGTTGACACAGGGCCCTGGGGCCCTGGTGGCTGTGCTTCACCTTCTGCCCACAGAACCTACACACAGCCAACGCTGATGTACTCCAGAGAGTTGATTAAAAATTCCCACATCTGTAAAAATGGCATTTTACCCCCACCACTGCATGATGACTGCCTGCCTCTGCCTCTATGACGCCGTGCACCACTAGTTACTACCGGACAGGAAGTAGAAGATGAGTAGTGAATGGTTTACCCTAGGCACATTTGGCTCTAGATCTCACTCGGCTCCTATGTTTGATCGGCTACATCATCATCCACTACTGTCTGCTTGTCACTTATGTCATCTTCACCAGTCTCATGGGTGCGTCCCTGACTGCACGTAACACCTGCTCTCACGCAACTCTCATAGTCGCTACTTGCACGTTTACAAGAGGAAGCAGCGGACCTCTCCTCCAAATCTGGGCTGGGCAGTAGCTGCTGACTTTACTCAGTAATATCTTCCTTACTGAAAAGCGGAGCAGAGCCAGGGCCATACATCATTTGCCGGGCAGAAGGAGTAGCAAAATAAAGAGGCAGGTTCAGGACAGGTGAGCGGAACATGCCAACTAAGTGTGAGGAACCCACCGACTCCTAGCTGTGGGTGTTTGATGTCAGTTGAGAAGATGTTGAAGACTGAGTCAACTATTCCAGGACAGCTGGATTTGCGACCCCTGGATGACACGGACAGCTCTGGCCTCTGCTGCTGCTACCACCACCCCTTCTTTTGTTTCTACTTCTGCTATATTTTTGCCACTGTTTGTATGGTAACTGTTTGTAAAATAAGTTATTTAATGTCAATGTGGACACCCCAATAACAGTTATTTTTGACAGCTTATTTATCCCAATATGAGAATCAAGGCCTAATGGAATTGCTTATTTTTTAAATCAGGTGGGCACCCCAATCCCCATAACAGTTATATTACACAGGTTATTCATCCCAATTTGAGAATCAAGGCATAATAGAATTGTTTGTCTATTAAACAAGGTGGGCACTCTAATAACAGTTATATTACACAGGTTATTCACCCCAATTTGAGAATCAATGCATCATAGAGTTGCTTAATTATTAAACAAGGAGCCCACCTTTCAATTAGATAGCTCTGTGTCCCACACAGGGGATTGATGTAAACTGCACTGTCTCCTATGGATCCCTTCAGCTTACAGAGCCTGCACTGTGCTGCAGTCTCCCTATACTCTGCCTATGCCCTCCTTACAGTGTCTAAAAACTCCCCCTATGATCTCCCTACATTGTCCATATCCAAGATTATATTATTAAAATCTTTGTAAAACACTTTTCGTAGTACTTGTCATGTCTCTCCCTATGCTCAGTTCACTTTAAAAAGGCAAGGTGAGGCTTTTTATAGGGCCTTGACATCACATGGGCTAGCTATCTGCTGACTGGCTGGCTGCACGGCATTATAGGTGATCCATCGTTCCTGGGCTTCTTACTTCCTCTTTGTAACATGTGCAACAGCCATTTTAGAAAAAATCTGATTCGTTACCATGAAGCACAAGAAAATTCGGATTCGTGGCAAATTTAATTTTTCATGAAATTCAGATGAAATTCCACTTTGTTAATGTCAGTTCACTCAACACTAGTTCTATCCACTGTTTAGTCTTCAGTCCACTGTATAGTTTACTTTGCTGGCGGCTGCCCGAACCTTCGGGGGTATTCTTCCACCAGTCTAATATTGATGGCCTATCCTTTGGATATATCATCACTATCAAAGTCTCATAAAACTCCTTTAATTTGCATACTTTAAGAATTGTTAGGTTTAAAAGACATCTTACACTTACTAGGCGCTCTCCACAAGGAGAAATAGTATGTCTCACATATAAAGTATGTCATATAGAAATATCTACGTTAAAATGAGATTTGTTAAAGAAATACAACTAATAATAGAAGTGTGAAGTGTTGCCAATACTTTCTACTTGATGAAAGTTGGTTTTTGCTGGTCTAGTGATGGTCTGACCTACCAAAACTGTTGAAATTTAATATGGATGATGTTAAAAAAAAACATGCATTGAGCAAACAATCATGCCATGAAATAAATATAAAAGTGAATATGAGTATAATGAAAAAAATAACTTCAGCAAAACCAGTGCAATAAGAAACAAAACAAGACTACCAGAGTTATTCTTAATTATTTCGTTTTGTAAATTTTATCTGCCTGCCCTACTTGGTGACATAATCAACCAGGCTTTCCTTGGGTGCACCCAGCACAGGTACCTACGTTGCAGGGAATATAGAATTATTTAATGGGGTTGTCTGCCACCGATCAGCTGTTCCTCAGCTCCATACACAGTATACTGGCCATGCAGGGGTACTGCAGCTCTGCTCCCATTCAAGTGAATCTGAGCTGTGCTGCAATATGCAAGTGCTGGAAACTACACAGTGAATGGAGCCTTCTGCTTCCACCTTATACACTGTATATTTTCAAGCACCTGGCTGCCCAGAACCACTTATTGGCAATGCTGCCGTTTGCTCGACCCCCACCAATCTGATATTGATGATCTATCCTGAAGATAGGTGATAAATATCTATAGCCCAGACAACCTCTTTAAGTATTTTTACAACTTTAAAGGTATAGAGGGAATACCTGAACAACTATGTCGAGAAAGTGACCAAAAGAGTAGAAAACATATAACTTGTATATGATTGCAAACAACACTTTAAAAAAATCTATTACATTTATTGTGTTTTCACATTTTAGAAAAAAAGCTGTGATAACATCAGCCTCTTAAAGCACAAGAATTCCTGCTTTCTTTGTGCCACAGTATGATAATGTATTGCCAAACGACAGCAGGAGTTCTGCCAACACTGTACTGTACATTAGGTTTTCATTTTCCGGTTTCTTCAGGGATAAATCAAACAGTGTCAATAAATCAGTCACGTCCAAAGCATTTGGCATTTATGAGATAAGACAAATCATTAGATAATAACATTTTTTATGTTTCAAAATACATTTTACAGAAATAACATTTAAAGAGACTAGTGGTCTTTTCTCCTTCTGTAGCAGCAATAACTAGTCAACCGCCTATTCTATAATGAATAAATTCCATTTAGGAGCCTCAACTATTGAAGTATAGAAGAATATGCCATAGCAGCAATGCCAATGAAGACACTGAATTGTTTGAAACAATTATACTCACAGCAGACTGTCTTACAGCAGTGGATGTAAAACAACTTTGCCAGTCAACAGGTTTGGCTTTGGGCTATTTGTAAGGGTATTATCCTGGTATTCCCCTTTTTTCACGCTTTAATCTCTGTACAGGGATCTGGACTGCTGCAGGGGAACCACCAGGCAGCTACCACCTGGAGCAGTCTCTGTATGATTCACAACTTACCCACTAGGGTCAGAGACACAGGTACAGGGGTCAGGCCAAACCATCATCAGGAACAGGGCGAGATCAGGCAAAAGAGTATGAATAATTTGTTAAACAGTCCCAGATGAGGGCGGGCAGTGAAAGGTCAATACGGAAGTCAAGCATAAGTCAGGTCAGGCAACAGAGGGTCAGAGTTAAATGGGCAGAAATGAGTACATGGTCAGACAAAGAAATACAGCACACCTCTGCAGGAACTTGCAAACAAGGAACCTATTGGTCATACACCCTCCCGCAGGGGAAGGTGCCTAAAGTACTCCAGGATTGGCAGCCATTGGCTAGAGAAGATAAGATTACGCTAGCCCTTGAAGAGCCAAAGGAAGTCTATGCAACCCCAAGTGACAAAAGACAAGAGGCTTTGCAGGCATGCAGGCATGCAGGCTTCAGACGCAGGAAGAGACCCCTTTTTATATATATTTCTTCTGCGATACCTGACCTTTTTCTATTCTGGAAACTGAATGTTGCTGCCTCTTCTTTTGCCAGTCTCTGCAGTCAAAGATTACCTTGGGAGAATCCAGATTGGCATGAACTATGATTTCTTCTTGGACAATGCCAGGCATCCAGAACTGTCTCACTGAATTCTGGTACATAGTCTCATGAGTCGGATAGGCCCCCATAGTCGCTGTGTGGCCACCCTGAATCTATATGTCCATTATAATTATTAAGACACATCCGTTAGATATGTCATAAAACTGGGGGACATCAGGAAGTAATGTCAGTAATTAAGTCTTGTATGAATGATCTAGTTTGTTGAAAGATTTTACATCCCCTGAAGCCGGAAAAAGTACAAAAGAGAGCAAATAAACTGATAAGGGTCATGGAGTGTCTTAGTTATTGAGGAAAGATTAAAAGAATGACATTTTTAGATTCAAAGGGCACTGCCTCCATCTGGACATGAAAAAAAAAAAAAAACTGTGTCCAGAGGTGTCAAGGCTTATGTACTGTGAGAACAGTGAATCTGTGGAATAGTCAAGGCAGAATCAGTGGATGGTTTTAAAAAAGGCTGGGTTTCAGTCCCCTTTTCTAAACTTCACATTCCTACCTGTCCCTCAGTTGAACTTGATGGACTTATTTTTTCAATTCTTTTTTTTTATTAACTATGTAACATAAAATCCATAAAGGATACAACTTATGTGTTTCAAGGTGAAGTCTCTATGGTCTAGCTAAGAAAAGGGCAAAATCAATGGAAGATATAGAAACAAAAGTGCATACTTATTCTGGTAGAGAGGGTTGTGGCTTTAATATGTCAAAGGGAAAGTAAGCAATCTACCACACTGTGGGTCTGTAAAAATGATCCACATTATTTGACATAAAATCCATAGAGGAAACTCACACTTACCAGGAACAAGACTCTACTTAGACTCTATAAAATCCAAGATTGAGCACACTGCTGTTTACATATATTCCATATTTCATCCCATTTCTAGTTACTACAGAGAAGCTTGTTCCTCTATGGATTTTATGTCAGATAATGTGGATCATTTTCACCTGGCTGCAGAGTAGTAGATTACTTATTTTCCCTTTGGTTTATTGAAGCCACAACCCCCCACCCTCATCCACAAGAATACATATGCACGGTTGATTCTATATCTCCCATTGATTTGTCCCATTGTAAACTAGAATTAAGAGGTTTGCACCCTGAAGTGCATTAGCGAAGTTTACTTTATTGATTTGATGTAAAATCTTCAAACATTTATGCAAAACTTGATGGATTATTTATTTTTTCTTTTCACTTATTGATGTCCCCTTGTTTTATAGTGTATTTAACAGTTGTGTCTTGGAACTTAATAATTATAATGATACTATAATGATCCAGACCACACAGAGGCTCTGGCGCTACATACAACTGATGGGACTACTCGGTTCCCTGGCATTCGTGTTGCAGAATTCAGTAAGACAGCTTTTTCATGTCGACAGGTTGACTTACTTACTTAATTTAACTTACTCCATTTTTATCCTACAGTCTCAATTTAAATTTAAAAAGGTCGAAGGGCATGTTAACATGATGCTTTGACCACCTGTTTGACATACAGTATATAGTAGGAAAAGCTTGCCTCTTTCTACAATATAACCTTCTATGGAGTAGCATTGCCTGCTACACCTTTTTATGCAGTACATTGACATACAGTTGCGTTCAAAATTATTCAACCCCCACTGAAATTGAGTGTTTTGGCCAGTTTGACATTGATTTTGATCATTTCAGTCATCTTGTTTACAATTAAATCAAAGAGGCACTTGTAAGTCAGACAAATATAACATAACATTTATAATGAAATAACCACAAATGTCTTTTCTGTGCTCACATCATTATCAGTTTTATTCAACCCCCAAGTGACATTCAATCTTAGTACTTAGTACAGCATCCTTTTCCAGTTATAACAGCTTTTAAACGTGAAGCACAGCTTGACACAAGTGTCTTGCAGCGATCTACGGGTATCTTCGCCCATTCTTCATGGGCAAAAGCCTCCAGTTCAGTCACATTCTTAGGCTTGCGCGCTGCAACTGCTTTCTTTAAGTCCCACCAGAGGTTCTCAATCGGATTTAAGTCTGGTGACTGCGATGGCCACTTCAAGATGTTCCAGCCTTTAATCTGCAACCATGCTCTAGTGGACTTGGATGTATGCTTTTGATCATTGTCCTGTTGAAAGGTCCAACGTCTCCCAAGCCTCAGGTTTGTGACGGACTGCATCACATTTTCATTCAATATCTCCTGGTACTGAAGAGAATTCATGGTACCTTGCACACGCTGAAGCTTCCCTGTACCTGTAGAAGCAAAACAGCCCCAAAGCATGATTGACCCCCGCCATGCTTCACAGTAGGCAAGATGTTCTTTTCTTCATAGGCCTTGTTCTTCCTCCTCCAAACATAGCGTTGATCCATGGGCCCAAACAGTTCTAATTTTGTTTCATCAGTCCACAGAACACTATCCCAAAACTTTTGTGGTTTGTCCACATGACTTTTGCCATACTGCAGTCGACTCTTCTTATTCTTTGGAGACAGCAAGGGAGGGCGCCTGGGAGTTCTGGCATGGAGACCTTATTGTCTGAGCTGAAACTTCAGTACCCGCATCTGACAAATCTTTTTTCAGTTCCTCAGCATTCACACGGGGACTTTTCTCCACTTTGTGCTTCAGGTAGCGCACAGCAGTCGAAGTCAGCATCTTATTTCTGCCACGACCAGGTAGCGTTTCAACAGTGCCCTTTGCCTTGAATTTGCGAATGATGCTTCCTATGGTGTCTCTTGGTATGTTTAACATCTTTGCAATCTTCTTATAGCCATTGCCCTTCCTGTGAAGAGAAATCACCTCTTCTCTTGTCTTCCTGGACCATTCTCTTGACTTCACCATGTTTGTAAACACACCAGTAAATGTCTAGAAGGAGCTGAGTATCACAGTCATTTTAAATCTGCCTAATTCTGCCTATTATGCTTGATTGCTGCTCCTTGACATCCACAGGTGTTTTCAATACCTCATTGAAAACACTTGAATGAACCCTCTGTTCTTAAGAGTGGTAGTCTTTAAGGGGTTGAATAATTGTGTCAATGAAGAAATCACAAAAAAATCATTTAATACTGTATTACAAAAACAATTGATGTCATTTTAGTTGCATTTTGTTCTTTAAAAAGTCCTTGTAAGATTTCATTCTGAACACAATTACAAATGTACACTAAATTCCCTAAAACCCTTTACAGCATTGGGGGTTGAATAATTTTGAACACAACTGTATACTGGCCTGACTCTGTTTTGACCTCTGTTGGGTAAATGGAACCTTATAATGCTGTTCCTCATGTACAATCCAAGCGTACATCACTAAATTTATGTTTTGTTTTAGAATAACCATTTATGACCATAAGATCTTGTCGCGTTTTCTTAGGAGTGCCTCCTTAGAACAACTACAGAAATGGAGATAATCAATAAGTAATGCGTAGAAACAGGACTCACAGTTCCAGATGAGCAAATTGATTCAAAACTAATCAGATTTGTCAACAATTTCACAAAAGTTCTTCCAAATGGAACAGAAGTTTTGGTGATTCACTTTGGACAGATGGCTCAAATCAATGCCCACCATTTTATATTTGAAATTCTGTACACTTATGAGAGTAACAGGACAATCCAGGGTTGGGCCCTGGCTGTGGGCTTGCCCACAATGCTTTGCAGTCAGCCTCACAGCCAATCAGGATGCAGGATGGTCTATCAGGCTCTATGCTAGCTCTGAAACACAGATGCCATTCTGAGCTCAGCCATTGATGTGATAGGATGTGTTTGTCATGTCTCGGACATACAGCAATTAGACACACAAGCCAGCTATTTTAGGGTCTTGCAGGAACAGTGTAGGAAAGATATATTTAGTTAGGTAGATTGAATTACTCGGTAGAAAGTCTTTATCATATAAGGATATGAAAAGGACAGTTAGTGTACTGTGTTTCTATAGCCAGGGTTGCAGATGTTCAAATGTATGCAGGGTTCTGCACTGCTGCACAGATATGTTTAAAGGCTATGTATGTCTTTGCAGGCATTTTTTATTATTATAATATACTCATTTTGTGCTAAAAATTATTTTTTCAATTGGTCTTTATTAAAAATGTTGATCCCCTGTGTGCAGGCTTGAGATTCTCTATAGAAATATATAGATTCTCTATATTGACGGTGTGAATCTGTTGTGAACATACGCGCTTCAAGTTGTAATAACCTTCACCACAATAAAGAAGATACAGCTGAATATTTTGCTGGACCTCCAGAATTTTTATTTCTTTGAGATTCTCTAGTAGCAGGCTCTCTATTTTTACTCTTTTCATCAGGCAACTTAGCTGACGGGGTCCTTATGTCTGACCTCCTAAACACTTATTATAGCTCAATTCTTATCTTACTGATAATAATGTGGCTTACCTAAGTGTTTATGACCTTTTAGTAATTTAGAGACAGCGTGTCTTAGATGTCCGGCGCCAAGTGAAAGTGAAACAACAATTCACACATCTAGAGAAACAGATCAATTGAAAAAAATTTTTAGCCCAAAATGAGAAAAATTCTATCAATAAAAATTTCTCCCGAAGATGTACATAGCCATTAAAGAGAGTACACTATTTGTTTTCATGTGTAGGAGCCAGCCTTTTTTTCCCCAAGAATCCTGTTGCAATTTTTCTACCTTATAAGGTAGACATTGCAATAATCGTATTTTAGTACATCAGCAACCATGTACCATATATTTTGGTCATACCTAGCTTAGTGCAACAGTGGGCTGTATAGTTTGGTCTCACCTATTGCTTCTTTTCCCAAAACTCAGTTGCTATTTTTCAATTGCGTATAACTTTACAAAGAGCTTAAATAAGTGTAGTTTGGCATGTCAACAGCAGTGTATATTTTGGTTGCACCCAAAAAAGGGAAATTTTTTGGATGCTTGTTCAGAACAACAGGTATCATCATTTTTGGACCACTTGTTCAGGACAAGCTACAATTTTTTTCTGATACCATTGCTTGTGTTTAAACAACATGCATGTGCCCCCAATAAAGAACAATATTTAGAAGGTTTTTTTTAATTATAAAAAATATAAATCTGATGGTGCAGTGTGTTTTTAAACAGGCTGTTTGTTAACACTGTCAGCCATACATTTACACATGGCTACATTATATATGTCAGTGTCACTCTGACGTTATTATTTACTATTACTGTCTTTGTGTTAAAGAGCTTGAAAGGGGAGAGACAAAGAGAGAGAAAAAAATCTAAATAAATAAAAAAAAGGCGAGAAAGACAACAATGGAAATAATGTGAATTCTAGGAAACCTCAGAGCGTCATACACCAATTTTCAGGCCAATTGGAGTACGTACTTTCTATTCAGGTAGAATCGATTCAGACCTGAACTGAATTTTTGACCTATTCATTAGCATGGGACCTGAAATTAATTTTGAGAAATTTGCTAAACTCTATGTACAGTACAAAGCGGCAAGGTAGCCCAATTGGTAAGAATAGAATGGAGCAATATTTTGGTGCCAGTTGACAACATGCTTCTTACCACCCAAGACTGGAGGACTTGATGCTGTGGGTTAATTCCTCATAGTCTTGTTTACTAGTATTCTGGTTGATTCTTCACAGGTTCTCACCACAATTTATAATGAGGATTTAACCAATTTGGTCTGCCCTAATTTTTCCAGGGACCTCATAGCTGCATGTTCTGGGACATTGCCCCTGGTCAGAATTTTCATGTATAAAGCTTTATGTATAATCTAGTAAATAGACACACATCCACCAAATGTTCTCTTAGAAGTAAAAATCAAATAAATTGATCCAAGGAAAGTCTAGCTGCAGTTCGTAGCATCAGTCATGTAAGAAACAATACTAATTTACTTGTTTACCTTTTCTTTATATCATAACTCTTATTTAGCTCTTTGGTTTTATTTATGACTTGGGTCCATTTTATTATTGGAATTGTTGTACATTTACCTGGTAAATGATTCAAGTAGATGTAAGCACTAAAAGGGCAGCTTACAAGCTGTTCTTGATCAAAAGTAAAAACGGACTCTAAGGTTATATTGACCTTTAAAACCATGTTATTGCTTCAGTGCAACAAAAATATAAAATTAGGCAACTTTACCAAAAGTGTAAGTTAAAAATATAACATTTTGTGCCTACAGTTCCTGTGCAGATCTTTGTTTCTGTATAGTAACAGACTACAGACTACAAACATACTATGTAGTCTGATCCTGCAATTGTACTCCCTTCTTGCTAGCCTACCAAATTCATGCTAGCAAGATATGTGTCTGCATTAGCTTTTTCACCAATCTGTGCTACAATAACTCTCCTGTGTGGTTTAACTGGAAAGGCTAGCCTTCACTCTTCATTTACTTCAATGAGCTTTGGTGCCCATGCTCTGTTGCCAGACCACTGTACTATACTTCTTTGGACCATTTATTTTGGTATTAGGGCTTTTTATGAATCTATATTGGTATTGGGTCCCTAATTCAAAAGGGCAAATAGAGGTGACTTTGCCACTAGAATCTATTCCTTTCCAGATGATTCACAAAGAACCTATTAGACCTTGATAATGATATTGTGAATATATTCTGCATAGGGGAGTGCATAACCATTTCTTTTTTTGGGCTCATGGAAAAATTAATTAATCAGAAAACGTCTTCAACTGTAATAACAGGTAAAAATAAAATATCAGGATAACTCAGGTATTTGTAGTTTCTGTAGTTTTTTTAAAGGTGAAAGCAGAAAAAGTACTTTTTTGGCAATGATATGAAAAGTAAAAAATAGATCAATATGGAATTTTGTGGTTTTGTTTCTCTGGAGCTGTAACATGTACTTATCAGTCACTTTTTCCTGTAAATCAATAGTAAAGATAAACTTTCTAATACACCTTGTTAAGGAAAAATGTCTCTTTTTCTGCTTGTATGTGAGGGACAGAATCTGTAGGAGGTTCAGGTTTTGGTGTGACAACTTTGACCCTGACATGGTACCCATCTCAATGATCTCAACTTTTCTCTCGCTACGCTAATGGTTATAACTTACAACCAGTAACACTTAACTTGGCAGTTACAGTCACAAATGGGCACACAGCTTTGTAGTTACAACTTTTGGCACACAGCATAATGATTTTAGTCTTTGTGTGTACACACCTTAGCGGTTAAAGTCTATATAGGACTACAGCTTGGTGTTTACAGTAACTAATGGGCATTATGCTTGGTAGTTGTAGCACACACCTTGACAGTTACAGTCTTTGTTAACGTTGAAGACCAACACATAGTGCAAGGCTTACAAAGAGCACCCTTTCAGGTTTAGATTATGCAGCTAGCACCCACCTTAGTCTTGGGATATGAACAGGGCTCGAGTCCAGTAGGAACGCATGGGAACGGCGTTCCTGCACTTTTTTCACAGCAGGAACGCCGTTCCCTTCAAGGGCTGTGAGGGGGGCTGTTGCGCCGGGCAGCCAGTCTGCAGGGAAGCACTGGCCAGTGGCAAAAATAGTTTTTAAAATATATCACCCATTCACCGACCCACCATGTTTTTATACTCACTATGAGGTGCACTCTGCCGCACAGCACCGCAGACCAGAGTAAGGAGAGCTGATTACAAGGGCAGCAGGGCGTGCACCGATCTCATCGATAGGCTCCGCCCACCTTCCAGACGGGAAAGGCAGTGCGGAGCCAGAACAAGGAGAGCACAGACACAACTGTTCCACTCCACTGCAGCCGTTTTTTTTTGCTCAGAGTAAGAGCCCAGACCAGTATAGTGACACACACACCACAGGCAGCTAAGCGTATTGACAGTGAGGAGCAGAGCAAGAAAGGAGGAGGTATTATATAATTCATATAATGAATAATGAGGGAATAAAAAAAAAAATACTGAGTGAACGAAGTGCCATGATAGCCAAGCAGGTGCTGTCAGAGTGCTGCTGGTGAAGGATGATCAGAGACACTGAGACACTAGTACTGCCTGTGGGATGCCATCTTCTGCACATCTCTCCTGTCCAGTCCATGTCCATCCACATACCACCAGGCAGGGTAGGCCTGGTATATGGACAGCAAAGAAGGGCAGATGGCATCCAGAGGCAGTACTAGTGTTTCAGTGTCCCTGTTAACAGTAGTATAATAGTATAGTATAACACTGGGGGTTGATGGAGAGGCACTGGGGGCTGATGGAGAGGCACTGGGGGCTGGTGAGAGGCACTGGGGGATGCTATGTGGCTATTGGGGGCTAATGAGAGGCACTGGGGGATGATGGAGAGGCACTGGGGGCTGGTGAGAGGCACTGGGGGCTGCTATGTGGCTACTGGGGGCGGCTATAAGGCATGGGGCTCTTATCTGAGGTCTGATTGAGGGTCATTCATATTGGGGTCTGAGCTGAGGTCTTGGAGTCTTATTAACATTGTGGATCTTAAAGGGGCTGTTAGCTGAGGTCTGATTAACATTGGGGGTCTGATTGGTGGTCTGACCTGAGGTGTAATGAAAAATATTTTTTTCTTATTGTCCCCCTCTAAAACCTAGGTGCGTCTTATAGGGCGAAAAATACAGTACTTGCTTGCTCCTCCTCCCAACTTCCCCTGCCCTTTGCGTACGCGCGCGCTATGACATCGCGCGGAGGCACTGGATCTTGGGTGAGTTCCCACACTTTTTTTCCCAGGACTTGACCCCTGGATATGAACATGCTGGAAGGGATCCTAAACCACTTGCCAGATAACAGGTCACTTTTCACTGGTCATGGAGCACTCTCCCTGGCAGACCCAAGTGGCAACAGCAGACCAGTTTGGAAGGTACTAGAAATGGTCCACAACCACTCAGCAGGATTCTAAGGGTCTCTGTATTTGCAGCAATGAACACTGTTGGCACCCAACTCTTCTTCTTAGGTGTTCTCTGGTAAAACACTACACTTGAGTGCAATAGTCTTGAGCCTGACAGGCTTTTCAAGAAACACATTCAAGTGGTTAAACACCTCCAACATAACTCCGTTGTAGTCTGGTTACACTTTATCATAGACCCCATATGGCCAGAGACCGAAATAGCCCACTGTGCCCTTTATAAGCAATGTAAAACACAACAATTTAATGTTAAATGCACAGTACAGTACCTGTAAAATAAAGGTATGCTAACAACACATGGCTTAACTATAAACACACAAAACCAGTGACCACTTAAAGTTAAAAATAAAAGATGTAACTGTTGGCCAATCAATTATTCACCTGACAACTATCTCTCCTGATCCTCACATACAAATGCAACGCTTGGCTCAGCAAGACATGCATATGTACTGAATAGGGAGAGGAGAGAAATGTGCTAGCAGACACCTCTGGCAGAGGCTTATCTTCAAAGAACAAAAATTTCAACTGATGTTGGGGAAGAATCAGGAGGCCCTATACACTTTAGATGGTTTGTCAACTCTGTGAAATTGAGTCCAGCTTAACTCCACTGATGTATCCAGTTCAAGTGAACAAGATAAGGGGTCCATTCAAGTCAGCTTAAAGGGATTATCTAGTCCTATAGAAAGTCGCCCATATGCCGAGCCCCCCATGCTGAATATACTTACCTGGGTCCCCACTCCCTGCGCTGCTCCTGGTCCCCGCATAGCTGCTGCTTCTTCCCGTGCATGGATGAAAGCATCCGGTGTCTGGGGGGGGGGGGGGTCAGCCAATGGCAGGCTGGGATGGGGACGAGCCTCCCTAGCATCACAGGTGACGCGGCGGTGCAGGGAACAGGGACCCAAGTAGGTATATTCAGCGTGGAGGGCCCGGCATATGGGGGGACGACTTTTTATTGGATTGGATAACCCCTTTAAGTACATTGCATTTAAGGGGTGCTAGTTACCCCCTTACAAGTCCATATACTTTCTATGAATCTGTACACCGCTTGCTCTGCTCTGGATAGCCAAGCAGGGCCAAACAAAAATGAAGGGGAACAGGACACAGCTGAACTATTCTGCCTCCACATTTTAGCTTTCATTGTAGGTCTCAGCACCCATCAAAATGTCAGTGGTGTCAGTTTGACCTATACAATGATAGGTATTCAATAAAGTGGTTGTACAGTTTGAAAAAAAAAAAAACAGGGCTGCTTTCTCTCAAAAATACTGCATCACCTGTCCTTGGGTTGTGTCTCTGTATTATAGCTCAGCTACAGATGTGGCGCTGTAGGCAGCCATGTTTTTCTAATACTATATAACTGCTTTGAATATAACGACAAGTGAGTTAAGTGTATGATGTCTTGGGATAATCAGCATAGAGGTGACATTCCACTAGAGTCTATTTCTTACCAGCTGATTCACAAGGAACTTATTAGACCTTGTTGATGATAACATGAGCATATTCTGTATAGGTGGGGAGTGTCCCTCATAACCATTTCCTCTTTTGGGCTCATGAAGGAATTAAATAATCAGAAAACGTCTTCAACTGTAATAACAGGTAAAAATGAAATATCAGAATCACTCAGCTAATAGCAGTTTCTGTAGTTTCTATCTTGAGATAATCAGCATTTTCTATGAGATGCTCGTAATATTTGTCTTTGTTTGTGAACATAAATCTAAATCTGGTACATGTTACAGCAGGAAGAATCTACTACAGGACATGGTGTAAATGTTTAATGAAACTATCCAATTACAATGGCTTTGAATCAACAAAATAGCAGCGGAAAATATTTTATTTGTAAATTATTAAAGTATTGCTCACAACGTGAGTGTTTAATTTATTGATGCTGTAAAGGTTATATCTGCATTGCAATATGCAAATGCAGACTCATTTCTGGTTTGTATTTTTGATTAAATTAAACTAGTATTGTTTTATTTCTGACAGTAAATTTCTATGTTGAAGAAGCACCAAAGCCCTGATTTATAAACAGGGAATAATTTGAAGTTTGTCTTTAAATTTGTCTATTTGTATAAAGGTAACAGTCAGTGAGCAGAATTTATGAAAGTGGCATAAAGCACTTTTTATATTTAGCACAGGCAAACTATCACATTCTGACTTCTTTTCACCTGTCACATCTACAGTTAGGTCCATATATATTTGAACAGAGACAAAAAAAAAAAATTTTTGTTCTGTACATTACCACAATGATTTATGAACTAAACAATTCAGATGCATTTGAAGTTCAGACTTTCAGCTTTCGTTTAATGGGTTGAACAAAATGATTGCATAAAAATGTGAGAAACTAAAGCATTTTTTAAACTCAATCCCTTCATTTCAGGGGCTCAAAAGTAATCGGATAAATTAAATAATTGTAAATAAAATGTTAATTTCTAATACTTGAAAACCCTTTGTTGGCAATGGCTGCCTGAAGTCTTGAACTCATGGACATCACCAGACACTGTGGCCATGATTTATCATACCTTCACTCCAGAATTCTGGCATCAAAAAGTCCCAAAATAGGGCATTTGCGACTTTTCACACTCATTTGCGCATAATTTTGTGACTTTTTTACATGTGTATACCATTCACTCCATTTTTGTAAAAATGGGCGATGTTAGCTATGTTAATGAGTTTCACTCCAGATTTATCATTGAGACTTTTTAAAAAAGTCGCAAAAAAGTCACAAAAAGTCCCAATTTCACTCCAGTGAGGACCATGCTTATCTTATGCGACTTTTTAATAGAACATGCGACTTTTTTGTAAATATGTGCGACTTTTGTAAAGCCGTTTACTGAAGGATGAACTGCTGCCATAAAACCACATTTATCACAGTATTACAGGACCATTAATAAATCTGACTGAGCCAAAAGCGACTTTGGACTTATGTTAAATTGGAGTAAAATTGAAGTGTAATGATAAATCTGTCCCTGTGTTTCCTCCTTTTTAATGCTCGGCCTTTACTGCAGTGGTTTTCAGTTGCTGTTTGTTTGTGGGCCTTTCTGTCTGAAGTTTAGACTTTAACAAGTGAAATGCTCTATTGGGTTCAGATCTGGTAACTGACTTGGCCATTCAAGAATATTTCACTCCTTTGCTTTAATAAACTCCTGGGTTGCTTTGGCTTTATGTTTTGGGTCATTGTCCATCTGTATTATGAAACACCGACCAATCAGTTTGGCTGCATTTGGCTGGATTTGAGCACACAGTATGTCTCTGAAAACCCCAGAATTCATCTGGCTGCTTCTGTCCTGTGTCACATAATCAATAAACACTAGGGACCCAGTGCCACTGGCAGTCATGCATGCCCAAGCCATCACACTGGCTCCGTCATGTTTTACAGATGATGTGGTATGCTTTGGATCATGACTGAGCTGTACCCTTTGCCACACTTTTTTCTTTCCATCATTCTGGTAGAGGTTGATCTTCGTTTCATCTGTCCAAGAATGTTCTTCTAAAAGTATGCTGGTTTTTTAAGATTTTTTTTAGCAACGTCCAATCTAGCCTTATTCTTGAGGCTTATGAGTGGCTTGCACCGTGCAATGAACCCTCTGTATTTACTTTTATGCAGTCTTCTCTTTATGGTAGATTTGGATATTGATAAGCCTAAGGAGAGTGTTGTTCACTTGGTTGGCTGTTGCAAAGGGGTTTCTCTTCACCATGGTAATTATTCTGTGATCATCCACCACTGTTGTCTTCCCTGGGCGTTCAGGTCTTTTTGCATTGTTGAGGTCACCAGTACTTTCTTTCTTTCTCAGGATGTACCAAACTTTAGATTTTGCCACTCCTAATAGTGTAGGAATTTCTCGGATGAGTTTTTTCTGTTTTCGCAGATGAAGAATGGCTTTTTTCACCTGCATGGAGAGCTCCTTTGACCGCATGTTTGCTTCTCAGCAAAATCTTTAAAATGCAAGCACCACACCTCAAATCTCTCTGAGGATTTTTAGAACCAGTCTGATATGAGACACATGAGAATCCCAGTCAGGTGAAAAGACAAGAATATCATCAAGATAAACAATCATAACCTTGCCAATAAGTTCTCTAAAAATATCATTCATGAAATTCTGAAACACAGCTGGAGCATTGCAAAGACCGAATGGCATAACCAGATACTCAAAGTGTCTCTCTGGGGTATTAAAGGCAGTCTTCCACTCATCTCCCTCCTTAATACGAACCAGGTTATAAGCTCCTCTCAAATCAAATTTAGAAAACCAAGAAGCACCCAAAACTTGGTTAAACAAATCAGGAATCAACGGGATGGTATACTGATTCCTAATAGTAATTTCATTCAATTTTCTATAGTCAATGCAGGGCCTGAGACCACCGTCTTTCTTTTTAACAAAAAAGAATCCTGCTCCCAGAGGAGAGGTGGAGGGCCTGATATGTCCCTTCTTGAGACTCTCCTGGATGTAGTCTTTCATGGACTTGCGCTCAGGACCGGACAGATTATAAATCCGTCCCTTAGGAAACTTGGACTCAGGTATCAAGTCAATAGCACAGTCATAAGACCTATGGGGAGGGAGAGTATCTGTCTCAGTGGTGGAAAAAACATCAGAATAATCAGCAATAAAGTGAGGAATATCCGATGAGACCCCAGCTTGGAGTACGGTTAAGCAGGAATTACAGTTAGGCCCCCATCTCTCTAACTCTCCCGAACTCCAGTTAATGACCGGATTGTGTTGCTGAAGCCAGGGCAAACCAAGAACTACCTGAACTGGAAGATTTTTAAAACAAAGAAGGAACATTTCTCAGAGTGGCAGACCCCTACTGATAGGGTGACCTCCGGGTACAGAGTTTAACTGTGCCCCCAGCAGGGGGTAGAATCGATAGCGACTACCTGGATCGGGGTGGGTAATTCTAGTATAGGAATTCCCATCTGATTAACGAATTTGTAATCAATTAAACTAAAAGCTGACCCTGAATCTACAAAGGCATTGCCTGACCCCTTAAAGAGCCCAAAGGTAATAGAAACCGGCAGCAATAGTTTGCTTACCACCCCCGGGAGTACCTTGTCCTTGGATCCCTCAGATTTGGATGCTTTTCCAGAAGGCGGAGCTTTAGGACACTGACGGATCCAGTGATCGGGATCCCCACAATAAAAACAAGAACCGCGACGACGACGTAGTTCTCTTCGCGTCATCCCGAGTTGCATGGGCTCGTCTGAATGGGTCTCCATCCTGGGTCCAGGGGGAGGAGTCTCAGGTTGAAGAATGGTATGAGGAGAAAGCAAATGCTCCCGCTGTCTCTCTCTGATCCGTCTATCTAGTCTGATGGCTAGCGTCATGGTCTCCTCTAAAGAGTCAGGACAGGGATAACACACCAACATATCCTTTAACCTTTCAGTCAAGCCTGCCCTAAATTGACATTTGAGCGCTGGTTCGTTCCAGCCCGAAGGAACGCACCACTTGCAAAACTGCGTACAATAGTCCTCCACGGGACGATCTCCTTGAGTGAGGGCCTTAAGATTGGATTCAGCCACAGAGGCTCGGTCAGGTTCATCATAAAGAACCCCTAACGCCTGGAAAAAGAGGTCCACAGAGCTCAGACAAGGGGAATCTGGGGGTAAAGAAAAGGCCCATTCCTGGGGTTCCCCTTAGAAGCAAAGAAATGATAATACCAACCCTCTGGGGGTCAGGGCCGGAGGAGTGGGGTCGTAGTCGAAAATAAAGTTTACAGCCTTCCTTGAAAGCTAAAAAACTTTGGCGGTCACCCGAAAACCGATCGGGCAATTTAATGTGAGGTTCCACCTGAAGGGTGGCAGGGGCTAGAATAGGAGGGGTTCGGACGGTCTCCTGAACCTGTAGTCTCTCCCCAAGTTCCTGCACTATTTGTATCTGTATAGGGTCCATGTTGAAATTAGGCCTGTGATTCTGTCACGAGGGTAGAGTAACAGGTATCAAGATAGAGCGGAGGTGCACCCCCTGAGCTGCCACCCGGTCCCCTGTCCCTGCCTACTTGCACCACCCGCCCTAGGTGACGGGGCGCAACTGGGCGACGGTCCCTAACCTACTAAGTGCAAGCAGAGAGAGAGAGAGAGAGAGAGAGAGAGAGAGATGGCAGGGAAGAGGACAGCCAAAAACAAAGGCGAGACGAGTCAACTAGCCAAGGTCAGTCCAGGAGGTCAAGTCAGAACAAGGAAGAGGCAAAGGCAAATCCGTAAACAAACCGAGGTCGAAATCCTAGAGGTAACGTCAAGGTACAGGGAGCAGGCAGAAGAGATGTCAAGAGGCGAATCCAGGTTCAATTCCAAAGGTAGCAAATAACAAAAAGTACACAGCCTATAGGACAAAAATCACAGGCAACCTGTGGCCAGCAGGCCGCCTGTATTTATAGTGGGAGTGAGGGTCATGTGACGTGGCCAACGTCACATGACCAACAGACCGACCAGTCGAGCGCCGAGTGATCAGCTCGGCGTTCAAGGCAGACCAAGGAGCAGGGAGCCTCCCAGCTAGCAAGGTCACCCTGGGAATGAGGCTAAAGCTAAGCAGCAGGTCTGTGGCTGATGGGAGACCGAGTCTGCCCTCGGCACCCCGTTACATTCAGCATGTTTTACAGGAATTCCACTTGCAGTGATGAAATTGCAGCTCCACCAGATGGGGCCAAAATCATGAGCTAGTCCAAAAGCGTATATGGAATCCATGTATATGTTGGCAGTCTTCCCCTCAGCCATCCTGCAGCCCTCAGTGAGGGCTATCAATTCAGACTTGTCAGGAGGAAGAGGGTAGGCTTGTAGCACTTCATGTAAGGAGGTAACCGCATATCTAGTATAATATCTGCCTTGATCATCTGTATATCGAGATCCATCCACAAACAGATTGAGATCAGCATTGCCCAGTATTGTTTCAGCAACACCAATAACCACCAAGGGACCCGCATTATGCAATAAAAACAATTTTATTAGTTACATCCTAAAAACATATCACAAGTAACAAATACAAAATAATGGCGGTAGTGCGGCACAATACCAAAAGTAGCTCAGGCTAACCGCCTATGACAAAAATCTTGCAAGCTATTATATATTAAACAAGTGTACCCCTTCAAAAAAGTATGATATATATATCAGGCAGATGAGTACAACATCCAAATTTACCATAACAATACATAAAAAGGGGATACCTGTATAGAATAGATGCTAAACACAGCAAGATCCGGACATAGGGCGGCACCGAGACTCGACGCGTTTCGCTCCCGCTTCCTCAAAGGGGCAACCTTGCCCCTTTGAGGAAGCGAGCGAACGCGTGTCGGGTCTCGATGCCGCCTATGTCCGGATCTTGCTGTGTTTAGCATCTATTCTATACAGGTATCCCCTTTTATGTATTGTTATGGTAAATTTGGATGTTGTACTCATCTGCCTGATATATATATCATACTTTTTTGAAGGGGTACACTTGTTTAATATATAATAGCTTGCAAGATTTTTGTCATAGGCGGTTAGCCTGAGCTACTTTTGGTATTGTGCCGCACTACCGCCATTATTTTGTATTTGTTACTTGTGATATGTTTTTAGGATGTAACTAATAAAATTGTTTTTATTGCATAATGCGGGTCCCTTGGTGGTTATTGGTGTTGCTTATTCATTGCCCTGCATGGTTCCATATTGTAGGTAGTTTTGGTGTTATTACCAGTATTGTTTCAGTCACATTCGGGAGAGGCTTAATCTCTTGCTTAATCAATTCCAGGCAATCATGGCAATCTCCAGAGTAAAAAGCATCATCAGAAAAAACATCTCCCTCCTTAACAATCCCCCCTTGAGGAGAAGGAAGGTGGGAAGCAGAGTTGAGGACATGACACCTAGAGATAGTCACAGTGTCCGGAAGAAGAAGATAACACTGCATACGAAGGTGTCTAGTAGCTGAGAGATGTTTTGGCTGAGTTTGCTGGAGAATTGCAGAAATGTCAGAAATCTGCAGATGGTGACCCAGGACAATATTAGAAGTCTTGTCCAGAAGAAGATGGCAGGTGTGAATGTCACGTATGCAGGAAGGGGTCCCCCGAGCAACTGGATCCAAGTGGGCTGAGTAGTAGCCCAGAGGCCTGTTTTTGCCCCCGTGGCTTTGAGTAAGGACCCCTATGGCATGTCTCTGATGTTCCATGACATAGAGGCAGGCTATAATTAGGCAGTCCTAGGGCAGGAGAGGAAGAGGCTGCTGGCTTTAACTGATTAAAACATCATTTTGTATCTTCTGTCAGTTAGAATAGAGTGTGCAGTATGCAGTCATACAGTGATTGCATGAGGATAGAAGCTTCTACGATTCAAGGGTAGTGATGTCGCGAAAATAAAATTTTCAGTTCGCGAACGGCGAACGCGAACTTCCGCAAATGTTCGCGAACGGGCGAACCGCCATAGACTTCAATAGACAGGTGAATTTAAAAAACCAAAGGGACTCTTTCTGGCCACAATAGTGATGGAAAAGTTGTTTCAAGGGGACTAACACCTGGACTGTGGCATGCCGGAGGGGGTTCCATGGCAAAACTCCCATGGAAAATTACGTAGTGGACGCAGAGTCGGGTTTTAATCTATAAAGGGCATAAATCACGTAACATTTCTAAATTGTTTAGAATAACATGCTTTAAAACATCCAGTGTGTGTATACGATCAGGTATGATGTTGTATCGATCAGGTAGTGTAAGGGTTACGCTCGCTTCACAGACATTGACAGACCAAACTCCCCTTTTAATGCACCGCAAACAACCGCAAACAGTCCATTTGCACAACCGCAAACTCCCCATTTGCACAAGGTTGGATACCAAGCTAGCCATGTCCCGGTGATGTCATTGAAGGCTTCTTCCTCCACCCAGCCACGTACAACACCAAGGGTCCCCGAAAGGTGAATTGAATTGATTTTTCAAACGGGGAGATGGTTATAAAAACGCTGGCTCCCTCCCCTTTGTTTTAATCCACGGTCACTGCGTCTGCGCCGTGCAATTTACAGTCACACCCGATATGAGTGGTGTCTTAACTAGTACTATTCCTATCAGTTTAATCCCTGTTACGTCCCATATCAGGGATTGCCTTTTTTGAAAAAAAATTTCGTCCGGGTACCTTCCACTGTGGTGTCCCAATAGCGACAAATTTTTGAAGGCCTCAGACTCCACCAGCTGGTATGGTAAAAGCTGGCGGGCTAAGAGTTCCGTCAATCCAGCTGTCAGACGCCGGGCAAGGGGGTGACTCTGTGACATTGGCTTCTTACGCTCAAACATTTCCTTAACAGACACCTGACTGTGGGCAGATGAGCAGGAACTGCTGAAGGTGAGAGGCGGAGTGGCGGTTGGTTGAGAGGGGGCAGGGAGGATAGCAGTGGTTGACATGGCTGAAGATGCTGGACCAGGAGGAGCATGGTGGCTTTGAGTTTGTGTGCTGCTTGTACGCATGTGTTGATCCCATAGGCGTTTGTGATGTGAGATCATGTGCCTTCGCAAAGCAGTTGTACCGAGGTGGGTGTTGGACTTCCCACGACTCAGTTTCTTTTGGCACAGGTTGCATATGGCATTGCTGTTATCAGAGGCAGATACACAAAAAAAATGCCACACTGCTGAGCTTTGCAATGACGGCATTCTGGTGGTGGCAACAGCATGCGTTGACTGGCGTGCTGTCTGGCTGACCCCAGGTGCTGATACATGCTGTCTGACTGTGCCACTAACTCCTTGCGACGACCTCCCCCTGCTTCCAACTTGTCTCCTCCTTCTCTCTGTCTCCCCTTCTGAACTTTCCCCCTCTTCTTCTCTTCGAGCAGGCACCCACGTGGCATCCGTGGACACATCGTCATCATCAACCGCTTCACTTGTATCTGACACCTCCGCAAAGGAAGCAGCAGCGGGTACAACATCATCATCATCATCATCACACTGTACGTCCATGTTTGTAATCCTGCCTGACTGAGACATATCCCTGTAATCTACATCATCTGGCAATAATGGTTGCGCATCACTAATTGCATCCAACTGATGTGTAAATAACTCCTCTGACGGATCAAGTGTGGTGGCTGTGGTGGTAGTGGTGGTGGCGGCAGCGGGCGGGTGCGTGGTAACTTGAGAGCAGGTGACCGAAGCTGAGCTGGAGGAGGATGGTGCGTCAAGGTTCTTAGCTGAAGCTGTTGAAGATTGGGTGTCCTGTCTAAGCCAGTCAACTATGTCCTCAGAATTTTTCAGGTTCAGGGTACGTGGCCTCTGAACACTGGGCATTATTCCAGGGCCAGTGGAAATCACAGCACCACGACCACGACGGCCCCTGCGGGGTGGCCTGCCTCTGCCTGTCATTTTTTTTTAGATAAGTGGTACTACGCGTGCTAGGTACTGTGCCACCCGGTATGAGTGGTGGTGGGCACTGGCAGTGGGCATACTACAGTCTGTGGAAGTCGGCCTGACACACACTGGCAGCAGGCAAGCAACTGAAATTAGACTAAAGTGTAAAAATTAAATGCCTGTGCCACACGGTATGAGTGGTGGTGGGCACTGGCAGTGGGCACACTACAGTCTGTGGAAGTCGGCCTGACACACACTGGCAGCAGGCAAGCAACTGAAATTAGACTAAAGTGTAAAAGTTCAATGCCTTATTTATCGGCAAGCTACTGTGCCACCCGGTATGAGTGGTGGTGGGCACTGGCAGTGGGCACACTACAGTCTGTGGAAGTCGGCCTGACACACACTGGCAGCAGGCAAGCAACTGAAATTAGACTAAAGTGTAAAAGTTTAATGCCTGTGCCACCCGGTATGAGTGGTGGTGGGCACTGGCAGTGGGCACACTACAGTCTGTGGAAGTCAGCCTGACACACACTTTCAGCAGGCAAGCAACTGAAATTAGACTAAATTGTAAAAATTAAATGCCTGTGCCACCCGGTATGAGTGGTGGTGGGCACTGGCTGTGGGCACAGTCAGTCTGTGAGTCGGCCTGACACTGGCAGCAGGCAAGCAACTGAAATTAGACTAAAGTGTAAAAATGAAATGCCTGTGCCACCCGGTATGAAGTGGTGGTGGGCACTGGCAATGGGCACACTACAGTCTGTGGAAGTCGGCCTGACACACACTCAGCAGCACGAAATTAGACTAAAATTAAGCAGGCAAGCAACTGAAATTAGACTAAAGTGTAAAAATGAAATGCCTGTGCCACCCGGTATGAGTGGTGGTGGGCACTGCCAGTGGGCACACTACAGTCTGTGGAAGTCGGCCTGACACACACTGGCAGCAGGCAAGCAACTGAAATTAGACTAAAGTGTAAAAATGAAATGCCTGTGCCACACGGTATGAGTGGTGGTGGGCACTGGCAGTGGGCACACTACAGTCTGTGGAAGTCGGCCTGACACACCCTGGCAGCAGGCAAGCAACTGAAATTAGACTAAAGTGTAAAAATTAAATGCCTGTGCCACACGGTATGAGTGGTGGTGGGCACTGGCAGTGGGCACACTACAGTCTGTGGAAGTCGGCCTGACACACACTGGCAGCAGGCAAGCAACTGAAATTAGACTAAAGTGTAAAAATGAAATGCCTGTGCCACCCGGTATGAGTGGTGGTGGGCACTGGCAGTGGGCACACTACAGTCTGTGGAAGTCGGCCTGACACACACTGGCTGGCAACTAACCTTAGATTAAAGGGTAAAAATGCCTTTGTTTGATGCAAAGTCCTGTGCCACACAGTGTGAGTGGTGGGCACTGGCAGTGAGCACTATGTAGTCTGTGGGCCTGCAGCTCCTCACACACACACAGGCAGGCCAGGCAACTGCAATATATATATGGAGAGAAAAAAAAGCAGACTAATGTAGCAGCCCTAAAAAGGGCTTTTTGCGGTGATATCAGGACGCTGTCCTTACAGCAGAGATCAGATGAGTCTTTCAGAACTGGAGTGGACACTGAATACACTAGCCTAGCTATCAGTTCCCCTATTAAGTCAGCAGCAACTACACTCTCCCTCCTCTCACTAAGACTGCAGCTTCAGAATGAATCTAAAATGGATGCTGTGCAGGAGGTGGGAGGGTCTGGGAGGGAGGGTATGCTGCTGATTGGCTGGAATGTGTCTGCTGACTGTGAGGTACAGGGTCAAAGTTTGCTCAATGATGATGTATAGGGGGCGGACCGAACATCGCATATGTTCGCCTACCGAGGCGAACGCGAACAAGCTATGTTCGCCGGGAACTGTTTGCCGGCGAATACTTCGGGCCATCTCTATTCAAGGGTGGCAATATGAGATGAGGAAGACCGGCAATTGTTTTGAAGTCGTTGGTTCTTGGATCTGCAAGATAGCCTTTTTCCTCTCTTCTGTAAGGTGTTTTGCACCAGGACTAAGGCATTTTCCGACGAACACTATTTTAGATTGACACCACTGGATTTTGTCTTTGGAAACCTTGCATCCCTGATCTGACAGGAAAAGGTGTAAGGAAAGCGAGGCATCTGAACACACGTGGGTGTCCTGTGTGTAGACCAAAAGATCATCCAGATACTGGAGCAGGACATCATCATAAATTTTCTTCCAATCTTCCAAGATAGAAGACATGGCTTTACTGAACTAGGATGGGCTATTTTGAGCTCCTTGTGACATGACTGTCAAGGTATACTGTAATCCTGCATGAGTGAAGGCAAAAAGGTATTGGCATTCGGGGTGTAAAGGCACAGAGAAAAAGGCATTAGCTAGGTCAATGACTGTAAAGGCCACTGGATTATGTACTACTGCAGAAAGCAGGGTGTGGGGGCTTGGAGTTTCCAAGACGGTTGCTTCATTCACAGCCCAGAGATCATGAACCATCCTGTAGGTGTCAGGTTGTCCTTTTTTACCTTTCTTCCTCACTGGATAAAGGGGAGTGTTACAAGGAGAGGTAGTGGGAATTATGGCACCAGCCTTTAAGAAGGCTGGTAACTGTTGAGTGACAGCGTCCAGCTGCGCTACAGACAAGGGATACTGCGGTTTGCGAGGGAGAACTGCACCTGGTTTCCGGTGTACCATCACAGGCTGC
Source organism: Bufotes viridis (assembly GCA_033119425.1). Classification (NCBI taxonomy): domain Eukaryota; kingdom Metazoa; phylum Chordata; class Amphibia; order Anura; family Bufonidae; genus Bufotes; species Bufotes viridis. The sequence continues at coordinate 68,622,465 of CM065591.1, forward strand.
ACCCAAAGCCTGCCTACATCCTGTGGTCCTTTTGCCCACAGCATCTCAGGTATGACAGATGAAACAGCAGCTGGAAGTGAACCTTCAGGTGGACAGTCTACTAGGGACATAAGAGCGGTCAACATGACTGTCTCCTCCGGCTGTAGGGGAGTGGAAAGGGTGACTGTACCAATGGGCTAAAACTGTATAGTGGCTTTCATTTTCTGTAGCAGATCTGCACCCAAAAGGTTAGATGGACATGTGGAGGAGACTACAAACTGTGAAAGCACTTCATTGGATGGCTGTGGTCCAAAAGAAACACTGAGCGGTTTTGCTAAGGGAGAAGATCGAGCATGGCCATCAATGCCGATGCCCTGCACAGTAATGTTGTCCAGGAAGGAGGGGTCGGGGATCTCATAACGTTGGATTACACTCCTGGCTGCACTAGTATCCACAAGAAAAGTGTGTATGTTTCCACCTATCTGCAGCTGCACTATAGGTGCAGGTCCAGAGTGGGGAAGGAGGAGGGCCATGGTGGGGTTGGCTCCTCCGATGTGTGTATCTGGCTTGCCCCTGTCCTAGGGGGCGTGGTACCCCTCCCTGTTGTGGTGGAGGAGGAGGGGGAGCAGGGGGAGCCTATGTAGACACAGGGGGCGGCCCCCTTCTTCCTCGCTGAGGAGGGTTATGCGGGCAATCTCTTCTGAAATGTCCAAGCTGCCCACACCCATAGCAGGGACGAGCAGGTCTGGTATCTCCCCCTGGGCAGAGGGGGGTACCCCTCAGCTGAGAGCATTACGCTAGCCCTGGGAGCTGCCTCTATGCCTTTAGCCACCAAGATTAACGTGTCAAGAGAAGCAGAACGATACTCTGGGCGAGCAGTCTTTAGATGTGAGGTTTTAATCCATTAGCAAAAGCACTGGACAGCATTCTAGTTTGTACTGGGTCCTGTTTAGAGAACCCCAGGTCCTTAAACATTTGCTCCATTCGGTTTGCAAATTTCTCCACTGACTCTGCCTTATCTTGTTTCATATCCTGAATTTGGATCTCCTGATCGGCCTGTCTGGTCCTAGCCCAAGTCTCTGATAATTTACAGAAATGCACTCCAGATTGATAGTTTTTTTTGTATTCTTCATCCCCATGGTTCGGGGCTGACAGTTTCTTAGCCATGGTTGGCCATAAAGAATCCCCTGCCTTAATTTGAGTAAGTCTGGACAGATCTCTCTATGTGGCAGAATGTGTTTTTCTGATTTGTTCTAATTCCCAATAGAAGGGCATGGGATGTTGTTCGAGTTCGGGGAGAGAGTTCACCAGATTGGTGGCCTGTGTAGGGTTAAAAGTCACATATATCCCCTGATGGTTCATTTCAGGGTTAGGCTTAGGGGTCTGGGCTTCTCTGGTCAGGACCTCTATTTGTCTGACTAACCTGGCCACCTACATGTCTCTTTCTCTCTCTCTGCATCTCCCCTCCTTTTCTACACTTCACATCTGCTCTGGCTCCCCCCCTGCTTCTCCTGGCAGGTGCATGAAGGAAGGGGTCTGACAGGAGCACTGACTGGGTCTTGAGGAGGTTTCGTCTCTTCTTCCTCCTGCTGCTCTTTCTGTCTCTGTGTCTCCACTCCCATCATGATGGGCACATTCAAGGGGATCAGGGGTGCAGTAGGACGGGCAACCTGACCCTCTGGTATGTAATATGTGCCGTCTGGATTTAACATGGAATACAGGGGGGTTATGGGCTTCAGCATTTTCCTTGCCGCCTCACTGACTGAGTTTTCACAGGGCTGCACTGTCTCTTCAAATGTTATCAACGGAGGATAGGGGCAACTCGGAGTGGACTGCCTGTCACCCTGTGGTGGGGGCTGGAAAGGGCAGAGAACCATCTGAACTGGGGGGAGTGTGTCTATGGACCGGAGCTGGGTCATCACAGAGGCCCTCCCACTTCTGGAAGGGTGGGGCCGGGGGGCTCCACAAGCAAGACACGTATCTTGGGCATCAGGATTCTGCTGCCCACAATGTGCGCTCGTCCATCCTGCTGGTCCCCTCACTGTCACCCCACTCAGTGGGCGGAGCCCCTTGGAGTGCAAATCACCAGAGTTTGCTCTACCGGCGCCATTATAGGGCCTTCATCTCATCTCTCCTCTGTTAGCAGCCAGGCAGTCTGCTGTTTGCTGCCAAACCTGTGCAGCACTCTGTAATCCTTCGTCACAAAACTTTCCACTGCACAGTGCCAACACTTTACTCCACATTGCTAAGGTTAACTCTCCATTTTCATGACCACCAGCTATTTTAATCAACTTTTTGTAATGCTTCACATGCTTGCTACCCTCTTCCGGGGCCACCAGCTGATGGGCTGTATATTTTCCCTCAGGCAGAGAGTTCGAGTGTCCCATTGATTTATTCATTTACAACCAAGACAGAAGCAGGCACCTCCTCTTTTACACTCCCAAGCAGAGCTCACCCCTGTGCAGGATATTAACTGTTTCTTCCCTGGCTACCACGCCTGGTCTGCCAGTCCCGGACTAACCGTCTGCCACTCCAGGCAGATAATTTATAGTTCTCCCGGGGCTACCCGGGGTCACACCCTCCGTCAATAAGACAGATAAATCAGTAATTCTTAAATCAAGCCTTGTCCCGGAGCACCCGGGGCTAATCCCTCTGTCTGGACAGAACAGATAATTTAGTAGCCCCTAATGCGGCTCTGCCTCCTGCCAGGGGAAATCTCTTGCTCTGCCTAGCCATTAACTGTGAAGGTGCCTGACACAAACCACACAGACAAAACACAACCACAGAAGAGCAAATTCTAATTTTCCCTCTAAGGTTCTAGGAATTCAGAATTTTATATCAATCGAAGTTGCTACTACGTACGTGACATCAACAGCAGAACAGATTACAACAGCACAGTGGAGTACGGCAAGAAGCATATGAGATGACCAGAATTTTCTCACCATGTCTCTGAGGTTGCAGTCCTTGTCCTCAAGCATGGTCTACTGTGCTCTGCGAACCCCAAACTTCGGCTAGCGAAGCTACATCTCCTGAGCCCCACATATCGGGCGCCAACTGTGGAAGATGCCCTCAATCAGGGCTGATTATGTTTGCTCTACTGCTCCAAATTAATAGAAGCCCAAGGGTTTTATGTGCACGGAAGAAAATAACTGTGACACACACACTGGGGTCAAAGCAAATTCTCCTTTATTACAGGAAGTACAGCAGTTTAAAAAGACATCAGAGGGGCATTCCCCCTAAAGGCATGTGGCATTGTGACATTGGCTAGAACAGGGGTAGGCAACCTCCGGCACTCCAGATGTTGTGAAACTACAACTCCCAGCATGCATAATTGCTCTGCTCTTCTCAGAACTCCCGTAGAAATGAATGGGGCATACTGGTAGTTGTAGTTTCACAACATCTGGAGTGCCGGAGGTTGCTGATCAATTGGCTACAATATGAAAATATGAAAAGAGATAACACTTGGCATCTGCGCATTGTGCATTGTTTTACTAACTCTGGTATGTGAAATATGTAAATATCTAGCTGCAATCTCCATAATGTAATGGAGTCTTCACTAACAGCAGAAAAGCTTATATGATGTAGCTAGGAAGCGTGTTCTCTTCGGTAGGATGAAACCTTCATGCTCTAGAGAAGATAAAGCATTGTCTGAGAGCTGGAGTATATGGGAGCTTTCTTAGATGATTCAAAGACTATAGTCCACATCTCTAGTGATAAATTTGTCTTACAAGTAAAACAACGGAAAAGTTGCAATTTACTCCAAAATAAAAACAAAGCCAGTTTGATAAATCAGAGCTTAAATGTGTAAAATATATAAAAAAAATAGTTCTATCGATCTTGATGTATAGATGCACATGGCTTAAACGCTGCAGATTCTCTTCAGTGCAATTTCATGTGGAATATCCACCTCATTTACAGTACAAGCAAAGTTAAGGAGATTTTAGAAATCTAATTTCTAAATCTCAATGCCAGAACCAAGATCACTACATAAGAACAAAACACTGGAAATAAGCATAGTACATAAATACAGCACCCAGAATCAAGCGCTTCACATAAATGCAGCACCCAGACCCAAGCTCACTATTACAGTGTCTGTTCACTGTGCGCTATTGTATGCCATGTGGGCTGTTTGCTGCTTTCCGTGCTTACTGGCCTGAGATACTTGTGGGTGTGAACTGTACCTCTCTGACTTGTATATCTCCCTTCTCTGTATCTTTATGGAGAAGCTATCTATTACATGTCTGTTACCATGTTGGCTGTTTGCTGGATACTAGAGGATGTATAGCAAGGTTAATTTCTCAGTATGGTGGTGCACATTCGTTTCGGTCTGTGCATACTGGCAGCGGTTGTTTCTGGTTGTGAATTGCACCACTGTGACGTGTATTTCTCTCCAGTCTGGTCCTTGTGGGGTTAATTACCCTGTCTGTGTCTGCACCCTTCTGAGTCTGCACCTATTGTCATGTGCTCGTTCATTCCACTATTGAGTGGTGTCATTTTTGGACTAGAGTACTATCTGAAGTGTGTGTCCAGACCTGGGCAATTGTAGCAATGAATGCTGGGATCTCTGGATCCATGTGAGGTGCAGGGCTTGTTCTAACTTTTTTAGAAAGAAATTGTCATGTACTATAGGATATTTTATTTTCTTTTTTTTTACATTACTTATGGGATAACCTCTTTAAGTTGATTTGAGGTCTGTTTTGATGGCACAGTTTCCTCAGTTTGTATTATAGAAGGCGAATGGCAACAGTAGGAATTTTTAATTACTGCAAATGATGATTTATTTCATTCACACACATTAGATATCTATAGTTATGCATTATATGAAATCACAATGTAAGTCATTTATTGTCATGTATATGGATACATCATCAGAGCAGCTACACTCAGCTTTATTCAATACTACAACTTAATGTGATGCACAGATGGAGCCATTAAAATATTTTCCATACATTTTTCTGTGAAAACGGATTTAATATTGCGCATTTAGATTCATGTTGAGACTTACCGTAAACATGTTGGTGGGAAAATGTTCAAAGTGTCATTTCATTTGGTTTCCTACTTTTATTCCTGACGTACAGTATGGATGTAAAGCAGATATATCCGTTGGCAAGCTCACAGTGCAGATATTCTCAACAGATATGGTTTTTGGCAGCATTGTTTGGGTAACTGAGGAAGTGTCATGTACACAAATCCAAATCTTTATTTGACCTTCACCTTATTGAGTCCCATCTGTTTTCAGCCCATTCATATCAGCCAAAAAACACTCCAAATTTTTAGAGAAGGAAAATGTATTTAACTTCATTATTGTATCACCCATTTCTCCTGAACGGAATTCATGATTTATTTTCAGGACATATAATAAAAATAATAAAATCTTATAATAGAAACTCATTAAAATAGCATACAATGTTCAGTTATTTAAAATGATGATCATAACTCACCCATAATAGTTTACAAGGGTTTTAATGGATTAGAAAAACATGGCTGCTTTCTTTTCAGAGCAGTTCCACACTTGCCCGCACTTTGTGGTGTTACACTAGGAAAATGACAACCCATGTACAGATTTGGTTTGGTGCTATTATTGGAATAAAATAGCTTTTTTTTTTTTTTTTTTTTTAATTCTAATCCCTGACAAGCCCCTTTAATTCATTTAAAAACAATCTGTTACTGGACAAACACCTTTAAAGGCTATGATCAGGGGGTCATTTTATATGACTTCATTTACTCATTTTGGGTTACAAAAATCACTTTTTACAACTGGTCTTTTTCTCTGCAGAGTAAGGCCTCATTCACATTTCCATGTCCGTTTGACTTCCCTAAAAAATACATTTGTGTGAAAATGTCCATAAAGGATCCATGTTAGGTATATGTGTCTGTTTGTTACCCTCCGTGTGTCATCCGTATTTCATGGATATTGCTCAGCTAAAAATTTGTTTTCAGAGCATCTCCTACCAGTGGTCAGTGAAAAATGGACTAAACATGCATTACATCCGTGTTCTGTCATAATTTTTTCACGAATCCCTAGACTTAAATGGGCGTGTTTTATCCCCATCACTGGCCAAAGTAGCGCCTGTAATTTTTTTCACTCACCCACGGTCAGTGGAAAACCATTAATGTGTGAACAAACACATTAAAAGTCAATAAGTATGTGTGCTGCTCATGGAGAACACCAACATAAGGCCTTATTCACACGTCCGTAGTGTTTATGGATCCGTAAATTGCGGATCCATAAACACACCCTGCCGGCAGCCACATAGAAATGTCTATTCTTGTCCGCAATTGCGGGCCAGAATAGGACATGCTCTACTTTTTTGCGGAGCTGCGGCCGTAAGATCGGCGGCGCGCTCCGCAAAAACTGATGCGGAGAGCACAGTGTGTGCTCTCCGCATCGTTCCGTGCCCCATTCACAGTCAATGGGTCCGCATGTATTCCGCAGAATTGCGGAATACATGCGGACGACATTGCAGACGTGTGAATAAGGCCTCATGCACACGACCGTTTTTTTATGCTGTCCGCAAAAAGGGGTTCCGTTGTTCAGTGATCCGTGTCCGTTTTTGCCCTCCGTTGTGTTTCCGTGTGTCTTCCGTTTTTTTTAGCGGACATGACCCAAAAGATTTTACCAAAAGACAGGCTGACAATTTTTCTCAAGTGCCTGCCAAGGGATCCGCAAAAAAAACGGACACGGAACACGGATGACACACGGATGGCCATCCGCATTTTTTCACGGACCCATTGACTTGAATGGGTCCGTGAACCGTTATTCACGGACAAGAATAGGACAGGTTATATTTTTTTGACGGACTGGAATCACGGACCACGGACGCGGAGGACAAACGGTGCATTTGCCGAGGTTTCCACGGACCCATTGAAAACCAATGGGTCCGCAGAAAATCACGAAAAACGGAGCAACGGACACGGAATCAAACAACGGTCGTGTGCATGAGGCCTAAGGCCTAACACGTCTGTGATTCACTGAAGTGTGAACAAGACCTAAATTGCTCTCAGTTTTACACTGAACGTCAGGTTGCTGCTTTGACGGCTCAGTGTATAGATCCTATCCCTGAACTCCTGACAGCTCATAAACACTCATTATAGCTAAATTCTTATAAAACTGATACGAATATGGTTTAAATGAGCACTTATGAAATGTCAAGAGTTCATAGATAAGGGTTACACATGAGCTTTCGGAGTTGCTGTCTGACAGGTTCCGTGTTAAAGGGGCTCTCCGGGCTCTCCTATATTGATGACCTATAAGTAAAATTTAATGGTAAGAAATTTTTTTTCCCCTGAAGGTGTTTATAGCCTTCAAAGCATATTATAGAACAGATCTGTTATAGATCGCTCTATGCCCGCTATACATTTTCTTGTACAGTTTAAGTTCACAAACGAATTCCAGAGATGAAAAGTGCTCTGAAAATTCAGTGTTTGTTAAAAAATTCCTGTTTTGCATTTGTATTTGTGCCATTTAACCCTTTAAGGACCAGAGGTTTTTTACTTTTTGAGTTTTCGTTTTGCGCTCCCTGCCTTCCCATAGCCATAGCTTTTTTCTTTTTCGGTTCACATAGCCATATGAGGGCTTGTTTTTTGCGGGACAAGTTGTACTTTCCAACGCCACCATTTAATATTGCATATGATGTAGTGGGAAGCGGGTAAAAAATTCCAAATGGGGTGAAATTGCAAAAAAAAAGCAATTCCACCACAGTTTTGCGGCTTTTTAAATTCCGATGTTCGATGTGCGATAAAACTGACTGGTTACTTTTACTCTACAGGTCAGTAAGAATACGGAGATACCCTATATGTATAGGTTTTGTCTTGTGTTTTGATAGTGAAAAAAAAATTCTAAAGTGGGAAAAAATCAGTTTTACTTTTTTATTACCATATTTTGACCCCTATAACTTTTTTATAATTATATGTACAGAGCTGTATGTGGGCTCATTTTATGCGTCATAATCTTATCTTTTTATTGATACCATTTTGGGGTGTGTATGACTTTTCGATCACCTTTTATGTAATTTTTGGTGGAAAATGAAGCGACCAAAAATGGCGAATCCGCCATTTGGACGCTTTTTTCCGTTTTGCTGTTTGACGTATGGGGAATATTTTTTAATATTTTTATACTATGGGCGTTTTTGCAAATTGCGACACCCGTGATGTGTATTTTTTTATTTTATTTTTATTTTTTTTATTTTTATTTTAGCAAAAGGGGGGTGATTTGAACTTTTATGTTTTTTTTATTTATTTATTTTTTTAACTTTTTTTTTTACACTTTTATATAGTTCCCATAGGGAACTATAATTTACAATCATCTGATTGCGATTTTCATACATTCCAATGCAATAGCATTTGAATATATGAAAAAATTGCATATTTCCTATGAAGCCTATTACAGGCAAGGCTCCATAGGAAATACTATACAGCAGCCTGGGTTTCATTCATAGAGACCCAGGCTACTACAGGCGCGCTCCGGCTCCTCCGATCGCCACACAGGGGAGCCGGAGCGCAAACCGAAAGTAAAACTTTCGGTCTGTGCGCACTCAGATGCCGTGGTCAGGATTGACGACGGCATCTGAGGGGTTAAATGTCCACGATCGGCATCGCTGCCGGTCAAGGACATTAGCCGCAGGTGTCTGCTACAGGAACCACGCGGACACCCGCTGCTAAGGCGCCCGCATGGAGCAGGAGCGGGCGCCATCTTTAAAGACCGGACACAGGACGTACATGTATGTCCTGTGTCCTTAAGAGGTTAAAGGGAGTCTGTCACCAGAAAATGCACTATTAAACCGGGCACAGTGTCTTGTAGGGCTAGCTCCCCTGAATGTAATGATACCTGTCACTTAGAGAACCGCTGCTTCATTTTGGAGAAAAAGTACTTAATCTTTTTGCATTTAAGTGAACCAAGGGCGGGCTCAAATCACTCCGTGCATTCTTTCCTGCATACGGAGCAAAAGTATGCAATGTTTGGGGGATGAAAAGTAATCTTTATGGGACTGGAGAACCCCTTTAATATAAAATCCAAAAAAGCAGTTCAGTGATTCAGTGCTGGTGTAGCCGATTATTACATTTATTTATATAGTTTATCAAATATGTGTTTGTAAAAAAATCAAAGACCTATTTTAAGCCTCTGTAATATTTATCTTAGCATCTGATTTCCATTTTAAGAAATAAGTGCTTCAACTTATCTGACGCGCAGTAATTGTGTTACTTAAAGACGTCATAGAAGCTGTGTGATAAAGACTCCTGTAGGGAGCGATGAAGCTTGTCAACCGCACAAATAGGCTTGTTACTGAATGGTCAATTCACTGGCAATCCAAAGCAAGTGGGAAGCCACAAGTCACAAGCATCTAATCCAGATAGAGTTCAATTCATGTATCTAGGCCATTTGCAAAAATGAGATGCTGGATAAAAGAAGCTAATGAAAAGAACATGCTGAATATTGCTGCTCTTTATTAGCTTGGCCAGTAAGGATGCGCTATTTGAGGTTAGAATAATTCCTTGTTCTGCAATATTTTGTATTAATTTCAGACACTGTCATATCGCTAGGATATAGGCACGTCTCTGGGACATGCTCCTATTTTCAGAACTGGGCCCCCGAAGTGAAGGAGAGTGGGTTGTGCTCTCTATTCACGTCTATAGATGTTTCAAAAATATTTTTAAAAACTCCCATAGCACTGAATGGAGAGCGCATTGCGTGTGCATAGCCACCACTTCATTCAAATAGCTGAGCCAGCACTATTTTCAGAACCCATATATTAGTGAATGGACCGTGCTTGTGTGGTGCGCTCTCCTTCAATAGAGGGGGTCCAGTTCAGGAGATAGGAGTGGGTCTCAAAGGTGGAGCCTGCACCTATCTTACATTTTAGCGATATACCATCAATATTTGAGATGGAAATACCTCTTAATCAAAGAACTACACTATAATGGTATAGTAGAGAAGCAATCAAATAGGAGCCAGCTCTCACGTTGGCCGCACTAACCTTTCCCCTGATTGGTCCTCTGGTTGAGCCTCGCCGGACCTCTAGCTTCGCTGGATGGCTTCGCTGCCCGGCCATTCTGCCAGTGTCACCACAACGTCTAAAGTGGTAACAGCAGGGGGAGACAGGTATCATGCATTTGTGACAATAAAGTCTAAAATTGTGGTTCTTAAAGTAAATCTGTCACAGGAAATTCTGCATTTAAAAATCCTGCCAGAATGCAGTGATTCCGAGAACAGGGGAAAGAAATATATGTGGTCAAAATGAAGCAGTGTTTAGGGTACTTTGTGCAGATGGCAAGGGGCATGTCTTCACGAGAAAGGGGCTTGGCTTCACTGAAAAGTGGGCCAAAATATGCGGCAAAAATTTTGGTGCATTTTTAGAGTAAAACTACGCCGACTTATAGGTTGCATAAACTTAGACTAGACAGTTTTTTTGTGCATGGACAAATTTTCGGTGCATGGACAGAATTTTTGCCCCATGGACACATTATTGGAGCAAGTAGGGAATTCTAACTTAAAGGGGTTATCCTGGAAAAAGTAATGATGACATCCTCAGGAATTAGCATTATGACATGCAATAAGGCATGTTATGATGTAAACCCTAGGACCTTAGGGATCAGTAGAGTTTTTTTTATTTATTTTTTTTACCGACAGGATTTTTTCCTGTTTGAAGCAGAAGACCACAGGAATCTCATGTTTAATAGACAAGTCATTCATATTTTCAAAATTTGGGGAAATATTATGTAGAAGCATGTCAGTCTGATTCTCCATTTTCTGTCTTGTAGGCATCCAATGCTCCTAGACACTTCAAAACTAGCAAATAAGGAGGAGTGGGATTTGATTGAGTACTTTTTCTCCTACAGAGGATTTAAATGACTTTGTTTACTCTGGATTTACTCCATGACTTCATTCTAAATGCACATATCTTCAGGATAAGCTAGGCATCTTTCCATTGCATAAAATTATACTGGGTATAAAAATATGGTTTCTAAAGTGTGTACTAAATAGCTTATTCAGTGTGAATAACCTAGGTAGATGGGAGCACCACTGTACAGGAAGAAAGATAAAGGGTTGATAAAGAATTCTCAGGATTGACAGAATCTCAGAGGTTGGACCGCCAATGATCTATATAGGATGGTAATATGCTAGTGTTTCACATATCATCACCTTTTAGCTTTTTGAAAATAAAAACATTATAACTTTATAAGATGGTGGCACCGCCTTTAAGGAAATGATTGGTTATTAAGGTAACATGCATACTTGTACCAATGAAGAAGTAATTTTATTGAATAGAACACAATATATGTAAGCATTTGCTGATATGGCCTGTTTATGACCATGGATGGAGGAATCTCAGATACCACCTTCTCATCAGTGTTACTGGTTACTGGGGAAATCTTTTTGTCACAAATGCATACTCTTAAACGATCAACTTTTTGTCTTTATCCCTCCCTCAGTACTGTATAATTTAGATACAGGACTATTCTTAAGCGGATTTTTCCACAAATTTAAAACTATTTAGGCTGGGTTCACATCATGTTTTTCCCATCTGTTTAACGTATACAAGAACGTATACGTTAAATGTATGCCTCAGACTGATGCAATACAGTGGCATCCATTCACCATAGAGTTCCATTGTAAAAAAGTATACTTTGTTTACCAAATATACGTTTTTTCTTACCGGACTGTGCAGGATACAAGAAAGTGATGTGCTGCGTTTTTCTGTCCTTTTTTTTGTAACATATATGTCAAATTGAGGCATAAAACGTAATGTGAACCCACCCTTACTCCCTTTCCTTCTTATCTGGAGGACATTCTTCCCTTTCTGTTGGTGGGCAGGAACTTACAATCAATTGCCTGCATCTCCAAGGATGTATTGATGATCCCAGGAGATACATAAAGTATGCAATGCTTCCACAATGTCCTTCTCCTCTGTGTAGAAAAAGATATAGCTATATATTTTTAGCAATTTAAAAGTAGAGACAAGTGAATGAAAGGTGTCTGGGCCACTTCACCTGCTATTACGGCATAGGCTATCATTATGCTGGGGAAGGTGGACCAGAATGATAAACAGCAGGGCACACTTCCAGAACGGAAAAATGTAATACATAGAGATGAGCAAATTTATCAAAGATTTGATTTGGTTGGTTCGCCAACTTTTACGAAAAGATTTAATTAGATCCAAATTTATTTGTGGCGAATCGAGTTAAAAAACAGCTATTTCCTGGCTGCAAAGAGCCTGTATAGTGGTGTAGAAAACTGTGCCTTGCAGTAACATGCATAGGGAGTCTGCTGTGGTAGTTAAACAATACTGTGAGTCAGTATGACACGCACATGACAGGTGTTGCTCTTAGAATCACTGCACACTTCACTTATTTGGGCAGTTACGGTCCCAAAACTGACCAAATGACTCAAGTGTGAACTCAGCCTTACGGGTTGATGTTAGCATCAAGAAGAAGCGCACTCCTTTTACACCGTCGTCAGCTGATTCCACATAGATGTCTACAGAACCTGTTCTATTAAAAGCTTATACAAGTAGAGTGGAGAGGGTGTCAGCAGTAAGTTTGTGTTGATGTCACTGATTATTTTGCCGATAATCTGATCCATTAGAACAATAACCCCCAAAAAACGGATCCTGTCTGTTGAGCATTCGCCTTCACTTGGTCAGCATTTTGTCAGTAATCCATCAGTATTGCTAAAACCAAAAAAAACAGGAGTGGATCCAAAACAGAGATGACGCGTGAATAAAATATTTGCATGTCTTCTGTGTTTTGTACCCATTCCTGCTTTTGGCTACCAAATCATAAGCCAATTCTGACGGGACCATACAGGCCTTACAGCTGCTACATAGACGGGATCGATTGTGCGTCTCATTTTTCCTTCTATCTGACAGATCAGAAGAAGGGTCAAATAAATGATGATGTCAACCAGGCCAAAAGGCAAAATAGTGTCCGAGTTATGAAGTGAGCAGGATGGGAACAGCATGAGGAGACCACAGAGTGGCCCAGTGATATAGTGGTGATGTGGCAGCAGCATAAGGAGACCACAGAGAGGTGAAGTGGCAGCAGCATGAGGAGATTACAGAGTGGCTCAGAGACATAGTGTTAAGGTGGCAGCAGCATGAGGAGACCACAGAGTAGTGATATGGCAGCAGCATGAGGAGACCACAGATTTGTGAAGTGGCAGCATAAGGAGACCATAGAGTGGCTCAGAGAGATAGTGTTGAGGTGGCAGCAGCATACGGATACCACAGAGTAGTGATGTGCCATCAGCAAGAGGAGACCACAGAGTGGTGAAGTGGCAGCATCATGAGGAGACCACAGAGTGGCCCAGAGACATAGTGTTGAAGTGGCAGCAGCATGAGAAGATGACAGAGTGGTGAGGGGGCAGCACCATTAGGAGACCACAGAGTGGCCCAGTGACAGTGTGGGTATGTGGGGGGCAATACTAGTGCCAACTGAAGATGGTGGCTGACAGAAGGAGCACTTGGCAGCAGGTGTTTTTTTAGGAGGGTGGCAGCATCAGAATAGTAGCTGAAGCAGGTAGCCAGAAGAAACAGGTCTCTTTTGTCAAAGTGTTGGTGTAGCACCATTGTCTGATCCACGCCTGATTCATTTTCACAAAGGTCAGTTTCTCTACATTTTGAGTGGATAGGCGAGTTCTCCTTGGGGTAACTATGGCCCCGCCACACTAAACACCCCCTCTGATGCCATACTGCTGGCCGGGCAGCAAATCTTGTCCAGGGCAAACTCAGCCAGTTGCAACCACAGATAGAGTTTGGCTGCGTAGTAGTCCATGGGATCTTTAATGTGGTGGGGCATGGTGCACTCCAAGCATGCCATAACCTGCTGGTTTAGGTTCTGCTCTATGTCTAACTGCTGGTGAGTAGTTTCTTCAGTAGGCTGGTGAAGAAAACTGTATATACTGTAAATGATAGGCACTCTACATCCAGAATCACTTCAAGCTAGCGACATTTATTTAAAAGAAACCCTGACACTCATACAAAAAATTAAAAATGAAATAGAAAATAACTGATTAAAAAGGTTTTCCGCCTGTGATTAGGTCACACTCATGGGAAATGCTGAAATTGTCATGCACCATACAAATCACTGCTAGTGACCAAATCCCTTTTAGAATGTTGTCCTCGTAGAAAAAGTAGTATATTCAATTCTTCCATATGTATATTATGCATCTGATATGCCTTGATACCACTAGTAATAATCATTAATTTGAAATAAATATTGCACAGTCACTGATGTTAATGTCCCAAACGATTCATTACATAATCATACCACAATGTAATTGGGGATGTTATATGATTAAACTGCGATCTTGATAGTGATACTGAATAGTGTTGATCACGAATTTTTGAATTGCGAATTTTAATCGCGAATAATACTTTGAGAATTCGCGAATATTTAGAATATCGCAAAATATATTCGCAATTGCGAATATTCGTTTTTATGCGAATTTTTTATATGCTAATTTTCGCAAGCAAGAAAACAATGTCATTATTTTGTGATTGCGAAAATTCACATTAAAAAATTGGCTGAAATTTGCATAAAATGTTGCATAAAATTTGCATAAAAATTTGCATACACTGGCATTTAAAAGATACCTTTTAAATACCAGTTTATGCGAATTTTTATGCAAATTCTATGCGAATTTTTGTGCACATTTTCGCAATCAAGAAAATAATGACTGGAGATTACGAATTTGCGAATTTTCGAATATATGGCGAATATTCGCCCAAATATTCGCGAAATATCGCAAATTCGAATATTGCCCCTGCTGCTCATCATACTGAATACCATAAAAGTTGTATAGCTGAATATCAAGGAATGTCCAGACGTAACAAATCTGTTATCGTAGCTGTTCCATTCAATATGCGTTGTCTCCATTCACATTAATACATAATGTTTCTTGTATGTCTGGATCCCAATGATGCTCAATATGGGGTTAAATATTCCTCAAATATCCCTCTATTTGTCATTCTATATGACAATGGTTGTAATAAATGTTCAATCCTCTATGCAGATTATCCACACTATCGCGTGCTACAAGTTTGTTACTCACTGTTTGATGTGCAGGAGCGGAGACTAGTGATGAGCAAGCACCAACGTATTCGGGTGTTCGGCCCGAACACATTGCTATATTCGTGTGCTCGGCCAAGGGCCCGAGTATAATGGAAGTCAATGGGAGACAACCAGTCACCCCCTACTCTGAAGAGGGGAGGGTGCCTGGTCCATTGGAAAAGATCATAAAGTGACAGAAACACCACCGAAATGGAACAGCATGGGGACTATGTCTGGATGCATCTTGGACTCCCAGGTCGCTGCTGGGAACTATGTTGTCCGAGTTGTACGCCACTTTTACAGACTGACAAAAATACGCACAAGCCCCCTCAAAAAAATCAATCTCACAGGGAAAATTGTTAGGAAACATTCTTTCCTGTATATTCAATTGCATATTAAGTGCAAGTACTGCCAAAAATTACAAGCAAGAGGCACTCCGAAACAGCCTGTATATCACATAAAGGAGGGCCTCATTCACATTGTGGTACAATTGTTCAGGTAGTGGGACTCCTACACTCATAGAGCCTATGCACTAAGTGAAAGGGCTGCCAAAAATTACAAGGAACCGGCGGCCGCTCACTGACCCAGCAACACGGCCGGACCCGAACAGTCACATGATGGGCTGGGCTCAGGGCGGCTGGGGCCTGGGGGCGTGACTGCACAGCGGCGTGAAAACCGGGAAGAGCAGGGGCAGCTAGCCTAGAGCGCCTGAGGCGATGCGATCTCACTCTCTGACACTCACCAGCAGCCAGCCAGAGAGAGAAGAAGTAGAAGCTAGTAGCCGCCCAGCAGCAACTCAGGACAGGACAAGGACAGCTGGTAGGATTGGAACTACTTAGTTGTTCAACTAGAGTCTGATGGATCATTATACATCAACATACATCAATATAAGTTGCGGGCATATAGCCTAGGCCTAGCTGCCTAGCCAGGACCTAAAGAGCTGCAAAGCTATAACCCTCAACATGCCCTGACAGGCTCAGCAACAGATTATAAGAGAATGCTGAGGATTGTAGTATCACAGGGATATAGAAGCAGTAAACATGGTAGATGGAGCAGTCACAGATCTTATATGAGGTCATTCTGGCCATTTGGGGCCACTGGGCAGGCTATATCCATTCGATACTACAATCCCCAGCATTCTCTTATAATCTGTTCCTGTCAGGGCATGCTGAGGATTAGGCCGCAGATACACACGGCCGTGAGCGGTCCGTGGTATCCCGGCCTGGAATCCTGCAGAGAGCAGGAGCGCACAGCGTCCTTGGTTGCTATGATGCCGTGCGCTTCGTGCCGCCGCTGCAGTACTGTAATACACTGGTATGATCTATACCATTGTATTACAGTACTGTAGCGGCAGCACGAAGCGCATGCCGTAAATCGTGCGATTTACGAGTAAGCGAACAATCTAATACACAGGCTTGTTTCTTTAGCTATGGCTTAAGTTATGGTAGTTATTCTCCACCATTCTTAATAGGTGGCTTTTTTGCAACATATAACTCTCTTTTAATTTAAATGCTGAGAAAGGGGTGGAACATATGTGATGTCATGATATGGGCAGATCATCTGATAAGGGGGGAGGGGGGCGGCAATTTTTATCTTGTCTAGGGCTGTAAAAATCCTTGCACCAGCCCTGCCTGCTGGTGAGCTGACCCTCTAAAACATTAGGGGAGAGGGCTTTCTGGTGAGATAATGCTCTAAAACATTATAAGCGAGTGCCTGCTGGTGAGCTGATGCTCTAAAACATTATATGCTAGTGCCTGCAGGTGAGCTGATGCTCTACAACATTATATGTGAGTGTCTGCAGGTGAGCTGACGCTCTAAAACATTCTATGCGAGTCTCTGCAGGTGAGCTGATGCTCTAAAACAGGGGTGCACAATCTGTGGCCCGCTGGTCGCATGCGGCCTCCAGAACCAAGTTTTGCGGCCCCCGTCAGCATGTTCTTCCCGTTCTTGGTCGGTCACCATGGTTCAGATTTTCAGTTTACGAGGAAAAAGCCAGGATTCGATTTCTTGATGAAGGACGCAGAGCAGTTCCTCCCCTGTGTGACTCTGTTTGCCCAGAAAAACTAGGTGCAGAACAGCGTGACACAGCCGTGCCCTGCACATGTTGTATGATGGTGAGGCACTGTGAATTGTGAAAAGTTGCTGGTGTGGCTGGGCAGGAACCACATTTATCTATTGGGCCGTAAAAGACATATGTAGTCCTTAACTGTAGTTACAGCTCCACATGTCGGCGCTGCCTTGCACTTTGGCAGTCACTGACAGGCTCAAGGACTGGCTCACCTTCTGTTCTACATATGTGTGCTGGGCTGGTATCAGCTCGTCACAAGCCATCAGTTCTCTGAAAGGTGCAGAATCCACCACTTGGAAAGGCAGGGACTGCAGCATCAGCAACTTAGCCAGAAGCACGCTCATCTTCTGCGCCGTTAGATGAGTGCACGCATACTGTTGTCTCTTGGCAAACGCTTCGGTGAGTGATATTCCAGGCTGGTAGGCTCCTGCAAAGCGGATGGTCTACCTTTGACACCTTTGGCTCCCGACCTCCCACTGCTGCCACCCTGCTGACTCACAGCCAGGCTGTCACCCTGCTGGCTCAGCCGCTGCCTCACACACAAGCTGCCACCCCTTCTTCACCCTGCTCCCAAGTGCGATTGTCTACATCATCATCATCATCCGTTACTGTCTGCATGTCACTGATGCTCCTGTCCCTGAGATCATTGAGGGGGACATGACCGCTCGCAACACCTGCTCCCATGCGACTCTCCTCATCACTACTTGCCCGCCTACCGGAGGAAGTGGTGGATGTCTCCTCCAGATCTTGGCTGGGCAGTAGCCGCTGACTGTCCTCTAGTACCTCGTCCTTGCTGAAAAGTGGAGCCGAGCCTATGGCATATAATATTTCTCGCGCTTAAGGAACTAAAAAAGACAGAGGAAGATTAAGGACAGGTGGGGGCACAGGGCGCAGAACGGGTGATGGGACGTACGTATTTTCTTTTTCTACACCATGAAAATTGCTGTAGTACATTGTAACCTCACTGCTGAATGGCAATTATGACATATATTTTTTCCCTTTTTTCCTATTTTTAGGAAATTGGGATTCGGTGCAAATCGAATTTTTCCGGAAATTCGGATCGAATTCCACTTTGTCAACTTTGATTCGTTTATCTCTAGTAATGTAATATTTTTATTGTGTATTTATTGCAATAATACTTTATTTGAAAAGCCATATTGATCGCATAGTAATATTTTTGAGTGAGAACCCCTTTAAAGGGATATTCCCATTAAAGACATTCCTGGTCTATCCACTTAATATGTCATACATTTCTGAGATAGGAATAACTCTTTAATCTTTAGGATAAGAACATATGAGTTGCATACACAGAAAATAACCTGCAGCTTGTCATTAAAAGATAGTCCATCTGTAAAGAACCATTTTCCATCATTCCACACATTTCTATTAGTTTAAGCTTATCATTTTGCTGCCATTGAATGCAAGCACAAAATCATTCTGCAACATTATCTGTAGGTCTGTGACTATTAGTATCAAGAAGGCAGTGAAGATCGGGGAAAACAGCAATATTAGTTTTTAAAAAAATGAAAAACTGTCCAACGTCAGCCTATTCTGTACAATGTCTGAAATGATAACAAAAAATAAGTCTATGCGTATGTCTCACATGGTGCCATCGTTCCTTAACACAGAATACAGATTAGAACACTGTTTCGCTGCTTACTGGACTACTGCAGCAGTAACCTTCCTTGCCTGCAATGGAGACTAGGCAGGTTAATGCCACCTTCCTGCCATATCCAGTGATGTACGTTTTTTAGACCCCCCACGACTGTCCCACTATGGCCCCCACTCAACCAAGTTACAGAGAGCACATCTGTCTTCACTCTGCATTGTCTCCTGCTATGCTCTGACACTGTTCAGTCAGATGGGACAGCCTTCAAGCCATGAAGAAGACCTTAAAGGGTTTGTCCGGGTTCAGAGCTGAAACTGGACTTAATTAACTCCATTTTCACCCAGGTAGCCCTCTTGACTTAAACATGGGAGCAGTTCATGCTCCGATGCTCTCCTTTGCCCTGCGCTAAATCACGAAGGGCAAAGGCATTTTCAGGAGTTCTGGTGACGAACCGGGCTCCCCATTGGGCTGCCAGAAAGCCCGGTGACATCAACGGCATTGATAGGCGGGCCTTAGTGCTTCCCTAGCCTGTAAAACGGCTAGGGAAGCGCTAAAGTGCGCCCATCAGAGCCAGTGACGTCACCGAACGCACTGCCAGTCGGAAGCTTCCCCCTGGCAGTGTGTTATTGTAAACAAAAGAGCCCTTGCCCTGTGCGATCTAGCGCAGGGCAAGGGAGCACATTGGAGCATGAGATGCTCCGATGCTAACATCAGGGGTGCTGCCTGGGTGAAATTATGGGTATGTCCGGGTTTAGCTCTGAACCCGGACAACCCCTTGCCTTTACAGTGGCTGGTCTCACCAGATTTACCTAATCTAATGAGGTCAGCAGGTCTGCCGGCACTGATTGGACAGATTTAGAGTGATGCAGGAGACAACACTTACTAAGGACTGATGTTGGCGATGTGGCCTCTGTCTTGCCTTTCTGTACCTTCGCACATCTGCAGTTGATTCCTGAAATCAGGAGGACAATGGCTTTAAGGGAAGGTAGACAGTACAAAAAAAAACAGTCCTTTTTAGGCCACGCTCCATTTTTTGAAATCACATCTTTCAAATGGTCCCCAGAAGAAACAGTATGGATTAAGAGAAAATTTTTAAGTGAAATTTGCTTCAGAAACAAGCAGTCACACCATTTCATAATACTGTATCAGTTTTTTTTTTTTTTCAAACAAACACTCCCGTGACAGGTGCCAGGAGATCAGAGAGACTGACAACACATGGGTTAATCTGACTGGTTCCTTGTGGATCATTTGTGTCTGTGTTGTTTTGGTAATGACCACACCCCTTGCAGGTGTTGTTAGTTTGGTCATTTAACCTCCCCTATTTATTACTGATTACCCCTTCTGGGGGTGAGGTTTATAGCTTCAGTTTTCGGACTCTGGGCTAACTGGCTGTTGGATCTCAGTTGAGCTCCTGGCACTGCCTTTGCTCCACGTGAAGTAAAGTGTCGTCTTTTCTATTAGTATTTTACTTGTTGTACTTCCCTGTCATTTGTATCTAGGCCTGAGGGAGACTCCTGTTCATCTTTCTGGTAGAGGAATAGGTTGTCTCAAGTTCTGTCACTATACCAGGGCCCTACAAGGTGTGTTAGGGCTCTAGGTTACTGTGTATGAACCTTCCTACCATCGAGTTCAGTTCATACTAATAGTTAGTCAGGATTTGGATTAGGGTTGTTCTAGGAGGTGACCTTCTCCTTTACCCTAGTTTCCAGGCCT
This sequence comes from Bufotes viridis, assembly GCA_033119425.1. Classification (NCBI taxonomy): domain Eukaryota; kingdom Metazoa; phylum Chordata; class Amphibia; order Anura; family Bufonidae; genus Bufotes; species Bufotes viridis. Next base: position 68,642,882 of record CM065591.1, read on the forward strand.
AGTTCCCGTCCCCTTTCCTCCTGTGCTCGGTGTGGAGTTTTCCACCCACACTGCATCATCCGTGACATTATAAACCGCCGAATAACCGTAATTTTTCTTTGTTTGTATCAGTTCAGCCATTGATGCTATCGCTGCATTGGCCGGACAGCTGCAAGGGCTGTCTCTGGAGGTAGCTGACCTCCGCACGACCGTCTCACAGATTCAGAGATCACAGGCGGCTGATCCTAGTGGTGGTTACTAGGCCTGTCCTGAACCTAAAGTTGCCCTCCCGGATAGATTATCGAGGGGAAGTGATAATTTCATTCGGTTCAGGGAAGTGTGCAAATTGTTAAGCTACGTCCACACTTATATGGGGATGAGAGTCAGAGGGTGGTGATTATTTAGTTGCTTAAAGGAGACGCCCACTCTTGGGCTTTTTCTCTACCGATCGGATCATAGTCCCTCCAATTGGTGGATCAATTTTTCAGAGCTTTAGCTATCATCTATGATGACCAGGATCGGACCTCCCTGGTTGAGACCAAGTTACACGGCCTGTGTCAGGGAGAGCGTTCTGTGGAGATCTACTGCTCTGTTTAGAAGGTGGGCTATGGATTCTCAGTGGAACGATCCAGCTCTCTGTAGTCATTTCTGTCAGGGATTATCTGAGAGGCTGAAGGACGCTTTAGCCTTTCATGAGAATCCTGAGTCTTTGGAAGCCGCTAAGTCTCCTGCTGTACGTATTGGTAGACGCCTAAGAGAGAGATTGAAGGGCCCACTCCCTCAGGACATTCTATTACATAACGTATCGTCTTCCTCTGACACTTGAGGTGAAGCTACTCCTGGGTTTGGGTCGGGAAACAAACTCATGCAGTTAGGGGGAGCTACCCCTGTATCCACTGGTAATAGGAAGGGAGTGTGTTTTTTCTGGGGAAAAAGGGGACATTTTATCAATGTATATCCAGACATACAACGGCAAAAAGAGAGAAAAAAGACATTTAATTCTCATTGGTGGAGTGAGAGGAGAGTCAGAAAATGTGCATTTGTCTTTTACTGGTAGTACCCGATTTCTCCTGACTGCAGAGGTGGCGCTAGAATCCAAGATTGTGGGGATTGAGGTGTTTATCGACAATGGAGCAGGAGTCAACCTGATTGATGCCAAGTGTATTAGAAAAAAACATTCCCGTACTCGCTATTGATTCTGCACCTCTTGTTTAGAAGTCTTTGTATTAAGTGGTGCATGATATCAGATTAAGAGTGGGTGACTTTCATCAAGAATTTATCTCGTGTTTTGTGTTGGAAGATCTTCATTCTGAGAATGTTTTCTCGTGACAACATTTTGTATTTCATGTTAGGGGTAAATTTGGGTCAATAAGTTTTATCTTTATATTATAAAAAATCCCAAATTTACAGAAAATTTTGAAAAAAAAATAATTTTCTCAATTTGAATTTCTACGCATTAAAGTCAGATAGTGATACCTCATTAGATAGTTTTTACTGAAGATTCCCCATATGTCTACTTTACGTTGGCATAATTTTAGGGATATATAGGCATATTTTATACTGGCACATTATGGGGGCACTATGAGGATTTTAGCTCAACTGGGGGCATTAAAAGGGAGTATTTTTTGCTCTGGCACATAATAAGGAGAATTATTACTACTGGGGGGCATTATGATGGGCTTTATTACTACTGCGGGTCTATGGGGAACATGATTACTAGTATGGGCACTATGGGAGCATTATTACTTCTGGGGCATAGTGGGGACATGTTGGGGGCACTGTAGGAGCACTATTACTGCCATGTGTGCTCTAGCAGAGAATTATTACTATTGGTGGGACTTTCGGGAGCATTATTCCTGTGGGGGCACCTTGGCACAGTATCAGCTTACCACAATTATTTTTGGGGGACGTTATGTTTACACTATTAGTGTCAGGGGCACTATTTGCTGGGCACAGTTATTTTAGGGCACTGTGTGCCAATAATTATTGAAGGGGGCATTATCTGTGTGGCACTAGTATTATCAGGGGGTTTATCGGTTTCTGCAGTATAATATTGGGGAGCACAGTGGCACAGTATTGAGGGTGGTAGTATGATTTGTCCAGAAGATGGGAGGATGATGGAAAAGTAGTAAACAAAGATTTTTTTTGTCAAACTGCAGAGACGAGAAAATGGCTGAAAAATGGTGGTCTGGTCTAAAGGTCTGAGAGGAGAAGACGAGGAAAGAGAACATCTACATCAAAGGAGACGTCACTGGATGTAAGAGGTATGGGGCACTGTATTACCCTGTATGTTCTGTAGTGATGGGGGGGGGGTGGATATAGAATTTGCCCCACACTGTAGCAGCCTGGCCCCAGACTTCAGGTCACACTGTGCGTGTTCTGAATTCTGGGGGCTCGCACCCATCTACTACATTATCTGTACTCAGAGAGTTATCACTGTATTATCTGTGGTGTTACGTATGACTGCAAGTGATATCTACTACATTATCTGTAAAAAGGGGCATGGGCACAGGTTGGGAGGGGGGAGCAATACTTGGCTTGCCCCAGGTGCAGGGAACCCACGCTACGCCACTGCCGCTGGCCCACAAATTCAATGACATTGTCGTAAAATATCTTGCCTCCGCTCTGCCGGCTCCCGGTCCCGATCCTATCCTTTACTATGCGAGCGGCATGGCTCGAATAGTGAAGGACTTACTTGCTTGCTCTTCCTTCCCGACCTCCCCTGCCCTTTGCGTACGCTGCGCCGTGACTTCACACGGAGGCACTGCAACGCTAGGTTGAGCCGAGCCCCGATCTCCTACCTGAACTGCAGAGCGGTGCCCACTTCCAGCCCTGAGCCTAGCTGCCCAGAGCACTAATCCTGAGCCTGCTGGAGTCTTCAGAACTGTAAGTATTTACAGTAATTCACTGTAAGCTATATTATATATATTACTTGTTTTATGTGAGTAAGTGTGCTGGGTGCTTGGAGAAGGGAGGGGTGGAGAAGGGAGGGGTGGAGGGGTGGATGTAAGGGTTAGTAGAACAGTACTATCTGCACATTGTAAACCCAAAAATTATATACTACAAAATACTATATATTTGTGTCAGAAGTTGTGCTTTTTTAATTTTTAGAATAATGATACAGCCATTTTAATTGATACTTTTGTGCTGATTCTATTAAGGGACACTATAGTCACAAGAACTACAACAGCTAAACGTAGTAGTTCTGGTGTCTATAGCATGTCTCTGCAAGCTTTTTAATGTAAACACTGCCTTTTCAGAAAAAAAAAGACAGTATTTACATTACTGCCAAGGAAGATCTCTAGTGGCCACTCAGACGGCCACTAGATGTGCTTCCTAGTCCAGTGTTGCACAACGTGCAACACTGGCATTCACGGTAAACACTCCTCATAGAAATGCATTGATTCAAAGCATCTCTATGAAGCCACGCATGCGCAATAGCCTCCCAATGCTTCCCTATGGGAAAGCAGTGGGTTGGCTATGATATACTCACACACTGCACATTCCTGTGCATTGTATTGATGAGGTTGTGTGTGTGTTGGAGTGGAGGGCGTGATTGCATGCTAGGGTGTGGGAAGGCGGGATCCAGGGGGCCCAAGTAAATTCTTGCCCAGAGTCTATTTAATATTAAAAACGGTCCTGGGAAGGGGGCTCATAGATTGGGGGCACAGAGGAAATGGTACCTGATTTCAGGCTCTGATCCGCAGAGTGCACACACTGCAGCAATCCGATTGGTTAGTCTGCACAAACTAACCAATCGGACCGATCGCCAGCAAGGGACCACTCTGGTTCCTTGCTGGTATTACTGGACTCTGCACTGTCTCTGACAGTGGCAGTGCAGGGGCAGAAGCTCTAATCTGGATTAAAGAGCTGCCATGACGTTTATATATGTGCTAGGTGCAAGGGATATGTGCAGATAGCACGTATATAGCCGTATGGCAGTCAGGAAGGGGTTAATACTCCTGCGGGGCACTTTCAGAACCTGGTCATGCCTTTCGGGTTGACGAATGCTCTATTTAGATGACATTCTCATTTATTCTCCAGACATGGAAACACATCAGGATCCTGTGAAACAGATGTTACAGACCCTCAGGGACAATAAATTGTACGCAAAATTAGGGAAATGTGTTTTTGCTATACACAAGATGCAGTTTTTGGGTTACCTGCTGTCATCTTCAGGTTTTCGAATGGATCCAGAGAAAGTTTGTGCTGTATTGGACTGGGATCGACCTCAAAATCGGAAGGTTCTTATGCGGTTTTTAGGGTTTACCAACTATTACCGAAAATGTATTCAGAATTATTTGACAATAGTAAAACCCTTAACTGTCATGACTAAGAAAGGGACTGATGTCTCAGTGTGGTCTGATTCAGCATTGCAAGCCTTTTCTGCGATTAAGGAATGCTTCTCTTCTGCCCCTATATTGGTGCAGCTGGATGTATCACAACCTTTTATTGTGGAAGTGAAGGCGTCTGAGGTGGGGGTAGGAGCAATTTTATCACAAGACCCGTCACCTGGTAAATGGCGACCATGTGCATTTTTCTCTAAAAAAAAAAACATCTCCCGCTTAGAGAAATTATGATGTGAGTAGCCATTAAGTTGGCTTTTGACAGTTGGCATCCGATCATGGTGTACACAGATCACAAAAATCTGGCTTACCTGGAGTCAGCCAAACGACTTAACCCGAGATAAGCCAGATGGTAATTGTTTTTAACCAGATTCAATTTCACTGTCACCTACTGTATCGTCCTGGGGTTAAGAACGACAAGGCGGATGCCTTGTCACGTAATTTTCGTGGAGGTGGGGATTTTGAAAATCCGAGTCCCATACTGTCTAAAGGGGTGGTGATATCTGCTCTTTACCTTCTGGTGGCTAGGGTGGCGTAAGTGTATTAAGGACTATGTGTCAGCCTGTACCACCTGTGCACGTGCTAAGGTGACACATATTCGGCCTTCCGGATCTTTACTTCCATTACCTATTCTTTCCAGACCATGGACTCATGTATCTATGGATTTTATCACTGATCTACCTAACTCTTCAGGAAAGACAGTTATTCTGTTGGTAGTTGATCGCTTTAGTAAAATGGTGCACTTTATTGCTTTACCAAGCCTACCTAATGCTAAAACACTTGCACAAGTATTTGTTGACAACATTGTGAAACTCCATGTCATTCCCTCTCTCGTGGTCTCAGATTGTGGGACAGCGTTCTGTACTTGACTGGGGGTACAACTGTCCTTTTCTTCGGCTTTTTATCCTCAGTCGAACGGACAGACGGAGCACACTAATCAGAGCCTGGAGACTTACTTGACATGGTTTGTATCTGAGAACCATGAGGAGTGGTCATCCTTTTTGTCTTTGTCAGAGTTTGCCATAAACAATCATAGACAGAAATCCACTGGTGAGTCGCCATTTTTTGGGGCAAATGGGTTTCACTCACAATTTGGCACATTTTCTTGTTCTGATACTTCTGGTATCCCTGGGGAAGAACGTTTTTCGTCATCATTGTCATCGATATGGCAAAAAATTCTAAATAATTTGAAGAATATGGGCAACAAGTATAAAAGTGTGGCTGATGGGAAACATATGAATGGTCTGGACCTAAGTGTAGGTGATTATGTGTGGCTGTCCACAAGAAACATTTAGTGGAAGGTAGCTTCTTGGAAGTTGGGTCCAAGATTTATTGGTCTATATAAGATCACTGCCATCATTGATCCTGTAGCTTTTCGTCTTGAACTTCCTCAGGCCCTGAAAATTCATAATGTGTTACACAAATCTTTGTTGAAGAGGTATGTTAAAGCTTTGGAGTCGTCATCCTTGCCCACCCGCTCCTGTCATGGTGGACAGTAGTTTAGAATTTCAGATCTCCAAGATAATGGACTCTCGAGTTCTCCGTAGATCTCTTCAGTATCTGGTCCACTGGAAAGGTTATGGACCAGAAGAGAGGATGTGGGTACCAGCATCAGACGTGAATGCCAGTCATTTGGTGAAGGCCTTTCATTGGTCTCACCCGTATAAGGTCTGTCCTGGGTGTCCGGAGGTCACCCATAGAAGGGGGAGGGGGGTACTGTCACGAACACTCCCGTGACAGGTGCCAGGAGATCAGAGAGACTGGCAACCCATGGGTTCTGACTGTTTTCTTGTGGATCATTTGTGTCTGTGTTGTTTTGGTATGACCACACACCCCTTGCAAGTGTTGTTGGTTTAATCATTAAACCTCCCCTATTTATTACTGCTTACCCCTTCTGGGGATGTGGTTTATACTGTAGCTTCAGTTTATGGACTCTGCGCTAGCTGGTTGTCTGATCTCGGTTGAGCTCCTGGCGCTGCCTTTGCTCCACGTGAGGTTAAGTGTCGTCTTTCTTATTTGTGTTTTGCTTGTTGTATTTCCCTGTCTTTTGTATCTAGGTCTGAGGGAGACTCCTGTTCATCCTTCTGGTAGAGGAATAGGTTGTCTCAAGTCCTGTCACTATACCAGGGCCCCACAGGGTGTGTTAGGGCTCTAGGGTTACTGTGTATGAACTTTCCTACCATCGAGTTCAGTTCATACTGATAGTTAGTCAGGATTTGGATTAGGGTTGTTCTAGTAGGTAGCCTTCTCCTTTAACTTAGTTTCCAGGCCTAGTTCCTGTCCCCTTTCCTTCTGTGCTCGGCATGGAGTTTTCCACCCACACCGCATCATCCGTGACACTGATCTTTCTAACATGTTAATGGGTATTCACAGGATCTGAAAAAAAAATTATATGAATTAATAAAATGAATAAACGTCTCAAGATTTAGTACTTACTTGTACAATTCCTTACTGTTCCCTCTCTGCTGTTATCTAGATGCTGTCATTTTTTTACACTCCTACTTGTATATGTGCCATGTGAAGATGACTAACCTTGGACCACAGTAGCACTAATTAATGTCATAACAGGCTGACCTGCGTACATGGCACCTCATCACAGCAGAGCATAAGCATAGATGCGGGGGGATGAGAATAGTATCTTTTGAAGGGGCTGTCAAACCCCATTTTTTTTTTTTTACAAACAGCTGGTAATCATACAATGACAAGTAAATGGGCAACAATGTTTTGTACTTTTGACTTTTAGGCTTAATATATGCTTCGGGTGGTTGTCCTGCTGGAACACTATGTCGTCCTTTTCATACCCATAGCACTTTGTAACTCATCTTGTAGGATACTCACATATAGCTCAGCATTGAGACCATCATCGATCCTGGTCAAGTATTCAACGCTTTTGGCTATAAAACAACCCCATATCATTAGGCTTCCTCCACCGAACTTGACAGTTCCTTCAGTTTCTCGATCCATTAGCCCATTTTTCCTTGTTTCTTCCAGACCTACAGTATTTACACCCATAAGAGCCCAGATTATTGACTTTCGTCTCATGGCTCCAAATCACTATTTTCCAAACTTCTACTGTCCACAGTTCATACTATTTTGTAGACTTGAGCCAAAGCTTCTTATGACGTTATTGAAGTCGAGGCTTCATCACCTTTTTTCGGGCCACCATTCCAGATTTTTGTAATGTGCATCGCATCGCGCTTGCCTGGATGTTTGAAATGTCACTATTATGAATAGAGATGAGCGAATTTCTCAGAAATTCAATTCGGCAGGTTCGCTGAATTTTCCAAAAAAAGAGCTTCAATTCGAATTTATTCACTGCGAATCGCGTTAAAAAACTGCTATTTCCGGGCTGCAATAAGCCTTTATAGGGGTGAAGAACACTGTGTCTTGCAGTAACACACATACAGAGTGTGCTTTGATCGTGAAATATTACTGTGAGTCAGTATGACATGCAGATGATAGGCGTCGGTATTAGAATAACTATTCACTTCACTTATTTGGGCATTAATGGGGCCAAAACTGTCCAAATAACTCAAGTATGAACTCAGCATTACAGGTCGATGTTAGTGTCAAGAAGAAGCGCACTCCTTTTACACTGTCGCCAGCTGATTCCACATAGATGTCTACAGAACCTGTTCTATTAAACCAGGGGTGGCTAACCTGTGGCTCTTGAGCCATATGTGGCTCTTTGCTTCTTCAAGTGCGGCTTTTGCTGTGGAGCTGGGAAGCAGTCAGGCTGGCTCACTCTCCACCCCATGCTCAGATATTTTTTCCAGATCGGGCACCGTTGCTACTTTGCAGCTCTAGCTCACTCTCCACTACGTCCTGATGCACACAGTGTGAGAACGTAGTACATGAAGACATGCACTATGACCTGATGCAGTGCTCATCAGGTCATAGTGGAGAACGTGTCAGACCTGCAAAGTAGCAGCTGCCCGTACAGGAGACCAGTGCCTGATTAGGAAAGGGAAAATATTTTTTTAAATTATAGAACTGAGCATGGGGGTCTGATCTAAGCATAGGAGGCTCTGATCTGAGAATGGGGGAGGGGTCCTGATCTGGGCAATGGAGGTCTGATCTGAGCATGGGGGGTCCTTATCTGAGCAATGGGGGTCTGATTTAAGCACAGGAGGCTCTGATCTGAGAATGGGGGAGGGGTCCTGATCTGGGCAATGGAGGTCTGATCTGAGCATGGGGGGTCCTTATCTGAGCAATGGGGGTCTGATCTGAGCATGGGGGTCACATCTGAGCATGAGGGAGTCTTGTGTGAGCATGGGTTGGTCAGGTCTGAACATGGGGGGGCAGATCTGAAAATGGGGGGATCTGAGCACTGAGGGTCTGACACTGGGAGTCTGATTTGTGTTGTCTGATACGAGCATTGGGTTCTGATTTGGAGGTCTGATGAGGTTTGGAGATCTTATTTTAGGTCAGATGAGAATTGCGGATCCGATTTAGGAGTCTGATCTGAGGTCTGGTGAAAAATATATAATTTTTCTTTTTTTCCTCTGCTAATTAAAATAAGAATTTTTTTTATCAGACCTCAGATCAGATAAAAAATCTTTTTTTTCTCTTATTTTTCTTTGTTACAACCTAGGTCCACCTTTTAGGGCGAAAAATATGGTGACTGTGTAAATGTATAGCTTGTTCCTCCTGGTAATCATCCTTTTTTTTTTTTTTTTGGCTCACTGTGTCTGTAAGGTTGGCCACCCCTGTATTAAACGCTCATACAAGTAGTGCCCCCCCCCCCCCATTAACAATGCAGACCACCTAAACAATGTTGACTTTATTAGTTTAACTAGAGCCCTTTATGGCCCAGACAGCCATGTTGTAATTGAACACAGCATGGCCACATCACAAGCACCACACAAGCATGTCATTTTGTTGTGCCCTTGTGTCCTGTGGGAGCCCACAGGACACAAGGAGCTCCCACAGAGGCCTGAAGGGCATAGGGAAAACACAGAGCTAACAGTGGTAACTCACAGGTCAGTGACCATCAGTACTTGAAGGCAGTGCAGGGCTGCTACAATGAGAGTGTGACCCCAGCAGCCCTGCACCCCTTCCTCCAGAGACACTGCTGCACGGTTCTTACTAGATGGACTTACCAGGTGCTTTAATAGGAAGGTCCTGGGAGCTCCAGCAGTTCGGCAGCTGAGGTTAGAGCCTGTGGGTTAGATGCAACAGAAGGGCCCAGTCACCCAGTCTGATGTTTGGGCATTGCAGCCTAGAGTAAGGGCAGGCAAATGATGGGGCCGGGGCTATGTTTCCTCTGCCCACACAGAATGTCCTGATGCTGGCCTGTCACTGAGCTCTGGTTAGACTGTGATACTTAGATATCTAACAGCAGGGGGACCCTGCATGGCATTATGGGTGATCCCGCCTTTCCAGAGTTCCTTTCTCCATGTCCTCACACATGCAGCATTTTAGAAAAAATGCGATTCATTACCACGAATCACGAGGAACTTCGGATTCGGTGCAAATCGAATAATTCCTGAAATTCAGATCGAATTCCACTTCGTCAGCTTCGATTCGCTCATCTCTAATTATGAAGCATACGAGCCACCACCACTGCCTATTTGTTGCACCATAACTGATAGACCTTGTGATGAGCCAACTTATTGGCTCCGATATTTTGCCAACACTTTGGCTTTGGAATGATGGAAGGTCTTCATTTTTATATTTGTCCAACTGTCATGGCACTCACATGATGCAGTTTGGCAATTTTCTTGGTCTAGCGATGAGCTGGATGATGCGGTTTCATTTTTCTTGGTAAATCTTATTCATGGCAGCTCCTGGATTCAAACTAGTGAACTTCTACTTGGGAAGGAACCTAATAACACACTGAGCTATTAGGGAATGTGAGAACAGGCTGTAATTTGTAGTATACAATAACCAAAAGATTGTTCCACCACCAGGAGCAAAACAGTAACAATAAATGGCAAGAATCTGCATAACTAATCATATGCTAAATAGTTGCAAGTCCAATTTATGTATGAGATAGCCAAGATGATTGTCTATAAAATCATGGTAGTCTCACGTTCGAAGCTGTAGTGTACATTGAGATATGGAGCCTGAAAGTCAAAAGCTCAAAACATTGTTACCCTTTTGCTCGTCAGTGTATACGTCAGTGTATACCATTAACATAAGAACAGGAGTAACCCTTTTCTGCCCCCCCTCCCCATCTGTTTGCTGTTCTTCTTCCTCCAGCAATGACGTGTTGACATGACACATGACCGCTATAGCCAATCACTGGCCGTACTGGTGACTTCAGTGCTACTGTTAACCCATCAGTGCTACAACCTGTGATTGGCTGCAGCTCTTATTTTTGTATGCCACACCATTGCTTTAGCCTGGTAAACAAAGACTAGCAGGGGATGATATTTAAATAGATTAATAGTTATGGACAACCCCTTTAAACATTTAGGGAAATTTCATGTATTTATTATTCTTTTAAAGTTCCTCGCTCCCAATAAAAAAAAAATAGCTTCTTTCTAGACTCTTTCGACTTTCACAAGTTCATTGCCAGGGGAATACAAATCTGACACACTCTGCAATTCTATTTTGAGTCTGAGAACCAAACGTACTATATAACAGAAAAATTGGACAGGACTAATAAAGAAGCATAACCAGATATAACCTGATATCTTTATCGCCATAGAGCTGTACACGACTAGTGTTGAGCGCGAGTATTCGAATAGCGAATTTTTTTAGCGAATATCGGCACTTCGCTAATTCGCGAATATTTCGAATATAGCGCTATAAATTCACTATTTTGAATATTCGTTTTTTTTTGTTTTTTTTTAGTTATATTTTTTTCTTTCCCACTTCCCAAAAGTAGTTCTTACCTGTCCTGAGGATTCCAGGCTTCCTGGCTGCTCTAGTCAGTGCCCGTTGCCGCTTCTGCTGACTTCCGTGCTCATGGAGCGTCCCCATTCAGCATGGGAACGTCTCCATATACTAAAATGTACTGTCGGATTTAAGGGAATTACGTTAAAATCGCAATGCGATTAATTCAAGTTATATTAATCGCATTGCGATTACAACTTAGCACTGCTATCTTACATAGGCTAGAATTAACGAATATGGAATATAGCACTAGCAGTGCTAAGTTGAAATCGCAATGCGATTACTTCAAGTTAAATTAATCGCATTGTGAATTCAACTTAGCACTGCTGCTATATTCCATATTCGTTAACTTCGCTCATTCTAGCAAGCTGACCCATTATAAACCCAGCTCTAAGTTGAAATCGCAATGCGATTAATATAACTTGAATTAATCGCATTGCGATTTCAACGTAATTCCTCAAATCCGACAGTACATTTTAGTATATGGAGACGTTCCCATGGTGATGGGGACGCTCCATGAGCACGGAAGTTTATGGTTGGCTTGGTAGAATTAGCGAATAGCGAATATGACGAATGTATTAGTCATATTCCTCAAAACGAAGATAACGAAGTATTCTACATCTTCGTTTAGCAACCTATTCGTCAACTTCGCTAATTCTAGCAATCAAATAGGAAGGTTGACTATAGAGACAGCTGTGTTAAATTCGCTATGCGATTTTTTAAAATTTTTTAATAGAATAATTATATTACTTGATATAATTATTATAATTATTCTATTTATTAAAAAATATATATATATATAATCGCATAGCGAATTAAACACAGTTGTCTCTATAGTCAACCTTCCTATTTGATTGCTAGAATTAGCGAAGTTGACGAATAGGTTGCTAAAACGAAGATGTAGAATACTTCGTTATCTTCGTTTTGAGGAATATGACAAATACATTTGTCATATCCGTCATCTTCGCTATAATTCTAGATATGAAACCAATAGGAAAGTAGCCTTGAGTTAAAATCGCAATACGCGATTATTTAAATCGCATATTAATCGCGATAACTAGAATAATGACGAATATTCAATTTCGACGAATATGAAACGAATATTCTTTCGAATATTCGCGAATTTCGTCGAAATCGAATATGGCACCTGCCGCTCATCACTATACACGACTTTAATGCCAATTCTCTTAGATGTGGACATCTTAGCGGGCATTGGTTGTCAGTACTTCTTACGTTAAGATCTAATGCTCAGACATGGCTTGTGATAACAGAGTAGTGCAGGTCGCAAGTGCTGACAAATAAAGGTCACATTCAGATACTAAATAAAGTTGCTGTTGTAAGGTGAAAACCTTTGTATATCCAGTAATTTAATTTTTTTCTTTTACAGTTCATGCTAGATTATGAACATTTTTATTACAATTGTTCTTTTTTTGAAAAGTTTTTTTCTACATATTTTTTTAATTTAATATTCTCAACATAACTAATGTATAATATTTTAGGATATTTATCTCTACCTGCAGGATGTAATTTGTATTCAGGTAGCTCTTTTTGTCAATGCTATACAAATCTATATGTCAGTAGCTCATCCTAGTAGTGGTCACAGGCAGAAAGACGTTTATCATTTTACTAATCTACAGTGGTGTACACATGTCTTATAGGGTCCCATTGCAAAATTTAGTAAGGGTCCCTCTGCCCCAACCAGTTTGCTTGTACTTGTGCATCAAACACTCTCATGCAACGCAGAGTGCAAAGCACAACATCCCAGATTTCTGACGTATCTATATTTCTTTTTATTGAACAAAATAAATTTTAATAAATAAATGTTTTAATAAAAAGAAGTCACCCTTGACTCTGCCTACATTAACTCGACTTCTATCTTGGAAAGAATACAACTGGTGCTTCAAAAATATGGTGTTCATTCTGAACAGCATATTTCTCAATGTATTGACACATGACAACTGGCATTATAGTGATGAGCGGCAGGGGCAATATTCGAATTTGCGATATTTTGCGAATATTTGGGCGAATTTTCGACATATATTTGAAAATTCACGAATTCATAATCTCCAGTCATTATTTTTTTGATTGTGAAAATTCGCATATAAAAATTCGCATAAACTGGTATTTAAAAGGTATCTTTTACATACCAGTTTATGCAAATTTTAATATGCGAATTTAAACAATCAAGAAAATAATGATATTATTTTCTTGATTGCGAAAATTTGCATATAAAAAATTTGCATAAAAATTTGCATAAACTGGTATTTATAACAAAAAATGAATATTTGTGATCGCGAATATATTTTGCGATATTCTAAATATTTGCAAATTCTCGAAGTGCCGACATTCGAGATTAAAATTCGCAATTTGAAAATTCGTGATCAACATTACTGGCATATATACATTGATAAATCTCTCCCACATGGCTCTAAATCATTGCTTTCCCTTCACATATTATAAAACTGTCTGCCTGCAGCCACTACTAGGGGGAGCCCAGTGCATAGGAATTTATACAGAAACTGTAAGAATCTTCTTGCACTGAGTTCCTCTAGTGGCAGCTACATGAAAATTCAGCGCCTTCATGTCAGGAAGAGAGGAAGTTCACCTCTGGCCCCCTCCTTCCCCCGGCGCCTCATAGCAGTGGTCTACCTCCACTGAAGGTGCGCCACAGCTAATGTATGGCTGCTTCCTTTTCTGCTGTAAGTGAGGGATTGTTCCAGGTAATAGGTAACCCTGTAAGCGCATCCCTCATCACCTGGTAAGTGCATCACCTCAGTTTCAATATCCTTTTTTTTTTGCACTAATTTGAATAATTATGCATTCAGCTAAAAAATACCTGTCCTTTAGGTAGCTCACCCCATTATTGCAGTCAAAGCCTGCATTGTAAACCATCCGTATAAAGTAATAATTTAGCTCAGGCATCTTTTCCAAGTTACTAAATCAGGCATCCACGTTTGCTCAGCTACCTTCCATTTTAATTAGTTTACCTAGCCAGTTTCAATGCATAATTAAACATTTATTTACTTGGTATCACCTCTTTACCCATTATGAGGTTACTCTATAAAATAAATATTTCAGATATGCCCCATTTATTTTGACACTCTATCTAAGGAACTGTATATATTTCTCCTAGCATTCATTATACATCTGTGCAGGAATCATTTTCCATGAAATTCAGTCTGCAGTCAGGATTCTTCGAAAATGTTGATTCATAGAAAATATAATACGTTTAATGCACATGTCACATAGGAAGCTCTAGTGATAATTTTGGGGTGGTCACATTTTCAGCTCCAAGGACAATGCCAATCACCATAGGCACGGGCGTAGGAAGCAGGGGGGACGGGGACGGGGTCAGATCCCCCCCAGGAAATAATGCGGGGGGGGGGGGGACAGTTATGCTAAAATCCCCCCCAGCGGCAGCGGGACAATGTGTGCGGCGGTGGCGGGGCACAGGGAGATGAACGCTTCCATTGTGGAAACGTTCATCTCCATAGTCATCTGTATCGCCGTCTTCAGGACAGCGATACAGATGGCTGTGCTGCGGAGCAGGAGAGGGAGAGGCGTCTCCCTTCCCTGCTCCTCTGATAGGCTGCCGGCACTAGGCCTGCAGCCTATCAGATGTTGGTACAGGCGGCGCGATGACGTCATTGCGCCATCTGTGAGCCGTACAGCGCGGGACACAGGCCGGAAGAGGCCTGCATCGCATCGCTGTGACGGATGGAGGTAGGCATAAGTGTCTTGTTTTGTGTGTGTGTTTTTTTTTTTTAAACCGGACCCACTGGCCCATAAGGAGGGGGGGGGGGAGAGATTTTGGCACTTGGGGGAGGGGGGGCGGAGATATATATGGGTGTGGCTTTAGGGTGGGCGGGGACACAGGGGCCCCATAAGTGCAGTCCCCCCCAGATTTTTGGGGCTTCCTACGCCCATGACCATAGGGTTCCCTTTCAGGAGGTATATCAGTATTTGAGCCAACAATGAGGTACAGTACATGTAAACTTTTAAAGGGGTTGTGTCAAGACATATCCTACATTTTTTTATCAGCACCTGGATCTGAATACTTTTGTAATTGCATGTAGGGACCGACCGATTATCGGATTTACCGATATTATTGGCCGATATTCAGGATTTTCAAAGTTATCGGTATCAGCATCTAACCCTGCCGATATGCCTATAACGAATCACGAACATGGATCGCGCTGCTGAAAGTTCAGAGGTTTTGGTATCGGCTCTAAAAAAAATCTATATCGGTCGATCCCTAATTGCATGTAATTAAAATTTTGTGTAGCCACTGAGCTATTCAATAAAATGTATCTGTATAGGGCCACCTGCTGTTTCATCATTTCCTTATTTTTGTCTGTCTCACTGAGCTGGTCAAACTTGCCCAGTTTAAATCTTCAACCGCCACCAGCCATATGTTCTGTTAGAAGTTGAAGCAGTTACAGGGAGGGAGCTGCAACACAAAGGACAACCCCTCTGAGCTTCTAGGCTGAAGATAATCTAGCAGAGCAATTGGAGCAGTAAATGGGGAGATCTCTGGATCCATGTGAGGTACAGGGCTGGTTCTAGCTTTGTTAGAAAGGTATCGTCATGTACTATATGATGTCTGATTTTCATTTTTACATTAATCATGGCATAAAACCTTTAAAGGGTTATTCTGTTTGCATCAACAAAATTATTATCTATGGAGGTAGCTGTAATTTTGTAATGCATTTCTTTTTCCTTTATTGCTCCTATATCAGGGGCGGACACAGCTAGCAGAGGGCCTCTGTGCAAAGAATATGATTGCCCACCCTCCCCCTTCCCTCAATGCTTTTGGCAAGGGGCAGGGGTGTACCTACCTATAATTGGAAACCATTACATACTTTGCTACAAAGTATACAGGAAAATACAGCACCACATACCTCTTACATGCAGTGACGTCTCCTCTGATGTAAATGTTCTCTTTCCTCATCTTCTCCATTCAGACCGGACCACCTTGATGACTTCTTTCAGCCATCTCTTGTCTCTTAATTCTTGCAGAGTTTAACAAAAAGACTATAAATAAATAAAATACCAATAAGAAACTAAAAATAAATGCACCCAGAAAATAGTATTTCTGACACTAATAGTGTGTTTATAATGTCCCTTAAAAATAATTGCTCTAAGTCGATACTGTGCCAGAGTACCCCCCATAGTAATAGTGTTCCCTGAAGTCCCACCAATAGAAATAATTATCTGCCAGAGTGCGCTCAGTGTCAACAGTGCCCCAATAGTAATAATGTTCCTATTGTGAAACCAAAGTAATAATGTCCCCAAAGAGCCCATACTAGTAATCATGTTCCCCATAGTCCCCGAGTAGTAATAATTCTCCTTACAATGAGTGCCAGTAGAAAAATGCCCCCTTATAATGTGCACAAGAACAAAAATAATGAGTGACAATTAGTGATGAACGAGCACCAAAGTGTTCGGGTGTTCGGGTACTTGGTCCGAACACATAGCAAAATTCATGCACTCGGCCGAGCACCCGAGTATAATGGAAGTCAATGGAAGACAACCAGGCACCCCCTGCTCGGATGAGGGGAGGGTGCCTGGTCCATTGGAAAAGGTCAGAAAGTGACAGAAACAACACAAAAATGGATCTGGAACAGCATGGGAACCATGTCTGGGTGCATCGTGGACTCCAATGTCTCTGCTGGGAACCATATTGTCCCAGTTGTCCACCACATTTACATAGCGACAAAATCACGCCCAAAATCCCGCCCCCTCAACAAAAAAAATGACATTTTTAGAGGAAAAATTGTTAGGAAACATTCTTTCCTGTATATTCAGTTGTATATACTGTGCAAATGCTGCCAAAAATAACAAGGAAAAAGCACTCCGATACAGCCTGTATATCACATAGAGGAGGCCCTCATTCACATGGTGCTACAATTGTTCAGGTACACTGCTGCACTCATAAAGCCTATGTACTAAGTGAAAGGGCTGGCAAAAATTACAAGGAACCTAAACTCCAATACACCTTTATTACACCCTTGAAAAATGATCATTGATGGCCTACTGGTGACCCTAAAAAACATTATAGTTGAGGGCCTGAAGGTGAGCGAACCCTATAAAAAATTGTAGTGAGGGCCTGAAAGTAAGCAGACCGTATCAAGCATTGGAGGTGAGGGCCTAAAGCCTAGCGAACCCCATAAAACATTGCAGTGATGGCCTACAGGTAAGCAGACTGTATAAAGCATTGGAGGTGAGGGACTGAAGACTAGCAAACCCCATAAAACATTGCAGTAATGGCCTACAGGTGAGCAGACCGTATAAAGCATTAGAGGTGAGGGACTGAAGACTAGCGAACCCCATAAAACATTGCAGTAATGGCCTACAGGTGAGCAGACCGTATAAAGCATTGGAGGTGAGGGACTGAAGGTGAGCAAAACCCATAAAACATTGCAGTGATGGCCTACAGGTGAGCAGACAGTATAAAGCATTGGAGGTGATTGACTGAAGCCTAGCGAACTCCATAAAACATTGCAATGATGGCCTACAGGTGAGCAGACCGTATAAAGAATTGGAGGTGAGGGCCTGAAGCCTAGCAAACCCCATAAAACATTGCAGTAATGGCTTACAGGTGAGCAGACCGTATAAAGCATTGGAGGTAAGGGACTGAAGGTGAGCAAAACCCATAAAACATTGCAGTGATGGCCTACAGTTGAGCAGACGGTATAAAGCATTGGAGGTGAGGGACTGAAGCCTAGTGAACCCCATAAAACATTGCAGTGATGACCTACAGGTAAGCAGACCGTATAAAGCATTGGAGGTGAGGGACTGAAGGTGAGCAAAACCCATAAAACATTGCAGTAATGGCCTACAGGTGAGCAGACAGTATAATGCATTGGAGGTGAGGGCCTGAAGCCTAGCGAACCCCATAAAACATTGCAGTGATGGCCTACAGGTTAGCAGACCATATAAAACATTAGAGGTGAGGGCCTGAAGCCGAGCAAACCCCATAAAACATTGCAGTGATGGCGTACAGGTGAGCAGACCGTATAAAGCATTGGAGGTGAGGGACTGAAGCCTAGCAAACCCCACGAAACATTGCAGTGATGGCCTACAGGTGAGCAGACAGTATAAAGCATTGGAGGTGAGGAACTGAAGCCTAACGAACCGCATGAAACATTGCAGTAATGGCCTATAGGTGAGCAGACTATATAAACCATTGGAGGTGAGGGACTGAAGACTAGCAAACCCCATAAAACATTGAAGTGATGGCCTACAGGTGAGCAGACCATATAAAGCATTGGAGGTGAGGGCATGAAGCCTAGCGAACCCCATAGAACATTGCAGTGATGGCCTACAGGTTAGCAGACCGTATAAAGCATTGGATGTAAGGGACTGAAGCCTAGAGAACCGCATAAAACAGTGCAGTGAGGGCCTACAGGTGAGCAGACCGTATAAGGCATTGGAGGTGAGGGCCTGAAGCCTAGCAAACACCATAGAACATTGCAGTGATGGCCTACAGGTTAGCAGACCGTATAAAGCATTGGAGGTGAGGGACTGAAGGTGAGCAAACCCCATAAAACATTGCAGTGATGGCCTACAGGTGAGCAGACAGTATAAAGCATTGGAGGTGAGGGACTGAAGGTGAGCAAAACCCATAAAACATTGCAGTGATGGCCTACAGGTGAGCAGACCGTATAAAGCATTGGAGGTGAGGGACTGAAGCCTAGTGAACCCCATAAAACATTGCAGTGATGACCTGCAGGTGAGCAGACCGTATAAAGCATTGGAGGTGAGGGACTGAAGGTGAGCAAAACCCATAAAACATTGCAGTAATGGCCTACAGGTGAGCAGACAGTATAATGCATTGGAGGTGAGGGCCTGAAGCCGAGCAAACCCCATAAAACATTGCAGTGATGGCCTACAGGTGAGCAGACCGTATAAAGCATTGGAGGTGAGGGACTGAAGCCTAGCGAACCCCATAAAACATTGCAGTGATGGCCTACAGGTGAGAAAACCGTATAAAACATTGGAGGTGAGGGACTGAAGCCTAGCGAACCCCATAGAACATTGCAGTGATGGCCTACAGGTGAGAAGACCGTATAAAGCATTGGATGTAAGGGACTGAAGCCTAGAGAACCCCATAAAACAGTGCAGTGAGGGCCTACAGGTGAGCAGACCTTATAAAGCATTGGAGGTGAGGGCCTGAAGCCTAGCAAACACCATAGAACATTGCAGTGATGGCCTACAGGTTAGCAGACCGTATAAAGCTTTGGAGGTGAGGGACTGAAGGTGAGCAAACCCCATAAAACATTGCAGTGATGGCCTACAGGTGAGCAGACAGTATAAAGCATTGGAGGTGAGGGACTGAAGGTGAGCAAACCCCATAAAACATTGCAGTGATGGCCTACAGGCGAGCAGACCGTATAAAGCATTGGATGTGAGGGACTGAAGCCTAGAGAACCCCATAAAACATTGCAGTGATGGCCTACAGGTGAGCAGACCGTATAAAGCATTGGATGTGAGGGACTGAAGCCTAGAGAACCCCATAAAACATTGCAGTGATGGCCTACAGGTGAGCAGACCATATAAAGCATTGAAGGTGAGGGCCTGAAGCCTAGCAAACACCATAGAACATTGCAGTGATGGCCTACAGGTTAGCAGACCGTATAAAGCATTGGAGGTGAGGGACTGAAGGTGAGCAAACCCCATAAAACATTGCAGTGATGGCCTACAGGTGAGCAGACAGTATAAAGCATTGGAGGTGAGGGACTGAAGGTGAGCAAACCCCATAAAACATTGCAGTGATGGCCTACAGGTGAGCAGACCGTATAAAGCATTGGATGTGAGGGACTGAAGCCTAGAGAACCCCATAAAACAGTGCAGTGATGGCCTACAGGTGAGCAGACCGTATAAAGCATTGGAGGTGAGGGCCTGAAGCCTAGCGAACCCCATAGAACATTGCAGTGATGGCCTACAGGTTAGCAGACCGTATAAAGCATTGGAGGTGAGGGCCTGAAGCCGAGCGAACCCCATAAAACATTGCAGTGATGGCCTACAGGTGAGCAGACCGTATAAAGCATTGGAGGTGAGGGACTGAAGCCTAGCGAACCCCATAAAACATTGCAGTGATGGCCTACAGGTAAGAAGACTGTATAAAGCATTGGAGGTGAGGGCCTCAAGCCGAGCAAACCCTACAAAACATTGCAGTGAGGGCATATATATTCTGTATGGAAGAGGAGGCGGAGATGGTGGCGGATGAGAATACAAGATTCAAACATATACCCTTTTTTTTGCGGTGAAAAGGGTGCATCTGAATCTTGTTGATTGAGTACATTATAAAGCATACATTTAAATTGCGTTTTTGTTCCTCATTAGCTCAGCCTTCCTCTGGTAGAGTGGAGAAGTCAGGGGCAATCCAGGCTTTGTTCATTTTTATCTGAGTCAAACTGTCAGCATTGTCAGTGGACAAACAGATACGCTTACCTGTTATAATGCCACCGGCAGCACTAAATACACGCTCAGACAATACACTGGCGGCAGGGCAGACCAGCACCTCCAAGGCGTAGAGCGCAAGTTCGTGCCTCGTGTCAAGCTTGGACACCCAGTAGTTGTTAGGTACTGAGGGATTATTTAGGATGCTGACACGGTCTGCAATGTATTCCTCCACCACCTTCCAAAACTTTTCCCTCTTTGTAGCACTAGGCCGCGCTTCAGAATGAGGTTGCTGGCGGGGTATTATAAAAGTGTCCCATACCTTGGAAAGTGTTGCCCCGCCTCTGTTGGAACTACTGTGTGTTCCCCTTGTCTCCCTTCCTCGGTTGCCTAAGGAAGTACAGACTCTGGGGGCCGCATTGTCAGATGGAAAATTTTAGAGCAATCTGTCAACAAGTACCTTCTGGTATTGTACAGTTTTACTCGTCCTCTCCACCACAGGAATGAGAGATAAGAAGTTCTCTTTGTAGCGGGGGTCAAGAGGGTGAACACCCAGTAATCTCTGTTACCTAAAATGCATATAACGCGAGGGTCACGGGAAAGGCAGCCTAACATGAAGTCAGCCATGTGTGCAAGAGTACCAACGGGCAAGACATCTATATCAACTTCAGGATCAACTTCACTCCATACCCTCATCCTCCTCTTCTGCCCATCCACGCTGAACAGATGGAATTAAAGTTCCATGGGTACAAGCCTCTGTAGCAGAGGCAAGTGTCTCGATCTCCTCCTCCTCTTCATGGCCCAATTCGCGCTGAGAAGACGAACTGGGGGAGGTCTGGCTATCACCCTGTGTCATCTCCTCCCCCATTACCTCGTCTGCCACATTCAAAGCATCCTCCTTAATTGTGAGCAGCGATCGTTTGAGTAGACACAGCAGTGGGATGGTTAAACTGATAATAGCGTTGTCGCCACTAACCATCTGTGTGGATTCATCAAAGTTTTTTAAAACCTTACATAGGTCTGACATCAATGCCCTGACTCCTCGCTTGTGAATAGTGGCAGTTAACTGGAAAGGCAACAACCATGTTGCAGCTTGTATTCCACAACTGCTCACTGCTGCTCACAAAGCCTGGCCAACATGTATAATGTAGAGATCCACCGCGTGCTCACGTCACACAACGGTCGGTGAGCTGGAAGCCACAAGCGCTGCTGCAGCGTTGACAGACCGGCTGAAGCTGTGGACGACTTTCGGAAATGGGCAAACAAGCGGCGCGCCTCCACTAGTAGCTCCTGCAAATTGGGGTAGGTTTTGATAAACCGCTGAACCACTAAGTTTAAGACGTGGGCTAGGCATGGAATGTGTATCAGGTTGCCGAGCTCCAAAGCCGCGCCCAAGTTACAGCCATTGTCAGACACAACCATGCCTGTTTGTAGATTGGGTGGTGAGAGCCACAGCTCGGTCTGGTCCCTTATACCCTTCCACAGCTCTGTGGCGGTGTGTTGTTTGTCCCCTAAACAGATCAGCTTCAGCACGGCCTCTTGATGCTTACCACAGCAGTGCTAAACTGCTTAGAGCTAGCGACTGATTGCTGACTGCTGTTGGAGGTGGAAGTGGAGGAGGATAAGTGGCGGTTGGAGCCAGTAACATAGCTGCTGACGGAGACCTTGATGGGAGTAGGGCCCGCAATCCTGGGCGTGGGTAGCACCTGTGCCATCCCAGGGTACGACTCATTCCCGGCCTCCACAACATTCACCCAGTGTGCGGTCAGGGAAATGTAGCATCCCTGGCCACCAGCACTTGTCCATGTGTCCGTGGTAAGGTGGACCTTCCCAGTAAGTGCGTTGGTCAGGGCACGGGTGATGTTCTGGAAAACATGCTGGTGTATGGCGGGCACGGCACACCGTGAAAAATAGTGGCGGCTGGGGACTGCATACCAAGGGATGGCTGCCGACATCAGGCTTTGGAAGGCCTCAGTGTCCACAAGCCTAAATGGCAACATTTTAATAGCCAGTGATTTCAAAAGTTGCACATTTAGTGCTATGGCATGTGAGTTGGTGGGTGGGTATTTGCGCTTGCGTTTAAATGCCTGTGTTATCGACATTTTGACGCTGCTCTGGGACAGAGAAGTGGATGTTAGTGACGGTTCATGCGAAGGCCCAGGTGCAGGGCGAGGGGCATCCGGGCCTGCGCCTTCAACAGGGGATTGGCCAGCAGTACGTAACACAGGGGAAGTGGAGGCAGTGTTGGGACCCGCAGACGCAGAGTGTGGACCCAGGCGTTTGGCCCACTTATTAGGGTGCTTGGATGCCATGTGGCGGATCATGCTGGTGGTGGTGAGGTTGCAACCTGTGCCATACCAAAATGAGCTGGGGCGTGAAAACTAGCAAACTACCACTCTTTTGTCGTCTGCGCTTTCCTCAAAAAAGCGCCATACTGGGGAACACCTACCCCTTGGCAAGGTAGATTTACGCATGTGTTGCTCGGTGTAACGGTTGCGGGCCTGTTTAGTGTGGGCCGACGTCTCCCTTTTGCAACCCCACTGCCTCTTCCAGACTGTTGCAGTGTTACGGATGCCCCCCCCCCCTCTGTACTGCTGTCCTCGCTCAGCTTTTCACCTTCCCATGTTGGGTCAGTGACCTCATCGTCCACCACCTCCTCTTCCACTTCCTCACTTGGCTCATCCTCCTGACTTGACCTAACCACCACCTCAGTGATTGGCAACTGTGTCTCATCATCATCCACCCTGTGAACGAATGATTGCCATTCACCACCGTCATCTTCTTGAGACTGTGAAGGCTCAAAAGGTTGGGAATCAGGGCACAATATCTCAGGTACCTCTTCAACCGTGCTTGGCGAGAGAGCCGACTTGGACAGTGTTGTCTGGTGCTGCCCAGCTAAGTTGCACATGAAGCTGGGTAAGGTGGATTTTTTTTTCTGGTGCACTGGCAGCAGGCACAGTTTCGTTGCGCCCAGGGCCACGGCCTATGCTTGAACCATCAGCATCACGCCCAGGACCATGTCCTCTGCTTGCACCATCAGCATCACGCCCACTTCCCTCTCCCTTTGTGCTCGCCTTCTTCATATTAATGGTTTTGTCTGTAGACGTGGCGCAGATTGTTTTACTGTCCGCTAAAGACACAGTTTTCTGATGCAGGACAGTACTGGATACAGAAAGATAAAGATTTTCGGCACTACACTAGCCCAGAGATAATGTAATTTTTACAATACACACTGTTTTGGCTTGCTGTAATGTACTGGATACAGGAAAATACTGATTTTCGGCACTACACTAGGCCAAAGATAATGACATTTTTACAGCACACACTGTATTGGCTTCCTGTAATGTACTGGAGACAGAAAAATACAAATTTTCGGCACTACACTAGGCCACAGATAATTAAATTTTTACACTACACACTGTATTGGCTTGCTGTAATGTACTGGATACAGAGAAATACATATTTTCGGCACTACACTAGGCAACAGATAATGACATTTTTACACTACACACTGTATTGGCTTGCTGTAATGTACTGGATACAGAGAAATAAAATTTTTCGGCACTACACTAGGACACAGATAATGAAGTTTTTACAATACACACTGTATTGGCTTGCTGTAATATACTGGAGACAGAAAATACTAATTTTCGGCACTACACTAGGCCACAGATAATGAAATTTTTACAATACACACTGTATTGGCTTGCTGAAATGTACTGGATACAGAAAAATAAAGATTTTCAGCAGTACACTAGCCCAGAGATAATGTAGTTTTTACAATACACACTGTATTGGCTTCAGGTAAGGTACTGGATACAGGAAAATACTGATTTTCGTCACTACACTAGGCCAGAAATAATGTAATTTTGACAATACACACTCTATTGGCTTCCAGTAAGGTACTTGATACAGAATAATACAGATTTTCGACACTACACTAGCCCAGAGATAATGTAATTTTGACAATACACACTGTTCGGATGTAATTCTATATTGGATACAAATTTGTCCCAAATAAAATGTATTCTCTGTTGGAATATTGTATATACGGTTGCGGCCAAAATTCACACACAGATGTGCCCAAAACTAGTTAACTATGGCCAAAATATAAATCACTCTCTGCTGGAGTAATTAATATAACGGTTGAGGATTTAATGCACACACAAATGTGGCACAAATTAGGTTAATTTCCCCAGAACAAATAATTTCTTTGATGGTGCAGTGTATATCTCAGTAGCAGGCACACTGTAGTGAATAAGCCCTTTTTATAATGTCTGCCCAACACACTGCTTTATGATGGTGCAGTATATATCTCAGTACCAGGCACACTGTAGTGAATAAGCCCCTTTTTATAATGTCTGCCCAACACACTGCTTTATGATGGTGCAGTGTATATTTAAGTATCAGGCACACTGTAGTGAATAAGCCCCTTTTTATAATGTCTGCCCAACACATGGCTTTTTGATGGTGCAGTGTATATCTCAGTACCAGGCACACTGTAGCGAATAATCCTCTTTTTATAATGTCTGCCCAACACACTGCTTTATGATGGTGCATTGTATATCTCAGTACCAGGCACACTATAGTGAATAAGCCCCTTTTTATAATATCTGCCCAACACACTGCTGTCAGATGGCGTAATGTATATGTCACTAATCTGAAATCTTTCTGTCTTTTAGAAGTTAAAAAGGTGATTTTCAAGCCCTGCACTATCTGTCCCTTGCTGGTGATGCCTGATAGTGCTGAAGCAAAACCCCCTTCTTAAAAAAAAAAAAAAAAGGTGCTGCACTGCTGTCAAACACACACTCTAGTCCTTAAATGGATGGTTAGGTCTTTCAATAAGGTTTTTGGAGTGAAATTAGTAAGTTTAGACCAAAACGCTATCTGTCCCTGCCTACTGTCTGCTCTCCCTGACGCTGAATGAGCCGAGCGCCGGACCTCAGCTCCTATATGAAATGGTATCATGTGTTCCGGCCAGCCAATCAGTGTAAGGCTTACAGCTAACATGGTTATGGTCTTACACTGAGGGGATTTACTTACCTGGACCTTCATTGGCTGCCTAGAAGGTGCCAAACGTGCAGGGAGGAGACTCGAAAATGCAAGGAATACACGTGGTGCTCGGCCGTGTAAAGCCGAGCACCGAGCATAGCGATGCTCGAGCCGAACCAATACTCGGCCGAGCATGCTCACTCATCACTAGTGACAATTTAAAAGATCCCCCCCCCCCTTTCTTTCAGATCAGACCCCCATATTAGACCTCAAATCAGATCCCCAGACCCCCTTATCAGATCCTCAGACCCTTATATGCTCAGAACAGACCCCCATATCAGTAACCCAGACCCCCATATCAGCTGCTCAGATGCCCATATCAGATGCCCATAATCAGATTATGTCAATACTAACCAGTATAATTTAAAATTTACTTGCCAACATGATAAAAAATGTATTAATGTTCTTGATCTCACCCTGGTGGGAGTCCCTAATAAATGTATTATCACAAAAACGTATCGGAAACCCAGTTCAGGGAACACCATTCTGAAGGCAAATAGTCATCATCCAATACATACAATTAAGTCAATTCCGGTGGGTGAGTTTACCAGGGCAAAAAGAAACTGCAGTAATACACTCGATTTTGTTGAGGAATGTTCCATAATAACAAAACGCCTTTTAGATCGAGGCTATTCACAATGGCTGATAAATAGGGGTATAGCAATAGCCCAACAAAAAAATCGCAAGAATCTTTTGTTTAATAATAATCGCAAGAATAATAATAATAATAATAATAATAAAAAAACTTCCTCACCTACTCTAGTGCTAACTTACAGCAGACAATTCAAACAGATCAGGGAGATTATCATGAGGAATATTTCTATTCTCCATGAAAATGACACGGTCAGCGACATTTTAAAGGAGGGTTTTAGGATAGTGAGCAGACGTTCTCCAACTATCGCATCGGTCGTTTCACCATCCTATTTTTCTTCAAATAATTCTCTCAAAGGAAATAAAACATGGTTACATCATAAGGGTTTTTTTCAGTGTGGAGGTCATCCATGTAAAACATGCAGATATGTTAGTCCTACTAAAACATTCCAGGATTCCACAAAAACTATGAAATATACCATTATTACATATTTGAACTGCAACAGTGGATGCGTGATTTACATAATCGCATGCACTTGCTGCGATGTTTTATATGTGGTAGTACAACCAGAAAATTCAAGGTCCGTATCCTGGAACATTTAAATTATATCACCAATGAATCAAGCACTAATATATCGGGAGCTGCGAAACACTTTATTTCCAAACATAATAAAAATACCAGTTGTTTCAAAGCTTTTGCTATTGAAAAGGTGTCTCCCCCACCCCGAGGTGGAAACATAAAACGCAAAACCTTACTCAGGGAAGCCTTTTGGCTTTTCAAATTAAATACTAGATTTCCTATAGGAATGAACTTTAAAAAATAATTTTTGCATTTTTACTGAGGTCAAGTTCATGCTTATATGTTTTTGTATGAAGTTGTACCAGGTTGAAGGTTATCACTAGAAACCGCATGAATCCATTCTGCCATGGCAGTGTACACACTGTGCAGTTTCCAACCTGTTGTTTGTTCAATTCATTGCTTGTATGTTTTTGTATGGGGTTGTATCAGGTTGAAGGTGATTACTGGAAACCGCATGGATCCTTTCTGCTACTGCAGTATACACACTGTGCAGTTTCCAGCCTGTTATTTATTTGTTTTCAACATATTGTGAAGCAATAGAAATATCTGTTTCTCCAATATTAATGTATGTAACACTCAACACTCCTGCTAGGTTTGCTTGTGGTATAGCAATTGGCACTTAGCAAATTGTGTTTTCTAATGTATTTGATTTTAATTTATTTTATTTGTTGAAGCACACTGACCTGCCCATGGACAATTATTTTGGTGGTTACACCTGTGGCTTCCCCCACAGTTGGGAGGGGTGGTTCACTTCTCTACCACTATATATGAATCAGAGCCGTGGACAGACCGGAGGTCATGAGTAAGAACCTTATGGTTCGATACGCGTAGACTACAATGGAGTGGTAATCTTGCTGAAGTTTTATCGCTGTATGTATTTTTGGCATCTTCGAAATAAAGTATCTTGGATTTTTGATGAACTTGAAGTGCTGGATCCATTGCTGCATTGCCCATATCAGCTGCTCAGACCCCCATATTAGATGTTCAGGCCCCGCCCATATCAGATGCACATTCAGGCCCCCTTATGCTCAGACAGGCCCCAATATGCTCAGACAGACCCCCCATATCAGTTGCTCAGACCCCCATCAGAACTCAGATCAGACTAAAAATAAATAAATAAACTTACCTCACCTGCTCCAACGCTGCTCTCCTTGTCCAGGGTGTCCTGCAGTCCCTGCTCTGCTGGTCTTCTCTGGCCCACGCTGCATAGTCCCCTGACTGCATATAGCGTCAGGTCATAGTGCGCACTGTACGTAGTCAGGACACAGCAGCACTGCCCGGAGGAGACTAGGGAGGAGGGCTGAGTACAGAGTTCACATCACTTAATTACCACACCTACAGACTAGTGAGCACTTTAATAATGAAAGCACTCACTAGTATGAAGGGGCTCCCTCCCACGCTGGGCTGAACTGGCTGTATAGGCGGCATGTCCGCCCTTGTTCTATCTATTGTTCTGGACTTTGATCACATGACCATGTCCTTGCAGCTCTTTCTTATTTCCTGCCATGTAATGGGGCAGTGATAAGGCAGTGTCCATGTAACTAATTCAGTAGAAGTAGTTATAAACTAGTTGGGTGTTGTTGGGGGCAGGGCTGGAGCTTTGGCAGACAAAGGAAAAATACATCATGGGTTTGGTTGTATACAGCAACAGGAAGTGCTGCATATAGGATTGGAAGAGACCAGAGTGATTTCTTTACATGGTGAAAACGGGTCAAAGGAGTCTAAATAAAAAAAAAAAAAAGGATGTGGAATATGTACATACATGAAGTTAGCAGCTATATCAGCATATCTGTTAAAACCACTGTAATTCTGGAAATCCCTGTTAACATGGTTGTATGGAATCAGCAAAAAAACAAAAACATTGTAGCTCAGACCCATTGATATGAACAAGGCTGATTTCAGTTGCCCAGAAAAACAGCCCACAGACAGTACGGTATCACTGTAACATGTGAGCAGTGCCTAGTTACAGTGATATCTGGCTGTCAGCCTGCATATTGTGTACATTTTGTATTATTTACTTTGCAATGATGGTTAAACCTTTTAGGATCAATCAGTGTTGCCAATGTGAGACTGTGCAGAGACACACATCCAACTAGAAACACTAGAGATGAGCGAATCGAAGCTGACGAAGTGGAATTTGATCCGAATTTCAGAATAAATGTGTGAGAATATGGGGCAGGGAACTCTGGCCATTCACCAGTGTGCTTAGTGCAGGGAGAGACGTATCTGCAGGTGCTAGGGACAGTGATAGAAAATACTTGATTGTGGTGAAAAAAAAAATAAAGATTTACAAGTGCAGGGAAAGATTACTCAAGGTGTAGGGAAAGGATAGTGAGGAATCATTCCACCAGCATTTATGTTGAACAGGGTTCAGTCGGGGAGGGGACAGCCTGGGTAATAGGAGCAATTCTATTACACCTTGCTGCACTGACTGGGGATCCAAAGTGCCATTATACAGCTCTGTAATTCCAGAAAACCTGTCTTATTAGGGTGCAAGTGCTGTTTGATACAGGAATTAACAGTGTTTATTACAAGGAAATATTTCTACTTGTGCCCTTGTGCACTGCAGTTATTTGTTCTAAAGCATTTTTTGACTTGTATAAGTGGGAAAAAAGGGCTTATTAGCCGTTATGTGGTGAAGGGCGAAAATTACAGCCCTTTTTGTCGTGTATGAGTTGAAAAAGGAAAAATATCTTTGCTGCTCAGTTGTGCGGTTATCTGTTATCTAAAGCCCTTTTTCGCGTGTATTAGTGGATAAAGAAAAAAAATATTTGCCACTCAAGGGTACAGTTATCTGTTTTAAAGCCCTTTTTTGCATGTATTAGTGGAAAAAGAAAATCAATATTTGCAGCTCAGCGGTGCAGTTATCTGGTTCTAAAGCCCTTTTTTCCGTGTATCAGTGGAAAAAGAAAAAATATCTTTGCCGCTCAGCAATGCAGTGATATATTCGGAAGCCTTGCATGCCGTGTATTAGTGGCGAAATAAAAATATATTCACCATCCAGCTTTGCATATATCTGTTGAAAAGTCTGTTGTATGAAAGTATAACAAAATTTGGGCCTATTTGACGTTCTGCCGTGCAGTGATTTATTCTGAAGCCCTGTTTGCAGTGTATTAGTGGTGAAATAGAAATATATTCGCCGTCCAGCATTGCATATATCTGTTGAAAAGCCTGTTTAAAAGTAGAACAAAATTTTGACTTAATTGACATTCTGCGGTGCAGTGATATATTTTGAAGCCCAGTTTGCCATGTATTAGTGGCGAAATAAAAATATATTTGCCGTTCAGCGTTGTACTTCTCTGTTAAAAAGCCTTTTGTGTAAAAATAGAACACAATTTGGGCCTAATTGACGTTCTGTAGTGCAGTAATATATTCTGAGGCACAGTTTGCCGTGTATTAGTGGCGTAATAAAAATATATTCGCCTTCCAGCATTGCATATATCTGTTGAAAAGTCTGTTGTGTAAAAGTACAAAAACAGTTAGGCCTAATTGATGTTCTGCGGTGCACTGATATATTGTGAACCCCAGTTTGCCGTGTATTAGTGGCAAAATAAAATTATATTCGCCGTCCAGCGTTGCACTTATCTGTTGAAAAGCCTGTTATTTAAAACTGGAAAAAAATTTGGGCCTAACTGATGTTCTGTGGTGCAGTGATATATTGTGAAGCCCAGTGTGCCGTGCATTAGTGGCGAAATAAAAATAATTTCGCCGTCCAGCATTGCATATATCTGTTGAAAAACCTGTTGTGTAGAAGCAGAACAAAATTTGGACCTAATTGACATTCTGCAGTGCAGTAATATATTGTGAAGACCAGATTGCCGTGTATTACTAGCAAAATAAAAATATATTCGCCGTCCAGCGTTGCATATATCTCTTGAAAAGCCTGTTGTGTAAAAGTAGAAAAAATTTTAGCCGCCTAAATGACGTTCTACGGTGCAGTGATATATTCTGAAGCCCTGTTTGCAGTGTATTAGTGGCGAAATAAAAATATACTCGCCGTCCAGCCTTGAATATATCTGTTGAAAAGCGTGTTGTGCAGAAGTAGAAAAAAAAAATTGACCCAATTGACGTTCTGCAGCGGCCTAACTATTGCACGCTATAGATTTATAGAAATTGCTGCCACACACAATAATCCTTAAAAGGACTTTTGGGTCTGTAAAGTTTTAGCAATTTAGTGCAGGTTGTGCTACAAATATATATTTCTGCTGTAACACACAATAGTCCTTAAAAGGACTTTTGGGTCTCTAAAAAGTTTTTCCAATAAAAATTGTCCAATATCACTCTCTACACTGTCTGTCCCTATCTATGCACAGCTCTGCCTGACCAAGACTGAGCCGAACACGCGCCATAGGGTGCTATATAGCACCCGATGATGCGTTCTGGCCAGCCAATCACTGTAATGCCAGTAACCAACATGGCTACGGCATTACAGTGAGGGCAGTACTCACCTGCACATTTATTGGCTGCATAGCAGCCAAGAAAAATGCGGGGAGGAGACTCGAGCATTGCGTTCGAGCACATGCGGTATTCGTCAGAATATCGCAATGTGCCGAGCATAGCGATGCTCGAGCTGAACTGGTGTTCGGGTGATCATGCTCGCTCAACACTAATAGGCACCACTTCTTGGTCTGTACAGATCACTGTTCAGCAGTCATCTTATTGTCATCACAGGCAGGATTACAATGACAGATATCACTTCTATATATAGATAATATGTGAATCACCATTCCCAATAGGTGATTGTCACAGATTTTCTGCTCCCTACTTGTAAATGATCTCAGGATGCCTAAAAAACTATGCCATAGAAGCCATGGTTTCCCCTAAGGACTATTGTGTCTATGGCCAATTGTGGCTGCTTTAAAGCACATCTCTATAATCTGTCAACAACAGCTCAGGCAAGATGTCAGGCGCCATACTCATGTTCAGGAAAGACATAAAGCTTACAATCAGAAAATAAAAACAGATTTGAAAAAAAAAAGGATATGTGTCACTATCTGATTTTAACTGGCAGAAAAAAAATACAATACAAGTGACAAACTGCCTTAAATAAATCTGCACAAAGACCTTAATTGTACCGAAGAAAATTGCTGAAGTGAAAAGCTTCAGCGTAAATGTAAAATTAATTGCTATAAAATCTAGCCCCATGACTTCTCACGGATATGAGAACATTTTCCATAGTAGTTATGCGATTAACTGACTTTACTGAATTTACAGTAAATTAACCTAAATGTTAACATCAGTTTAGAATAAGGAATGGAACCTGTTCTATGTATGTTCTGCTATTTTCCAGTGAAAAGATTTAATTGCCAAGGAAGTTTTACTGAGGGAAATACATATGGAATGTGTGATGTATGAGAATGAGGATGACTATCGGATAACGTGTTCCATTGTAAATTGTCTGTTGTACTCTGCACAACTTCCATAGAAACTATACCATACACATTAATATAAGCAAATGACTATTTAAAAAGATATATATTTTTTTATAAATATACAGTGATTAAACATTTGTGAAACCTTCAAAGTTTTCTATAGTTCTGCGGAATTTTGACCTAAAACTACATCAGATCTTCACAGAAGCCCTAAAAGTAACTAAAAGAAAAGCAATGCAAAGAAATGAAAAAAAAAAAAATAAATTAGACTTGCTCTTTTTTTTTTTTTTTTTTGAGGAAAGCGATCAACAAAGTTAAAGTATTAGAATGACCAAGTCAAGGTCCAGTCCTTAATCCAACTGAAACATTGTGGATGGACCTGAAGTGAGCAGTTCATTGGAGGAAACCACCAACGTACTGTAATTTTAGTTGACTTGTAGAGGAATGGGCTAAAGTTCCTCCAAGCCGATGTTCAGGAATAATCAACAATTACCGGAAATTGTTAGTTGCAGTTATTGCTGAACAAGAAGGTCCTACCAGATACTGAATGCAAAAGTTCACAAACTTTGACCACGCCTAGACATGTGATATTGCAACATTCTTCTCAATAAATAAATGATAAAATGGGATATATTTGACTTATTATTTGTTTGGTTATCTTTATCTACTTTTATGACTTGTGAAAATCTGATGTAGGGATGTAGTATAATTAAATTTATGTAGAAACACGCATTTGGGTACTGGACATTGGGACCGGGGAACAAGATGCCAGACTGTGGTTAGGCTGTAGTTTCATAATGGATTAGGCAGTTTATTTGGCTGTTGTACATTTGTACATGTATTGTTATACTATATGTCTATTACTTCCTATGTTTAACTGGTGATTAAGTGACTTGGATTGAAAAGCTCCTCCTGAAATTGCCACTGTCCATTTTTGTTTATAACAGGTGCTTTTACATTTTTTTTTATCAACTGTGTCAATAAAATTTATGTATATGTACGTTGTGATCTCATCCAATCTCTGCCAAATATCAGTTCAAATGACATAGTGGATCTATAGCGAGCCCTTAAGGATCAAGAGCAGACAATGGAAGTGGTAGTGGCTCTGACTATAGGTTTCCTTCAGGGACACCCTTTCTTCCCTCAGTGCACTGTAGTTGGGGCTCCTGTCTGATGGTAATTTGGGGTGCTTTTGATGTTAAGTGGTTGTATGGGTGCCTGGCAGGAGGTGTAGTGGTACAGTTACCAGCGTGTGGTGCTGTAAGAATCAATATACCAGGCAAGTTTTAAACATAATAAACATCTCTCTTTAAGGTAGTGCAAAATGAGAGTTGTAGTACATCCAACAAGAAAACACAGTCTCATCTGTACATAGTGCATCACCATACCCAGATAGCAATGTATGGCATTGGCAATACTGAATCTTATGGCCCTCTTCATACACTGTCTTGCTCAGTAGAATCTCTATAGCTGGTGACTGTATTCTTACTGTAATATGCACTGCAGCATGCAGGTCCAAATGACTATAATTAACCAAATCATGTCCAAGTGAGTAAGGTGTCTTAACTTGTTATCCTTCTGTGGCAGCATGAACTCCTTGCATGGTCATGATGGCTCTCGATCTTCTACATCTTTCTCCTTTCTTTCTCCAAGAACATGCAGACAATTGAGAGTCTCTGAAATTTGGGGGCTTTCACTTGGGCTCTCCCTCATACTGACTAGACACGCTAGAGCAATAAGTGGACCCAGCCCACACCCTAAGCTCAAATTAATTAACCCTGGCTGCATCTATACCATGCATAGCTATGCACAGAATAACATTACAAAACAGTACAGTACACAACTTTAAATAACATTTACATATACCCCTAGTACTGCAGATTCACATTCGATTTCTAACAATAATTAATTAATTTTGTGCTTTTAAAAATATCTGCAAATTAAACCACATGAATAATAATCTAAACACTAAGATCTATCTTCTTTCTACTTCTCAATTCTTCCTCTACACTAAGGGACAACATTATTAAAATGGAACACTTGTATTAAGTAGTAATAGATGTTAAGGCCTCACATGGTGTTGCGTGTACTGCACCTTCTGCTGATCTTCAAACTCCTGTTTGTTTCTAAATTGACACTAAAGTAATCCAGGCACTCGCAAAAAAAGAAAGAGAAAAGTCATACTGATCCCAAAGCTACCCCTCATATGCGCAGATAAAAGAATAAGAATTTCAAGAATATCAATGTCATTTAGCAAGGAAAGAGGAACAAGCCATTTTTAACCAGGCTTATATCTTCAAATAATCTTAATAATGTCAGCTGTCCCCAAATGTCTGTTTAGGTCAGGGGTGCACAACCTTTTCCGGTTGAGGGCCACATTGTCAACCTGAACCAATTCAAAGGGCCGAAAGTAAAACTTAAAGGGGTATAACCAACTGAAATACTGTATTTTTGGCATATTGAAGGTACAGTATATACTATAAATGTCTAGTTACAGTTCTAGGACTCCCATCTAATAGGAGAATTTATGAAAGATACATGTAAGAAGCCATAAGACAGAGACCTACATGTCTTTTACCAGATGTTTGGGGGCCGCACAGAATGGTATTGAGGGCCGCATGTGGCCCCCGGGCCACAGGTTGTGCACCCCTGGTTTAGGTAAATAACCATATTCCCAATGAAATAACAATTCTAGAGTATCTTGCAATGTATTGCATCATTCCTGTATTATTCCTCCTAGATATACATAGTCTAAAAGTTTCCAGTTACTGCTTACAAGTCAAGGTGTATAGGGACACATGTGATTAAAAAGAAGAATGATAACAGTTTTTCATAAAGAATAAAGAAGAGAGTAAATGTATATGTGTTATGTCGGAGGTCCCTGGCCTTCCCGCTTTGCCTCCCTAGGTAGGGTCGCCTGTGTGGCCTATATGTCATGCCTGCAGTCTCATTTGGTGTTAGTAGACAACACACGTGCACTCCTCTCGGCCTTCGAAAAGCGCACACCTCCCATTGCTCGCAGTCTGGGTCATGTATATATATATTTCTATCTGCTTGTCTGTGTACTGACCTCTGTCTGTTTACTGGAATTGACCCTTAGCTCGTACACTGCCTTCACTGACCTCAGCTTGTTTTCTGACTACGGTTTTGCCTGATCCCTCAGTTCTTCCCAACTACCACTGAACCGAGTCAGCTACAAAAGGTAGCGGCCTGGTGGGTTCCCCGAACTGCTGCCATAACAATATGAGTACCCTTTAACCCCTTTGCTACCAGCGCCGTACATGTACAGTGCTGGAGCAAAGTACAAACATGGCGCCTAATAACTCGTAGAACAGGCGTCATGGCTGGCAGGTCTCTGCTCTTTCAAACAGCAGAGGCCTGCGGCTAAAAATGCGATTTGCAATAATGGCGGACTTCTTACCGCCATCCTCTGCGGTAATTGATTTCAATGTGCTTGGTCTCGCTGAAGAGACCCAGGACATTTAAGCTGCAATTCTTATTTTGGCCAACATAAGGAATGAGCAATTCTGAACAATTAATGGATGTGAAAAATCCATGATTATTCCGAATTTTTAAAAAAAGTGGATTTTGTAGGCTCAAATACGAGCTTCAAAATCATTAAAAAAAGTAAGAAAAAACTGTAAAAAAATATATAAAAAAATAAAAAAAATATAAAAGTTTAAATCACCCCCCTTTCCATAGAATAAAAAAATAAATACGTAAATTACAAAAAATATAAACATTATGGGCATCACCTTGACCAAAAATGCCCGTACCATTAAAAATATTTTTTCAATACGGTGAATGGCGTAGGGTCAAAATGGCCAATTTGCCATTTTTTTATTCCTACTCTTACCCAAAAATTGTAATAAAATGTGATCACAAAGTCAGACACACTCCAAAATTGTATCAATAAAAACTACAGATTGTCCCACAAAAAATTAGATATAGTAGATATTAGCCAAGTAGATATACCTATAAAAAACTTATGGTCAGAATATGGTGATATAAATTTTTTAAGTTTAATTTTATTTTTACACTATTTTGACATAAAAAACTATACATATGTGGTATCGTGGTAATCGTACTGACCCAGAGAATGAAGGACACAGGTCAGTTTCACCACAAACGGATTGCCATGGGAACAATACCTGTTATTTTCCCCGCTTCCCACTACATTGTTTGCCAAAATAAATAGTGGCATTAGAAAGTACAACTTGTCCCGCAAATAATTAGCCCTCATATAGCTATGTGAAGGGAAAAATAATAAATTATGGTTCAAGGTAGATAGGGAAGAAAAATCAAAACGCAAAAATGAAAAAACCTCCAGCATCCTAAGGGTTTTTACAGGATTTTGATACTGATGACCTATCCTCAGGATAGGTCATCAGTATCTGATCGGTGGGGGCTCACCTCCTGTGAGCACTGCGGCCTTCTCAGTTATCCCCAAGCACAGCGCCGTACACTGTATTGTGGCTGTGCTTGGTATTGCACTCAGCCCTATTGAACTGAATGAGCTGATCACAATACCATGCACAGCTACTATACAATGTACGGCGCTGTGCTTGGTAAACTACAAGAAGGCCGTGACGCTCACTAGAACGCCGTTGCCTTCTTACACAGCTGATGAGTGGGTGTCCCAGATGATCCCACTGATCAAATACTGATGACTTATCCAAAGGATAGATTATAGAGAGATGATAGACTTTTAAGGGAAAGCAAATTAGAACGTTAATGAAATTTCTCTATTTTGTATGAATGGTGATTGAAATGCCTTAAGGTGATTTTTCCCATTATTTGTAGATTTTAAAGCACTCTTATGTTTGAAAAACAATATAAAAATGTCACCAGAAATGTCAAATATAATCTTAAAGATACATTGCTTTTTAGGTTGTTTTCTGTGTAAATGGATTTTACTGAATAAATGTAGATTAAAAATGGAAATATTGGGTATACAGCAAGATTTAAGTTGTAGTTCCTTGTCTATAATAATATCAAATATTATTAAATATCAACTATCAATTTGCTTGTTTAACCAATTTCATAACTTTTCATAATAAGCTGTCATGTCATGTGTATATACATTAGAAATAACACTATTTCTGAACATTATATATGACTTGTATCTGGCATTTTTCAGAAATACGCTGGCTTACATATAGAAGCGGTGGTGGATCCCCCGAATTTATGAAGAGGCCTGCGCCTCTTCATAACTAAAATGGATCCACCGCCAGCAGAGGGCCATATTAAGACTGATGTCTAAAACGCCGATCTTAATAAATGTGCCCCTATATTTCTAATTACTGTATCTCCGGTATGGGTGGAGACTGGCTGCTTTGATGTATACAGAAGAGTGTAGAAAAGCTTGTAAAAAAGCGGGATCTTGACATAGGGGCCACTTAATATGGTGGATTTGGTGATCTCTGTAATGGAGACACCCCTTTGCTCGGTTTTCCTTTCTTTGAGGGATATCTGGCTTTTATTGTGTTGTAGACCCATAACTGGGGCTCCACATTTATTTAGCATATTACTGTTTTCCAGGGAGCTTTGCACTTTGGATTGCTGTGTTGAGACTCTTAAATGAGGCTCCGCGGTGTTTTTTTGCAGCTGCTCTCCCTGAGATCAGCTATTGGTGTGTTTGAGTAGTCTCCGAGGCATTGCTCCCGGTTAGCGAAAATCCTACTCCGCACTAATGAGGGGCAACTCCCCGAAACAGCTGTCTGTGGATGGATAACTGGCTTATGTTTTCCCCGTCACATCCTTAAATCTTGTAAAAAAGCAGGATCTTGACATAGGGGCCACTTAATATGGTGGATTTGGTGATCTCTGTAATGGAGACACCCCTTTGCTCGGTTTACCTTCCTTTGAGGGATATCTGGCTTTCATTGTGTTGTAGACCCATAACTGGGGCTCCACATTTATTTTGCATATTAATGTTTCCCAGGGAGCTTAGCACTTCGGATTGCTGTGTTGAGACTCGTAAATGAGGCTCTGCAGTGTTTTCTGTAGCTGGTCTCCCTGAGATCAGCTATTGGTGTGTTAGAAGAGTGTAGATCCTGCTGCCATATTGACCTCTCTCACATATAGAAATAGCAGCAGCATGGAATACATTATACAGCAGTACATAAGTGTATAGCAGTGCAGCTGTGAATACAGCAATGGGGTGAGCTACAACGTTACTAGATGAAGCAACATCTCTGCATGTTTGTGCCTCTCTCTCTGTAGCTGCTCCCTTCTCCTCCTCATGATTATCTATGGACAGAAGCTGTAATTTGATCTCTCAGTGAGCTACTAATCCATTGATTTTACCTGTGAATTGAGAGTGAGTGATCAGCACAAGGTGCAGGGTATTGGGATGGAGTATGATAAGTGGAGAAATATTTTATCAGAGCAAAAAAACCTATTGCATTTCTTATTGTTACAATTGCCACTCGAGGCAGCTGCTGCTCCACTTTTATGTCCTGGTTCTCTGCCTCCTGATGAAAAGGACCCGCAGCCCACTCTCATCCTCTGGCTGCTGGCATAACTATATATTTTCATGTAGGCTGGGGCCTACTTGCTAGCTCAGCCTCTCCTTCTCAGTCCAGCACATGCACCCTTGTTCACACCAGACAATAGCTGGTTACTTGTAGGTACTTAAGACACCTTCCCCAATGGGAGGATGTATGAACAACTGATTCCTTAGCTTGCTCAATTCCTGTATTTTAGTATCTGCCCATGTACTGTATTTTTTCCCCTTTTCTGACCCTCTGCTGCCTAACCCGACCTGTGCCTGACATCATAGGAGTGCACACAGGGTGTGCCGGGTGTGCCTGGTGTGCTTGGGCACACCCTAATCAAGCTGACTGGAAGTTCTGTCAGGGCCTATACTCATCTCTTCCTTCCGGGTCCTCGGTGCTCCACTGTGAAGCCTGCGCACAGTGTGAGGCCGTGCTGTGACCTCACACTGTGTGCGCCCACACAGCAGACTGTACAAGAGGAGGGGGCTGAAGTGGGGCACTGGGGGCTAATGTGAGGCACTGGGGGCTGATGTGAGGCACTGGGGGCTGAAGAGGGGCACTGGCGGCTGATATGAGGCACTGGGGGGCTGAGGTGAGGCACTAGAGGCTGAAGAGAGGCTGCTGGGGGCTGAAGAGAGGCTGCTGGGGGCTGAGGGGCACTGGGGGCTGAAGAGAGGCTGCTGGGGGCTGGAGAGGGGCACTGGGGGCTAAAGAGAGGCTGCTGGGTTGCTGAAGAGGGGCACTGGGGACTGAAGAGAGGCTGCTGGGGGCTGGAGAGGGGCACTGTGGGGCTGAAGAGAGGCTGCTGGCGGGCTGAAGAGAGGTTGCTGGGGGCTGAAGAGGGGCACTGGGGGCTGAAGAGAGGCTGCTGGGGGGACACTGGGGGCTGATATGAGGCACTATGGGGCTGAAGAGGTGCATTGGGGGCTGATATCATGTGCTGGGGGCCGAAGAGAGGCTGCTGGGGGCCGAAGAGAGGCTGCTGGGGGCTGAAGAGAGGCTGCTGGGGGGCTGAAGAGGGGCACTGGGGACTGATATGAGGCACTGTGGGGCTGAAGAAAGGCTGCTGGGGGGCTGAAGAGAGGCTGCTGGGGGGCTGAAGAGAGGCACTGGGGGACTGAAGAGAGGCACTGGGGGCTGAAGAGGGGCACTGGGTGCTGATATGAGGCACTGTGGGGCTGAAGAGGGGCTGCTGGGGGGCTAAATAGAGGCTGCTGGAGTGCTGATATGAGGCACGGGGGGCTGATATGAGGCACTGGAGCTGATATGAGGCATGGGGGGCTTATATGAGGCGGGGGGGCTGAAGAAGGGCACTGGGGCTGATATGAGGCACTGGGGGGCTGAAGAGAGGCTGCTGGGGGGCTAAATAGAGGCTGCTGGAGTGCTGATATGAGGCACAGGGGGCTGATATGAGGCACTGGGGCTGATATGAGGCACTGGGGCTGATATGAGGCACTGGGGGGCTTATATGAGGCACAGGGGGCTGAAGAGGGGCACTGGGGACTGATATGAGTCACTGGGGGCTGATATGAGGCACTGGGGGCTGATATGAGGCACTGGGGGGCTTATATGAGGCACGGGGCTGAAGAGGGGAACTGGGGGCTGATATGAGGCACTGGGGGCTGAAGAGAGGCTGCTGGGGGGCTATAGAGGGACACTGGGGGCTGAAGAGAGGCACTTGGGGGCTGAAGGGGGGCATTGGGGGCTGATATGAGGCACTGGGGCTCTTATCTGAGGTCTGATTGGGGGTCATTCACATCGGGGTCTGATCTGAGGTCCTATTGGGGTCTTATTAAGATTGTGGGTCTTTTTGGGGCTGTCAGCTGAGGCCTGATTAACATTGGGGGTCTTATTGGTGGTCTGACCTCAGTTGTAATGAAAAATATTTTTTTCTGATTGTCCACCTCTGAAACCTAGGTGTGTCTTATGGGCCGGAGCGTCTTATAAGGCGAAAAATACGGGTACGTTTAAAAATTATTTCTTCTCCCTTGAGTATATTGATAGTGCGGGTCTGTGTGTATGTATGCAGAGTGTATTTGTGTATATATATATATATATATATATATATATACATACTATATACATACATACATACATACACACACG
This sequence comes from Bufotes viridis, assembly GCA_033119425.1. Taxonomy (NCBI): domain Eukaryota; kingdom Metazoa; phylum Chordata; class Amphibia; order Anura; family Bufonidae; genus Bufotes; species Bufotes viridis. The sequence goes on from CM065591.1 coordinate 68,683,656, forward strand.
CGTGCGCGGCTTGTGTGTTTGTGTTTTAGGGTGCACACCCTAATGCAATAGGCTGCGGGCGCCTATGCCTGACATCCATACTCAGACTCAATCTGGCCCACAGGGTAACAGGTAAATCCCCTGAATGGCCCCTGACACAGGGGAGCTCCCAGTACCCCAGCACAGCATCTCAACCAGTCTATATCAATATAAAAAACTGGATAGATTATTTAAAAAACTATATTTTTATATTTTTACTAAGTATATTATTATTATAGATGCATCTCGAGGCAGGCTGACCTCTAGGTACCGAGACAGGCAAAACAGTATCCTCTTCCCCTGGGACCCACCTTTTGAAGTTGTTGCAGAGACCCCATAATCAATCATCTTGAACATCTTATAGCTGTCTGCCACTATGTGATCGGGTAATATTTGCAGGTAGAATGAATTTTACTGGTGGGTCCTAGGCACCCCAGTCTGACACTGTCTGCATTGGTCCCTAACTGCTTGCCCTGACTTTGGACCTTTTTCTATTAAGCATATTCTCTGCTTGCCCTGAGTGTAGAAATCTCTCTCAAGTTCATGACGTGAGTAAGTTGAAATATATCCACAATTTTTTTTCATAACTTCCCTCCTTTTATCCCCCTACCATACAACAGAACAGAGGGACTCAGACAATGGCCACAACAACAATTTGCAAAGCAAAATATTAGTCAATACTAGGGTATGTCCTTGGACCTGTAAAATCTGGGGGCAATCTACCCACACCAAACAGCACACAGTCAACAGCAACAAGACCAGCAGCATAAGCCATATTAATCCACCAACTCCTTAGGGATACCACTCTGAGGAATCCCAATAAACTAGCCAGATAAATGGTTTAACTGCTCAATTTAAGGGATATATACCGCGCAGATAATTTTTTTGCTACCAACTGCCAGGATCCCCACCTTATCAGCTGTTAAACCAAACTATGAAAACCAAACTATGCAACCCACAAAACAATTGCACTCCTATCCAAGTTCTTTCCAATCCCTCAATTATTCCCCCTTTTTATTGCTTCGGAGCCAAACCTGGGGTCCAGCAGTATCCAGGTAGGAGCACCATGAGACATAAAGAGAAAATTAGGCCGCGCTACATCACTCGGCATTCCTACACCTGGGACACAATATAGGAGGGCCCTGGGGAGGTGGGGTGCCCGTTGCATAGCCACCTGCTGCGACCTTCTGACCCAAGGCACAACAGGATCAGCAATAGGTCGTGACTAGAGATGAGCGGCCAGTTCACCGAATTTTCAAAAACGTTTCGATCCAATTCGAATTTATTCACAAACAAAGCAATTTTCTGGCTGCAGAGAGCCTGTATAGTGGTGTAGAACACTGTGCATTGCTGTAACATGCATATAGAGTCTGCTGTGGTAGTAAAACAATACTGTGAGTCACTATGACACACAGATGACAGGAGTCACTCTAAGAATAACTGCACACTTCACTTATTTGGGCAGTTAAGGGGCCAAAACTGACCAAATAACTCAAGTGTGAACTCAGCCTTACAGGTCAATGTTAGCGTCAAGAAGAAGAGCACTCCTTTTACACTTTCGTCAGCTGATTCCACATAGATGTCTACAGAACCTGTTCTATTAAATGCTTATACAAGTAGAGCCCCCAGACAGAGTGGAGAGGGAGTCAGCGGTGTTTGTGTTGACTGATTGTTTAACCAATTGTCACTGATTGTTTTGCTCTTCCTCTGATCAGTCAGAACAATAACCCCCAAAAAACAGATCCTGTCTGTTGAGCATCTGCCTTCACTCGGTCAGCATTTGGTCAGTAATCCATCAGTATTGCTAATGCAAAAAAAAAAAAAAAACAGGAGTGGATCCAAAACAGAGCTGACATGTGAATGGAATATTTGCATGTCTTCTGTGTTTTATACCCACTCTTGCTTTTGGCTCCCAAATCATAAGCCAATTCTGATGGGACCATACAGGCCTTACAGCTGCTACACAGACAGGATCCTTTGTGCATCTCATTTTTCCTTCCTTCTGACAGATCAGAAGAAGGGTAAAATAAATGATGTCATCCAGGCCAAAAAGGCAAAAAAGTGGCCTAGTCATGGAGTGGGGAGGGTGGGAGAACAGTTTGAGAAGTCCACAGAGTGGCCCAGTGGCATAGTGGTGAGGTGGAAGCAGCATGAGGAGACCACAGAGTGGCACAATGACAGAGTGTGGAGGTGGCAGCAGCAGCATGAGGAGACCACAGAGTGGCCCAGTGATATAGTGTTGATGTAACAGCAGCATGAGGAGGCCACAGAATGGCACAATGACAGAGTGTGGAGGAGCAGCATGAGGATTCCACAGAGTGGCATCAGAATAGTAGCTGAGGCAGGTATCCAGAAGAATCCAGTCTCTTTTGTCAAGGTTTGGGTGAGGCAGCATGGATGATCTAATCTGATGCATCAGGCATTGGTGGGTGGAAATCCTGGCTGATCCACGCCTGATTCATCTTGACAAAGGTCAGTCTCTCCACATTTTGGGTGGACAGGCTAGTTCTTTTGGGGTAACTATGGCCCCCGCTGCACTAAACACGCGCTCTGATGCCACACTACTAGTCGGAAAGGACAGCTTTTCCAGGGCAAACTCAGCCAGTTGCGGCCCCAAATAGAGATTGCTCTGTCCGCTTCCTTCTAATTTTGGGCACTTGCAATGGAATTTTCCACCAATGCAACTAGTGTTAACTAATTACTATTCCTATCAGTTTAATCTCTGTTTTGTCCCTTATCAGGGCCAGGGCTGGTGTAGTGAATAGATTTTTGGAACCGGGAGATGGAAAAAGACCCACGCTCGGTGCGCTTCGTTTGAATTTTAGGTCAATGCGCGTGCGCCGTGCAATTTACTGTGACACCCTATATAAGTGGTGTGTTAAGTAGTACTATTCTTATCCGTTTAATCCCTGTTACGTCCCCAATCAGGGGACATGTATCGAATAGATTTTAGACAACCGCAAAGAGTTGTCAATAGTTGACACACTCATGACATAAATTTTATTCCTCTATGCATCATTCTTGGTGTAGTGATGACTGTGCTCGTGCGCATGTTTGGGAGATTGCAGGCGATAGTGGTTTTTCAAAGCCTATTGTCGTGCTGAGGTAGTTCAGTGACAGTTAAGTGACCCAGAAAACAATGATTCTGCAGTGTGGGCCCATTGTTGGCCTAGCAGGCTTTAATGATCACCTTAGATGATCACAAAGAAAATTAATGTTTTTTCTATGAAAAATTATCCAGCCGATCGCTTTTGGTCTGTTCACAATGAAGCAACGACCTTAAAAATTGATGTTTTCCATGCAGAGATTAAATACAGCAGCGTGGGGACCATTTTTAGCCCAAGGCATCTCATCAGGCCTTTTTTAGTCAAATGTATTCCCCACTGTCAGTCCCTTCGGTATCCACGCCTCATTCATCTTAATAAAGGTGGAGTAATCTAGACTTTTTTGAACTAGGCAACTTCTCTTGTCAGTGACAATACCTCCTGCTGCGCTGAAGCTCCTTTCTGACAGGACACTTGAAGCGGGGCAGGCCAGAAGTTCTATCGCAAATTGGGATAGCTCAGGCCACAGGTCAAGCCTGCACATCCATTTGTCAAGGGGTTCATCGCTCCTCAGAGTGTCAATATCTGCAGTTAAGGAGAGGTAGTCTGCTACCTGTCGGTCGAGTCGTTCTCTGAGGGTGGACCCTGAAGGGCTGTGTCGATGCGTAGGACTTTAAAAGCTCTGCATGTCCTCCATCAACAACACGTCTGTAAAGCGTCCTGTCCTTGCCAATGTGGTTGTGGTAGGAGGAGGATTACTTTCACCTCTTCCCCTGTTAGATTCCCGTTGTGCTGTGACATCACCCTTATACGCTGTGTAAAGCATACTTTTTAACTTGTTTTGGAACTGCTGCATCCTTTCCGACTTCCGTTAATTCGGTAACATTTCAGCCACTTCCTGCTTATACCGGGGGTCTAGTAGCGTGGTCACCCAGTACAGGTCGTTCTCCTTCAGCCTTTTTATACGAGGGTCCCTCAACAGGCATGACAGCATGAAAGACCCCATTTGCACAAGGTTGGATGCCGAGCTACTTATGTCCTGTTCCTCGCCCTCACTGATCTCATTGAAGGTCTGTTCTTCCCCTCAGCCATGTACAAGACCACCGGTCCCGGATAGGTGACAACAACGAGCACCCTGGGATGCCTGCTGTGGTTGATTTTCGTCCTCAAAGCCACATTCCTCCTCTGACTCCTCTGCCGCAGACTCCTCTTCCAGCGTTGCCGCAGGTCCAGCAAGCGATGATGATAAGGCTATTTCTGGTGGTGATGGTGACCACAACTCTTTCTCTTCACGCTCATCTACAGCCTGATCCAGCACTCTTCGCAGGGCACGCTCCAAGAAGAAAATAAATGGGATGAGGTCGCTGATGGTGCCTTTGGTGTGGCTGACTGTTTGTCACCTCCTCTAAAGGACGCATGAGCCTACAGGCATTGCGCATGAGCGTCCAGTAACGTGGTAAAAAAATACCCAGCTCCGCAGAGGCTGTCCTAGCACCCTGGTCATACAAATCCTTATTGACGGCTTTTTCTTGTTGGAGCAGGCGGTCGAACATTAGAAGTGTTGAATTCCAACGTGTCGGGCTGTTGCAAATCAAGCGCCTCACTGGCATGTTGTTTCACTGCTGAATATCGGAAAAGTGCACCTTGGCCGTGTAGGAACGCCTGAAATGGCCACACACCTTCCTGGCCTGATTGAGGACGTCCTGTAAGCCTGGGTACTTATACACAAAGCGTTGTACGATCAGATTCAACACATGTGCCGTGCACGGCACATGTGTCAACTTTCCCAAATTCAATGCTGCCAACAGATTGCTTCCGTTGTCACACACCAATTTGCCGATCTCCAGTTGGTGCGGGGTCAGCCACTGATCCACCTGTGCATTCAGGACGGACAGAAGTGCTGGTCCGGTGTGACTCTCTGCTTTCAGGCAAGTCAACCCCAAGACGGCGTGACACTGTCGTATACGGGATGTGGAATAGCCCCCGGGGAGCTGGGGGGGGGGGGAAGCAGTTGATGTGGAGCAAGACGCAGCAGCAGAAGAGGACTCAGCCGAGGAGGTTAGCGAAGAGGATGGAGTAGGAGGAGTAGAGGAGGTGGCAGCAGGCCTGCCTGCAAGTCGTGGCGATGTCACCAACTCTGCTGCAGAGCCACGCATTCCATGCTTGGCAGCCGTCAGCAGGTTTACCCAATGCGCAGTGTAATATTTGTATCCACCGGAATACAGCTTAAAACAAACATTGAAAGTGCTGGACTCTTCTTTCCTTTTGGTATATACTTGATATACCTGCCTGACCGTGCTTTGCAGACCAGGTATCAGTAGTCAGATGGACCCTCGCGCCAACACTGTGTGCCAGACATGCCATGATTTCCTTTTTCACAATAGAGTACAGGTTGGGGATTGCCTTTTGTGAAATACATTTCGGCCGGGTACCTTCCACTGCGGTGTCCCAATAGCTACAGATGTTTTGAAGGCCTCAGACTCCACCAGATTTTATGGTAAAAGCTGGTGGGCTAAGAGTTCCGACAAGTGACATTGGCTTCTTACGCTCAAACATTTCCTTGACAGACACCTGACTGTGGGCAGATAAGCAGGAACTGCTGAAGGTGAGAGGTGGAGTAGCTGGTGGTTGAGGGGCAAGGAGCACAGCAGTGGTTGACGTGGCTGAAGATGCTGGACCAGGAGGAGGATGGTGGCTTTGAGTTTGTGTGCTGCTTGTACTCATGTGTTGATCCCATAGGCGTTTGTGATGTGAGATCATGTGCCTTCGCAAAGCAGTTGTACTGTACCTAGGTGGGTGTTGAACTTCCCACGACTCAGTTTCTTTTGGCACAGGTTGCAAATGGCATCACTGTTATCAGAGGCAGACACACAAAAAAAATGCCACACTGCTGAGCTTTGCAATGATGGCATTCTGATGGTGGCAACAGCATGCGTTGATTGGCGTGCTGTCTGGCTGACCCTGTGTGCCGATACATGCTGTCTGACTGTGTCACTAACTCCTTGCGACGACCTCCCCCTGCTTCCAACTTGTCTCCTCCTCCTGTCTGTCTCCCCATCTGAACTTACCCCCTGTTCTTCTTTTCTTCGAGCGGGCACCCACGTGACATCCACGGACACATCGTCATCATCGACCGCTTCACTTGTATCTGACAACTCAGCAAAGGAAGCAGCAGCAGGTACAACATCATCATCATCACACCGTACGTCCATGTGTGTAATGCTGCCTGACTGAGACATATCCCTGTTATCTACATCCTCTGGCAATAATGGTTGCGCATCACTCATTTCTTCCAACTGATGTTTAAATAACTCCTCTGACTGATCAAGTGAAGCGGCTGTGGTGCTAGTGTTGGTGGTGGTGGTGGTGGTGGCGGCGGGCGAGTGATAACTTGAAAGGTGCCCGAAGCTGAGCTGGGGGAGAATGGTGCGTCAAAGTTCCGAGCGGAAGATGTAGAAGATTGGGTGTCCATTGTAAGCCAGTCAACTATGTCCTCAGAATTTTTTGAGTTCAGGGTACTCTGAACACTGGGCATTATTCTAGGGCCAAAGGAAATCATAGCACCATGACCACGACGGCCCCTGCGGAGTGGCCTGCCTCTGCCTATAATTTTTTTTTTATTAGTGGTACTATGCGTGCAAGGTACTGTGCCACCCTATATGAGTGGTGGGCAGTGGGCACAGTACAGTCTGTGGGCCTGACACTCACTGGCAGGCAACTGCAATTATATTAAAGGGTAAAAATGTAATGACTTTTTTATCTGCAAGGTACTGTGCCACCCTATATGAGTGGTGGGCAGTGGACACAGTACAGTATGTGGTTCTGACACTCACTGGCAGGCAACTGAAATTATATTAAAGGGTAAAGATGTAATTACTTTTTTTTATCTGCAAGGTACTGTGACACCCTATATGAGTGGTGGGCAGTGGGCACAGTACAGTCTGTGGGCCTGACACTCACTGGCAGGAAACTGCAATTATATTAAAGGGTAAAAATTAAATGACTTTTTTATCTGCAACGTATTGTGCCACCCTATATGAGTGGTGGGCAGTGGGCACAGTACAGTCTGTGGGCCTGACACACACTGGCAGGCAACTGCAATTATATTAAAGGGTAAAAATTAAATGACTTTTTTATCTGCAAGGTACTGTGCCAACCGATATGAGTGGTGGGCACTGGCAGTGGGCCCAGTACAGTCTGTGGGCCTGACACACACTGGCAGGCAACTGAAATTATATTAAAGGGTTAAAAATTGAATGACCTTTTTATCTGCAAGGTACTGTTCCACCCTATTTGAGTGGTGTGCACACAGTACAGTCTGTCGGCCTGCGGCCTCCCACACACAGGCAGGCAACTGCAATATATATGAACTATGTATTGAGCAAAATATAAGTTTTCAAGTCTTCCCTAGCGCCTGCTGACGTCTCTCCCTGCACTAAGTACACTGGAAAACGGCTGAATCCAAGATGGCTGAGACTATTTATAGGGCTGTGACATCACAGGGCTGGCTGCTGATTGGCTGCATGCATGGCACTGTGGGTGATCCCTCGTTCCCAGAGTTCCTTGTTCCATGTTCTAACATGTGCAGCAGCCATTTTAGGAAAAAATGCGATTCGTTACCACAAAATGTGAGGAAATTCAGATTCAGTGCAAATCTAATAATTCCTGAAATTCGAATCGAATTCCACTTCGTTAGCTTGGATTCTCTCATCTCTGGTCGTGACACGCTCGTGACAGTCATGCACCAGTCATGCACCAGAAAGGGCACGACCCAGGAGTGCAGTTCCTAATAAAATTACCTAATCTATACTAACCCCCCCCCCCCACCCCCTTTGGCTGTCACCCAGTGACCCTCCCTACTCTTCTGTCATGTAGGCCTAACTTTGTTTGTACTGATCTAGAATTACAGTACATTATGTCTTTTTTCACGCCAAATTTTAACAACAATTCCGATTGCTACCTCTTAGTTTCGGGGACGTTGAAGTGTCCGGGATAACTATCTGATGGATAGGGGCTCAACTGTTGGAACACAGATTTCGATAATTGGGGTTTCACACGAATTGAATGGCAGGTCAAGGAACAGCATTGCTACTTCATTCATCTTTATAAGATTGGCATAGCAAGCTGAGTTCACCTAGCTATTTCCAGCAGCCCCATAGACTATGTATCTAGCGGTTGTGCTTGTGATTTTTGCATGTCCAAGTGGTCAGACCTTCATTGATCTATCAGTTATCCCCTATCCAATGGATAGGGAATAAGTCAGTCTACTAACAAAAGGATGGGGAAATGGAATCCCGGGGGAGAGATATACATTAGATAATTGGCCAAACCTGCTGAAATTGGCAGGTTAGGCCCATACAAATATAATGTATATGGCCAGACTGAGACATTCTGAGAGTTACAAATGTATAGTAATTGTTATTAACATATTAACTAAAGCAAAATCAGCGTCAGAATAGAGTTCATTGCATTCAGCAGATTCTGAGGGCCTATCCTTCATCTATCCTGAACATACGCATGTCTACTTTTAGTTACATGGTAATATTATCACACAGGATATACCTGTAATAGAGATGAGCGAACTTCTTAAAACTAGTTTAGTGTCAGATTAGTTGAATTTTTTTTTAAAAATCAATTTGTGGGCAAAAGTACTTTAATTGGCCTGAAAATTGGTATATGACGCTCTGAGATCTCCTAGGACTTTAAATTTTTTTTTTTTTTACAAAATTTTCTCTCCTCCCTCCCTCCTTCCACTTTAACGCAATGACAGCAATAGTAAAACCAAACTAGATAACCCACAAAACAATTGCAGTATTTGGATGGGGATGATTTGTCTCCAGTCATGCCTCAGAAAGGGCACGAACCACCTAACAAAACGGCCTAACATCTACTATTACTCCCTCTCCCTCTTGCTGCCACCCAGAGACCCTCCCTACTCTTTGGTCATGCGGGCCTGACTTTGCTCCAGTCTTTTTATTGTTTTTACTGATCTACAATTACATTATGTCTTTATTCACTCCAAATTTCAACAACCATTCTGATTGCCACCTCTTAATTCTGACTTTTAAGTGTCAAGAACTTTGAAGTGTCCGGGATAACTAGGTGATTAATAGGGGCCCAACTGTTGGAACCCCCATAGATCAAGATAACAAGGGTCCCATATGAATTGAATGGAAGGCAAGGAACAAGGAGCTGCTTTATTCAACTTTATGGGATTGGCAGTGATAGCTGAGATCACTCGACTAGTTCCAGCAGCCCCATAGACTACGGATGAAGTGGTAGTGCTCATGATTTTTGCACATCCTAGGGGTCAGACCCTCACTGTTCTAACAGCTATGCCTTGTCCAGTGGATAGGGAATAACTTAGTTACTTTGTAAATCTAAATCAGCACAACATTATTAAGCAATGTATTTTCAGTTACACCTACATAGGATTTAAATGCTACCCATAGATAATCTGAAAAAATCCTATTCAAAGGTAAACTTCCTTTTTTAAGGAAACTTTGGTAAATAGTTTATGTTGTCACACTTGCTAATGACTGGATTGGTCTAGTGGTGATGTAATGAGCAGAATAAATAATTTTGCACCAAATTAAATGCCATAGTTTGTAATCGCCATATTCCACTATTTATAAATATAAGAGTAAGATTAACTTTTCCTACGAGATGTAAAATAAAGAAAATACAGTATAGGATGATAGATTGGTAAAGGATAAGACTGGACAAATATGTTCTGCAGCCAACTGAATAGATTCTGCGTAAGAAGTGACAGCAATTACAGCAGCCACTGCCTCTCTCACAAGCAGTAGCTTCCTGAATTGCAAATAATCAGTGACAAATGACTTCCCCTCTCATAGTCAGATCACCCTTGCTGCAAAGATGTGGCCGCATGTACATATACACACATTTATTGCTTATAATTAATCTCCCTTCTGTCTTTCCTTCTCCTCAACAGCAAAAGACGTCCTGTGAAATATTTTTGCGTAGGCTAAACACTCTTGTCACAAAACACAAAGGTGCATTCACTGTCCTGTGATAAAACACATGATCCACAACATGCTGGACTTTGGCCGTAGGATGAAAAGCAAATGCTCATCCTATTATCAAGCTAGACAATCAAAGGTCAATGAAAAAAATAAAACTTACACTCATTTGGGTTTCTAGGTCCAAACACAACTGCAACAAATTGGGACATGAAGTAAACTGAGTTTGAAACGTACATATTTCATGAAACTTGGATGGAACAAATCTAATATATTCGAAAAAAAAAATACATATTTTTGGCTATTGTTTTACCTAGTCAACTCTACTCATTTTATTACAATATTTTATTTGGTTGCCTTGTAATCAAACAGTTGGAACTTCCAGTGACCAACAATAAAATGTCTGACAATTTGAATGTTAACAGCTATGTTTCACTGTTATATATAAGGGCTTGTTTTATCTGTCTTAGTTATCTGCTTGTTTTGCTTAAATCTTCATTTTCTCTTATCTTGAATATCTAGGTTCCTTAATTGTGCCATGGGGTATGCTCTCTCTCTCTCTCTATATATATATATATATATATATATATATATATATTGTGAGGCAGTGACAGGCATCATATATAAAGGATGGTATGCATCTCTGAGAATGGTGCAAGAAACCTATTAAAGATATGCATTTCAAGGTTTTCTGGGGTGTACCTAGAATAGATAGTGGATGCTCTTGTTAACTATGATAGCTGGTATCAGCTAATCCAGGCCTGACGTTTACTGGGAGTAAGCAAAGAGCTGGGTGGGTGCTTACTCCCCACAATTCGTTGTTTATACGTGGGCCATGTCCACGATTGCGTTTAAACGTCAGCAGCAGGATGCAGGGTGTGGCTGCTGTGTGAGAGGCTGCAGATCACACCCTGCAAGGCATGTGTGAAGCTTACATTAGCCTGTGGACGCTTCTAAAGGAGCCCTGAGCCTGCATGATTTTATTGGGGATGACATGAACTGATTACTTGTCCTGGCTGTGAGTCGGCTGTAACTGAACTGTAAGTTTGCTGGAACAAGCAATAAATTGTATTGAAGTGACTTTGTTGTGTCCCTGACTGTCTTTAAAACTGGTCATAGATGCCCATGGCATTACACAGTGTTCGCATGTCCGGGATTGAACCAGCAAAGTTCCAACCTAAGCCAGAAGCTGAGATGGAGGAAATCTTGAATCAGCTGGTGCTGGCCAATGCGCAGCAACAACAGGCCAATGTTCAGCAACAGCAGGCCTATGCACAACAGCAACAGACCAACAGCCTGTTGCTACAGCAGATTGCGGCCCTGAGGGAGACACCACCAGCGGTGACCCAGCTCCAGCCAGCGGCCCGGGATAAAGTTTGATCAGCATTGCGGAAGATGACTCCAGAAGACAACTTTGAGGCCCTTCTGACAGTTTTTGAACAACAGAGCGGGAGAATCTGCCGTTCGACCAGTGGGCTGAAGAGGTGGCTCTGTTTCTGGTGGCGGATGCACAGAAGGCCTACTTTGACCTCAGCTGTGAGGACACCCAGAACTATGGGAAGCTTAAAAGGTGAGATCAATACATGGGGGTCAATACATATGTGCGCAGGGACGTATGTATCACGAGGCAAACTTGGGGCGGCACTTGCCAATGGGGCACAAAATGCCGGTATACTCAGATCCAATGGTATATTTTAACCCCCAGCCAGGCATTCCCATTATGACGGGGACGCTTGCCTGGGGGTTAGAATTCACATTGGATCTGAGTTTTCATGATCTCAGTGAGATCATGAAAACTCAAATACAATGGTATATTCTAACCACCATGCGTTCCCATGGTGACGGGGACGCTTGCCTGGGGGTTAAAATATACAGGGCCCCGCCGCTCACAGGATTATACATTTATTAACTGTAATCTGTAACTTTAACTTTAAATGAACGCTTATCTCTTTACTAGGGTATTTTACTCTCAGCTCCGCACTGCCTGTTACCGGAGCTGAGAGTAAGATACCCTAGTAAAGAGATAAGCGCTCATTTAAAGTTAAAGTTACAGATTACAGTTAATAAATGTATAATTCTGTGAGCAGCAGGGAGGGCTCTGTCATGGGGAGGGGGGGGGGGGATCTGTGGATGGCACTGGTATGGGGGGTAATCTGCGGATGGCACTGTTATGGGGGGGAGATCTGTGGATGGCACTAACATGAGTGGGGGGGGGGTCTGTGGATGGCACTGTTATGGGGGAAATCTGTGGATGACACTGTCATGGGGAGGGGATCTGTGGGTGGCACTGTTATGGGGAGGGGGATCTGCGGATGGCAGAGTTATGGGGGGGATCTGTTGATGACACTGTCATGGGGGGGGATCTGTGGATGGCACTGTTTAGGGGGGATCTGTGGATGGCACTGTTATGGGGAGCGGGATCTGTGGATGGCACTGCTATGGGAGGGAGATCTGTGGATGACACTGTCATGGGGAGGGGGATCTGTGGATGGCACTGTTTAGGGGGGATCTGTGGATGGCACTGTTATTGGAAGGGGAATCTGTGGATCATGGATGACTGATCTTTGTAAAGTGGTTGAATTTACACTTTATATTATTATATCTAAAGATTCTCTTTAAATAATAGATGTAATATTTGGTACAGAGCGCACAAAATATTGGCCTTCGCTATTCACTTTTAAATACAGAAAGGAAGATGTGAAGCTCTAACAGGAAAGGGCAGAGCCTAAAGAGGAAGGGTGTGGTTTACAGAGGAAGGGGTTCAGCCTTGACACTATGGGGCTGGTCGAATTTATATTAGGGGGGTGCCTGAGTTTAGTCACACCTAGGGCAGCACAAAACCAAGATACACCACTGTATGTGCGGGCCCAGCGAGTGTACCAGTGGGCGTTTGTAGAGTCTCGGCCTGCCAGGTCGCAGGTCTATGATCTATTGCAGCTCATGAAGAAATGGCTCCAGCCTGAGACTTTGGGCCCAGAGCAAATAATAGAGTGGGTGGTGGTGGATTAGCATACTCTACCAGTGGCCATTCAGAGTTGGGTGGGTCAGGGGGACCCGGGCAACCTCGACCAGTTGGTTAGCCTGATCAAGTGGTACATGGCCACCCAGGATTTGGTGCGGGACACTTCTCAAAAATTGGTGAAACTCCATCCCCCGGCCCCACGTATGGGAAAAAGTCCCAATCCCAAGAAGAGGAAAATGCAACCCAAAGGCCCATCAAGCATGCTGGCAGTGCCAGGGGCCTGGACATAGGGCCGCTAACTGCCCCTTGACCCCTTGACCAGGTTTGCTCACCAGTCCTCATTCTATGGCAGACCCGTCTGTATCGCAGACACCCTGCTGAGCACTGGTGAACCTTTCATGTGCTAGGTGTCCATTAATGGGTACCGGATTAACGTGTTGTTAGACTCTGGGAGTCTAGTGACCCTAGTGCATGGGTCACAGGTTTCTCATAAAATTCCCTCTGAACAAAAGGTCTTCATTATCTGTATCCATGGGGATATTCAAGAGTATCTGACGGCGATGGTTGTCATGGCCACGCCGGGCGGGGAGGTACAGTACATGGTGAGAGTGGTAAAGAATCTTCCATACGGGGCTATTATGGGAAGAGACTTACCCATATTCTGGTCCTTATGGAAGGATGGACCACGATATCTTGTGGAAAAAGACTCTTCGGGTCCTGAACCCAAAGACCCCGATTCCGGTAAACCGGACCTAAGGGTCCCCATCACAGGGCCAGAGTGTAATCCCGATAGGTCTCCCCTAGAGGTATTGGCCTGTGAGGCCGCAGAGGCCACATCTATCCTAGGGCTGGAGGTGTCCAGGGACAGGTTCAGGACCGCCAAACTCCAGGATACCACTCTGGTATGGGCCAGAGAGAGTGACTGTAATCAATGGGGTAACCCAACACCCGGGTGCAGAAGCGGTGTTTCCCCATATGGCTGTTTCCCAGGACTTATTGTACCGTGTAGACAAGGTCCGACAGGAGGTAGTTGAGCATCTAGTAGTACCACAGTCCTACTGCCGGATAGTATTAGACTTGGCTCACACATGTAATGGGAGGTCATCTTGGGGTCAAAAAGACACTAGAGCGTATACTCCAGCGGTTCTTTTGGCCTGGTGTCTATGAAGAGGTTAAGAGGTTTTGTGAGTCGTGTCCAGAGTGTCAGATTACTGCTCCCACAGCCAATTTCCATAGTCCACTGGTACCTCTTCCCATTATAGAGGTACATTTTGAGAGGATCACTATGGATCTTGTGGGGCCCGTGGTAAAGTCGGTCCAGGACCACCAACACATATTAGTGGTGTTGGACTATGCAACTCGGTATCCGGAGGCCATTCCTCTCTACCATACCTCAGTCAAACTTATTGCCAGGGAACTTTTTGCCATGTTTTGCCGCATTGGATTGCCCAAAGAGATCCTTACGGATCAAGGTACTGTATTTTCTGGCGTATAAGACTACTTTTTAACACAGGAAAATCTTCTCAAAAGTCGGGGGTCGTCTTATATGCCGGTATACTGCGTTCTGAAACTTAAGAGGACCTTTCACTGGTCCAATGATTAATAGATAATGATATGTATGTGTAGAGTGGCACCCAGGGATCTTCCTGCACTTACTATTATCCCTGGGCGCTGCTCTACACATACGGTATATATCATTATCTAACAATTGTTGGACCAGTGAAAGGTCCTCTTTACTTCCAAGCCGGACTGGAGAAGCTGTCCTTCTCCAGCTCCAGGGACAGGCGCCCTCTAGCTGAGCCACCGTGCGCTGCATCCCGTCCAGTCGCTTCTGAATCAACCCCCTCTCCCTGCTCTCAGTGGTTTTCTCATGCTCGGATAGTCTATTTAATTTTTATTTGGTGTGCGTTGGAAGAGGGGTAGTCTTATACGGCGAGTATAGCCCAAACCCCATATTTTAACAGGAAAAGTAGGGAGTCGTCTTATATGCCCAGTCGTCTTATACGCCGGAAAATACGGGTACTTCTTTTATGTCCAAAGTGACAAAGGAGTTGTGCAAGCTGCTTCGAATCAAGCAGTTACGCACATCAGTGTACCACCCCCAAACAGATGGGCTGGTGGAAAGGTTTAATAAAACCCTTAAGAGTATGTAAAAAGGGTAGTATCACAAGATGGTAAGGACTGGGATATGTTGCTGCCATATTTGATGTTCACCATGATGTTCAAACTGTTATATGGCAGACATCCCAGAGGCCTGCTGGACATTGCCAAAGAGACCTGGGAGCAGGAGCCTACTCCCCATAAGAGTGTACTAGAGCACATTGCAGATATGCAGGACCAGATTGCTTCAGTAATGCCCATTATGAGAGAACATCTAATTGAGGTTCGGACAGCTCAGAGCCATGGGTATCATAGAAAGGCCAAAGTCAGGACCTTTTCCCCAGGAGATAGAGTTTTCGTACTCGTACCCACTGCTGTGAGTAAATTTCTGACCAAGTGGTAAGGGCCTTATGAAGTTTGGGAACAAGTGGGTGAAGTTAATTATATAATATATCAGCCTGGGCGGAGAAAACCAGAACAAATATATCACGTAAACTTGCTAAATGAGTGGAAGGAACAAGAATCCCTGTGGGCCACTGAAGCGCTTGTTGGGACTAGTGTAGACCCTCCAACGTCAGTCCAAACAGAGGTCGGAGTAAATATAGCAGAAACCCTGTCAAAACAACAAGAACGGGAGGTCAGGAAGCTAGTGCAACAGAATACCGATGTCTTTTCAGAAAAGCCCGGTCATACATCGGTGGTCCAGCATGACATTGTCACCAAGTCGCGGGTAAGGGTACGAGTGAAACTTACCATGTGCCAAAGGCCCAGATACAAGCCATTACAGAAGAGGTACAGAAGATGCAAAAAAAAAAAGAATACAAAAGAGAGTGGGCCAGTCCCATTGTGTTTATTCCAGAGCCGGACAGATCGTTACGATTTTGTAATAATTTCTGGAAATTGAATGAAGTGTTGAAGTTCAACCTTTATCCAATGCCCTGGATTGACGAGCTGATTGAAAGACTGGGCCAGGCCAAGTACTTCTCGATGCTGGATTTAACCAAGGGTTACTGGCAGGTACCTCTGACAAAGGAAAAGGCCACCTTTTTCACACCAGAGTGATTTTAGCACTATGTCGTTTTGTCTTTTGGGTTACATGGGGCCCCTGCCACGTTCCAGAGGCTAATGGAAATAGTCTTAAAACCTTATCGGAAGTATGCATCTGCTTAGTTGTGACTGGCAGTCTCATTTGTCCCATGTGCAGGCAGTCGTGGACTCACTCTGAGATGCGGGCTTGACTGCAAATCCTCCATAGTGTACCATAGGGCTAGAGGAGGCTCGTTATTTGGGTACGTGATTGGCCGTGGATCATCAAACCTCAAATAACCAAAACAAATTAGAGGCCATTCAAAATTGGGCCCGACCTCTCACGATGAAGCAAGTCAAAATGTTTCTCTGTATAATTGGGTATTATAGGCGGTTTATACCCAATTTCAAAAGTCAGCAGCATAAGGCAGGGTGTGGCTGTTGCGTGAGAGGCTGCAGATCACACCCTGCAAGGCGCGAGTGAAGCAAACACTAGCCTGTGGATGCTTCTAATGGAGCCCCGAGCCTGCATGACTTTATTGTGCATGACATGAACTGATTACTGGCTGTAACTGAACTGTAAGTTTGCTGGAACAAGCAATAAACTGTATTGAAGTGACTTTTTGTGTCCCTGCCTGTCTTTAAAACTGGTCATAGGAGCCCATGGCATTACTATATATATATATATATATATATATATATATATATATACACACACATATATAGATATATTCAAAATAATCAAGAATTATTCCAATCACCTGTATCATGGCCTGTACCTAGACACAAGACACATCGCTTATCTGTCTTCTTCACGTCCTCCTGCATGTACATCCTCCTATTCCTAAAAGATATAGGGCAGAGCATTTCTCCCATTCCCCCTCCCTCTTATCATATATGTAAACTAGGCGAGAATAGCCACACAGCCAATCCGTTGCTAAAGTGCATCAAGCAGCAAACATCCCACTGGCTGTCTCCCCACAACAGCAGTACAGTCTGGATGTTTAAACAGTAAGGTGTGTAGCGTTAATAGTGGCAGCAATAGTGGTGGCAGCAGTAGCAATGATTAATTGTAGTGGCAGTAGGGGTAGTGGCGTGATGAATAGATTTGCCATTGTTGGCGGAGACTATTTATCTGCCTCAGCTCGAGGTGTGTGAATATCCTTATGGATCCATGCCTCATTCATTTTGACAAAAGTATTGTACACTGGCAGAGGACAACTTTGTCTGCTTGGATGTGATAACATCACCTGCCTTGCTAAAAACCCTATCTGAGATGACATTGTAGGCTGGACAAGACAATACAGAGAACAAACTGGGCCAGTTCTGGCCACCGCTAAAATCTGCCTGCCCAGAAATCCATGGGGTCAGGGAACATTATATGCACCGGCTAAAAGCTACAGTCCAGGTAGGACTGAATCTGGTTGTTCAGGTGGTATGTCACCATTTTCTGAGTGGCATCAGTCTGGTCCAGCACAGGAAAAAATTGCTCAATCATGTTGATGATACTGAACTGGTTGCTGCTGCTGGGGCTTCTGCAGCTTGGAGAAGTAGAGATGGTGGTATCTGGACTCCAGGGATGAACAAGGGTGGCCTTCCTCTGTATAAATGATAGGAACGGCATTACCCCAGAATACCTCTCTATCAGTTTATCTGTCAAGCTGTTTGTGCCCCTGCATATATATCTGGTTAACATCTGATTATATCAGCTTAAATTTAGCACCCTTGCTATGGACCCCCTGATGAACCCTGTAATGGGGGAAACGCGTTGGGCTATGATCAGAAAGTCTTATCAAAAGCCCTCATAGAGACCCTCGGGATATAATAATCAATAAACTAAACAGTCAGAAGACCCCACTTCCCCTGATGAAGCCACACAGTGGCGAAACATGTCGGAAAGGGTGTAAGATAGTGTAGCGATTAGCGTTTTAGGCAGTTTAATAGTAAGCAATATAAGTGTAGCACAAGGGCTAACTGAGGGAAAAATTGTTACAAGTGTATGATTGGCAACCAGCTTTGATTGTGTGATTGGTATGCCTGAGCTTGAGTGTGTGGAGAAGGAAAAAGTGTCAGTGTATAATAGCCACTTAGTTTTCAACTGAGCTGCAGCGTGTGTAACAATGTGAGAAATTTCTAGGGCGGCTGATACAAGCGTGTGACCTCAAAATTAAATAGGTCACACGCAAACAGACTGTTATTTAAAGCTTCATGCAACAGAGGTTAAATTTGACCCCTACTGGTTCACAACACACACCAGGCTCTTTAAAACATTCGATACATGTGTGTGACCTGTAACCAAATTGCAGGCCACACATAGCTAGACTGTTAAAGGATGTGGCACCTTTCACTGTGATAAAGATAACACCCAACTCCCACAGACACCTAATTCAGGCTGCAGCAGACAGTAGTATCTAACATGCCCCTGTAAATTGCAGTAGTTTGCCAATCATTGACACTATGTAAGCTCGCACACTCCTATCTTGGATTAAAATAATGTAATTTTATTGATATTTAAAATGGTAGGAGACAAGATAGGAGGAGACTTCTTATTGGGCTTTCAGTAGTGCTTAAAAGCTGTGGGGGATATAGCAGGACTGATACAACCAGAGGAGATCGCTACTTTATCACTACTGAAAGCCCAATAAGAAGTTGAAATAGTACCGGAAGAAAAGCGCGCGAACGGGAACCACGAGGACGCCGAGATCAAGTCACAAGGGAAGACGCCACACACAGGAAGATTGGAACCCCAGGAGGATACCGAAGACGCCGAAGACCTCAACCTACTACTCCATAGAAGGAAGCACCGGCCGGTAAGTGAGCTCTGCGCCCGAGACAGTGTGGGACGCCACACCGAGGCGCAGCACACCGTCTTCCTTCCACAGACTACAGCGAACATAGACTTATCTCAGCTGCCCCATCAGATCTTTACTAACCAGGATCAAGCATTTTTATCCTTTTATAACCTACTACTAATCTGTACCAATTTTAGTCTACATCAAATAGGTTTTTATGCTATCTTAACCCATTCCCTTCCAACATCACCTACCACATGTACCAATAACCACTTAACCTACATTGCCTTTTATATTTTATATTTTTTTATAATTTTTTTCTATATACTATACTATCTTGTCTCCTACCATTTTAAATATCAATAAAATTACATTATTTTAATCCAAGATAGGAGTGTGCCAGCTACTTCTCTTCTCATTTTCTCACACTATCGCTGACAGGGTGAGTCAGTACACCTAGTTGTAGCACCTCCCTCATCAATACTGACAGGTGGAGCCGTCTTACTCACTTTTTGCATAACTATGTAAGCTCAATCATCTATAATAATAGTGCACCTGCGGGTGAATGTACTATAGTTCAGATACCACAAGTCCCTTAGTTGCCGCTAGCAACCCCTAGTAGCTACTAATTAAATTGGTCTCACTGTTACTGATATTTTTAGATACATTTTTTTTCTTTTTCATTTTTCAGTTTTAAACAAGAATTAATAAAGATATATTTTTATATTAAGACACTGTTAGTTAGAGACCCCTAAAGGGCTTTTGTCCAGGTTTTCTGACTGTTTAGTTTACGGGGTATTATCAGAAACTAATTTTGTGGTATTTGTATCCACCTGTGTGTTTCTGTCCCATATATTGTGGGTGATTTTTTTTTTATTCTAGATATATGTCTAGTAACGGAGATGGAGAATGAGAAATAGAGGCGACTGCTTATTCTCTGTAGGACCCGGTTAGGGCCTTGCAGGGCCAACTAGTCTATGCACGAGGACAGGGAGTCCCCACCATCAGGGGACTTCCTTGGGCTGAGGCGTAGAACAGGGGTGTCAGGGCGAGTTGTCCCTACCCCCCTTCCCCTGTCATCGTTTTCTCCTCTTTATCATATATACATCAGCACGATATTGGTAACTGTCAATTAAGTACATGTTGAGGGATTCTTTTTTACTGGATATTAATAAAGTATAGTTTTTTAAGGGTTATATTTGATTTCAGGCTGGAAGTTTTGTTTACATATTATAACTCGTCTATAAGTTGACATCAATTGTTAATGCTGGACCTTTGTATTTACAAAAATGGCCGGCTCACAAATAAAAATAATAATGAACAATTTATTAAAACATTTCAGTTCATATTATCTAAATAAATATATATTCTATACAAAAATACTTAGAACCATATGTCCAAAACAATTAATACATACAAAACTGTTTACAGTCTCGGCCCCTTTTATATGCTCGATTGTGGAGCTCACGCAAAGGGGGTCTAGATTTAGTTCACACAATGCGGTATAAGTTGTGCATTCCCAATGCAGGTAATTAGTTCATCTAAAAATGTATTGGTTATTTATTACCATATCAGTTCCACTTACATAACCATTGATGTTAGATACTCAATGTAGTAGAGTTGGTAAAATGAAATTAGTTATAGCAGCAAAAGAAAGGCTTTATCTTTAAATATGCAGAGTGGATCGCACTATAGCGCTTCTTAGCACTATCCGGATCTGCCAGTTTAGTCGTCCGGCCTGTCGGCAGTGTCAGGTAAGTTGGCGCGGGTAAGTTGGTGTGATCCTAGTTTGGCTAGCGTTAGCTGTGCTTTGTTCCTCTCTGCTGTTTGCTAACTACTGCGAATTGCAGTTCGTGCTTATGCTGGCACAATCCCTTAGCATGCGCAAGGGAATGTGCCGGCACAAGTGCAAAAAGCAAGTCACAGCAGTTAGGAGATAAATTGTTCATTATTAATTGTATTTGTGAACTGGCCATTTTTGTACACTGTTGAAATTTACCTACCCAGAATTCCATGGGGTCAGGGAACATGATATGCACTGGAGAAAAGCTACAGTCCAGGTAGGACTAAACCTGGTTGTTCAGGTGGTATGTCACTGTTTTCTGATTTGCGTCAGGCTGTGCGGCTACTCTCGCAGAGGCTGATTAGTTCTAACACAGCATGATAGGACAGGAGGGAAGGGAAATGGAAGCAATGTTCTGCTATATTTCTTTTGGGGACAGGAGGATGTCCATGGTGGAGGAAGACATGGAAAAGGCAGATGAGCGCCTGGTGTGGGAACCTGACCGACACAAACATGAAGGTGTCAATAGGACCTTGTCTCATTATTGCAGTGCTGCATCACCACTGCTGTGAAAAACATTGGCTCAGTTGGCTGTGAAAGACATATACTGTCCCTACCCATAACACCTGCTCCAGGTATTCACAGTGGAGTGCATCTTGCAGGAGAACGACATTGCATACCACATAACAATACAAGGCAGGAATGGCTTTTTGGAGAAATAATGGCAGCTACATATTTTTCAGCAAGCCTGAGCACATGCCATCAGTTCCCTAAAGGCAGCAGAATCCACTGAGTAGTAGGCAGAGACACCACCACCAGCAACTTGGTCAGTGGTACACCTGGCAGCCACTTCTATTTTCCCACAGGACCTGGTGATGCCGCTTCATGTGCTGCAAAGAACTGGGATGCCTATGTGTATGTTTGAATGCTCACGGCTTATTTTAATCTTGCAGACAGCAATGCTTTTTTCTTCCGGCACTGTGGAGAAAAGTTGCTAGATGGGTTATACTCACACAGAGATAGCGGTAGCCAAGCCTGGCTTAGGTTTGGCACGTTTTGAGCCTGTATCCACAGTTTTCAGTGGCATCTCTGATTCCAAGACTGACCATAACAGAAGCAGATATGGCCCTGGGAGTTTTTTGGGAGGTTCTGGCTGTACGTTGACTCTTCCTCAACTACCTACTCCTCAGCACCCGACACAGTTACCAGGTCCTGTCCTACACACCATCATCAGAAACCTCACCCTCCCAGACACTTTTTTCAGACTGTGATATGTCATTGTGGACTCCTTGGCCCCTCAATTGCCACTGTTGCCAACACTAACCCTACTGCCACCACTATGGCTACAAGTGAAAATACTACCACTGCAGTACCCCAGAATAGTTTTTTTGCAAATAGTTTCTTGTTATATAGTGCTCTGATTAGTGTTGAGCGAACAGTTCGAGAATAGTTCGGGTTCGTACCGAATTTTGGGGTGTCCGTGACACGGACCCGAACCCGGACATTTTCAAAAAAGTTCGGATTCGGGTCCGGTGTTCATCGATTTCTTCCCGCTTTCTGAAGGGCTGCACAGCAGCCAATCAGTTAGCATTTTACTTCTTGCCCTAAGAGCCCATCACAGCCATGCCTACTAATGGCATGGCTGTGATTGGCCAAGTGCAGCATGTGACCCAGCCTCTATTTAAGCTGGAGTCACGTAGCGCCGCACGTCACACTGCTCTGATTAGTGTAGGGAGAGGACGCAGCTTCTATCAGGGCGAGATTAGGCAGGTTAAAGTCAGCAACAGCACCTAATGAACGGATCAATTTACAGCTGAGAATCATTGAACTTCTGCTAGTTACTTGCTCGCTGGTTTTTAGGCTGCACAGAGCGTTTTTCTGTCACTTATTTTCTGGGTTGATCGGCGGCCATTTTGTGACTTGTGGTGCGCCAGAAGAAACTGCCACCAAGTCCATCAATCCATCAATACTAGTTTTTTTTTTTTGCTATATCCTACATCAGGGGCTTGGCTGTGCTAATTGTCACCCCTAGAAACTCAGGAAAGAAATTTCTATATTTTATTAAGGGGTTAAATACAATTGCCCAAATACCAATCCCCTAAATCTGGTGTTCCAGCTTTGGCTAGACAAGTATAATACTGTCTGCTGTCTGGCAAAGGATAGATTATTTTCTGGGGTTAAATTCAATTGCCAAAATAGCAATACCATAAATCAGTGGTTTCAGCTGTGGCTGGCAAAATAGAATAGTGTCCGAGGTAACGCACACACGTACAGACGCACGTACACGCATTCTTGAATAATTGTATTATCGCGATAATAAAACTAACAGTGTAAAGTTGACTGTATTGCTCTAAGTTATATTCGCGTACGAATGTAACTTCTATTACAGCACACCAATACTAAAACTGACTAAGAGACAGCTTTAAGTTCTATTCGAACGCGATTGCAACTTTGGAACTTAAAGTGGTGTACGATTTTAAAAGTTGAGTACTAAAAGTTGGAATCGCAATGCGATTCTTATGTATTTGCTTAATCGCATTGCGATTACAACTTTGAGCTACCGATCACCATGGGAACGCCTCCTCCAGTAGAATGTACTGTCGGATGTGAGAATTAAGTTGAAATCGCAAAGCGATTATTATATATCTGCTTAATCGCATTGCCGTTCAACTTAGCATTGCTAAATAATTCCATCCATATTCGTTAACTTACTGACTCAGTAAGTTAACGATATGGATGGAATTATTTAGCAATGCTAAGTTGAAATCGCAATGCGATTAAGCAAATATATAAGAATCGCATTGCGATTTCAACTTAATTCTCAGATCCGACAGTACATTCTACTGGAGGAGGCGTTCCCATGGTGATCGTTAGCTCAAAGTTGTAATCGCAATGCGTTTATTGCGGTATATTATCCCTCTGGGTGTCTTTTACAGCCTTTTTAGTGCCCAAAAGTTCGGGTCCCCATTGACTTCTATGGGGTTCGGGTTCGGGATGAAGTTCGGGTTGAGTTCGGATCACGAACCCGGACATTTTCCGGAAGTTCGGCCGAACCTCTCGAACCCGAACATCCAGGTGTTCGCTCATCTCTAGCTCTGATATATTGTATAATTTAGTATAGCTCTGTATGGGTAGATTAAGGTTAACAATCCTGGAGCTTTGCAGTAAGAAAGAACTAGAAGGTCCATAACCTGCATGGCCAATAATTGGAGTCAGTCAGTAAGGTATATGCTAATTAAGGCTCATAAAGACTTTACTACAGTAAGAGGGACGTTACTAATATACCCGTCCACACTTTAACATGGTCCTGTCTAGCCGAATTGTAATCTTGTACCTTTCATCTGGAAATTACAGACATGCTTGTAGACAGAAAGACTTTGGGAAGATAGCAGAAAGGAGTACTACAACCCCCATCGCTATGTGGGAAGATTTGTACTGTGAGTTTAGAACTATTGATATTGTTGGGTGTACTACAACCACCATTCTGCACTTTAGTAAAGAGAAACTCTTTCCATAACTGGCCTGGTTACTGGCTCCAGCACCATTCTTTGTCCACAGCGCCTACAGTACATCTCCTACAACACTCATAACACTAAAGGCATCAGGCAGGAGCCCCAACACCAGGGTGTGCCGCAAGGGAAGAAAGAGTACGCCTTACCCCACCGTCCACTACCGCTCCTATCCTCTGCTCCTCCAGGGCTTACAGCACCACCACCACTTACAACTATGCATACGGTCCCCTACCTCCCCCTGATCCTCCATTTTATAGCAGTCCAAACTATGACTATTGTCACATAAGTCATCAACAGGTTGACTCTCATAAGTATCTTTCATAGAGCATGGGGTTTTGTTCCCTCTTCTTAGAAAAAAAAGAAAGAGTCCAACTAGGAGGTGGCAATGAAGACTGAGATGGTGCAACTGAAAGGCTTTTCTGAGGCAGAAAGGAGGAGAAGCAGTAGGAATGCTGTGGCTTTAAGGCACAGTGTCAGACTTAGAGGTGACTTCCACACCATTCTGCTGTAGCGGAGAGGACTGAGCCATCACGTCTACAATCTCATGCTCTTTGTCCTTAATAATAATGTCCTGCTGAGATGCCATAGAGAACTGTGGCCTGCTCCTCCTACTACTACTACGACTGCCATTACTGGCTCGATGGCTGCTACTGCTGTTTGCACTACTACCAACATTCTGACTCTAGGATGAAAAGGCATGGGTCTTTCGTTTTGCGCCCTTCCTTTTACCAATCATTTATTATGAGGCTTATAAATCAAAAGTCCCAAGTTTGGTACACATATAATCAAACGGTTATAGAAAAATTGCTAATGTTTTTTCTACAATTTATTTATAATTTAAATACAGAGGAGCAACTAAATGTCCGTTCCCCTCTACAAACACACTGCACACTGGTATTAACAGTTTATAATGGTAATAATGCAGTTTTTGCAGTAAACTGAACTGTGTCTTGAAGTAATACATACATTCACTAAAATTAGTATAGTAATTAAGTTTTAGCAGTAAAATGCATTCACCTACACATGTATAGTAATGCAGTTTATTCAGTAAATTGTTTTCACTAACAGGTATAATAATGCTTTTTTATTCAGTAAAATGCATCAAATATCATAAGTATAGTAATGCAGTTTTTTGGAGTAAAACATCCCATTCACTAATACTAATATACTGATGCACTTCAATGCACTGAAAATGCCCAATTACAAATGGTAAATGTCACCGCCAGTTCTGTGAGAATGTCAGACAGACGTTCTTCCCTAACTTTTGTATGACGTTCTTTGTTTTGGTTTCACTTTGTCAGCCCCTTTCCTTCTGCCAGGTGTCACTTATTTAGACTAATCGTCTTCCTTTATATCCCCTGCCATGCCATACTGCCTCACTTTGCGGTTTATACTACTTCCTGGATGAAGTTTTCACTGCTGGAGGCTGCTGCTGCTGTTTGCTCAGATAAGTCTTTTCCCTTTATTGTGTTTCCTTGCTGGCTTGGTTCTAGGTGACCCTGACTCCGTTCATATTCAGTGCAGGGAGCCGGTGGTCGTGTCCCCTCACTATTATAGGGTTTTCAGGTGTCACACAGTCTTAGGTACATGGGCATGCAATCGTCTACCATTGAGGCCCTTGCATGTGCGTAGCAGTCAGGGAGAGCTCTTAGGGTTTTAAAGGGCTCACCTAGATGCTCCTTAGTTTGGGATCAAGCCAGTCAGTCGTTTATTTATAAGTTCCAGCTATCTGCAACATCATCCGTGACAGTAAATTGAGGCTTTTTGAATTAAAAAAAGGGGGCAATTGCTCAGCGTTTGCAGCAGAATGTATGCTACTGTGGTGCTGGCACTGTAAAAACTTGAGGTTTTTGGCTTTACAAAAAAAAAAGCTGGCTGGCTGGCTTTCCATATACAGTAAAAAGTAGTATGTTGCAGGACAGAACTTGCCAGCAAGCTGTATAAACTATGATACAACACACTAGTCCCTCTCTCTCTATGCTATGCTTTCACTGATAAAACCCTAAAACATCCCTTATAGTGTCCATAGAACAGCTAGGTTACTGGCTTGTCTCTGTAATAGCTTTTTGTCAGACATGGCCAATACATGGCTTTCTATGATAATCTTGAACCTGACTGAATCCTACCTCTGATTTATTGATCTGGGTGTCTGTCAGCCTCTGAGGAAATCAGGGTAAGCCCTCCGCTGATTCCTTCCTAGTGTGTCATGTGATCCTCCATCTTTATCCTTCTTGTCATTTTCCCTGCCAATTTTCACAGTAAAATTGTGCTGGAAACGATACACCAAAACTTTGCATTTGTTCTGCAGCCAATTTTTTTGTGAAATTTGTAACGAATCAGATTAGTTTAGAATTGATTCACTAATCACTAATCATTAATAAAGTTTAATAGGATATTTGCAGATCATCTCTAATGGCAACTAATTGGCTCCAAATTAACTTCAGATGGACCTTTAAGGCCGATAATTGTGTTAAAGATTGTACACAATGTAGAATTCTCTGGTACTCTTTTGACCAAGTGCAACATTGTACAATCCATTAGAAAACGTGGTGTGGGTTTAGTATTGCCGCAGAGTGCACCTGCTTTTGCTATGGTTATGTTTTTGATTGTTCTCCACATCCACATTATCGCTATCGTATGTAGGATGGTTATTGTGGTACTTGTAGTCCGTTGCTGGCATCTTCCATTGTATGCATTTTTTGCTGTTGATTGCCCCTAGCAACGGACTACAAGTGCAGGATGTGCTCCCCTAGATACATGCACAACTGCATATGGGTTGAGCATATCCTGCTTGTTAAACACCACACCACGTTTTCTAATGGATTGTATAATATGTTTGGAGGTGTATAAACTCCAATTTAAATGTGCCTGCTTTTCATCTACAGGCTACATTCAGGTGCAGCTGTGAGGCTCTGGGCCATATCAGTCGGTCTCGGGTGGGGCTCACAGGCACCTCCCACCTCCCATTGCAAGCATGGTTACATGCTAGAGGTCACAGGTGAGCTGTCTGTGAGTCAGGCTTTATGCTCCCGTAATGCCCAACGGCTCCTGGTATCGCCCATACGGCTCAGGTAGGTTGAGTGGTAGGGCCTCGGGCTACTTGAGGGACCTTGCTGTGGTGTCCGAGCTTAAGACATGTCCTCCTAGTAGGATATGTCGAACTAACCCCTCAATTTTATCAGCGTGAGGGTTTAGTATTGCCGCAGAGTGCACCTGCTTTTGCTATGGTTATGTTTTCAAGTGCAACATTGGCTTTATTTATTTTGACTAATCCCTTCCCTAAATCCTCCCTATGAGTACAACGAATATCGGGTCTTTATAGATGGTGCCCACTCAGGATTGCTTTGTTCTAAGTGACCAAACAGCTCCCTGTGACAAGATCATGGACGTTGTTCAGTTGCTATGACACCCTGGGGCTTCTAAAGGCTCCAAGACCTGTTAGAGATGTCCCGAACTATTCGCCGGCAAACAGTTCCCAGCGAACATAGCTTGTTCGTGCCTGCCGCGGCGGGCGAACATATGCGATGTTTGCGTTCGCCCCTATACTTTTCATTGAGCAAACTTTGACCCTGTACCTCACAGTCAGCAGAGTCACAGTCAGCTGCAGTGTTAGTAATTGTAAATCGCAATGCGATTAATATAACCTGTATTATTCGCATTGCGATTACAACTTAGAGCTGAGTTCCTAATTTTTGTATTGCTAGAATATAACGAAGATAAGGAATATAGCACTATATTCTCAATCTTCGTTATATTCTAGCAATACACCCATTAGGAACTCAGCTATAAGTTATAATCGCAATGCGAATAATACAGGTTATATTAATCGCATTGCGAATCCAACTTCTATAATGCACTATTCATAGATATAGCACTGTATTCGTTACTTCCTACTATCCCACCATTAGCAAACTCGCCAAAGTTGTAATCTCAAAGCGATAATACTTACAATTATTAATCACTTTGCGAATCCATTTGATGCCTCTATTTGATTGTATATGACGGTTGACTACCACCAACATTCTGCTGCCTCCGAGGCAAGATATCTGAACCCCCAGGGGCCATTTGGGCGTTTTTGATAGAAAACGCATAAAAAACGCATGTGCGTTTTTATAATTTTTTTATTTTTTATTTTATTTTTTTGTGTATTTTGCCACATTTGGTTGCATATTTACATTTGGTATAGGAAAATATGGTAGTCTAGATCATGTGTCTATACCAAAACCTGGGATCATTGTTTGACAGCATATTTTCTTAGCCATGTAGCTGAATATAGATTTTGGCAGAGTAATGATCTAGACTACCATATTTGCCTATACCAAATGTAAATATGCAACCAAATGTGGCAAAATACACAAAAAAATAGAATAAAAATTAAAAAAATTATAAAACGCAGATGCGTTTTTGATTCTATCAAAAA
The DNA here is from genome assembly GCA_033119425.1 of Bufotes viridis. Lineage (NCBI taxonomy): Eukaryota > Metazoa > Chordata > Amphibia > Anura > Bufonidae > Bufotes > Bufotes viridis. Next base: position 68,712,296 of record CM065591.1, read on the forward strand.
CGCCCAAATGGCCCCTTGGGGGTTCAGATATCTTGCCTCTTAGGCAGTAGAAAGTTGGTGGTAGTCAACCATCATATACAATCAAATAGAGGCATCAAATGGATTCGCAAAGCGATTAATAATTGTAAGTATTATCGCTTTGAGATTACAACTTTGGCGAGTTTGCTAATGGTGGGATAGTAGGAAGTAACGAATACAGTACTATATCTATGAATAGTGCATTTGTCACGACTGTGACTGATCCAGATAGGTCTGGGAAGAGAAGGTCGCAGCGACTTGCTACTCGCGATAGCTTGTGAGTTTGCTCCGTGGTTCAGGGTATGTCATCCGGGTTTTGCCTTGTGAACCTTTTTGTCCTGACTGGGAGTTTGTAGGCATTCTTCTCAGGTGAGTGCTGTCTGCCACTCCCAGCTACTATATTAGTTTCAGTTTCACTTGCAGTCATTGCCAGATATAGTCCTTACTTCCAGTGCTATTCTGACCTTTGAAGGAGATCGTTTGACGGTATTGTGTGGAGCTCTTGTCTGGCGTGGACTGTCGTTATTGGGATCATCTTCTCTGCTTGTGACTGGATAAGTCTATCTCTGCTGGAGATTGTTTGTTTGTTGCTGTCTTCCCCTGTGGTTCTCCTAGACATGAGTGATGGTGACTAGTGCTCCCATCTGCCTTTCCCCAGTCTAGTCTTCTTAGGGTGACTCAGGGTTTAGGCATCCTGCTCGCCGCACGGGTTTACACCCCGTCTAGGGTATCAGGGCAGACAGATGCCAGCTTAGGGTTTGTCAGGGGTGGCCAGTTCTATTTCCCATCCGTAGATAAGGGTCCCCCTTCCCCTCCGTCTGGTGCGACACGACCGCTGCTGGGATAGCGGTCGTGACAGCGGTAGTGGCAATGGTTCAGGAGGTTCTACATATCTCTTAAGCAGAGATCTGTGGAAGACATTATGGATCCTTAGAGTCTGAGGTAGCTCCAGACGAAAAGCCACCTTGTTAATGATCTTAATTACCCTATAAGGACCAATAAATCTCGGACCTAATTTCCATGAGGGAACCTTCAACTTGATATTTCTGGTAGACAACCACACCAAGTCATTCACCCCAATGTCCGGACCTTCAGAGCGCTTCTTATCAGCCACACGTTTGTATCTACCACCAATTCTCTTCAAACTTTCTTGCACACTCTGCCACACTGATGAAAGTGAAGACGCAAATCGTTCCTCCTCGGGAATCCCAGACGGCCCCCCCTCACTAAACGTACAAAACTGAGGATGGAACCCATACGCACCAAAAAATGGTGACTTATCGGTGGATTCTTGACGACGATTATTAATGGCAAACTCAGCTAACGGCAAATAAGATGACCATTCCTCCTGATTTTCGGAAACAAAGCATCTCAAATAGGTCTCTAGGTTTTGATTGGTACGTTCAGTCTGACCGTTGGACTGTGCATGAAAAGATAAAGAAAACGACAGATGAACCCCTAAACGAGAACAAAAAGCTTTCCAAAATTTAGAAACAAATTGGGCACCACGATCCAAAACAATATCGGAAGGGACCCCGTGAAGCTTCACGATGTGGTCAATAAAAACCTGAGCCAGTGTGTTAGCATTAGGCAATGCGGTAAGAGCAATAAAGTGCACCATTTTACTGAATCTGTCAACAACTACAAGAATAACAGTCTTCCCCGCTGATACTGGTAGATCAGTAATGAAATCCATTGATAGGTGCGTCCAAGGCCTGTTGGGGATGGCCAGAGGTAAAAGACGCCCTGCCGGACGAGTATGATCCACCTTAGAACGAGCACAGGTAGCACATGCAGACACAAAATTCAACACCTCCTGGCGCCACTTAGGCCACCAGAACCGACGAGACACTAATTCAGAGGTTGCCTTACTACCTGGGTGTCCTGCCAGTGCGGAGTTATGGTGTTCTTTTAGTATCTCCAGGCGTAAATTTTCTGGCACAAACAGTTTACCCGAGGGGCAGGAGGCCGGGCGTCCCCTGAGCTTCCAACACCCTCCCTCTAAACCTGAGTGTAATGCAGAGACCACCACCCCTTTTGCAAAATAGGCTCTGGAACATCAACATCACCCCCTCCAGGAAAACTTCGAGACAATGCATCCGCCTTAGTATTTTTGCCCCGGGCGATAGGTTATTACAAAATTAAACCTAGTAAAAATAACGACCACCGAGCCTGTCTAGGGGTGAGACGTTTAGCAGACTCCAGATATACTAAGTTTTTGTGATCAGTAATCACTGTGACGGGATGAACCGCCCCTCCAAAAAATGACGCCACTCCTCTAAGGCCAACTTAATAGCCAAAAGTTCCCTGTTGCCAATATCATAGGTCCTTTCTGCAGTAGACAATTTCTTCGAAAAGAAAGCACACGGACGCCATTCACCAGGGGACGGGCCCTGAGATAGTACCGCTTCCACCCCCACCTCTGATGCGTCAACCTCTACAATAAAAGGAAGCGAGACATCTGGCTGTACGAGAATAGGAGCCGAGGTGAATCTCTCCTTCAGAGATGTAAAGGCAGTTTTGGCTGCATGTGACCATTTGGAAAAATCGGATCCCTTTCGGGTCATGTCCGTCAGTGGTTTGACCACCAAGGAATAGTTCTTTATAAACTTTCTATAAAAATTGGCAAACCCCAGGAAGCGTTGCAAAGCCTTCAGGTTCTCAGGCAGATCCCAGTCCATAATTGCCCGGACTTTCTCTGGATCCATGCGGAAACCTGAATCTGACAACACATACCCCAGAAATGGCAGTTCTTTTACGGCGAACACACATTTCTCTAATTTAGCAAACAATTTGTTGGCCCTTAATATCTGCAGCACTTGTCTCACATGGATCTTATGTGTATCCAGATCCGGAGAATAGACCAGGATGTCATCAAGATATATCACAACAAATCTCCCGATAAGGTGACTAAAAATATCGTTGACAAAATGTTGGAACACCGCAGGCGCATTAGTAAGACCAAATGGCATGACCAGATTTTCATAATGCCCTTCCGGAGTATTAAAGCCGTCTTCCACTCATCCCCCTCTTTGATGCGAACCAGGTTATAGGCTCCTCTGAGATCCATTTTGGAGAACCATTTAGCACCAGCAACCTGATTAAAGAGGTCGGGAATGAGAGGAAGAGGATAGGGATCTCGGATAGTTATCCGGTTTAATTCCCGGAAATCCAGGCAAGGACGCAGGCCCCCATCTTTCTTTTTAACAAAAAAGAACCCTGCAGCCACGGGTGAAGAAGAGGGTCTGATGTGTCCCTTAGCCAAACTCTCCAAAATATAATCTTTCATAGCCTTCCTCTCTGGGCCGGAAAGATTGTATAACCGGGTTTTAGGTAGTTTTGCCCCAGGTAACAGATTAATCGGGCAATCATATGGATGATGAGGTGGTAACCCCTGACAACTAGAGATGAGCGAACACCTGGATGTTCGGGTTCGAGAGGTTCGGCCGAACTTCCGGAAAATGTCCGGGTTCGTGATCCGAACTCAACCCGAACTTCATCCCGAACCCGAACCCCATAGAAGTCAATGGGGACCCGAACTTTTGGGCACTAAAAAGGCTGTAAAAGACACCCAGAGGGATAATATACCGCAATAAACGCATTGCGATTACAACTTTGAGCTAACGATCACCATGGGAACGCCTCCTCCAGTAGAATGTACTGTCGGATCTGAGAATTAAGTTGAAATCGCAATGCGATTTTTATATATTTGCTTAATCGCATTGCGATTTCAACTTAGCATTGCTAAATAATTCCATCCATATCGTTAACTTACTGAGTCAGTAAGTTAACGAATATGGATGGAATTATTTAGCAATGCTAAGTTGAAACGGCAATGCGATTAAGCAGATATATAATAATCGCATTGCGATTTCAACTTAATTCTCACATCCGACAGTACATTCTACTGGAGGAGGCGTTCCCATGGTGATCGGTAGCTCAAAGTTGTAATCGCAATGCGATTAAGAATACATAAGAATCGCATTGCGATTCCAACTTTTAGTACTCAACTTTTAAAATCGTACACCACTTTAAGTTCCAAAGTTGCAATCGCGTTCGAATAGAACTTAAAGCTGTCTCTTAGTCAGTTTTAGTATTGGTGTGCTGTAATAGAAGTTACATTCGCACGCGAATATAACTTAGAGAAATACAGTCAACTTACACTGTTAGTTTTATTATCGCGATAATACAACTATTCAAGAATCGTGTACGTGCGCCTGTACGTGTGTGCGTTACCTCGGACACTATTCTATTTTGCCAGCCACAGCTGAAACCACTGATTTATGGTATTGCTATTTTGGCAATTGAATTTAACCCCAGAAAATAATCTATCCTTTGCCAGACAGCAGACAGTATTATACTTGTCTAGCCAAAGCTGGAACACCAGATTTAGGGGATTGGTATTTGGGCAATTGTATTTAACCCTTAATAAAATATAGAAATTTCTTTCCTGAGTTTCTAGGGGTGACAATTAGCACAGCCAAGCCCCTGATGTAGGATATAGCAAAAAAAAAAAAATAGTATTGATGGATTGGTGGACTTGGTGGCAGCTTCTTCTGGCGCACCACAAGTCACAAAATGGCCGCCCGATCAACCCAGAAAATAAGTGACAGAAAAACGCTCTGTGCAGCCTAAAAACCAGCGAGCAAGTAACTAGCAGAAGTTCAATGATTCTCAGCTGTAAATTGATCCGTTCATTAGGTGCTGTTGCTGACTTTAACCTGCCTAATCTCGCCCTGATAGAAGCTGCGTCCTCTCCCTACACTAATCAGAGCAGTGTGACGTGCGGCGCTACGTGACTCCAGCTTAAATAGAGGCTGGGTCACATGCTGCACTTGGCCAATCACAGCCATGCCATTAGTAGGCATGGCTGTGATGGGCTCTTAGGGCAAGAAGTAAAATGCTAGCTGATTGGCTGCTGTGCAGCCCTTCAGAAAGCGGGAAGAAATCGACGAACACCGGACCCGAACCCGAACTTTTTTGAAAATGTCCGAGTTCGGGTCCGTGTCATTACACCCCAAAATTCGGTACGAACCCGAACTATTCTCGAACTGTTCGCTCAACACTACTGACAACCCTTCTCAGAGAACACATCCATAAAATCTGACAGAAAGACAGGTAGAGTTGTTACAGAGAGTGTTGAGCACCTACTACTCAAGCAGATGTCCATACAATGTTCACTCCACTCCACAATCTCCCCGGCCTGCCAATCCACCACTGGATTGTGAGTCACCAGCCAGGGAAGCCCCAATACCATAGGAGCCGGAAAACAGTCCAGGACATAACAAGAGATATGCTCTTTATGGAGGTCCCCTTCCTGCAGATGGATATTATGGATGATCTGTGTTAACTCTCTCTGAGTAAGAGGGGAGGAGTCGATGGCAAAAACAGGAATAGTTCTGCGTACCGGTTCCGGAGTAAACCCCAGAGCCTGAGCAAACCGTGAATCCACCAAGTTGACCCCCGCCCCACTGTCCAAAAAGACGGAACAGATCTCAGTCTTATTGCCCGCCATAATGGTAGCGGACAACAAAAACTGAGACATGCGTATGGAGGAAATGAATACGCCCAGACTGTTATCCCCTGCACAATCTGGGGACTCTAGTTTCTCCGGCGGCTCCTTTGTTTGTGGTCTCTTGTGTACTGAGGGACATACCTTTACAAAATGACCCCTCCCCCCACAACGAAAACAAACCTCTGACCTACGGCGGACCTTAGGAGGATTCACCTGTCTAGTGGTGGCCCCTATTTGCATTGGTTCGACTGGATCATAACAAACCGATCCCTGCCCTATACAGGCCTCTGTAGAATTTAATAGTCTCTCCCTGAGTCGTCTGTCGATTCTTATGGACAGAGACATAGCAGCCTCAAGAGACCCAGGGACCTCGTATACCGCCAGCGCGTCTTTTAATTTTTCAGACAACCCCTGGCAGAACTGATTCCTAAGGGCCAAGTCGTTCCATAATGTATCCGTAGCACACCTACGGAATTCGGAACAATATAGTTCAGCTGACCGGTTCTCTTGCCGAAGTCTACGTAGCTTAGACTCAGCCAGTGAGACCCTGTCCGGGTCATCATATACTGAGACCCAAGGCTTCAAAAACTCCTCCACTGATCGTAAGGCCGGAGAGTCAGATGGTAAGGAGAAAGCCCAAGCCTGCGGATCTCCTTGCAGGAGAGAAATTACAATGCCCACCCTTTGTTCCTCACCGCCGGAGGATCTAGGGCGTAACCTGAAGAACAATTTACAAGCTTCTCTGAAGGTTACAAATTGGTCTCTCCCTCCTTTTGGCTCAGGAGTACCTTGGTTTCCCGTAGCAACGGTGGAACCCAAAGATTGCTGCTGCTGCAGCACTGTTGCTTTTAATCCTGCCACTTCAAGGGATAACCCCTGTAATTGTTTCGCCAAAACAGTAACCGGATCCATAGTGGAACAGAAAAATACAAAGCAAAACAGCAGGCAAAAAAAAAAAAGGAAATGTCACCTTTTTTTTTTTTTTTTTTAAAAGGCCAGATATACTTTCACGACCGCTATCCCAGCAGCAGTCGTGTCGCACCAGACGGAGGGGAAGGGGGACCCTTATCTATGGATGGGAAATAGAACGGCCACCCCTGACAAACCCTAAGCTGGCACCTGTCTGCAGCGACTTGCTTCTCGCGATAGCTTGTGAGTTTGCTCTGTGGTTCAGGGTATGTCATCCGGGTTTTGCCGTGTGAACCTTTTTGTCCTGACTGGGAGTTTGTAGGCATTCTTCTCAGGGGAGTGCTGTCTGCCACTCCCAGCTACTATATTAGTTTCAGTTTCACTTGCAGTCATTGCCAGATATAGTCCTTACTTCCAGTGCTATGCTGACCTTTGAAGGAGATCGTTTGACGGTATTGCTGTGGAGCTCTTGTCTGGCGTGGACTGTCGTTATTGGGATCATCTTCTCTGCTCGTGACTGGATAAGTCTATCTCTGCTGGAGATTGTTTGTTTGTTGCTGTCTTCCCCTGTGGTTCTCCTAGACATGAGTGATGGTGACTAGTGCTCCCATCTGCCTTTCCCCAGTCTAGTCTTCTTAGGGTGACTCAGGGTTTAGGCATCCTGCTCGCCGCACGGGTTCACACCCCGTCTAGGGTATCAGGGCAGACAGGTGCCAGCTTAGGGTTTGTCAGGGGTGGCCATTCTGTTTCCCATCCGTAGATAAGGGTCCCCCTTCCCCTCCGTCTGGTGCGACACGACCGCTGCTGGGATAGCGGTCGTGACAGCATTATAGAAGTTGGATTCGCAATGCGATTACTATAACCTGTATTAATCGCATTGCGAATTCAACTTAGATCTGAGTTCCTAATGGTTGTATTGCTAGAATTGACGAATATAACGAATATAGCGCTATATTCTCAATCTTTGTTATATTCTAGCAATACAACCAATCGCAATGCGATTAATGCAGGTTATATTAATCGCATTGCGAATTCAACTTACCACACTCTGCGTCAACTACGCAATTTTCCATGGGAGTTTTGTCATGCCCTCCGGCATGCCACAGTCCAGGTGTTAGTCCCCTTGAAACAACTTTTCCATCACTATTGTGGCCAGAAAGAGTCCCTGTGGATTTTAAAATTCGCCTGTCTATTGAAGTCTATGGCGGTTCCCTATTTGCCCGTTCACGAACATTTGCATAAACTCACGTTTGCCGTCCGCGAACGGAAAATTTTATGTTCGCGACATCTCTACCTGTTATAGCAATGTTTCTATCAAGCCCTGCATGCTCAAACTATTAAAATATAAAAGTGTTTGTCCCATACTGTGAATGGCAATGGCAAAAAATCTAAATGGCCAATTCCCTGTTTTATGGTCGTTTCACCTCCAACCAAAAATTTCTAAAAAATGTGATTTAAAAAAGTCATACAGAACCAAAATGGTATTAGTGAACAATACACATTACCCCGCAAACCAATGAGCCCCACACAGCTACCTAGACTGAAATATAAAAAAAAAGTGTTGTAATCATACTGACCTGCAGAATGAAGTTAGGCTACTTTCACACTAGCGGCAACATTTTCCGGAATTGAGTTCCGTCGTCGGGGCTCAATACCGGAAAAGAACTGATCAGTTTTATCCCAATGACTTCTGAATGGATAGAAATCTGTTCAGGATGCATCAGGATGTCATCAGTTCAGTCACTGTCAGTCATTTGGACGGAGGAAATACCGTATCATGCTGCAGTTTTATCTCCTTCCAAAATGCTGGGACACATGCCAGAATGTCGGATCCGGCATTAATTTCAATAGAAATGTATTAGTGCCGGATCCGGCATTAATAAATACCTGAAGGACGGATCTGTCCGCATGCGCAGACCCTTAAAACTGAAAAAATAATACAAGATGGATCCGTCTATCCGCATGACAAGCGGAGAGACGGATCCGTTCTTGCAATGCATTTATGAGATGGATCCGGATCCGTCTCCAAATGCTTTCATCGACTGGACTGCGCGCCGAAACACTCTGCTGCAAGTGTGAAAGTACCATTAACATGATGGCTTCTAGAAGGTAGAGAGAGAGTAAAAAAATAAAAATAAAAAAAAAAAAAATGGAAAATTGCTGCAAAATGGAAGTATTGCTATTATATATTTATATTATTATATTATAATAAAACTAATATGATAAAGTTATATAAAATAATACAAAGAAATAAAGTTAACACAATAACCGTACATATGGTTTGCTGAAAATATCTAATAAAAAAATGTAATACATAAACCAGCTGAATATATAAACCTTTCATATTTTGAAAAACTACAAAATCTCCATATAACCAATCAACATTTTTAATATACATGCTAAACAGTATCCAGCTGGTTGATATCCAGAGAACTCTGATGGAGCATGCTTAGTAAAAAGTGAATGTTTAAATGATTACTTTATCTCTTTGACTTCAGGTCATCTTCTTACTCTTTCAGTTTTCTGTGAGATTTAAAAACACTGTCACATATGACAATCATAGAAACTGTCCTGTATTACAACTCATATAAGTATTTGCGCCGGTGTCAGATCTTTATGAAGTCCCATTGTTTTGGGTGATAATTCGCTGATTTGCTCTGTTGATGTCGTGTGGCTCGGGAAGATACATGAGATTAACAAGCCGGAGAGAATTAAGGCATTCTGACCAATTATCCTTCCTTCCTCCCCATTCCCATCTACCTTTTCTCTATATTGTTAATATATTGCTACATAAAATATGCTTGGTTGTCTAATTTCTGCAACTGAGTAGACAAAAAGTTGGTCTTTGGCCTTAATAACAGTTCTATTTCTCAATTCAAGTATTTCGATTTCTATGGTATTTGTGATGTATACTGTTATCGATGCTCACAAGCAGAGCTTAGTTTTGTTCACCTGCTCCAAATTAGGTTATATGTAGTACGTGCACGGAAGTACTACACTGACACTGTACGACGTCAAAGCAGAACTTAACTTGATTATGAAGTTTCAAGCATTCTATACCCTTAGTTGAGGGGAGGGCCATACATGTACTCCTCCAATTGGACAATAATATAAGGGCGTATATCTGCATACTCTCATACACTGGAAGTAACTTTAAAAACATATCCATGTATGGGTATAAGCCTTAGTTTCTTTGTTCTAAAATGCCATGCAGCAGGGCGCTGTCCCAGAGGTAAAGCAGGATATGGCAGACATCTTGATTGAATGATATCCATTTTCTATAACAGTCCCCCCTTGGATCTCATTCTATCCCTAGAATCCCAACACATCTGTCCACAATACCCATACATTCCTCTTCACCAGTTTTCATGAGAACCTATTCCTAGACAATAGGCTTCCATGCTGCTGGACTTGAGTATAGGGAAGTCAGAGGTATCTTTCCCTATAGTGCACTCTGGATGGTATTACACAAAGGGGGGAGGGCTGAGAGGACTCAATGGCATATAATGCTGCTTTTCCATGGTGTTTATATCATCATAAGAAGGAAACATGACCATTTATGGGATAGACTCTTCCATGGATTTCTGCAAGAGTTTCCTACTGAAGGGAATAACACAACAGACAATTAAGGCAAGTGTTATCAATACAATTACAATAACAATTACAATTTGAGCTAGGGATCCCTTTCAGTTTCTGAACCAGGAGTCCCAGGGATCTTCTATCCCCGAATTCCTTTTTAATTCTTCCGATAGAGACGTGAGACCCTTCAGAGCATTCATCACCTGGCCATCAGGTCCCAGTTATCAAGGATTATGGTGCAACAGGTGTTATTATCTTACACACACCTCCTTTCTCAGCCAACAACATGTCTAGGGCCATTCTATTTTGGAATGCCATAACACTGGTGGGACCTAACTGTTTGACAATTCTCTGTAGGGCGTCTCTCGCATACTTTACAAATCGCTGTTGATAATGTGGGGAGTCGCTCTGGTAGACAGCGTTGCGGGTGCAGTTTAGAGGCAAAACAAGGAGTCCAGATTGTGCAACAAACAGTGTTTTATTCACACTTGCACACAAAATGAAAAACAGTCTCTTGGTGACAGTTCACACACAACGGAAATAACGTAGCCAAACAAAAACAGTCCAACACAGGTTCAGTCACCTGGGAGGTGTAGGTGCAGGTTCGCACCACGCTGTCGGCCCAGTCGCAGGAGAATCCAGCTTCAGGTAGCCAGGAACAAAATACCTCCTTGCTGAGCTCTTTCCTCCCGGACAGAGAGCTCCCAGCCCTGTTAGCAGCTCCAGGATAATCACACTCACAGCTGGTGGTGCTGGCTGAGTTTATAAACCCAGCCCAAAACTCGGACTGGACCGTGGGGAGCAGCCACCCACCCTACTCTTTAGCTGCTCCCAGTAAGAGCCGGCCCGGATCGGCTTTGCAGCCATGCTATTTAACAAAGTCAAACAGCACTAGCTGCTGCAGACAAAAACCCGGCTCTCACCTCACCGAGGCCAGCAACCTCGGTGACACGTACCTGCCATCTAGGACGGCACCCTGCACCTTACCACAATTATAATAGATTTAATTAATCCAATCCACGTTTTTTGTTTATAGTGATTATAGGCATAAGGGATTCAAACCCTGCTGCCACTTGGTCTCTAGCTTTGAATTCATTAGGGACCCCCTTGGCACTCCTATAGCATCTATGTACACATGGGAGTTAAGACTTCCCCCTGGGGCCACTTCACGTTTGGGTCTTCCTTTGGGAGATTCAGATTGGTCTGCAGAGTTATCAGTGGATGTTCTGAGGTGCTTTAGGGTCTTTACCCAATCCGGAGGGTTGAGGATGTGGAAGGGCATTAGTATGAGTGCCAGGGCGCACTGTCCGTACCAAATAACCTTTATATTTGCTCACAACTTCATGCCTGCACACAGCCACACTACATCTCCTAGTGATTGGGTATGTTTCATTAGATATGTAAGATACTCTTAGCTGGTAGTATTTATTGTCTTTTGACAATACTCTTCTAGGAATTTGCCCATATTCTTTTCTTGCTCCCCCTCCACTTCAAAATATGTGTAATGTGTAATGTCTCTTGTAGATAGTAATTCCTGCTCCAGGGTTTGGGATTTTGCTCATCAGATGGTGCTGCCTCTTCCATATCTCACAGGCTGATGCATTATTGGTTTTGCAAGCATATATACTTAAGAAACAAGAATAATAATCGGGATCGAGGTGAAGGGGTACAGTGCCAAGATGGGGCCTAGATGAAGTAATATACCCAGATCTTTTTACTTGAGAGGTTAATCTTAACCCATTATAACCGCAAGTTATTGTCTGAGAACCCAGTTTCAGCAGCTAGGGTCTCATCCATGGTATAAGGGGCTCTGGCTTCACTTCCTCTAGCTGCAGGAAGAAGGTAGTTTGTCTCCTTCTCCTTCTTGATAGATTCTGTTACAGGTTTTATCTTTAAGATCCTTCAATCGGAACTGAATCAATGGTGGATTTGGATGACTAGTTTTTTTATATCTCCCTAGGACATATAAACCACGATCCATTGGTTGGGGATTTTCCATGGTGAGTATAAGGGGGTGGCACCCCTACACCCTCTCTCTTTATTTCACATACAACCAGTATGACCTCAACTCAAATGTTTGTATGGAGGTGCTGGTGTTGATCCAAAAGGTGTAAGAGTCCTTGGGTATGGGTGCAGCATGAGTGAGTTCCAGGCTAAATAGGCTCATTAGTATAAAGGTTATCATTTCTGTGCAGATCCTTCAGCCGATTCTTTGGGTGGCAGGAACTTTACTCACTTGCAGTGTGAAGTGTGGATCCAGGTCCGTTCCCTTCTAATTTCACTGAAGTTGGAAATGCCAATAGGACTTGGAATGGACCATCAAATCTTGGTTCTAGGGTCTTCCTGATGTGCTTCTTTACCATCACCCAGTCCCATTTGTAGGCTGTGGGTTCCAGGTGGGTTCAAGCCTCTTTGTGAGGGCCTGCATGTAGCTTGTTAAGCTATCATTGTTCATTTGCAACTGTTGTAAAAATACAATCTTAATCTGGAGGCGCTTCCAAACAGAATCCATAGCTGGGTATGGAGGTCGCGGTAGACACATTTTGTCCTTGTTTCTTCAAATTCCATGTTCATCAGGTTTGGCCCCTTGTTTTGCCCAAAGTTTTTTTTCTCAGGAGGGACTTGTTCGAGCATTCTTTGAAATGTACTTACTGAAATGTCCTCAGGTCTCAAGGCTCTCACTGGGGTGGCATCAGCATTTAGTGGCTGGAGTGAAGCTTGTTTGGCTGCCTTGTCTGCTCGATCATTGCCTTTTGCTTCCACCATGGTACATCTTGTATGAACCTTTACCTTAATAATCATAAGTTCAAGTATAGAGTCTTTATTTTTAATTGGCCGGCCTGCTGATGTTAGAAAGTCTCTAGCCTGCCATATGGGTCCATAGTCATGTGTAATACCAAAAGCATACCTTGAGTCCGTGTAGATGTTCACCTTCTTCCCTTGGCCAATTTACATGCCTCAGTGAGTGCCTTTAGCACCACCTCTTGCGCTGACATATGAGGTGGGAGTGGTTCAGCTATCCCTACCACATGCTGTGTGACCCTTTCCCATGAACCTGCTTCCATCTATAAAATACTTAAAATCAGGGTTATCAAGGGGGTTTTCATGTACATGATTAAATCCTGACATTTCTTGTTGCATTAATTGTACACAGTCATGGGGGTCATGTTCCATCATGTAATTTAGGAGGCTGCCTGTACCTTCTATGGCCCCTTCCCCCATTTCTGAATCTGTGATTGGTCACACAGTAGCAGGATTCAGAATAGTACACCTTTTGAAAGGAATGTTAGCCGGCATGACTAGTGCACACTGGAGTCTGAGTTGCCTAGCCATAGAAATATGCTTAGGTTGAACCTGTGTTAATATGCCCTGTATCTCATGAGGTGTTTGTACAATCACCAGGTAGGCATAACACAATTTCAGAGGCTTTTTCTATCATTGCCTGCACTGCTGCTACTGCCCTGACACAGGAGGGGGCGCCTTCTGGCGACAGGATCTAATCTGGCTGAAAAGTATGTCACTAGTGGTCACCATGTTTCTGAGTCAGTACAGTCTTGCTATGACCCTGCATTTCTGAGCAGAACAACTGGAATTCCTATTCATACTTTGGAATACCCAGTGCTGGGGGTTATGTTATGTACAGCTCCAATGTATGACAATTATTCACTGCCTCTTCTGTCAGTTTAAATAGGTCAGATGACAGACAATCATACACAGGCTGCATTAACATGGATGAATGTCTAATCCAAGGGCGACAATATGACACCAGCTCCAAAAACACCCTTAGGCTTTGTGCTCCTATGGGCAATTGTATCCTTTCAACAGCCTCCTTTCTTTCTGGGGTTAGGTGGCGAGCTCCATGGGAGAGACAGTGTTCTAGAAATACAACCTTGTTTTTACAAAACTGCAGCTTCTGTTTTGAGGCTTTGCACCCATTCTGATGTAGGAAAATTAAAAGAGATATAGTTGCTTCACAGCAAATTTCATTGGTTTCAGCACACAGTAGCAAATCATCCAAGTATTGTAACAGGACCACTGAGCGGGGCGGTTCCCAGCTTGTAAGGACAGATTGCAGAGCCTGTGTATACATGGTCACTGAGAGTTCTAAGCTCCCTGAGGCAGGATGGTCCAAGTATACTGGTTACCGTTAAATGTAAAGGCAAACAGATACTGACAGTCAGGAGTGAGCTGGACACTAAAGAAAGCATTTGCCAGGTTTATCACTGTAAAACACATGGCAGTGGATGGAACTTGCGACAGTAAGGTATGAAGGTTTGGCACTATTAAAGTTTGTAATACTGTCACCTTGTTAACTTCTCTAAGATCATGAACCATCCTGTAACTGACAGGCTGTCCCTAACTGGTTTCTTATTTATTGGGAACAGCGGAGTATTAGCAGGAGATACAGTTTTTATCAATACACCAGCTTGGAGGAAAGCATCATTTGCTTATGTAGCACAGTGACTGGAGACACGGGAGTTTCACTATGTCTGTTTTTATGTTGTCCATAAATGCTTTGGTACCACCTCAAGAACAGCCTGGTCTACAAAGGTTAATTCGGATGGTTCAGTCTCAGGCAGAGACACGGTTGCTATTAAGGGACATAATACTTCCTCTGGGGCCCCAAAATCTACACGGGCAGTGCCATTGGGGTCAAAGTGTATGTGGGCTCCCAGTGCTTGCAATTGCAAAACATTAGTCCCTAAAAGAGGTTCTGGCAGGTTTTATTTAACTAACAATTGGGTAACAACCATAACAAACCGTATAAAAACAGTTTCTCCTGTAAACATAACAAGGGGTTAACTGATGTGGCTGCAAGAAACTCTGGTCTACTACTGTTTTGGCTGCCCCCGTGTCAACCAGGAATGGTACTGCCTTTCTGTTTCTGAGTATACAACAATCTACCTTGCACAACTTCTCCTCAGTTTCAACCTCACAAGCTACTTTTATCCATATGTCAACCACTTCTTCACATCCATGATCCTTTATACAACCACAATGTGTTCTTCTGAATCTTTCTCAGACTAGCTTCCTCTGAGCTTCCTCTCTAAATCAGGGTGCCACTGTACTAGTACTCCTAGGGTTAAGATTCCCATCCCTGCCTTCTCTAATCTATGTAGCTTCTCCCTTCACTCCTCCTTCTACCCCCACTGATGGGCGGAGAGCCCCACATGCAAAACAAGTCTCTCTTACGTCAGGGTTTTGTTGCCCACATTGTCTACAAATACATCCGGCCAGACCACCGCCATTTTAGGGCGGTGGCCGCTCTTCTCCTTTCTTTTACACATATTTTTTCAACTTCCTATCAACTATTTCTGATCCACCATCTGCCCACCATCGGCACGCCGTACGGTACCAAGCTTGTGCGGCACCTAACAATCCTTCATCACTTAAAAAATCCCTTGTTTATCTTTCACAACTTTCTTCCATGATTCCGGTTCCAACTTACGGTCTTTATTACAACTTGCTATCTCCATCAGTTTCTTACAATTTTTCACATTCTTTTTCCCTTCTCCTTCAGCCACTTACTGTGGAGCAGTATATTCAACAGGCAACAAAGACATGGTACTTTCCATAATGTGGAAACACTAGACACAAACACAATGTTCTCTGATTGAAAGGGCCAGTCACAACCAGACTCAATCTTTGACAGTGCAGGTTTGACCACTAGCTCCCACATCTGGTCTGCTAGCACAGGATTATCCCATCTGTCCCTGACCTTTACACCTTGGGAAAACCAGTACAGGAACTTCTAATACTCTCACTCTTGCCACTGTGAGGTCGCTTCTTCTCTCCCTCCAGCCCTTTCTCAGACAGGACAAACACTTATCTCACAACTTCCTTTGTGACTAGGGTTCTAAGCACTCAAGATTTCAACATCAGCCAAGGGCTGCTACTTACAACGTAACGATCAACCAGCAGAAAAGACTACCATAGCACGGAGGAGTACAACAAAAGGTAACCAGTTTTCTCACCTTCTCCTTGGGGCTGCAGTCCCCGTCCTTAAGTGTCATCCCGCGCTCCGGGAATCCAAACCTTCGGCTACCGACGTTATTTTCTCTCGAGCCCCACGTTGAGGCGCCAACTGATATCGACGCTCGTAAGCAGAGCTTCGTTTTGTTCACCTGCTCCAAATTGGGTAATATGTAATACATGCACGGAAGTACTACACTGGCACTGTATGAGGTCAAAGCAGAACTTAACTTTATTATGAAGTTACAAGCATTCTATACCCTCAGTTGAGGGGAGGGCCATACGTGGACTCCTCCAATTGGACAATAAAATAAGGCGTATATATCTGCATACTCTCATACACTGGAAGCAACTTTATAACATATCCATGTATGGTCATAAGCCTTAGTTACTTTGTTCTAAAATGCCATGCAGTGGGGAGCTGTCCCAGAGCTAAAGCAGGATATGGCTGCCATCTTGATTTAAGGATATCCATTTTCTATAACAATACATACTGGAATGTTACCATTTCAAGGCTATGGACACCTTTGTGCACTAGAAACCAATAATCCCACATCTTACCATAATGCAGCACATAATAAAATTGCACTTGTTTGTTCACTCTTATCATCTTTGCTTTACACTCCCTCAGACATTCTCTTCTATGAGTTTTGCTGACTGCTGTCATCTCCTGTTAGAATCTGTGGGCGTTCCTGTGGATTTCACATGCACCAGCACAGCTCTGCTGCCCCGCCCCACATCCTGTAGTAGTAATATTTAAATCCAATCCACAACATGGTGAGTCTTACAGTATGCTACAGCCTGTAATCAGTAGATCTATTTCTCACTTTCCATTCTGTAGAGAATCCATTATTTGTAGACACAATAGATATTTCTGCTGGTAAAGTTAGTGCAGCGATCTACAGTCAGAACCATGGCATTATAAGCAGGATATAGATCTCATTACTGACAGCTCTCACTATCTGCACTCTCTTCTAAATACAGTATTGTGTGCAGTCTGCACAGCGAGCAGTCACTTGTCCCACACAGATTAGTACAGTGTGACAACCCACAATGCTATATACACATATAAGCACACAGTGGGGTTGATTTATCCAAACTGGTGTAACGTAGAACTCATAGCAACCAATCAGACAGATTCCTCCTTTCATTTTCAAATGATGCTCTGAAAAATAAAAAGGTGGAAACTGGGTGGTATAGGCAACGAAGCCAGTTCTACTTTACACCAGTTTTATAAATGACATGAAAAAAAAGTTAGCACTCTCAAACAGTTTATTCACCCCTTAGGTTGCAATGTTTTCAGCTCATTCACAGAGTTTCTTTTCAAGCTATGAGCTAAAATGTTACGACTAGTGTTGAGTGAACTTGTGTTTCAAATTTGGTGTACAAGGATCAGGGTATCTAAGAATTCAGTTATGGATTCCGCTACCATGGACCATAAGGGTCCATTCATATGTCCGCAACCATTTTGCGGTCCGCAAATTGCATATCTGCAAAACACGGACACCGGCAATTTGCATTCCGCATTTTGTTGTGGACAAGAATAGGACATGCTTTATTTTTTTGCGGGCCGCGGAATAGAAATGCGGAACAGATGCGGACCCATTATGCAGACTTATGAATGGACCCTTAGTTATGGTCTGTGGTAGCAGAAGCCATAACGGAATTCTTATATAACCCGAACCTGAACCTTGTACGCCACAAGTTCGCTCATTCCAAGTTGCAACCACAGGGATGAATAAAGTGTTTTTCTTTTTACTCATTTTTGTGAGAACTTTTAAAATTATTATATTGTCCTGGATTTGTTGTCGGATCCATATGTCTGCACCTCCATATTGATATTTGGCCTGATGTGCTGCCATTGTTATATATTTGGGTTATTCCTGCAGTATATAAACCTTTTGCTAGAGGTAGTTGTGCATTGCGTGTGTGTGATTATACACTACTATATATATATATATATATATATATATATATATATATATTTTTTTTTTTTTGTGAGGCAAGGTAACCAAAAATGGCTGTTCTGGCACAGTTTTCATTTATGGCTGTGTGGGTGCTGTGTATGGTAACCATGGCAACCAGACGCCCTCACAGGCATCCGGATTGCCATAGTATAGCTGAGCCTGATCAGGCTTACTGTGAATGAAAATACACTGCAGTATACTATACAGTGTACTGTAGAGGCATTAGACCCACTGGATCTTCAAGAACAAAGTGGGTCTGAGTTAAAAAAGTGTAAAAAAAAAAAAGTGAAAAAAAGTAAAAGAAATCTAACTATCAGCACATATAATTGGTTAAAAATGTAAAAATAAAAAACACTAAATGTGTTTGGTAACGTCCTGATTTATAAAAGGATCAGGTACTTTTACCGCATGGTGAACGTCATAAATAAAAAAGAAAAAAACTGATGGAATTGCTACTTTTCCCACCGCACTTCCCACAAAATGGTATAAAAAGTGATCAAAAGAGTCATATGTACCCAAAAATAGTACCAATCAAACAGTCATCTCATCCTGCAAAAATGAGCCCCTACCTAAAATAATCCTAAACCCCTACCTAAGATTTTACCTCCAGCTAATTTCAGATTGTGTTCCCTTGTTCTTGTGAGTTCTTGTGTTCTTGAGAACACTTTCCTCCTGAAGCTTATTTAAACCTTTTAACATATTTAAAGATTTCAATCATGCCCCCTCCCTCCTCCCCTTGTCTTCTTTTCTCAAGGCTATACAAAATTAATTTCTTTGAAGAGGTTGGGTAATATCACTGATGGCATGTCTATGTCAGATAGCACCCTGGGACCCATTCCTGTCTCCAGAATGTGGCAATGAAGTGAAAGGAGAGCAGATGCGCATGCATGTCCACCCTCTGTTCACCACTATGGGAGTTCTGAAAATAGCTGAGCACCAGTGTGCTCTTCTTCCAGTTTGGGGGCCCCGTTCTGCAGATGTGGGACCCCCACCTATCTGACATTGATGTAATATCCTAGCAATATGCCATCAATGTCTGAGATGAGCCAGCCTCTTTAAGGCCTCTTTCACACTGAGCATGTCCGGATTAGGTCCAGATGCGTTGCGGATGCGTTCAGTGAAAACTGTGCAGGCAAAGCCATTCAGTTTTGCCTGCGATTGTGTTCAGTTGTTCAGTTTTTCGCGCGGGTGCAATGCGTCTTGATGCGTTTTTCAATCGCGTGATAAAAAACTGAAGGTTTGCAAACATCTCCTAGCAACCATCAGTGAAAAAGGCAACGCACTCGCACTTGCTTGCGGATGCAATGCGCTTTTCACGCAGCCCCATTCACTTCTATAGGGCTAGGACTGCGTGAAAAACACAGAATATAGAACATGCTGCGATTTTCGCGCAACGCACAAGTGATGCGTGAGAAAAACTTTCATGTACACAGACCCATTGAACTTAATGGGTCAGGATTCAATCTTGGGTGCAATACGTTCACATCACGCATTGCACCCGCGCGAAAACTTCGCCAGCGTGAAAGGGGCCTAACAGTGAATTTCTGGTCACAAACTCGCTTTAACAAAGGGCAGTTATGGAAAAATGCCTTATTTCTTCTACTTTATTTCTTTTTACACATGCCTCCTCACTAAAGGGAGGGAAGACACTACAATTTGTTTCTTAGTAGGTGTAGAGGTGGCCATATTATATACAACTACTCACAAAAAGTTAGGGATATTTGGCTTTAAGGTGAAATTTATGGAAAATGTAGAAGGTTCAGGCTACAGTGATATAATATCATGAAAGTCGTGCATTTAAGTAGAAGCATGCAATGGTGATTTTCCCATCTCAAACAATTTATTGAAACAAAAGACCACACCAGTGCTGGGTATACCCCCATGAAAAATGTCAGTGTCTCAATAACTTGTCATGTGACCTTGAGCATCAATTACAGCTTGACAACAACGTCTCATGCTGTCCACAAATCAACTTATTGTCTGCTAAGAGATAGCATCCTACTCTTCTTGAAGAGTTGCGAGCCTCTACACGGCGACTCAGCTGATCTCATAGGTTTTTAATGGGATTCAGTTCCGGAGAAAGTGCAGGCAACTCCACTTGAGGTACCCAAGTCTCCAGCAGCTGTTCCCAAATGATGCGACCTTGATGAGTTGGCGCATTGTCGTCCATGAAGATGAAATTAGGTCTGTGTTGTTCATGCAGAGGCACAATGACTAGATTAATAATGTTATTCAAGTAGTATGGGCTTGTCATTGTACCATTCACAAAGTGAGTGTCACAGAGTGTCTCTCAGTGAGATCGCTGTAAATCTAGCGATGCGCGAGATCGCGCATGCGCAGTTCCGACAAAGTGTTTCTTCCCTGTGCTGGCATCAGCCTCAGTCAAGGAACTGCGCAGCGCGAGCTCACGCATCGCGAGATTTACGGCGATCTCACTGAGAGCAAGGAGGAGGTTCGTCGGACGCAGGCGGTGCTGGGTGCTCCTTCACAGGGGGCATGGCTGGGCACCAGAATGGTTAGTACAGCCCCTTAGGCACCTTCACAAGTGAATTTACATATCAATAAAATCATTTTTTAAACAAAATAAAAGCACACAGAACTATAGGACAGGTATATTGCGGACATGCTAGCGGTGATCTAGCCGCAGCTCTATAGGGTAAAATGAGGTGACAGAATCCCTTTAAGACTTAAAGGGGTTCTCCGGGAATTAAGAAAAGGAAAATACTTAAATATTACTTTATTATAAATACATTCCCAAATACCTTTCATTAGTTATAATGGCTCATTTTCTCTGGGGAGCAATCATTAGGAGAAATAAAATGTCCGCCGTCCTATTAGTCCACATAAAACCTGTCCTCATCACATAGCAGGACAAGTTACTTCACAACACTGAGGTAAAGAACTGCCTCATCCTCCTCTCTGCTCTGCTTTAAGTTCTTCAGCTGAACCTCTGTAGGAATGGAGTTTATGAGGAGACATGAAGTACAGAGAGGAGGTGGGATGTGGCTGATGAGCAGCAGCACTTGTAAGCAGTCTCCATTACCACAGCCCCACATTACCACCGTCTTTCTTGTCCATCCTCTCTGTACTTCATATCTCCTCATCAACTTTATTCCTACAGAGATTCCACTTATTATCTGTATTCAGGATCATACTCCCTGCCAAGCAGAGCAGAGAGGAGAATGAGGCAACTCTTTAGCTCAGTGTTGTGAAGTAATTTTTCCTCCTGTGTGATTAGGACAGGTTTTGTGTGGAATAATAGGACGGCGGCCATTTTATTTCTCCTAATGATTGCTCCCCAGGGAAAACAAGCCATTATAACTAATGAAAGGTATTTGGGAATATATATATAACAAAGTAATATTTGAGTATTTTAATTTTCTTAATTCCTTGAGAACCCCGTTAAGGATTAGTACACTTCATTTATCAAATTAGTAGTTGGATTGATAGTGGTCCATGTTCTGCACAGAGGTCTTATGTTATAGATGTCCTTAAATAGCTGATACTTACCTTTTTTCATAAAATATCAAGGTTGGTTATTTAAGTGACTTCCTCAATTTGTAAGATTTATGAGATTGGATAAGAACTCATAAAAGCACCAAAAATCATAACATTCCCCATTTACTAGACATTTTACTAGGTATGTTGCACATTATCTGACTGTCATGGTATCTTTCTATGGTGCTCATTGCAGGCAATATTGACAGTGGCCCTCATTCACAAACACTGTTGGAGTAAAAAAGTGTTTGTGTTGTAAATAGACAATGCAAAGAAACCATAAGGCCAAATAACGTAGCAAACATTAGCATGGAACCCTCCATCATGACCACAGAAATTATAAGCTTATGATTATTTTGATCTCTGCTTTGACCTATAGGTCTTTTATTGATTTTTCAGTGACTTACTGCAAATTCACTCTCTTTTATAATCCCCAATCCACTACATCTCACTTTAATGAGTGGAGCTCGAATCTAGAAGTTTCTGTGCCTGCCATGCTGGCAGATAAGAACAATGCCTATGCAACTGGTCAGGTGGGTTTATATTTTCAGAGCAATATTTGGGATGTAATAAGAGATTCTGGACAGTTTTTATAAGGGGGCTACTGTCACATTATATAAAACAGAAGATCTTAAAGAGTACCTAATTATTCACTCACAGCAAGGAAGGTGCAGCAGTGCTTCTCAGCGCGATATGTACCTTCCTCTTGCATCGGCTTTTTCATTTGCAACATGAGGTACAGGTAAATAGAAAGTATATAGGATCCATTGTTTGCATGCTGCAGAAACAGTGCGGATCCCAATGCAAGAAGAAGATGCAGATCTCTCAGAGAAGTGCCGCTGCCCCTTCCATGTTTGTGTGAAGGTTTAGCTACCATTTAATAAACAATGCTCCAGAATTCTGGTTCTGTGTCCACCAAAAACAGATGTACTTGCCTTGCACCAAATTTATTATGTGCTTTAGACCAGAGATAAGTAAATCAATTCATACAAATCGATATTGTCTCTCCAATAAAGTTCTTCCCCAGCTAGGGGTTGTCCCTCTGGTGTAGAAGCTCCTGCCTGACACTTGATTGACAGACCCTAACAATTGAATGCCTGCGCCGCTGCTGCAAGCAGTTGGAGCAGTGCTTCTGTGCTTGTGCTGCTACTTACAGTAGTTGTGCAAGTGCGTGATTGTCAGGCCCAGGCCAGATGTTTGGCCCTGTCAATCGAGCACTATGGGTAAGCTTTTTCACCAGTGGGGACAGCCCACTTTGTTGATGAAATGAATAAATTTGCTCATCTCTACTTTAGAAACTTTTTGCACTTCACTCTGCAGTTTATAGAAAAAGAAAAGGGGCAGAGCTTAAAAATGCCTAATTTTTGCACAAAATAGTTGAATAACTCGGTAATTGATTTTTAAAGTGGAAAAACACTTTAAAACACGAAACTGAACTCTGGTTTAGTTCCGAGGTACCAGTTGGAGCTGAACCCGAGTTTGGTTCCAAGTTTTAAAGTGGTTTTCCACTTTAAAAATCAGTACCAAAGTTATTCAACGAAGTCATGCGTGACTTCGCAAATAACTAACTTCGACTCATCGGAGCCCATACATTGTAATACTGTACAGTGACAGATCTCCGTACAGTATTAATCCGAAGTTGTACATTAAGCGACTTCAGATGTACCATAGTATATTTGGAAAGAGAAATAAAACAGATTTCTTTAAAAACCTACAGATAGGAATACTTTACTGGATCACGATAGTAACCGCCCACAACAGATGATTGAATCACTACCTTGGAGTTAATTACTTCAAGTGTGAAGAGTTGTCTCAGATGATGATGATAAATTGTAGAATTAGATTGAACAGATGTGTGAATAATTTGCAAAGATAACCCTAAGAAAACTCCTTGAGAGAGCACAGCCAAGGATAAAACAAATAAATAAAGAAACTACTTTACAGAAAGATACTGGAGTGGACAACAGCAAAGGATTCTATTTATTTCCACATATGGGACCTTTAGCAAACAAACAGCAGCAATTCTGAGAAAAGAGATAACCAACTATTGTGGATTTTCATATATCCCCATTTAAATAATAGAGGAGAAATATGAATCTAAGCAGTGTCGGACTGGGGTGCCTGGGGCCCACCAGTAAAATTTATTTTGGAGGCCCACGTTACGGATACATTCAAATATTACCTGCTCACACAGCAGCAAGTGAAGGTAGCTCCTGGAGAGAAAAGGACACTGGCCGCTTTCCTTTATACCTAGAAATCATCATCTCTGCTCTAATCGTGTCTATAATAATAAACTGGGAGTTTCTTCAATAACCTGTCAAGTTTTTTATATGTACATAGCCTGGGTTTAGATGCTGTACATTGAATATATGTACGTAGTGCAGTAAGTCTACTGTGTTATGTGCCACTTGTGCAGGGGGTGGGAGACTAGGGGCCCACCTTGCTCACGGGCCCACCAGGATTTACCTGTACCCCTTTGAGCCAGTCCGAGCCTGAATCTAAGGGATAGACTAGTTAAAACTGATTATGGTACAGTAGGGTCAAGAATGAGGAGCAAGGATATTTAGCCCCTCCTAAAATGGACAATTTTCCTTGCTTTGTACTGTATGTTGCAATTAGAGATGAGCAAAGTTTTCAAAAATTAAATTCGGCAGCTTAGCTGAACTTTGTCATGAAATTCGATTTGTTACAAATTACTATGTCACAAATGGCTTTTCATTGTATGGAGCGGGCACAATGACGGGGAAGGGTGATCACGTTCCCCGTCATTTAACCCCTCAGATGCCGGGTTAAATGCTGATCGTGGCATCTGAGACTCAGGGATTAATCCGGGGTTACATTTTTTTAATTATACTCAACAACTTGATTATGAAGAGGCCGTCCTCTCTCGTCTTAATTGAAGAAAACCTGCCAAAGGATCACTGATGACGTCACCTCGAGAGGCCAGCATGATGACGTGGTGAAGTCTTCACGCTTGCTGCAGGTCCTTTGGTGGATTTTAATTTATTTTATTTTCAAGACGGGAGAGGACGGTATCTTCACAATCATGTGGATGAGGTGAGTATAATTTTTTTATTTTCAGCCAACATTTTAATAAAAATTGATTAGTTTCCACGAAGCGGCAAATCAAATTTTTCTCAAACTTCAGACCAAATTCTTCGATTCGCTCAACACTAGTTGCAATAGTGGAAATCTCATCAATGGAGACACATTTACACATCCCTATACCCAATCAATGATGTGTGATGTCACAGCCCTATAAATAGCCTCAGCCATCTTGGATTCAGCCATTTTCCAGTGTACTTAGTGCAGCGAGAGACGTCAGCAGTTCCTAGGGAAAGTTCTAGGAAAGACTTGAAAACTATTTTGCTGAATAGAATTTCAGGGAAAGAGCATTAGAAGTGAAGGGAAAGAATATGGAGGAATTCCAGTAGCAGAACAGGGTTCAATAGTGGAGTTTACAGCCTGGGTAATAGGAACAATCCTATTACACCTTGCTGCACTGCGAATCCAAATTGCCATTCTACTGCTGCTTTCAGGTTTGTAATAGATGATACCTCTGTAATTCCAGAAAACCGTTCTCTTTATTGGGGTGCAAGTGCTGTGTGATACAGCCATTAACAGGGTGTATTACTAAGAAATATTTCTATGTCTTATTATTAGCCCTTGTGCGATGCAGTTATATGTTCTAAAGCCTCCTTATGCTGCTGCCACCTCCACACTATTTCACCTTGCCACTCTGTGGTCTCCTCATGCTGCTGCTTAACCCCTTAGTTAACAAGCCTGTTTGGGCCTTTATGACCAAGCGTTTTACTTCCTTTTTTCATGGTCTCGTTCCAAGAGCTATAACTTTTTAATTTTTTCGTCTATATAGCTTTATGAGGGCTTGTTTTTTACGGGACAAGATGTAGTTTTTAATGGCACCATTTTGGGGTACATGTAACTTTCTGATTAACTTTTATTAACTCTTTCTGGGAGGGAGATGGGGAAAAATAGCAATACTGCCACTCTGTTTTTACATTATAAATTTTACGGCGTTCATTTTTCGGTACAAATAACATAATACAAGATGGATCCGTCTATCCGCATGACAAGCGGAGAGACGGATCCGTTCTGCAATGCATTTATGAGATGGATCCGGATCCGTCTCCAAATGCTTTCATCGACTGGACTGCGCGCCGAAACACTCTGCTGCAAGTGTGAAAGTACCATTAACATGATGGCTTCTAGAAGGTAGAGAGAGAGTAAAAAATAAAAATGAAAAAAAAATAAATGGAAAATTGCTGCAAAATGGAAGTATTGCTATTATATATTTATATTATTATATTATAATAAAACTAATATGATAAAGTTATATAAAATAATACAAAGAAATAAAGTTAACACAATAACCGTACATATGGTTTGCTGAAAATATCTAATAAAAAATGTAATACATAAACCAGCTGAATATATAAACCTTTCATATTGTGAAAACTACAAAATCTCCATATAACCAATCAACATTTTTAATATACATGCTAAACAGTATCCAGCTGGTTGATATCCAGAGAACTCTGATGGAGCATGCTTAGTAAAAGTGAATGTTTAAATGATTACTTTATCTCTTTGACTTCAGGTCATCTTCTTACTCTTTCAGTTTTCTGTGAGATTTAAAAACACTGTCACATATGACAATCATAGAAACTGTCCTGTATTACAACTCATATAAGTATTTGCGCCGGTGTCAGATCTTTATGAAGTCCCATTGTTTTGGGTGATAATTCGCTGATTTGCTCTGTTGATGTCGTGTGGCTCGGGAAGATACATGAGATTAACAAGCCGGGAGAGAATTAAGGCATTCTGACCAATTATCCTTCCTTCCTCCCCATTCCCATCTACCTTTTCTCTATATTGTTAATATATTGCTACATAAAATATGCTTGGTTGTCTAATTTCTGCAACTGAGTAGACAAAAAGTTGGTCTTTGGCCTTAATAACAGTTCTATTTCTCAATTCAAGTATTTCGATTTCTATGGTATTTGTGATGTATACTGTTATCGATGCTCACAAGCAGAGCTTAGTTTTGTTCACCTGCTCCAAATTAGGTTATATGTAGTACGTGCACGGAAGTACTACACTGACACTGTACGACGTCAAAGCAGAACTTAACTTGATTATGAAGTTTCAAGCATTCTATACCCTTAGTTGAGGGAGGGCCATACATGTACTCCTCCAATTGGACAATAATATAAGGGCGTATATCTGCATACTCTCATACACTGGAAGTAACTTTAAAAACATATCCATGTATGGGTATAAGCCTTAGTTTCTTTGTTCTAAAATGCCATGCAGCAGGGCGCTGTCCCAGAGGTAAAGCAGGATATGGCAGACATCTTGATTGAATGATATCCATTTTCTATAACAGTCCCCCTTGGATCTCATTCTATCCCTAGAATCCCAACACATCTGTCCACAATACCCATACATTCCTCTTCACCAGTTTTCATGAGAACCTATTCCTAGACAATAGGCTTCCATGCTGCTGGACTTGAGTATAGGGAAGTCAGAGGTATCTTTCCCTATAGTGCACTCTGGATGGTATTACACAAAGGGGAGGGCTGAGAGGACTCAATGGCATATAATGCTGCTTTTCCATGGTGTTTATATCATCATAAGAAGGAAACATGACCATTTATGGGATAGACTCTTCCATGGATTTCTGCAAGAGTTTCCTACTGAAGGGAATAACACAACAGACAATTAAGGCAAGTGTTATCAATACAATTACAATAACAATTACAATTTGAGCTAGGGATCCCTTTCAGTTTCTGAACCAGGAGTCCCAGGGATCTTCTATCCCCGAATTCCTTTTTAATTCTTCCGATAGAGACGTGAGACCCTTCAGAGCATTCATCACCTGGCCATCAGGTCCCAGTTATCAAGGATTATGGTGCAACAGGTGTTATTATCTTACACACACCTCCTTTCTCAGCCAACAACATGTCTGAGGCCATTCTATTTTGGAATGCCATAACACTGGTGGGACCTAACTGTTTGACAATTCTCTGTAGGGCGTCTCTCGCATACTTTACAAATCGCTGTTGATAATGTGGGGAGTCGCTCTGGTAGACAGCGTTGCGGGTGCAGTTTAGAGGCAAAACAAGGAGTCCAGATTGTGCAACAAACAGTGTTTTATTCACACTTGCACACAAAATGAAAAACAGTCTCTTGGTGACAGTTCACACACAACGGAAATAACGTAGCCAAACAAAAACAGTCCAACACAGGTTCAGTCACCTGGGAGGTGTAGGTGCAGGTTCGCACCACGCTGTCGGCCCAGCCGCAGGAGAATCCAGCTTCAGGTAGCCAGGAACAAAATACCTCCTTGCTGAGCTCTTTCCTCCCGGACAGAGAACTCCCAGCCCTGTTAGCAGCTCCAGGATAATCACACTCACAGCTGGTGGTGCTGGCTGAGTTTATAAACCCAGCCCAAAACTCGGACTGGACCGTGGGAGCAGCCACCCACCCTACTCTTTAGCTGCTCCCAGTAAGAGCCGGCCCGGGATCGGCTTTGCAGCCATGCTATTTAACAAAGTCAAACAGCACTAGCTGCTGCAGACAAAAACCCGGCTCTCACCTCACCGAGGCCAGCAACCTCGGTGACACGTACCTGCCATCTAGGACGGCACCCTGCACCTTACCACAATTATAATAGATTTAATTAATCCAATCCACGTTTTTTGTTTATAGTGATTATAGGCATAAGGGATTCAAACCCTGCTGCCACTTGGTCTCTAGCTTTGAATTCATTAGGGACCCCCTTGGCACTCCTATAGCATCTATGTACACATGGGAGTTAAGACTTCCCCCTGGGGCCACTTCACGTTTGGGTCTTCCTTTGGGAGATTCAGATTGGTCTGCAGAGTTATCAGTGGATGTTCTGAGGTGCTTTAGGGTCTTTACCCAATCCGGAGGGTTGAGGATGTGGAAGGGCATTAGTATGAGTGCCAGGGCGCACTGTCCGTACCAAATAACCTTTATATTTGCTCACAACTTCATGCCTGCACACAGCCACACTACATCTCCTAGTGATTGGGTATGTTTCATTAGATATGTAAGATACTCTTAGCTGGTAGTATTTATTGTCTTTTGACAATACTCTTCTAGGAATTTGCCCATATTCTTTTCTTGCTCCCCTCCACTTCAAAATATGTGTAATGTGTAATGTCTCTTGTAGATAGTAATTCCTGCTCCAGGGTTTGGGATTTTACTCATCAGATGGTGCTGCCTCTTCCATATCTCACAGGCTGATGCATTATTGGTTTTGCAAGCATATATACTTAAGAAACAAGAATAATAATCGGGATCGAGGTGAAGGGGTACAGTGCCAAGATGGGGCCTAGATGAAGTAATATACCCAGATCTTTTTACTTGAAAGGTTAATCTTAACCCATTATAACCGCAAGTTATTGTCTGAGAACCCAGTTTCAGCAGCTAGGGTCTCATCCATGGTATAAGGGGCTCTGGCTTCACTTCCTCTAGCTGCAGGAAGAAGGTAGTTTGTCTCCTTCTCCTTCTTGATAGATTCTGTTACAGGTTTTATCTTTAAGATCCTTCAATCTGAACTGAATCAATGGTGGATTTGGATGACTAGTTTTTTTATATCTCCCTAGGACATATAAACCACGATCCATTGGTTGGGGATTTTCCATGGTGAGTATAAGGGGGTGGCACCCCTACACCCTCTCTCTTTATTTCACATACAACCAGTATGACCTCAACTCAAATAAATGTTTGTATGGGGGTGCTGGTGTTGATCCAAAAGGTGTAAGAGTCCTTGGGTATGGGTGCAGCATGAGTGAGTTCCAGGCTAAATAGGCTCATTAGTATAAAGGTTATCATTTCTGTGCAGATCCTTCAGCCGATTCTTTGGGTGGCAGGAACTTTACTCACTTGCAGTGTGAAGTGTGGATCCAGGTCCGTTCCCTTCTAATTTCACTGAAGTTGGAAATGCCAATAGGACTTGGAATGGACCATCAAATCTTGGTTCTAGGGTCTTCCTGATGTGCTTCTTTACCATCACCCAGTCCCATTTGTAGGCTGTGGGTTCCAGGTGGGTTCAAGCCTCTTTGTGAGGGCCTGCATGTAGCTTGTTAAGCTATCATTGTTCATTTGCAACTGTTGTAAAAATACAATCTTAATCTGGAGGCGCTTCCAAACAGAATCCATAGCTGGGTATGGAGGTCGCGGTAGACACATTTTGTCCTTGTTTCTTCAAATTCCATGTTCATCAGGTTTGGCCCCTTGTTTTGCCCAAAGTTTTTTTTCTCAGGAGGGACTTGTTCGAGCATTCTTTGAAATGTACTTACTGAAATGTCCTCAGGTCTCAAGGCTCTCACTGGGGTGGCATCAGCATTTAGTGGCTGGAGTGAAGCTTGTTTGGCTGCCTTGTCTGCTCGATCATTGCCTTTTGCTTCCACCATGGTACATCTTGTATGAACCTTTACCTTAATAATCATAAGTTCAAGTATAGAGTCTTTATTTTTAATTGGCCGGCCTGCTGATGTTAGAAAGTCTCTAGCCTGCCATATGGGTCCATAGTCATGTGTAATACCAAAAGCATACCTTGAGTCCGTGTAGATGTTCACCTTCTTCCCCTTGGCCAATTTACATGCCTCAGTGAGTGCCTTTAGCACCACCTCTTGCGCTGACATATGAGGTGGGAGTGGTTCAGCTATCCCTACCACATGCTGTGTGACCCTTTCCCATGAACCTGCTTCCATCTATAAAATACTTAAAATCAGGGTTATCAAGGGGGTTTTCATGTACATGATTAAATCCTGACATTTCTTGTTGCATTAATTGTACACAGTCATGGGGGTCATGTTCCATCATGTAATTTAGGAGGCTGCCTGTACCTTCTATGGCCCCTTCCCCCATTTCTGAATCTGTGATTGGTCACACAGTAGCAGGATTCAGAATAGTACACCTTTTGAAAGGAATGTTAGCCGGCATGACTAGTGCACATTGGAGTCTGAGTTGCCTAGCCATAGAAATATGCTTAGGTTGAACCTGTGTTAATATGCCCTGTATCTCATGAGGTGTTTGTACAATCACCAGGTAGGCATAACACAATTTCAGAGGCTTTTTCTATCATTGCCTGCACTGCTGCTACTGCCCTGACACAGGAGGGGGCGCCTTCTGGCGACAGGATCTAATCTGGCTGAAAAGTATGTCACTAGTGGTTACCATGTTTCTGAGTCAGTACAGTCTTGCTATGACCCTGCATTTCTGAGCAGAACAACTGGAATTCCTATTCATACTTTGGAATACCCAGTGCTGGGGTTATGTTATGTACAGCTCCAATGTATGACAATTATTCACTGCCTCTTCTGTCAGTTTAAATAGGTCAGATGACAGACAATCATACACAGGCTGCATTAACATGGATGAATGTCTAATCCAAGGGCGACAATATGACACCAGCTCCAAAAACACCCTTAGGCTTTGTGCTCCTATGGGCAATTGTATCCTTTCAACAGCCTCCTTTCTTTCTGGGGTTAGGTGGCGAGCTCCATGGGAGAGACAGTGTTCTAGAAATACAACCTTGTTTTTACAAAACTGCAGCTTCTGTTTTGAGGCTTTGCACCCATTCTGATGTAGGAAAATTAAAAGAGATATAGTTGCTTCACAGCAAATTTCATTGGTTTCAGCACACAGTAGCAAATCATCCAAGTATTGTAACAGGACCACTGAGCGGGGCGGTTCCCAGCTTGTAAGGACAGATTGCAGAGCCTGTGTATACATGGTCACTGAGAGTTCTAAGCTCCCTGAGGCAGGATGGTCCAAGTATACTGGTTACCGTTAAATGTAAAGGCAAACAGATACTGACAGTCAGGAGTGAGCTGGACACTAAAGAAAGCATTTGCCAGGTTTATCACTGTAAAACACATGGCAGTGGATGGAACTTGCGACAGTAAGGTATGAAGGTTTGGCACTATTAAAGTTTGTAATACTGTCACCTTGTTAACTTCTCTAAGATCATGAACCATCCTGTAACTGACAGGCTGTCCCTAACTGGTTTCTTATTTATTGGGAACAGCGGAGTATTAGCAGGAGATACAGTTTTTATCAATACACCAGCTTGGAGGAAAGCATCATTTGCTTATGTAGCACAGTGACTGGAGACACGGGAGTTTCACTATGTCTGTTTTTATGTTGTCCATAAATGCTTTGGTACCACCTCAAGAACAGCCTGGTCTACAAAGGTTAATTCGGATGGTTCAGTCTCAGGCAGAGACACGGTTGCTATTAAGGGACATAATACTTCCTCTGGGGCCCCAAAATCTACACGGGCAGTGCCATTGGGGTCAAAGTGTATGTGGGCTCCCAGTGCTTGCAATTGCAAAACATTAGTCCCTAAAAGAGGTTCTGGCAGGTTTTATTTAACTAACAATTGGGTAACAACCATAACAAACCGTATAAAAACAGTTTCTCCTGTAAACATAACAAGGGGTTAACTGATGTGGCTGCAAGAAACTCTGGTCTACTACTGTTTTGGCTGCCCCCGTGTCAACCAGGAATGGTACTGCCTTTCTGTTTCTGAGTATACAACAATCTACCTTGCACAACTTCTCCTCAGTTTCAACCTCACAAGCTACTTTTATCCATATGTCAACCACTTCTTCACATCCATGATCCTTTATACAACCACAATGTGTTCTTCTGAATCTTTCTCAGACTAGCTTCCTCTGAGCTTCCTCTCTAAATCAGGGTGCCACTGTACTAGTACTCCTAGGGTTAAGATTCCCATCCCTGCCTTCTCTAATCTATGTAGCTTCTCCCTTCACTCCTCCTTCTACCCCCACTGATGGGCGGAGAGCCCCACATGCAAAACAAGTCTCTCTTACGTCAGGGTTTTGTTGCCCACATTGTCTACAAATACATCCGGCCAGACCACCGCCATTTTAGGGCGGTGGCCGCCTTCTCCTTTCTTTTACACATATTTTTTCAACTTCCTATCAACTATTTCTGATCCACCATCTGCCCACCATCGGCACGCCGTACGGTACCAAGCTTGTGCGGCACCTAACAATCCTTCATCACTTAAAAAATCCCTTGTTTATCTTTCACAACTTTCTTCCATGATTCCGGTTCCAACTTACGGTCTTTATTACAACTTGCTATCTCCATCAGTTTCTTACAATTTTTCACATTCTTTTTCCCTTCTCCTTCAGCCACTTACTGTGGAGCAGTATATTCAACAGGCAACAAAGACATGGTACTTTCCATAATGTGGAAACACTAGACACAAACACAATGTTCTCTGATTGAAAGGGCCAGTCACAACCAGACTCAATCTTTGACAGTGCAGGTTTGACCACTAGCTCCCACATCTGGTCTGCTAGCACAGGATTATCCCATCTGTCCCTGACCTTTACACCTTGGGAAAACCAGTACAGGAACTTCTAATACTCTCACTCTTGCCACTGTGAGGTCGCTTCTTCTCTCCCTCCAGCCCTTTCTCAGACAGGACAAACACTTATCTCACAACTTCCTTTGTGACTAGGGTTCTAAGCACTCAAGATTTCAACATCAGCCAAGGGCTGCTACTTACAACGTAACGATCAACCAGCAGAAAAGACTACCATAGCACGGAGGAGTACAACAAAAGGTAACCAGTTTTCTCACCTTCTCCTTGGGGCTGCAGTCCCCGTCCTTAAGTGTCATCCCGCGCTCCGGGAATCCAAACCTTCGGCTACCGACGTTATTTTCTCTCGAGCCCCACGTTGAGGCGCCAACTGATATCGACGCTCGTAAGCAGAGCTTCGTTTTGTTCACCTGCTCCAAATTGGGTAATATGTAATACATGCACGGAAGTACTACACTGGCACTGTATGAGGTCAAAGCAGAACTTAACTTTATTATGAAGTTACAAGCATTCTATACCCTCAGTTGAGGGGAGGGCCATACGTGGACTCCTCCAATTGGACAATAAAATAAGGCGTATATATCTGCATACTCTCATACACTGGAAGCAACTTTATAACATATCCATGTATGGTCATAAGCCTTAGTTACTTTGTTCTAAAATGCCATGCAGTGGGGAGCTGTCCCAGAGCTAAAGCAGGATATGGCTGCCATCTTGATTTAAGGATATCCATTTTCTATAACAATACATACTGGAATGTTACCATTTCAAGGCTATGGACACCTTTGTGCACTAGAAACCAATAATCCCACATCTTACCATAATGCAGCACATAATAAAATTGCACTTGTTTGTTCACTCTTATCATCTTTGCTTTACACTCCCTCAGACATTCTCTTCTATGAGTTTTGCTGACTGCTGTCATCTCCTGTTAGAATCTGTGGGCGTTCCTGTGGATTTCACATGCACCAGCACAGCTCTGCTGCCCCGCCCCACATCCTGTAGTAGTAATATTTAAATCCAATCCACAACATGGTGAGTCTTACAGTATGCTACAGCCTGTAATCAGTAGATCTATTTCTCACTTTCCATTCTGTAGAGAATCCATTATTTGTAGACACAATAGATATTTCTGCTGGTAAAGTTAGTGCAGCGATCTACAGTCAGAACCATGGCATTATAAGCAGGATATAGATCTCATTACTGACAGCTCTCACTATCTGCACTCTCTTCTAAATACAGTATTGTGTGCAGTCTGCACAGCGAGCAGTCACTTGTCCCACACAGATTAGTACAGTGTGACAACCCACAATGCTATATACACATATAAGCACACAGTGGGGTTGATTTATCCAAACTGGTGTAACGTAGAACTCATAGCAACCAATCAGACAGATTCCTCCTTTCATTTTCAAATGATGCTCTGAAAAATAAAAAGGTGGAAACTGGGTGGTATAGGCAACGAAGCCAGTTCTACTTTACACCAGTTTTATAAATGACATGAAAAAAAAGTTAGCACTCTCAAACAGTTTATTCACCCCTTAGGTTGCAATGTTTTCAGCTCATTCACAGAGTTTCTTTTCAAGCTATGAGCTAAAATGTTACGACTAGTGTTGAGTGAACTTGTGTTTCAAATTTGGTGTACAAGGATCAGGGTATCTAAGAATTCAGTTATGGATTCCGCTACCATGGACCATAAGGGTCCATTCATATGTCCGCAACCATTTTGCGGTCCGCAAATTGCATATCTGCAAAACACGGACACCGGCAATTTGCATTCCGCATTTTGTTGTGGACAAGAATAGGACATGCTTTATTTTTTTGCGGGCCGCGGAATAGAAATGCGGAACAGATGCGGACCCATTATGCAGACTTATGAATGGACCCTTAGTTATGGTCTGTGGTAGCAGAAGCCATAACGGAATTCTTATATAACCCGAACCTGAACCTTGTACGCCACAAGTTCGCTCATTCCAAGTTGCAACCACAGGGATGAATAAAGTGTTTTTCTTTTTACTCATTTTTGTGAGAACTTTTTAAAATTATTATATTGTCCTGGATTTGTTGCCGGATCCATATGTCTGCACCTCCATATTGATATTTGGCCTGATGTGCTGCCATTGTTATATATTTGGGTTATTCCTGCAGTATATAAACCTTTTGCTAGAGGTAGTTGTGCATTGCGTGTGTGTGATTATACACTACTATATATATATATATATATATATATATATATATATATATTTTTTTTTTTTTGTGAGGCAAGGTAACCAAAAAATGGCTGTTCTGGCACAGTTTTCATTTATGGCTGTGTGGGTGCTGTGTATGGTAACCATGGCAACCAGACGCCCTCACAGGCATCCGGATTGCCATAGTATAGCTGAGCCTGATCAGGCTTACTGTGAATGAAAATACACTGCAGTATACTATACAGTGTACTGTAGAGGCATTAGACCCACTGGATCTTCCAGAACAAAGTGGGTCTGAGTTAAAAAAGTGTAAAAAAAAAAATGTGAAAAAAGTAAAAGAAATCTAACTATCAGCACATATAATTGGTTAAAAATGTAAAAAATAAAAAACACTAAATGTGTTTGGTAACGTCCTGATTTATAAAAGGATCAGGTACTTTTACCG
This sequence comes from Bufotes viridis, assembly GCA_033119425.1. Lineage (NCBI taxonomy): Eukaryota > Metazoa > Chordata > Amphibia > Anura > Bufonidae > Bufotes > Bufotes viridis. The sequence goes on from CM065591.1 coordinate 68,747,802, forward strand.
CATGGTGAACGTCATAAATAAAAAAGAAAAAAACTGATGGAATTGCTACTTTTCCCACCGCACTTCCCACAAAATGGTATAAAAAGTGATCAAAAGAGTCATATGTACCCAAAAATAGTACCAATCAAACAGTCATCTCATCCTGCAAAAAATGAGCCCCTACCTAAAATAATCCTAAACCCCTACCTAAGATTTTACCTCCAGCTAATTTCAGATTGTGTTCCCTTGTTCTTGTGAGTTCTTGTGTTCTTGAGAACACTTTCCTCCTGAAGCTTATTTAAACCTTTTAACATATTTAAAGATTTCAATCATGCCCCCCCTCCCTCCTCCCCTTGTCTTCTTTTCTCAAGGCTATACAAATTAATTTCTTTGAAGAGGTTGGGTAATATCACTGATGGCATGTCTATGTCAGATAGCACCCCTGGGACCCATTCCTGTCTCCAGAATGTGGCAATGAAGTGAAAGGAGAGCAGATGCGCATGCATGTCCACCCTCTGTTCACCACTATGGGAGTTCTGAAAATAGCTGAGCACCAGTGTGCTCTTCTTCAGTTTGGGGGCCCCGTTCTGCAGATGTGGGACCCCCACCTATCTGACATTGATGTAATATCCTAGCAATATGCCATCAATGTCTGAGATGAGCCAGCCTCTTTAAGGCCTCTTTCACACGAGCATGTCCGGATTAGGTCCAGATGCGTTGCGGATGCGTTCAGTGAAAACTGTGCAGGCAAAGCCATTCAGTTTTGCCTGCGATTGTGTTCAGTTGTTCAGTTTTTTCCGCGCGGGTGCAATGTGTCTTGATGCGTTTTTCAATCGCGTGATAAAAAACTGAAGGTTTGCAAACATCTCCTAGCAACCATCAGTGAAAAAGGCAACGCACTCGCACTTGCTTGCGGATGCAATGCGTTTTTCACACAGCCCCATTCACTTCTATAGGGCTAGGACTGCGTGAAAAACACAGAATATAGAACATGCTGCGATTTTCGCGCAACGCACAAGTGATGCGTGAGAAAAACTTTCATGTACACAGACCCATTGAACTTAATGGGTCAGGATTCAATCTTGGGTGCAATACGTTCACATCACGCATTGCACCCGCGCGAAAACTTCGCCAGCGTGAAAGGGGCCTAACAGTGAATTTCTGGTCACAAACTCGCTTTAACAAAGGGCAGTTATGGAAAAATGCCTTATTTCTTCTACTTTATTTCTTTTTACACATGCCTCCTCACTAAAGGGAGGGAAGACACTACAATTTGTTTCTTAGTAGGTGTAGAGGTGGCCATATTATATACAACTACTCACAAAAAGTTAGGGATATTTGGCTTTAAGGTGAAATTTATGGAAAATGTAGAAGGTTCAGGCTACAGTGATATAATATCATGAAAGTCGTGCATTTAAGTAGAAGCATGCAATGGTGATTTTCCCATCTCAAACAATTTATTGAAACAAAAGACCACACCAGTGCTGGGTATACCCCCATGAAAAATGTCAGTGTCTCAATAACTTGTCATGTGACCTTGAGCATCAATTACAGCTTGACAACAACGTCTCATGCTGTCCACAAATCAACTTATTGTCTGCTAAGAGATAGCATCCTACTCTTCTTGAAGAGTTGCGAGCCTCTACACGGCGACTCAGCTGATCTCATAGGTTTTTAATGGGATTCAGTTCCGGAGAAAGTGCAGGCAACTCCACTTGAGGTACCCAAGTCTCCAGCAGCTGTTCCCAAATGATGCGACCTTGATGAGTTGGCGCATTGTCGTCCATGAAGATGAAATTAGGTCTGTGTTGTTCATGCAGAGGCACAATGACTAGATTAATAATGTTATTCAAGTAGTATGGGCTTGTCATTGTACCATTCACAAAGTGAGTGTCACAGAGTGTCTCTCAGTGAGATCGCTGTAAATCTAGCGATGCGCGAGATCGCGCATGCGCAGTTCCGACAAAGTGTTTCTTCCCTGTGCTGGCATCAGCCTCAGTCAAGGAACTGCGCAGCGCGAGCTCACGCATCGCGAGATTTACGGCGATCTCACTGAGAGCAAGGAGGAGGTTCGTCGGACGCAGGCGGTGCTGGGTGCTCCTTCACAGGGGGCATGGCTGGGCACCAGAATGGTTAGTACAGCCCCTTAGGCACCTTCACAAGTGAATTTACATATCAATAAAATCATTTTTTAAACAAAATAAAAGCACACAGAACTATAGGACAGGTATATTGCGGACATGCTAGCGGTGATCTAGCCGCAGCTCTATAGGGTAAAATGAGGTGACAGAATCCCTTTAAGACTTAAAGGGGTTCTCCGGGAATTAAGAAAAGGAAAATACTTAAATATTACTTTATTATAAATACATTCCCAAATACCTTTCATTAGTTATAATGGCTCATTTTCTCTGGGGAGCAATCATTAGGAGAAATAAAATGTCCGCCGTCCTATTAGTCCACATAAAACCTGTCCTCATCACATAGCAGGACAAGTTACTTCACAACACTGAGGTAAAGAACTGCCTCATCCTCCTCTCTGCTCTGCTTTAAGTTCTTCAGCTGAACCTCTGTAGGAATGGAGTTTATGAGGAGACATGAAGTACAGAGAGGAGGTGGGATGTGGCTGATGAGCAGCAGCACTTGTAAGCAGTCTCCATTACCACAGCCCCACATTACCACCGTCTTTCTTGTCCATCCTCTCTGTACTTCATATCTCCTCATCAACTTTATTCCTACAGAGATTCCACTTATTATCTGTATTCAGGATCATACTCCCTGCCAAGCAGAGCAGAGAGGAGAATGAGGCAACTCTTTAGCTCAGTGTTGTGAAGTAATTTTTCCTCCTGTGTGATTAGGACAGGTTTTGTGTGGAATAATAGGACGGCGGCCATTTTATTTCTCCTAATGATTGCTCCCCAGGGAAAACAAGCCATTATAACTAATGAAAGGTATTTGGGAATATATATATAACAAAGTAATATTTGAGTATTTTAATTTTCTTAATTCCTTGAGAACCCCGTTAAGGATTAGTACACTTCATTTATCAAATTAGTAGTTGGATTGATAGTGGTCCATGTTCTGCACAGAGGTCTTATGTTATAGATGTCCTTAAATAGCTGATACTTACCTTTTTTCATAAAATATCAAGGTTGGTTATTTAAGTGACTTCCTCAATTTGTAAGATTTATGAGATTGGATAAGAACTCATAAAAGCACCAAAAATCATAACATTCCCCATTTACTAGACATTTTACTAGGTATGTTGCACATTATCTGACTGTCATGGTATCTTTCTATGGTGCTCATTGCAGGCAATATTGACAGTGGCCCTCATTCACAAACACTGTTGGAGTAAAAAAGTGTTTGTGTTGTAAATAGACAATGCAAAGAAACCATAAGGCCAAATAACGTAGCAAACATTAGCATGGAACCCTCCATCATGACCACAGAAATTATAAGCTTATGATTATTTTGATCTCTGCTTTGACCTATAGGTCTTTTATTGATTTTTCAGTGACTTACTGCAAATTCACTCTCTTTTATAATCCCCAATCCACTACATCTCACTTTAATGAGTGGAGCTCGAATCTAGAAGTTTCTGTGCCTGCCATGCTGGCAGATAAGAACAATGCCTATGCAACTGGTCAGGTGGGTTTATATTTTCAGAGCAATATTTGGGATGTAATAAGAGATTCTGGACAGTTTTTATAAGGGGGCTACTGTCACATTATATAAAACAGAAGATCTTAAAGAGTACCTAATTATTCACTCACAGCAAGGAAGGTGCAGCAGTGCTTCTCAGCGCGATATGTACCTTCCTCTTGCATCGGCTTTTTCATTTGCAACATGAGGTACAGGTAAATAGAAAGTATATAGGATCCATTGTTTGCATGCTGCAGAAACAGTGCGGATCCCAATGCAAGAAGAAGATGCAGATCTCTCAGAGAAGTGCCGCTGCCCCTTCCATGTTTGTGTGAAGGTTTAGCTACCATTTAATAAACAATGCTCCAGAATTCTGGTTCTGTGTCCACCAAAAACAGATGTACTTGCCTTGCACCAAATTTATTATGTGCTTTAGACCAGAGATAAGTAAATCAATTCATACAAATCGATATTGTCTCTCCAATAAAGTTCTTCCCCAGCTAGGGGTTGTCCCTCTGGTGTAGAAGCTCCTGCCTGACACTTGATTGACAGACCCTAACAATTGAATGCCTGCGCCGCTGCTGCAAGCAGTTGGAGCAGTGCTTCTGTGCTTGTGCTGCTACTTACAGTAGTTGTGCAAGTGCGTGATTGTCAGGCCCAGGCCAGATGTTTGGCCCTGTCAATCGAGCACTATGGGTAAGCTTTTTCACCAGTGGGGACAGCCCACTTTGTTGATGAAATGAATAAATTTGCTCATCTCTACTTTAGAAACTTTTTGCACTTCACTCTGCAGTTTATAGAAAAAGAAAAGGGGCAGAGCTTAAAAATGCCTAATTTTTGCACAAAATAGTTGAATAACTCGGTAATTGATTTTTAAAGTGGAAAAACACTTTAAAACACGAAACTGAACTCTGGTTTAGTTCCGAGGTACCAGTTGGAGCTGAACCCGAGTTTGGTTCCAAGTTTTAAAGTGGTTTTCCACTTTAAAAATCAGTACCAAAGTTATTCAACGAAGTCATGCGTGACTTCGCAAATAACTAACTTCGACTCATCGGAGCCCATACATTGTAATACTGTACAGTGACAGATCTCCGTACAGTATTAATCCGAAGTTGTACATTAAGCGACTTCAGATGTACCATAGTATATTTGGAAAGAGAAATAAAACAGATTTCTTTAAAAACCTACAGATAGGAATACTTTACTGGATCACGATAGTAACCGCCCACAACAGATGATTGAATCACTACCTTGGAGTTAATTACTTCAAGTGTGAAGAGTTGTCTCAGATGATGATGATAAATTGTAGAATTAGATTGAACAGATGTGTGAATAATTTGCAAAGATAACCCTAAGAAAACTCCTTGAGAGAGCACAGCCAAGGATAAAACAAATAAATAAAGAAACTACTTTACAGAAAGATACTGGAGTGGACAACAGCAAAGGATTCTATTTATTTCCACATATGGGACCTTTAGCAAACAAACAGCAGCAATTCTGAGAAAAGAGATAACCAACTATTGTGGATTTTCATATATCCCCATTTAAATAATAGAGGAGAAATATGAATCTAAGCAGTGTCGGACTGGGGTGCCTGGGGCCCACCAGTAAAATTTATTTTGGAGGCCCACGTTACGGATACATTCAAATATTACCTGCTCACACAGCAGCAAGTGAAGGTAGCTCCTGGAGAGAAAAGGACACTGGCCGCTTTCCTTTATACCTAGAAATCATCATCTCTGCTCTAATCGTGTCTATAATAATAAACTGGGAGTTTCTTCAATAACCTGTCAAGTTTTTTATATGTACATAGCCTGGGTTTAGATGCTGTACATTGAATATATGTACGTAGTGCAGTAAGTCTACTGTGTTATGTGCCACTTGTGCAGGGGGTGGGAGACTAGGGGCCCACCTTGCTCACGGGCCCACCAGGATTTACCTGTACCCCTTTGAGCCAGTCCGAGCCTGAATCTAAGGGATAGACTAGTTAAAACTGATTATGGTACAGTAGGGTCAAGAATGAGGAGCAAGGATATTTAGCCCCTCCTAAAATGGACAATTTTCCTTGCTTTGTACTGTATGTTGCAATTAGAGATGAGCAAAGTTTTCAAAAATTAAATTCGGCAGCTTAGCTGAACTTTGTCATGAAATTCGATTTGTTACAAATTACTATGTCACAAATGGCTTTTCATTGTATGGAGCGGGCACAATGACGGGGAAGGGTGATCACGTTCCCCGTCATTTAACCCCTCAGATGCCGGGTTAAATGCTGATCGTGGCATCTGAGACTCAGGGATTAATCCGGGGTTACATTTTTTTAATTATACTCAACAACTTGATTATGAAGAGGCCGTCCTCTCTCGTCTTAATTGAAGAAAACCTGCCAAAGGATCACTGATGACGTCACCTCGAGAGGCCAGCATGATGACGTGGTGAAGTCTTCACGCTTGCTGCAGGTCCTTTGGTGGATTTTAATTTATTTTATTTTCAAGACGGGAGAGGACGGTATCTTCACAATCATGTGGATGAGGTGAGTATAATTTTTTTATTTTCAGCCAACATTTTAATAAAAATTGATTAGTTTCCACGAAGCGGCAAATCAAATTTTTCTCAAACTTCAGACCAAATTCTTCGATTCGCTCAACACTAGTTGCAATAGTGGAAATCTCATCAATGGAGACACATTTACACATCCCTATACCCAATCTATGATGTGTGATGTCACAGCCCTATAAATAGCCTCAGCCATCTTGGATTCAGCCATTTTCCAGTGTACTTAGTGCAGCGAGAGACGTCAGCAGTTCCTAGGGAAAGTTCTAGGAAAGACTTGAAAACTATTTTGCTGAATAGAATTTCAGGGAAAGAGCATTAGAAGTGAAGGGAAAGAATATGGAGGAATTCCAGTAGCAGAACAGGGTTCAATAGTGGAGTTTACAGCCTGGGTAATAGGAACAATCCTATTACACCTTGCTGCACTGCGGATCCAAATTGCCATTCTACTGCTGCTTTCAGGTTTGTAATAGATGATACCTCTGTAATTCCAGAAAACCGTTCTCTTTATTGGGGTGCAAGTGCTGTGTGATACAGCCATTAACAGGGTGTATTACTAAGAAATATTTCTATGTCTTATTATTAGCCCTTGTGCGATGCAGTTATATGTTCTAAAGCCTCCTTATGCTGCTGCCACCTCCACACTATTTCACCTTGCCACTCTGTGGCCTCCTCATGCTGCTGCTGCTGCCACCTCCACACTATGTCACCTTGCCAGTCTGTGGCCTCCTCATGCTGCTGCTAACTCAACACTATGTCATTGGGCCACTCTGTGGCTTCTTCATCCTGCAGCCACCTCAACACTATGTAAATGGGCCACTCTGTGGTCTCCTCATGCTGCTGCTGCCGCCACCTCCCCAATATGTCACTGGGCCACTCTGTGGTCTCCTCATGCTGCTGCTACCTCAACACTATGTCATTGGGCTACTCTGTGAACTTCTCAAGCTGTTCTACCACCCTCCCCACTCCATGACTGAGCCACTATTTTGCCTTTTTGGCCTGGTTGACATTATCATTTATTTGACCCTTCTTCTGATCTGTCAGAAGTAAGGAAAAATGAGACGCACAACATATCCTGTCTGTGTAGCAGCTGTAAGGACTTATGGTCCCATCAGAATTGGCTTATGATTTGGTAGCCAAAAGCAGGAGTCGGCACAAAACACAGAAGACATGCAATTATTCCATTGACGTGTCATCTCTGTTTTGGATCCACTCCTGTTTTTTTGGTTTAGCAATACTAATGGATTACTGACCAAATTCTGACCAAGTGAAGAAGGAAGCTCAACAGACAAGATCCGTATTTGGGGGGAGTTATTGTTCTGACGGATCAGAGGAAGGGCAAAATAATCAGTGATGTCAACACAAACTTAATGCTGACACCCTCTCCACCCTGTCAGAGGGGCTCTACTTGTATAAGCATAGAACAGGTTCTCTAGACGTCTATGTGGAATCAGCTGACAACAGTGTAAAAGGAGTGCGCTCTTTTACGCTACAGTAGGATCTTTGGCCTTTGCACGTTTCTTTATTCCTTGCACTAACATCGACCTGTAAGGCTGAGTTCACACTTGAGTTCAGTTGTGGCCCCATAACTGCCCAAATAAGTTAAGTGTGCAGTGATTCTAAGAATGACGCCTGTCATGTGCGTGTCATACTGACTCACAGTATTGTTTCACTACCACAGCAAACTCCCTATGCGTGTTACCACAAGGCACAGTGTTCTACACCACTATACAGTCTCTCTGCAGCCAGGAAATAGCAGGTTTTTTTAATGTGATTCCCCACAAATTAATTTGGATCGAATCGAATATTTTCGGAAAATTAGGCGAACCGGCCGAATCAAATTTTTGAGAAATTCACTCATCTCTATTATGTGCTTCCCTGCCCCTGGCCACAAAGCACTGAGGGAATGGGGGCCCAAGCTAAACTCTTGCACCAGGGCCCATGAGCCTTTCTACACCCCCGATAGTGATGAGTGGGAGGTGCCATATTCGATTTCGACGAAATTTGCGAATATTCGCTAGAATATTCATCTCATATTCGTCGAAATCGAATATTCGTTATTATTCTAGTTATCGCGATTATTCTGCGATTTAAATAATCGCGTATTGCGATTCTTTTTTTTTTTTTAACAAGGCAACTTGACGATATTGGTTTGATATCTAGAATTAGCGAAGATGACGAATATGACGAATGTATTCGTAATTTTCCTCAAAACGAAGATAACTAAATAATCTCCATCTTCGTTTTAGCTCCATATTCGTCAACTTCGCTAATTCTAGCAGTGGACTAAACGGCAGTTAAATTCGCTATGCAATAATATTACATTGCCTTTTTTTTTTTTAAATAGAATAATACTATTCTATTTATTTTTTAAAAAAAGGCAAAGTAATATTATCGCATTAGATTTGCTATACAATAATATTACTTTGCCCTTTTTTAAATAAATAGAATAGCATTATTCTAGTTAAAAAAAGGCAAAGTAATATTATCGCATTAAATTCGATATGCGATAAGTTATCTAGAATTAACGAAGATGACGAATAAAGCCCTATATTCTCCATATTCATTAAATCTAATAGGAAAGTTCACTCTAATTTAGAAGCGCAATGCAATTAAATATTTTCGCATTGCGATTCCAACCTAGAGCTGTGTTCAAAGTTTAAAAAATAAATTACTTACCACGAATTGACGAATCACAAGGAATGATTGCGTATGCACGCGATCATGTGACAATCGTGTCACGTGACGTTTTTACTTTCGGTTTCGCGACTGGTGCTGACTTTTGAAAAAATCGAATCGAGATTGGATCGAGATGGGGCGAAATTCGTTTACCGAACAGGAGGAAGATTATCTAATCAATGTAAGTATAGTAACATGTTTAATGTTTATTACATCACATGATTGTATTACATATTGCACGCATATCTGAACATTATTTTTTAACACTTTATCTACAGAAAAAATATTTATGTGTAGATCTACTGTTGTAAAATATTCGAGTATTCTAATATTTACCAGGATACGATTTTTTTTTATTTTTTTCCCCCTTCCTTCCTTCTTCTTTTTTTTCTTTTTGGTTTCCTAAAGCAATATATTACTTGTTGTGTAGACCCCATACACATACAATCCCAGTGCAAACAGATCTTAGAAGTAAATTAAAAAAAATTATAAATAGTATACTAAAAAATGTTGATTATATGTTTGCATCTTTATCCTGCAGGCAATGTTGGAGAAGGGTTACGGCCTGACCCGCAAGCATGCGGAGAAGACCGCCATAATCCTGTCCCTCCAGAAGGAGATGGAGGAGAGGTTTGGCCACATGCCAGTAAAGGAGGTCATCCAAAAAAAGTGGTGCGACCTCAAGAGGCACCACCCAGAGCGCATCAGAGAGCGGAGTGCTGTACTGTGCCCAGGTACAATGCTTACATGACTTTTATATATCTCTCTACACCTCTATGTAATGTATCTAGTCAGTGATGCTCTAATCCGTACAGATGGAGCTGGGTTAACAGTGTTAACACACAAACTCTTAATAGGAATTTCATAACTCATCGCGTTATCTATAATCAAAAGCCATTGTAAAAAAAAAGCTAAACGCATCTAGTTTACATAACATGGCTCATAAAGCATGTGTGTTAACTCTACTACATCCGTATTTCATCCCTTCCAGCCCCCAGTACATGTACGGTGCAACAGAACGTCACTTAATGCCCAGCACCCTACATGTACATCGCTATGATCAGGCGGGCGCATTACCTTAATTCAGCGGCAGGGGTACGGCCGTTACTGTTGTACGGACACAGGCTGCATTCTCCCGCATATATCACAGATACTGGCACATTAACTCCTGCACGGCCACGATTAGCGCTGACCTTGGCACATGCGCGTTATTGGTAACTTAGGCCGGTTTTACCATCTGTAACACAGGCTTTAAGAATGTCAGTTCCCTACAAAATGAGGCAAATCAACCATTGGATTGCAGATGCCTCCATATAGAAATGTATGGATCTTTTACATTTTTATGATTCTTGAGTTGTTTGTTTACATTTTTAACAATTTGTGATTATTACAGGTAAAACCGTCCCCTCTGTCCGCCACCGCAAAAGAAAAGAGGAGGACATTGAGGTGTCCACGGAGGAGGAGGAGATGGAGGAACAGCCAGGACCCTCCACCCTCACAGCGGCCCATCCACCACCGGAAGTGGTGACAATGGAGGAGCCGAGTGCTGACCTCAATATTGTGGAGGTCGAGGTTGAGGAGGAGGCTGGACCGTCCCAGCCACCAGAATCGCCCCCCCCCCACGTCCTGAAGCGGAGGAGGAAGAGGTCGTATACACGCCTCACCAGGAGGGTAAATATGTGCACACACCAATATAAATCGGTACACAAAACATATTCAAAAATATAACACGATCCCTGAACAATAGCAGACCTTAGTTAACATGGCTGCCCGTTTAGCTAAGCAGGTTTTGCACCTCGTTTCCAAAGCGATTATGCCTGGGGGACGGTTTTTTGTTGGTCTGCAATAGTACGTCCCTGTTAAGGGGAGCACCCAGGAATTTTGTCTAGTAAGGTCGGAATAAAAAAAAGCTACGGCAATTGTTATCAGCCCCTCCTATATATAATAGGCCACTCCCAACAAATAATGTACAGCTGAAATTATATTGTTGAGGTGTAGGTCCGGTGGGGGTACAGAGAGATCCTCCGCTCTCCTCCCTCCCCAGATCCTAGTAATCATGCTCCCTTCAGCCCCCCAGTAGCAGTAGTAAAGCTCACCATAATGTAGTAGTAATACTTTTCCTTATCATATAACAATAAATGAAATAACCCTGCTTAGTGCCCACAGTTCAGCTATTGTCCCCATAATGTATGCCAGTATAAAAAACCCCTATATAGTGCCCCAGTAAATGACCCCATAGTTCTCCACTGCCCAATACTGCCCCCAAATAATGTTCCTATAGTGCCACCAGATGCCCCATATTAATTAACCGCTACAGGACCGCCTAACGCAGGGATGCGTCCTGCGGGCGGTCCTGTAGCTCTGAGATGACGCGTCATCTCGTGAGAGCCGAGACTTCCTGTGAACGCGCGCGATCCCAGAGAAGCGCGTCTCGGCAGTTCGGCTACAGCCTGCCAGCGATGATCCATCGCTGGCAGGCTGTAGATGCGAATAAAATCGCATCAAACAGCTATATCAGACGCTGTTTTGTGAACAGCGTCTGATATAGCTGCTACCTGGTTCTCTGGTGGTCCCATTTGCTGGGATCGACCACCAGAGGACCAGGTAACACTGTAAAGTTGCACCAAACACTACACTAACCCCCACCACCCCTCACCTATTAACCCTTTGATCACCCCATCCAGACCACCTGATCACCCCCTGTCATTGATCACACCCCTTGTAAGGCTCCATTCAGACGTCCATATGTGTTTTGCGGATCCGTGGATTCACGGATCAGCGGATCGGATCCGCGGATCCGATCCGCAGATCCTCAAAACACGGACACCGGCAATGTGCTTTCCGCATTTTGCAGATCCGCACATTGCCAGAACTATATAGAAAATGCTTTTCTTGTCCGCAATTGCGGACAAGAATAGGACATGTTCTATATTTTTGTGGAACGGAAGTGCAGACTCGAAGCGCGGATCCGTAATTCCGGATCCGAGCGGGACAAAGTCTGTCCCCATAGAAATGAATGGGTCCACAATTCCGTTCCGCAAACAGAATTTCGGACGTGTGAATGGGGCATAAGGGTCCCCTATCACCGCCAGTTAGTTAGCTACTTGTTAGGTAGCTAGCGCCCAGCCCACCGCACCGCAGTCACTGATTTTGTTAGAGATTTTTTCATCCACATTGACCGATGCGAATGAAAAAATCTGTGCCGTTCATTTTTTTTTTTTTCAGCGCAGAGGCTGAACGGAAAAAAAATCTCATTACCCGTATGCTCAATATAAGGAGAATCGCAAAAACTCCTAATGCTGGCCATACTTGTAATGATTGCGGAGACCCTCAAATGCTAGGACAGTATAAATACCCCACATGTGACCCCATTTTAGAAAGAAGACACCCCAAGGTATTCGCTGAGGGGTATGGCGAGTTCATGCAAAATTTTATTTTTTGTCACAAGTTAGTGGAATATGAGACTGTAAAAAAAAAAAAAAAAAAAAATAAAAATATCAATTTCCGCTAACTTGTGCCAATTTTTTTTTTTTCTGTGAACTCGCCATACCCCTCACAGAATACCTTGGGGTGTCTTCTTTCCACAATGGGGTCACTTATGGGGTTTTTATACTGCCCTGGCATTTTAGGGGTCCTAAAGCGTGAGAATCCAAATGCGTAAAAATGGCCTGTGAAATCCTAAAGGTACTCATTGGTTTTAGGGCCCCTTTGCGCATCTTGGCTGCAAAAAAGTGTCACTCATGTGGTATCGCCGTACTCAGGAGAAGTAGGGAAATGTGTTTTGGGGTGTATTTTTACATATACCCATACTGTGTGTGAGAAATATCGCTGTAAACGACAACTTTTAAAAAATTTTTATTCAAAGTTGTCAATTTACAGAGATATTTCTCTCACCCAGCATGGGTATATGTAAAAATACACCCCAAAACACATTGCCCTACTTCTCCTCAGTACGACGATACCACATGTGTGCCACTTTTTTGCAGCCTGAGTGCGCAAAGGGGCCCTAAAACCAATGAGTACCTTTAGGATTTCACAGGGCATTTTTACGCATTTGGATTCCAGACTTCTTCTCACGCTTTAGGGGCTAAAATGGGGTCACTTATGGGGTTTTTATACTGCCCTGGCATTTTAGGGGTCCTAAAGCGTGAGAATCCAAATGCGTAAAAATGGCCTGTGAAATCCTAAAGGTACTCATTGGTTTAGGCCCTTTGGCATCTTGGCTGCAAAAGTGTCATCATGGGTATCGCCGTACTCAGGAGAAGTAGGCAATGTGTTTGGGTGTATTTTACATATACCCATATTGTGTGTGAGAAATATCGCTGTAAACTGACAACTTTGAATAAAATTTTATTCAAAGTTGTCAATTTACAGAGATATTTCTCTCACCCAGCATGGGTATATGTAAAATACACCCCAAAACACATTGCCCTACTTCTCCTGAGTACGGCGATACCACATGAGTGACACTTTTGCAGCCAAGATGCGCAAAGGGGCCCAAATTCTAATGAGTACCTTTAGGATCAGGGCATTTTTACGCATTTTGATTCTCACGCTTTAGGGCCCCTAAATGCCAGGGCAGTATAAATACCCCACATGTGACCCCATTTTGGAAAGAAGACACCTCAAGGTATTCTCTGAGGGCATAATGAGTCCATGAAACATTAAACTTTTGTCACAAGTTAGCGGAAAGTGAGACTTTGTGAGAAAAACAATAAAAATCAATTTCCACTAACTTGTGCCAAAAATAAAATCTTCTATGAACTCACCATGCCCCTCACGGAATACCTTGGGTGTCTTCTTTCCAAAATGGGGTCACATGTGGGGTATTTATACTGTCCTGGCATTTTAGGGGCCCCTAAAGCGTGAGAAGAAGTCTGGAATCCAAATGCGTAAAATGCCCCAGAAATCCTAAAGGTACTCATTGGTTTTAGGCCCTTTACGCACTCAGGCTGCAAAAGTGGCACACATGTGGTATCGTCGTACTGAGGAGAAGTAGGGCAATGTGTTGGGGTGTATTTTTATATATACTCATACTTTGTGTGAAAATATCTCTGTAAACGACAACTTTAAAAAAAATTTATACAAAGTTGACAATTTACAGAGATATTTCTCTCACCCAGCATGGGTATATGTAAAAATACACCCCAAAACACATTGCCCTACTTCTCCTGAGTACGGCGATACCACATGAGTGACACTTTTTTGCAGCCAAGATGCGCAAAGGGGCCCAAATTCTAATGAGTACCTTTTAGGAGGGCATTTTTACGCATTTTTATTCTCACGCTTTAGGGCCCCTAAAATGCCAGGGCAGTATAAATACCCCACATGTGACCCCATTTTGGAAAGAAGACACCCCAAGGTATTCTCTGAGGGGCATAATGAGTCCATGAAACATTAAACTTTTTGTCAAAAGTTAGCGGAAAGGGAGACTTTGTGAGAAAAAACAATAAAAAATCAATTTCCACTAACTTGTGCCAAAAATAAAATCTTCTATGAACTCGCCATGCCCCTCATGGAATACCTTGGGGTGTCTTCTTTCCAAAATGGGGTCACATGTGGGTATTTATACTGTCCTGGCATTTTAGGGGCCCCTAAAGCGTGAGAAGAAGTCTGGAATCCAAATGCGTAAAAATGCCCTGTGAAATTCTAAAGGTACTCATTGGTTTTAGGGCCTTTAGCATTCAGGCTGCAAAAAGTGGCACACATGTGGTATCGTCGTACTGAGGAGAAGTAGGGCAATGTGTTTTGGGGTGTATTTTATATATACCCATACTTTGTGTGAAAAATATCTCTGTAAACGACAACTTTAAAAAATTTTTATACAAAGTTGACAATTTACAGAGATATTTCTCTCACCCAACATGGGTATATGTAAAAATACACCCCAAAACACATTGCCCTACTTCTGAGTACGGCGATACCACATAAGTGACACTTTTTTGCAGCCTGGGTGCGCAAAGGGGCCCAAATTCCAACGAGTACCTTTAGGTTTTACATGGCGGCCCACAATTTAGCCCCGCCCAAAATGCTAGAACAGTAAACACACCCCACAAATGACCCCATTTCGGAAAGTAGACACCCCAAGGTATTCACTGAGGAGCATAGTGAGTCCGCCTGAGATTTTTATTTTTTTTTGCCAGAAGTTAGCAGAAATTGAAACTTTTTTTTTTTTTTTTTTCTCAGGAAATGTCATTTTCCGCTAACTTGTGAAAAAAAATGAAATGATACATGAACTCACCATGCCCCTCCGTGAATACTTTGGGGTGTCCTCTTTCTAAAATTGTGTGATTTGGGGGGTATTTATACTATCCTGGCATTCTAGCACCTGAAGAAACATGACAGGTGCTCAGAAAGTCAGAGCTGCTTCAAAATGCCGAAATTCACTTTTTTGCACCATAGTTTGTAAACGCTATAACTTTTACCCAAACCAATAAATATACACTTATTGGACTTTTTTTTATCAAAGACATGTAGAACAATAAATTTAGAGAAAAATTTATATAGAAATGTAGTTTTTTTAAAAAAAATTTACAACAGAAAGTGAAAAATGTCATTTTTTTTTCAAAAATGTCGTTAAATTTGTATTAATGGCAAAAAAAAGTAAAAATGTCAGCAGCAATGAAATACCACCAAATGAAAGCTCTATTAGTGAGAAGAAAAGGAGGTAAAATTGATTTGGGTGGTAAGTTGCATGACGGAGCAATAAACGGTGAAAGTGGTGTAGTGCAGAATTGTAAAAAGTGGCCTGGTCATTAAGGGTGTTTAAGCTAGGGGGGCTGAAGCGGTTAACTTGAAGTAATTGCATTGCGATTTCAACTTAGCACTGCTAGTGCTATATTCCATATTCGTTAATTCTAGCCTATGTAAGATAGCAGTGCTAAGTTGTAATTGCAATCGCATTGCGATTTTAACGTAATTCCTCAAATCCGACAGTACATTTTAGTATATGGAGACGTTCCCATGGTGATGGGGACGCTCCATGAGCACGGAAGTCGGCAGAAGCGGCAACGGGCACTGACTAGAGCAGCCAGGAAGCCAGGAATCCTCAGGACCGGTAAGAAAACTAAGAACTACTTTTGGGAAGTGGGAAAGAAAAAAATATAACTAAAAAAAAAACAAAACGAATATTCGAAATAGCGAATTTATAGCGCTATATTCGAAATATTCGCGAATTAGCGAAGTGCCGATATTCGCTAAAAAAATTCGCTATTCGAATATTCGCGCTCAACACTAACCCCCGACAAGATGTATATATAGCACATAGGAGACATGTGACATCATGTACTTGGACTGACTTAAGCAGGTATAACTTATTAATTGCATGTGGAGCACTCCATACCTGGATTATAGTGTAGGAGCATGTGCAAGAGCACTTTGGAGACGCCAAGAGCATGTGTATGGAAAGCCTGAGACCTCTCCGTCTGCATCCACCTGGATTTATGAGCATAAAGCAACAATTGGATGAGGAGGCAATCTATCATGTATTAGAAGTTGATAATTATTGAGAACTTTGATGTTTTAGATTATTAAAGAGGTAATCCGGTTACCATAAATATAACTTATGTTTTTGACTAATTCATCATCAATAATTATCTAATATAATGTAAATTTTACATATTTACCGGTCAGTAGTTAAAAAAGTCGCTTTCTTCCTGTGCTACCCACTGTGTTTCCTCATGAATTACCATGGCATCGACCTGTAGTTCTGAGCCTTTGTTAGGTCGAGCATGCTCAGTGTGTTTCTCTCAGTCCTCTAGCTAAATGTCTTGTGAAACAAAAGGAGTGCCAGTGTGCTGCTAATTACTGAATAGAGGGGGCGTGACTGGACTGTATATCAGGCAGCCAATCAATAAACATAAACATGAAAAAGCACAACTCACAGCAGGAAAGCTAGGGATTGTGGGGATAGTAGTTTTGTGATGGAAGATCAGGCACAATTATGTGTTTCTGGCTCACACAGGAGCTAAACAAATGTATTGCAAGGTAAAATGAAGCTCTGGTTATATGTATAGGTTTGGGTTCTGGATGGGTCACAGCTTGCAGCCTAATGCAGTTTTTCCAAAATTAAGTAATTTTACCGGAGTACCCCTTTAATCATGTTAGATTATGTGATTTGCTAATAAGTTGGCTAGCACTGTCCTTTTGCACTATATACTGTATATGTGAAGTGCTCACTCTATATTGATGCTTATAAAAGACTATGTATTAATCAATCGTCACATTGACACATTTTTTGCACTTTTTGATCTATTGAATAAAAGAAACCATTGAAGGATATGCTGATGTTAGATGTCTTTTTTGGAATTTTGCTGAACACTGGATGTGGATCCATCCTTGGGATTGTTTAATTCCTGATGGGTATTTCTGAGCGACATTGGTGCTGCTTTTGATCTATTTTTTAACTATTCTCAGGATAGGTTATCAATATCTGAACTGCGGGGATCCAACACCCAACAGCCCCGCCAATCAGCTGTTTACAGAGAACTCGGTGCTCTATGCGAGCGGCATTTCCTGGTTATTACAAAATGCGTCGTCTCCTGTAGAGCGGTGGTATAGTGTAATGACAAGTACTCGCTCCTTTCAAGCGAATGAAGCCAGTACTTTTCATTATCTAAATTGTGTAGAAAGGCACTCGGCACTGCCGAGAGTGCACTAACACAGATTGATAGGATAATCATGCGCTCAGGCGTTCGTGTTCACTGGCGGTGCTCAGCCCAACTATAGCTCCAACTCTTAAAACCACAAATGTAGAGAGAAGAAAACAGTGGCACTCACCAAAAATACATACTAAAAGCTGCGAAAAGATTTTTGGTTAGTGCCCTGTTTTCTTCTCTTCACATTTGCAGTACTTGTCATTACTAGTGATGAGCGGCAGGTGCCATATTCGATTTCGACGAAATTCGCGAATATTCGAATGAATATTCGTTTCGTATTCGTCGAAATCGAATATTCGTCATTTTTTCTAGTTATCGCGATTAAAATGCGATTTAAATAATCGCATATTGCGATTTGTACTTAAGGCTACTTTCCTATTGGTTTCATATCTAGAATTAGCGAGGATGACTGAATATGACTTGATGTATTCGTCATATTCCTCAAAAACGAAGATAACAGTATTCTACATCTTCGTTTTAGCAACCTATTCGTCAACCTCGCTAATTCTAGCAATCAAATAGGAAGGTTGACTATAGAGACAACTGTGTTAAATTACGCTATGCGATTTTTTTTTAATACAATAATTATATTACTTGATATGATAATATTATTATAAGTATTCTATTTATTAAAAAAAAAAAAACGTATAGCTTAACTTACAACTATGCTGTCTGTAAGTCAACCTTCTATTTGATTGCTAGAAATTAGCGAAGTTGACGAATAGGTTGCTAAAGCGAAGATGTAGAATACTCGTTATCTTCGTTTTGAGAATATGACGAATACATTCGTCATATTAGTCATCCTGCTAATTCTACCAAGCCAACCATAACTTCTGTGCTCATGGAGCGTCCCCATCACCATGGGAGCGTCTCCATATACTAAAAATGTACTGTCGGATTTGAGGAATTACGTTGAAATCGCAATGCGATTAATTCAAGTTATATTAATCGCATTGCGATTTCAACTTAGAGCTGGGTTTATAATGGGTCAGCTTGCTAGAATTAACGAAGTTAACGAATATGGAATATAGCAGCAGTGCTAAGTTGAAATCGCAATGCGATTAATTTAACTTAAAGTATTCGCATTGCGATTTCAACTTAGAGCTGGGTTTATAATGGGTCAGCTTGCTAGAATTAACGAAGTTAACGAATATGGAATATAGCAGCAGTGCTAAGTTGAAATCGCAATGCGATTAATTTAACTTAAAGTATTAGCATTGCGATTTCAACTTAGCACTGCTAGTGCATAGCTATATATTCCATATTCGTTAATTCTAACCTATGTAAGATAGCAGTGCTAAGTTGTAATCGCAATGCGATTAATATAACTTGAATTAATCGCATTGCGATTTCAACGTAATTCCTCAAATCCGACAGTACATTTTAGTATATGAGATTTTCCCATGGAAGGGACGCTCCATGAGCACGGAAGTCGGCAGAAGCGGCAACGGGCACTGACTGGAGCAGCCAGGAAGCCAGGAATCCTCATGACAGGTAAGAACTACTTTTGGGAAGTGGGAAAGAAAAAAATATAACTAAAAAAAAAAAAAAAAAAAACGAATATTCGAAATAGCGAATTTATAGCGCTATATTCGAAATATTCGCGAATTAGCGAAGTGCCGATATTCGCTAAAAAAATTCGCTTTTCGAATATTCGCGCTCAACACTAGTCATTACACTTTCCTGCCGAGACTTCCGAGACAACGGGCAGTGTAATGAAGAGGCAGTAGTGCTCTCCTCTTCAAACAGATGATCGGGAGGGTCCAGAAATTGATTACCTTTCCTGATGATAGGTCATCAATATATATGGCCTGCAGAACCCTTTTAAGGACAGGTAAAGCAAAATTCATCAAATTTATGACAAAGTGTGCACCGCTATGATAAATGTGGAGCATCTGCCTAGTCTAGTAGTTTTAAACTGACAGTAATAATGACCATGGTCATGCCAGTGCTGCTTTTAGAAAATGAGGAAGAGTTATTTAAAAACATTTTTGCCTTTTATCATTAGTTAAAAGTTGGATACCTTTCTTACGCCATAAATTATGAAGAATTTTTTTATTCTGCGTATATCTTTAATAATAAAAGAATATGTGAAGCTTCAGACAAACTTCAGATGTAGTTTTATATAAACTGAGCCCATGACAATGCTGGGAAGTCACATGGTCACTTACTATAATGTCAAGTAGGAAATGACTACTTAGCGGAGGAAATTACAATGGCAGGTCTGGATTTTCTGGACAAAACAGCACAGTTTGCTGTGAGTATATGGTTACCTCTGTGGTTTGAAGGAAGGTGAAACCTTTGAGCAGAACAGCAACTTTTATACTACATGTTATTGCATGCAACTCTTTAATATTTTCATGAACAATACAATATATATATATATATATATATATATATAAAAAGATCGGACTGCACTCCAATTCGTAATCCAAAAGTATAAAAACGTTTGATGACCCATAAGGTGACACAAGTGTGACGTTTCGGCTCACATGAGCCTTCCTCAAGCATGGACAAACGTGAAATGACAAAGTATATATAGTGATCTTTAGAAAACACACATACAATCACATCATGGGGTCAATTAAGTACTACAAATCATGTGATACTTCAAATAAATGTCATGTGACAGATGCCGGTAAACAATACTGTGATTAAGATAATATAAATAAAGTGACTTGTGCAAGAAATAAGATTTCAATAAAAAATACCTGTAGGTGAGACATAATAATCAAATATTAAAATGAAACGAGGAATGAAGTGGATCGCTGCTCCCTTCTCTATGGCGCCCACACATACCATCACGCTCAGAAGAGCGTCCCGCGGATGATACTGCGCATGCCAAGACTGGCCCCGGCATTTCCTCCGGACCAGCTGGCGCATGCGCTTCAATGAAAACTGTATGCGATCGGCATCTTGATTAAGGGCAAGTAGCGAAGACACGCCCCCGCCTTATTCTCCTCTTCCTCGCATTAGACTTCTTTGGGCTTCATATGCAACCCGATTCTTTAGTGAACTGCTAAGGGTATGTTCACATGGCAGATTTTTGTAATGGAAAAATCCTTCTTGGAGTCCATAACAGCAATACAAGTACAATGCAGTTCTACATAGTATATAAGACCGAAAAAAGACATTTGTCCCCCCAGTTCGGCCTATTTCCTACAAGTTGATCCAGAGGAAGGCAAAAAACCCCTGTGAGGCAGCAGCCAAGGGCTGATGCGCAAGTGGACACTCATCATGCTTTCTGTAAGTTTTTTCACGTGGTAGGTGAACAAAACTTATTTAGCTTCATTGAGTATAGTTGTTAGATTTATTATATACATATATATTTGTGGTCATGGCTACGGCCAAGAGATATCCGAAGAACCCTAGGGAAAAAACGGGAACAACCTAACCCAGCTAGGCGTGTCTTAGCTAACCTGACTAAATAGCTTGTTGTGTGCCCTAAGCCATGATCGTGGGTAGGCCTATAAGTGGTCAAAAACCAAGCCAAGTAGGGTAGAAAAGGAACTCGAATGGCATGTGCAAACTAATCCCCAAGCCAACTGCAAAGCATCAGGGATCTTGAGCGAAAATTCGGGGTGTATGAGGCAAGACCAGAAGGAGGCCTACAACCCATCTTGTGGATGACAAGGCCGGAGACATGATGCTCAATATTGCGGATACTGCCCCAAAGACTGCCCCGATCAGAGACTAAAATGCTAGAGGGAATTACCCTACTTGTTCCTCCTCTGGCAGGACCTGAACTAAAGCATGAACCATTAAAGCAAGACGAAATATCTGCGCAAGACATGAAAATGATGCTGTAGGGCGAACCGGACCAGTTTGCGGACAAAAACATAAAGTGAGCGATCAACATGGATTATTAGGAGATTAGGGAAGCAGGTAAGTATGTGATACATACGGGCCAAATCATCCTATATGCACAGATGGACAACCAACCAGGTAATCAGCCCAGCAGGACTGAAAACAGTCATCGGGCCCCCGAAGCCATGGGGCCAAAGCTGTCATTGGGCCCCCAAAGCCGCGGGGCCAAAGCTGTCATCGGGCCTTCGAAGCCACGGGGCCGAATCGGTCATCGGGCTCCCGAAGCCACGGGGCCAAAGCGGTCATCGGGCCTCTGAAGCCACAGGGCCGAAGCGGTCATCGGGCTCCCGAAGCCACGGGGCCAAAGCGGTCATCGGGCCGCCGAAGCCATGGGGCAGAGTTTTTTTTAACAAGAAATTATAACTATAATAAGTGACCTGAATAATGTGCAGGTGAAATTAAACCAACAAAACCTGACCGACGTGGAAGGTGACCCCTAACATGAGTTCAACTGCGTGACCTGAAAAGACGAAGGGAAACATGACAGAAAATGGAGATAACTGACATTAACTAAAATGAAACATAAATAACATAAGCTGGCAAGCAGGTAAAGATGTGAGTCATTCAAAACTAAAAGCATAGCTGCACAGGTGGACAGACAACCATTGGTCGGACCCGTGAAGCCATGGGGCCAAAGCAACCGCCAGGGCCCATGGGTCCGGGCAGCTGCCGGGATGCGAACCTTAAGAATGAAGGACAGCTGTGGAAAGGATTGGGGCTTAACCCGACGGGTTTAGTAATTAACCGGGACTCGATAACCTAAAAAGACAAAGACATGGGGTAAGCTTCTAAATGAAATGAGGCTGAAATGAACCACAAATACTAATCTGAAAATATAAATGAACAAAAGAAAACTTCTAAAAGGTGTGCCATGGAAAATAGTATCAGATGGCCGTATGAACTACTAATGTTGATGTCAATTGTGAAATCCTCTAAGCCAAGAGCCACTCCAGCGAGCCTCTTATGGCAGGAGCCACTTGTGCGACCCTTTTATGGCAGGAGCAAGTATCAGATGGCCGTGCGAGCTACAAGTGTCGGTGCCAATCATGAGGTCCTATAAGCGAAGAGCCACCCGTGCGAGCCTCTTATGATTTTATTTTATTTTTTTAAATAAACGACTCAACAGCAGCTCGCGTTGTGAACGGAGCATAACATAGATGTAACAGCGACATAAATGCAGTTCTTGAAATGGGCCTGGAAAGAACCTGTAGTAGGACGTGTGAACGCAGCTCTGGGTGCAAGTAGAGCAAACATGATATACCCATAGACGTATGAATGCCACTCTGGTCTAGTGATGAGCAGGAGGTGCCATATTCGATTTCGCGATATTTCGCGAATATTCGATTGAATATTCGTCAAATATTCGTTGAAATCGAATATTCGTCATTATTTTATATATTGCGAATTTTACGCGAATTTATATTCGCGTCGCGAATGAAACTTACATCTGAGTTCCTAATGGTTAACTTGTATTGCTAGAATTGACAAAGATAACGAATATCACACGAATATAGCACTATATTCTCAATCTTCGTTATATTCTAACAATACAGCCACTAGGAACTTAGCTCTAAGATCAATTCGCAGTATCCGATATCGATCAATATCCGAGTATATGTTCGCCTCGCGAATGAAACTTAGAGCTGAGTTCCTAATGGTTGTATTGTTGCTAGAATATAACGAAGATTGAGAATATAGTGCTATATTCGTGAATTCGAGATATTCTCAGTCTTCGTTATATTCCAGCAATACAACCATTAGCAAATCAGCTCTAAGTTTAATTCGCGAGGCGAACATATACTCGAATTGTGAATTGATCTTAGAGTTAAGTTCCTAATGGTTATATTGCTAGAATATAATGAAGATTGAGAATATAGTGCTATATTCGTGAATTCGAGATATTCTCAGTCTTCGTTATATTCCCAGCAATACAACCATTAGGAACTCAGCTCTAAGTTTAATTTGTGAGCCGAACATATACTCGAATTGCGAATTGATCTTAGAGCTAAGTTCCTAATGGTTGTATTGCTAGAATATAACGAAGATTGAGAATATAGTGCTATATTCGTGAATTCGAGATATTCTCAATCTTCGTTCTATTCTAGCAATATAACCATTAGGAACTCAGCTCTAAGTTTCATTCGCGAGGCGAACATATACTCGCATTGCGAATTGATCTTAGAGCTAAATTCCTAATGGTTGTATTGCTAGAATAGAACGAATATTGCAATGCGAATAATTCAGGTTATATTAATCGCATTGCGATTACAACTTAGTCAAATTTGTGAGATCGTGATTCTCACATCCGACAGTACATTTTAGCATAGAGGCGTTCCCATAGGGATGGGGACGCTCCATGCACAGGGCAACGGGCATTGACTGAAGCGGGCAGGGAGCCAGGAATCCTCCGGACAGGTAAGAACAGCTTTTGGGAAGTGGGAAGACAACCAGAGAGCAACAAGAATTAACAACTAAAAAAAATAAAAAAACAAAAATAAAAACACGAATATTCGAAATTGCGAATAAATAGCGATATATTAGCAATATTTGCGAATTATCGAAGTTGCGATATTCGCGATAATAATTCGCAATTCGAATATTCGCGCTCAACACTACTCTGGTTGTGGGTGAAGTGCAAAAAATGATTTGACAGCGCAAGTGTGAATGCACCTCACGGTGTGGCCGAGAATGAAATTGGTAGAATAGTAGCTCTAAATGTGAGTGGAGCATAAACATGATGTAACAGTGGACGTAAATGCAGCTTTGAAACAATCCTAGTATGAACATGTTGTGACAGCGGACGTGTAAAGACAGCTCTCACTGTGAGCAAAGCAAACATGGTATCGAGTTGATGCATGAACGCAGCTCTGGTTGTGAGTGGAGCAAGGTGTGAACACCAGTGTTATGCGTCCAGAGGAAACAACGAGTATACAACATGTAATAACAGACATGTAACACGATGTCGGCTGGGTACGGAATGTGATGTAAAAGCCAACAGATGAACGCAGCTTGAATGTGATTAACGGGTGAAGAATGATGAAAATAGCAGACGTGTGGACACAGCTCAGGTGAGCTGGGAGTAAAACATGGTGTAACAGCCAAATGTAAGGGCTGGTCTGGGAATGAGCAGAGTAGGAAAGGCTGTGACAGTAAAAGACCTGCGGGTGCTTCTGAGGGTGTGAGGCGTATGAAGCATGTTGCATTAGTAGGCATAAGAAGCATAAGACAAGCCGAAAGTGTAAATGCCGCTCAGGATAACAGCAGAGTACAAAAGTGCGTCAGAGTTTTAAGGACATGAGCAGTGAAATACGTGAAGTCTAAAGATGGTGGTAGCAGGGGGAGGGGGGAGACACATGGCAAGGAACAGCTACAGCAAGAGGCCTAAACAACAACAGCTGCTGTCATGTGCAGCCCAGGTAACTCTTCCTTTACGCAGACCGGCTGAAGTAACTTTTCATACGAGACGAACAAAGAGAAGTAAAACTTGTAAGATTTATAGGAACTAACTCCTATTACCAAACAAACAAAGTTGAAAAGAAATAGAAATATTTAGCCCCAACAAACAAACCTGAGGTAGCAGATTCTGAGGCGAAGCCTCCCGTTTGCTAGCAAAGTCGGTTCTGACCGGCCAGGAGAGACGGCCCCGGCCCAACTTACTTACATATTATGGCGGGTGCATGCTACGGTAGCAGAGAGCAAAATAACAAGCTCGATTCTGGCTCCATGCTGCAAAGAAAGTATCCTACCACCAGAGAAGCTAGTTTGCTAATGACACCCAGCGGCAGCTGTGCACCTGAGAACACACGCCCGAGAGTCAGGCTGTGGCTCGTATATGAAGAGCTTTCGCCCCTCCCACAAATGCAGGCTGACTAATCAGCCTTCCTAACATATATATATATATATATATATATATATATATTTTTTTTTTTTCAATATATACATACCAAAAAATGAAACAGCACCTCCTACAGGTAATTTAAATACAGGTGCAAGCTACACGGGCAACTATACAGCAAACTAGAGAAATAGCAGCACACTGCTGAATGCACTAAGAATGGGTGAACAGGTGAATGTGTTAACAGGGTCAAATACATGACTGCCATACTTACCATAACATTGGGTAGAAGCTCTTAGCGCATATAGTTGATCAAACATATGTCGGGCTGCCATATATATATGTAGATTTCTATCATGTATAATAATGGTGAGATTCTGCCTTGTAAATCAGTTGGAGATTTTTGAAAGAATAACGTTAACCTATGGTAGGAAACTGTTGGATTGATTTACCGCTTCAAGACCACAGAGCAACTTTAAATGTTCAGCAGATTCTTGCCGAGTTTGAGGAGCCAGTTGTCAGTGATAGATTCTATAGAGAAGGCAGAGAGAGTTTATTACTCTTCCTATCTTCCCAAATGCTTTATGCATGGTGATCAATGAGCACCATGAGTATAGATAGGTAACTGCAGGAGCTGCTAGGTCTTAGCAAACCCAGATTAATTCTGCAGAGTTTCTCCAGAGGCTGTAACTAGGAGTGACATATTAGCCCCAGTTACAATAGAAATCAGTAATACAAAATGTAATGTTAAAACGCCCAATATCTTTATAGGAGGCACAACATGTAAAATAAAAAATAAATAAAATGAAAAAAAAATAATATCACCACTAGCTCTCAATGGACTTGCCCCAGTCACAGTAAATTATATCATAATGACCATAGAAGATTAACAATTAAAAAAAATATAGAAAAAACAACGATTTTTCTATTATTATTATTATTATTATTATTATTATTATATATTTTTTTTTTACATGTTCATGGATATATAACTACATATGGTATAGGGCTACACTGCAAATTTTTGCAGTGCGACACCTGCAGTCCAAATGACTGCTGTTTCCTGGTCAGGGAGGTGGTTGAAACTGTGTCTCATCTTGCCTTAGTAACGGCGAGATGAGACAACCCCTTTAAAATCGGATCGGTCTAACTACAAAAAGTCACAGTGTAGCACAGACCTAAAAATAACAAAAATACTAAAATAACAATAACAAACATAAAGACCATAATACTTATAATACTTAAATTTTATTTCCATTATATTAAAACCTCTATTTTGTTAAAACCTTGCAGTCATCCTAGCTACTTTATTGTAGTTATTATATACCAACTGAGTAAAAAAAAATATTTTCTTAGTCACAGGCGTCTTGCAGGTCGCCCGGATGTGGTAACAATATGGAATCAATGTATCAGCTCTTACCACAGAATTTGTATTAGAGATGCCTCAGCTGTGTATCTGGTGCAAGAACTTATAAAAACCATTTAGTAAGTTTATTTCGCTCCTACATTATCTGGTGTATCTGATCAAATTATGCACTATTTCTGACTAAGTATACCAGGTCAGTTTTAAACTAAAATTGAACTGTAAGTTTTCCTATTGATTTTGATAATTCTGCTTTCTGCCTTGGATGTTAGTGTAGGATGCCTAGAGCGTTTCTGCCGAAAAGGGCTGAATAGATTCTACCTGGGCTGTTATGTACAGGACGTCTGATGCTTTTCTGTCAACTGCATTCACTTAGTAGTGATTAAATTCTGTCTCGGCTGTTTGTATGTAGAGCGCCTACTGTGCTCCCACTAGCCTGGATTAGTAGGTAGCAACTGGATTCTGCTTTGGCTGTTTATATCCAGAGCACCTACTGCATTCCCGCCAGCTGTTTTTGGAGCCAGGTAAACTACTGCTAAAATGGAGGAGATTGGAATAATCATTTTAGCTGCAGTCTACCTGGCTTCAACAACAGCAGGCACCCTGCATACAAACAGCCAAGGCACAATCTAATTTCTATCTAGCAATTCAGGCCGGTGGGAATCCAATAAGCACCAGGCATATAAACAGCCAAAGCAGAAACCAATTGATACCTACTGTAGTAATCCTATTTTTTGAGGGGGTTCTGAATTGGCTATAAGGGGCCTATATATTAGAACTAGAGATGAGCGAACACCTGGATGTTCGGGTTCGAGAAGTTCGGCCAAACTTCCCGAAAATGTTTGCGTTCGGGATCCGAACTCGACCCGAACTTTCCCGAACCCCATTGAAGTCAATGGGGACCCGAACTATTAGGCACTAAAAAGGCTGTAAAATAGTCCAGGAAAGGGCTAGAGGGCTGCAAAAGGCAGCAAAATGTAGGTAAATGCAAACAAATGTGGATAGGGAAATGAATTAAAATAAAATAAGATAAATAAAAATTAACCAATATCAATTGGAGAGAGGTCCCACAGCAAGGAATCATGCGTCATATCACCCACCACTGGAGAAGGCCACTTTCAGTTATTTAGGCCCTGGTGCCCAGATTGAGGAGAGGTTCATTCAACTTTGGGTTGCACCGCAAGATCATGGTAAAGTTAAAAAAATGAGGATTCAATAAAGAAGTGCCCCGGAGTACAAGAATGCATGGTTGAGGGAGAGGCAGTTATAAATGTCTATTCTGCACAAGGGAGGGACAGGTCCTGTGGGATCCATGCCTGGTTCATTTTTATGAACGTCAGCTTGTCCACGTTGGCTGTGGACAGGCGGCTGCGTTTGTCAGTAATGACGCCCCTGCCGTGCTGAATACACGTTCAGACAAAACGCTGGCCGCCGGGCAGGCCAGCACCTCCAAGGCATAAAATGCTAACTCTGGCCACGTGGACAATTTGGAGACCCAGAAGTTGAATGGGGCCGAACCATCAGTCAGTACGTGGAGGGGTGTGCAGACGTACTGTTCAACCATGTTAGTGAAATGCTGCCTCCTGCTAACACGTTCCGTATCAGGTGGTGGTGCAGTTAGCTGTGGCGTGGAGACAAAACTTTTCCACATTTCTGCCATGCTAACCCTGCCCTCAGAGGAGCTGGCCGTGACACAGCTGCGTTGGCGACCTCTTGCTCCTCCTCTGCCTTCGCCTTGGGCTTCCACCTGTTCCCCTGTGACATTTGGGAATGCTCTCAGGAGCGCGTCTACCAGCGTGCGCTTGTACTCGCGCATCTTCCTATCACGCTCCAGTGCAGGAAGTAAGGTGGGCACATTGTCTTTGTACCGGGGATCCAGCAGGGTGGCAACCCAGTAGTCCGCACACGTTAAAATGTGGGCAACTCTGCTGTCGTTGCGCAGGCACTGCAGCATGTAGTCGCTCATGTGTGCCAGGCTCCCCAGAGGTAAGGACAAGCTGTCCTCTGTGGGAGGCGTATCGTCATCGTCCTCCGTATCCCCCAGCCACGCACCAGTGATGGGCCTGAGCTGTGTCGGGTGCCACCCCGCTGTGAACCTGCTTCATCCTCATCCTCCTCCACCTCCTCCTCATCCTCCTCGTCCTCCAGTAGTGGGCCCTGGCTGGCCACATTTGTACCTGGCCTCTGCTGTTGCAAAAACCTCCCTCTGAGCCACTTCTAACAGACTGGCCTGAAAGTGCTAAAAATGACCCCTCATCCTCCTCCTCTCCTCCTGGGCCACCTCCTCTTCCATCATCGCCCTAAGCGTTTTCTCAAGGAGACATAGAAGTGGTATTGTAACGCTGATAACGGTGTCATCGCCACTGGCCATGTTGGTGGAGTACTCGAAACAGCGCAACAGGGCACACAGGTCTCGCATGGAGGCCCAATCATTGGTGGTGAAGTGGTGCTGTTCCACAGTGCGACTGACGCGTGCGTGCTGCAGCTGAAACTCCACTATGGCCTGCTGCTGCTCGCACAGTCTCTCCAGCATGTGCAAGGTGGAGTTCCACCTGGTGGGCACGTCGCATATGAGGCGGTGAGCGGGAAGGCCGAAGTTCCGCTGTAGCGCAGACAGGCGAGCAGCGGCAGGATGTGAACGCCGGAAGCGCGCACAGACGGCCCGCACTTTATGCAGCAGCTCTGACATGTCGGGGTAGTTGTGAATGAACTTCTGCACCACCAAATTCAGCACATGCGCCAGGCAAGGGATGTGCGTCAAACCGGCTAGTCCCAGAGCTGCGACGAGATTTCGCCCATTATCGCACACCACCAGGCCGGGCTTGAGGCCCACCGGCAGAAACCACTCGTCGGTCTGTTGTTCAATACCCCGCCACAACTCCTGCGCGGTGTGGGGCCTGTCCCCCAAACATATGAGTTTCAGAATGGCCTGCTGACGTTTACCCGGGCTGTGCTGAAGTTGGTGGTGAAGGTGTGTGGCTGACTGGATGAGCTGGTGGAAGCAGAGGAGGAGGAAGCCGAGTAGGAGGAGGAGGCTACAGGAGGCAAAGAATGATGCCCTGCGATCCTTGGCGGCGGAAGGACGTGCGCCAAGGAACTCTCCGCCTGGGGCCTAGCCGCCACTACATTTTACCCAGTGTGCAGTTAGGGAGATATAGCGTCCCTGGCCGTGCTTACTGGTCCACGTATCTGTGGTTAGGTGGACCTTGCCACAGATGGCGTTGCGCAGTGCACACTTGATTTTATCGGATACTTGGTTGTGCAGGAAGGCACGGCTGTCTTGGAGAAGTAGTGGCGGCTGGGAACAACATACTGTGGGACAGCCATGGACATCAGCTGTTTGAAGCTGTCTGTGTCCACCAGCCTGAATGACAGCATTTCAAAGGCCAGTAGTTTAGAAATGCTGGCATTCAGGCCCAGAGCTCGAGGGTGGCTAGGTGGGAATTTACGCTTTCTCTCAAGGTTTGTGAGATGGAGAGCTGAACGCTGCCGTGTGACATGGTGGAGATGCTTGGTGACGCAGGTGGTGGTGTCGGTGGCACATCCTCTGTTTGGTGGGCGGCAGGTGCCAACGTTCCTCCCGAGGCGGAGGAAGAGGCCGAGGCAGCAGCAGAAGAGGGAGCAGGGAGCCAGAGTGAGTTCCTTGCTTTTAAGGTGTTTACTCCACTGCAGTTCATGCTTTGCATGTAGATGCCTGGTCATGCAGGTTGTGCTAAGGTTCAGAACGTTAATGCCTCGCTTCAGGCTCTGATGGCACAGCGTGCAAACCACTCGGGTCTTGTCGTCAGCACATTGTTTAAAGAAGTGCCATGCCAGGGAACTCCTTGAAGCTGCCTTTGGGGTGCTCGGTCCCTGGTGGCGGTGGCCAGTAGCAGGCGAACTCTCTTGGTGGCGGCTGTTCTGCTTTTGCCCCCTGCTCCCTCTTTTGCTACGCTGTTGGCTCGGTCTCACCACTGCCTCTTCCTCTGAACTATGAAAGTCAGTGGCACGACCTTCATTCCATGTGGGGTCTAGGACCTCATCGTCCCCTGCATCGTCTTCCACACAGTCTTCCTCCCTGACCTCCTGTTAGGTCTGCACACTGCAGAAAGACGCAGCAGTTGGCACCTGTGTTTCGTCATCATCAGAGACGTGCGGACTCCGATGAGGTGGTATTCCCATGTCCTCATCATCAGGAAACATCAGTGGTTGTGCATCAGTGCATTCTATGTCTTCCACCACTGGGGAAGGGCTAGGTGGATTCCCTTGGGAAACCCTGCCAGCAGAGTCTTCAAACAGCATAAGAGACTGCTGCATAACTTGAGGCTCAGACAGTTTCCCTGATATGCATGGGGGTGATGTGACAGACTGATGGGCTTGGTTTTCAGGCGCCACCTGTGCGCTTTCTGCAGAAGACTGGGTGGGAGATAATGTTGTGAACGTGCTGGATCCACTGTCGGACACCCAATTGACTAGCGCCTGTACCTGCTCAGGCCTTACCATCCTTAGAACGGCATTGGGCCCCACCAAATATCGCTGTAAATTCTGGCGGGTACTGGAGCCTGAGGTAGTTGGCTCACTAGGACGTGTGGCTGTGGCAGAATGGCCACGTCCTCTCCCAGCACCAGAGGGTCCACTAACACCACCACGACCGCGTCCGCGTCCCTCATTGTTACCATTCACCAAGCACAACAATAAGAAAAAAATATTTGGCCCAATGTATTGATTTCAAATTCGGGCCTTTTTTACAGGCACCTAACACTATCTGCCAATTTATTTATGTACCGTATTACACTAATCCAGGCACAGCAGTAACCACTGATTTAGGGGAATATCTATTGTAGGGCTAGTATTTAGGCCCTGGATGAAAGGTATCCTTTTATGGACAAATTTACACTTGGAGATGCACAGTAGCGTGAGAAAAAATATGTAGGATTATGCCTTCAGCAATTGTATTTTAACACTTTGTTTAATATACCCTTTAACAGACAGAAATACAATGGGAGATGCACGGTAGCGTGTGGAGTTAATGAGGATGACCATCTCAGCACTTGTATATACACCTTGAGTGTAATATACCCTTTTACGGACAGATTAACACTTGGCCTGCAACAGCTGGGACACCAGATTCAGGGTATTGCTATTTTGGCAATTGAATTTCACCCCAGAACAAAATATATGTTTTGGCGGACACTATTATAGTTTGCCAGCCAGTGCTGGGACACCAGATTTATGGTATTGCTATTTTGGCAATTGAATTTCACCACAGAACAAAATATATGTTTTGGCGGACAGATTAACACTTGGCCTGCAACAGCTGGGACACCAGATTCAGGGTATTGCTATTTTGGCAATTGAATTTCACCCCAGAACAAAATATATGTTTTGTCGGACACTATTATACTTTGCCAGCCACAGCTGAAACCACTGATTTATGGTATTGCTATTTTGGCAATTGAATTTCACCCCAGAACAAAATATATCTTTTACGGACACTATTAACACTTGGCCTGCAACAGCTGGGACATCAGATTCAGGGTATTGCTATTTTGGCAATTGAATTTCACCCCAGAACAAAATATATCCTTTTACGGACAATATTAACACTTGGCCTGCAACAGCTGGGACACCAGATTCAGGGTATTGCTATTTTGGCAATTGAATTTCACCCCAGAACAAAATATATGTTTTGGCGGACACTATTATACTTTGCCAGCCACAGCTGAAACCACTGATTTATGGTATTGCTATTTTGGCAATTGAATTTCACCCCAGAACAAAATATATGCCTTTTACGGACACGATTAACACTTGGCCTGCAACAGCTGGGACATCAGATTCAGGGTATTGCTATTTTGGCAATTGAATTTCACCCCAGAACAAAATATATGTTTTGGCGGACACTATTATAGTTTGCCAGCCAGTGCTGGGACACCAGATTTAGGGTATTGCTATTTTGACAATTGAATTTCACCACAGAAAATAATCTATCCTTTGCCAGACAGCAGACAGTATTATACTTGGCTAGCCAAAGCTGGAACACCAGATTTAGGGGATTGGTATTTTGGCAATTGTATTTAACCCCTTAATAAAATATAGAAATTGCTATCCTGAGTTTCTAGGGTGACAATTAGCACAGCCAAGCCCCTGATGTAGGATATAGCAAAAAAAAACTAGTATTGATGGATTGATGGACTTGGTGGCAGCTTGTTCTGGTGCACCACAAGTCACAAAATGGCCGCCGATCATCCCAGAAAAAAGTGACAGAAAAACGCTCTGTGCAGCCTAAAAACCAATGAGCAAGTAACTAGCAGAAGTTGAATCATTCACAGCTGTAGATCGATCACTTCATTAGGTGCTTTTGCTGACTTTTCCCTGCCTAATCTCGCCCCCACAGCATCTGCGTCCTCTCCCTACACTAATCAGAGCAGTGTGACGTGCGGCGCTACGTGACTCCAGCTTAAATAGAGGCTGGGTCACATCCTGCACTTGGCCAATCACATCCATGCCATTAGTAGGCATGGCTGTGATGGGCTCTTAGGGCAAGAAGTAAACGCTAGCTGATTGGCTGCTGTGCAGCCCTTCAGAAAGCGGGAAGAAATCGCCGAACAATGAACCCGAACTTTTTTGAAAATGTTCGGGTTTGGGTCCGTGTCCCGAACACCCCAAAATTCGGTACGAACCCGAACTATTCTCGAACTGTTCGCTCAACACTAATTAGAACTTCCCATAAATCACCACATTTTGAAAACTGAACCTCTCAAGGTATTCCAAATGACATTTTGGAGCATGCTTTGGGGCCTCCATAAAAATCATTTTAGAGATTTAGGTCACAAGCTCAGGGCAAGGGCCTCAAAGGTAGTGTTTTCTGAAAAACTACATGTACCACGAGCCACACCAGAACGGCAGCAGGAGATTAGAGAGGTAAACAAGTGGCTCAAGAACTGGTGTAGGAAGGAGGGTTTTGGGTTCCTGGAAAACTGGGCCGACTTCTTTGTCAGCTACAGACTGTATCGTAGAGATGGACTCCACCTCAATGGGAAGGTGCAGCTGTTTTGGGAGAGCGAATGGCTAGAAGGTTGGAGGAGTGTTTAAACTACAGACTGGGGGGGGGGGAGGGGGTAATTACATCATAGGAAGGAAAGATATTGCAGATATAGACCTGGGGAGGGGTAATAAATTGTATGTACTGTATA
This sequence comes from Bufotes viridis, assembly GCA_033119425.1. Taxonomy (NCBI): domain Eukaryota; kingdom Metazoa; phylum Chordata; class Amphibia; order Anura; family Bufonidae; genus Bufotes; species Bufotes viridis. The sequence goes on from CM065591.1 coordinate 68,781,549, forward strand.
TTATTGTCAGAAGTCTGACTAATAAACCTGGTGAACTGGAATTAGTAATGCCTGAGGAAAAATATGACATAGAGACGTGGCTGGAGGATAGCTATGACTGGGCGGTTAGTCTACAAGGTTACAGCCTGTTTAGAAAGGATCATCCAAACCGGAGAGGGGGACTAACCAATAGGCCTGAAGAACAACAGATGTGCAGGTTGAGGGACACCTGGGAAATAGGGACCATAAAATTAATAACCTTTTAACCATTTAACATTTGTTTATTCTTTGGTCCCTTTCAGTCGAGCAATTTCCACGCTCCGGATATGCAGTATAAGCATGCAGCATTTCCAATCCTGACCTCCTAGCATTGATGGGGTTGCATAGCAGTTATATCGATTTATGATGCTATGGAACCCTTAGAGGTCTGTAATGTATTAGATAACACTAACATATTGCTGCCAGTGTTATCCAATACATTCCCAAACTGTAAGGGTTGCATAGCATCATAAATCAATATAATGCTATGTGACCCCGGCAGTGCTGGGAGATCAGGATGGAAGCTGCTGTATACTCACGCTGCAGAGCGTGGAACTCTCTCTACTGAAAGGGGCCTATAGGTGTGCAAAATGGAGGTGTAATTTAAAAATGTCACTTTATAAAAAAATAATAATTCAACACAACAGGTGATTAAGTAGAAATAAACCTTCACATGTATTACTCAAATTCTGTAGTTTTTAGAAATATCAAATATGTGGCCCTGGAGTTCAACCTGACTCAAATACCAGCCTCAGAATTGAAGGAGCACCTTGTGGATTTTGGGGGCTCCATATTTCTAGGATGTTTTTCAGGCACTTTAGGGTTTGCAGAGACCTTGATATATGAAACACCACCAAAAGACCCAATTTTGGAAACATCTCTCAAGAAATTATGATAGGGGTGTTCTGAACATTTTGACCCCACAGATTCAGAGGTGCACCTTGCCTTTCTGCTGCCTGAGGCGAAAACTGAAATAGCCCTCCTAACATTACATATATCACTACAGAACATACAGGGTAATACAGCGCCCCACACATCTTACATCCAGCGACATCTCCTTTGATGTAGATGTTTTCTTTTCTCATCTTCACCGTTCAGTACAGTCCACCATGATGATTTCTTTCAGCCATCTCTCATCTCTGCAGTTTGACAAAAAACATCTTAGTTTACTACTTTTCCATCATCCTCCCATCTTCTGGACAAATTATCCTGCCACCCCCAATACTGTGCTGCCCGATACTATACTGCAGAAACAGATAAACCCAGGGTGCCCCTATGGTACTAGTGCTCCCAACTAATAATTCTCTGCCAGAGCACACATGGTAGTAATACTGCCCCTACAGTGCCGCCAACATGTCCCCACTGTGCTCCGGAAGTAATAATGCTCCTATAGTGCCCATACTAGTAATTATGTTCCCCACAGTCCCCCAGTAGTAATAAAGCCCACCAAAATGCCCACCCCCAGTAGTAATAATTCTCCTTATAATGTCCATTGGAAAAATGTCCCCTTAAAAGGAGCACCAGTACAAAAAATTCCCCCTTATAATGTGTGTCAGTGCAAAAAATACCCCTTTTAATGCCCCCAGTTGAGCGAATGTCCCCATAGTGCCCCCATAATGTGTACCAGTATAAAATGCCCCTATATAGTGCCCCAGTAGATGTCCTCCGTGTCCCCAATAATTTGCCAGTATAAAATACCCCTTCTTAGTGCCCCCAGTAGATGCTCTCAGAGTGATCCTCTTTCCCCATAGTACCCCCCATAATGTGTCCCAGTATAAAATGCCTCTATACAGAGCTCCCCATATAAAATACCCCTTCTTTGTGCCCTCAGTAGATACCTCCCAATAATGTGCCAATAAGAAGTGCCCCTAGATGCCCCCATAATGTTCCTCTCACCCTTTCCCTATAGTGGCCACCATATAAAATAACAATTTTGTGCCGACCAATAATGTGCCAGTAAGAAGTGCCCCTAGAAGCCCCCATAGTGCCCCCATATAAAATACCACTTTTGTGCCCACAAAGTGCCCCCCAATAATGTGCCAGTAAGGAGTGCCTTAGATGCCTTAGATGTTCCCATAGTGCTCCCCATATAAAATAGCACTTTTGTGCCACACATAGTGCCCCCCAATAATGTGCCAGTAAGGAGTGCACTAGATGCCCCCATAGTGCTACTCTCTGCATTGTGTGCCATATAATAAAAATAAACACTCATACTTACCTCCATGAGGCTGGCAGTGGCCTCTGATAGGCTGCAGGCTGAGCGCTTGTAGCCTATCAGAGGAATGGGTAAGGGAAACTCCTCTCTCCTGCCCCGCAGCACATACATCTGTATCACTGTCCAGAGGACGGCGATACAGATGAATATAGAGATGAGCGCTTCCACAATAGGAGCACTGATCTCTCCCTGCCCTGCAGGCCCCACTTGTCAGATGATAGCCTCACCTCGCCTAATTAGCGGTGCGGCTCTGCACAGATGTTTCATAGAATTTCTTAGAATTGGGACATGAAAATCAAAAATTATGTTAATAATACAGTATGTAGTTTTAGCATCAAAATTCATGAAGAAAAAGCACTCTAAAAAATGTTATGACATTTCTCCCAAGTACCGCAAAACCCCATTTGTTGTCATAACTTGATGTATGGGCACACTGCAGGGTTCAGAAAGGAAAGAGTGCCATTTGGCTTTTGAAACAAAGATTTTACTGGAATGAGTTTGGTCACCATGTCGATCTTGCAAAACCCCTAAGGTGCCAGTACAGTGGAAACTCCAAGGATCAAATCCATTTTTAAAACTAAACCCTCTTCCCAAAGAATTCAGCTACGGGCATAGTGGTTGTTTTGATCTATTAAGTGTTTCATAGAATGTATTAATATTGAACAGTGAAAATAAATAAATAGATTTTTTCCAATACTATGTTGCTTTAGCCCTAAATTTCTCATCCTTACAAGGGTTTGTTATACAATTTTTCCTGAGTATGAAATACCCCATATGTGGTTCTATACTGCTGTTTGGGGTCATGGCATGGCTCAGAAGGGAAGGATTGTGATTTGGATCTTGGAGCATTGAATTTGCTGAAATGTTTTTCTTAACAGCCATTACTTTAGATTATTGCCAATAGAATCATGTGAGGCCTTGATTTTTTTGATGGGATAAGCTGCAGTTTTTATTGGTACCATTTTAGGGTACATTTGGTTTTTTGGTCTCATTTAATTTTGAGGGGAGGTGGACAAAAATTGCAAATCTGTCTGTTTATAGTTTTTTCTATGGGGTTCACCTATATGATATATGATTTATTCTGAAGGAATATGGCTAAACCATATACTACTTTTTCATTAAAAACACTTTTTTTTAGATTAGAAATCTGTTATATTTTTCATTGCCCTATACTAAAATCCATAACATTTTTATTTTTCTATAAACATAACTGTCAGGGGGTTGTGTTGCTGGCCTAAAAAAACAAAAAAATACTAAACACTATTGTCAGAAGCTGTTGACAATATACAAACTAAATAGAGGATGAAGAATTTTGGTTATGCTCATACAGTTTAAAAGCCCTTTGAACAATCGACATCAGCTTGTAAAATAGTTTATTACCATTTATTTTGGGGCTAAAATCCATGTGAAAGGACTCTTACATAGTTCTCAAGCAACCAACTCATTATTAAGATCCTAGGACATGCAGGGGGAGTGGAGCCTTAAGCAGGACAGCAAGGGGCAGTGGAAAACAGAGCAGGACAAGCATGGGGAGTGAAGTGCTGAGCACGACAGGCATGGGGAGTGGAGCATTGAGCAGGACAGGCAGGGGGAGTGGAATGCTGAGCAGGACAGGCAGGGGGAGTGAAGCCCTGTGCAGGACAGGCAGGGGAGTGGAACTGAGCAGGAGAGTGGAGCATTGAACAGGACAGGCAGGGGAGTGGAACGCTGAGCAGGACAGGCAGGGGGAGTGAAACGCTGAGCAGGACAGACAGGGGGAGTGGAGTGCTGAGCAGGACAAGCAGTGGCAGCGGAGTACAGAGCAGGACCGGCTGGAGGAGTGGAGCGCTGAGCAGGACAGGCAGGGGGAGTAGAGCGACAAGCAAGACAGGTAGGGGTATCTGAGTGCAGAGCAGGACAGGCGGAAGGAGTGGAGCGCTGAGCAGAACAGGCAGGGGGAGTAGAGCGCTGAGCAGGACAGGCAGGGGAATGGAGTTCAGAGCAGGACAGGCAGGGGGAGTGGGGTGCAGAGGAGGACAGGCAGGGGGGGTGGAAAGCAGGAAAGACAAAGGGAGTCCAGTGCAGAGCACTCTGAGCTAGTGAGATCTCTGCCTTTGGACAATAAGACACAGATACATTTTAGCATTCATTTTTCTTATAGTTCAAAAAAATACAGCATTTTCACCTATTCTCAGGATCACTGCTGATAGGCGATCAATCCTTTTTTTGGGGATAACTGCTTTAAAAAACAACAGCACTCACGAGGTAAAACCCTCACGCTCAGGTGCCACAGCTCTGGATATTCCCTCTGGTCTTTATTTACTTCCCTACAGTGAAGATGCTCACATTAATGTTTGTGCAGCAGTGTACTGTATTGAGAGTTAGTGCATGTCGCCGAATGGGCTTGGTTCATCTCGCCCACTACAGTTAGTAGGCCAATGAAAAAGCTGGTGACAGAACAGAAGCAGCAGATGAAAGACTTCTTTAATTCAACATGTGCTGTGCTTGGCTGCAGTGGTAACAAAGATGTATGTGACGTCATCACCGCAAGGACAAATTAATTAATGTGGGGACCACCAATGCTGGGAATTTACCTGTTGAGTATTGGTTGGTTTTTCTTAATCACATTTCATTCTTTTAGTTCGTTTTTTTAACCTAGACAAGCCCTTTAAGTCACCCTTAGGCCTCATGCACACGAACGTAACTTCTTTTATTGTGCATTTCATTTCTGTATGTCCGTATTTCCGTTCCGCAAAAAAATAGAACATTTCCTATTATTGTCCGAATTACAGACAAGGATAGTACTGTTCTTTTACGGGCCAGCTGTTCTGTTCCACAAAATACAGAATGCACACGGACGTCATCCGCATTTCTTGCAGATCCGGATTGTGCATGAGGCCTCAAATTGTGTTTTTGTCTGCCTTTATCAATGGATGCATAATAACAGTAAATGACATTATCCTGATTTGACAATATTTTTTGAAATATTGATCATTTAGAGGTCAGAGAGCACCTATGTAATATTGATCACACCATGATAGAACTTCACTCTCTGAAAAAATGCTAAATCTAAAAGGCAAAATTGCTCAAGCTTTGAGTTCTACAGAGACAGAATATAGCACACCTAGATGTCAGAATATACTGCTTCATCTTTTCTATGCCTTTATCCTAACATATTAATTGGGGAGATTGTCTCCATAATATGGTGCTGCACAAATGCACCATAAAGCGGCACACAGAGTGTCTGTGGTTTTGTAGTACATGCATGGCTCTGCCTTGTACACAAAGCCTTACCAGAATTTCTGGGGATTAAAGCCACCGATCAGTTCTGTATTTAGTTCTAGAAAATATTTTAAGAAAAAAGTCAGAGAATTAATCTTTATAAAAAAAAACTGACAGTACCTTAAAATGGAGCTGGTGTTTGCACAAACTGCATATTTGGCAACAGCCATGAGCTACTGTGTTTGCTGCCTTGGATATCATTTATACATGAGGTTCAATAAATAATGTGGACAGTAGTAGCACAAGAAGGATATTTTCTTTTATATCCACCTATTGTTCCACGTGTAGAACATCAAGTAGAAAGTCTCACATGAGACAGTTTTCTAGATTTTTATTTCTTGAAAGCTAAGAATAATTTATGACTTCTGTGACTTGACGAGTTGAGCAGTAGGGTTCGCCAGAAGAAGGTGCAAAAGGAAAGTAACAGCATGGGTTGGACGCGCTGCTGTGTTCTGCCGCCACCAAAAAACATTTCAACTTGGAAGAAATGGTAAAAATGCGCTTTTTCATGCCTTCATTCTCTGACATTAACATTTATCTTCACAGACTGCAGTATTCCTAAAAAATTTTTTAAGGAAAACTGTTATCAGAAAATGATCTATTGCTTGATATATGTTTTGTATGTTAAAGGGCTTCTGTCACCCCCCAAAAGCCATTTTTTTTTTTGCCTCACTAAAAAGCTTATAGGGCGATTATTCTAAACATATTCTTGTTAACCGTTTTTGTAGGTTAATTTTGCTATAAAACGTTATTTTATAATATGCAAATTACCTTGCTACCAGCAAGTAGGGCGTTTACTTGCTGGTAGCCGCTGCATCCCGCTTGTAAAACAACGCCCCTCCTGTGGTTGATTGACAGGGCAAGCGAGCGCTCTCCTCCTCCTGCTGGCCCTGTCTCCGTTTAAAATCTCGCGCCTGCGCCATACCGTTCTTCAGTCGGCGCAGGCGCACTGAGACGTCACAGCTGCACCCGGAAGAGAAGACGCAGGCGCACTGAGGAAGGAGCGGCCGAGCGAGAGTACTCCTCTTAGTGCGCCTGCGCCGACTGAAGAACGGTATTTTAAGCGGAGACAGGGCCAGCAGGAGGAGGAAGAGCTCGCTGGCCCTGTCAATCAACCACAGGAAAGGCGTTACTAAGCGGATGCAGCGGCTACCAGCAAGTAAACGCCCTACTTGCTGGTAGCAAGGTAATTTGCATATTATAAAATAACGTTTTATAGCAAAATTAACCTACAAAAGCGGTTAACAAGAATATGTTTAGAATAATCGCCCTATAAGCTTTTTAGTGAGGCAAAAAAAAAAAAAGCTTTTGGGGGGTGACAGAAGCCCTTTAAGCATATTTGTTAGAAATTGCAGATTTTTAAAATGTTTTTAAAACAAATCCTAGAAGCCAACAGTTTTCACTCTGGTTACTGAGCCTCACAATAGCCTAATAATTCCTGTTCAGTAGAGATCAGCAGTCATCTCACTTTCATCACAGGCAGGATTATAATGACAGATAATGTTTCTGTATAGATAACACATGAACCACCATTTACAATAGGCGATGGACATACCTTACTTACTCCTGCCCATTGTACAACTGCAGAGAGCCTAGGGGTAGAGAGAAAAGGGGAGATAGCATGAAGAATGGTGGTTGCATGGTGACTCTGACTCTCCTATGGGCCGTGCAGTGATGGGAATGATGTGTCTTTCTTCCTTTCGGGAGACACACCCTGGTTCTGGGAATTCACTTGCTTGATAGTTGTCCGGGTTGCCCTTGATGAAGATGAATTGGGAGGTACAAAGAAGGGTAACCTGCAGCAGTGGAAGTAATGATGGGTCAGTTTTGCAGTGGAACAGTTCTTTACAGAATAATCAAGTTCAAACACATTAGTTACAGTTCTCAGCACGTATGGACCTGCAGTTCTTACACAATGTGCAGGTTCCAGTTATTACAGATTACATGGCTGCAGTAACAATTAATAGGCCAATCCTCCTCAAATTGTACTTCTCTAGCTGACTTTTGCATAAGCATCCAGAGATAGGAGTGCAACACTTTCTCATCATGCAACGACAGGGTAAACCCCAATGTCAGACTTTGCTTTGCTGTACTCATAGTAAATGTTACTACAGGTTTCCTCTGCAGGATGTTGTATGGTGGACGTATCCAGATTTTGCCTTTTTGGTTTGTCCAGGGCCGGAAGCCTTCTTTTTGGACATTGTCTGCTATGGATAAGCTTCTTGCTAAGCCATTTACCTCTACAGTGCTTCTACTCACACCTCCTCTTGAAACTGGTATGCTCTTTGTAAAGGGAGTTATTAATTATGGATATTTATGCAAATATCCCTAGTTGATATTCATAAATAGATGGGTTCATAAGCTAATGACTCCACCTATTTATACCTTAAAATCACGTTAACTATCGCCTAACATAGGTCACTGGCTATCTGCGGGCGCCTTACTGAACTAGGCTAACGTTAGTGAAAAACCACACACTACACAGTAGGTGTTGTCAACACACAGTATTTATTATCACCTATGATACAGTAATTATGACACATGCAATACAGTATATACACAGCACTAAAAGCACAGTACTAACTACTCTACACAATCCCAAATTCCTCCCAAAACTTCTAGCTAATACAAATTACACACACACGATTGTAGTCACCCCTCCCCCTGCCTAGGCTTAACTATCCCTAGGGAGCAATATAGCGTTGCTGATCTGGCTGCAATCTGCGGTTACAGTCCTGTAAAGATAACGGATCCTGACTGTGGTATTGCAGTCAGGCTGGGAAAATACCCAGGGGTGGTTGTAGGGTATAAAGAGAGTGGGCAGTGAAGGGTTAAGGGGTATAATAGGTGGGGTAGTGGGCAGTGGATTAAGGGAGTATCATTGGTGGGGTAGTGGAGAGTGAAGGGTTAAGGGAGTATACGTTGGTGGGGTAGTGGGCAGTGGATAGAGGGTATCGTTGGTGGGGTAGTGGGCAGTGAAGGGTTAAGGGGGTATATGCAGTGAAGGGTTAAGGGGTATCGTTGGTGGGATAGTGGTAGGGTTTGTAAGGGGTTAATAGAGATACTTAATATGCTCGTTGTCCAGGGTTGCTCGTCTCTAGGGGTTCCTTCTCGTCCGGGCTGCAGGCTCCTTCTGCTGGGGCGGCTTCCTTTCTTTCTCAGTGTCGGGCTGGCCGGACATTTATGTCCGGCCGCCCGCCTGCCGCCCGCCCACCCAGCAGCGTGCGAGTGCACACTACTGGCAGGGACACGTGGGCTGGCGCGGTGAGATGGCGTCACCGCGCCAGCCCGCGCCTCTAGCATGCGCGCTGCGAGCTTGCTGACAGGCGGGAGATCCTTTGATCTCCCGCCTGCAGCTCTCTGCATTCGGACCGCGCGATAGTAATCGCGCTGCCGGAATGCGCATAATAGAGGAGGGAGGTTTCTCCCTTCTCTCTATTATGTATAATTATCTCCAGCAGTGCTGGAGATAATTAAAACAAAGGACTCCGATTCTTTTGAATCTGAGTCCTTTGTAGTCACCAGGATGACCGGACCTTGTCCGGTCATTCTGGTGCCATTGACCAGATTGCATCAGTGTGAATGCTTGGGGCACATTCACACCGATGCATCTGGTTTCAGGTCGATCAGGGGCATACCATGGGGCCTATGGAGGAATACATATATATATATATATATATATATATATATATATATATATACATATATATATATATATATATATATATATATATATATATATATATATATATATATATATATTTATATATACATATACACATAGAAGGGGGAATACATATATAGGGGACATATGAAACTATAGAAGGGGCCAAACAAGTGGCACATAAGGGGCACACTCCACAGGGGCAGCTATGAGCCCCTGGGGAATACTAAGGGCAGATGTGCGCAGATGCTGGGCACATCTGCGCACATCCTCCTATAACGTGCCTATTCATATATGCATATATATATTACACATGCATGCCTACACATGCATATATAAATATACATGCATATATATCAACCCTTCCTTAACACTCTTCAAACATATAAATTCTTTTGTTGCCATTTTAGATGGTGTTTATTCTTCTTTCTTGTAAGCCAGTTTTCCTCAGGGCTGTGTTCTGCTGCCTCAGCACACACCACACTGCACGGACATCCACTGTCTCTACATTGAACGCTCAAGCCACTCCCTATGGGGAGGGTGACAATAGCCCCACCTAGCAACTGGTTACTAAGGATTGCTAACTTTTAACTGCTTGTGCAGCGCCCTACTGCAATGCAGTGTGTTCTGCTACAACTGGGTTTTATGTGCATTTTCTAGATGTATTGTTAAAAGATCAAAATATGATTAATGTCATAATATGCATTTTCTGTGTACTGGGCAGTTAACAGTTAACATGCCGTAGTAACCAGTTGCTAGGTAGGGCTGTTTTCACCCTCCCCATAGGGAATAGTTAGAGATTTCAGTGTAGAGACAGTGTAGTGTGTGCTGAGGCAGCAGAACACAGCCCTGGAGAATCTAACTAACAACATAAAACTTAAACATCAGCTAAAGGGGAGAGAAAAGAAATTATAAATTTGAAAAGCACACCTGTGTCAAGAGAAAGTGTGAGTAGAAACTCTGTTCAGAAAAACGGCTTAACAAGAAGCTTAAAGACTTCATAGCAGACATTGTCAAGAAAAAGAAAGGCGTCCAGCCCTGGACGTGCTTAAAAAAGACAGAATCTGGATATGCCTACTATGCAGTGGAAACCTATAGTAACATAAACTATGAGTACGGCAATCTATAAAAAATGTGTAAAGTTTAGTCTGACTTTGTCGTGTTGCACCCTTATTTCTAGATGCTTATGCTATTCATCACCATTAGAGATAAGCGAATCGAAGCTGACGAAGTGGAATTCGATCCGAATTTCAGGAATTGTTCGATTCACACCGAATCCGAATTTCCTCATGCTTCGTGGTAACGAATCGCATTTTTTCCTAAAATGGCTGCTGCACATGTTAGGACATGGAGCAAGGAACTCCGGGAATGAGGGATCATCCACAATGCCATGCATGCAGCCAATCAGCCACCAGCCAGCCCTGTGATGTCACAGCCCTATAAATAGCCTCAGCCATCTTGGATTCAGCCATTTTCCAGTGTACTTAGTGCAGGGAGAGATGTCAGCAGGCGCTAGAGATAGTGCTAGGAAAGACTTGAAAACTCATATTTTACTCAATAGAAGTTAAGGGAAAGAGCATTAGAAGTGTAGGGAAAGGATAGGGAGAAATTATTACACAGTATTAAAGAAGAACAGGGTTCAATAGGGGAGCTTACAGCATGGGTAATAGTAACAATCCTATTACACCTTGCTGCACTGACTGCAATAAATAATATACTGCTGCTCATTTCAGGTTTGCAATACCTCTGTAATTCCAACAAACCGTTCTTGTTATTGGGGTCTTATTAGCCCTTGTGCGGTGCAGTTATATATATATGTTCTCAAACTTTTTTTGTCGTGTATTAGTGGGGGAAAAAAGGGGCTTATTAGCCATTGTGTGTTAAAGTCAGAAAATTACAGCCCTTTTTGGCAAAGTATTATTTGCCGTTCACGACCGCAGTTATATGTTCTAAAGCCTTTTATTTGTCGTGTATTATTGGGGGATAAAAAAGCAGCTTATTAGCTGTTGTGTGGTGAAGTGAGAAAATAAAAAAGCCTTTTTTGGCGTGTATAAGTAGGGGAAAAAAGGGTCTTATTAGCTGTCATGTGGTAAAGTAAGAAGATTAAAGCCCTTTTTGGCATGTATTAGTGGGGGGGGGGAAGGGGGCTTATTAGCTGTTGTGTGGTGAAGGAAGAAAATTACAGCCCTTTTTGGCGTGTATTGGGGGCGAAAAAAAATGTATTTGCCGTTCACGGCCGCAGTTATATGTTCTAGAGCCTTTTATTTGTCGTGTATTAGTGGGGGATAAAAAGGGTTTATTAGCTGTTGTGTGGTGAAGTCAGAAAATTAAAGCCTTTTTTTGGTGTGTATTAGTGTGGAAACAGGATAATGGGCTTATTAGCTGTTGTGTGGTGAAGTGGGAAAATTAGAGCTCTTTTTGGCATGTATTGGTGGCAAAAAAAAAATTATTTGCCATTCACGGCCGCAGTTATCTGTTTTAAAGCCTTTTTTGTCGTGTATTAGTGGGGGGAAAAAAGGGGCTTATAAGCCATTGTGTGGTGAAGTGAGAAAATTACGGCCCTTTTTGGCATGTATTGGTGGCAAAGAAAAATATTATTTGCCGTTCACGGCCTCAGTTATTTGTTCTTAAGCCTTTTTTTTGGCGTGTATTAGTAGGGAGAAAAAAGGGGCTTATTAGCCATTGTGTGGTGAAGTAAGAAAATTACAGCCTTTTTGGCGTGTATTGGTGGCAAAAAAAATGTTCATTTCAATTTCAATGTGAATTTCAATTCACGTTTTTCTGGGCTGCAAAGTGTGACACTATGTGATCTTATGAGAGGACCGTGCGCCCAGAACATTTGTAATTCAATAAATAAAAGCAACATGTGAATGATCTATTGCAATAGTCTAAGTAAAAGCGCTGCAGAGTTTGTTAGAAGTAGGTCAGTTCTTCCATTACTTATAAAAGATAAAAATAAAACTAGTGCTGCTCCCTTTCAAGAGATCAGTCGGAAATTGTTCATAAAGAATCGCAGTTAATCAAATACTTGCTAGTTTTATAATAAGCCAGTATAATAAGTCAGTAAGATCATGCTTTTGTCAATGGTGATGTCATGCTCGTGTGTGGGAGGAAAACACCAAACCAAGCATAGGAGTAAGGCCTGGAAACTGGGGAAGGAAGATGGACACATCCTAGAGAAAACACTAACTCCAGTCCTGACAGACTACCAGTATGAACAGGCCCCAAAGGTAGGCATGTTCATGCACTGGATACCGAGAATCCTATCTCACCCAAAAGGACCCTGGAACTAATGTCAGGACTGAATCTACCTGATCCTCCAAAGGTAGAATAAATTAGTATGTCATCCAAATACACAACAACAAACCTCCCCACCAGGTGATGAAAAATGGCATAACAAAATGCTGAAAAACCGCAGGAAGATTGATTAACCCAAAAGGTATGACCAGGTTCTCAAAGTGACCCTCTTAGGTATTAAAATACGTCTTCCATTCATCCCCTTCCTTAATCCTAACCAGATTATATGCCACCCTTAAATTCAACTTGGAGAACACCTTGGCATCGACAATCTGGTTAAATAAATCAGGAATCAGGGGTAAGGATCACGGACAGTAATCAGATTGAGCCCACAGAAATCCAGACATGGCCTAGGAGTTCCGTCTTTTTTTTAACAAAGAAAAACCCTACTGCCACTGGACATTTGGAAGGTCTTATGTGTCCTATAGACAAACTCTCAGTAATATACTCTCTCATGGCCATTCTTTCAGATCCAGAAAGGTTATACAACCTAGATTCGGGCAACTTAGCTCCGGGAATAAGGTTGATAGGACAATCAAATTCCTGATACGGAGGTAAATCCTGGCATTCACTTTCAGAAAATACATCGGCAAAATCAGATCCATGGGGCAAAAAAGTATTTAGTCAGCCAGCAATTGTGCAAGTTCTCCCACTTAAAAAGATGAGAGGCCTGTAATTTTCATCATAGGTGAGAGACAGAATGGGGGGAAAGAATCCCGGAAATCACATTGTAAGAGTTCTAATGAATTAATTGGTAAATTCCTTGGTAAAATAAGTATTTGGTCACCTACAAATAAGCAAGATTTCTGGCTCTCACAGACCTGTAACTTCTTCTTTAAGAGGCTCCTCTGTCCTCCACTCGTTACCTGTATTAATGGCACCTGTTTGAACTTGTTATCAGTATAAAAGACACCTGTCCACAACCTCAAACAGTCACACTCCAAACTCCACTATGGCCAAGACCAAAGAGCTGTCTAAGGACACCAGAAACAAAATTGTAGACCTGCACCAGGCTGCGAAGACTGAATCTGCAATAGGCAAGCAGCTTGGTGTGAAGAAATCAACTGTGACAGCAATTATTAGAAAATGGAAGACATTCAAGACCACTGATAATCTCCCTCAATCTGGGGCTCCACGCAAGATCTCACCCCATGTGGTCAAAACAATCACCAGAACGGTGAGCAAAAATCCCAGTACCACATGGGAGGACCTAGTGAATGACCTGCCAAGAGCTGGGACCAAAGTAACAAAGGCTACCATCAGTAACACACTACGCCGCCAGGGACTCAAATCCTGCAGTACCAGACATGTCCCCCTGCTTAAGCCAGTACATGTCCGGGCCCGTCTGAAGTTTGCTAGAGAGCATTTGGATGATCCAGAAGAGGATTGGGAGAATGTCATATGGTCAGATGACACAAAACTAGAACTTTTTGGTAAGAACTCAACTCGTTGTGTTTGGAGGAGAAAGAATGCTGAGTTGCATCCAAAGAACACCATACCTACTGTGAAGCATGGGGGTGGAAACATCATGCTTTGGAGCTGTTTTTCTGCAAAGGGACGAGAACGACTAATCTGTGTAAAGGAAAGAATGAATGGGGCCATGTATCGTGCGATTTTGAGTGAAAACCTCCTTCCATCAGCAAGGGCATTGAACATGAAACGTGTCTTTCAGCATGACAATGATCCCAAAAGCACAGCCCAGGCAACGAAGGAGTGGCTTCATAAGAAGCATTTCAAGGTCCTAGAGTGGCCTAGAGAGTCTCCAGATCTCAACCCCATAGAAAACCTTTAGAGGGAGTTGAAAGTCCATGTTGCCCAGCGACAGACCCAAAACATCACTGCTCTAGAGGAAATCTGCATGGAGGAATGGGCCAAAATACCAGCAACAGTGTGTGAAAACCTTGTGAAGACTTACAGAAAACATTTGACCTCTGTCATTGCCAACAAAGGATATATAACAAAGTATTAAGATGAACTTTTGTTATTGACCAAATACTTATTTTCCACCATAATTGCAAATTCTTTCTAAAAAAATTAGACAATATGATTTTCTGTATTTTTTTTTCTCATTTTGTCTCTCATAGTTGAGGTATATCTATGATGAAAATTATAGGCCTCTCTCAACTTTTTAAGTGGGAGAACTTGAACAATTGGTGGCTGACTAAATACTTTTTTGCCCCACTGTATAAAAGAAGGTAATTGTTTAGTGGTTAAAGCAGAAAAAGATGTATTCAGACAATTTTCAATGCAATAATCACCCCAATTTATAATCTGTCTAGCTTGCCAATCAATGGTTGGCTTGTGCTTGCTTAACCACAGTAAACCCAGAACCGAAGGAGCAGGGAGACCCTCTAACACAAAACACGAGATGAATTCCTGATGAAAGTCACCCACCCTTAATCTGATGTCATGCACCATCTGAGATAAACACTTCTGAGTTAGAGGTGCAGAATCAATAGCAAAAATAGAAATGTTTTTCTCTCACTTGGAGACAACCCATGCATATGGACGAACTGAGCAGGTTCACTACTGCCCCACTGTCGATAAACACCTCAATCCCCACAGTCCTGGACTCTAGCACCACCTCAGCAGTCAGGAGAAATCGGGTACTAAAAGGCAAAGACAAATGCATATTTTCTGACTCTCCTCTCAACCCTCCAAGAGTCAGATGGGAATTAAAAGTCCCTCTTTTGTTTTTCTTTTTGAGGCTGAATGCATGGACATACATCGATAAAATGTTCTTTCTGTCCGCAGAAAAAACACACTCCCTTCCTATGACCAGAATGTTTAAAAGTGGATCCGGGAGTAGCTCCCCCTAACTGCATGGGTTCATCCCCAGACATAAACCCAAGACTATCTTCACCCAAAGTGTCAGAGGAAGATGATACTTTATTGATAGTACGTCCTAAGAGTGGGGCCCCTAGATCTCTCTCTCAGGCATTTATCAATGCGTACTACAAGAGACATAGCGGCTTCCAGAGACTCAGGATTCTCATGAAAGGCCAAAGAGTCCTTTAGCCTCTCTAATAATCCCTGAAAAAACTGGGTCATCATAGATGAGAACCAGAGCTTTGAAAAAATCATCCACCGACTGGAGAGACAGCGATCCTGCCGGCAGAAAAAAGCCCATTACTGAGTGCTCCCCTTAAGCAATGAAATAACTACATTAACTCTCTAATTCTCATCCCCAGATGAGTGTGGACGTAGCCTAAAATGTAATTTGCACACCTCCCTAAACAAATCAAAATTATCACTTTCCCTAGAGAATATGTCCAGGGGGGCAACTTTAGGTTCGAGACAGCCTGGTAACCACCACCACTACCAGTAGGACCAGCAGCCTGTGGTCTCTGAAACTGCGAGACGGTCATGTGGAGGTCCGCTGCCTCCAAAGGCAGCCCCTGCAGCTGTCCGGCCAGTGCAGCAATAGGATCCATGTCTTTACTGAAACAAGCAAAAATGATGGTTTTGACAGTTTATAATGTCACACTCGTGTGTGGGAGGAAAAACCCCCACACCAAGCATGGGAGGGAAAGGGGATGCCTGAATAAGGCCTGGAAACTAGGGAAGAAAGGTGGACACCTACTAAGGAAAACCCTAACTCCATTTCTGACAGACTATCAGTATGAACAGGCCCCAAAGGTAGGCAAGTTCATACACCGTATACCTAAAATCCTAACTATAGGACCCTGAAACTAATGTCAGGACTGAGTCTACCTGTTCTTCCAAAGGGAAGGACGAACAGGAGTCTCCCTCAGGCCTAATGACAAACAACAGGGAAAGGCAACACATACATATATGTAAACAAAATACAAAAGCAAACGGAAACACTTATCTTCAATGAAGCTTTGGTGGCACCAAGAACTCAGCCGAGAACCAAACACAAGCTAACCAAAAGTCCAACAGAAGCTAAACCTATAAACCGCATAGCATAGTGGGAAAAACAACAATAAATAGAGAAGGTTAAATGACCACAATAGCAACACCTGGGGAAAGAAGGTGTGACAAGCACCAGAAACAACACAGACATCATTTGATCCAAAAGGAAAACATGGCAGATCAAACTAGGTGTTGCCAGTCTCACAGATCTCCTTCCACCTGTCGCGGGAACGTCCGTGATAGGTAATGACTAGATACTGTTTGCTAACATCTCCTGCAATGCTATAACAAAATCAAGAGACATGCTCCTACAATGGTGAAACACTGATGCAACAAGATAAATCCTACACATAAGGGTTTTATTGTACTCACAAAATGATAAGTGTCAAGGCCGGTTTATTGGCCTGTATTTGTGGGAGGGGCGATGATGACTATATCTGGCCAAGCGTCTCCTCCCACAGTGTACGTCGTCTCCAGCGTATGGTGTGGGAGCTCTACATACCGTCCTCAGGGAGCAACAAGAGTGCAGCGCTACACGGCAGTTCCAGGCCCCGACTTTCTACGGTCCAGATAAGTAGCTGCCTCATCCAGCAGCATCGTTGCTTTAAGTCTGACATGCTCTTCTCTCCACGCAGCATGACACGTAGGGTGCAGGGCACAGTGTGTGCCCGCACAGGCCGCTGTGCTGTTAGACAGGCAGGGGGGGAATGGGCGGACAAATTAGGCTTCAGCATGTTGTTTCTATCCAGGGGGCGCACAGGTGAATTCACTCAGCAAGGGAGATTAGTAAGGTTCAGGAAGGGTGTGTGTTTAAAAAAAAGAAAAAGAAAAAAAAAATGGGGTGAAATGTCTGAAAAAAAAAACCATACATTTATTATGGGGAAGGGACATTGAGTCTAGTGTTCTAGACAGGGTATGTTAGGCTTCTTAATATGGCTTTAGTGTAAGATTACACTATGTGGAAAGCACGTCACAGGAGTCGCTTACAGGGGTCACGCGACCATGTATTCAGCTCTGCTCTGCTGCTGGCTGTCATGTGTTTTCCAAAATATAGTTCCTCACGCAGAGCTACTAGTGAGGTGGGGTGCATAGGATGCACGGTGTCTGTTTTAGTCAGTCTCTCTTCCCGCACTATTCAGGCATTCACTCACCTCTGCCCCTCGCTCTGACCTGCTGGCTGGGTTTCACAGACACGCATAGTTGTGGCTCTGGCGCCCTCTATGTGGCCACAGCTGGAAGCGTGGGGCAGAGTGTGAGTTCAGGCTCCAGTGTTAGTTTAAAAAAAAATAAAAAATACATATGTATGTGTGTTTAGTTTATATGTGTGTATGTATATATATATATATATGTATAGGGGCACTGTAAGGATGTTGGTCCGCACTGCGGATTCGGCGCCAGATTCCGAATAGGGTTACGCTTGACTCACGTTTTTACACATACGTATTCGACTCGTTATTTCATCAGTTCACCATGATACCACGTTAGTGGCATTGGTAAAGATTAAAGGGTTTCTTGCGTTTATCTCTCCAGGATCAAGTGTTTATACAGGGCTGGGACAAGGTCCACCACCAACAGAGGCTGAGCTGCCCAAGTGCGCCCCCAACTTGTGGATGACACTGCTATGGGGGATCTGTGATGGATGACACTGTTATTGGGGAATCTGTGGATGACTTTCTTTACTCTGGGTCACTGCACGGGCCCTGCTGTGATTATGAAATAGCATATGTTTTTTTAATAGCATCTTTTTATTGGCTTTTCAAAGTGAAACAATAAAACATAACATTACAGCCTCGACAATAGCAGTAACATAGTCCAGAGCTATAGATAAAACTCAAAATAGCAACGAACAGCAAGGGGTAAGTTAGCATTGAGCAGTCAAGAAACATCAAATAGTGACACAAAAACCCCACGCATGAAAGCTCTCAATGGGCAAATCCTGTAAAGTCGCCCACTCACACCTTCACACACACATCATTCACATCCCCATCAACTGAAATCACAACACTCTTGTACCTTAAGGCAACAATGTCTGCGCCTCAATCCACGGGCTCCATATCTTCAGAAAGCAGTCCGGCTTCCCCCTCCTCTCATAGGTGAATTTATACATATCGAGGTCAGAATTAACTATTTGTATCCACTGTTGAAGTGAAGGGGCCTTAGGAGGCTTCAATTTAAAAGGATAACCTTTCTCGCATAGAATAATAATAGTCTATATAACTTCCTGGCATATTTAGTAGGAACTGTTTCATTTGCTATACCCAATAGACTCGTTAATGGGGAACATACATCAGGAAACCCCACTCTCTCATTGATAAGCATGCACTGCCTTCCAGTAATCATATAACAGGACATTTCCAGATCATATGCATAAATCCTGGAGAAGTACCACACCTTGTACAGTCGGAACTGGCAATTTACCCATCTTAAACAATCTCTCTGGGGTGTAATAAACTCTATGTAACCATTTGGCTTGTATCACCTGGTCTCTAGAGCTAACAACCATGGATCTCCAATTATAACATATCTCCTTGACATGCCCGTCTTCAAAGTGTTCTACGTCTCCCTCCCACTTAGCAAGAGAACTATCTATTGGGGAATCCTGCAGGAGAAAGGCGTTATGTATAGGGTAGAGACTGGTTTAACCAGTGTTTGCCGCCTAATGACAGTTTCATATTGGCCCACATCCCAATTTGAGGGGTTCCTACCAAATTATGCGCTGCAGGCATGTCGAGCTGAAGATATCTATATAGACTATGTTGCTGGAGCTAAATTCCTGCTTTAAACTAGAGAATGATTTAAACAGGCCATCAGCATACAACTGATCTAGGTGCAGAAGGCCCATGTTTGGGCCAGAAATCAAACTCTACTAGGGAAAGCAATTCAGGAAGATTCCGTTACCCCACAAGGGCAAATAGGGAGACCAGTCTGCTCCACTCTCATTCACACTCTCAGCTTGCTCCATTTGATCCAAATCTGCCTCACCGCATGCATAGATTGGGTATAAGACAATGCACAGCCGTTCCCTTCCTATAGCTAGATTGGTCAACGCCTCATATGAGCCCACCAGAGCTGCTTCCAGAACAACCTGGGATTACTCCTGTCATGCCTCACCCACCAGGCAACATAATTCAACTGGGCACGACATAATACAGGTACATGTTGGTAAAGCTAAGCCCCTAGTATAAGGCGCCTGAAGGTGCGCTACATCTATTCTGGGTTGGAGTTATTCCACAAGAAAGGGACGATGGATTTATCTAAGGCAGTGAAGTGCTTCTGAGGGAAGTAGTATCGGAGCTGCCCTATAAATATATAGCAATTTGGAAAAGGATCATTTTAATAATGTTGATACGTCCAGGAGGTTGAGAGGTAATTTCCCCAAGCATCTAGTTTCCTGCCTATGTACTGAACTACCGGGAGCACATTAAGCTCATAAAACCTCCCGACCTCCTTGTGAATGACAATCCTAAGCACGTAAAGGTCTCCACAACTTGGAGCCTAGCACTTGAAGATATCAGGGTAGAGTCAAACTCATCAATTAGACAAAGACTAGACTTAGTCCAGTTAACTCGCAAACCCGAGAAGCTACCAAACCTATCTACTATCCTCAAAGAGCTTCTAGTGATTCCCTGGATCTGCCAAATACACCAACATATCATCCGCATATAGCGAGATTTTCTCAGTAATGCCCGCTATATCCCATCCCTCAACACTAGAGTCAGAGGAGATAAGTATAGACAAGGGCTCCATTACTAAGGCAAACAGGAGGGGGAAAGAGGACAACCTGCCTTGTACCTCTGCCCAGAGGAAAGAGTCTGACAAGTATCCATTCACTCAACCCGTGCGGTGGGAGACTTGTATAGAATTTGTAGCCATCGCAGGTATATCTCCGGAAGCCCATCTTACGTATGCACGCCCACATGAAGTTCCATTCGACCGAGTCGAAGGCTTTTTCGTTATCCAGCGGCTAGCACTCGTGCCTCGGTTGTCAGTGAGCTACCTGAAGATTAGTGAAAAGCCGCCTAAGATTAATATCGTGGTCTTCCCAGGCATAAAACCAGATTGATCGACCCCACTAAGGAAAGGATAACCTCCTCAACCGCAACGCCAAGACTTTTGGCCAGGATTTTGAGATCTAAATTCAGAAGTGAGATGGGCCTATAAGAGCTACATAATTCGAGCCTTCCTTTCTTATGCAATATCACAACGTGGCCTCTGAAAAGGAGGTTGGCATATCATTACTTTCTAGTATCACCTTCAGCAGCGTCTTAATCCTAGGACAAGCTCTTTTGAAAAACGTTTGTACCATTCAGCTGGAAAGCCGTCAGGACCAGGCGTTTTTGGTAGCAAGTGCACTGATGGCATGCTCAACTTCCATCTCAGATATTTCCGTGGCTAAAAATCCCTATCGCTACTATCCAGGGATGGGAGATCAATGTTAGACAAAAAGCCTAGGACTTCGCTTTGAGTACTGGTGGTTTTAGAGCGTAGAGCTCAGCATAATAAGAGGCGAAACGATGACATATACCTCTAGGATCCTCAACAAAGTCCCTGAGCGTCCAAAACCTCCGCTACCACTGTTTGTTGGATCTCAGTTTGGCCAAGTACGCCAGGGCTCTACCACATTTGTCTCCATTAGTGAAAATATTATGTCGCTGATTCAATATTTTTTTGGGTATAGTCAGTTAAGTGTAGATTGAACCGTCTTTACGCATCCAGCCACTTTGTGTGAGCCTCTCACTCTGACTAACGACATACGCCTCCTCAGCTACTGTGACTTCCTTCAAGCTTCCCTCTCTTGACATTGAGCTCCTTCCTATGGGTAGCAATCGCTAAAATCAAGCCCCCTCATCACAGATTTAGAAGCATCCCATTCAACTAAAGGATCAACGGAACCTTCATTGCTAGCCCAGTATTCAGTCATAGTGTCAATACAGGTACCCACTACGGACAAATTTTCCAACCACATGGGATTTAGCCTCCACTGTCTGTCGCCTGGAGAAACTGGTTGGAAATGGACAGTAGGAGAGGAGCATGATCCGACACTCCTTGGTAAATAAACACTTGCATGAAGGTGCGGCAAGAGGTCTCTGCTAATAAATGCTAGGTCTATACGCGATAATGAGCCAGTAGAAGAGGAATAGCAAGAAAATTGTTTATCAACTGGATGTAATATCGCCACGCCTCTATCAGGTCATAAGCAGCTGCCCAGTGTTGGAGTGAAGAATTATGGGTAGCCTGGGGATGAAGCCTGTCCGTAGGAGTCGAGGGGGCATTAAAATCACCTAATATGATATGAGGTATGTCTGGGAACATCGCTAACCGCAATAAGCATATCAACAAAGTCTCTACGAAATGGAGGTGGAACATACACACCCGCTATTAAATACTGCATTCCCAGTATACTGGCCTGTAGCAGAACAAACCTGCCTTGTGGATCTATTTGCACTGAAATAATCTGAAACGGAAGTCTCTTGGCGACCAAAATAGAAACACCCGAGCATAATTGAGTACGTGGCATGGTACACAGGACCAAGCCAAGGACGCCGCAGAGCAAGCACCTTATGGCCCTGAAGGTGCGTCTCCTGCAAAAGAATAATGTCTGGATCATACCTTTTCAGGTAATCAAATACCAGGGACCTCTTGACCTTATTATTCAGGCCCTGACATTCCAGGAGAGAAGCTTAACTACCATTTATCCCTTCAAATAGGTATATGCCAGCAACTCCAACCGATGGGGGAACCATTCACACACACATGCACACACACACTCCAATCAAAAAGGGAACACTAAAATAAAGTCCCATGACACTATAACTGAAGTGCCTTTTCCCGTCCCTCCCTGCCCAGACCTCCCAAACATGGTTGAGCTTTGATCCTAACAAACTAAACTATCAGGACAGCAGAGTCCTCTACTAACTGTACTCTAGATCATAGAGTGTCAAAGAGTTAAACAGTGAGAAAGAACCCCATATACATATATATGGATAAGTAAAGTAAACGATGCAATAACATTAAACGGTGCTCGTTCGTGAGGAGGTCCTGCCCGGCTCAGGTAAGCAAAGAAAACATGACCCAGTCAGCGACGAAGCATAAGGGTCCCTCAGAGAACATCTGTGGGTGAGGCACAGCAATCCTGAAAGAGAAACAACTGGCAGAAACAACAAAACAGTCTCCTTCATGACTACTAACTTCACTTCACGTTGACCCTGGCAGATGCCGAAGGCAGAAAGCAACCATCCCTTTTATTCCTGCTGATTTCTCCCGGGGTGCGTGGTTTAGCGATGGTCTGGCGTCCAGGATCCTGTCAATCCATTCTGAAGCTTCCTCGGGAGTAGCAAAGAAACGGACAGTCTCTCCATCTCTGTACCCGCAGGCGAGAGGGATATAACATGGCGTACTTCACTTGTTTGTCCCGTAATCTGGCCCGAACCTCAGCAAACTGCCTCCTTTTCTTCTGAATTCCGGCGTAAAATCAGGTGAAAAGGACAAGCGGGTGTTTTCGTATGGCACCGCACCTTTTGTCTGGCAGTCAGTAAAATAGCATCCCTGTCCCTGTAGTTAGGAGTCTCATAATGAAGGGACGTACAGGAGAGCCCGGTGGCAGCGGCCTAGTAGGGACCCGGTGAGCCCTTTCAATCACAAAGCTGGCAGAGAGATTGGCTGGGCGTAAAATATCTCTGATTAGTTGTTCCATAATTGCTCCGGATTGGAGCCTTCAGCCTCTCAGGCAAACCTAGGATGCGTACATTATTGCGTCTGCTGCGATTCTCAGCATCCTCTGCTCTGGCATGTAAGATCTGTATCTGCTGCATTAAGCGCCTGGTGTCTGTTTCCATCTTCTTAGATGTGTCCTCCACTGCACTCACTCTTTGTTCCACCGCCGACGCACGTTCTTTGATTTTAGTGAAATCATGGCGCAAGCAACTGAGATCGGATTGCAGGTGGTCGATTTTTGATGATAAGAGCAGTTTGGCAGTCAGCTATCGCTTTCATAATTTGAGATGTTTCAGAGGAGGGCCCAGAAGACTGGGACCCCTCATGTCCCTGTTCCAGTCTGGCTCTATGGCATCCATAAACTGAGCTGACGGATAATGGAGTCACAGAGGGGCCTCTACGGCCCATAGAAGCAGACAAAAAAAGGGGTGAGAGGATATAGCTGCACCTGGGGGACTTATAACAATGCCTTCCCCACAGGTCTTATGGCTGACCCAGAGGACGGTCCCTGCAGCAGCGTCTGCTAACAGCGCCTCCCCCTCCAGCAAAGATGGCGCCTGCCACGTGTCAGGTGAGCGGAGGAGATGCACAGGACTCCGAATCTCCCCCTGCTCAGGTCCCCGGCTTCTCCACTCCCCGGTTCGCACAGGCCTTCTTCACCCCACCGCTACCTCTGTCTGTGCTGCCGGATGCTCTGGCTGCGTTCTCCCGGCCGGGTGCAGTCGCGGTATCTGCAGGTCTTCACCTCCCGCTCCCGTGGGCAGCGCGGGAAGTCGGATGTCGGGAGAGATGCTGCGGGGGTTTCTGCGCTCACCCGATATGTGCCGCTAGTCCGGGGGACAGTCTTCACTGCAGCAGCTGTAAGTACAGGCACAGTGGGGACTCAGGAGCCGGGCTTTAGCTGATGTAGGTCAGGATTCTGGAGGAGCACACCGAACCCACGTCTTCACTCCATGCCAGTCAGGCCACGCCCCCATGAAATAGCATATGTGACCCCCACCTCTTTTATTGGTGGTCATTCAGTAAATTAACCCTGTTTTGGGGGGGGGGGTGGGGGGTGTCTGTGGATGACAAATATGTGTCATCCACAGATTCTCCCCATAACAGGGTTCATTTAGTGAATGACCACCCAAATACTGGTGACCCAATACATGGGAGTTGCATCTGCAGAGCTTTTGTATAATGCCACCCCACACTGTAGTGTCCCCCGCACAGAAGTGTCCACCACACTGCCCCCCACACAGTAATGTCCGCCACACTCCCTCCCACACAGTAATGTCTGCCACACTGCCCCCCACACAGTAATGTCCTCCACACTGTAGTGTCCCCACACAGTAATGTCCGCCACACTTCCCCCACACAGTAATGTCCGCCACACTTCCCCCACACAGTAATGTCCGCCACACTGCCCCCACACAGTAATGTCCGCCACACTCCCCACACAGTAATGTCCACACACTGCTCCCCACAGTAATGTCTGCCACACTGCCCCCACACAGTAATGTCCGCCACACTGCCCCCACACAGTAATGTCCGCCACACTGCCCCCACACAGTAATGTCCGCCACACTGCCCCCACACAGTAATGTCCGCCACACTGCCCCCACACAGTAATGTCCGCCACACTGCCCCCACACAGTAATGTCCGCCACACTGCCCCCACACAGTAATGCCTCCGCCACAGTAGCTGCACCCCACACAGTAATGTCCGCCACACTGCCCCCACACAGTAATGTCCGCCACACTGCCCCCCACACAGTAATGTCCGCCACACTGCCCCCCCACACAGTAATGTCCAGCCACACTGCCCCTCACACAGTAATGTCCGCCACACTGCCTCCCACACAGTAATGTTCGCCACACTGCTCCCCCACACAGTAATGTCCATACACTGCCCCCACATGTAATGTCACGCCACACTGCCTCCACACTAGTAATGTCCGCCACACTGCCCCCACACAGTAATGTCCGCCACACTTCCCCCACACATGTGATACTCCGCCTATCACTGCCCCCACACAGTAATGTCCTCGCCACACTCACCCCCACACAGTGTAATCGCACACTGCCCACACAGTAATGTCCACTACACTCCCCCCACACAGTAATGTCCGCCACACTGCCCCCCCACACAGTAATGTCCGCCACACTGCCCCCACACAGTAATGTCCGCCACACTGCCCCCACACAGTGATGTCCGCAACACTGCCCCCACACAGTAATGTCAGCCACACTGCCCCCACACAGTAATGTCCGCCACACTAGTAATGTCCCACACATTGCCTTCACACAGTAATGTCCGCCACACTGCCCCCACACAGTAATGTCCCACACTGCCCACCACACAGTAATGTCCACACACTGCCCCCACACAGTAATGTCCAGCCACCTCCCTCCCACACAGTAATGTTTGCCACACTGCCCCCACCAGTAATGTCCGCCACACTCCTCCCACACAGTAATGTCCGCCACACTGCCCTCCACACTAGTAATGTCTGCCACACTGCCCCCACACAGTAATGTCCGCCACACTGCCCCCCACACTAGTAATGTCCGCCACACTGCCCCCACACAGTAATGTCCGCCACACTGCCCCCACACAGTAGTGTCCGCCACACTGCCCCCACACAGTAGTGTCCGCCACACTGCCCCCACACAGTAGTGCCCCCACACAGTAGTGCACCCCACACAGTAATGTCCGCCACACTAGTAATGTCCGCAACACTGCCCCCACACAGTAATGTCCGCCACACTGCCCCCACACAGTAATGTCACGCCACTGCCCCCACACAGTAATGTCCGCCACACTGCCCCCACACAGTAATGTCCATCACACTGCCCCCCACACAGTAATGTCCGCATACACTGCCCCCACACAGTAATGTCCGCCACACTGTGATGCCCGACACTGCACCCCTACACAGTAATGTCCGCCACACTGCCCCCCACACAGTAATGTCCGCCACACTGCCCACCACACAGTAATGTCAGCCACACTGCCCCTACACAGTAATGTCCATCACACTGCCCCCACACAGTAATGTCTGCCACACTGCCCCCACACTAGTAATGTCCGCCACACTCCCCCACACAGTAATGTCCGCCACACTGCCCCCACACACTAGTAATGTCCACACTGCCCCCCACACAGTAATGTCCAGCCACACTGCCCCCACACAGTAATGTCCATCACACTGCCCCCCCACACAGTAATGTCCGCCACACTGCCCCCACACAGTAATGTCCACGCCACACCCCCTCAACCACACAGCAGTGCCCCACATAGTAATTTGTCATGCTCTCCCCTCTCGTCATTCTCCTCCCCCTCTTGTCATAATCCCTCTTCTTGTCATGCTTTTTCTGCCCCTGTCATTCTCCCCCATCTTTTCATGCTCTTTATACCCCCCATGTTGTCACAGACTTCATGTAAGGGGCCCGACATTTTCACTGTACTTAATGCCGGGCCCCATCAGACGCTCCTCTCACCTCCATTATGTTCACTGCTCCAGGCTTCCGGGATCAGGCCCCAGCGCTGCCACACATTAAGCAGGTGGGCGGAGCCTACCGGAGGTCCGTTAGGCTCCGCCCACCTGCTTACTGTGTTTCTAGTTAGAGGCAGCGGGGCCTGATGCTGGAGGCCTGAAGCAGTGAACATAATGGAGGTGAGAGGAGTGCTCTGACGGGGCCCGGCTCAGGAAATGACAGGAGGGAACGCTGAGCGGTTCCCCCCTGTCAGTCCCTCTCCCTCTGGCCGGCCCCTGTCTGCGCCCTGACACTGGAGCGCCCTGAGGCTGGAGCCTCCCCAGCCTCTGTGTCGGCCCGGCCCTGGTTTATATATACGTTGATGATCAGGCGATTGCTGACTTTCCATGTAGGACCACTTTCTCAGGCATTGGTATGGTATTTCTCTTTTATTCCAGAGGTATACAGTAATTCTCCTAGTTTCCTGAGGTCACGTCGAGCTCAGGTTTTGCTGCCATTTTTGGCCCCCACTGGCTAGCTGGTGGGTGGACGAGTGAGGTTGGTTAATCCCAGGTTCCACAGATTTCAGCATTGTTTGAGCTTTATCCTATAATGGAAACTGTGCATGCAGGGGGTCGGGATGGGCTGGTTACATGGTGTATGTTTATGTCAATGTCGCGGTCATGGATATTTGCTTCACTCGTTACTACACAAATTCATTACACACGTTCATGTACCCGAATCCAAAATATAGCACCTGATGCCCTGTCCCGAGCTAATTCTCTTTCACAAGTTTCCCGAAGCGGATGTCTGCGGTGCCACAATGCCTCGGTACGCTTCACTACTTCCGATCCCATTAACCTGGCTGCAGCTCGCTCGTTGGTAGCGAAATCGCAATTGGAGGTTTGAATAAAGCTCTTTGATCGAGTTTGTTGTCCTTTTTGGCCCCCTTCAGGCGTCCCTTCAGCATCGCAGTTCCGGCATAATTCTTACCGCTTTTAGGTATCCAGTAGGTAGGGGTCATTCCTTCATGTTTAAGCCCCGACCACAAGTGTTAAGGCCGGTTTATTGGCCTGGGTGTCTCCTCCCACAGTGAACATCGTCTCCAGCGTACCCACCCTACCCACCCTTACTTTCACTATCTCACACCAGGGGATGCCCCCCTTCAGGCGTCCCTTCAGCGTCGCAGTGCCGGCATAAATCTAACCGATTTTAGGTATCCAGTAGGTAGGGGTCATTCCTTCAAGTTTAAGCCTCGACCACAAGCATACAAATCATATAAAATGCAGCTCATGCAGAAGCCATCAACATGTGGTTGGTCTCTCTAGCCCAACTTGAGTTTCGCAATTTTTCATTTTCAGGGGCTTAGCAAGAACTTTTATAATGAATCATAGTTCATCCAATACTTTTTAGTTCATAAAAAGCTGCTGTCAATCAGATAATGCTGTTGCTAATGGCTAATGACTAGACATCTTTCACTCACATTTAATGTAATCCTGGACAGAAAGCAAGATACACATGCTTACAATAGTGAAACACCAGTGCAACAGAATAAATACTACACACTTGGGTTTTATTTCCAAAAATGACAAGCTTCAAAGCATATAAAATGCAAGTGATCCCCCAACTAGATTTTCGCAATCCTATTCCTTCCAGACCTAAAGTTACTTTTACACTTGCGTTAAACTTTTCCAGCATTGAGTTCCGTCCTAGGGGCTCAATACCGGAAAAAAACTGATCAGTTTTATCCTAATGCATTCTGAATGGAGAGCGATCCATTCAGTATGCATCAGGACGTCTTCAGTTCAGTCACTGAACGGTTTTTGGACGGAGAAAATACCGCAGCATGCTGCAGTATTTTTTCTGCCCAAAATTTTGGAACACTTGCCGGAATGCCGGCATTATTTTCCATTAAAATGCATTAATGCCGGATCCGGCCCCAAGTGTTCCGGAAAAACGTATCCGATTTTGCAGTCTGCGCATGTGGAGACCTTTAAAAATGTGAAAAAGATAAATACCGGGTCCGTTTTTCCGGATGACAACAGGAGAGAGGGATCCAGTATTGCAATGCATTTGTGAGACGGATCCGCATTCTGATACATCTACAAATGGTATCAGTTTGCTTACAGATTGCCGGATCCGGTAAAGGAACTGCCTGCTGGAACCCCACAACGCAAGTGTGAAAGTACCTTAACTAGAAATGTTCGTAAAGAATCAAGGTTCATCCAATACTTGCTAGTTTCTAATAAACTTACAGTACATTCTCTCCCCACTGATGTCAGTCAGAGCAAGCTGTTGCGAGTGGTAATGACTAGACACCTTAGGTTCATATCTCCTGCAATCTTGCAGAGAAAGCAAAAGACATGCACCTTCAATAGTGAAACACCGTAGCAAAAGGATAAATCCTCCTCATATAACGCTGCAGGTGGATGCCGAATATAATTAAGGGTGGGTTCATATCACGTTTTATTCCCCAGTTTGATGTATACGTTACAAAAAAAAAAAAAGGACACGAAAATGCAGTACTCCACGTTCTGGTATCTTTTAGAGTCAGATAAAAAAATAACAAAGATAACAACGTATACTTTTTTTTATTTACAATGGTAAAAAAAAGTATATATATATATTTTTTTTACAATGGAACCCTATGCTGAACGAATGCCACAGTAGGGCATCAGTCTGAAGCATCCATTTAAAGTATATCGTTTTTTGTATACGTAAGGGTGGGTTCACATTACGTTTTATGCCTTTGATGTATATGTTAAAGAAATATTCAAAAACGCAGCACACCACATTCTTGTATCCTGCAGAGTCCAGTAAAAAAAAGTATTTTTTTTGCAAATTTTTTTTTACAATGGAACTCTATGATGGTTTTTGTATACATTAAACGGATGGGAAAAACGTGATGTTAACCAGGCAGGTGATACAATTTGCAATTATTTACTGAATAACATTATGATATAACAAATAATGTCACAGGTGCAACCGGCACATAGCTTGAATCTGTCTTCAAATTCTATCTGTGAACGGTACAGTCCCTAGAAACAATATTCAGTTGTCAGAAACAACCACAGCAATGCAAAGCAGTACATATTCGTCTACAGAATACAGTTCAACAGTCTTTATATCAGGTGTCCTTTTAGGTCAATGACTTGGACTCACTCTGTGTTTCAATACAGTGTTTGCATTGATATATCGCTGCCCCACTCTTAGAATCCATTCCTCTGCTTAGGGTTGGTAAACAGCTTATGATCTGACTCTGTAGTTTGACTTTAGCTGGCAGTCTTCTGACCAGATCTCAGATTGCACAGTTCTTTCTACACCTACGTAGAAACCTCTGCTTCTTCCATTTCCCTGTCCAGGACATACAACGGACTCTCTAATACAATGCAGCAGCATCTATCCCAGTGCAGGCTCAAAAACCTCCCCCAGCTGTCTCCTGAACTTTGGTTTCATCTCCCTTTTACTGACACTCAGCACTGAGACACTGTAGCAGACTCTGCATGCTGGATAAGTACAGCTTTTCTGGGGGTTACACACACTGGGGTTTTATTGAACTCACAAAGTGCGAAGCATTTTGCGCGTTTTTGAGACTGAAAACGCGCGTTCAAACGCGCATTTATGAATTTGCAACATGCTGGAAAGGCCAAACCCCAGGTGCTAGGCACATACTCAACACAATCAACATGTGCTTAATCCCGCCTAACTCGAGTTTCACAATCCTGTTTCTTCCGGGGTTTAGACTGGGTTCATATCTGCGTCCTTAATTCCGTCGGGGGTACAGACTGCTGGGGAATCCACTGTATCCGGCGTACATGCCGGCGCTTAGCCGGACAAAAAATGCTACATGCAACAATTTTTGCCCAGCTAAAAGCACATACACCTATAAGCAGCCAGATCGCCGCCGGATCCAATTACACTGAATGGTGATCCGGCGGTGTGCGGTGGTATTTGGCTGTAAAGTACAATAAACTCTTTTTTGGAAGGAAACTGGCTAAAGCCTCATTCACACGTCAGTGTCTTACGGACGTGTGCTGTACATGTTCTCCACA
Source organism: Bufotes viridis (assembly GCA_033119425.1). Lineage (NCBI taxonomy): Eukaryota > Metazoa > Chordata > Amphibia > Anura > Bufonidae > Bufotes > Bufotes viridis. The sequence continues at coordinate 68,812,108 of CM065591.1, forward strand.
GACAGTACACGTCCGCATTCATTTTAATGTGTGTATTTACACATCAGTGTTTTAGCACGGTCCGTGGATTCGTGTTTTTAGCACGGATGCGTGCTCTATTTTTTCCGTGAACAAATATAATAAAAAATTTTCAATCACGCCCATTATAGTCTATGGTTCGGTGAAAACCACGGATACCATCCGTGTTGCATCTGTGTTTCACAGATCATTAACGCTGGGTTCAGACCTGAGCGTTTCTGAGACGCACGTCTTCCGCGCGTTTTTGTCGCGCATTTTCTGCGCGTTTTTGTGCGCTTTTTTGGCAATAGTAAATGTGTGATTGACTGCAGTGTTGTCCAATGACCAAATATCCCTGTCTATATGAAGTTTGGCCAATCAGAGTGCATTATGCAAAAACTGTGCCTAGCACCTGGGGTTTGGCCTTTCCAGCATGTTGCAAATTCATAAACGCGCGTTTTCACGCGCGTTTTCAGTCTCAAAAACGCACAAAATACAAGCATTGCGCGTTCCCATTAAAGTCTATGGGCCAAAACGCGTGACAAACGCCCCAAAAAAAGCTCAAGTACTTGTTTATGCGTCGGGCGTTTTTCAGCGCGTTCGAACACGCTGTAAAACGCGAAAATGTGAACCAGTCCCATAGGGAAGCATTAGTTTGCATCGGTTATGCGTTTTACAGCGCGTTCGAACGCGCTGTAAAACGCGCAAGTGTGAACTGAGGGTAAGAAGAGATTCTTTGAAAATTATTTTTCAGCTGTTCAGTGTCAGTGAAACACGGATGCGACATGGATAGCAAAAAACGGACACACGGACCCAACACGGATCCTTCACGGACAGCTTCACGGATGCATCACTGACCACCTGCTCACGGATTTGAGCATGGACACGGACGTGTGAATGAGGCTTAAGGCTGGGTTCACATATGTAGTTTTGTCTCTGGCAGTCTGTTGTGGCGGAGGAACAGACTGCCAGAGACAAACCCACAGATGTGAACCCACCCTTAGGCCCCTTTCACACGGGCGAGTTTTCCGCGGGTGCAATGTGTGAGTTGAACGCATTGCACCCACACTGAATCCAGACCAATTCATTTCTATGGGGCTGTGCACATGAGCGTTGTTTTTTTACGCATCACTTGTGCGTTGCGTGAAAATCGCAGCATGCTCTAGTTTCTGCGTTTTTCACGCAACGCAGCCCCCATAGAAGTGAATGGGGCTGCAGGAAAATCGCAAGCATCCGCAAGCAAGTGCGGATGCAGTGTGATTTTCCCACATGGTTGCTAAGAGACGGAACCCGATCTTTATTATTTTCCCTTATAACATGGTTATAAGGAAAATAATAGCATTCTCAATAAAGAATGCTTTGTAGAATGTGGATTAAGGGGTTAAAAATAAAAAACTTAACTCACCTTAGCCACTTGATCGCGTAGTTGGCGATCTCTTCTCTCTTCAAGCATTAGCTGCCGGCTAAAGGACCTTTGATGACGTCACATCACATGGTCCGTGATGGACCTCACCACTAAAGACATCAGAATTTACAAGTTCACACTAAGCAGTTTACATACATACTGCACATAAAACAGTTAATCACTACAGCATCACTTCTACACAGTTTCATATTTATGTAAGAATAAAAGAGATTCTATAATATACCCTGTCTAAGGCTACTTTCACACTTGCGACCGGAACTGCCCGCCGGATCCATCTAACCGCATGACAACTGAAATCAGTTGTAGACAGATCCGGATGCGGATCCGTCTTACAAATGCATTGCAAGTGTGGATCTGTCTCTCCGTTTGTCCGTTTGTCATGCGAAAAGACAGATCCGTCTATATTTTTTCTCACAGTTCTAAAGGTCTGCGCATGCGTCGGATGCGTCAGATCCGTCGTTCCGGTATTTTTAATGATGGATCCAGCACTAATGCATCTCTATCGGAATTAATGCCACATCCGTCATTCCGGCATGTCTTCAGGCATTTTGGCTGGAGATAATACCTCAGCATGCTGCGGTATTATCTCCAGCCAAAACGCCGTTCAGTGAATGAACTAAAGACATCCTGATGCATCCTGTACGGAAAGTACCCTAAAGCAGAAACATTTCATCACAATTAACATCATACTTTATACACATCTTTTTGGCAATTCGGTGTTGCCAAGATCTAGAATGGGTGCATTCTGTCTGCAAAACGGATCAAACTAGTGCATGCCCCAGTATACGCATGCCTGAATACACATGTGCAATTCAATGGATCTGTGTGCTGTCAGTGGAGAACTTTACATGAGGCTTATGAGCAGGAGCTTATTATTACTGTATACTCCAAAAATGTTGGTACTGCTGATTATTGGTGCTGTGTTGGTACTATGTGGTTTTAGCTTGGAGATCCTTTTCACACGGGCCAAGGATAGGGACAAATATTGGTTCCTGATAATTGCCTTGTGTAAATATACTTCTGATCACCTGATGATCGAGCAAAAGCTTGTTCACTGGGTGATTATATCTTTTATGTGGCACATAAAATCCTTGTTTATTGGCAGCACGTCGCCCTGTGTAAACAGGTACATGCTGCCAACAAACAAGGAGACATTATGGGGATGAACAATCATAGTAATGACTGTTCAGCTCTGATCATTGCTGCATGTAAATGCATCTAACTAGAGGGCAATGATCAATAATGAACATTTGGGACGCTCATTTTCGATTATTGTCTGCTCTCTCGGCTGGAGTAAAAGAGCCTTAAAGTGCATACTATTGTTTGAAACAAGTCAGCTGTTTGCAAGGGGGTCTTGGGAGCTGGATATGGGGGGTAATCAGATTAAGGGTCTTGACGCACAAATTTGCACTGGCATTTTTTACCATCTGCAATTTTTGCAGAAGTTTTTGTTGTAGTTTTTGATGTGTTTTTTGCAAACAGATTATCTTACCACAAGCGTTTTCTTCAGTGAGTTTTATCTTCCTATACAGAAGGTGATTTCAAAACACCTGAAAAACATCAAGAGCCCCAGCATGCTGTGTTTTCGAAAAAAAATTCTACCTAATTAACAATAAAGACAGTAGCAAAAAAAGCTTGTGTATCCTGCTTTTCATATTTCCCATAAACCTACAGTTAACATTTGAAGCTGCAGTTTTTCTAGTAAATGTACCAAAAAACACAGGTGCAAAACAACGCAAAAACTGCAGAAAAACACCAGCGAAAACCTACATGTGAACCCACCCTAAAAAGATAATTTTGTTAAAATTTTAGTCAAAAGGTGTTAAAAATAAATGAAATCATTACTCACCTCCACTGATCCCCTGCCTCTGCTTTTCTGGCACTTCTCCAGTTCCCACTGCACTTCAGCAGGGACTGAGCAGGATCAGAATGTCATTAATTAATGATTCTTTTTAATGTGTACCCTTTCAGTTCCCTATTCATAAAAATATATCTGCTAAAGTTTTTTTTTAAAGAGGGGTAGAGAGGTAAAATGTGATATCCTTACAAGTTAGTATAATTCTACTATTCACTGATCCAGAATTTTCAATAAACTGGCAACTACTGGGCATGATTGATGCTGGATTAAAGGAATTTTACTATGTATTCTAAATGTAAAATTCTGAATGAGATGATTGGTTAAATTCCCTAGTAAAGTATTCTTCAAGGTACAGTTTATTTTAGTAGAAATCTAATAGTGATTGGACATGTACCTACCTTTATTTTACCGACCAGTGTCTTCATACATCCAAATGCAAAACACTGATTTTGTCAGTGCCTCAGATAATCACCATTCACTGCCTGCGTGCATCATAGTCCCTTGGCAACTGACTGGTCCTACAAATGCAGAGCCCTGCACATTATTCCGATAGAAAGCAAGCAGGAGAAAAGCTTGGCTTGATGTGCTCTCAGCAGCAGTACACAGTTTGTCCAGCAGAGGGCTTCTGTCATTTCTCTGCGCACACCTCGCATTAGAGAGCACAGCAGCACTTACAAGGCTCTCCACGTTACATTGCTTTATAGTCCAGTGCAAGCAGGTGGACGGACTCATGCAAACCTCAGGATTTCTTCCTTTAGAAAGTGTCCAAAGTCTTCAAGAAGCTGTTGTGAATTCTTCCGATAGTGCATCACACAGACTGAGCTCAGAAATGGAGGCAAGGTATGTGTAATCCACTCCAGTATATACTTTGGCTTGTATTAACTGTTTCAAGGAGTTTGGAAGTGTAAGGAATCACAAAGGAGAAGAAGTAATGTCATAGGATCACAGAGGAGCCTAAGAAGATACACAGGATCATTGAGGCAGTGAAGGATCAAAAGCAGAGGAAGGGAAGACCCCTAAAATGTGAATCCTCCTCAGCTCAGCAAGATTTAATGGGCTGACAGTGAAGATAACAGAAGACCAGAGTCCCCAACTTCACCTGGTGCCTCACCACAGCCTGACCATGAGCCCTGAAAACTGCCTGCTGCTGGACTTTGAAGGGGACAACTTTGCTCTCATCAGCTCCTGTGTGAATCAGAGCTCCAACCATTCTGCTGAAGACTGGTTCTACCCTGGGGTCACCTATGCCATCGTTCCTATTTATGGGCTCATCATTCTTGTGGGACTTGTTGGGAATGTGACCTTAATCAAGATTTTCTGTACTGTAAAATCCATGAGAAATGTCCCTAACCTGTTCATCTCCAGCCTGGCTTTGGGAGATCTCCTGTTGTTGGTTACTTGTGCCCCTGTGGATGCCAGCAGGTACCTGGCAGATAAGTGGCTGTTTGGCAGGGTGGGCTGCAAGCTTATTCCTTTCATACAGCTCACATCTGTTGGGGTATCAGTCTTCACCCTGACTGCCCTCTCAGCTGACAGGTAGGTATGCAGCTATTCTTTCCAGAGGAACATCTGTAGACCAATGCATTTTATGTTATAGATTTTTATTATTGTTTCTTTGTGTTGTATCTATCTATCTATCTATCTATCTATCTATCTATCTATCTATCTCATATCTATCTATCTATCTATCTCATTTCTATCTATCTATCTATCTATCTATCTATCTATCTATCTATCTATCATATCTATCTCATATCTATCTATCTATCTATCTATCTCATTTCTATCTATCTATCTATCTATCTATCTCATATCTATCTATCTATCTATCTATCTATCTATCTCATTTCTATCTATCTATCTATCTATCTATCCATCCATCTATCTATCTATCTATCTATCTATCTATCTATCTATCTCATTTCTATCTATCTATCTATCTATCTCATTTCTATCTATCTATCTATCTATCTATCTCATATCTGTCTGTCTATCTATCTCATTTCTATCTATCTATCTATCTATCTATCTATCTATCTATCTCATTTCTATCTATCTATCTATCTATCTCATATCTGTCTGTCTGTCTATCTATCTATCTATCTATCTATCTCCTATCTATCTATCTATCTATCTATCTATCTATCTATCTCCTATCTATCTATCTATCTATCTATCTCCTATCTATCTATCTATCTATCTATCTCCTATCTATCTATCTATCTATCTATCGTATATCTATCTATCTATCTATCTATCGTATATCTATCTATCTATATATCTATCTATCTATCTATCTATCTCATATCTGTCTGTCTATCTATCTATCTATCTATCTATCCATCTATCTATCTATCTATCGTATATCTATCTATCTATCTATCTATGTTAATATATAAATATAATAATATTGTTGAATGGATATCTTTTTGCCAAATCTGAAAATTCGGTCATGACTGCAGCTAACCATAGTATCGGACGTTTATTTTGTCACACTTCCAGGAAGATGAGACATGGGGGGTTGTTTGATAGGGTTCTCTTACTTTAGAACTGATAATCAGTCTCTCTGTAATGTAAAAATAAGTGTTGAGAGAATCCAAGTATGCAAAGTGGACTTCAATCCGAATTTCAGGAAAAATTCCATTCGCTACGAAGCTCAATCTCCTCGGGCTTCGTGGTAACAAATAATTTTTTCCTAAAATGGTGTATGAAAGTAAAAGAAATTATACTCACCTCATCCGTTTGATCATGGAGAGGCTGTCCGTTCCCATCTTAATTGAAGAAATCAAACTGGGTGAGCGTGATGACCTCATCATGTGATCATGTATCACTGCGCGTCCAGCGTGATCACGTCTTTTGCCGGATTTTCTACAACTCAATATTACCCCAGAGCATCTGAATGTTAGTCTCAGATGCCCTGATCAGCCTTGAACACTGCATCTAAGGGGCTAAATGACAAGTGGGGGACATGATCGCCGTTCCCCATCATTGCGCCCGCGACATACAATGTAAAGCGATTCATGATGAAGTAATTTGTCAAAAATCTAATTTCTTGTCACAGTTCAGCAAAGCTGCTGAATCAAGTTTTTCAAAACTTCACTCATCTCGCTTCATCATCCTGAAAAAAATTTGCTCTGAAAAGACTTTATTAAGTTACGTGGCTTCATTAAATCGACTGGTGACCCCCACTCTACAATTTGGTGACCCCATATCCCAATTTCCTGGACTCACTTGAGAGTGACCTGGGAAAAGATGGACATTAGGGCTCATGCACACGATCCTATGTATTTTGCGGTCCGCAAAATACGGATCCGCAAGAAAAAAAAAACGGATGACTTCAGTATGATGTCTTTGTTGCATCAGTTTTTATTTTTTGGCAGATCCTATGTTCTATTTTTTTGCGGAACCGACTTGCAGACATACGGAAATGGAATGCACACGGGGTCATTGAAGTAAATGTTTCCACATACGGGCTGCACAAAAAACGGAACAGACAAGGAAAGAAAATACGGTTGTGGGGAATGAACCCTAAGGCCTCTTTCACACGAGCGTGTCCGGATTAGGTCGGATGCGTTGCGGATGCGTTCAGTGAAAACTGTGCGATTTCACAGGCAAAGCCATTCAGTTTTGCCTGCGATTGCGTTCAGTTGTTTAGTTTCTCCCGCGCGGGTGCAATGCGTTTTGATGCGTTTTTCACGCGCATATAAAAGACTGAAAGTTTGCAAACAACATCTCCTAGCAACCATCAGTGAAAAACGCAACTCACCCGCACTTGCTTGCGGATGCAATGCGTTTTTCATGCAGCCCATTCACTTCTATGGGACTAGGGCTGTGTGAAAAACGCAGAATAATGACCGTTTTTTTTATGCTGTCCGCAAAAAGGGGTTCCGTTGTTCAGTGATCCATGTCCGTTTTTGCCTTCCGTTGTGGTTCCATGTGTCTTCCGTTTTTTTTAGCGGACATGACCCAAAAGATTTTACCAAAAGACAGGCTGACAATTTTTGCCAAGTGCCTGCCAAGGGATCCGCAAAAAAAACGGACGCGGAACGTGGATGACACACGAATGGCCATCCGCATTTTTTCACGGTCCCATTGACTTGAATGGGTGCATGAACCGTTTTTCACGGACAAGAATAGGACAGGTTATATTTTTTTGACGGACTGGTATCACGGACCACGGATGCGGAGGACAAACGGACAAACTGGGTCCGCAGAAAATCACGAAAAACGGAGCAACGGACACGGAATCAAACAACGGTCGTGTGCATGAGGCCTAAAGAGCATGCTGCGATTTTTACGCAACGCACAAGTGATGCGTGAAAAAAAAACGCTCATGTACACAGACCCATTGAAATGAATGGGTCAGGATCCAGTGCGGGTGCTATGCGTTCACATCACGCATTGCACCCGCGCGGAAAACTCGCCCGCGTGAAAGGGGCCTTAGGGTTATCTCTAACTGAGTTCTTAGGTGTTGAATGGAGATCAAGAAAAAGCACATTTTAATAGACATCCACTGGTGCAGTATAATGAGAGAACCTTTATATGGTGCTATAATGGAACGACATGTCGTATAGGAAGGAAATTATATGAATCATGTACTGTATTCATCCACATTCTATAAAATATGCTTTTATAGATCACCAACATATTATTTGGGTAAGGTATGATTTACTATTCAGTATGTAACACAGTTCTAATGTAACTTGTAAGAAGCTTGAAACGCACACTTTATTGACCCTTCACTCCTCATTATCCTTTCTAAAGAAATCTATTCAAAATGCTCCCTCAATTTAGCAGTGAAACACGATGAACAAGCCTACTTTGATTACCATTATCAATGAATGGGTGCATTTAGAATTTATACTGATACATAGTAACATAGTAACATAGTATATAAGACCGAAAAAAGACATTTGTCCATCCAGTTCGGCCTGTTTCCTACAAGTTGATCCAGAGGAAGGCAAAAAACCCCTGTGAGGCAGAAGCCAATTTTCCCCACTTAAGGGGAAAAAAAAATTCCTTCCCGACTCCAATCAGGCAATCAGAATAACTCCCTGGATCAACGACCGCTTTCTAGTAGCTGTAGCCTGTAATATTATTACACTCCAGAAATACTCCAGTCCCCTCTTGAATTCATTTATTGTTTGATACGTTTGTTTTTTATTCCAATTTTTATTATGGCAGCAATATAATTCACAGTACAGTATAGAGAATGCATGTTCTCCTGCAGGAGATCCCTGTCTTCAGTTTGCAAATGTGGAGGACATGAAACTCCACATTCATGCCTTCTTGGATTGTCACTTATTTTGTGACATAATTGAACAATACATTACTCGGCAGTGTCTCGTTTTTGAATTGGTGCACACTAGAAATGATCAAGATTCCTGCGCTGAATGATGTGTCTAACATTCTTCAACTCGTAGGTTCAAGTGTTTGTCGCCTTAGTAAGTTACTTACCTTTCTAGACAGTACTGATGTTAGACATGGACCTCAGCATAGTGCACCCATTAGGAGATCCTCAGTCAGGAGCTGCGGATAGCTGCACAGCAGAGGCTCATTATTCAGTCCAATCATGTTCCTCGTGTCTCCAAACACCAGGTTTAGGATAATGGTCCATATCCAGGCATCATTCAGGATTCTGTGCAAAGGGTTATCACGAGACACTTCCATTCCTGAACAATAAAAGCTTGGGTCCCCAAAGGGATGAGAACATATTGAAAAGATCATCTGCAGCAGGATATCTGTACTCAGTGATACCCTTCAAGTGTCTCACAGCATTAAGATAATGCAGAGAAAAAGTGGCTTCCTTCCAAATCAGTAAACCTGTGGGATTAAACCTGAAAATGTATAGCCGAGGAGCTGTTTGACAGTCTACATAAAACTCTGAGTCAACCTTACAGTTCACGTAGACTTATTCACTGTCCAATTACAGAATATTATTTGTACCTTGTTCTATCACCAGCAACATTATTCTCCACTGCTATGAGATAGGTGCCCTAATATAACTGCAACCATTAGGTGCAATGACGTAGTATTGTATCCGGTCATGTTTCTGTGCTAGGTATCCACACCTGAATAGACATAAATTGCTATGTTTCTAATTTCCTGTGTATGTGTATAAATACAGGTAATCCTTCTCAATACAGTACTTCAGGGAGACTGAAAGACATACAGTATCAGTGTTCTGTAGGTAAATGGTCCCATTACGAGTACTGTATATTGTGGTAGTATTGCCAGTACTGCAAAGATATTTTAAAATATATAATCTGACTGTCTACTTATCTATTGGTCTACTTCTTTCTTTCTTTCTTTCTTTCTTTCTTTCTGTCTGTCTTTCTTTCTTTCTTTCTTCACATGGGTAAATCCATTTGACATATTTCACGGGCTTTGGAGTCCTGCCAAATGTTTTTGTATCTTACAAATGGGGGGTCTCAGTCGTACCACTTAGATCTGCACTAGATATTTGTCTTTTTTGTGCTGCCTATATTCTATCTATCTATTTATCTATCTAGTATCTATCTATCTATCTATCTATCTAGTATCTATCTATCTTAGAAGAAAGCAGCACAGCTCCAAGTTAGTGGGTGATATCACTCCAGTACTTAAGGTTAGTGTCCTGCTAGTTATGTTAAAAAAAAAATGGTCATTCCAAATTTCTTGTTAAAAGAAATGTGATTCTCTTTTTACTATCTATCTATCTATCTATCTATCTATCTATCTATCTAACTATCTATCTATCTATCTATCTATCTATCTAATATCAACTATCTATCTCATATCTTCTATCCATATTCTATATATCATCTCATATCAATGATCTGTATTCTATCTATCTATCTATCTATCTATCTATCTATCTATCTATCTAATCTATCTCTCTCTCTCATGTCTTACTTTTTACCCATCATAAGGGTGGCCGTGAATGGTGTGGCCAAGCTTCTGTAAAGCATGCGGATTACCACTAATTGCCAGGCTGTACCTGTTGCAAGTACAAGTTCCACCCGACAAGTTGCAGTAATCCTCATGTGGTTACTTTGGCTGGGCTACATCTTCTATGGCAGTGATGCTGAACCTTTTAGAGACCAAGTGCACAAACTGCAACACAAAACAGACTTTTTATCGCAAAGTGCTAACATGGCAATTTCCACCTGAATACTACAGTCCAATATAGTTTATGTTCCATGTACTTTATCACTTAGCTATAATAGCCTGCCTGCAATCAGTGCTCTGCCTGTGCTGTTCATAGAGCGCCCTGCGCCGATGAATGGCAGCAAAAGTCTAAAGCATATTGTTACACCTTCGACTTTTTCCAGGGCTTGGGTGCCCACAGAGAGGGATTTGAGTGCCGCCTCTGGCACCCATGCCATAGGTTAGCCACCACTGTTCTATGGTCTATCTATCTACAGTATCTATCTATCTATCTATCTATCTATCTATCTATCTACAATATCTAGGTATATATCGATCTATCTACAGTATATATCTATCTAGTGTATATTTATTAATTAAATGATCAGCATTCACCAGTTGATTTACTGCAGCATCATTAATTCATATCACCACACTTAAACTGCTTAAAAAAGTCTTCCTATTAATTTTCCATAACTGATTGCTACCTCAATAGATAAAGGTCACCACAAAGTAAATATATTATTAATGACCTTCATCAATAAGTATTGTTGGTTGATGAATATTTTACACAGGATTGGTATCAGGATCTGTGTGCTTCTTGGTTATGAATATCTTTAGTATACTTGAAATCCCTTTGTGAAAGTTAAGGAGGAAGGGATGGGCTTTTCTGATGTGTAGAGGAGCAAGTCATAATTAGGTCTCGAGATGAAGTCAATAAGAGGTAGCATGCTCTTAAATGAGATGAAAGCGAATAACTTTAAGAGATGAGACCTAAGATGAAGGAACCTACATAAGTGTTGTAGGTGGAAGATAGGAAAATATCAATAGATGTTTGTACTAAACTATGCTTTATGCTATGTATAGAAGAGAAATGACACAATGATGTCATAATGATGCACAATGATATACACTTATGTCATAAGAAGTCTTAATCAATATGATCCACACGTTTACATACAAATAGAGATTAATGGACAAGATCCAGATACAGAGAAAGAATGTATTTCTTGGTAACACCAAAGTAATGTAGCTGCAAATATTCTATATCTGGGACTAAACCGAATAATACCTTCTAACAAACATTTTCAAAGGTGCCCTAAGGGGTGTCACAAACTCAAGGCAGATGGAGTCATGCTAAAGACGTTGCATGAAAGAATAACTTCAAACATCTCAGGACTGTCACAGGATCTCACATTAACATATGGAGGGTATAATAGACGTACCGAACGGCATTGGGCTGGTTGACTTGCTGCTATAGTTAACCTTCTATGAGTTCATTGGCTACAGGATCTTTCATGGAAGTTTTTTCTTTCCTAAAGTATTTTAGTCCTTGAGTTCCAGTCTAAACATGCCATATCTTTGCTAACTCTGGGAAATAGTGGGTTTCAAGATATTTGAAACCAGTTACAAACAGAATGAGGAAAACCGAGTCTACTGCACTGATTTGTCAGGTCTGTCGCAATTATCCTATGATGAAATTCCTATGCCTGAGATCTAAAGAAAAATGTGTTTATATATAGAATTTATCTGTATGGATTAAACTGTGGTTTGACAGATCAGGTAAGGTTTTTGCAAATTATGAGTAAGGAAAATGTCACACAAGTGTATTTAGTGCAAGAAATATGCCCCATATGTCATAGGTATTTCCCGTCCTGAATGCTGCTCCTATGACATGGACCCATTTGTACTGATGGCATTATGTAGAGCACAATTCATTAGAACTGAGATCAGGCAAGAACACACAGCATTATAAATCATTATAATACCATGGGTCCATGTCATAGGAGCAGTATTCTGGACTGGAAGTACCTCTGAGATACTCCTCGCACTGAATATGCTCATAGCAAGTAGTAGATTAACTATGTGGTGTGTCATTACAAAATGCCCAAAAAAGAAAAACTGTACAGATATTAATTAACACACAGATTTAAAAGAGTTAATAGAAAACTAAAGTCTTAATATAGCAAGGACACTAATACAGTACTTTATAATTAAAGTTGCTCAATTTTTTTTTTTTTATTCGTGTTGGTGCCGATTCTAACAAATCAGTCAGATGATTAGATTCTGGTATGAATAAATTTGACCCAAATTGAAAGTGCTCCAATTGGAGTGGAGATGAAGTCTCCATAGCAGCTGCTATGCCTGCTACCTCGGTAGTTGCGCCATTTTCATTACCATGTCAATGGTGTATTCTGTGTTATTTGCCTATATCTTGGGGTGCATTCGCATCACCATTTATCTTTCCGGTCTTCTGATCCATCAGAAGAAGAGAGAGAGAGAAAAAAATAAAACTGGATCCTGTAAAAAAAACGGATCCTGTTGCATCAGTTATGCATAGGATCCTTTTTTTTACAGGATCCAGTAAAAAAACGGATCCCATTGTATCAGCTGTCATCTGTTTGAGCCATTTCCGTCTGAGATCCGTTTTTCAGATGGAGACAGTACTGCATGCAGTTTTTTCCCAAGTAAAAAACGTATCTCAGACGGAAATGGTTCAAACGGATGACAACTGATGCAACAGGATCCGTTTGTTTTTTTACTGGATCCTGTTTTTTTTCTCTCTCTCTTTTCTTCTGACGGATCAGAAGAACAGAAATCTAAATGGTTATATGAATGCACCCTTAATAGTATATAGTTATTGCTTTTCATTATACTCCTGCCCGCTAACGATAATAAGATAAATACTGATTTTCCTCAGTGTAACCAGTACAAAAATGATCTCTAAATATGTTTTTCCCCAAAATATGTTTTTTAAAGGGACTTAAGAAGAGCAGAAGGCTGGTTTAGCTGTTCACATATTGGCATTGGTAGCAGCTAGAGATATGTAGCTGGTCTTGTTTGAAAGTTGGTGTTCCATTATAGCATTAGATTCACTACATCAGGAGATATAGCTGTTAGAAATTGGGATGGCAGTGAATGCATTTGAAAGTAAGGCCTCATGCACACGACCGATGTTTGATTCCGTGTCCGTTGCTCCGTTTTTCGTGATTTTCTGCGGACCCATTAGTTTTTAATGGGTCCGTGAAAACCTCGGCAAATGCACCGTTTGTCCTCCGCGTCCGTGGTCCGTGATTCCAGTCCGTCAAAAAAATATAACCTGTCCTATTCTTGTCCGTGAAAAACGGTTCACGGACCCATTCAAGTCAATGGGTCCGTGAAAAATGCGGATGGCCATCCGTGTGTCATCCGCGTTCCGTGTCCGTTTTTTTTGCGGATCCCTTGGCAGGCACTTGGGAAAAATTGTCAGCCTGTCTTTTGGTAAAATCTTTTGGGTCATGTCCGCTAAAAAAACGGAAGACACACGGAAACACAACGGAAGGCAAAAACGGACACGGATCACTGAACAACGGAACCCCTTTTTGCGGACAGCATAAAAAACGGTCGCGTGCATGAGGCCTAAAAGTAAAACATTTTTCACTGCTTTCACTCTTGACTTGATTTCTTACAGCTATATCTACAGACGTTGTGGATCTAATGCTATGATATTATCTGAAAGCTTGTAATGTCATCTTTGAAACAAGACCAAGCCCATATCTCTAGTTGCTACCAATCCCAAGATATACTAAATCAGCCCTCCCCTGCTCTTAAAGTGGTTGTGTCACTTCACCAAATGACATTTATCATGTACAGAAAGTTAATACAAAACACTTACTAATGTACTGTTATTGTCCATATTGCTTCCTTTGCTGGCTTGATTCACTTTTCCATCACACTATACACTGCTTGTTTCCATGGTTACGACCACCCTGCAATCCGGCAGTGGTGACTGTGCTTGTACACTATAGAAAAAAGCACTAGCCTATGTGAGCTCCCATGGTCCCGGCCACCAGAGAGGCCCATACTTTTTCCTATAGCAAGCAAGCACAGCCACCAATGATGGATTGCAGAGTGGTCATAACCATGGAAATGAGCAGTGTATACTATGGTGACAAAATGAATCAAGACAGCAAAGGAGGCAATATGGACAATCATAGTACATTGGTAAGTGCCTTGTATATACTTTCTGTACATGATAAATGACACTTGCTGAAGTGAGAGAACCCCTTTAAGTCTGGTTTGCTTTTGGCACTTGGAACAGCAATGCTCGCCCAAGCCGGGCACTTGGCAGCTGTTTTCCAGCAAAATAAAAGCTCTTTTTGTGCATGGAATAAAGACACAAAGTGCACACGGGTATGTTTGAAATGCATTTGCAATCTTCTGTGGGGCAATGCTGTTAGTAATATCAGTGAAAATGATATGACAGACTCGCTTTAAAGACTTGATATAAATAATAGGCCATTGTTTAACAGTACATTTCTTTTTATAGAGAGTCTGTCAGCAGTTTTGAGCCTTTAATACTGCTGACAGCGCTCTGTAGATCACAGGGAGAGTGGTGCAAACATATCTAGAGAGATGGCTTTGCACTTTGCATGAAAGTGTTATATCAGTGTTTATGTTCCCCGGGTCACAACCACAAGTGCCCACGAGATGGTTCCTTCATCTTCAGTTCTTTGATCTCACTGCACCAAATGCTTCCTGGCCTCTCCATTCTGCTCTGTGTGACAGATCTAGTGGTCTGATTGGACACCAAAGCCGTCACTCAGAGAACAGGAGAGGAGCCAGGGAGAGTTCAGTAGAGAGAACCCAGGGCACTGAACATGAAGGCTCCACCTCCTGGACACTAAGGATCTTGGCACAGGGGAGTTAAAAACATTGATATCCCGATCATGCAATTTGTATGACCATCTTCACCGCTCTCCCCATAGTCTGTAGAGTGCTGTCAGCAGTTTTGAGTGCTCAAAACTGTTGGCAGACTCTGCTTAAGTCTGCATAGTTACATACATAGCTTAAATGTTGGGTTGTCCACTTAGGCTGGTTTCACATCAGCGTGTCCGGATTGGGTCCAGATGCGTTGCGGATGCGTTCAGTGAAAACTGTGCGATTTCACAGGCAAAGCGATTCAGTTTTGCCTGCGATTGCGTTCAGTTCAGTTTTTTCCGCACGGGTGCAATGCATTTTGATGCGTTTTTCACGCGCGTGATAAAAAACTGAAGGTTTACAAACAACATCTCCTAGCAACCATCAGTGAAAAACGCAACGCACCCGCACTTGCTTGCGGATGCAATGCGTTTTTCACGCAGTCCCATTCACTTTTATGGGGCTAGGGCTGCGTGAAAAACGCAGAATATAGAGCATGCTGCGATTTACATGCGTTGCAGAAGTGATGCGTGAAAAAAAACGCTCATGTACACAGCCCCATAGAAATTAATGGGTCAGGATACAGTGCGGGTGCAATGCGTTCACATCACGCATTGCACCCGCGCGGAACTCACGCTCGTGTGAATGCAGCCTTAGGGTCTCAATTGCTATATTGACTGTGACAATATTTCAAATTTGTTTCATAGAATTTGTTGCATTATCGCAGAGACTTTTCTTCTGTGTGAGACAAGATATTGTTACCAAAGTAGTTCTATAGTACCATCTGTATTATAGCCATGGTCCTCTCTCTACCTTACCTGCCTCTAAACTGTAGTTCATTAGTTTGTCACATTGAAAAGCAATCTCCAAAAGGAAACAAGAACAGGCTGAGCAAAGACCACTTTTCGAATAATCTATTTGCCGGTAAATTGCATTTACAACATTTCTAAGTGCACTAATGAATAGAGCACTTGTCAATATGTGTAATGGGATTTGGTGCATACTCTATAAGTGAGGTAATATTTTCCTCTGATAATTTAATTAGTAGATATTTGTGCAGTGGTAGAAATCCATTGCTGGATTTAAAAGCAACACATTTTACTTATATAATGCTGAGATATCCCGCAGCACTTTACAGATATTATCCTTCTTTGCTGTCCCCAGTGGAGCTCACAAACTAAATTCCCTATCAGTATGTCTTTGGAGTGTGGGAGGAAACCGGAGTACCCAGAGAAAACCCAAACACCGGGAGAACATACAAACTCCATGCAGATGTTGTCCTTGGTCAGATTTGAAACTAGAAGCCCAGCGCTGCAAGGAACCAGTGCTAACCACTGAGCCACCTTGCTTATTCAATGTTATATTGCGCCTAGGCCGTTACAGTTAGTTTCTGCACATACATTATTGTTTCAAAATCAGAACTTAGGTTTGTGGCATGCTCCGCGGTCATTAACGAGTTCGGATTTTGAAACATTAATGCATGCGCAGAAACTAACTATAACGACCCAGGCACAAGATTAAACAAATCTCGCGTTACTGGTGGCGATAAGAAGATTGCCTCAAGGGAGCCCATACATTGTAATGCTGTACGGAACGCATATCATGAATAAAGTTTGGGAACGTATGAGGTTCGGACAGAGCAGTCTGAACTGGCTACATTCAACACTATCCAATACTACTGCCAATCCTGTCCCCACCAGTCGCTGTTCACCCACTGGTCATGTGTCGTGTGTTATCTAGCATGTCACCACTGTAGCTAAAAACTGGTCTCAGAGGTATCACCGCTGAGATCAGTGGTAAAACATTTAAAGTTCTTTGAATAAATAAAATATACCAGGCATCCTCAAACTGCGGCCCTCCAGCTGTTGCAAAACTACAACTCCCAGCATGCCCAAACAGCCTACAGGTATCAGCCTACAGCATGGCATTGTGGGAGCTGTAGTTTTACAACATCTGGAGGGCCGCAGTTTGAGGATGCCTGCCTTATACCATAGCAGTGCCCCCAATCCCCTAATCCTTCAATAGTTGTTGGCCAAACGCTCGTTAGGCCGATAGGTATCTCTGCCGACTCTTCCATACACATACATAATCAGTTCAGCCAAGCATGTAGGTACTTTTCTTAGAGAGAAAGAAAAATATACTGCCAGACATTTCTGGAGGTGGCTTACATAAAAATGTAACTTGCCTGATCTTACCCACCATCATCTGTCACAGAGAAAGTCAAGAATGCCACATACACATTAGAATGTCGGTTAATCCCAGAGAAAATAATTTGTCTGACAATACACTAATGTGTATTGGGGCCTTAAACATCTATTATTAACAGTAGATATGTGGTAGGTGTTGACCATGTATAGATGCTGGGACCAGATCTTGAGGACCATTATTGTTGAAATCATTATGAATTCTACAGTGTACCAGCAAAATATTGAGAAGGTCTGGTAATCAGCTGAAGATGAGGCATGGTTGGGTTATGTAGCAAGACAATGATCTAAAGCACAATAGCAAGTCTTCATATAAAGGATTATGTTTTAATTGTGGGACGTCTTAGACTCAAGTTTTGACTTGAGGTAAGATGTCAAGGAACGTGTTAATACAATCACAGATTTCTAGTGAACATTTCAAGACAAGTTTCAATAAATCTGTATTTCAATAATTTATGTAAATTTTGGTGACCCCAGATGTTTGTAAAATGAAAACAGGTGTTAGGTCTGTAACCAGATACACCGACTGTAATATTCATTATTTAGTTATGAACACAATTAGGCTACTTTCGCACTAGTGTTTTGGATTCCGTTTGTGAGATCCGTTTCAGGGCTCTCACAAACGGTCAAAAACGGATCAGTTAAGCCCCAATGCATTCTGAATGGATAAAGATCTGTTCAGAATGCATCAGTTCGGCTCCGTTCCGCTTCTATTCTGTTTTGGAGGCGGACACCAAAATTCAGCATGCAGCATTTTGGTGTCCGTCTGAAGATGTGGAGCCTAACGGATCCATTTTTAATTACAATGTGAGTCAATGGGGACGGATCCGTTTCCAATGACACAATGTGGTGCATTTGAAAACAGATCCGTTCCCCATTGACTTTCAAAGTAATTCAAAACGGATCCGTTTTGGACTTTGTCATTTTTCTTTAAAACTAATGCAAACGGATCCGTTCTGAATGGATACAAACGTTTGCATTATAGGTGCAGATTCGTCTGTGCAAATAAACAGACGGATTCGCACCAACGCAAGTGTGAAAGTACCCTTAGCTGAAATGTCAAAATCATTTCACCCTAAAACTAAGAGCACAGATGCTGTTTATTTCCTTGTCCCTAATGTACAATACATATAATGAATCCATACACAATAATGTCCATATTTAACATTTTTAAACTCTTTATTGCCTTTGTTCTTAAAGGGAACCTGACATGATGAAAATGCAGTGCAATATGAAGGCAGCATGTTACAGAGAAGAAGGGGATGAGAGGATAACTCCTCATCTATTCAGTTACATCTCTGCTTATTCCGGGTTTAGGAGTCCAGTGGGCGGTCCTACTCAATGATTGAGAGTTCTCTGTATGCATGCATCACTAAGTACGAACACCCAATGGTCTTCTAAAACTGAAATAAGCAGGGATTTGAATGAATAAATGGCAAGTTATCTGTCTAATAAAACTATGCATCAATCTGCTCAACACCTACTGCTTTATAACATGGTGCCTGCAGATGGGACTGCATTTTCAATGTGACAGGTTTCATTTAACCCCTTCGTGCCATCCACCTTACATATACAGTGAATGTTGGGTCTTTAAACATGGGGCATGCTCAGGAGCTGAGTGGGCGCTATATCCATTGGGTGCCTGCTGAGTCTGTGATCAGAGACAACTCAGATCATAGATTTTTAGACCTTCATATGTTATGGTCAAGTGAGATCATGGCATCTGAGGGGTTAATTACCAGAAATGTGCTGCTCTTGGTAACTTAGCAGACCCCTCAGTGCGATCACGGGAGCTATTCAGTTGCTATGACAGCCTGCGACTTGTAAAGGTTCCTATGCTTGCCATTGTAAAGTTCAAGAAACAAATCAATTTTACCATAGACTGTAAGAGTAAACCAATGCAGTCTTTGGTATAATTGATCTAATCATCTCTTGTTCAAACCCTGGAGGAACGAGGGGCTAAAAAAAACAGTAAAAGGAGTTTTTAAAAATAGAAAAAAATCAAAAAGGAATTGGAAATTCAAATTACCCCTACCACCATTTTACAAAAAATTAACTAAAGAATAAAAAAAATTTAACATTGTTGGTATTGCCCTTTCCAAAAATGCCTGTATGATGAACAGTGTAACCCTAAATGGCCGAATTGCTATTTTTGGTTGCTTCCCGCAAGAAATAAAAAGTGATACATGTACAGATGTAGCCACAGTTATTTTGACAGGGTTAATGTGTTAACAAAACAAAAACACAACAAATACAATGAATTGCATTGAAGTAACCATCCTGGGGTGGCTGGTATCAAAATAACACCGACTACATCTGTGGTCTGTACATATCCCAATAGTATTAATAAAAATCTCACCAGAAAAAAAAGATCCCTTGCACAGCTTTGTAGAAGGAAGTATGAAAAAGTTATGGATACTAGAGTATAGCACTGAAAAATATTTCATTCAAAGTTTTTAAATCTCTTTTTAACCCCTTCAGGACCCTGCCACCATTTTTCACCTTAAGGAACAGGCCATTTTTTGCACATCTGACATCTGGTGATAACTTTAAAACGCTTTTACTTATCCAAGCCATTCTCAGATTGTTTTCTTGTTGCATATTGGACTTCATGACAGTGGTACATTTGAGTAAAAAATATTTACCAAATTTATCAAGAATTTGGAAAAATTCACAATTTTCAAAATTCCAATTTCTCTGCTTTTACAACAGATAGTGATTAGGGATGAGCGAACCCGAACTGTATAGTTCGGGTTCGTACCGAATTTTAGGGTGTTCGTGACACGGACCCGAAACCGAACATATACGTAAAAGTTCGGGTTCGTTGTTTGGCGATCTCTATGGCGCATTTTGAAAGCCTGCAAAGCAGCCGATCAACAAGTGTCATACTACTTGCCCCAAGAGGCCATCACAGCCATTCCTACTATTGGCATGGCTGTGATTGGCCTCTTGGGGCAAGTAGTATGACGCATGTGACCCAGCCTCTATTTAAGCTGGAGTCACGTCGCACCGCACGTCACTCTGCTCTGATTAGTGTAGGGATAGGATGCAGCCGCTGTCAGGGCGAGATTAGGCAGGGATTAACTCAGAAAAAAACACTTAATGAAGTGATCGATCTACAGCTGTGAATCATACAACTTCTGCTAGTTAATTGCTCACTGTTTTCAGGCTGCACAGAGCGTTTTTCTGTCACTTTTTTCTGGGGTGATCGGTGGCCATTTTGTGTCTTGTGGTGCGCCAGCACAAGCTGCCACCAAGTCCATTAATCCATCGATAGTAGGGTTATTTTTTTTTTTGCTATATCCTACATCAGGGGCTTGGCTGTGCTTATTGTCACCCCAAGGAACTCAGGATAGAAATTTCTATATTTTATTAAGAGGTGAAATTCACTTCAAAATATAGCAATCCCCTAAATCTGTTGTTCCAGCTGTGGCTAGCCAAGTGTAATACTGTCTGGCAAAGAATATATTTTTTTTCTGGGGTAAAATTCAATTTCCAAAATAGCAATACCCTAAATCAGTGGTTTCTGCTGTGGCTGGACAAGTTTTATAGTGTCCGTCAAAGAATATATTATTTTCTGGGCTGAAATTCAATTACCAAAATAGCAATACCGTAAATCTGGTGTTCCAGCCGTGACTGGACAAGTTTCATAGTGTCCATCAAAGGATATATTATTTTCTGGGGTGAAATTCAGTTGCAAAAATAGAAATACAGTAAATCTGGTGTTCTAGCTGTGGCTGGACAAGTAGTTTTATAGTATTCGTCAAAGGATATATTTTGTTCTGGGGTGTTGCCAAAATAGCAATACCCAAAATCTGGTGTTCTAGCTATTGCAGGCCAAGTGTAAATCTGTCCGGAAAAGGGTATATTACACTCAGCGTGCATCTCCAAGTGTATTTCTTTCTGTAAAAGGGTATATATAAAACTCAGTACTTAGTACCATGATTCTGTAGTTTACAGAAACACCCCATTTGTGATTGTAAACTGCAGTACGCGCACACGGCAGGGTGCAGAAGGAAAGGAGTGCCATGTGGTTTTTGGAGGACAGATTTCACTGGGATAATTTTAAGTTGCCATGTCACAATTGAAGTCCCCCTGATGCACCCCTAGAGTAGAAACTGCAAAAAAGTGACCCCATTTTGGAAATTACGGGATAAGGTGGAGTTTTGTTGGTACTATTTTAGGGTACATATGATTTTTGGTTGCTCTATATTACACTTTTTGTGAGGCAAGGTAACAAAAAATAGCTGTTTTAACACAGTTTTTATTTTTTACAGTGTTCATCTGTCAGGTTAGATTGTGTGCTATTTTTATAGAGCAGGTTGTTACGAACGCGACAATACCAAATTTGACAATTTTTTTTGGTTGTTTGTTTCAGTTTTACATACAAAATATATATATATTTTAAATGCTTTATTAGTGTCTCCATATTCTGAAAGCCATAGTTTTTTTATTTTCTGGGGGAGACTGTCTTATGTAGGTTCTCATTTTTTGCGGAATAAGATGACGGTTTGATACTTTTTTGGGGTGCATATGACTTTTTGATCGCTTGGTATTACACTTTTTGTGATGTAAGGTGACAAAAAATGGCTTTTTTGACATAGTTTTTATTTTTATTTTTTTACGGTGTTCACCTGAGGGGTTAAATCATGTGATATTTTTATACAGCAGGTTGTTACGGATGCGACAATACTCAATATGTGTACTTTTTTAAATTTATTTAAGTTTTACACAGTAACAGCATTTTTGAAACAAAAAAAAATCATGTTTTAGTGTCTCCATATTCTGAGAGCCGTAGTTTTTATTTATTTTTTGGGTGATTGTCTTAGGTAGGGTGTCATTTTTTATGGGATAAGATGACGGTTTGATTTATACTATTTTGGGGTGCGTTTGACTTTTTGATCACTTGGTGTTACACTTTTTGTGATGTAAGGTGGCAAAAAATGTTTTTTTTGACACAGTTTTTTATTTTTTATTTTACTGTGCACCTCAGGGGTTAGGTCATGTGATATTTTAATAGAATGGTTGTTACAGACACAGCAATACCTAATATGTCTACTTTTTAAATTTTTTTGACTTTTAACACAATAAAAGCATTTTTGAACAAAAAAAATCATGTTTTGTGTCTCCATATTCTGAGAGACATAGTTTTTTTTTATTTTGTGCCCGAATGCTTTATGTAGGGACTCATTTTTTGCAGGATGAGGTGATGGTTTGATTGGTCCTATTTTGGGCGGCATACGTCTTTTTGATCACTTGGTGTTGCACTTTTTGTGATGTAAGGTGACAAAAAACGATTGTTTTAGCACAGTTTTTATATAATTTTTTCTATGGCGTTCAGGTGAGGGGGTGGATCATGTGATATTTTTATAGAGTCGGTCGTTACAGATGCATAAATACCCAATATGTCTGGATTTCTTTTTGTTTTCAAATTTTTTTTTTTACAATTTTATGTGCTTTATTTTGGGAAATAAATATTTTTTTTTTTACTTGAAACTTAATTATTTTTTTATTATGAGAAACTTTTTTTAACCTTTTTTTTTGTCCCACTATGGGACTTCAACTTCTGGGGTCTGATCCCCTCTGCCATGTATTACAATATATCCTGTATTGTAATAGATTACATGTCAGTTTATATGCTGACAGTCTGACTGTGAGACCCAACCTAAGGGGACCCTATGGAGATGCGGAGGGCGCCCGTACCCTCCGCAAACCCTCTACATGCATACAAGGGTTTTTCACTGATGCCAGCGTATGCAGCAGGGGTCCGACTGTCAGTGACTGCCGGGTCCGTGCCGCTGATCGTACATGTACAGTGCTGGTCCTTAAGTGACGTCCACCAGCGTGGTACATTTAAAATCTACAATGCAGACGATTTACACAATGCATGAAGGAAGCATGAAACCCTTCTTAGATGTAGAACTGTAATGACTGCTAAAACGGTGATACTTAATCTAGTAACAGTGCAAACAGTATAGTCAAACACAAAGGGAGGCTAAATGTCTAAGTGACTTCCACCAGCTCTGTACATGTACGGCGGGGGTCCTTAAGGGGTTAATGTACTAAAACATATGAAAACTATATAAATTTGGTATCACTGTATTCAGACTGCCCCGCAGAAAAATATTAACATGAACCCCATAAAAATTAAACCAATGGCCAAATTGTGTTTTTTTTCCACAATTCAATCCCATTTTGAACTTTTCTATGGCTCTTGGAAGGCAGGGATGAAAAATGAAAACATTTAAATGGAAATAGTTGCATTAGGAAGGGGTTAAAGGAACACATGGGCTCAGCGTCAGACTGAAGTGCCTTAAGTCCACCAGAGGAAATGATTCTGAGGGCCCACCCTATGTGTATACAGGACCTTAAGGGCGCTGTTTTATTAGCTAAATTGCGCAGGGCAAAAGCAATTTCCGGAGTTCCGGTGACAAACCGTGCTCTCTATGGGGCTGCCAGAAAGCCCAGTGACGTCACCGCCACTGATGGGCAGGCTTTAGTGCTGCTCTAGCCTGTAAAACAGCTAGGGCAACACTAAAGCACGTCCGTCATTGCTGGTGAAGTCACCGAACACACTGCCAGACGGAAGCTTCCGCCCGGCAGTGTGTTATTATAAAAAAAAGAGCCCTTGCTTTGCACATCGGAGCATGACATGCTCCGATGCTAACATCAGGGGTGCTGCCTGGGTGAAATTATGGGTATGTCCGGGTTTAGCTCTGATCCTGGACATATCCTTTAAGACAGTTTATCTTTTCTCAGCTGTAATTCATTGTAGATGATAATATCTCCCATAGGTACATCTTGCCCAGAAAATTAAACTTCTGCACAACATTTTACTTGGAGGCACAGATTTATATCCAAATTGAGTTTTGGGTCAAGCCAATTTAAAATAAAGTTTACAATGAAACTTCAGTGGTGTAATGAAGGGAAAAAAAGTGTCACATCCTCTGTGTATCCAAGTCCTACAAATTAGATGGATCTGTGCAAAAGGTGAAGCCACGTGTTCCCTGTCTTCACCGTTGCCATCTTTTTTTAATACACTTTCACAGGAATAACAGAGGAAAGATGCAATGCAGAGCTTTAAAAAAAAAGAAAAAAGAAAGGTCCTGAATTGTTATTACACAATTATTTAATAAAACAGGCATGCCAGCATTACCACGAGGTCCTCTTTAAACTTCATGGATAGGGGATTTGCGAGAGAGGTGGACAATTCGGGCATGGTAGAAAAAGGGCATCGCAAGCAGTTATATAGTCAGTCTGCCTAGGCATAGCTTTGGAGCTGGGCCAGGTACTATAGCACTGATGATATATAGTGATAGATAGATAGATAGATAGATAGATAGATAGATAGATAGATAGGAGATCCAGAAATCTATGGGCCACATTTACTAATCCTATAGATGGCAAAAGCTTCGACCAGCTGTGTAGACCTGCGCCAAATTTATCACAGGGGTTCATGCTGGATGATAAATGTGAGGCAGGAAGAGACACTTTTCTGTAACTTTGTACCAACTATTGGTTGGCTTACATTGCGACAGCTTTTTATGCCAAAATTATGGGACAATTTTGGTGCAAAATGTTGAGTCTTAGGTCCCACCTGTCACAAGTATAGGGAGGGGAAAACACCAGAACACACACAGAAGGAAATAGACAGGAGTCTAGGCCTCAAAGCTAAGGGAGAGGAATGGTGACTTCCTAGGAATCCCTAGACCTCTCCCTGACTCTAAAGGTGGGAATACTCATAAAACGGAAACTAAGCCCTGGAATCCCTGGAATACCCTAGGAGTGTTGGCAGGGAATGAGACTACTGGTTCCTTCCCAGATGAAGGAACCAGCGTCTCCCTAAGGCCTAGAAAACAGCTAACACAAGAGAACAACAAAATGCAAAACAAAATGCACTTAGCCTAAAACAGAATGGAGGAGCAGGAGATCCAAAGGAACAACACACCAGCTCAACCAAGTCCAGCAGGAAATATCAACAGCATGGTAATCAGTGTGAGTCAGAGCTAAATAGGGCCTGAGTTATTACTACAAGCTGCACCTGACAAGAGGTGTGGTCATTACCAAACAACAACACTGCAAGGAGAAAACAGAGAGACTGTCAGATACCCTACGTGCCGTCAGTCTCTCCGATCTACTCAACTCTGTCATGGGAGCGACCGTGACACACCCTCTTCCTGCTAAGTCATACAAATTGGCAAACCCAAGTTGTGCCATAGTACACCAATTTTTACCACAGTTTAGACAGATTCTAGGCACAGACACATTAGTAAATCTGGACCTGTCTTTTTTTCTTCTTGTGGGTATAATGGGGTATTTTTGACCCTTTTACCATATTTTGTATTCTGCACTCTATTGGACTGATTCTTTTTTGTACTATTATTCAGAATTCCTGTATTTGCATTCATTACTTAGAGCTGCTTTTATCTCTTATTCCCAGTTCACCTTCCCAGATTTGTACAGAATGTTTTCCTTTTACTGGGGACCCTGGATTTGAGTACAGAGTATATACCTGGATGGAATACGTGCCCGTCTATTGTGATAGCTAATGTGTGTTGAATGCCTGTGTACGGTACGTTGATATCCTCCCTGCTCCTGCTGAATTAAACATAAACTCCCTATCAAAGAAATTAACTTGCAATTAAATCTGTATATATGGATCGAGGGAGCGTTAAAGGGCTTTTTTTATTTTCGCAGTTGAAAAACACTTTCAGTTTATAGCCTGCTGAGACATAAACGTCTGAATCACTTTGGGGGTTTTACATCGATAAGTGTAGCATATGAGTCATAGCACGATCACAAGGATCCATGTTCTCTGGACAAATGATATATCAGACATTGTAAGAAATCCTGCTGGCAGGGTAACGATGTGTACCGACCGGCATCGAGAGCCTGTTATTCAACCCAGGTGATCAAAATGGAACATGATTTTTCGAAATGCAATGTATTTGTTATTTGGTAGATTTGTGCCAATATGTCCTAGGTAAAAACAGATATTTTAAACGGAATCTCTTACCACATATGTAGCTTGCTATGAATTCATATTACATGCCTGAGGCACTCTTCTCAATAAATTCTAATGGTGTTGGTCCTATTTCCCTCAGTGGCCCTGTTGTGGAAAAATTAGGCTTAAAGGGATTCTGTCACCTGGAAAATCAATATTAAGCCACACATAGGTTCTTCATACCTTCTTTCCATAGGTGTTTTTTACACTTGGATTTCTACCTTCATGAAAATCCTCTTTTAGCTTTATGCTAACGACCCCTGAAGGTGCCCAGAGGGGCGTTATTTTCATTCAAAAAGTGCCCAGGAACGCCTTCCATCCAGTGCCCAGGCCCGCCTCCCCCCCACAGAGCCCCGGCCCGCCCCTCTCTCTGCTCATACTATATGTCCCTGGCATTGCGACTGCCGTCAAGCTCCGCCCCCACTGGCTACGTCACTGGTAGCCGATAACCCCGCCCACTCCTTCCCTCCAGCTTCACTAACATCCACCGAGCCGGCTCCTGCGCTCTTCCTGTTTAACTCAGCGCATGCCCAGTGAAACACTTGAGGTGTAAAGAACACCTATGGAAAGAAGGTATGAAGAGCTATAAGAACCTATGTTTGGCTTAATATTGATTTTCCAGGTGACAGAATCCCTTTAAGGGCATAGCTAGAACTGACTGGGCCTCACAGCACATTTTTTACAGGCCCCCTCCCACCGCTGATATTGATGACCTATACTGAGGACATGTCATCAATAGAAATGAGCGAATTTCAAAAATTCGATTCGGCCAGTTCACTGAATTTTACAAAAAGATTTGATTCGAATCTCGCTAAAAAACAGCTATTTTCTGGCAGAGAGCCTATATAGTAGAACACTGTGCCTTACAGTAACATGCATAGGGAGTCTGCTGTGGTAGTGAAACAATACTGTGAGTCAGTATGACACGCACATGACAGGGGTCGCTCTTAGAATCACTGCACACTTCACTTATTTGGGCAGTTTCGGGGCCAAAACTGACCAAATAACTCAAGTGTTAACTCAGCCTTACAGGTCGATGTTAGCGGCAGGTATAAAGAAGTGTGCAGAGGCCCAAGATCCTTCTGTAGCGTGAAAGAGCGCACTCCTTTTACACCGTGGTCATCTGATTCCACATACAGTGGATATAAAATGTCTACACACCCCTGTTAAAATGTCAGGTTTCTGTGCTGTAAAAAAATTAGATAAAGATAAATCATTTCAGAACTTTTTCCACCTTTAATGTGACCTATAAACTGTAAAACTCAATTGAAAAACAAACTGAAATCTTTTAAGTAGAGGGAAGAAAAAATATAAAAATAAAATAATATGGTTGCATAAGTGTGCACAGCCTTAAACTAATACTTTCTTGTAGCACTTTTTGATTTTATTACAGCACTCAGTCTTTTTGGGTATGAGTCTATCAGCATGGCACATTTTGACTTGGCAAGATTTGCCCACTCTTCTTTGCAAAAACACTCCAAATCTGTCAGATTGCGAGGGCATCTCCTGTGCACAGCCCTCTTCAGATCACCCCACAGATTCTCAATTGGATTCAGGTCTGGACTCTGGCTGGGCCATTCCAAAAGTTTAATCTTCTTCTGGTGAAGACATTCCTTTGTTGATTTGGATGTATGCTTTTAGTCGTTGTCATGCTGAAAGATGAAGTTCCTCTTCATGCTCAGCTTTCTAGCAGAAGCCTGAAGGTTTTGTGCCAATATTGACTGGTATTTGGAACTGTTCATAATTCCCTCTGTCTCAACTAAGGCCCCAGTTCCAGCTGAAGAAAAACAGCCCCAAAGCATGATACTGTCACCACCATGCTTCACTGTGGCTATGGTGGTCTTTTGGTGATGTGCAGTGTTGTTTTTGCGCCAAACATATTTTTTGGAATTATGGCTAAAAAGTTCAACCTTGGTTTCATCAGCCCACAACACCTTTTCCCACATGCTTTTGGGAGACTTCAGATGTGTTTTTTCAAAATGTAGGCTGGCTTGGATGTTTTTCTTCGTAAGATAAGGCTTTCGTCTTGCACTCTATCCCATAGCCCAGACATATCGAGAATACGGGAGATTGTTGTCACATGTACCACACAGCCAGTACTTGCCAGATATTCCTACAGCTCCTTTAATGTTGCTGTAGGCCTCTTGGTAGCCTCCCCGACCAGTTTTCTTCTCGTCTTTTCATCAATTTTGGAGGGACGTCCAGTTCTTGGTAATGTCATTGTTATGCCATATTTTCTCCACTTGAGGATGACTGTCTTCACTGTGTTCCATGGTATATCTAATGCCTTGGACTAATACCGTTTAATAATGAGATCCCTCTGATGCTTTGGAAGCTCTCTGTGGACCATGGCTTTTGCTGTGGGATGCAACTAAGAAAATTTCAGGAAAGAGCAACTAGAGCAGCTGAACTTTATTTGGGGTTAATCAGAGGCACTTTAAATGGTGGCAAGTGTATGCTGACTCCTATTTACCTTGATTTGGAATGTGACTGCTTAATTCCAAACACAGCTACATCCCCAGTTATAAGTGTGCAGACTTTTGCAACCACATTATTTTAGTTTTTGTTGTTTTCTTCTCTCCACCTAAAATGATTTATCTTTGTCTCATTTATTTACAGCACACAAACCTGACATATTAACAGGGGTGTGTAGACTTTTTATATCCACTGTAGATGTCTACAGAACCTGTTCTATTAAACACTTATACAAGTAGAGCCTCCCTGGCAGAGTGGGGAGTGTGTCAGCAGTAAGTTTGTGTTGATGTCACTGATTATTTTGCCCTTCCTCTGATCCATCAGAACAATAACCCCCCAAAAAATGGATCCTTTTTGGTGAGCATCCACCTTCACTCAGTCAGCATTTGGTCGGTAATCCATCAGTATTGCTAAAGCCAAAAAAAACAGGAGAGGATCCAAAACAGAGATGACACATAAATGGAATATTTGCATGTCTTCTGTGTTTTGTACCCACTCCTGCTTTTGGCTAGCAAATCATAAGCCAATTCTGATGGAACCATACAGGCCTTACAGCTGCTACACAGACAGGATCCGTTGTGCATTTCATTTCTCCTTCCTTCTGACATGTCAGAAGAAGGGTCAAATAAATGATGTCAACCTGGCCAAAAAGGCAAAATAATGACCCAGTCATGGAGTTGGGAGAGTGGGAGAACAGCTTGAGAAGTCCACAGAGTGTCCCATTTACATAGTGTTGAGGTGGCAGCATCATGAGGAAGCCACAGAGTGACAAGTTGACATAGTGTTGAGTTAGCAGCAGCATGAAGATAACACAGAGTGGCAAGGTGACATAGTGTGGAGGTGGCAGCAGCATGAGGAGGCCACAGGGTGGCCCAGTGACAAAGTGTTGATTAATCAGTAGGGATGAGTGTTTCGGGTTCGTACTGAATTTTGGGGTGTTCGTGACACGGACCTGGACCCGAACATTTTCAAAAAAGTTTGGGTTCGGGTCCGTTGTTCAGCGATTTCTTCCCGCTTTCTGAAGGGCTGCACAGCAGCCAATCAGCTAGCGTTTTACTTCTTGCCCTAAGAAGCCATCACAGCCATGCCTACTAATGGCATGGCTGTGATTGGCCAAGTGCAGCATGCGACTCAGCCTCTATTTAAGCTGGAGTCACGTAGTGCCGCACGTCACACTGCTCTGATTAGTGTAGGGAGAGGACGCAGCTTCTGTGAGGGCGAGATTAGACAGGGAAAAGTCAGCAAAAACACCTAATGAAGTGATCGATCTACAGCTGTGAATCATTCAACTTCTGCTAGTTAATTGCTCACTGGTTTTTAGGCTGCACAGAGCGTTTTTCTGTCACTTTTTTCTGGGGTGATCGGCGGACATTTTGTGCCTTGTGGTGCACCAGCAAAAGCTGCCACCAAGTCGATCAATACTAGTTTTTTTTTCTATATCCTACATCAGGGGCTTGGCTGTGCTTATTGTCACCCCTAGAAACTCAGGATAGAAATTTCTATATTTTTTTCTGTGGTGAAATTCAATTGCCAAAATAGCAGTCCCCTGAATCTGGTGTCCCAGCAGTGGCTGGCAAAGTTTAATAGTGTCCGGCAAAGGATAGATAATTTTCTGTGGTGAAATTCAATTGCCAAAATAGCAATACCGTAAATCTGGTGTTCCAGCTGTGACTGGACAGGTTACATAGTGTCTTTCATAGGATATATTATTTTCTGGGGTGAAATACAGTTGCAAAAATAGAAATACAGTAAATCTGGTGTTCCATCTGTTGCAGGCCTAGTTTAAATCTGTCCGTAAAAGAGTATATTTTTTTCTAGGGTGAAATTTATTTGCCAAAATAGCAATACCCTGAATCTGGTGTTGCAGCTGTTGCAGGCCTAGTTTAAATCTGTCCGTAAAAGGGTATATTTTTTTCTGGTGTGAAATTCAATTGCCAAAATAGCAATACCATAAATCAGTGGTCTCAGCTGTGGCTGGCCAAGTTTAATAGTGTCCGTCACAGGATAGATTTTGTTCTGGGGTGAAATTTAATTGCCAAAATAGCAATACCCTGAATCTGGTGTTCCAGCTGTTGCAGGCCTAGTTTAAATCTGTCCGTAAAAGGGTATATTTTTTTCTGGTGTTAAATTCAATTGCTAAAATAGCAATACCATAAATCAGTGGTTTCAGCTGTGGCTGGCCAAGTTTAATAGTGTCCGTCGCAGGAAAGATTTTGTTCTGGGGTGAAATTCAATTGCCAAAATAGCAATACTATAAATCAGTGGTTTCAGCTGTGGCTGGCCAAGTTTAATAGTGTCCGTCACAGGATAGATTTTGTTCTGTGGTGAAATTTTATTGCCAAAATAGCAATACCCTGAATCTGGTGTTCCAGCTGTGACTGGACAATTTCCCTGTAACGGATCAACGGGTGTGGACCCGCTGTGCCACTTACCGGTTTGGCTTTGGGCCAAACTTGGTAGCGGAGTCTAAGTGTCCCCCTGGTTTTCACCCTTTATTCTGCTCCAGGATGCGGAAGCTGGACTCAGCTGCAGGGGAGACACCAGGTCGCTACCGCAAGAGTGGTCCCGGTTAAGTGGCAGCTGGCCGGGCAGGCCAGAAAGCCCCGATGCTAGCACCGGGGAACAGGCAATATAGCAGACAGCCGCAGGATAATGCTGAGCTGAACAAGCGGTATAGCAGAGCTAGTGCTGTGAGAACAGCAGAGCTGAGTTAGTCAAGGTGGATCTGGTGTAAGAGACGAGGTCAGGATACAGGCAGAGGTCATAAGCAGGATATCGAATGCAGGAACAATAGGAGCCTTAGCTGTAGGAAGTACAATATTGCGCAGGCATTGCAGGAAGGGGGAAGCACCCTTATAAAGGTGGTGCCTGGCCAGGATTGGAGAGAGGGCGGAATCAGGGGCGTGCATTAACCCTTAAGGTACCACGACGCCTGCGGCTCCTACAAGATACAACAGAAGCTGTCGTAGCCTGCGAGAGTGCAGGAAAGCGGGTCCGAAGCTTGCAGCGAAGAGGAAGAGCTCCGCGTGCAGCTCGACTAAGGTACGTAGTCGGACGCACTGCACGCTGGCGGCTGCCAACTGCCATTGTTACATTCCCTAGTGTCCGTCAAAGGATATATTATTTTCTGGGGTAAAAGTCAGTAGCAAAAATAGAAATACAGTAAATCTGGTGTTCCAGCTGTTGCAGGCCTAGTTTAAATCCGTCCGTAAAAGGGTATATTTTTTCTGGTGTGAAATTCAATTGCCAAAATAGCAAAACCATAAATCAGTGGTTTCAGCTGTGGCTGGCCAAGTTTAATAGTGTCCGTCACAGGATAGATTTTGTTCTGGGGTGAAATTTATTTGCCAAAATAGCAATACCCTGAATCTGGTGTTCCAGCTGTGACTGGACAAATTCCCTAGTGTCCGTCAAAGGATATATTATTTTCTGGGGTGAAAGTCAGTAGCAAAAATAGAAATACAGTAAATCTGGTGTTCCAGCTGTTGCAGGCCTAGTTTAAATCTGTCCGTAATAGGGTATATTTTTTTCTGGTGTGAAATTCAATTGCCAAAATAGCAATACCATAAATCAGTGGTTTCAGCTGTGGCTGGCCAAGTTTAATAGTGTCCGTCACAGGATAGATTTTGTTCTGGGGTGAAATTTATTTGCCAAAATAGCAATACCCTGAATCTGGTGTTCCAGCTGTGACTGGACAAATTCCCTAGTGTCCGTCAAAGGATATATTATTTTCTGGGGTGAAAGTCAGTAGCAAAAATAGAAATACAGTAAATCTGGTGTTTCAGCTGTTGCAGGCCTAGTTTAAATCTGTCCATAATAGGGTATATTTTTTTCTGGTGTGAAATTCAATTGCCAAAATAGCAATACCATAAATCAGTGGTTTCAGCTGTGGCTGGCCAAGTTTAATAGTGTCCGTCACAGGATAGATTTTGTTCTGGGGTGAAATTTATTTGCCAAAATAGCAATACCCTGAATCTGGTGTTACAGCTGTGACTGGACAAATTCCTAGTGTCCGTCAAAGGATATATTATTTTCTGGGGTGAAAGTCAGTAGCAAAAATAGAAATACAGTAAATCTGGTGTTTCAGCTGTTGCAGGCCTAGTTTAAATCTGTCCATAATAGGGTATATTTTTTTCTGGTGTGAAATTCAATTGCCAAAATAGCAATACCCTGAATCTGGTGTTACAGCTGTTGCAGGCCTAATTTAAATCTGTCCGTAAAAGGGTATATTTTTTTCAGGTGTGAAATTCAATTGCCAAAATAGCAATACCATAAATCTGGTGTCAAAGCAGTGGCTGGACAAGTTTAATAGTGTCCGGCAAAGGATATATTTTTTTCTGGTGTGAAATTCAATTGCCAAAATAGCAATACCGTAAATCTGGTGTCCCAGCAGTGGCTGGCAAAGTTTAATAGTATCCGTCAAAGGATAGATTTTGTTCTGGGGTGAAATTCACTTGCCAATATAGCAATACCCTAAATCTGGTGTTCCAGCTGTTGCAGACCAATTGTTAATCTGTCCGTAAAAGGGTAAATTACACTCAGCGTGCATCTCCAAGTACATTTCTTTCCGTAAAAGGGTATATTACAAAAAGTGTTTCATTACAATTGCTGAAAGCATAATCCTGTAAATCTGCACACACTATTGTGCATCTCATAGTGTATTTCTGTCCGTAAAAGGGTATATTACACTCAATGTGTATATACAAGTGCTGAGAGGGTCATCCTCAATAACTTCACACGCTACCGTGCATCTCCAAGTGTATTTCTGTCCGTTAAAGGGTTTATTACACAAAGTGTTAAAATACAATTGCTGAAGGCATAATTCTACATATTTTTTCTACCTCAGGTTCCAGTATCCGCCAGAATTTAGAGCAATATTTGGTGGGGCCCAATGCCGTTCTAAGGATGGTAAGGCCTGAGCAGGTACAGGCGCTAGTCAATTGGGTTGCCGACAGTGGATCCAGCACGTTCACAACATTATCTTACACCCAGTCTTCTGCAGAAAGGCGCCTGAAAACCAAGCCCATCAGTCTTTCACATCACCCCCATGCATATCAGGGAAACTGTCAGAGCCTCAAGTTATGCAGCAGTCTCTTATGCTGTTTGAAGACTCTGCTGGCAGGGTTTCCCAAGGGAATCCACCTAGCCCTTCCCCAGTGGTGGAAGACATAGAATGCACTGATGCACAACTACTGATGTTTCCTGATGATGAGGACATGGGAATACCACCTCATCGGAGTCTGCAAGTCTCTGATGATGACGAAACACAGGTGCCAACTGCTGCGTCTTTCTGCAGATCGAACAGGAGTTCAGGGAGGAAGACTGTGTGGAAGACGGTGCAGGGGACGATGAGGTCCTAGACCCCACATGGAATGAAGGTCATGCCACTGACTTTCATAGTTCAGAGGAAGAGGCAGTGGTCAGACTGAGCCAACAGCGTAGCAAAAGAGGGAGCAGGTGGCAAAAGCAGAACAGTCGCCGCCAAGAGAGTTCTCCTGCTACTGGCCACCGCCACTAGGGACCGAGCACCCCAAAGGCAGCTTCAAGGAGTTCCCTGGCATGGCACTTCTTTAAACAATGTGCTGACGACAAGACCCGAGTAGTTTGCACGCTGTGCCATCAGAGCCTGAAGCGAGGCATTAACGTTCTGAACCTTAGCACAACCTGCATGACCAGGCATCTACATGTAAAGCATGAACTGCAGTGAAGTAAACACCTTTAAAGCAAGGAACTCACTTAGGCTCCCCCCGCGCCCTTTTCTGCTGCTGCCTCGGCCTCTTCCTCTGCCTCGGGGGGAATGTTGGCACCTGCCGCCCACCAAACAGAGGATGTGCCACCGACACCACCACCTGCGTCACCAAGCATCTCCACCATGTCACACGGCAGCGTTCAGCTCTCCATCTCACAAACCTTGGAGAGAAAGCGTAAATTCCCACCTAGCCACCCTCGAGCCCTGGGCCTGAATGCCAGCATTTCTAAACTACTGGCCTTTGAAATGCTGTCATTCAGGCTGGTGGACATAGACAGCTTCAAACAGTTGATGGCGATGGCTGTCCCACAGTATGTTGTTCCCAGCCGCCGCTACTTCTCCAAGAGAGCCGTGCCTTCCCTGCACAACCAAGTATCCTATAAAATCAAGTGTGCTCGCCTGTCTGCGCTACAGCATAACTTTGGCCTTCCCGCTCACCGCTTCATATGCGACGTGCCCACCAGGTGCACATGCTGGAGAGACTGTGCGAGGAGCAGCAGGCCATAGTGGAGTTTCGGCTGCAGCACGCACGGGTCAGTCGCACTGCGGAACAGCACCACTTCACCACCAATGACTGGGCCTCCATGCGAGACCTGTGTGCCTTGTTGCGCTGTTTCGAGTACTCCACCAACATGGCCAGTGGCGATGACACCGTTATCAGCGTTACAATACCACTTCTATGTCTCCTTGAGAAAACGCTTAGGGCGATGATGGAAGAGGAGGTGGCCCAGGAGGAGGAGGAGGATGAGGGGTCATTTTTAGCACTTTCAGGCCAGTCTGTTAGAAGTGGCTCAGAGGGAGGTTTTTTGCAACAGCAGAGGCCAGGTACAAATGTGGCCAGCCAGGGCCCACTACTGGAGGACGAGGAGGATGAGGAAGAGGTGGAGGAGGATGAGGATGAAGCAGGTTCACAGCGGGGTGGCACCCGACACAGCTCAGGCCCATCACTGGTGCGTGAATGGGGTGATACGGAGAGGAGGAGCAAGAGGTCGCCAACGCAGCTGTGTCACGGCCAGCTCCTCTGAGGGCAGGGTTAGCATGGCACAGCTAACTGCACCACCACCTGATATGGAACGTGTTAGAAGGAGGCAGCATTTCACTAACATGGTTGAACAGCAAGTGTGCACATCCCTTTCCACTTAAACACGCCACAAAAGGCTTTAGAACATATAACTCCTCCACTGAATGGCAAATATATATATATTTTTTGCCACTAATACATGCCAAAAAAAGGTCTGTAATTTTCTCACTTCACACAACGGTAAATACTTTTTTTGTGCCACTAATACACGCAAAAAAGTGCTTCAGAACATATAACTGCACTGCTGAACGCCAAATATATATTTTTTTGCCACTAATACTGACAAAAAGGGATGTAATTTTCTCACTTGACCACACAACGGCAAATACTTTTTTTATGCCACTAATACACGCCAAAATGGGCTTTAGAACATAAAACTGCACCGCTGAATGGCAAATAGGCCCTAATTTTTTCCCACTTATATACGCCACAAAAGGCTTTAAAACATATCACTACACCGCTGAGCGGCAAATAGGCCCTTATTTTTTTCCACTTATACACTCCACAAAAGGCTTTAGAACATATCACTACACAGCTGAACGGCAAATAATATATATTTTTTTGCCACTAATACATGCCGAAAAGGGCTGTCATTTTCTCACTTAACCACACAACGGCTAATAAGCACTTTTTTTCCCCACTAATACAAGCCAAAAAATGCTTTAGAACACCTAAATGGGCAAATAAGACATAGAAATATTTCCTTGTAATAAACCCTGTTAATGGCTGTATCAAACAGCACTTGTACCTCAATAACAAGAACGGTTTGCTGGAATTACAGAGCTGTATAATGGCAATTTGGATCCCCAGTCAGTGCAGCAAGGTGTAATAGGATTGTTCCTATTACCCAGGTTGTAAACTCCCCTAATGAAACAGGGTTTCTGCTTAAATACTGTGGAATGATTTCTCCCTATCCTTTACCTGAACTTCTATACAGCAAAATAAAAGTTTTAAAGTCTTTTCAACCACTGTCCCTAGCGCCTGTTGACATCCCTCCCTGCCCAAGTACAATGAAAAATGGCTGAATTCAAGATGGCTGAGGCTATTTATAGGGGTGTGACATCACAGGGCAGGCTGGCTGCTGATTGGCTGCATGCATGTGCAACGGGCGCCTCCTCCTAGGGCCCTCTATATAATGCATCCCAGGTGTAGGAAATGCTTAGTGGTGTAATGGTGCTGCCCAAATGTCTCTTTATGTGTGTCACAGTGCTCCTAGCTGGATACCGCTGGACTCCAGGCTTTGGCTCCGAAGCAATAAATAAGGGGAATAATTGAGGAATAAGAGAATAACTTAAGTCTAGACTTTGAGTTGAAATTCAATGGCAGCTTTACTTGAATAAATGTTTCTCCAAAAAGGTTTACAAACTTTTTCTTGGTTCCAGCAGGCGTTAGCATGAAACTGGCCAACAAACTTCACTTTGCTACATATGTTTCTCTCTGACTCTGCTGTACTGACAGGCTGGCTGTATAACTCAGCTTCTTCTGTATGTTGAGCTTTACTTGGTAGTCTGACTCTAGGTTATGCCAGGGAACTTTCCTCCTGGCTCCTGAGGCCTCAAGCTTTGGCCTCCATGGCCAGCAGAGCTTAGTGTGCTCTAGCTGGCATGGGCACATCCAGCAGAGACATGCCCCTGCAAACCTTTTCACTAGCTGGGGGTAAGCTATACTAACTGGAACTTCTGCCCCACCCTTCCTGCAGGAAGTAGTACTCGCCCACTTCTCTCCAGAGGGGGGTTAGCATAGAATGAAAGGTTCTATTCTATCTAAGTATAGCTCTGCCGGGTTTGATGCCACCTACTGGTGAACCAGGTAAATTACATTTACAACAGTTACATAGAAATATTATCATTGCACCATATAAAGGACCTGAATAGAAATAAACAGATGACATTGTGTTAGCCTATAAAAGATAGAAGCAAGGTGCAGAAGTGGTAACACCACATGGCATTGTGGGTGATCCCTCGTTCCCAGAGTTCTTTGCTCTATGTCCTAACACGTGCAGCAGCCATTTTAGGAAAAAATGCGATTTTTTTTTACCACGAAGCGTGAGGAAATTCGGATTAGGTGCAAATTGAATTTTTACTGAAATTCGCATCGAATTCCACTTCATTGACTTCAATTCGCTCATCTCTAATTATCAACCCCAGGCTCTGTCAGTCAAAGTGCAGAGGGGGCAGCAGTTGCAGAGAGAGCAGAGATTCTAGGTGTAACGGCTATGCCCCTGTTGCTACTAGAAACTCATTTGCATATATAAAAACATCATTCTTCTCAGCTGCCAAGCGCACATGCAACAGGTCAGCCAGTTTCATGGGTATAAATCTGCTGACAAATGCCCTTTAGCTCAAAGTCATTATGAAGTGCTAATATCAGCTTGTAATCTGTTCTGATACTTCTTATTTTACTATCTCTTTTCTATATTTTGCTGTCTGAATTTTCTTCAGTTTACCTCATTGGAGGCTAGTTTAAAGGGGTTGTCTGACAACCCCAATGGTCGGAGTCTGTTGCCAATTACAACGCCCCACTCACCTGCCCCTTGCCCTGCCATTCCTATTCTGCTGGACCATTCCCAGCTGCCACCAGTCTCTGCTGGACTGAAAGTGGCTTGGTCCCTTGACAGCTGTGGAACGTCACATATGCTAGAATGAAGTGTCAGGATCGTGGACAGATGTTTTTTTTAATTGAGCACAGGTTCCCACCATTTGGGCTGTGATCTCCTTGGCTGGGCAACCACTTTAATCTCCTTCCTAACCTCAGCATAAGCTACAGTTTGTGACATCATGTTCTGGTACGTTTTGATTCAACCATGCAGCTTATCTTTTCATTTCAGTGTTTAAACACAGAGCAAAATAAACATCTTGGGAAAAAAAATGGATAAAGAGCACACGATATGGGAAAGGACAGTAAATACAAATACTTAGCATTTCTTTCCAAAAAAAAGTTCACCTACTTTCATGTTTATCTGATATTTCTCAGGGTTAAATGGTCTGCAAACACTGCCTGACTTTATAAAGCAGAATGTAATTGGTATTATCTAATTTGCTCGTTAAATAAACTTATAACTAAACAATCAACCTTGAGAACCTGATATTAAAATTGAATAAATAAAATCTACAATGGAGACGATTTACACAATGCATGAAGGAAGCATGAAACCCTTCTTAGATGTAGAACTGTAATGACTGCTAAAACGGTGATACTTAATCTAGTAACAGTACAAACAGTATAGTCAAACACAAAGGGAAGCTAAATGTCTACCAGTCACACAGTACACAAAATGTGGCTCAGTGCTATACACAAAGTGGGGAATTTATCATGCTTTGCACCGCAGAATTGTGGCTTCAAAAAGTCACAGAATGAGGAATTGTAACTTTTTTGGAATCATAAGCTTAAAAATGTAGTGAATTTTTGTTTTTTTACCACTTGCTTCAGTTTTAAAAAGTGTGTGGGAAAACAAAATAGACCTTGAATATTTCTTCATAATAAATTTCCCCAAAAAGTTACAAAAGTTAGTCAGATAAGGGTTCTCTTAGGGTACTTTCACACTAACGTTGTTCGGATCTGGCAGGCAAGCTATTTTTTCCGGATCCGTTAGACTTATTCATTGAAGCATTGGATCTGTCTTTTCGGAATAACGGATCCAGTATTTCATTTTTTCAAAGCTAGAAAGAACTGCACATGCGCAGACCGGAAAACTGGATCCGGTGATGTGGCAATTTCCCGAACACTTGGTGCCAGATCCGGCATTAATACATTTCAATGCCGGCAAGTGCGGTAGTGTTCCGGAATTTTGGCTGGAAAAAATACTGCAGCAAGCTGTGGTATTTTGTCCGGTCCGATACTGTACAAGGGATGGAACGGAAGACATTCTGATGCATACTAAAGAGATTTTCTTTCCATTCAGAATGCATTGGGACAAAACGGAAGCATTTTTTCCTGGTACTGATACCCTTTACCGGATTTCAATACCGGAAAAGAATAACACTAGTGTGAAAGTACCCTTACCTAGGCTGATCCAGGGCCAAAACAAGAGCCAATATGCAGGTTGATTGGCTCTGGTTTAAATGGCCTTTACACAGCCTGATGAGAGGGG
The DNA here is from genome assembly GCA_033119425.1 of Bufotes viridis. Classification (NCBI taxonomy): domain Eukaryota; kingdom Metazoa; phylum Chordata; class Amphibia; order Anura; family Bufonidae; genus Bufotes; species Bufotes viridis. Next base: position 68,851,800 of record CM065591.1, read on the forward strand.
GTCTCCCATTCAGTTTGCATTTTATTGGCAGCACGTACCACATTTACATGAGGTGATGTGCTGATAAGTGTTGAGCAAATGGAAGTTCACAAAGTGGACTTCAATCCGAATTTCAGGGAAAATTAGATCAACCGCAAAGCAGAATTTCTGTCACGAGGGAGCCACGTCTGACTCCGTTATACCTGGGGTCAGGAAGTCACAGCGGGTGGCTTCGCGCTCTATTTCTAAAGATCATGCTGTTACTTAGGCTAAATGCACACAACAGTTGTTTTTTGCTGTCCGCAAATCGGGATCAGCAAAAAAACTGATGGTCAATCAGTTTTTTTGGGAGGATTCCTTTGTTTTCACAGATCCCCTGTAATAAATGCCTATCCTCGTCCGCAAATGAGAAAAAAGTAGGACATGCACTACTTTTTTTGCTGAAGGGAAACACGGACAACGGACGCGGAACACAAACGGATGAACGGTCAGCATTTTTTTGCTGACCCATTGAAATTAATGGGTTCCTGTCCTATCCGCAAAAAAAACTGAAACGGAAGCCGAGAAAAACAACTGTCGTGTGCATTTAGCCTTAATGGTAGCTTTCTGTGTTTGCCTTGCAATCCTTTTTGTCTCACTCATGGATCCGTAGCTTCTTCTCCTCAGCTGTTTCTTGTCCGCCACTCCCAACCTCCTTATATTCCCCCTTTCCCCTTCTCTGGTTGCCAGATATAGAGCTTCCTGCCTGGACTTCTATACTGACCCACTGGAGCTGTTGTTCCTGGTTGTCGTACCTCCAGATCCCTGTTGGGCTTTTGTTGTCCGCTGTTGTCGCCCACCTGGGATTATATGTATTGTCTGTCCTCTCCCTGGTGTTTTCCTTTAGTGTTAGAGGTGAGGACTAGTGCTCTCACCGCCCTATTCACTACTTAGGGCTCAGCTTAAGGAAAGCCAGGGTTTAGGAGCGTGATCGGCGTACGGGTGAAGAACCCGTCTAGGGATGTCAGGGCAGTCAGGTGCCAGCTTCAAGGTGAGTTAGGGGTCACCACCTTTCCCTCTCCCTTGGACAGGGCTTTCCCTTTTCCCTCCCTTCGCGTCACACATCTGTGATCGGTATGCCGGTCGTGATAATTTCCTTGTGCCTTGTGGTAAAAAAATCAATTTTTCCTAAAATGGCAGTGAAAAAAAAAAATCATACTTACCTCATCCATTCGCGCATGAAGAGTCTGCTGCGACCATCAGGACTGAACATGCCGCGCCATCTCACATACGGACAGCGTGATGAAGTCATCATGCACCGCACAAGGTTTTGCGCTGGTTCTTCAATCAAGATTACAGCGGCGGACTCTTCATAAACAAATAGATGCAGTGTTTTTTATTTTTTGAATGCGGCATCTGAGGAGGTTCAATGATGGGGGAGGGGGCACCATCGGCGTTCACTTTAATTGCACCCGCTACTCACAAAGAAATGCACTTCGTGAGTAATTCGTCACTTGTGACCATTAGTGCTGATGACAGCATTTTGCTCATTTGGCACTTTTACACAGGCTAGTTAATGGGACAATAATTCCTCTTAATTGACAGTATTCTTGGCTGGAGTAAAACGTCCTTTAAGGCCCCTTTAAACTGGTAGATTTAGCATTTACATGCATCGATCTCCTCCACAGTATATGGAGGAGCGATCACTCCTTGATTGTTTGCTGGCGGCAGAGCTTGTTTAGATGGCAATATGCTGCTGGGATGATGATTTTGGTGACTGCACAATCATATTACCAGATGAACAAGCGTTTCACTCGTTCGTCCAGTAATCGGAGGCACCTATATACCAGATAATCGCTAACGAGATTTCCTACGAACACTTGTTAGCGATTATCTGGCCGACTCTCAGCCAGTGTAAAGGAGCCTTTAGCCTATGGTTTCTCGGTGCCTGTCAGTCAAGGTAAAATTTTGACAATGGAATAACTTCCATGTTTTACTGTAGTAAAAAAAATATCCATAAATTGTTTGTCTCTTTTTTCCACAGGGAATTTGCAAAACAGTAATCCTGTAATTTTACTGAGATTTATAACTGACAGTGTATTGCCATGGAGCCCTAGGCTTTTAAGGATTAAAACCAGCGTGGTGGTTAATTTTAGATTGGATTGGGTCCAACTGCTAAAATCCTCAGCAATCATCCTGATGCTAATTGTGATCAGCCACATATTTCTGATGTGTTTCTTTGTAATGAGACATATGGAAAGGTTTGTCTTATTTAATCAACTCCTTTAAGCTAGCCATGCATACACATTGCTGTTCTGTTCATTAATGATTTCCATAAGGCCAGCTATACACATTAGATAGCTGTTGCCTCATTTCTCTGAAAGCTGGACCCATTCATTTCTATGGGGACAGACTTTGTCCCGCTCGGATCCGGAATTACGGATCCGCGCTTCCAGGTCTGCACTTCCGTTCCGCAAAAATATAGAACATGTCCTATTCTTGTCCGCAATTGCGGACAAGAAAAAGCATTTTCTATATAGTTCTGGCAATGTGCGGATCTGCAAAATGCGGAAAGCACATTGCCGGTGTCCGTGTTTTGAGGATCTGCGGATCCGCGGATCCGTGAATCCATGGATCCGCAAAACACATGGACGTCTGAATGGAGCCTTACAAGGGGTGTGATCAATTACAGGGGGGTGATCAGGGGGTCTAGATGGGGTGATCAAGGGGTTAACAAGGGGTTAATAGGTGAGGGGGTGGGGGGGTTAGTGTAGTGTTTGGTGCAACTTTACATAGTTACCTGGTCCTCTGGTGGTCGATCCCAGCAAATGGGACCACCAGAGGACCAGGTAGCAGCTATATCAGACGCTGTTCACAAAACAGCGTCTGATATAGCTCGTTGATGCGATTTTATTCGCATCTACAGCCTGCCAGCGATGGATCATCGCTGGCAGGCTGTAGCCGAACTCCTGAGACGCGCTTTACTGTGAACGCGCGCGCGCTCGCGCGTTCACAGGAAGTCTCGGCTCTCACGAGATGACGCGCCGATGCGTCGTCTCAGAGCTACAGGACCGCCCGTAGGACGCATCCCTGCGTTAGGCGGTCCTGTAGCGGTTAAATGAGTGTGTTAATTAGACATGAGCGAATCGAAGCTGATGAACTGGAATTCGATCCGAATTTCAGGAATTATTCGATTCACACCAAATCCGAATTTCCTTACGCTTCGTGGTAACAAATCGCATTTTTTCCTAAAATGGCTGATGCACCTGTTAGGACATGGAGCAACTAACTCTGGGAACGAGGGATCACCCACAAGGCCATGCATGCAGCCAATCAGCAGCCAGCCAGCCCTGTGATGTCACAGCCCTATAAATAGCCTCAGCCACCTTGGATTCAGCCATCTTCCAGTGTACTTAGTGTAGGAAGAGATGTCAGCAGGAGCTAGGGACAGTGCTAGGAAAGAATTGAAAACTGATATTTTGCTCAATAGAAGTTCACGGAAAAAGCATTAGAAGTGTAGGGAAAGGACAGGGAGGAATTATTACACAGTATTGAAGCAGAACAGGGTTTGATAGGGGTGTTTACAGCCTAGGTAATAGGAACAATCCTATTACACCTTGCTGCACTGACTGCGGATCCAAATTGCCATTATACTGCTGCTCATTTCAGGTTTGCAATAGATGATACCTCTGTAATTCCAGCAAACCATTCTTGTTATCAAGGTTTTATTAGACCTTGTGCGGTGCAGTTATATATATGTTCTAAAACCTTTTTTTGTCTTGTATTAGTGGGGGAAAAAAGGGGCTTATTAGCCCTTGTGTGTTGAAGTGAGAAAATTACAGCCTTTTTTGTCGGGTAATAGTGGCAAAAAAAAACTTTATTTGCCGTTCATGGCCACAGTTATATGTTCTAAAGTCTTTTTTTGGCGTGTATTAGTGCGGAAAAAGAAAAAGGGCCCTTTAGCCGTTGTGTGGTGAAGTGATAAAATTACAGGCCTTTTTGGTGTGTATTAGTGGCAAAAAAAATATTATTTGCCGTTCACGGCTGCAGTTATATGTTCTAAAGCCTTTTTTTGGCATGCGAGATTGAGGGAAAAGAAAAAGGGCTTATTAGCCGCTGTGCGGTGAAGTGGGAAAATTGCAGACCTTTTTAGCGTCTATTGGTGGCAAAAAAAACTTAATTTGCCATTCATGGCCGCAGTTATATGTGTATTAGTGGCAAAGAAAATAATAATTTGCCATTTAGTGGTGCAGTTATATGTTCTAAAGCTTTTTTGGCTGTTCTACGGTGCAGTTATATGTTCTAAAACTTTTTGGGGGTGCATAAGTTAGAAAAAAGGGATTATTAGCTGTTGTGTGGTGAAGTGAAGAAATTACAGCCCTTTTTGGCGTGTATTAGTGGCAAAAAAAAAATATTATTTGCCGTTCAGCAGTAAAGTTCCATTGTACTAAAGCCATTTACGGGGTGTATTAATAGGATAGATACATACTATTAGCCGTTCTGAGGTGAATTGTTATATTTATTTTTTTGGGTGTATTAATAGGAAAAATAATACGTCTTATTAGCCTTTCTGCGGTGAATTTACATTGTCATGCAGTGATAAAAAAAATTGTGATACAGCCTTTTTGGGGAAAATTGTCGGTGAATGTAGACTTTCTTCTATAGGGACTGAGTAATTGCTTTGATTAGCCATTCAGTGGTAACATTTTTTTGTGAAACAGCCTTTTTTGAGAAAGTTGATGAGTGATTGCAGAGTATATTCCGTAGGGACTAACAATTCATTGATTAGCCATTCAGAGTTGAAATGTGTTTTTTGATACAGACTTTTTTGGGAAAATTGGTCGGTGAATGAAGACTTTCTTCTGTAGGGACTGAGTAAGTGAGTCGATTAGCCATTCAGTTGTGAAATTTGTTTGTGATACAGCCTTTTTTGGGAAAATTGGTTTGTAGCTATATCTACGGTCAAGGACAATATAGGTCCTTTAACTGCCCACTGGGTAAATGTGGTTCCAGCCCAGCCACACCAAGCCAGGTGTTTATGTTCTAACGCTGTTAATCCTGCGACAATGTCCGCCTTTGTCTCCTCATCCTCCACCGTGTCCTCAGCCTCCCAACAATTCACAGTGCCCCTCCAGCATATCGCATGTGCAGGGCACGGCGGTGTCACGCTGTTCTGCACCTAGTTTGCCTGGGTAAACAGAGTCACACAGGGGAGGAACTGCTCTGTGTCCTTCATCAAGAAATCAAATCCTGGCTTTCTCCTTGACAACTCAAAATCGGAACCATGGTGACTGGCAACGGGAAGAACATGGTGTCGGCGCTTCATCAAGGAGGGCTGAGCCATGTGCCCTGCATGGCTCAAGTGTTCAATCTGGTTGTAAAGAAGTTCCTGAAGTAAAAATAGAAGGAGTGGGGGGCACACAATAATATAGGGGTCTGATGGACCAGATTGTAAACATATACGTATTTAATAATAAAAGTACATAAACCTAAAAGGCTAAAAACCTAAAAAAAACTAGTAAAAGAAATAGTACATCATCATGCTTGTAACCGTTGAGCAAACTAGTTAATGGCGCCAATGGTGGATGATATATAGATAGAGTCCTGGTATCCTGGGTTAATATATTACAAGCAATGATGAGAGACATATAGTGGACCATCCATTACGCTATACTAGTGGACTGTACATGCATTGTTTTGCTCCGATTAACCCAGGATACCAGGACTCTATCTATATATCATCCACAATTTGTGCCATTAACTAGTTTGCTCAACGGTTACAAGCATGATGATGTACTAGTTTTATAACTAGTTTTTTTTTAGGCTTTTAGCCTTTTAGGTTTATGTACTTTTATTATTAAATACGTATATGTTTACAATCTGGTCCATCTGACCCCTATATTATTGCATGCCCGCCACTCCTTCTATTTTTACTAGCTACCTTTACTGGCTTGGGTGTTGCCAGGGGCGAACACCTTTCCATATTGAATTATCAAGTGAGCCACTGAGCACATCGTTTGTTTTCAAGTTCCTGAAGTATTCCACCCATTTGCAAGACATCCTAAAAATGGCCAGGAAACTTTGTATGCACTCCAGCCACTCGTACACCGCCAAGCACACCCTCCTTGAGCTGCAGCGGCAGAACAGCGTCCCCCAACATAGGCTGATATGTGACATTTCCACCCGTTGGAATTCCACCCTCCATATGTTGGACCGACTATACGAACAGAAAATGGCCATAAACGAATTCTTGATGATCCAAGCGGACAAAGGTACTCCCCTAAGGAACGTCGATGTTAGCCAGGGGCAGCTTATGCATGACGCCTGCCGTTTGCTCATGCCCTTTGAGGAGGCCACTTTATTTGTCAGTCGCCAGGACTATGGGATGATGAACATCATTCCACTGATTCATATCCTGGAAAAGATGCTGGTAAATCTGGCTGGTCAGGGGACTGGAGACGTGGTGCCTATATCTCACAGCCACATGAGCCCTGTGGGGGCTGAACTGGAGGAGGAGGACATTGAAGCACAAGCAATGTGTAGCGAAATGGTGGGTTTTTCTACCCAGGTGACAGGAGATGACAAGCGGCTAGAGGAGCAAGAGGGAGATGAGGCAGATGACCCAGACACACCGTGGCAGTATGCAGTAGAGATTGAGGCAGGGAGTCCCTCCGAGTCACTTGCGCAAATGGCCCGATGCATGCTCACTTGCTTGTGTAGTGACAGCCCAATTTTCACCATTCACTAGAGCTGCAGTGTAGTAGCGTGGCGGTGCACGTGTCAGTTGGTTGGCGTCCCAGGAAACAGCAATGTAGGAAGGACGGCACTCTCACAATGTAGCTTCATAGATGCTAGATTTATTGGTCACATATTAATATATAGTGACGCGTTTCAGCACCATGTGCCTTCATCAGACTGTGTACAATTATAGAGAGATCACATCTTTAAATAGGCCACCAGCAAACAAAGGAATTGACGTCATAACAATAATCTCACCCCCAAGTGTAACAAATGCTGAGAACAATATACATATAAATGCATAAAACAGACAGTGAATTGATGAGACAAGTCATTACATGAAAGTCTTTTTGTTGGGCGTTGGAGAACATAATAGAATTGAATGAATCATAAGAAGCCATAGACATTATATTCGCGGTTGAGGCCTTTTGGCTCCATCGTTTGTAAGTGGTGGACCAATAAGCCCCCTTTTCAGTAGTAATTTGTTCCTATCACCACCACGCCGGGGTAATGGAACACTCTCAATAATTTGGAAATGTAGATGTGCTACCGTATGTTTCTGCTGGTGAAAATAGTATGGTATGGGGAACAATGGATTGCCTTTTCTGATAGTGGACTTATGTTTGCTCAATCTGTCCTTCATCTTCATTAAAGTCTCCCTCACATATAGCAAGCCGCATGGGCATTTGAGAATGTAAATGACATATCGACTGTCACATGTAAACATGCCCCATACTGGTATACTCTTACCCGAATGCAGGTGAGTAAAATGTGTGCCTTTTATTACACTTGAGCAGTTTACACAATTTAAACAAGGAAAAGTTCCTTGTTTTGGGGGAGAAAGGACACTTTGTCTCGATGTGGTCTTATTGGTACCAATGTCCGCCCTAAATATTTTATCCTTGATGTTATTGGCTGTTTTTTAACACATCATGGGTGGCTGTTGGAACTCCATTATTTGTGGATGTGACCTAGAAATGACATGCCAGTGATATTTGACAACAAGTGGGATATGTGGTTCTTTTTTAGACTCGTGCTCCTGTGTTGCCTCTATCCTATTCCTCTGTTCCTGCAATAAACGTATTGGGTAACCCCTCTTCCTGAATTTTGTGGTCATCTCATCAAGTCTGGTTGAACAAGTCTCTGTGTCACTCACAATACACTTGACCCTTTGGTATTGGGAATAGGGGAGGGAATTTTTTGTGGCTGCTGGATGATTGCTAGTAAAGGTGAGCAGACTATTACAGTCCGTAGTCTTTGTGAATAAATCAGTATGTATTTGACCGTCCTCCCCTTTTATCACCCATGTGCCCAGAAAAGAGATATTTTGGCCATCATAATGCAGGGTGAACTGTAATTCAGTCCAAATAGAATTGAGGGACTCAGTAAATTGTTCAAGGGACCGAACGTCGCCCCGCCACACAAATAAAATGTCGTTGATAAAACGACACCAAAAGATACAATGCTGAATATACAAGGGTTTGGAGTAAACAAATTCACTCTCAAATTGCGCCATATAGCAATTTGCGTAAGGTGGCACAACGTTCGATCCTATCGTGATCCCATGGTGCTGTTGATAAAAGGTATCTTGAAAAAGGAAATAATTCTGTTCCACCATCTTCAGAAGTGAAAGAAAAAACTCCTTTTCTATCTCTGTGTATGTAGTGGAAGCCAGGAGCTTCTGGACCGCATTGATGCCCTTCTCATGTGTAATGGACGTACCAAGGCTGCATACATCAAAAGCGACCAGTATGCAGTCTATTCAAATCCAGATATTTAATCTCCTGTATAAAATGCCTTGTAAATAAGTGAATGACCTTTTAGTCAGTGGTGTTATTAACTGGTGGGGAGAGGATAGAGTTAGTAGATGCCACGATAAGGCGGCCAGTCGGTTGGGTAATAGATTTGTGCACTTTTTTCTCCTCTACAGTCAGATTATGGTGTATATGAAGTTTACCTAGTTTACATAGGTGCAACAATGTATCCACATCATGCTGAACAAGAGTAATAAAGGTCTCAACTGGGTGATATGATTTTGGTGGTATGCAAGTACTTTTACTTTTCAGATTAAACTGTTTAGCAGTCAATATGTCAGATGCAGACAAGTCATCCAGTTGAGAAACATGATTTTTTAAGAAAATGAGCTTTTAAACGTATGTTACAATAGAAACGTTGCAAATCCATGTCCAGAGTGAAAGTGTCGAGGCCTCCAGTGGGGCTAAAGGACAAGGATTTTTTCAACAAGTCTCTGACTTCTGAGCTGGACTTAAAATCTTAGAGAATAAATTTAAAACTAAGTTGTCTGCCATACCTGTGACCTGGTCTTTCTTGGTGCGTCCACCTCGCCTATGATGGCCGACTCTCCTTGTGTTGGCTTTTTTGTACGGTTGCGTTTGCCTAAAGAAGGCCCCAGTGGTCCAATTTAAATGTCGCTGCCAGAATCAGACAATGCTGAACCTGCTCGCTGGCCTTGTGTGTGAATCGATGGTACGGCGGATGCTTCTTTCCATTTGTATTCTTGATATGTTAAATAATCTTCCGTATCTCTGACATACTTGGGTCTCTTTGTAGACTCAATCTTTGATCGCAGGTCGATAGATTGTTTCTCGATCCTCTCCTGAAGAGATGTCAGATCCTCTGGTTTTAAACAGTCCTTCAGTTGCTCCATGGCCGCTGTGATGTTCGCCTGGCACTCACTGATAGCCGCGGAGAGATGTTCAATTATAAGTATAAAAAGATCCAGTGAGCATTTATTTACTATGCTAGCAAAGCGCATGCAATAATCCAAGTTGTCACAAAACAGTGTTGGTCTAATATTGACCCGAAGTCCCCAGCGTATCTTCTGTGTGCGGTGGTACTCGGCCAGAGTATTATATTCACAAATTGACCTGTTAAGGTCAAATAAATCCTGTTTGTGGCTATTAAAATGTATAATCTTTATTTAATTCGTTATTAAAAAGCTGATGCCATAGACCTAATTTTAAAAGAGATCGAGGAGGGTGTACATATCAGCCTGTTTGGCGACTGACTTTTAAGTAATGTGTAATGTAACGCTTTTAGCCTTATAGCCGGTGTGTGCAAGTAAAGTGTCAGACATTGGTTACTTCACCAATGTTAGTTTGGAGAGGGACCCATCTGCAGAACTGTCCCGTTCCAACACTACACCGTTCACAACACCACTACACTCAATTGATTAAAATTTGTAACCCTAATAGCTCCCCTAATGGGTTTCAAATTTTAATCAATTGAGTGTAGTGGTGTTGTGAACGGTGTAGTGTTGGAACGGGACAGTTCTGCAGATGGGTCCCTCTCCTAACTAACATTGGTGAAGTAACCAATATCTGACACTTTACTTGCACACACCGGCTATAAGGCTAAAAGCGTTACATTACACATTACTTAAAAGTCAGTCGCCAAACAGGCTGATATGTACACCCTCCTCGATCTCTTTTAAAATTAGGTCTATGGCATCAGCTTTTTAATAACGAATTAAATAAAGATTATACATTTTAATAGCCACAAACAGGATTTATTTGACCTTAACAGGTCAATTTGTGAATATAATATATGGTTATATCCTGGGCAAATATAGGGTCCTTTTGTTGCTACTCGGCCAGAGTAGCAGCGTGTAATTCCAATGATACTAGTGTTTGGCTTTTCTCTCCAAGTCCCTGCTCTTAAATTTGCTTGGAGGGATTTTTATAAAGTCAGACGGGACAGTGATTTGTGACACGATATCTCTTGCTTCATCTTCTGTGTAGGCAAAGGTATTCATTGAGTCACTTTTGATGAAATAGTCGGCATGCTCGTACCTGAAAGCCGAAGCAATGTATTAGGATAGCTGGTCGGCACTGCAGTGTAGTAGCATGGCGGTGCACGTGTCAGTGGGTTGACTACTGGCTCTCCACCATGTTAGACCCCGCTACCGGTCCAAAATGGGGTCCTTTTTTACACCCACTGAGAGGGAGGACAAACTGAACTACTATAGAGACATCCTATGTAGTCAGTTGGCCGCTGCCTATCTGCACCATTGTCCATCCTCTCATAGGACTGACCAAGCCCCCCCCCCTGCAGCCTTGGTAGTGGAATGTGAGCGCAGGGCCCTCTGCGTTCACATTCCACTGCCAAGGCTGTTGGGAGGGGTCTTGGTTGCAGGAGCAGTACCAGCTCCATCTGCAGCAGCATGAGTCTAAAGTCGTTGATGAGCAGCATTCTTCACCCGCATAGTGAAGAAACTACTCACCAGCAGCTAGACCTGGAGCAGGACCTGAACCAGCAGGTGGTGGCATAGTTGGAGAGCACCCTGCCACCCATCATCAAAGATTCCCTGGACTACTGGGCAGCCAAACTGGATTTGTGGCTTTAACTGGCTGAGTTTGCCCTGGAAAAGCTGTCCTTCCCGGCCAGTAGTGTGGCATCAGAGCGGGTGTTTAGTGCGGCGGGGGCCATAATTACCCCAAAGAGAACTCGTCTGTCCACTGTGGAGAGACTGACCTTTGTCAAGATGAATCAGGAGTGGATCAGCCAGAATTTCCACCCACCAATGCCTGATGCATCAGACTAGATCATCCATGCTGCCTCACCCAAACCTTGACAAAAGAGACCGGTTTCTTCTGGTTACCTGCCTCAGCTACTATTCTGATGCTGCCACCCACCTGGTGCCACACATCTGATGCCAAGTGCTCCTTCTTACACCCACCATCGTCAGCGGGTTCTGTTATTGCCACCCACCTCCCCACTCTGTCACCGGGTTCTCTGTGGTCTCCTCATGCTGCTGCTGCCACCTCCACACTATGTCACCTTGCCACTCTGTGGTCTCCTCATGCTGCTGGTAGTTCAACACTATGTTAACTTGCCACTCTGTGCTGCTGCTGCCACCTCCATACTCTGTCATTGTGCCACTATGTGGTCTCCTCATGCTGCTGCCACCTCTACACTCTGTCATTGTTTCACTCTGTAGCCTCCTCATGCTGCTGCTGATGCCATCTCAACACTATGTCACCTTGCCAATCTGTGGCCTCTTCATGCTGCTGCTACCTCAACACTATGTCACTGGGCCACTCTGTGGCCTCCTCATGCTGTTGCTTGTTGCCATCTCCACACTATGTCACCTTTCCACTCTGTGGTCTCCTCATGCTGCTGCTGCTGCTACCTCAACAATATGTCACCTTGCCACTCTGTGGCCTCATCATGCTGCTGTTTCCACCTCTGCACTCTGTTATTGTGCCACTCTCTGGCCTCCTCATGCTGCTGCTGCCACCTCCTTACCACTATGTTACTGGGCCACTCTGTGGTCTCCTCATGCTGTCATGCTGCTTCCACCTCACCACTTTGTGATACGGCCACTCTGTGGACTTCTAAAGCTGTTCTCCCACCCGCCCCACTCCATGACTGGGCCACTATTTTGCCTTTTTGGCCTGGATGACATCACCATTTAATTGATGTCTGTGTAGCAGCTGTAAGGCCTGTATGGTCCCATCAGAATTGGCTTATGATTTAGTAGCCAAAAGAAGGAATGGGTACAAAACACAAAAGACATGCAAATATTCCATTCACGTGTCATCTCTGTTTTGGATCCTCTCCTGTTTTCTTTTTTTTGGGCGGCTTTAGCAATACTGATGGACTACTGACCAAATGCTGACTGAGTGAAGGTGGATGCTTAACAAACAGGATCAGTTTTTTTGGGGGTAATTGTTCTAAAAGATTAGAGGAAGGGCAAAATAATTAGTGATGTCAACACAAACTTACTTTGACCCCATAACTGCCCAAATAAGTGAAGTGTCCAGTGATTCTAAGAGTGACGCCTGTCATCTGCGTGTCATATGAACTCACAGTATTATTTCACTACTACAGCAGACTCCCTATGCATGTTACTGCAAGGCACAATGTTCTACACCACTATACACGCTATCTGCATCCAGCAAATAGCTGTTTTTTAACGCGATTCACCGCAAATAAATTCGGATCAAAATTTTTTTTTAAAAATTTCCCTCTGCGTAAACAGGGTCTGCTGCTCAAAAACAATGTATCTGTATTGGAACAAGCAAACTTCCTAGAGATTGCTCGACCCCATACAGCGGAGATGATTTCTGCATATAAATAGTCATATAAATGGTCCTTTAGATGGCTTTGAATGCTTGAAGAAGACAGAAGAGATCGGCAACTACGCGATCAAGTGGCTAAGGTGAGTTAAGTTATTTATTTTTAACCCTTAATCCACATTTTACAAAGCATTCTGTACTGAGAATGCTATTATTTTCCCTTATAACCATGTTATAAGGGAAAATAATAAAGATCGGGTCCCGTCTCTTAGCAACCATGCGGGAAAATCACACTGCATCCGCACTTGATTGCGGATGCTTGCGATTTTCCCGCAGCCCCATTCACTTCTATGGGGCCTGCGTTGCGTGAAAAACGCAAAATATAGAGCATGCTGCGATTTTCACGCAACGCAGCAGTGATGCGTGAAAATCACTGCTCATGTACACAGCCCCATAGAAATGAATGGGTCCGGATTCAGTGCGGGTGCAATGCGTCCACCTCACGCATTGCACCCGCGCGGAAAACTCCCCCGTGTGAAAGGGGCCTAAGGCTTCTTGCCCACAAACGTAAGGGCTCTGTGCCTGTGCTGTGGACCGCAATGCACGGGCACCCACTGTTGGGCAGCCGCCTGCGGATCGTGGACTTATTCACTTGAATGGGAAGATAGTTGAAGATAGTTCTATCTTTTTGCTTAACGGAACACCACGGAAGCACTCCGTAGTGATTTCCTTCCGTGGTTCCGTTCCTTCCACACCACATCTCCGGATTTGCGGACCCATTCAAGTGAACACACACGGTTGTGTGTAAGAGGCCTTAGACTGTAACTTATTGGAAAGTGTACACAAATGGCATAGATTTACTTTTCGTTGTTTAACGTTAACACTCTCAGATGCACAGTTAATAAATCCCCATTTACTAACATGGTAAATGGTCGCTAAGTAGTTAGCACTTGGGTTCTGGCTTGGGAGCAATAACTGTATGAAGTTTTTGGGGGACATTTATCAGAACTGGGGAAAAAGAAAACTCGCTTAGTAACAACCAATCAGATTCCACCTTTCATTATTCAGAGCTCCTTTGGAAAATGAAAGATTGACTCTGATTGGTTGCTATGGGCAACTAAGCCAGTTTCCTTTTCATCAGTTTTGATAAATATCTGTGTTGTCTCAATGGCTATGTAGGTTTCATCCCATACTCCAAAAACATACTGATTGGTTAAAAGCCTAGTGTGTGTTTCTGTTAAGGAAATCAGATTGTGGGACAATGACTGATGGAAGTCAGTCATTGTGCCTTGGAATATGAACTTTACTTATCTGTCAGCACTAAGTTAGGTGATCATCATCTCCATGTAATCAATATTGAAACTTTATTCAAAAAGTATATAAAGATAAAGGTGATAAAGGCAACAAAAACATTATCACAATGACGACAATAATTTAAAATTCAGAATAAATTTCACATACATATAATTTCCTTCTGTGAAAAATCACCACAGTGACACAAAGCAATGGCCACTGTCCAGCCGAGGTACAGTTATTTTACCAGTTTTCAAAAGCTTGCTCAAACCTCCGACATGGAAAAATTACTTTTACATATTTTAGAGGTTACCTTGATTTAAAAAATTTGAAAAGCTTTCAGGCTCCAATCTCCATTCCTTAATATATTTTCACACTCCCTTACATTTAGTTTGTGTGAGTGTGTCCTTGTCAGATATCCAGGATGCTGCTGCCTTTACTAGCTCTCATGCACCATTATTCCTGTACTGATTTTATTCTGCTACACCAGTGAAGGATTTCTCCTCTCTTGTGCTGATAGATGCTAATGTTGAGGAGTGAGTGACTTCTTCCTCCATCATTCTGAAGAGTCTGCAGTGGGTTCTCTCGTCTCCTTCTATACTGATACATTGATTCATAGCCTGTGCCATTTACTCCTCTTCTGACTGCCCTGTGTGTTATCCACAATCTGATCTGCATTGTAATACTTTCCCATCATTAGCATCTCTAAAGTTGGCTGTCAGCTGAATCTGATAATTTTGGGGGGTTTGGTTGACTATGTAATGTGTATGGAACCTCCCAACAGCAGATGTCGCAAGAGCTAAGGAAAAGTTTGATTTTAAGTCCATAATCCTTTTGTTTACAGTGGGATAAGATGCTGCCAAAGGTGTCTGGCAGCAACCTTCTCCTCTCTCCATATTCAGTACATATGCATGCTAAAATGGGGAGGAATGGATTTATGTGGAAGCATCAGGAGAGACATTTGTGAGCTGAATGAGCATTCACCTGACAGCTATACAACATGTATGGCTAGCTTTACACTAAGGCTGCGTTCACATCTCTGTTATTAGATCCAATAGGCCGTCCTGGCACAGAGCAGCCTGTCGGATCTCTCAGAATCGGGGATTGCCAGATCCTCTCCTTTACTACCAGATTCCCATTAACTGCAATGAGGCCCAGTGGTGATCCTGCCAATTTCCAGGTTTCGGACGGATGAAAACCAATGCATGCCACGTTTTTTTTGTCTAGCTGACAGTCGTTTGCGCTGGATCTCCGAAATGAGATGTGAATGCGGCCTAAGGCAAAAGGGGGGGGGGGGGGAGCAGAAAAATCTGAGACAGCTATATTTTTAAGTAAAACTGTTTAGAAAGTTACTTAATAGAATGACCAGTGAATAACAATTACCTTTAAACCAGTCCACAATAAGGTACAAAAAAAAACTTGCTCACCTTACTGATGCCTTTCACTTTAAATCTGCTCAATTGGCTCCTCACTGCTCTCTGCTGGTCCCTCCCAACACACAGTGAATGCTGCTCAGCCAATCACTGGCTGAAGCAGGTCACCACTGTGGACAGTAATTGGCTGAGGATCATTTCCTTATGCTGAGAGGAAGCAGGAAACCTTCGAAACAGGAGCGGTGGGAGTCAGTGAAGTGAGTATGCTATTTTATTTATATGCAGAATTGTAGGTTGGTTTAAACCTTTTTAGGACCCTTCGATTTTCAGTTTTTGCTTTTTCGTCTTTCAATGCCTGCTTAATTGGAGCCATAACTTTTTTATTTTTTCATTTACATAGCCATGTGACAATTTGTATTTTGTGGGACAAGTTGTACTTTCTAATGGCACAATTAACTATTACACAAAAGGCAGTGGGAAGCTGGAAAAAAATTCCAGATAGGATGTAGTTGGAAAATAAAACCTTAGTTACACCTCTTTTATGGATTTAGTTTTTACAGAGTTCACTTCGCAGTAAAAAACCTTATATAAAACCTTATAAATAATTATGAACCATGTTTGTTAGCGCTTTTTCAGGTACCTTATTATTAGCTTTGCCTTGTCCACATACATAAAAATAAAAGAAAAAAAATACTTTAAATGTGGTATCATTAATGTCTGTTTGATTGCATCCTCCCAAATCTGACAATTTCCTCCTGCAGGCTATATGCAAGTAATGGGTCCAGCCGTCATTTTATTTGTATTCCTCTGTGGTTTTGGGGGGCTATAATTAAAATTTGCTTATTCACCAGCCTAACACGCATTCAATTCCCAATGTAAAAGTATCACAATCTAATTTCCGCCTAATTAGTTTAGAAGAGCTTATTCGGTCTGCACTTTTAATTTCTGCCTGTTTCACATGAGTTGATATACAAACATTTTACAGTTTTCTTTTAATGCTGTCCAGTATAAAATGGGTGTTTATTGACCAGATAGCTACCTTTATGAGCAGGAGTGGGATGAAAATGGACCATGGATGAACCGTTTGATTACAAGCACTACTTACTTAGGGTATTTTCACACTTGCATTAAAGTTTTCCGGTATTAAGTTCCGTCCTAGGGGCTCAATACCGAAAAAAAAACTGTTGCAGTGTCCCACTACCCACGTGGGTACTGCAAAGTTGTCGTATTATGCTTTGTATAACCTGTGTTATGCTGCAGTGCATCTTTGTGCATAATCCCTGCCTACAGGTGTGTTAGATTACATTACACTGAGACTACCACTAGGGGGAGACAACACATCCTATATATAGCCCAGCTCAGGCCTAGTCAGTAGAGAAGTCAGTCTTCAGCCCTGAGCTGAAGTGTCCACATCCTGTTCAGAACTCTGCTAAGAGTTAGTGGACATGAGCTAGAAGTTTAGCTTCAAAAAGGATATTGGGAACATAGACCCAACGGGTTACAGCCATCTCTACAAGCGCCTTAGGACCTTTGGGTTTAACTAGTGAAGGAATTACCAGCCTCCGTCAGCCTCACTAACCCGCACTAGTATAACAGGGACCAGCGTTGAAGTCACCTACTAGTAAGCATAACAACCTATATCATTAATAGCCTGTGAGACAGACATCACACCTGTGAGCAGTGGACCTCTTGCAGCTTTACCTCTGTCCATCTTAAAGAGACTGTATTTCATATCTGGATGTACTATAGACTGTTTTATACTTGGATGTAACTGTTACCAGGAGCAATGTTCAGTAAAAGTTATAAGTTGGATTTCACTGCTGTCTCAGTTTCCAAATTCCTCAATTACTACTACTATAAATGGTTGCACCACTACAAAAGGTACTGGCGCCATGACAATCAGGGACCTTCCCATAGGCACATTAATACAGACCACCAAGGGCACCTCGAACCAACAT
This sequence comes from Bufotes viridis, assembly GCA_033119425.1. Lineage (NCBI taxonomy): Eukaryota > Metazoa > Chordata > Amphibia > Anura > Bufonidae > Bufotes > Bufotes viridis. Next base: position 68,869,161 of record CM065591.1, read on the forward strand.
CTGGATTGTGTCCTTTTATCTGAGCATGCCCCAGAGAATTGTTGTGCCGTTCTCCTTATCACTTATGCAAGCCTGCCCAGGGATGACATAACCATGAGTAACCAGAACTGTATTCACCTCGGCCCACCTAATGCTCACACCGTGACCTCACATATAATTCCCCTGTCGGTCTGGCACACTGCACTGTTTTTTTCCTAATGCAGTTTTTTCCTAATGCATTCTAAATTGAGAGCAATACGTTCAGTTGGCATCAGGATGTCTTCAGTTCAGTCGCTCTTACGGTATTTGGCTGGAGAAATGGAGAAAATACTGCAGCATGCTACGGTATTTTCTCCATCCAAAATTTCGGAACACTTGCCGGAATGTCGGATACGGCATTATTTTCCATTGAAATGCATTAATGCCGACACCAAGTGTTCAGACAAAACGGATCTGATTTTCCGGTCTGCGCCTGCAAAAAAATAAATACCGGATCCGTTTTTCCGGATGACACTGGAGAGACTGATCCGGTACTTCAATGCATTTGTTAGACGGATCCGCGTCTGGATCCGTCTACAAATGCTTTCCGCTTGCACACAGATTTCCGGATCCGGCAGGCAGTTCTGGCAACAGAACTGCCTGCTGGATCCTCACAATGCAAGTGTGAAAGTACCCTTAGTCAAAATTTTCGGATAGAGAAAGAGAGACATTCAAATATTACAATAATGCTAGTGAACGGCTGATAATACAATTAAGGCTTGTTGTCTAGGTATCAAAACTTATTGTCGCACTTATTTAAAGGGCATCTGTCAGCAGATTTGTCCCTATGACACTGGCTGACCTGTTACATGTGCACTTGGCAGCAGAAGACATCTGTGTTGGTCCCATGTTCATATGTGCCCGCATTACTGAGAAAAATGACGTTTTAATATATGCAAATGAGGCTCTAGGAGCAACCGGGGCGTTACCATTACACCTAGAGACTTTTCTCTCTCTGCAACTGCCTCACACTCTCCACTTTGACAGGGCCAGGCATGATGATGTTTTTACTGTTTTTTTACTGGTCCTGCCAATCAAGATGGAGAGGGCAAGGCAGTTGCAGAGAAAGCAAAGCGCCTAGGTATAATGGCAACGCCGCTGTTGGTCCTAGGGTCTTTGAAAATGACGCCCGCTCCCCTGTACAGTAGGCGAAATAACAGGCTGGTCTCTGCTGTTTAAAATAGGGCATTTAACCCTTTAGATGCCGCAGTCAAGTGCGACCACGGTATCTAAATGACGACATTTTTTTATTTATTTTTTAATATTAAAACAAACAAAACCTACACCTATGTGGTATCATTGTAATCGTACTGACCCATAGAATGAAGGGCATAGGTCGGTTTTGCCGCATAGTGAACAATAAAACTGTGGTAGAATTGCCATGCTGTGCATACACAAATGCTGTAGCAGTACATATCATTACAGTTTTTTTATCCTAAAGAAGGGAACAGTGCAGTATGTGCCAATTTTACACCTGTAACTTCAGCAAAAACCAGGATTATTATACCTCATGAGCAGGATTGGACAGGGAACTTAAAGTGGCCCTGGAAAAAAAAACTAAAAGTGGCCCATGATGTAGGTTTGTCCAAACTGACAGAAGGCGGGACAAGACATGTCCTGAGGATGGCAAAACAGTTGAATTCAGGAGGGCACCCACGGCCGCTGGCTGGGTGCATAAGTGCCTGATGCGCCTACATTAATTAAGGCTGAGAACATCAGATCTTTTGCACCTGGCTGGCAGCCATGAGGCGGTCTTGAATGGCCCCCTGAGCATCAGCCTATAGGGTTTATGATCAGTCTGCTCCTGCTCATGAGTCACCACCACTAATCACCTCATTCTTTGACTATGATGGTCTCCACTAGAACATGCTATGAATTTGTGTCTCACATATACATATAAAAAAAATTGGAAGCATTCATAGGTAAAATTTAGATCTGTAGATTTATATTGGTACTGTATTATAGCTCTGTCCTTTGGAACTTTTACTAAGTGTACTGTGTGAACAAGTCCATATGTATGAGCAGTGTGGAGTTGAATGCCTTGGGCTCACCAGTAAAATTGGTTCTGGGGTCAGAATGTGCAGCTACCATACCTACTCATTTAGTACCCCAGACCAGAATTATGGAATTGTATCCTCAATAGCTTTGGCTTGGGCCCTGTTAGGATTCTAGAGGATGGACCTAGTTCCAACCCAAGTGACAGGGTTTAGTGCTCTGAGGAAGAGAGAGGAGCTTCATGTGCTCTCTCCCTAGACGACAAGGCCCAATTTCCAAAGAATCAATATCTCTGGACATGAAAGCCATTGCTACTTTAAAACACTCCATAAAAAAATCCAGAATCCACTGAGCCATGCACTGGAGTTGGCCAGTAAGGTACTGTGCTCGTTTAAGGCAGTCACAAACTTTACTGCTGTGAAAAGGAACTTTTCCAATACACCCTTCAACATTTTGTCATTGTTTCCCCAACCGTATCTTAATCCCTTAGGATGGGAATTACAAAAAAGTTAGCAAGAACCTTATTGCCAGCCTTAGGTTCTGCAGAGAGAGACTTTGGAAAAATAAAGTAAAGGAGTACTACAACCCTCCATCGTTGCTTATATCCATTCTCATTGTGAATTATTTGAAGCTGTTGGATGTTCTACAAACCCCATTCTACATTAGTAAAGAGAGACTTTTTTATTTTCTACAACTGGCCTTGTTACTGACTCCAGCACCATTTGCCGTCCGTATCTCCTACCATGCACACGTACAACATTTAAAACACCCAGGACAGACAGGATCTTCAACATCAGGGTGTGCGCCTAGAGAAGAAAGTGTGCAACCTCCTGTCACTTCCCTGGCCCTAGGAAGCATCATTGTGAGGATTGCCACTGTGAATGTTGCAGCCAGAGCCACTATCACTACTATCCTCCAATTCTCCGGGACTTGTTGAGGCAGTAGCAAGACGCTACAAGATTATTGATTATGGGTATCCCTGCAATGAATTCACGAAGGCAAGTTCCTTGGGAAAGTCTTCGGTAGTCTCTTAAATAATCAACGTTCTTTATATGGATGCCTCAGGTGTATGCTGCCTATCTGTATGTAGTGCAGTCAGTCTACTGTGCCATTCAACACTTCTAAAAGGGGGTGAGGGACTAGAAGCCTGCCTTGCTCAGAGGCTAACTCGCCGATTCACCCATTCCCCCATGAGCTGGCCAGAGCCTGTGTAAAAGACCTACAGTACTGTATTTTATTTCAAGATTACGAAGAATAAGTAAAAATATTAAATTACAATAAATGATTATTGAAACAAGTAATTTTTTTCTATTGCTTTTGGAACATATCTAAGCAATTGGATGGTACAATTCAGTGAAATAGTCAACTGATATTATTTGATTGATTTATGAGGGGTATTTTAATTATCTTAATTAATTAATCTGCTGACTACACCATATGCGGTTAGTTGACACGTAGCAGTTGTTATCACATAAAAAAAGAAAAACCATCATGAAAAATCCATTGCTGTTTTTGCAGGTTGACACAAAGCTGTAGTAACTACATATTTATTTCTGACACTAGATCCACTGCAAAACTGCTGATCTTTGTGGGATCATGGGGTGGACCCCTGCTGATCTGATATTGAGGATGTATCCTAAGGATAGGCCATCAGTATAAAAATCAATTGCAAAAACAATTTCAGAATATGGACTAGATAGTAGAAGGATTTTAACACTATGTTACTTAAATTCCAAAGGGGCAGCCACTTCAAGATCTTCTCTCAATGCTTGAAAACAACCCGTATACCAGGAGTCAGCAGCCTGCAGCACATGTGCCCGAGATGGCATGCAGGCCATGTTCTACTAGCACACCAGCTACCAGAAATGTCGGAAAGACTTTACAGTTTTGACGCCATTTGTTAGTTGCCCTGCCACAACGCTGCACTTTAATGAAAAAACCTTCAGATGCACCACACAAGGTATATCTGCTAGGTCCACCCCTCACTGTTCCTGCCACAGCCACCAAAGAGGAGCGATAGAAGAGTGTGGGAACCACCATTGATCACCTGCAATCTGTGCTGGAGCACTGCATTTCATTTGACGATGTGCTGCTCCTTGTCTGCCTCAGGACTGCCACAGATTATGAAAAGTATGTAATGAGCTGAAGGGTGTTGGAAGGAGGAGGATGAGCTTGGGGAGATGGGGGAATGAACATTGTGAATAGTTTGAATATCTGGGTGATGGGCCTGAATGCAATAGTTTTGTGTGATAGGGGACAATGGGGTGCAAGCTTTCTAACTACTTTGGCGGATGGAGGGGATGATGAGCCTGCTTCTGATTGCTGCAGGAATGGGGAGATGATGGGGTGAAAGCTTTCTAATTACTTTTGGGGAGGATGGAGGGGGTGCTGAGCTTGTAATTGCTACAGGAATGGGGGGATGATGATAGGGAGCAACCTTTATTGCTCCCTATGGGGTGGGGATTATGGGGCTTTGTGACTAGTTTGAGGGTGGCTGGAGGATGGTGATCCTGAACGTGATTGCTTGGTTATAATGAGGAACCAGCTTTCTGACTACTTTGGGTGAATGGTGAAATGGTGAGCCTGAAAGAGCTTGTAGTGGGTTGGGCAGGACAGGTTCGGATAGAAAACAAGCTTTCTGACTACCTTGGGGGGAAGGGGGTGCAGTGGTAAGCCTGAATGTGATTACTGTGTGTGAGGGTTTAGATCTGGGTTATATTTCATGCAAGGAGGTGAGCTCTGAATGCTCCTTCCTGATGGTAGTTGGGTTCCCTTTATGTCAGGTGGTTGGCAGGGTGCAAAGTAGGAGTACAGATACAGGGCCTGTGGACGGATGATGGAGTCAATAATCAAGCTCATTGGTTGCAATAAATAAGTCTTTATTTACTAAATTGATGATGATCGATGATAGTGGTTCTTTAATAAATCGATGATAATTGATGATAGTAGTACAGATAGCATCCATAGGCACAGTTCCAAAGTATATCACAGTATAGTCTCCTCCCAATAACTGTGTATAGGCAGCAAAAATGATAGTAGTAGTAGTGCTCCCTGACTCTCCTTCTGATGGCACTTTGTAGTCTCTCCAAATAACCACAGACATGCTATTCTGTTCTTGTTAATTCCTGTGATTCCCAGACTGAGGGGTCCAGAATTCAGATTCAAGAGGAGAGTCTGTCTCTAAATGTGGCAGGTACCAGGGAAATCAACCTTTTCCACACCACTATAGTCACTAATACCATAAACGAGGGGTACTTTAATGTCTGAATAGAGCTAGATCTGAATCCAGAGTTAGACCTTGGTGATTTAGGCCTTCTAAAACATCTATTCTCTTTCCCTCAGGAGTTTTCTCTCGGTTAATTAACTCTCTGGAGAAGGCTTCTCTTTGGGCCTACCCTTAAGGAACTTACACAAGTAGGTCTTGTCCTTGCTCTTGCTAAGATTCCAATAACCAGGGTATGGGCAAAGTCCATAGTCCTAGTAATCTAACCAAATCTGCCAGTGCTAACTATATATTGCCTTTACATTGCTATTAGGTATGAAATAAATAAGTGCTTCAAATCACAACATTTAACTCAGCAACATTAAATTAATCCTTTTAGCACTAATAAACCCTTTGCAGTAGTCCTTGGGGTACTACACTACTGTTGGGATGACCAGTGTTTGGGGCACCAGTGTGTGTATGGGGGTCAGTATATGGGGGACAGTGGTGGGTGAAGGCAGCAATCAGTCAGTTAAAGGGGTTATCTCACTTCAGCAAATGGCCCCAACCCTCTGCTGGGTCCCCTGGACAGGATGGTATGGCATGGCGGACACCAATGGGAAAAAAGCCCAGGGAGTTAAGGTTTGCAGTAAACCAGTGTGCTGCTTTACTGGAGGAACTGAAGAGCAAAACAATACAGAAAACATCCAGTCTCCTCTCTGGTAGTAGAAGGTTCGGTGGTTATGGAATGCCTGAACCAGCTGTCGTTCTCTCTCTCAGAAGGCTGATACTCTGGCCAGAGGATTTTTGGCCTAAGGTCTGCAGCTCAGTCGTCAGGCCAGGTATCCTCGTCTCAGCATCTTCATCTGGCCAATTATGCAGGGGCTCTGACTGCTCTACTTTTATACAGTTTCCAACTAATCCAGAAGCTTCTAGTGGGAGGGATGAAGATGGAGAAGCGCAGCCTAAAAAAAACAATGTTGCATTTCACAGCTGCCATATTGTGCCTTAATATAAGTCAGTGAGAATTACTAAGCTCACATGCCCATTGTAGGTACTTTCTATGGTGACATACCTCACCCAGGCCATTGCAGCCATCTTGATTGTCACTAGTGATCACGTCAGTGCCCAGCCAACGACACCACACAAGATTTCATGTGGTTTGTGCAATCAAAATGGCTGTTTTTTTTTTTACCCTGAATAACTCCTGAAGTGAGTTGTGACAAATCAAATTTCTTTGTGAAATTTGGCGAAGTAGCAAAATCTAATTTTTGATAACTTCGCTCATCGCTACTGACCATGTTATCAGTTAATGGCTAATGTATCCCAAACATTCCCGGCAGGTGCCCTTTTTACATGATAATTAAACAATTTCACCTGTCAGTGGCTATAATGGTAAGGCTGAAGGTTTATACTCTCCTTGAACATTGAAGAATATATGATACCAAATTACCATCAGTAACTTTACATTGTAATTGCATATGCTGAGCACACAAGGTAAGCTACAGTAGTTGCTTGATGTGGCTCACTCAAATTTTACTAATGGTCTAACTAAATAGGTAAATTAATGCAAATGACTGCAAAATGTGAACCATTTAGTAAATGATGTGATAATGTGTTATTAAGCAGTATAGAGCTAATGCTAAGAAAATGGCATCTTTGAAATACATTTCTCCTAATGTCATTTGCCAGTTCTTACCTAATGTCGAAGGACACGCTCTAATAAATATATATATATATATATATATTGAGATATTGGAGTCGGACCTCCACCGATCTGATATTGATGACCTATCCTGAGCATAGGTCATCAATATCATGAAACTGGACAACTCCTTTAGGCCTCATTCACACGAAAGTGTGTCGGCTATTCCGTGCATTGGTGACCGCAATTTGCAGTCCCCAATGCACGGGCACCATCCGTGCGGTTGCCGCAGATGAATGCAGACCCATTCAACTCCGTAGTGCTTCCATGGGGTTCCGTGCCTCCGTTCCACATGGCTCCTTCCGGATTGCTGACCCATTCATGATACATGGCCAGTGCCCGTATATTGCAGACCTGCTGTTCGCGGGCCGCTGTATGGACACAGTCGGGCAACAGCCGTGTGCATGAGGCTCTAAGCAGTGTATTGTTTTAGTGCATTGGACAGCAACAAGTAGCGTTAAAGTTCGGGTCTGTACCGAACTTTACCAGTTCGGGTACCTGGACCCGAACCCGAACTTTGCCGGAACAGTTCTGGTTCGAGTTCGGTGTTCGGGCATTTGATAAAGCTTTTGAAAGGCTGAAGGGCAGCCAATCAACAAGCAAGCTTTTAACCACTTCAGCCCCCCTAGCTTAAACACCCTTAATGACCAGACCACTTTTTACAATTCTGCACTACACTAATTTCAGGGTTTATTGCTCGGTCATATAACTTACAACCCAAATGAATTTTACTTCCTTTTCTTCTCACTAATAGAGCTTTCATTTGGTGGTATTTCATTGTTGCTGACATTTTTACTTTTTTTGATATTAATAAAAAATGACCGAAATTTTAGCAAATAAATGACATTTTTCGCTTTCTGTTGTAATTTTTTTTTAAAAAAACAACATTTCTATATAAATTTTTTTCTAAATTTATTGTTCTACATGTATTTGATAAAAAAAAATGCAATAAGTGTATATTTATTGGTTTGGGTAAAAGTTTGAAGCAGCTCTGACTTTCTGAGCACCTGTCATGATTCTTCAGGTGCTAGAATGTCAGGATAGTATAAATACCCCCCAGATGACACCATTTTAGAAAGAAGACACCCCAAAGTATTCGCGGAGGGGCATGGTGAGTTCATTTATGATTTATTTTTTTTCACAAGTTAGCGGAAAATGACACTTTCTGAGGAAAAAAAATTAATAATAAAGTTTCCATTTCTGCTAACTTCTAGCAAAAAAAAAATAAAAATCTCCCACGGACTCACTATGCCCCTCAGTGAATACCTTGGGGTGTCTACTTTCCGAAATGGGGTCATTTGTGGGGTGTGTTTACTGTTCTGGCATTTTGGGCGGGGCTAAATTGTGAGCAACCCTGTAAAGCCTAAAGATAATCATTTGACTTTACGCCCCTTTACGCACCTAGGCTGCAAAAAAGTGTCACACATGTGGTATCGCCGCACTGAGGAGAAGTATGGCAATGTGTTTTGGGGTGTAATTTTAGATATAACCATGCTGCGTAAGAGAAATATCTCTGTAAGGCTACATGCACACGACCGTTGCCTGCCTCCGCTTCCACTCCTGCAAATTTTGCGTCCATCAAAAAAAACGCATGACGGACCGTTTTTTTTGATGGATCCGATTTTTATGGCAGATCCATTGTAAAAATGCCTATCCTTGTCCGCAAACGTGAAAAAAATAGGACATGCACTATTTTTTTGACGGAATGAAAACACGGATCACGGATGCGGAACAAAAACGGTTGACCATCCGCATTTTTTGACGAACCCATTGAAATGAATGCGGAAGCATCCTATCCGTGAAAAAAAACGGAACGGACGCGGAAACAAACAACGGTCGTGTGCATGGGGCCTAAATGACAACTTTAAAAAAAATGTATACAAAGTTGTCAATTTACAGAGATATTTCTCTCACCCAGCATTGGCATATGTAAAAATACACCCCAAAACACATTGCCCTACTTCTCCTGAGTACGGCAATACCACATGTGTGACACTTTTTTGCAGCCTAGGTGAGCAAAGGGGCCCCAATTCCAATGAGTACCTTTTAGGAGGGCATTTTTACGCATTTGGATTCCAGACTTCTTCTCACACTTTAGGACCCCTAAAATGTCAGGGCAGTATAAATACCCCACATGTGACCCCATTTTGGAAAGAAGACACCCCAAGGTATTCCGTGAGGGGCATGGCGAGTTCATAGAAGATTTTTTTTGGCACAAGTTGCTCTCCGCATCAGCATTTGCAGAGCTGCGGCCGCGAACTTCCAGGTTTCTGCCCCGAAACATCAGGCCGCAGCGCCGCAAAAGATAGAGCATGTCCTATTCTTGTCCGCAATTGCGGACAAGAAAATGCCTTTTCTATTTAGTTCTGGCAATGTGCGGATCCGCAAAATGCGGAAAGCACATTGCCGGTTTCCGTGTTTTGCAGATCCGCGGATCCATGGATCCGCAAAACACATACGGACGTCTGAATGAGCCTTACAGGGGGGTGATTAGTGACAGGGGGGTGACAGGGGGTGATCAGGTGGGGTGACATGGGGTGATCAGGGGTTAATCAGTGACGGGGGGGTGTGGTGTGGTTATTGGTGCATTTACATAGCTGCCTGTGTCTTCTGGTGGTCCCAAGCAGAAGGGACCACCAGAGGAACAGGCAGCAGGCATATCAGACGCTGTTTCCAAAACAGCATCTGATATGCAATTTAGATGGCGTTTTTTTAAACATCTACAGCCTGCCAGCGCATGATCAGCACTGGCAGGCTGTAGTAAAACTTCCTCCCGACGTGATCCTGTGAACGTGCGCGTGTTCACAGGAAATCTCGCCTCTCGCGAGATGACGCGCAGACGCGTCAAGGAGGAACATCCCGGCCGCCCGCATGGCATGGTTGTGATTGACCGGTGCATCATGTGACCCAGCCTCTATACAAGCTGGATCACGTGTAGCACCGCCCATCAGCTCTGAGTAGTGCAGGAACCGGAAGCAGGCAGCTAAAGCGAGGGAGAGTGTTAGGAATCTGGCTATTTGATTTGTGGGGGACCTATAATGATTTTTTGTGGGTGCAATACACCAGCTTTGCACCCCTGACACAGAAATATAATAATTAATCTGGCTGTTAATTCTGTAGGTGACCTATAGTGATTTTTTGTGGGTGCAATGCACCATTTTAGTACCCCTGATACAAAAATATAATAATTAATCTGTCTGTTAGTTCGATGGGTGACATAAACCCATTTTTGGTGTGAGATACACGTGCACTGCATATGTCACAAGGAAATAATATAGTTAATCTGTCTGTTAGTTCAGTGCGTGCCATATACCCATTTTTGGTGTGAGGTACACCTGCACTGCATCCGTGACAGGGAAATTAATATAGTTAATCCATCTGTTAGTTTAGTGGGTGACATATTCACATTTTTGGTGTGAGGTACACCTGCACCGCATACTTGACAGGGAAATGAATATAGTTAATCCATCTGTTAGTTCGATGAGTGACCTATACTCATTTTTGGTGTGAGATACACGTTCACTGCATATGTGACTGGGAAATTAATATAGTTAATCTATCTGTTAGTTCAGTGGGTGACATATACCAATTTTTGGTGTGAGGTACACCTGCACTGCATATTTGACAGGGAAATTGATATAGTTAATCTGTCTGTTAGTTCAGTTGGTGACCTCAAAGAATGAGGAAAGCATCAAATAGAGGATGTGGCCCTGGTCGTGGTGCTGCTGGTAATGGTGGAGCTCCTGTTACCCATCTGCGATTCCTGGCCCTGAATGCCAACATTTCAAAATTCCTGGCCTTTGAAATGCTGTCATTTCATCTGGTGGAGACAGAGACTTTTAAAAAGCTTATGGCTGTGGCTGTCCCACAGTACGTGGCTCCCAGCCGCTACTACTTTTCCAGGTGAGCCATCCCTGCCCTGCACAACCAAGTGGTGGACAAAATCAGGTGTGCACTGCGCAACTCCATCTGTGGCAAGGTCCACATAACTACCGATACATGGATGAGTAAGCACTGTATATCTCCCTAACTGCGCACTGGGTAAATGCAGTGGTGGCTGGGCCTGAGGCGGATAGCAGTTTGGCGCATGTCTTACCGCCACCGAGAATTGCAGGACATTGCCCCCTTCTCCTACTCCGCTTCCTCCTCTACTGCCTCCTCATACGGTCAGCGTAACACCTTCACCACCAAATTCAGCACAGCCAGGGGGAGACAACAGCAGGCAGTTTTGAAACTCATCTGTTTGGGGGAAAAACCCCACCCCACGCAGGAACTGTGGACGGGCATGGAACAACAGACCAATGAGTCGTTGGTTCCACTGAGCCTCAAGCCTGGTCTGGTGGTGTGAGCTAACGGCCGAAATTTCATAGCAGCTCTGGGGCTAGCCAGTTTGACGCACATCCCTTGCCTGACGCATGTTCTGAATTTGGTGCTGCAGAGGTTCCTGAAAAATTGCCCTGATATGTCAGAACTGCTTTAGACAGTGCAGGCCGTCTGTGCACGCTTTAGGCTTTCTCACCCTGCTGCTGCTCGCCTGTCTGCACTGCAACGTAAATTTGGCCTTCCCATTAACCGCCTCATATGCGACGTACCCACAAGGTGGAACTCCACCTTGCACCTGCTGGAGAGACTGTGCGAGCAGCAGCAGGCGATGGAGTTTCAGCTGCAGCATGCACAGGTGAGTCGCTCTGCGGAACAGCACTCACGACCAACGAATAGGCCTCCATGAGGGACGTGTGTCCCGTGTAGCGTTGTTTCGAGTACTCCACCAGCATGGTCAGTGCTGATGACGCTGTCCTCAGCGTCACTATCACACTTCTATGTCTCCTTGAAAAAACGCTTTGCGCTTTGCTACACAACTGTCCAGCGAGGGCACAGTTCTGGAGGATGAGGAGGAGGAACCGTGTTCACAGCAGGGTGGCACCCAGAGCAGCTCATGGGTACCACTGGAGTGTGGCTGAGGGGCTACAGAGGACACAGACGATACACTTCCCACAGAGGACAGCTTGTCGTTGCCTCTAGGCAGCCTGGCACACATGAGTGACCACATGCTGCAGTGCCTGTGGAACGACTGCCGAGTTGCCCACATTCTAACCAGTGCTGATTACTGGTTGGCCACCCTGCTGGATCCCTGCTACAAGGACAACGTGTCGTCCTTAATTCCGTCACTGGAGCGTGATCAGGAGATGCGCGAGTACAAGCGCACGCTGGTAGACGCGCTGCTGATGGCATTCCCACCTGACAGTGGGGGCTCAGTGGAAGCACAAGACGAAGGCAGAGGAGGAAGAAGTTGCCAACGCAGCTGGCGCACCGCCAGCACCTTGGGAGGGTCAGCATGACCAAATCTGGAAAAGCTTTGTCAGCAGGCCACAACAACCAGCTGCTGATACGGAACGTCTTAGCAGATGGCAACATTTCAGCACCATGGTGGAACAGTATGTGCACGACTGATGGGTCTGCCCCATTAAACTTCTGGGTCTCCAAATTCGTCACATGGCCTGAGCTTGCCCTTTACGCCTTGGAGGTGCTGGCCTGCCCCGTGGCCAGTGTATTGTCCGAACGTGTGTTTAGTACTGCAGGGTGGGTGATCACAGAAAAGTGCAGCCGCCTGTCCACAGCCAACATGGACAAGCTCACGTTCATTAAAATGAACCAGGCATGGATCTGACAGGACTTGTCCGTACCTTGTGCAGAATAGACAAGTATACTGGCCACACCCAGCCATTGTTATACTCCAGCGCACTTTCTCTTTGCGTTCTCTTTTCCACTTCCCAATGTTTTGGGGCCTTCCCAAATTTATAAAAAGTAAATAAGTAAAAACAAAACAAAAACAGTCTTGGCTATCTCCTCCTTTTCACCTGCTGCTTCCACCTACACCGCCATGTCTACCGCCTCCTCAACCTCCTACTCCACTTTGACCTCCGCCTCCTAGTTCAGGAATTTTATTTTTTTATTTCTTTCTATTCTTAATGTTATTTTTAGTAATTTCCCTATCCACATTTGTTTACAGGGCAATTGTCCTGTTTTTATCCCCATTTTGCTTCCTTTTGCAACCCTCTAGCCCTTACTATTACTATTTTACAGCCATTTTAGTGCACCGAAGTTCGGCTGAACCCAACGAACCTGAACATCCACGGTTCCGCTCATCCCTAGCAACAAGTAGAGGCAGGGGCTAGCAGAGAAAGCAGGAGGAGCAAGGGTGCGCAGAGTGGGTTGCACCTGCTATTGGTACACTTAACTGATCGGCAACAGATGCTCTTTATAAATAGCATTTTTCATTCCTGGCGTCCTTATAATTAGGAGGCACACACATCATAAAAGGGTTATTCGACTATTTGTACTGATCACTTAACGCCTGGATAGGTCATCAGCATCTAATCGATGGGGGTATGACACCTGGATCGCCCTCTGATCACCAGTTTTAGAAGGTCCGGAGCCTTATCGCTGTTTAACCTTGGCCGTGTGACGTTACGACCATTGGTCACGTGGCCTTAGCGCAGCTCAGCCCCATTCACTTCTCCAACAGCTGATTGGCAAGGGCTCCCTACAGATCAGATGCTGATAACTTATCCAGAGGAATAGGTATTTAAGAATAGAACAAATAGTCGGATAACACCTTTAATAATTGTGGTTCGTCTGTGCAGGTCTGTTCGATAGAGCTGAAATCTGTGCCATCCAGGGAGCTGGTGTGGATTTCAGGTATAATCTACGCCAGTTTCCTGGTGAAGATCATAATAAATGTTCAAGGCCGTTTATGCCCGGTCTTGCATCCTCTACTCTCAGCCCGGCTTCAGTTGGAAAAGATGATTGAGGCGCAAAAAGCCCCCAAAAAAGTAGCAAAAAGTGTCCCAAGCAGGGCATGCCCAAACTGTGCAACTTTTTGATGCAAGAAAACGTAAAAATAGTCACCAAAGATTTTCCTAGTGTTGTTCACCTAGTGTTGTTCTTGAATGGTTAGCAAATCTTAAGAAAGGTGACTGACTCTTTTTCTGACAGAAATAAAAAAACCATTGTGAAAGGAAAACTGGCAGTGGATCTGAATACTGTACATCCTCAATTGAGTTTTTTAACATCCATTTGTACCAGAAAAACCGCTGTAACTGCATAGTTACATAAGGTACATTGACTAAATGCAGGCATAGTCATTCTCAGTGCCGCATTAGCTGTTAAAGCAGTTCTCCGGGCTTTTACTATTGACCTATCCCCAGGATAGGTCATCAATATCAGATCGGCAGGGGTCCGACACCCGGCCGATAAATGGCACTTACTGAAATGAGACAACCCCATTAATTAAAGGTGCTCTCTGGGAATTCATGAAATAAAATTATTGAGAATACTTTAATATTTCTTCATTATAAATATATTCCCAAATACCTTTCATTAGTTATAATGGCTCGTTTTGTCTAAGGAACAATCATCAGGAGAAACAAAATGGCTGCTTTCCTATTAGTACACACTGAACCTGTCCCAATCATATAGGAGGACAAGTTAATTCAGAACACTGGGGTAAAGAGCTGCCTCATCCTCCTCTCTGCTCTGCTTGTCTGGGATGATCCTAAATAAAGCTGGTCTTCAGTTGAATCTCTGTGGGAATGGAGTTCATGAAGAGACAGCTGAAGTAAATAAAGAACAGACAGGACAGACTGTGGTAATGTTGTCGACTGTATAAACGTGCTGCTGCTCATTAGCCACATCCCTACCCCAATCTCTGTACTTCAGATATCTCCTCATGAACACCATTCCTACAGAGATTGAGCTAAAGATCTTATCAGCTGTATTAAGGATGACAGGCAGAGCAGAGAGGAGGATGAGGCAGCTCATTAGCTCAGTGCTCTGAAGTAACTTGTCCTGCTGTGTGATTAGGACAGGTTCTGTGTGTACTAATAGGATGGTGGCAATTTTATTTCACCAGATAATTGCTCCCTAAACAAAACTAGGCAATATAACTAATAAAAGGTATTTGGGAATATATTTTGAATAAAGTAATATTTAAGTATTCTCAGTAATTTTATTTTATTAATTCCCGAGAACCCCTTTAAATGAGTAAACGATTGCATGTAAATGCTTGTCTGTCATCTGCTTTAAATTGCTAAATGTGATCGTGTTGTTAATCTCCTAAACGATTATCTACTTGTCTAACTCCGCCATTTCAGGATTAGGAGTGTTGAAGGACAACAGTTGATATCTGAATTCCCTGCTGCTGCCCTGCTCTATTATCACCCCTCCTGTAAATGGGACCATTCGAATAGAATATAATAGAGGATTATTGTTCTTGAAGTTATGTATTGTTTAGTTCTCCATATTACTGTACTTTTCAGTGATGCTTAGAGTAAAGGCTGGATAGGACAGTATGTAAACTAAATTTCCTATATTCACCAAAAGATTCAGTATATTATGGACCATGACATACAGTTTTAACGCCTTAAAGACCATCATTTCAGATTCGGTCCTGAATCTGCATCAATGTTTTTTAATGCTGTTTCAGAAATTATCCTGCTCCTGCAGCCTAACTGGGCCAGGTTGGGTCCTGCCTGTAAGAAACAGCATCTTCTTTCTCATTTCCAGGCTGCCATGCCATCACATTATAACCTGGGAAAACTCTTAAAATAAGAGAGGCACATTCCTCCGGCAGACTCAGTCTATCCATTTGTTACATGGCCAGCCATTCATTTGGCTAGCCTGCATGTAGTACAAAATTTCCCATGCGGTGCTTGCCACCAATTTAGAGAGCAAGAGCTTGACCAGTGGAGATCAGAAGGTCAACATACAGCTCAGTTTACAAAAGTGCAGCATCCAGGATGGGAGGCATGTGAGGAGAGGATGGGAGTGGTAGTAGTGGGGTATGGTGGCAGCTGTACTGCTGTTGCACTCCCTGGGCCATGCAGTGAATCGGGACGTTCCTGGTGTTGTTGTTTTCCCTGGGGAACACCTTGATCAGAGTATCCTGCCTGTTGGGAGTAAGGTGCCCTTGGTGTCAATAGTAGTGAGGTGCAAGGGCAGGAGGATAAAACCAGTTGGGTACGGTTCAAGTGAATAGAACGAGTACTTGTAATTACACTCGCTTCCGAGACAATGGGTAGTGTATTGAAGAGAAAATATAGTAGGGATGGAGCGCCACCTCCTCTTCAAACAGCTGATCAGCGGGGTGCCAGGTGTCGGACTCCGCCAATCAAATATTGATGACCTATCCTGAGGATAGTCCTACTATTTGAAAGATTCTATGGCACACCTAAGTCTTTTAAAAGACTTAGGTGTGCCGTAGAATCTTTTAAATAGTTGTATTGACCTGTGTCCTCTATGAGCATCCATCTTGGTCACGGTGTGCAGATCTCATCAACCTCTCTATCCTGAGAATAGGTCATTACTATAAACTGACTGCACAACGCCTTTAAACGATTGTAGTTATTTACCCCCCATAAATAAATCCAATACACACAACATATTCTCTGTTCTAATGTCAGGGATGAAAATCCATGATTGTTTAGCACGTACAGCACAACTTGTGATGATTAATAATGTGTTCAGTGGGTAAATATTTGCACAAGGTTGTCACACTGACTGCTGTGATTTCTGTTTTAGTAATAAAATAATAACGCCTTTAGATATGTGGACAAGACAACCAGAGAACAAGTGAGGAGACAAAACATGTTTTACTAACAGATGATGATCATTAAAATGCTTTGCTCATGTTAAATGGGGGTCAAGTTCTTGCTAGAGAGGGATTACGGCTTTTTGTAAAGTGAAAGTAAACATGCAATGAGATAATACTAAATATTAGTGTAAGTGCGTCCGTACTCTTGTGCTGGCATTTTGTTCTGTGTGGGCTTAACCTAAAGGGGTTGTCATGTCTCCTTAGGATAACATAACTGCCTGCCCATCAGCTCATCACCAAAGTCCTGCTCCTTGAGCCTCCTATGATCAACTGTTATCACCAGGATATATATTTTGAGAAGCAGGCAGTGGAGTTGTATTATGTGCCGTCAGCAACAGATTTACATGTCAGGAGCCTGTAAGCTAAGACTATATGGTGCCTTAGACCCATTAAATAGGTCACACCCAAGTCACTTATAGCTTTAAAGGCGTTGTCCACCCTTTAGAACTCCTTTCCAACATATGGATCTGCGGAAAATGAGTTCCCCACCAGTGCCTTAACAATATGGCACACTAATCAGTAGGGCTTAGAATCTGTGCTTGCCAGTTCAGTGGCAGAGGCCTGGCTTTTCCAAAAGCTAAGCCCCCGTTGTATCTCCCCGCGTCACAAAAAACTTATATAGAAATATGAATATAAACTCCTCAGATGTCACTTTCAATGCTGACTGCCTTATCCCACAAAAAACTAACCCTCGTATAAGAAAAATTTAAAAAACATGTCTCTTAGAGAAAAGCAACACAAAAACATTAGGGGGATTTATTAAGCTATTTACACCACAATTGTGGTGTAAAAAAGTCGCCAATTTTAGTGCATGCCATATATGTAAAAATCACAGAGAAAAGATAAAAAATAAAGATAATAACATCCATGCATGTCATATTTGTGCTATAATTTGTGATGTTTTGAGCTTCTCGACACTTTTCAGAAGTGGTGACAAAGGGGGTGGGAATTGTGGGAGGGGGCAGGGCTTTGCATGGCCCCCAGATTTATTATAATTTACACCAGAAACTTGCTTACATTATAGCTCAAGTCTACGCCAGCCATAGGCACATAAAGCGACAGAGATGCAAATAATTTAATAAGAGATATTTGCCTCTTAATAACTTAAGCGCCTTGTACTCCAGCGTAGAGGGATCAAAACTGGTGTATGGAAATGCCAGTCTTGATAAATCTCCCCCATGATTTTCTAATTTCAAAAATGCTTTTATAGTTTAAAACTGAAAAAAGTAAAAAATAGATATATTTGTTACCACTTTGTCCATAAGGGTAGTTTCGCAACACATTTTATGCTTCAGTTTTACGTATATGTTGTTCTTGTATACAATTGTAAAAAAAGATATACTTTTTTTTTATTTACAATGGAGCTTTAGTGAATAGATGTCATTGTATGGCATCAGTCTCAGGCATCTGTTTAATGTATACATTTTTTGTATGCGTGAAACGGATGGAAAAAACGTGATGTGAATCCAGCCTAACGACCTGCTCTATAAAAATTTCACATCATCACCCTGTCAGGTGAACACTGTAAAAAAGCCGTGTAAAAAACATGAGGGATCAAAAAATGTTATTTACCCCAAAATTGTACCAATGAAGATGTTGACTCCTGCAAAAAACGAGACCCCATACAAGACCATTTGCCAGAAAAATAAAACAAATGTGGCTGCCATAAAATGGCAACAAAAAAACATGCTTTAACACCTTAAGGACCCTGCCATTTTTCACCTTAAGGACCAGGCCATTTTTAGCAAATCTGACGTGTTAATTTATGTGGGAATAATTTTAAAACGCTTTTACTTATCCAGGCCATTCTGAGATTGTTTTCTCATATTGTACTTCATGACAGTGGTAAAATTGAGTCCAAAAATTTCATTTTTATTTATAAAAAATACCAAATTTGCCAAAAATTTTGAAAAATGTGCAAATTTCCAAATTTAAATTTCTCTACTTTTATAATAGATAGTAATAACTTCAAAACTAGTTATTACTTTACATTCCCCATATGTCTACTTCATGTTTGGATCATTTTGAAAATTACATTTTATTTTCTGCGGATGTTAGAAGGCTTAGAAGTTTAAAAGCAAATCTTGAAATTTTTCAAAAAATTTCCAAAACCCACTTTTTAAGGACCAGTTCAGGTCTGAAGTCACTTTTTGAGGCTTACATGATAGAAACCACCCATAAACGGCCCTATTTTAGAAACTACACCGTCAAGGTATTCAAAACTGATTTTACAAACTTTGTTAATCTTTTGTTAATCTTTTAGGTGTTCCACAAGAATTAATGGAAAATGAAGATGAGATTTCGGAATTTTACTTTTTTGGCAGATTTTCCATTTTAATCTATTTCTTTCCAGTAACAAAGCAAGGGTTAACAGCCAAACAAAACTTAATATTCCATGCCCTGATTCTATAGTTTACAGAAACACCCTATATGTGGTCGTAAACTGCTGTACGGGCACATGGTATTGCGCAAAAGGCAAAGGAACGCCATATGTTTTTTGGAAGGCAGATTTCCCTTGGATAATTTTAAACTGCCATGTCACATTTGAAGACCCCCTGATGCACCCCTAGAGTAGAAACTCCAAAAAAGACCCCATTTTGGAAACTAAAGGATAAGGTGGCAGTTTTGTTGGTACTATTTTGAGGTGCATATTACTTTTTGATTGCTTGCTATTACACTTTTGTAGATGTAATGCGACAAGAAAATTGCTTTTTTGACACTTTTTGTTTAATGTTTTTAACGGCGTTCCCCTGAGGGGTTAGATCATGTGATATTTTTATACAGCAGGTTCTTACAGACGCGACGATACCAAATATGTATACTACTTTTTTTATTTAATTAGGTTTTACACAATAACAGCATTTTTTAAACAAAAAAACTGATGTTTTAGTGTCTCCATATTCTCAGAGCCATAGTTTTTTTTATTTTTGGCCGACTATCTTAGGTACAGTAGGGTCTCATTTTTTGCGGGATGAGATGACAGTTTGATTGGTATGATTTTGGGGTACTTATGACTTTTTGATCGCTTGCTATTACACTTTTTATGATGTAAGGTGACAAAAAATAACTTTTTTACATGGTTTTTATTTTTTTTACAGTGTTCATCTAAAGACTTAGTTCATGTGATATTTTTATACAGCAGGTTATTACAGCTGTGGCGATACATAATATGTATGCTTTGTTTATTAATTTAAGTTTTCCACAATAAATGTAATTTTGAAATAAAAAAAATCATGTTTTAGTGTCTCCATATTCTGAATGCCATAGTTTTTTTTATTTTTTGGGCAGTTGTCTTAGTTAGGTTCTCAATTATTGCAGGATGAGATGATGGTTTGATTGGTATGATTTTGGGGTGCTTTTGACTTTTTGATCGCTTGGTATTATACTTTTTGTGATGTAAGGTCACAAAAAATGCCTTTTTTTTTACATTTTTATTTTTACGGTGTTCACCTGAGGGGTTAGGTCATGTGATATTTTTTTACAGCAGGTCGTTACAGACGTGGCAATACCTAATATGTATACTTTTTCTTTTTTTTACATTTAACACAATATAAGCATTTTTAAACAAAAAAAAACAGTTTTAGTGTCTCGATAGTCTGAGAACCATTTTTTTTTTTGGGTGATTGTCTTAGGTAGGGGCTGATTTTTTGCGGGATGAGGTGGTACTATTTTGGGGGGGCATATGCCTTTTTGATCGCTTGGTGTTGCACTTTTAGTGATATGAGGTGACAAAAAAATGTTCAACTAAAGGATTAGTTCATGTGATATTTTTACAGAGGCAGTCGATACGGACACGGCGATGCATAATTTGTCTACTTTTCTCTTTTTCCCTATTTTTTACAAATTTTTCTTTACTTTATTTCGGGAAAAGGGTGTTTTTTTTTTATTGAAACTTTAAATTACTTTGTAAAACTTTATTTTTTTAACTTATTTTTTGCCCCACTATGGGACTTCAACATTTCAGGGTCTGATACCTGTTTCAGTACAGTACAATACATTTGTATTCTGCTGTATTGAACTGTTAGTGTCTTAAACTGTAGGACGCTAACAGTTGCCTAGGAGACCCAGCCCTGTTTACGGCATCAGGGCTGCCATAGCAACCATCGGGTCCCAGTCCCTGCAGCACGGGGACCCAATGGGGACGTACAAGCTGCCGCAAACCCTCACGCTGACCGCGGCATACAGGGGGTTAATCCGCTGGCATCAGTGTTTTCATCAGTGTTTGCTGCTGATTGCGGCAGCGCGTGTGGGGCAGCGCATTACCCCTAGTACCAGAATGCTCGTCCTAGTGCATTAAGTACCGGCCAGTTAGGATGAGCATTCTCGTCCTAGGTCCTGGAGAGGTAGCAAAAATTAAAAATAAAATGATATAAAATTGGAATCCCTATAATTGTACCCACCAGCAGAATAACCTTAATATCTCATTTTCCCTGCACAGCGGATGCTGCAATAACAAAACCCCAGCTTTCAAAAAAGCAAAATACAAAGCGATCAAAAAGTCATATGTCCCCCAAAATAGTACCAATAATAATGGCAACTCCTCATGGAAAATATAAGCTCTCACACATTTCTGCCAATAAAAAAAAAAACGTATGGCTGTGGTCTTTCCCTTCTGAACCCTTTAGTGTACCTCAACAGCAGTTTACATCCACAGCAATTCAGTATCTAGTAGAACCCACCAAACAATTTGAGGACTGTGGTGAGTCTTAGATCACACAAGCTTGGTACAGCATATTGGGCACTAAAATGCCATATGTTTGGAAGAATTGCAATTTTCATTTTGTATAATCCACTGCGCATTAATTTCTGCAAAATATCTGTGGTGTACCAAAAATGCTCACTCCACCCCATAATACCTTGAGGGGCAGAGTTTCCAAAATAGGGTCACTTCTCAGGGGTTCCATTTATTATTTAACCCCAGAGGCTCAGTTGTCAGAACAAGGGATGGCTTTTCACTCTGCACATGCTGGGCACAAAGTATTGGACTGTGATAAAAAGATCTGTGTAAAAATTGTAATTTTCACTGTTCACCATCGCTGTGCCCTGATTTTTGCAAAACACCCATGGGGTGAAAATGCTCACAACACACGTTTGTAAATTCTGCGAGGGATGTGGTTTCCAAAATGGGGTCACTTCATGGGAACTACTTTTTTATTTCACCTTAGGGCATCTGCAGTTGTCGGCCAGTGCTGTAAAAATGACCAAACTAGATCTCAAATGCACATGGTGCTCTCTTTGTTCTGAACCCTGCAGTTGCCCAAACAGCAGTTTATGACCACATAGGGGATATTGTCGTACCTGGGAAAAATCAGGTAACAAAATTTGGGGTGCTTTTTCTAGAATTATCACTTGTGAAAATGAAATATTTGAGGCTAAAACTACATATAATTGAAATACAATGTCATTTTTTATTTAATCTCCAAACAAATTATATGAAGCACCTGTTGGGTTAAGTCAATCAGTATAACCAAGGAGAATTGCTTAAAGGGTTTAGTTTGCGAAATAGAGTCATTTTTTGAGTTTTACAATGTACTGGTACATCATGGGCTCTGGAAATATAAAATAACACCCGAAAACTATTTCAGCTAAATCTGCCCTCCAAAAGCCAAATGACTCTCCTTCCCTTCTGAGCCCTGCATTTTGCCCATACAGCAGTTTACCGCCATATATGGAGTGTTGCCGTATTCAGGAAAAAAATAGGTAACCAATTTTAGGGCACTTACCCGTTGTAAAAATGAAAAATCTGCAAAAATTGTATTCTTTCATTTTGATAGTGAAGTGTTTCTAAATTCCATGTAACATATGTGTGGTCAAAGCACTCATTAAACCTCTCAATATCCTTGGGGGGTAGTTTCCAAAATTGGGTCATATTTGGAAGGTTTTCACTGTAGAGGTACCTCTGCGTCTTTTCATATGCAACATGGTGCCCGAAAACCACTCCAGAAAAATATGCCCTTTGAAAACTATATAGCACTATATTAGAAATTAGAGCAAAGACCTTATGTCAGACCAAATGAACTGAAAAGATCCAAAACATGTTTTATACATTGGTTTCATTTCAGAGTTATTTTGAGGAATGTCTTGCCTATTATTGCTTTACATCTGTAGTACACTTAACCTCTTCCCAACATGTGATGTACTATTACGTCATGGAAGTCAGTGACTTCCCGCATTTTGATGTAATAGTACGTCATGTTGATCGGGTGGGCACCGGAGTGATGCAGGCTCGATCACTGCAGGGGTCCGGCAGTCCGTGGTAGCCGGGCCCCTGCTGTATCCGCCGGCAATGCTGTAAAAGCCGATGCCAGCAGATTAACCCCTTCTATGCTGTGGACTGCGACATAGAAGGGGTTTGTGTCAGGTGCGGGAGAGCATCGAGTCCCCGCGCTGCTGTGGCTGGGACTTGATGTGTCAGAAGGCAGCCCGATGCCGTGCAGAGGCTGCCCAATGCTTTGCACGGCATCGGGAACTGCTTTCTTTCGTGATGAATGCGTTCAGGGTGCGTTCAGTGAAATTTGCACCATTTTGCAAGCAAGTTTAGTCAGTTTTGTCTGCGATTGCGTTCAGTTGTTCAGTTTTTTCCGCGTGGGTGCAATGCGTTATGATACGTTTTTCACGCGCGTGATAAAAAACTGAAGGTTTACCATCAACATCTCCTAGCAACCATCAGTGAAAAACGCATCGCACCCGCACTTGCTTATATAGAACATGCTGCGATTTTCACGCAAAGCAGAAGTGATGCGTGAAAAACAACGCTCATGTACACAGACCCATTGAAATTAATGGGTCAGGATTCAGTGCGGGTGCTATGTATTCACGTCACGCATTGCACCCGCACGGAAAACTCGCTCGTGTGAAAGGGGCCTTAGTGTATGACTCTGTGTCATACACTAACAGGCAATGCAGTACAATACAAATGTATTGTAATGCATTGCAGAGGGGATCAGACTCCCAAAAGTTAAATTCAGAAATAAAGTAAAGAAAAAAAAGTTAGTGTTTTTAATAAAATTTTAAAAAGTTTTTAAGTTTTTAACTAAAAAAAGAAACAAAACACCCCTTTCCCCTTATTTTATATTAAAAACCAGAAAAAACACACATATTAGGTATCACCACATCTGTAATGACCGGCTCTATGTATTATAGTGCATTGCAGAGGGGATCAGACCCTCAAAAGTAAAATTCAGAAATAAGGTAAAGAAAAAAAAGTGTTTTTAATTAAATTTTAAAAAGTTTTTAAATAAACAAAAAAAAACTTTCCCCTTATTTTATAATAAAAAACGAAAAAATACTCACATATTAGGTATTGACGCGTCTGTAATGACCGGCTCTATAAATATATCACATGATCCACCCTGTCCGATAACACCAAAAATTTTTTGTCACCTTACATCACAAAAATTGCAACACCAAGCGATCAAAAAGGCATATACCCCACAAAATAGTACCAATCAAACCATCACCTTATGTCGCAAAAAATGAGACCCTACTTACGACAATCGGTCAATAAATAAAAAAGCTATGGCTCTCAGACTATGGAGACACTAAAATATCATTATTTTGGTTTCAAAAATGCTATTAGCGTGTAAAACTTAAATAAATAAGAAAAAGTAGATATATTAGGTATTGCCACGTCCATAATGATCTGTTCTATAGAAATATCACATGACTTAACCCCTCAGGTGAACGCTGGAAAAAGAAATAAATAGAAACTGCGCCAAAACAACCAATTTTTTGGTCACCTTGCCCCGAAAAGTGTAATAATGAATGATCAAAAAATCATATGTACCCAAAAATGATACCAATAAAAACGTCAACTCTTCCTGCAAAAAATCGAGCCCCTGCACTAGACGATCAGCAGAAAAAT
The DNA here is from genome assembly GCA_033119425.1 of Bufotes viridis. NCBI lineage: Eukaryota > Metazoa > Chordata > Amphibia > Anura > Bufonidae > Bufotes > Bufotes viridis. The sequence continues at coordinate 68,893,597 of CM065591.1, forward strand.
AAAAAAAATAGGGCGTTCAGAAAATAGAGACACAAAAACATATTTTTTTTTTCAAAAATGCTTTATTATGTAAAACTGAAACAAACATACATAGAAAGTAGACATATTTGATATCATTGCGTCCGTAAGAACCTGCTCTATAAAAATAGCACATGATATACCCTGTCATATGAATGTTTTAAAAGATAAAAACGGAGCCAAAACATCAATTTTTTGGTTACCTTGCCTCACAAAAAACGTAATATAGAGCAATTAAAAATTATACGTACCCCAAAATAGTACCAACAAAACTGGCACCTTATCCCGTAGTTTCCAAAATGTAGTCACTTTTTTCAGTTTCTACTGTAAGGGTGCATCTGGGGGGCTTCAAATGGGACATGGCATCTAAAAAACAGTTCAGTTAAATCTGCCTTCCAAAAACCGAATGGCGTTCCTTTCCTTCTGTGCCCTGCCATGTTGCCATACAGCAGTGTGCGACCACATGTGGAGTGTCTCTGTAAACCGCAGAATCAGGGTAATAAATATTACGTTTTTTTTGGCTGTTAACTCTTGCTTTGTTACTGGAAAAATTGATTAAAATGTAAAATCTGCCAAAAAAGTGAAATTCTGAAATTTCATCTCCATTTTTCATTAATTCTTGTGGAACACATAAAGGGTTAACAAAGTTTGTAAAAATCAGTTTTGAATACCTTGAGGGGTGTACGGGGTAAAATGGGTTAATGGTAACTCGTGTATATTTGTGTACCAATTTAATAATGCAAATATCCAATCAGCTAATCTTGTTCCAAAATTTCACATCAAAATAGGGAAACCATTGTATTTGAGGAATGTTTCCAGTAATTGTTGCTGTAGGATTGGATAGTGAGGGGCACATTGGTGGGCAGAAGCATCTTAAGAAGTCAGAGAAGAATGGTCCAAGCTGACAAGCTGGAGGGAGACGGTTGATGCAGAAGAGCATCAATGAACCCTAAGTATGTCTATCACTGAAAAGGATAAGCTACAATAGGAGAAGTCTATACAGTGTTCCAAGCTAAGAACAGGAAACTGACGCTAGAGCAGGCAGAGGCAAATCTAAATAGCTATGAATGTTACATGATCTTGAATTTTGGAGTCAGAATTTAACGTTGACCAAAAGAATAATTGTGGGTATAAGAAGCAGTAGGCACTTGTGAATTGGTTAAGAGCAGCAGTAGTAAAAGGTTTTTTCAGGAGTAAAATATTGATGACCCTCAGTATAGATGATTAACATCTGATCGTTAGGGTATATTTCCGAGCAGTCCCGCTGATCAGCTGTTAGATTAGGTCTTAGTGCTGTGGCCTTTCATAGGCCTGTGACATCCTGTACATTGGTCGCATGATCTACATGCAGCTCAGCTGATTTAATGAGCATGGGATGCAATGCCAAGCACAGCTACTATACAATGTATGGGACTGTGCTTAGTATATTGTGAGGAGGCCACAGTGCCCACTGGAGAGCTGCAGCATCATCAAACATCTGATCGGTGGAGGTGCCAGGAAGTGACCTCCACCAATCTGATATTGGTTTTCTACTTTTAAAAAAACCTTTAAAGTTTTTAGAGAATCAATCAAAAGAAGAAATGGTCACAAGAGTTTGTGTGAAAGTTCCAGGGGCTCAAAAAGGTATGAAAATTGTGTCAATTGAGAGATTTTTGAGATGTTGGGTTAACAAGGCTGTCTTAGAGAAAAGGGTTGTCTCACTATAACAATACAGTATATCACCTATCCATCAATCGACCACTGGATCTCCCACCGATCATAAGAATGCACACAGGAATGCTGTCACTTCATCCATGTCTGTGGGACTGCAGTAGATGTTGTTGTTTGTCCATCGTTTTCGATGAGGACTAGAGTTGAGAGAACACCTGGATGTTCGGGTTCGAGAAGTTCGGCCGAACTTCACGAAAATGTTCGAGTTCGGGATCCGAACTTGACCCCGAACCCCATTGAAGTCAATGGGGACCCAAAACTTTTGGGCACTTAAAAGGCTGTAAAATAGCCCAGGAAAGAGCTAGAAGGCTGCAAAAGGCAGCAAAATGTAGGTAAATCCCCTGCAAACAAATGTGGATAGGGAAATGACTTAAAATAAAATAAATACAAATTAACCAATATCAATTGGCAACTTGGAGGAGGAGGTGGAATCGGAGGTTGGGGTGGCGTCAGGTGGGAATGCTATGGGAGTTGAAGTTCTCATCACAGCCAAAAAGGATTCATGTCTGCCTGAAGTTCCACAGGCCTCATTCACAGACTCAGGCCAATGGTAACCATACATGGGAGTTAAAGTTGTCATCCCAGCCAAGAAGGAATCATGTCTGCCTGCAGGGCCACAGGCCTTATTCAAACATTTAGGCCCACAGGACCCACAAAGAGGAGAGTTAAAATCACGCCAAGACAGTATTGATTTCACCCAGTAATGCCACAGGCCTCATTCACAGATTCAGACCCATGGCACCCACAAAGAGGAGAGTTAAAATCATGCCAAATCAGTATTGATTTTACCCAGCAGTGCCACAGGCCTCATTTACTAATTCAGGAGGACCATGGCACCCGCAAAGACGAGAGCGGTCCCGTAACAGCAACACAGGCCTTAGGTCAACCTGCAATGGAAGAGGCCATTATCATTTATGTAGGCCCCTGACACCCAGACAGAGGAGAGGTCATTTGACAGTAAAAAGAGTTTAATGTCTCCCACCAATGCAGCAAGCGATTAAAGGAAATATAGGCCCCTGACAACCAGACAATGTAGAGGTCATTTGACAGTATAAAGAGTTTAATATCTCCCACCAATGCAGCTAGCGATGAAACGAAATATAGGCCCCTGACAACCAGACAATGGGGCGGTCATTTGACAGTAAAAAGAGGTTAATGTCTCCCACCAATACAGCAGGCGATGAAACAAAATATAGGCCCCTGACAACCAGACAATGGAGAGGAAAATGTCACCCAACAAAGCAACAATGATTAAACAACATATAGGCCCCTGACACCCACACAATGGGGCAGTGATTTGACAGTAAAGAGAGTTAAATGTCTCCCACCAAGACAACAAATGATTAAACGACATATAGGCCCCTGACACCCACACAATGGGGCAGTCATTTGACAGTAAAAAGACTTAAATGTCTCCCACCAACACAGCAAAAAAGTAAAGGAAATATAGGCCCCTGACACCGACGGATATGGGGCGGTCATTTGACAGTAAAAATAATTTTATATCCCCCACCAAGACAACAAATGATTAAATGACATATACAGTAGGCCCTGACAACCACACATTGGGACAGTCATTTGACAGTAAAAATAATTAAATGTCTCCCACCAAGACAGCAAGCAATTAAACGAAATATGGGCCCCTGACACCCAGACAGAGTAGAGGTCATTCAACATCAAAAAGAGGATAATGTCACCCACCAAAGAAACAGGCGATTATCTGAAATGTGGGCCCCTTGCACCCAGAGGAGAAAGGTCGCATAGCAGCAAAAGAGGCATCATGTTACCCACGAATAGAACAGGCCACTTTAAGTAATTTAAGCCCCTGCACCCAGACAGAGGAGAGGTCATTTGATAGCAATAAGAGGTTAATGTCACGCACCAAAGCATCAGGCGATTAGCTGAAATGTAGGCCCCTGGCATCCAGACAGAGGAGAGGTTCATTCAACTTGGTGTTGCCCCCAAAATAATGGTACAATAAAAAAAAAAAGAGGATTCAATAAAGTAGTGCCCTGCAGTTCAAGAATGTATGGTTGAGGGCGAGGCAGTTATAAATGTCTATTCTGCACAACGGATGGACAGGTCCTGTGGTATCCATGCCTGGTTCATTTCTATGAATATCAGCTTGTACACGTTGGTTGTGGACAGGCAACTTCGTTTGTCTGTAATGACGCCTCCTGCCGTGCTGAATACACGTTCAGACAGTACACTGGCCGCAGGGCAGGCCAGCACCTCCAAGGCATAAAAGGCTAGCTCTGGCCATGTGGACTATTTGGAGACCCAGAAGTTGAAGTTGAATGGGGCCGAACCATCAGTCAGTATGTGGAGGCATGTGCACATGTAGTATTCCACCATGTTGTTGAAATGCTGCCTCCTGCTAACACATTCCCTATCAGCTAGTGGTTTAGTTAGCTGTGGCACTGTGACTAAACTTTTTCACATATCGGCCATGCTAACCCTGCCTTCAGAGGAGCTGGCCGTGACACATCTGCGTTGGCAACCTCTTGCCCCTCCTCTGCCTTCGCCTTGTGCTTCCACTTGCCCCCCCCCCCCGTGTCAGTTGGGAATGCTCTACCAATGTGTGCTTGTACTCGTACATTTTCCTATCACGCTCCAGTGACGGAATTAAGGTGGGCACATTGTCTTTGTACCGGGGATCCAGCAGGGTGGCCATCCAGTAATCAGCACACGTTAAAATGTGGGCAACTCTGCTGTCGTTGCGCAGGCACTGCAGCATGTAGTCGCTCATGTGTGCCAGGCTTCCCAGAGGTAAGGACAAGCTGTCCTCTGTGTCAGGCGTATCATCATCGTCCTCCGTTTCCCCCCAGCCATGCACCAGTGATGGGCCCGAGCTGCATTGGGTGCCACCCCGCTGGGAACATGCTTCATCCTCCTCCACCTCCTCCTCATCCTTGTCCTCCAGTAGTGGGCCCTGGCTGGCCAAATTTGTACCTGGCCTCTGCTGTTGCAAAAAACCTCCCTCTGACCCACTTCTAAAAGACTGGCCTGAAAGTGTTAGAAATGAACCCTCTTCCTCCACCTCCTCCTCCTGGGCCACATCCACTTCCATCATCGCCCTAAGTGTTTTCTCAAGGAGACATTGAAATGGTATTGTAGCGTTGATAACGGCGTCATCGCCACTGGCCATGTTGGTGGAGTACTCGAAGCAGCGCAACAGGCCCAGTCATTGGTGGTGAAGTGGTGCTGTTCCGCAGTGCGACTCACCCGTGCATGCTGCAGCTGAAACTCCACTATGGCCTGCTGACATTTACCCCAGTCTGTGCTGAAGTTGGTGGTGAAGGTCTGTGGCTGACCATATGAGCAGGTGGAAGAAGGAGGCAACAGGAGGCAAAGAATGATGCCCTGTGATCCTTGTCGGTGGAAGGACGTGCGTCAAACAGCTCTCCGCCTGGGGCCCAGCTGCCACTCCACTTACCCAGTGTGCAGTTAGGGAGATATAGCGTCCCTGGCCACGCTTATTGGTCCACGTATAGGTGGTTAGGTGGACCTTACCACAGATGGCGTTGCGCAGTGCACACTTGATTTCATCCAATACTTGGTTGTGCAGGAAAGGCAAGGCTCTCTTGGAGAAGTAGTGTCAGCTGGGAACGACGTACTGTGGGACAGCCACTGCCATCAGCTGTTTGAAGCTGTCCATGTCCACCAGCCTGAATGACAGCATTTCAAAGGCCAGTAGTTTAGAAATGCTGTCATTCAGGGCCAGGGATCGAGGGTGGCTAGGTGGGAATTTCTCGCCAAGGTTTGTGAGATGGAGAGCTGAACACTGCCGTGTGACATGGTGGAGATGCTTGGTGATGGAGGTGGTGGTGTTGGGGACACATTCTCTTTTTGCTGGGCGGATAAAGAGGCCGAGGCAGTAGCAGAAAATGGAGCAGGAGGGGCCTGAGCACTTTCTTGGTTTTGAAGGTGCTTACTCCACTGCAGCCCGTGTCTCGCATGTAGATGTCTGGTCATGAAGGTTGTGCTAAGGTTCAGAACGTTAATGCCTCACTTAGGCTCTGAAGGCACAGCGTGCAAACCACTCAGGTCTTGTCGTCAGCACATTGTGTGAAGTGCCATGCCAGGGAACTCCTTGAAGCTGCCTTTGGTGTGCTCGGGCCCTGGTGGCAGTGGCCAGTAGCAGGCGAACTCTCTTGGAGATGGCTGTTCTGCTTTTGCACCCTGCTCCCTCTTTTGCTACGCTGTTGGCTCTGTCTCACCACTGCCTCTTCCTCTGAAAGTCAGTGGCACGACCTTCATTCCATGTGGGGTCTAGGACCTCATCGCCCCCTGCATCGTCTTCCATCCAGTCTTCCTTCCTGACCTCCTGTTCGGTCTGCACACTGCAGAAAGACGCAGCAGTTGGCACCTGTGTTTCGTTATCATCAGAAACGTGCTGACTCTGCTGAGGTGGTATTCCCATGTCCTCATCAGGAAACATAAGTGGTTGTGTGTCAGTGCACTCTATGTCTTCCACCGCTGGGGAAGGGTTAGGTGGATGCCCTTGGAAAACCCTGCCAGCAGATTCTTCAAACAGCATAAGAGACTGCTGCATAACTTGAGGCTCAGACAGGTTCCCTGATATGCATGGGGGTGATGTGACAGACTGATGGGCTTGGTTTTCAGGCGCCACCTGTGCGCTTTCTGCAGAAGACTGGGTGGGAGATAATGTGAACCTGCTGGATCCACTGTCGGCCACACAATCGACTAGCGCCTGTACTTGCTCAGGCCTTACCATCCTCAGAACGGCATTAGGCCCGACCAAATATCGCTGTAGATTCTGGCTCCCCTTCTGGGACCTGAGGTAGTTGGTTCACTAGGACATGTAGCTGTGGCAGAACGGCCACGTCCTCTCCCAGCACCAGAGGGTCCACTAACACCATCACGAACATGTCCGCGTCCCTTATTAGATGTTTTCCTCATTGTTTCCGTTCACCACAATAAGTAAAAACTTTTTGGCCCAATGTATAGAGTTCAAATTAAGGCCTTTTTTTACAGGCACCTAAAACTATCTATTTATGTACAGTATTACATTAATACAGGCACAGCAGAAACCACAGATTTAGGGGAATATCAATTGTAGACCTAGTATTTAGGCCCTGGCTGAGAGGTATCCTTTTACGGACAGAATTACACTTGGAAATACACAATAGCTGGAACACCAGATTTAAGGGATTGGTATTTTGGCAATTGAATTTAACCCCAGAAAAAATCTATCCTTTGACGGACAGTATTAAACTTAGCCAGCCACAGCTGGAACACCAGATTTAGGGGATTGGTATTTTTGCAATTGAATTTCACCACACAAAAAAAATCTATCCTTTGACGTACAGTATTAAACTTAGCCAGCCACAGCTGGAACACCAGATTTAGGGGATTGGTATTTTGGCAAATGAATTTCACCCCACAAAAAAATCTATTCTTTGACGGACAGTATTACACTTGGGCAGCCACAGCTGGAACCCTAGATTTAGGGGATTGGTATTTTTGCAATTGAATTTCACCCCAGAAAAAAATCTATCCTTTGATGTACAGTATTAAACTTAGCCAGCCACAGCTGGAACACCAGATTTAGGGGATTGGTATTTTGGTAATTGAATTTCTCTCCAGAAATAATACGGACAGTATTACACTTGGCCAGCAACAGCTAAAACCACTGATTTAGGGGATTGGTATTTTGGCAATTGATTTTCACCCCAGAAAAAAATCTATCCTTTGACGGACAGTATTACACTTGGACAGCCACAGCTGGAACACCAGATTTAGGGGATTGGGATTTTGGCAATTGAATTTCACCCCTCAATAAAATATAGCAATTTCTATCCTGTGTTTCAAGGTGTGACAATAAGCACAACCCCTGATGAAGGATATTGCAAAAAAAAGCCTACTATTGAACCCAAAAATGTATGTTGAACTTGGTGGCAGCTCAAAACATGTGCTGGTGCACCAAAAGATCACAAAATGGCCACCGATCACCCCAGAAAAAAGTGACAGAAAAGCGCTCTGTGCAGCCTCAAAACCAGTGAGCAATGAACTAACAGAAGTTAAATGATTCACAGCTGTAGATCGATCACTTCATTAAGTGGTTTTGCTGAGTCTTCCCTGCCTAATCTCGCCCTCACAGCAACTGCATCCTATCCCTACACTAATCAGAGCAGAGTGACATGCGGCACTACGTGAATCCAGCTTAAATAGAGGCTAGGTCACATGCTGCACTTGGCCAATCACAGCCATGCCATTAGTAGGCATGGCTGTGATGGCTTCTTAGGGCATGAAGTAAAACGCTAGCTAATTGGCTGCTGTGCAGCCCTTCAGAAAGCGGGAAGAAATTGCCGAACAACGGACGCGAACACAAACTTTTTTGAAAATGTCCGGGTCCATGTCCCGAACACCCCAAAATTCGGTACGAACCCGAACTATACAGTTCGGGTTCGCTCAACTCTAATGAGGACCTTGATATCTGATAGATAGATCTTCGGCCATGTGCGATGTATCCTTAGGTGGCTAATAAGGGCTATGTTAGCATTATATGTTTTGTTACATACTGAACAGATAAATATGGGTGTTTTTGTTTCAGCATTTTCATTTGCAGCTCTGTGTTTACGAAGTGTATGCTTCTCCAATGCTAGGATTGTCCTTTTGGATTTGTATATCTGGCAACCCTGATGGATCAGGGAACGCCATGTATAATGATCATGCGCCAGAGATTCCCACGAGGTGATGTTGATATCCAGGGACTTGAAAGAGGCTTTCAGTGTATCTTTGTATCGCTTCTTTTGCCCCCCATGCGATCGCTTACCCTGGGACAGCACATCATAGAAGATCTCTCTAGGGATGCGATGGTCTGGCATCCTTACAACGTGGCCTGCCCAGCACATCTGGGCTTTCATCAATCAATAAGGTGTAAACTGATAGTAAGCCTGCTCTGGAGAGGACTTCTATATCTGGCAACTTATCCTGCCACTGGATCCTCAGGATTTTACGGAGGCAAGTCATGTTAAAGTGGTTCAGCTGTCTAGCATGTCTTCTGTATACTGTCCAGGTCCCACTAGCATACATAAGGCTGGTTAACATGATCCCGAATGCAGAACTTGCCTTTGCAATTCTACAGTTGACCTCGATGTCAATTGTCGCTGCACGAGAGAGGGTACTGCCAAGATACGTATATTGGTCCACTGCATGCAGCTTTTGTTCTTTCACTGTGATGGTAGGTTCTTGATATTGGGCTTTCGGAGCTGGCTGGTAAATCACAGTTTTCTTCGCGTTGTAACATGCTGCTGCGAAAATGTCCACACTGGCTTGCATTTCCTGCTCTGATTACTCATTAAGGGCACAATCTTCAGCAAAAAGAAACTCAGGAAGCACAGTCTCTTTAACCTTGGTGAAAGCCTGGAGACTTCGAAGGTTGAACAATTTCCAATTGGCTCTACACCTCAGATTGATTCCCAGTAAACTGTTCTGAAAGGCATCTAACAGAATGGCTGAAAACATTATGCTGAGCAGGGTTGGTGCCAGCACGCACCCTTGTTTAACGCCATTTGTGACAGGGAAGGCCTCTGAATATTCTGTGTGCAGGTCCGCGTCCGCAGCTCCCAGTGATTTCACACCTGCTGCTTCATCGCTCACCTATCGCCACAGGACTTTAAAGTGGTCGAGATGTCTAGACTTGCGCGTGCATTGGACTTAAGTGAGGGAGAGATGCGCAGAGTCAGTCTCACTCTCTCTTCCCAGATTGCATCTTGCTCCAATGGCAGGACAGAAGTCGAGACGGTTGGACATGTGGTGGCTTCAGTGGTTGACCAGGGCATCTTTTGTGTCTTGCCGTGCCCTTAGCATACCACATCGCTTGCAGATACTGCCTTCATGACTGTTGGTCCTATTTAGTAGCTTCACTCCACCAGACTCTGCTTTCATACTCGAGATAGACAAATCCCTCTGTTACTGAAGGTCAATGACCCGACGGCTACTCTCAACCTGGTTTAGCAAGCCTGTCGAAGCTGTTGTCCAGGGTGTGGCCGCTGAGCATGTTACAGCTGCTAGGAGCCACAGGTGAAAGCTGAGCATCAGGTGGGGACCAAAGGTGTACGAGCTGCCCTAAAAGGAGCATGAAATGCCCTCCACCAGAGGTACTACCCCTCCTTAGACACCCCAAACACCCCCTAAGCACTGTACGCTGGGGTCCCAGCAATCAGACTACCCACCATCATATACTTATCACTTATCCTGTGGATAGGTGATAGGTTGTTATGGTGGGAAAACTCCTTTAAGGACCTAGAAAGAATTCAGGTATAGGATTTGTCCCAAAATTCTAACTCCTAACCCTTTTCCTGTTATTAGGTTGGTTGGAAGGCTTGTAATATTGAATCCATCTACCAGCTGTTTAAATTTTTTATTCTAGTGACCCTTAACCAGTAACTTTTTGAAACCTGTCACAAGTCAGAAGATGATTTGATATTTGATTTTGTCTTTATGCATTCAATGCTGTTACTGTTTGGAAGCTACACGGGAATCATATTGCCTAATTTTTACTATCAGTGCAGGAGGGAAGGAACGGTGTAGTTGTCAGATAAGAGTCGTATCATTCCTAGTGATTGTAAAGCCACTTTCACACAGTTAGTATTTAGTCAGTAATTTTTTATTAGTATTTATAAGTCAAAACCGAATTGGGTCCAAAACACAGATGAGGCACAAATCTTTATTATACCGATTTTCTGTAGGTTTCACTCCTGTTTTTGGCTTACAAATACTGATGAAAAATAGTGACCAAATGCTGACTATTTGATGGTGGCCGGGGGAGGAATGTGTCCTTCTGGAAGTCATAATATGTGGCATCATCACTGGCACACAAAATTTATCTCACCTTTTTATGTAGATTGAATCTATACATACCATAATTTTCACCATATAAAGACACATTTGCCCATAAGATGCACCTAGGTTTTAGAGGAGAAAAATAAGAAAAAAATATTTTAAATCAGACCTCAGATTAGACCCACAATCAAACCTTCGATCAGATGCCTAATTTTTATAAGATCTCCAATCAGACCTCAGATCAGACCCCCATGTTAATAAGTCTCCCTTGTTAATCAGACCTCAAATCAGAGAAAAAAAAGAGTGCCAATGTCCTCACACAGCACAGCGAGTGGCCGAGGAAGACCAGGAAGAAGTCAGTACAAAGCCTGCACAGGGAGCACTGCCTTCACTCCCCTGTCCTCCTGTACTAATTACTATTTACCCCATAAGATGGACTGACATTTTTCCCCCATTTTGGGAGGAATATAAGTGTGGCTTATAAGATGAAAAATACTGTAAAGGGTTCAGTTAGTAAATGCTTTAAATGCATTGGCTCATGTGAGATAAAAATGAGGTTGAAAATTTGTAGGTCTCATTTTAATCTGAATATGGTTTAAAACTAGACTTCAAAAATAGGAAAATTCAAATTTTCTACTTTGCCAAAATCTACATGTATACATCTATTCAACAATTATTTTTTGTGGTTGAAAATAGTAATATTTGTGCAAAATGGCTGTCTTGTTTCTTTTGAAAAGACTGACAATGCCTGGATTACTCAGAACTCATTAAAGCCTAGAGTGCAGTTGAAAGGAAAGTACCAGGCCAATACTAAGGCCTTGCTCATCGTTACTTTGTTCTATAGAAATAGAGTATGGGCCTTCAGTCCAGCGCTGTTCGTAAGGGGGGGGGTTGCATTTTTTTGCACTAAAAGCTCTTTCTACCTGATACCTGCACAATCCCATTTGACAAGGGTAGAAATGGACATACCGATCCTTTTGCACCTTTAGTCTCCCCTTCCAGTTACCTCTGCTGAGTCTGACCATTCCACGTCAAATTCATGCATGGGGTTCCACTAGAAGGGCTTGATACCCTAGGACTTCTTTGAGTGTGCATTGCAGTTCATACTGTGTAAGAGCTTGAAATGTGGTGGCCATTAAATAGCACCAAATAGCAGATCAGATAGAAGGGTGCATCTAGGCTCCAATAAGGTATGTGTAAAACTTTACAAGATTATATCTCAGGGACTGCAGTTGTGTGTATGGGTTGGAGAAGTTATGTTCCTTTCACCTACATATATCATCCTCCCCTCAGCAGTGTACCTAGACAGAATCTGCTCATATTTTACAAACTTGGAGTAAACTCACTGCACAGTAATCTCACACTGATAACATAGTAAAATGGATATTTTCTGCAGCTAGTAAGTAATAGTACTAAAAATGAAATATTACAAAAATTCCAGGATAGTTTTCTTTTAGTTCAGAGAATATTTTGTGAAATTTTAATGTTACTATAAATTCTGGAGCAATGTACATATATTAGTGACATGCACATGACTCTCTGTAGCTCAAGAGGCTCATTTTGCTTAAATATCTCCATCTTTGGAGGAACTGTTCGAAATGCATTAAGTTAATGCTTTAACGATAAACCCCTAATATACTGATATTGATGGAATCCTTCTTGTTAGCTAACAGAAGCGATTTGAGAATAAAGTATGAGAACCAGAGCAATTTCAAATTCTCTGCAGCCTCTCCTCCATTTGTCAGTACACAGTAGATTGCCTCCCATAAAACCGAGGGCTGCTGTAAATATTGCTGATACCCTGCTGATGAAAGCTCAGTGCAACTGCAGAGATTGAGATGTTTCGCCAAAGTCCTTGCCTTTTATAATATATTACTCTCTGGGGAAGAAGTTGTGTATTTACAATAAAGAATTATAACATAGCAAGATATATGGTACATTCACCGAGCTCTGATCTTTCTCTGTCTTATACATTTTTATTCTCAATATCTTAATCCAAATATTTATTTAGTATTAAATAAATAAAATAAAATAAATAAAATTTAATTAAATTAAATAAATTAAATCAAAAGCTAGGTCCACCTTCACAATGAAGTTTTAAATGAGTAAAAAATGAAACAACTTTGTAATTACACGTTAATTAAACCATACCTATCATTTTGTTTCCGCTGCTCCTATGCCGAGCTCTGTGTCCCCATGATAACAGACAACAAACAGACCTTGTCTTATCTCATTCTACAGTAATTCTCTCTTCCCTCTTCCCAACTTTACGCTATCATACATTGGGTGGGTTATGAAGAAAAAGGGGATTCATGAAAAAGAATATCATTGCAGAATCCAACTAAATACTGCAGTTTGATCGTAGTCTTTTACCATGATGATGCCTAAGTCTGCAAAAATGGTTGAAAATGTAGACATAAGCTTTAAGCTGCAAGGGGCTGTTCTTGATTAGGGCTCATGCACATGACTGTTTTCGAAGGATGCGGACCCATTTACTTGCACTACTTTTTTGCGGTGCGGACCGTTGGATGCGAATCGTGGCGCCCATTTAAGTGAATGGGTCCTGAGTCCACATCCGGCGGTACTACGTGCATTTGTGTGCATGAGCCTTTAAAAAATGAGTCTGCATTTTTTTAAGAAACAGCTCGATATTGTCCATAGGGCCTGTCTTGTATTGTAGTATATCCCCATTTACATGAATGTTGATGAGCCACAGTACCAGGCACAGTTGAAGGTCATGAATGCCGCTGTTTTGGAAAAAATAAACTTTAATTTTCTAACCCAGGAGAATTGGTCATATGCCTAACATTCTTTCCATGCAGCAATGCAAGCCATAATGGATTACACTTTCCTATACAGTGGAAATAATGGTATGCTAACGCATACTGGCCCAGCACAAGCCAAAATGCACATGTTGCGCACATAAGGGCCTATGCATACATTAGATGTGTATGTCAAGGAAGTCAAGGAATACTCCTGACTTCTATCTCCAATGTGAACCAAGCCTAAATCAAAACCAGGAGTGGTTCTAAAACACAGAAGAGGTGAAAACATAATTCAAATGCTCGTTAAATGTAAACCTACTTTCAAAGCCAAACCCATCAGAGGAAAAGGCTAAAGTGCTGCCAATGCGTGTGTATAAACACAACATAAGATGTCATCATTTCTACCACTTGTTATTGTATAAGCTGAAAGGTATTTACTTGGAGAGACACCTAAACTATAACTAACCTTTTCCTTGTGTCCTGACCAAATGTTACAAATTGCTCTGACGGGAGTAATCCACTTCTTTGGAAAGCAGTTCCAAAGAATTTGAAACTGACCCAAAGTTTGCGAATAGCGTATCTGTGCATGTATTATTTTGTTTTGTATATATTACTACTATTAATATTATATTTATTTATTTTAATCCTATCAGTATTGGGACATTTTTCACCTTAAATCCTAGGCTGATTTTTGCAAATCTGACATATGTCACTTTATGTTGTAATAACTTTGGAACTCTTTTACTTATTAAAGCCATTCTGAGAATGTTTTCTCGTGCCACATTGTACTTCATGACAGTGGTAAAATGGAGTCGATATAGTTCACCTTTATTTATAAAATCCAAAATTGACAAAAAATTTGGAACAATTCACAATTTTAATTAAAATTTAAAATTAAAATTTTAAATTTATTTACTTTTAAGACAGATAGTAATACCTCATAAAATGGTTATCAATCAACATTCCCTATATGTCTGCTTTATGTTGGCAGAATTTTGTAAATGTTATTTAATATTTTTAGGACGTTAGAAGGCTTAGAAGTTTAGAAGCTATTTTTAAAATTTTCAACAAAATTACCCAAACCATTTTTTTAAGCACCAATTCAGTTATAATGTGATTTTGAGGGACATAATGGAAACCACCCATAAATGACCCCATTTTAGAAACTACACCCCTCAAATTATTCAAAACTCATGTTACAAACTTTGTTAACCCTTAATGTGTTCCACAAAAATTGAAGGAAAATGGAGGTGAAATTTTAAAAATTTTACTTTTTTGGTAGATTTTATGTTAATCAATTTTTTCTTGCAACACAGCAAGGGTTAACAGAGAAATAAACCTCAATATATATTACTCTGATTCTAAATTTTACAGAAATACCCCATATGTGGCGGTAAACTGCTCTATGGGCACATGGCAGTGATCAGAAGGAAAGGAGTACCATATGGATTTTGGAGGCAGATTTCGCTAGAATGGTTTTTTAGGCACCATTTTGTATTGGAAGAAACCTTGATGTACCCCTAAAGTAGAAACCCTCAAAAGTGACCCCTTAAAGAATACTGAGCACTTTGACCCCCTAAGCTTTTTACGGAATTTGGAAACACTTTTCACAAGGGGTAGCAGGAGAAAAAGCACCTCATAATTTGTTACCTATTTTCTCCTGAATATGGCAACACCCCATATGTGGTGGTAAACTGCTGTGGGGGCACATGGCAGGACGCCATATGGCTTTTGCAGCGCAGATTTTAAAGGATTTTTTTATAGTTGCCATTAATTGTTATTTTTTTAAGTGATTGTCTTATGTGGGGGCTCATTTTTTGTGGGATAGGGTGACAGCGTGATTGGTACTATTTTGGGGGAGATAAGACTTTTTGATCGCTTGGTATTAAACTTTATGTGAGGCAAGGTGAAAAAAATGACTGTTTTGGCATAGTTTTTTTTACAGCATTCACGTGAGGGGGCATATAATGTGATATTTTTTATAGAGAAGGTTGTTACGGACGTGGCGATACCTAATATGTCTATCATTTTTATTTTTGTTAGGTTTTACACAGTGAAAATTTTTGAACAGAATAAAATCGTGTTTTTGTGTTGCCATTTTCTGAGATCCCTATTTTATTTTTTGGGCGATTGTCTTAGGTAGGGCTCATTTTTTGTGGGATGAGATGATGGTTTGATTGGTACCATATTGGGGTACATAAGATTTTTTGTTTGCTTGGTATTACACTTTTTGTGAGGCAAGGTAAAAAGGTAAAAAAAAAATGGCTGTTTTGGCATAGTTTAAAAAAATAAATAAATACAGCACGCACGGGATCCGCTCTTGTGAAAGAGCCCTAAGACTTGACATAGCTCTCAGTGCACTTACTGTAACTGTGTAACTGTGTTAAAGGTGCTGTTTCTCCCAAATGACACATTGGATCACTAAATTATAGCATTCAGCTGAGCTAGCTGTTATTGTGCCTAGTTTAAAAGTAGATTTCCTAGTGACAGTCTCCACTTCATTTTCATCTCATAGACTTTGTAGTAAATATTTTGATTTTATAGAAAGATCTTTATTTGCTACATAATGTGTACTGTATATATACAAAATGTTTTAGAACGCATCAAAATTTCCAATTTTTATTAATATTTATACAGTTTAATGTCTCAAATGTTCTTTGAAATTAAAACCTAGAACTAATAAACAACTTAAAAAGACAATAGTTCATGGAATAATTTTGTTTAACAAAACAGAATCTAGATTTTTGACTCATCAAAGTAGCCACCTCTTGCAGATGTAACAGCTGAACACAATTGAAGCATTCTTTCTACAATGGAATTCAGTTATTGTTCAAGTTCTTGTAAAAATTGTTACAGAAGTTCCTACAGATGTGCTGTACTTGTAGGTTGATTTGCCTTGACTTACTTTTCTGCCCAATTCATCTCAAACAAGCTCAATGGGGTTTAAAGAAAATGTGTTACCAAGAATTGTATATACAGTTAAAACCACACAGTATCACATCTCCTATTTTCATAACCTGTTTTTTTTTATGTTCTGATTACAGATTTTCTGCATCCAAAAATGATGTGTTAAAGGGAATGTGTCATCAGAAAATGACCTATTTCTTGCAATCACGTTTTTGTGTTTACCATATATTTTCTATGTCCATATCTATAATTAAACTAAAAACATAAAATCCAACAGTTTTCACTCTGGCCACTAAGCTTAATAATAGGTGCAACTTTTTGGTCTGTACAGATCACTTTACTGCAGTTATGTGTTTATCTATCATGCTAATCCTGCCTGTACTGATATCAGCCCTATGTATAGAGAACACCAGATCCTACATTCACAATAGGTGATTGTCAAAGCTTACAGTATCTATTCTTTCAAGTTATCAGGGAAATTATCTTGCGCATCTTCCATGACACATGGGATTTTGTTGCTTCTTCTTAGGAAAAATAAAAGTCCCCTCACTAGAAGAGGGCAGTGAAGACAAAGATGATGCAACTGAAACTGAAAGGCTTCTCTGGGGTTTCAAGGAGAATGATTAGGAGGAATGATGTGACCCTTTGCTCCAAGACATGTTGTCAGACTTAGACATGACATCCATATCATCCTGCTGAGATGCGGAGGAGTGAGCTATCCAGTCCACAATCTCATCCTCTTTGTCCTTAATAATAATAATGCAGTTCCTAATAGATGACAGAGAGAACTGTATCCCACTACTACTGGCAGGATAGCTGGTACTGCTACTGCTGGTACTACTCACATCCTGACTCTTGGGTGACAAGGCCTGGGTCTTTTGTTTTGCACTCTTTCATTTACCACACATTTTATTATGAGGCCTATAAATGAAAAGTCAAAAAAACAGTCCAGCAAAATCCGCCTTCCAAAACCATATGGCGTTCCCTTCCTTCTATGCCCTGCCGTTTGGCCATACAGCAGTTTACCACCACATATGGGGTGTTTCTGCAAACTCCAGAATCAGGGCAATAAATATTGAGTTTTGCCTGGCTGTCAACCCTTGCTTTGTTACTGGAAAAATTGATTAGAATGGAAAATTTGAAAAAAAATAGCTGATTTGGGACCGTTTTTATTTTTTGTTATTTACATCGTTGAACTGACAGGTTATATTGTGTGCTATTTCTATAGAGAAGGTTGTTATGCATGCGACAATACAAAATATGACTATTTATTGGGGGGTTTTGTTTTAGTTTTACATAATAAAGCATTTTTGAAAAAAAATTTTTGGTGTCTCCACATTCTGAAAGCCATAGCTTATTTTTTATTTTTTGGGCGATTGTCCTATGTAGGGGCTCATTTTCTGCGGGATAAGATAGCGGTTTGAATGCTACTATTTTGGGGTGCATATAACTTTTTGATCGCTTGCTATTACACTTTTTGTGATGTAAGGTGACAAAAAATGGCTTTTTTGACAACATTTATTTTTTTTTTGTTTATAGCGTTCACCTGAGGGTTTAGGTCATGTTATATTTTTATAGAGCAGGTCCTTACAGACGCGGTGATACATAATATGTATACCTTTTTTTATTTATTCAGGTTTTAGACAATAATATCCTTTTTGAAACAAAAAAAAAACATGTTTTAGTGTCTCCATAGTCTGAGAGCCATATTTTTTTTAGTTTTTAGGCGATTGTCTCAGGTTGGGTATAATTTTTGCGGGATGAGGTGATGGTTAGATTGGCACTATTTGGGGGGTCATATGACTTTTTGATCGCTTGCTATTACACTTTTTGTGATGTAAGGTGACAAAAAAATGGCTTTTTGACAAAGTTTTTATTAAATTTTTTTACAGTGTTCACTTGAGGGGTTAGGTCATGTGATATTTTTATAGAACAGATTCTTACGGACGTGGAGATACCTAATATGTCTACTTTTTATAATTTTTTTTACATTTAACACTAAAAAGCATTTATGAAACAAAAAAATTATGTTTTAGTCTGAGAGCCATAGTTTTTTTATTTTTTGGGCAATTGTTTTAGGGGCTAATTTTTTGCAGGATGAGATGGCGGTTTGATTGATACTATTTTGGGAGTCATACTACGCCTTTTTGATCGCTTTATATTCCACTTTTAGTGATGTATAGTGCCAAAAAATGGCTTATTTACACCATTTTTTTAAATGGCGTTCATCTGAGGGGTTCAGTCATGTGATATTTTTATAGAGCAGGTTTTTACGGACGCGGCGATACCTAATATGTATAGTGTATTTTATTTATTTAATTTTTATTCAGTGATACGTGTTTTTTTTTATTTTTACTTTGTTCACTTTTTTTTACATTTTTTTGACCCGGACCCACTTGGTTCTTGAAGATCCAGTGGATCTGGTGTCTATATAATACAGTACAGTACACTATATAGTGTACTGTACTGTATTTTGTACTTTACACTGTCTGGTCAGACTTCTGCCTTTAGCAGAAGTCTGATCAGAGGTACTATTACCATGGCAAGCAGGACACCTCTGAAGGCGTACTGTTGCCATGGTAACCATCACCCGCTGCCAGAGCTGAGCAGAGGGTGATGGGGAGGGAGGGGAGCTCCCTCCCTCTGTGATCTCATCTTGTCTGGGGCTGCAAAGGCACAGCAGCCCCCCGATGGGAGAGGGAGGGAGGGAGCTCCCCGTTAACCCCTTCCATGCCGTGGTCCGCCCGGACCGTGGCATGGAAGGGGTTAAATGACTGGCATCTGTACAAGCACAGATGCCAGCCGTTTTTAGCAGAGTGTCAGAAATGTGCTGACACTCTGCTAACCACTGGCCACCAATGAATACTCCTGCACCACGCACGCACGCCGGGGTTTGGGGGACACATTAAGGGCTGGGGGGGGGATATGGTTGGGAATATTTTTTATACGTTTTATAAGGTTCTGATTCCCGCAGTCACAGACTGCGGGAACAGAACCTTTGACCCGGCATTAGAAATCTCGAATTGGCTAGTCTGTATAGACTAGCCAATCAGAGCGATCCCTGGCTGGGGACCGCTCTGATTAGTCCCGGCTGGTTAGCTGAGACCCCTGGCTGTGTGTAACAGTTTAACTGTTGGACGAGAATGCTCATCTTAATGCGCTAAGTGCCGCTCAGTTAGGATGAGCATTCTCGTCCAGGGTCCTGGAGGGGTTAATTTGGGAAAGGGGGTGAGTTACATTTTTATATTTTTTCAAATATTTTTAAAACTTTTTTAAAACCTTTTTACGTTTTGTACAAACTATGCTATTGCTGTTTTAGCTTCAGCTGCTTCAGAGGGACCAAGGGTACCATAGAAAACTAACAGCTCTGCCATTCACCACATGGAGGAGCCATTCAGGAAAGCCACCTCAGATGTCGTGGTCACAGTTGGCCATATCATCCTAGTGTTTAAATGTCTGTGATGCTAGGTCTGCTCTGGAGTAGGAACCATCTTTAAAGACCCAACCAGTGGTATACATGTATGATGCTGGTTGGGAAGGGGTTAATGATATTGCTTGTATGTTTGGGATCATTGTCCAGCTTCAGAATAAATTTGCAAACAATCAGTTGCCTCCCTGATCGTATTGCAAGATGGATAAGTATCAGCCTACATTTCTTAGCATCGAGGATACCATTAATGCTGACCAAATATTCAACTACATTTGCCATCTCCAGGAGAAACTGCCTTATGTTACAATCAAATACTTCAAAATCAGAAGATGTCCAGCAGTGCTCAAAACAGAGAGAATTCAGTGGTGCGCGTGTATACCCATCTACTGTTCTGAGAAGTCTGGCCAGAAGAGGTTTTCATAGAAGAATTGCAGCCAATAATTCATACCTTCGATGTGGAAACAAGGCCAAGTGATTCAACTTTGTCTGAACGCATAGGAACTGGGGTACAGAAAAATGCCAGCAGGTGCTCTAGACTGATGAGTCAAGATTTGAAATTTTTAGCTGTAACAGAATGTACTTTGTTTGCAGAAGGCCTGGAGAGAGGTAGAATGATGAGTGTATGCAGGCAACAGTGAAGCATGATGGAAGATCCTTTCAGGTTTGGGGCTGCAATTCAGCAAATGGAGTTGGGGATTTAGTCAGAATTAATGGTGTCCTCAGTGCTAAGAAATGCAGGCAGATACCTATCCATTCTAAAATACTATCAGGGAAGCATCTAATCTGTCTGTTGTCATTAACACAAAGCCCTCATCTCAACATCATAGAGTCTGTCTGGAATTACTTGAAGAGACAGAAGGATCTGAGTAATACACATCCATACAAGATCTGGGGTTAGTTTTCCAAGGTGCTTGGAACAACCTACCTGCTGTTCTTTTAAAAACTGTGTACAGGTGTACCTAACTGATGTTTTTAAGGCAAGGGGCTGTCACAGCAAATATTGATTTGATTTAGATTTCTCATTTGTATATTCACTCACAATTTTGCCAATTGATCAAAAAAACTATTTTTATTTTATTTTTGAAAGCATTGTTACTTTGCAACATTTGTTCCACACCTGCCTAAAACTTTTGCACAGTGCTGTACATACAAGGATATCACTGGTTCATTTTATATATATATATATATATATATATATATATATATATATATATATATATATATATATATATATATATACACACACATACACACATATATATATACAGAGCTCCAATGTGGGTGCTGAATGAAGCAACAGCTGCCCCCTCGGCTTTGTGCAGGTGCACAAATAGCCTGTCATAATGATGAAAAGTGAAAAACATTATAAATAAAGTGTATAAAAAGCTAGCAGGTTCTCTCTCTGTTAAAATCTTGTTGCTCCCTGGTGTAAGAGGGACCCTGCCAGATACAAAGTTACCAGTGACATAGCAGGGAGAGTATTCTTGCTGTTAATCAACCCCTTCTTGCTCCGACTTTGTGTCTGTGTAAAATAAACACACTTTCTTCACACTTTTTTCTTCCATAAGAAAATAAAAATGCAAAAAAAAGTTAGCTATAGTTTTATCAATAGCTGATATAGTGTATGTAGTAAAATATATAAACATGCACACTTATTTTCCTTTTTTTTTCATACAAAATAAAACATTTTAGCATTAGTATGGACGATGTTTTGTGTGCGTAAAATATAGAAACACACACACTTTATTCATGTATAAAAAGATAAAAAATGAGTTATAGTTATTAGTTTTAGCTACAGTTAGTAAAAGTTTTTTGTGCGTGCAATATACACAGATATATATATTTTCTTTCATTAAAAAGTATTAATAAAAATATTCATTAAAAATATTCTTTAGTATTATTAGTGTATAGGGGTCTTATGCTTACAAAAGATGTATAGATGGTTATATAATATATGCAAAAAGACTGCTATACGTTTAGGATACTAAAGAATATTCTATAAAAGAGAATACCTATGTGTGTATGTCACACACAAAAGACTACTATACTATTTCTATTACTATTTCAGACAGCTGCTTCTTTGTATGTCTTATCAGGAAAAGTACCAGTTGTGCAGGGCATACAGTTTGTTCCTAACAGGATTTCATAGGAATCATTTTATTGTGCTTTGTGTGAAGGCATGAGTAATAATAAGTGAGTTTTTTATAGAACATTTTTATTTGTTTCCTTACAATACAACATACATTCGCTTCCTCAATATACTATACAAATTCCAATGTACTATTATGATTGCAGTTGAATGACTGATTTCTATGTGTTGTGATGGTTTTCAATATGACATTTAACATATATGCATAAAATCTAAAGGCTTTACAGTTTGCATTTGATGCTTTCCTAAAAGGGAATAACTTTAAAATAGAACAAATAACCAATTGTACAATACAAGGAAGGAGTCAGGGGTTTAAGAACAAAGGGCACCTTAACCAACATTTGAATGAGATCGTACTCAAGAAAAATTGGTGAAACAGAGAAAACCACTGTAAAGAGATTGAGATAAATTGATCTGTATACACTGCCCAGATAAGTCTTGTTCTACAGCAACAAAATACTGACAGTGACATAAATATAGGGCCAGAACTAAGAGCAACAATAACTGTTATGCTTGTCAAGAAATTACCTAGCCAAGGTCCAGAGCACAGCTGTTTAAAGGAAGGTTGCTTTGCCAAACAACCATGACCAAGCTGGTCAACCGGTCTGTGAGCATGAACACTAAGCCAATCAGGTGCCTGAGCTGGTGTCCAATCCCAGACCCAGGCGAAGGATATAAGTCTATCTTTCACTGCTGCCTTTGCCTGTGATTTTGTCCTGGCTCGTGTTTATTCGGTGTGCTCACAACAGTACAGCATTTCTGTTGGGCCTACTTGTGTATTTACCTCAGCTAGATTCTAGATTTACTTCTTGACAACTGATTAGGCTGTTACTGTTTCTCCTGGCTTTGACTCCTTTGCTTGTTTCTAGTTTAACCCCTTGTCTGCTGTTTTAGCTGTTTTTGACTCTTCTGGTTCTGACTTTGACTTGTTTTACTCTCCTGCTACTCCTTGGCATTTAATAGGTCTGCTACCTGTGATCTTGCAACTGCATTCTGTTGTCCTACTCAGCAGATGTAACCTGAGTTCCTAGCCGCTAAGTTCAACTGGCCTTGCCTTGCTGCAGGCTCTGGTGAATGCTTAGGGGTAGCCTTAGACTTACTAACTGGAGTGATAAAGTAAGATGGGTAACAGGTTTAGATTTTGCTGACTGTGGTGCCTCTCAGGGACCTTGTACTCTTCCTTATCTTTGTTTCTTTACAATTCCCCAACTGATTACCAGAATGTTTAATATGTTCCCCAAACCTCAATGTTTGGACACAGTAAATAGCATGTACAGTGTCCAAATAAATATCATGTGCACCATTTTGACTCCCGGCAACCCCACTGAATGTCTGTTTTGGATAGGCACCAGAAGCACAAGGTTCGGTCCACTGTGCAGTTGCTGTCCTGGGCTACTGTAGCTCAGCTCCCATTCAAATAAATAGGATTCATCATCAATATCTAAGTACTGGAAAAGAAAACCCCTTTAACCTGATGGAGTTCTAACATTTAACAACTGGATGGTCCCCTATGTACCTTAAACAGACTATCTCTGACTGGGCTCACCTACCACATAGCAACTGTAGTGGTTGTTCTGCCCTGAAAAGCAGCTTGTTTATAAAATGAACACTTCTCGTTTTGTAGCCATCCTATGTTTTTTGATAGGGAGCTAGAAAGGCTAATAAGGCTATGAAACGCTGGTAGTAATAGATAGAAATCCATGAACAGCAATTTATCATCTACTGAAGTTTCATCAATATGGAAAGGGTCAAAAACTGGATTCCAATGCATCTATGGGAACAGACATAAATCCAGAATGTACTTTATAGGATATGATAAATAGGGTATTAAACAATTAGAAATGTGTAATTTCCATAGCCATTTGCCCTTTAAGTGCCAGAGTTACAAGCATTTGGATTTCTGGGCACTTAAAGCTCTGCATGCTGCATTTGTTCACATGGAGAGGGAACAATTGTGTTTCAGCTATAAAGGTTTTCAAGTAATAAGAGGAGACAAAGGAAAAAAGAGGATGAAACAAAGCTTATATTAAAGCCAAAATATGTATCCTAATATGCTCTTCTCCAGCATTCATTTAAGATATAACTGGTATTGGGTTTGCGTTTTCTCACTAATGGCAAAATAAATCATGGTTTATAATGTAATAAGTGGCAAGATCATGGTCAACAAATCAGGCTTAATGCAGCAGTTGAAAACATTTTAAAAAGTTACAGGACTGTGAATCCATTTGGCTATTTATTTTGGATTATGCTTTTCAATGGGAGAGTAAAAACAGACAAATCTGAGCGTCAAGGGCCATTTTATCCCGTATATAGGAGATTGTAAGTTGTGCGTTTCATCATTCATTTCAGAATGATGAAAATGTATTGTACATTATGATGCAGAGAGAGAAGCCTGCAGCCACCCATTAACAAAGCAATCCTTCCTTTATAAAGAGCTGTTCTAGGTTCATGCTAGCACTCCGGTTTGCTGAAATGGAAGTAGCAGTGGATGCCTTGTGTTCGAGCATGCAGATAGGAAAGCCGGCTCGGCTATAAATCTAACTTGGTTACAAATTATCATTCTGCACATATCACTGTGTCTCGTCTATAACTCATTTATCCAAAGACTGATCACCAGGAACTAATTATCCAGCTGCAACACAAACAGCTGATATATAAGGCATGTGCCATCATTCCCCAAATGGACAATAGGATTTAAGCAAATAAAGGTTATTCTTTGTATAAAGAAAAGGTCTGTGATTTTTTTTGGTAAAATATATGCAAAAATTGCAGTAGCACAGCCTAAAATCCTTTCCACATGATTTACTATGGGAAATGGAGCCCGTAAGGCTCCCTAGTAGGATAGCTCTCTTTATGCAACAGCCGATAAAGCATGTCACAATTTTTTATTATGAATAATTTGTACTAATTTGCAATTTGTAAGTCTGACTGCATGAAATTGTAAGCATACAGAGGTACAGTAAAGAAGACAAAATATGACTGTGTGCATAAGGTGTTATGCTGGCTGATTATCAATGGCACTTGAAAACCTGCATTTTTTAAAAGAACTTTCAAGATCTGCATGTGCTGCTGCCTACACATGGTATGCTAGTTTATGTATGGAAGCTGATGTGAGCCACACATTTAGGATTATTATTGAATTTAATATATTAGATTCTTCTACTGAATGACATACTGAAGATTTAGCAGTTTGATAGTTAGATATTATAGATTGTAAGTAGAGATGAGTGAAATTCTTGAGATCATTTTGGATCTGATTTAGCGATGGAGGATTAAAAAATGTTTTTGATTAGTTTCCAAATCGATTCAAATTCAATTGCTCTGAAAATTGGTATATAACATTCTCTGGTTGAGAGAGAGATGGCAAACCTATCTGATGCCAGCTAAACTATGATATGCTATTTTGTAATATATATCCCAGAAACCCAGAGCAGAGTTGGCTGGACTACAATACTCATCATGCAGACTAGGCACTCTCCATAATGAGAAAGGGTACTTCCTAGACAACGTATATATTTTTCCCCAAAACCCAGAGTAGCATACTAGCCTCTCTCTCTCTCTCTGAAAATGAATCAGAAGAAGTTTGATAGAATCCATATTCTGATTCTAACAAGTCGGTCAAACAATAGTGGCACACTAAATGCATCCTAAATGCATGATCATGCATAACCGACTGTATGCATTTCCTTACTGCTGCAGCAAAAGGACCAGCGCCATAGATAAAAAGGATTGCGTCAAGTTCGGGTACAGTCTAGTAGTGTGGCTGCAATAGACAAACTTGTATCTTGGTGAATGCCACCTGACTGACGCTAACAATCACATATACCGCAACCTCCTATAACAGAGAGAGGTCTTTGATAGACTGGAGAGGCTGTAAAGAACTAACACAATCCCCACTGATGATGGGGGGGCTGCACGTTTATTAGAAACTAAGATGCACACGTGTCAAACAAAGCGCAACCTCCACTGATGTGGGAGGCAGTACGTCCGGCTCTGGTATGGCCGTCGCGACCACACTGCAAAGTCATGATCCATTCAGGGCGTGGCCAGCTCTAATCAAGGTGCCAGAGATGAGCACATTTTTAAAAAATTCAATTCGGCCGAATTCTCCAAAATGACTCAATTCAATCCGAATTTATTTGCGATGAATTGCGGTAAAACACAACTATTTACTGGCTGCAGAGAGCCTGTATAGTGGTGTAGAACACTGTGCCTTGCAGTAACATGCATAGGGAGTCTGCTGTGGTAGTGAAACAATACGGTGAAGTCAGTATGACATGCAAATGACAGGCGTCGCTCTTAGAATCACTGCACACTTCACTGATTTGGGCAGTTATGGGGCCAAAACTGACCGAATCACTCAAGTTTGAACTCAGCCTTACAGGTCGATGTTAGTGTAAAGAAGAAGCGCACTCCTGTCACACAGTCATCAGAAGATTCCACATAGATGTCTACAGAACCTGTTCTATTAATCGCTTATACAAGTAGAGCTACCCGCCCCCCTGACAGAGAGGAGAGGGTGTCAGCAGTAAGTTTGTGTTGATGTCACTGATTATTTTGCCCTTCCTCTGATCCGTCAGAACAATACCCCCAAAAAAACTGATCCTGTCTGTTGAGCATCTGCCTTCACTCAGTCAGCATTTGGTCTGTAATCCATCAGTATTGCTAATGCCCAGTGACATAGTGTTGAGGTAGCAGCAGCATGTGGAGACCACAGAGTGGTAAGGTGACATAATGTGGAGGTGGCAGCAGCAGCAGCATGAGGAGACCACAGTGATCTGGTGACAGAGTGGAGAGGTGGGTGGTAATGACAGTACCCGCTGACGATGGTGGGTGTAAGGAGGAGCACTTGGCATTAGATGTGTGGCATCAGGCAGGTGGCAGCATCAGAATAGTAGCTGAGGCAGGTAGCCAGAAGAAACCGGTCTCTTTTGTCAAGGTTTGGGTGAGGTAGCATGGATGATCTAATTTTATGCATCAGGCATTGGTGGGTGGAAATCCTGGCTGATCCACGCCTGATTCATCTTGAAAAAGGTCAGTCTCTCCACATTTTGGTTTGACAGACGAGTTCTCCTTGGGGTAACTTTGACCCCTGCCCCACTAAACACCTTCTCTGATGCCACACTACTGGCTGGGCAGGACAGCTTTTCCAGGGCAAACTCGGCCAGTTGCCACAAATCCAGTTTGACTGCCCAGTAGTCCAGTGGATCTTCGATGACAGGTGGAGGGGTGCACTCCAAGTATTCCACCACCTGGTTCAGATTCTGCTCTATATCTAGCTGCTGGTGAGTAGTTTCTTCACTATGCGGGTGAAGAAAGCTGCTCATCAGCAATTCTAAACTCAGGCTGCTGCTGATGGAGCTGGAAATGCTCCTGGCACTCCCCTCAGCAGTCATGGCAAAGGAACATCAACGCAGAGGGCCCCCCTGGGTCAGACCTGTTATCTGCCTGGGTCAGACCTGTTATACAATGGCTGTATAACAATGTGGGTTCTCTGCAGACCGGCTAATAAGAATTTATTTTCCTATTAATACATCACAAAAAAATAAATTGAACAATCACAATTCACCACAGAACGGCTAATAGGACATACATGTCTATTCTATTCATAAAAATGGCTGTAGTACAATGGCTGGAAATGGCTGTAGTACAATGGAACTTCACTACTGAATGGCAAATAAAGTTTTTTTGCCACTAATACACACCAAAAAAATGTATTGCAAACCTGAAATGAGCACTTTGAGCAGCAGTATAATAGCAATTTGGATCCGCAGTCAGTGCAGCAAGGTGTAATAGGATTGTTTCTATTACACAGGCTGTAAACACCCCTATTGAACCCTGTTCTGCTTCAATACTGTGGAATAATTCTTCCCTATCCTTTCCCTACACTTCTAATGCTCTTTCCCTGACCTTCTATTGAGCAAAATATACGTTTTCAAGTCTTTCCTAGAACTGTTCCTAGCGCCTGCTAACGTCTCTCCCTGCACTAAGTACACTGGGAAATGGCTGAATCCAAGATAGCTGACGCTATTTATAGGGCTGTGACATCACAAGTCTGTCTGGCTTCTGATTGGCTGCATGCATGGCATTGTGTCAGAACACCCATACAGTCCGATCTTCATTAGTTAAATATAAGGCAGCTGAGGTTTAATTGGCTGGCTGCAACAGAAACGAATCACGACTGCACAATGTGGTTGTACCCTTAGAATGGTCTCTCTGCTTGAGACCTTACATAGAGTCTAACAGACAAGTGAGATTGACTGCAAGGCGTTATGGACAAGCCCACCAGCTAGGGCCTTTTCAGAATCATGTGATCCTCCATCTTCATCTTCTCTGCCTTGTTTCCCTCATTAGTGTACAGAATTTGATTTGATGTAGAATAGCTGGGGTCATTTTCTGAACTGAATCACAAAAACTCTGGCTTTATATGGAGGTAGAATGTTTAGAACTGATTCACTCAACTCTAGTTGTAAGCAAACGTTTCTCAAGGAAACTGTCAATTATCCATAAGAAAGTCCTTGATATGTCTCTTTAAATGTATTTATACGTCTCTTTATATTTTCATTCCAGGTACACAGCAATAGTAAAACCCATGGACATTCAAGCCAACAATGCATTGACCAAGATTTGTATCAAAGCTGCACTCATCTGGATATTATCTATGACCTTGGCCATCCCAGAAGCTGTTTTCTCAGACCTGCACCCCTTTTATGACAAAGAAACCAACAAAACATTTGTTAGCTGTGCCCCTTACCCACACTCTGATGGACTTCACCCAAGAATACACTCAATGACTTCTTTCTTGATATTCTATGTTATTCCCCTATCTATCATTTCGGTGTATTACTATTTCATTGCGAAGAATCTGATTCGGAGTGCGTACAACATGCCAGTGGAAGGAAATGTACATGTTAGGAGACAGGTATGATTTTACGAGTTCTAAGAATTGTGTGAACAGGAAGTAATTGATGATGTGTCCAATCATTTATCGTTTACTGGGACTAAAG
Organism: Bufotes viridis; assembly: GCA_033119425.1. NCBI lineage: Eukaryota > Metazoa > Chordata > Amphibia > Anura > Bufonidae > Bufotes > Bufotes viridis. The sequence continues at coordinate 68,922,394 of CM065591.1, forward strand.
TATAGGTCACCAATATAAGATATTTGGGGGTGGGGGTTGACACATCAGCACCCCTACAGATCAGCTGTTAGTGGTAGCCAAAGGTTCTTGAAAGTAAACTGTGTATGTAGCCAGAACCCTAAAGCTCCATACTGTACATTGTGTCCGTTTTGGCTACTGTGGCCTGTGGCTGAGTTTCCTATTTAAGTGCATAGGATCTGAGCTGCAGTACCTGAGGTTGACCACTACACAGCTGCGGTGTTCCAATTTTCGACACCACAGCTATGTGCAGTAATAGTTGCTGCCTCTTTGTGCTGTTGTTGAGGCAGAATATCTCCTTCTATTGAGATAATTGGTATCTAAGGTGAACAGGTATGATATGCTGAATTCCTCTAGTAACATGTCAGACCTTTTGACCAGTGAGGCTTCAAGTATTGAGTCATCACAGCCCTATGCACAGAATGGGTAAGAGCGTGAGCCTCTGTTTTCTAGCAGATCTTTGCTTTGACTCAACGAGAAGTTTTTAAAAACTCCCCTTCTTTTTTTGCTCTACCATTTCTTCTCAAAGCAGTAAAGCCATTAATGATAATTGCCTCTATATTAATGCATTGCTAGGGAAACGTGCCATACAGAGCTGTGAAAATTTGATTGCATTCCCTATATGAGCAGAATTTTTATAAAACTCTAAGTAATCTGAATTCAAGATTTCATTTATTGCCACGTTTTTAATTTTGCCTGTAAGTGCTTAGTACAGTAAGTTTCCAAAGGGACATTGTCAGAAGCCATTAACACATTTTGGTCCTGAATGTCGCGGACACCATTCTTATGCTGATGTGCGGACAGCACATTTTGGTAATAACATTTGTCTTAGCTAGACTGTTTGCTGAAAATACATCTTCCTAATTATTCTGTCAGTTTTCTTTCATGGGTACTCGGTTTCAAAGTGAAGTCATAATATTCATTTTTCTATTGAATGTCAATCATCCTCAGACTCACAGACCTTTGCTGCTACCTGCTGTTCATCTTGATTAGGAAAAAGCAAATCACATCACTGAATTACAACTTATTTTTATCTAGGGCAAAGGACAACTATGAGCTGTATAACCAACTGTATAACCGGTTTCAAGCCCGATATTCATCCTATTATTGACAGATTGCTGGGTGGTGCTGGGGAAGACCCAGCAGACATGAAATACATTGGCACCAATGACAAAGTCAGGGGGAGATAGAAGGTCCTTAAAAATGATTTTAGGGAACTACGAGAGAAGCTTAAGTCCAGGACCTCCAAGGTAGTGTTTTCAGAAATACTACCAGTGCCACGAACATCACCAGAGAGACAACTGGAACTAAGGGACTAAAATAAGTGGCTCAGAATCTGGTGCAGGAAGGAAGGGTTTGGGGGAAGGTAGGGTTTGGATTTATGGAGAACTGGGCTGACTTCTCGGTCGGTTACAAGCTCTACAGTAGGGATGGGCTGCACCTTTTGGGGAGGGTGCAACTGCCCTGGGGGAAAAAATGGTTAAATGGCTGGAGGAGCTTTTAAACTAGGATCTGGGGGGAGGGTTGGGGGTTCATACTGATAAGGGGGTAGATAGAGAGTGGGATATAGGAGGGGACACTGGGAATTTAGTGGGGGCTGGGGTTAGTGAAGAAAGTAGGGAGAAGACTGGGCAGAACTGTACACCAACGAAAAATAGAACTGCTGGTAACAAGAACCTGTTACATACAAACATCAACCAAGGTAACCCAAAAATCCCAGATATTCACTTTACAGGTAATAGTAATTTAAAATGTATTTTGACAAATACCAGAAGTCTAGCTCCTGAAATGGGGGAGCTGGAAGCTGTGGTACTAGAAGAACACATAGATATAGTTGGTGTGGCTGAGACATGGTTGGAATCTTCGCATGACTGGGCTGTAAATATTGAAGTTTTTACACGGTTTAGGAAAGACGGGGTCAATAGAAAAGGCGGTTGCGTGTGCCTGTATGTGAGGAGTGATCTGAAGACAAGTGTGAAAGAGGCAGTTGTGGGGGAGGATGGGGAGGATGTGGAAACCATATGGGAGCAAGTTTAAAGGGATATAAACACTGACAAAATAATACTTGGTATAATCTATAGACCCCCTAACATCACAGAGGAGATAGAAACGCAACTGTATAACCGAATAGAGCAGACTGCACAGGCTGGTATAGTGGTCATAATGGGAGATTTTAACTTCCCAGACATTGACTGGGGTCATAATTCTGCCTCCGGCGCAAAGGGGAGAAAATTCCTCAGCTTGCTGAAGGACCACTTTATGGGCCAGTTTGTAAAATCTACCACTAGTGGCAATGCTCTGTTGGAGCTGGTAATTTCTAATGATGCAGAGCTTGTTGGAAATGTTACTGTTCGAGAAATACTGTTAATAGTAACCACAATATAAATATATTCCCCCTACACTATAAGAAGAAAACTCTGTCAGGCAGATCAAAAACACTGAATTTTAAAAAGGCTAATGTCCCTGGGTTGAGGGCAGCATTTCAGGGCAGAGACTGGGAGAAGCTACTGTCACATAATAATACTGAGGATAAATGGGAGAGCTTTAAATCCACATTGAGTCATTGCACTAAAAAAGTTATTCCTTCAGGTATAAAAGGCTAAAATTAAACCCCCCATGGCTTATAGCTACTGTAAAAAGGGCAATAAATGACAAAAAAAGGGAATTCAAAAAAGACAAATCTGAGTGGTCACCTGTAGTGTTTGAAGTTCGAACAGCAGGTGGCAAAAGAAAACAAAACAAATCCCCAAACATTCTTTAAATATATAAATGCTAAAAAACCAAGGTTTGAGCAGGTAGGTCACCTAAATAATGGTAAAGGGCGGATAGTCACTGAAGATATGGAAAAGGCAGAGTTACTAAATGTTTTTTTTAGCTCTGTCTATATAAAAGAAGAGAAAGGAGCTGATATTTGTGGTGCTGGGGCTGTTAGAACATCCGGTAATATACTCAATTGGCTAACTGTAGATATGGTCCAAGACAAGTTAAATAGGGTGAATGTAAACAAGGCTCTGGGTCCAGATGGATTACACCTAACAGTGTTTAAAGAGCTCAGTTCAGTCATTGCTGTGCCACAGTTTATAATTTTTAAAGATTCTCTAGGAACTGGTACAGTGCCAAGTGATTGGCGCAAGGCAAATGTGGTGTCCATATTCAAAAAATGACCTACAGGTAATTATAGACCTAAAGGCTTGGAAAGTATTGTTTGTAATAGGATTGAAAACTGGCTGAAGGAATGTGTCCAGAAAGTTGTGGTCAATATTTCCTATTCAGAATTGTCCCGGGTTATAAGTGGTGTACCCAAGGTTCAGTGCTCAGTCCTCTATTATTTAATTTATTTATTAATGATATCGAGGACGGGATTAATAGCACCATATCTATTTTTGCAGATAACAATAAGCTATGTAGTACTGTGCAGTCTATGGAAGATGTCCATAAAATACAAGCTGACTTAAATACTCTGAGTCATTGGGCATCAACTTGGCAAATGAGGTTCAATGTGGATTAATGTAAAGTTTTGCATCTTTGTAGTAATAATCTCTATGCTTCATATGTCCTAGAGGATGTAACACTGGGAGAGTCACTTATAGAGAAGGATTTGGGTGTCCTTGTAGATGGTAGATTAATTAACAGTATACAATGTCAATCAGCTGCTTCTAAGGCTACCAGGATATTATCATGCATTAAACGAGGCATGGTTTGTGGGGCAGGAATGTGATATTACGCAGCTCCGTTCTGGGCACCAGTCCATAGAAAGGACGCTGTGCAGCTGGAAAACGTACAGAGGAGAGCGACTAAACTGATAAGGGGCATGGAGGGTCTTAGTGATTAAAATAATTAAATGTATTTAGTCTTGAGAAGAGACGTCTAAGGGGAACATGATTAACCTATACAAATATATAAGTGGGCCATACAAAAAATACTATGAAAAACTGTTCCATGTCAAATGCCCTCAAAAGACAAGGGGGCACTGCCTCCAAATGGAGAAGAAAAAATTCAGTGGAATAGATTTTCTCAGGACGTGGTCACAGCAGGAACAGTGGACAGTTTTAAAAAGGGTTTAGATGAATTTTTTAAAGAAAATAACATCAATGCTTATGAAAATAGGAAGAAATCTGAGTCTCACTTCCTTCTGGGATTTGTGTCCCCACCCATCCCTTGGTTGAACTGGATGGACTTATGTCTTTTTTCGACAGTATTAACTATGTAACTATGTATCTAGGAAAGTACTTTACTTACAAACCTACAACATACTTTTTTGATAATGGTGAAGATGTCAAGGCACTTATGAGAAAGCCAAGATGCATTTACTTGTAAGAATCATTCTTACAAATAAGATGTTAGTGAGCAACTTTTTCTGTGTAAATCCTTCCACAAGTTCAGAACAAAGTTTCCTCTTAATAGAACCAAGTCCCACTCATAAACTGTTCCCGAACAGTTATCTCTCATGGACAGTTCACCACAGTCACACATACACACCCACACATATACAAACATGCCCACACGTTCAAATGCCTGTAGCAGCTGCTCCTATATACTTTCCTACTTTCCTACCAAACTACAGTAGGCCAAAAGGAGCATACACACTTGAGCAGCAGGACTGTAGGGATGAGCACAGAGCAAAGATGATGAAAAGATTGCACTAGAAAGAAGGGGCTTCAGTGAGGAAGGTGAGGGGGTGTCTTATGTTAAAAACAATGATTTTCCAGTGAAACAGGATAGTTGGCTATACATTTGAAACATCATATAAGTCAGTGGAGACCCAGTTATTAAAAAGTCATCCAGAAAATTGGACTTGGTTGGAGGAGAGATTGATTGTATTAAGGGAGTAGTGTGGCTTTTGACTTACACTGTAACAGGTATTATCACAAGATGCTATTGTCGAAATGATATGAAGGCATCAAGGTTGTTGGGATAAGGGCATTGTGGTAGGCACTGAAGCTGGCTATGTTATGGTGATGCTGGTGCTCTTACTGTTATTGGGGTATATTAGTTAATCTTCTTTGGGAGCTCAGTGACAGTATGATTTGTAGCTGAAGGTTCCATCTATCAGCCTGATGCATAAGGATGGGTTTATATGTATCTATTTGACTCTACAAGATCCACTCACTTCTATACTCTTGCCACAACAGAGCTCATCTTCATACATTGGTCATAGATTCAAGGTTGAAGATAATAAAGAGCAGCACCCACCATGTTAAAGTTTAATACTCTATTTTCATCTTTAAAATTCAGTCGCAGATGTGAATCACATGCACAGCTTGGCAACTGGCGTTTTGTGCATAATGCACTTCGTCAGGCCTTCGACTTCATGATGCTGGCGATGACACTAATATATCGCCCTCCTGCCACCATCACCATGGTTACAATACACAACTTAAATGCAAGTTATATGAACACAGCTAAATCGTCCTTATCATTTAGGCCCAGTGGTCCCATCACATTAGTTTTTATTGTCCATTCAGCCTCCCTCTGTAACAATAGGCAATGTCTATCGCCACCTTTTGTAAGCATGTGTACTACTACAATCCTTGCATAGGTCAAAATATCACTGTTTCTCACATGTTCAATCAATTCTGGTCTCTATTGACCTTTTATGTTCTTTGGACTTAACATATAGGCACCCTATGGTTTTCCCTATATAGAACCTACCACATGGGCACCGTTCAAAATAAACTGTATTGTGTTTTGCATGAGATAAACTGCTTTATTATTGGCTGAATCCCTGCTATACTCAAATACTTGGAGGGTCATTTACTATTCAGAAATACGCCTATAAAGCGTATTTCTGGCGCAGATTGCTGTGCAATCCCACACCAGGTCTAAAAAAAATGGGCGTGATCATTGTGGGCAATTGATCATTTTCTATGCCTGTTTTAGGCGTAGAAAATGGTCCAAATGTAAGCAAGCAAGCTGGCTTACATTTAGATTGGCGCAGGATACGCTAAGGTTCCGTAGAGGCCGGCGCCTCTTCATAACTTTGGCGGATCCACCGCCAGCTATAGGAGTTATTAAGACTCACGTGTAAAACGCTGGTCTTCATAAATGACCCCTTTGGATCTTATCATAAACTTACAAGTTGAACATTGGCCACATTTATGAATATTCGCTTAAGATGGATAGTGATAGGGAAACTATATTGAAAATAAAAGATTCAGACATATTTCCCCCAACCTTAATTGCTTTCTATAACAATTTCCACTATTCCTGTCAGAGTAAAGTCTTAATAGCAAAAAACTGTCCTGCGAATGTCCGTCACTTGAATATTCGCATTAATCTATTCGTGGTTTGTATTCCCTTTCCTACCAAGCCTTAAAAGGTTGTGTCAGACTCCAGTACGCTGCATGTATTGCGAAAATTCGTGTATGTCTTTTTCGCACCTTTCTATTCACACAAATGACTCCCGCCATTTCAAGCTTTCAATACATGTAAAGCTGTTTAAACGTTAATAATAACGAATAGATTCTATGCGCATGTGAATATAACTTGAAAAATTATTCGCCAATCATGAGATTGAATGCGAAATATCGAATATTGCGAAATCGCGAATGTATGATGCAAAATTTTCGTGATATATCGCGAACTCTAATATGGTTCTTTGCGCTCATCCCTACTCACTAAAGCATCTCTTTTATGTTATAATGTTTTTTTTTTTTTTTAAGTGTTATCCAGAACTTTCTCTGGATGCCCTCTCTCTAGTAGGCATCTTTTCAGTTCTCTCGATTGATCTATAAAATCCCTCTCATCACTGACAAATCTTCTTAGCCGTATAAACTGTCCATATGGTTCCCACAGTCCCCAGTACCGTGGGAATTTGTGGCAGTAGGCTGTGTCCCCTTGTACCTTCACCATTACATCCAGAAACTGTAACTCAGTAGCATCAATTTTGCTAGTAAATCTCATGTTCATTGTGTTACTGGTGTTCAGATACTCCACAAATTCCCCAAATTGCACTTCGCTACCTGTCCAGATTATGAACACATTATCAATAGATGTCTAAAACAATCTTATATAGGGTAAAAAACTGTCCTTTGTCGTAAATACATTATGCGTCAGGATAAAACCCAACACTTTCCCCACAAAATCAACATATTCATAACTTTTATTGTTGTGTCTCAGGATTCGTCGAACAGACTGCACCCCCAACTCTTGCGGTATCCTAGTATATAGACTGTCTACATCTACTAATGCCAAAAAGTACCCCTTTTGCCACTGCATATCCTTTATGGCTTCTAAAAAAATGACTTTTGTCTCCCAGGAATGACTGAATCCCTTTAAGTAATGGACGCAGAAGCCAATCTACATATTGGGATAACAGAACCTATCCCAGTAACTATCGGGCATCCAGGAGGATTCGCCATTGACTTGTGCACTTTAGGCACAAAATAGATATAGGAGTACAGTCTTTCGGCTGTCCTCCTCGATAACAACCCATTTTCCGTATATTTCCACAATAGATATCTCAATTGTCTTTGATATTTGGAGGTCGGGTTAGTGGCTAAAACTGTGTATACAGTAGAGATGAGTGAATCTATTCATACATTCGGAGATTAATTCCGAATCTCCGATTTTAGAGGCACCGAATCAAACCCGAATATTTTCTGGTTCGATTCAGACAAGTCTTGTAAACCGGTGCCAAGTGCATAAGCAATCAATAGTGTTCTGTCCCCACAAGGCAGGAGGTAATTGCAGTTGTCTGTCTGTAGTGGCTGGATGAAGTCACCACATTGGAGAATTGAGGATGTATTAGTTAGTAGGGTCATACAAGATTAGGTCTGAGGTTCCAGAGGCTGGGGGTCGCTTTTATCAGGGCGGGTGCTCCGACTACAGCCAGCTGAGGTGATCCCCTTTATAAGACTAGGGTCGATCAAAGTAAGCTTACTTAGGCTATCAGCAAAAAAGTGTCTCGGTGTACCCACCATAGAGCTTTTAGTTATCTTTCTGACTTTATCCAGCCACTACAGACAGACCTCCACCTATATCATACCTCTGACCCAACATGGATTTTAAGCATAGTTGTTGATTTATTATCTAAATTATTTAATCAAAAGTTACATTTTATTTATTTTTGCAAGGAGTTCCCAGCCCACTGTTAGTGATAATCCCAATTTGCGGTCTCAATGATAAAAGTAGATACAGTTACACCTCACATTGTATCAGACCAAAGGAACAGGTCAGGAAAAATGAATAAAAAAAAAAAAAACTAAATGAGATTTTTATTTTAAAAAATGTGTCTTGAGGACTAAAGGAGGTTATATACCAATTTCCAGGGCAATTGGAGCAACTTTGGTTCAAAACAAATAGATTCGGATCTGAACTGAACTTTTTGAAAAATTTGGCAAATCCGAAACAAACCAAATCGTGGAAGATTCGCTCATCTCTAGTATACAGTAGTATCTCCTAACTGGCATTCTGCTTCATCATCACCACTGAATTCCCTCCCTTGTTGGCCACAATATCCTTTTGACTGAGTAGCCATTTCAAGGCTTGCTCTTCTCCCCTACTCAGGTTGCGGTCTATGATAGGGTAAATCAAAGAGTGGTCGTAGATTGGCATCTCTGCCTTTAGTGCATACTTACTGTTAAGTGGTACTTCTATAAAAAAAGGACTTTAAGCAGAGATTTTATTGAGTAAATGAAATTTACAAAGTTAGTAAAGAGATTGAGAGTGAGCGAAAGAGTGAAAAATAGAAATAAGTAATAATTGTGTGCACATGGAAGTCGTCCAACCTGACAGATGGTCAAAAGTCTGCCTCCTTGGCTAAACAAGAAACTTTTAAGCCATTTTTCTGTCCACCTGCCACTTGGCCGTTCTCTTTACAACTTGTGCATTCACAATAATAGCTAACATATTAACAAGAATGTTTTGTGTAGAACAGCATTGCTATCTTTAATATTCCCTGGGACCAACCCTGTCCAGCTTCCTCCATACACGGAAAGGAAGGGGGGATGCAGTGAATAGCATACCGCAAATCCCATTCTGGCACAATAGACATGTAAAACTCTTAAGTCAGTTGTAGATATTTCTTAGAATGTAATTTTGGCAACTGATTATTAGCAAAGTTATGTATACTTTTTAATTAATTTTCTTTATCAGTTCTCTCCGTTTGCTTATATATAAACATATTCCATAAACTTTTGAATGACTCTATGTTGCTTTTACAGTTGTAGGTACGCTGCTTCCAAATGCACACAAAAATGCTGGAAATGCTATATAAAACCAAAACAAAAGTTGTTGCTAAAACTGGCTTGAGGAATGAAACTAATTAGTCCTTGAGATGGACGGCAAAGAAATTATTGTTTATATTAAAAAGGACACAGTGAGCAATAAAAACAATGTGACGAGAGATCAGAAATACCAGATCTTATGTATACTCTCAAAATGGAGACGAGCAGCAATCATAAACTGCTAAGCATCTCTTTACGCCAACACACTTCCCATCGGGGCGGACTGAGAACTTAAAGGCCAGGGAAAAAGAACTAAAAGTGCACCCATGTTGTCCAAATTTGCAGAAGGTGGGTCAACAGAAGTAGGCGGGGCCAGCAATACCATAGAGCACAACAAAATACCACCCCAGCAGAACCAAATACTATAGTCCAGCACAATATACTGCCTAAGCACAGCCAAATATACTGCAGCCCGCCCCACAGTATGAATCTGTGCCTGAAGCTCCTACATTAATCAATGCTGAGAGAAAAATAAATAAATAATATATATATATATATATATATATATATAGAAAAAGGAAAAACGGACAGCACTGTCCGTTTTTCCTTTTTCTATATATGGGCTTTGAGCCAGTAGCCCTAGGACATAGCACCCGACCTATGTGAATTTCCGGTGCCGCCAGTTTTCTGATATATATATATATATATATATATATATATATAATCCTTATATTTTCACACTGGCTACTAGGCCTAATGATAGGTCATGATTTCCTTTTCTGTACAGGTAACTTTTCAGTAGTCATTATCATTATCACCACAGGCAGAATTACAATCATAGATAGGGAGATACAATAGATAGATAGACATTTTAGAGATACATAGATAGATCCAACAGAGGGCCCACCATTCACATAAGATGATATCACAGCTTTTCAGCTCCCTTCTGACCTCTACATTGGTCATAGAGAATGGCTAGAAAACTCTACCATAGAAGTCAATGGGGTCAGAATCTCTCTCTCTTTCTCTCTCTCTCTCTCTCTTTCCCTCTCTCTCTCTTTCTCTCTCTCTCTTTTTCTCTCTCTCTCTCTCTCTCTCTCTCTCTCTCTATATATATATATATATATATATATATATATATACAAAAAAATGGACTGCACTCCAAAAGACATCCAGTAAAAGCGTAAAGTTTTATTCACCCACACAGAGCGACGTTTCGGCTCAACGTGAGCCTTTCTCAAACATTGAAACACAGTGTTACAACCATTATAAAGGTGATCCAATACACATCAGTACGTAATTAATTTAAATACATAATTAGTGACAGGTAAAATTTCATTTCAATATACACACTAAAACATGATCATTTTCACTCTAAGATCATATAGTAATATCTCAAGTCATATCTATATAAAATACATGTACAATAAGTGCAAATATCGCATAAAGTATAATAAAAACATCCACCATAAACCGTTATATTCATGTGTACATACTTAATCCAATCAGTGTCAGGTGCTGGTGTGTGTAAGTGATGTTAAGGAGAGGAGGAGACACAGGTTGTTCCCAGATGGATAATGGCGTCCACATTGTGCAAACATTGTGTACCTGTCAGGTACACTGAGCATGTCATTGCGGCGTCGCGTCATCACAAAAGGCTGTATATGGATGGCGCATGTGCTCTCTCACCTTCTGACCAGAACGGCCATCTTGGAGAAGGGCACAGGCATCCTTAAGACAGCGCATGCGTTCTTTCGCCTTCCGACCAAAACGGCCATCTTAAAGTAGGGTGCAAAGTCGTTTCTTAACTACAAGTAAGCGCATGCGCTGCCAATCTTAGGGACAGTAGCAAAGGCGTTTGAAGATGAAGTATTTCAAGCTCCCATTATTGGTCATACGTATCACGGGCAGATCCACGCCACTGTGAGAGAATATCACTGCTGGCAGATGAGATGGAAATTCAGCCCTCCTGGACTGGGTGAACCATCTGCATGGATAGGACACAATGGGTGATGGCACGTCAGTGTCAGCATCCGAAGTAGCCTCCAGACTCTGCCAATATGTGGCTGAGGAGGGATCTCCTCCCCAATATGTCCAATATATATATATATATATATATATACACACATATTTGTATCAGTAGTATGCAAGAACTTCTTATGACCATGGCAGATAAGGAGGAAGCAGAATCTTCAAATTCCTCTGTATGTGAGTGGGGAATTTTTAACCACATGCTTTAAGTGTGCAGACAGTGTAACAATATAATTTACTTAGGAGATCTCTACCCAGTGAAGTGCTCAGAACTAGGGGACTAATTTGTGCTGGCAGTGTTTCAGTCTCAGTAGATAGTGTCATTGAGCCAATCAAACCGACCCCAGGTACATGTGTGCTATGGGAAGCATGGAAGCCTAATTACTCTGTGATACAAACCACGCTGCGAAGGGAGAGTTTGAAAAGTTAATTCATCTCCACCCGCGCTCAAAGAGGGAAAACATTGACATGGAGATGGGGCAGTACAAATCACTGTTCTAGATGTTAAATCTTTTATAAACTGCAGGAAATGTTACAGGGGTATTCCGAGCTACAGATATTGATGACCTACTGTATCCTCAGCACAGTTCATCAATATCCATTCCGAGGGGGGCTGACACCTGACTGAGCTGCACTACTACACTTTGTGCAGAGCTGTGCTTCCGACTCACTTTTCGAAGTAGTAGTTCCAGTACCCGCAGCTGCTCGGAAGAGCTTGTTGGTGGGGGTGCCGAGTGTTGTACCCTCACTGATCGCATATTGATGACCTATTCTAAGGATAGGTCATCTGTGTCGGTAGCCCAGAAAACCACTTTAAATGACTGTCAAATTACACACAGGTGTATTACTACATATTACTACACTCTTAAAGCAAGGGGTTTGAACACAAGGTTGATGATGTTGTATTACCCAGAAATACAATGACATCATAATGTGACCTTGTAAACACTGGAATCATAATGCTGACAAAGGAAGCACTGACATCATAATGTGGAACGCACCATGGAAACTGTGACATCACAATGCTGACCAGCAGGCATTATAATGCTGACCATGGGTACAGTGACATCATAATGCTGATGGTGGAACTCTGACATTGTAATGCTGATGGTGGAAACTCTGATATCATAATGCTGATGGTGGAAACTCTGACATAAGTCTTACAACAAAATCACTGATCTAATGTTGATATCACATGCTGATAATTAAAAACCATCATGAGTCATGACAGTGAGGCAGGAGCGTCTGCTTTTGTATGTTCAGGGGCACATGTCCAGACCATAGGGGTTTGTTGGCTCCAAGGCTGGACAACGCCTTTAATAGGCTGCCGATAACTATACTAACATTAATATTATTTTAACTCTGCGCACATCACAAAGGTCACAGTGACAATGGTAGCACTTTAAAGTTGACTGTGACACCATAATATTAAAAGGCTGTTTATAACGCACATCTGAATACATAATTGTGTTGTTTCATAACAGATAAAGTTTGTCAGTCATCTATGTTTCAATTGATACGACCACTTCTAGATCTGCATTTTGTGGATTTTACCATCTCTAAAACTATGCTGGAATTGTGTTTTTTTTCTAATTTCACCCTATTTAGAATTTTTTTCCAGTTGTCTGCTACATTGTATGCAATATTAATTTGTGCCATTAGAAAATACAACTTGTCCCGCAAAAAACAAGCTCCCATCCAACTATGTAAATGGAAAGTAAAAAGTTATGGCTCCGGAAAGGTAGGGAGTAAAAATATAAAATAGAAATTGGAAAATAGCTGCGTCAAGAAGGGGTTAAGAGTATCTGTCAGCAGATTTGTATCTATGACACTGGCTGACGTGTTGCATGTGCGTTTGGCAGCTGAAGGCATCTGTGTTGGTACCATGTTCACATGTGCCCGCATTGCTGAGAAAAATGATGTTTTACTATATGCAAATGAACCTCTAAGAGCAACGGGGGAGTTGTAGTTGCACCTAGAGGCTCTCCTCTCTCTGCATCTGCCGCACCCTCTGCACTTTGATTGACAGGACCAGGTGTGATGATGTTTACACTGTCTGGAATCACAAACCAAACCTCACAAGGTAGGGTGAGGGAAAAAAAAGTCACCATAATATTTACAATAGATTATCAAAAGGTGACAGTCCTTTTGAATAGTTATAATCCTTAAAACGTAACCTTTACTCAAATTAATTAAAATAAGAGAATACGTGCAAACACAAAAAAATAACAGTTCTATATGATACTAATTCAGCTTGTGGTACACAGTGGTACCGTGGCGCACGGCTGCATCCAACCATATGGAGGTACAGAATCAGGTTATCCTACCACATCTTGGGTGTCACGCAATTTTCTAGCTGGTAGTAGTTCTCGTGGTCGTCCTGGTGGTTGTTTAGCAGGTGTCCAGTCGGAGTTCCTTCAAATGTAAAAGGAGAAATAAACTATATGAACTATCCTTATAAAGCCCTATATGGGGTGCCCTGCTGGCCCTTGAAGAATCATCCATGGAGCATCCACCCTGACAAGGGTGACCCCGTCCGGAACCTGTCCTTGTAATAGGTAGCACAAGAAAGCCCTTCTACTAATTCCCTACATACATGTTTCGCAGCAAAAACTGCTCATCAGGGAAAATTTATAAAGAGATGTGCAAATGCGTAGTTCAGGAACAGGGACTGTAAATTAGTGGTGCATTAAATTGATTTAGTAGCGCCCCAAATACAGAACAACATCGGTGAGGGCAGATGAGCCTTTATCCTCTTGCTGGGGGCCTCTACAGTTGTGTGGGCTATGATGAACAGGAGTTTATTACCTGCTCCACACTATAGATGTGGGCTTACGATATATCAGGAGTAGGCAATCTCCAGCACTCCGGGTGTTGTGAAACTACAACTCCCAGCATGCACACTTGCTCTGCTCTTCTCATAACTCCCATAGAAATGAATGGAGCATGCTGGGAATTTTAGTTTCACAACAACTGGAGTGCCGAAGGTTGCTGACCCCTAGTGATGAGTGGGAGGTGCCATATTTGATTTCGCGATATTCGTCATATATTCGTCGAAATTGATTATTCGTCATTTTTTTATATATTGCGAATTTTACGCGAATTTATATTCGCGTCGCGAATGAAACTTAGATCTGAGTTCCTAATGGTTAACTTGTATTGCTAGAATTGACAAAGATAACGAATATCACACGAATATAGCGCTATATTCTCAATCTTCGTTGTATTCCAACAATACAGCCACTAGGAACTTAGCTCTAAGATCAATTCGCAACGTGAGTATATGTTCGCCTCACGAATGAAACTTAGAGCTAGCTGAGTTCCTAATAGTGGTATTGCTAGAATATAACGACGATTGAGAATATAGTGCTATATTCGTGAATTTGAGATATTCTCAATCTTCGTTCTATTCTAGCAATACAACCATTAGGAACTTAGCTCTAAGATCAATCCGCAATACGAGTATATGTTCGCCTCGCGAATGAAACATAGAGCTGAGTTCCTAATGGTTGTATTGCTGGAATAGAACGAAGATTGAGAATATCTCGAATTCACGAATATAGCACTATATTCTCAATCTTCGTTATATTCTAGCAATACCACTATTAGGAACCTAGCTAGCTCTAAGTTTCATTCGCGAGGCGAACATATACTCGCGTTGCGAATTGATCTTAGAGCTAAGTTCCTAATGGTTGTATTGCTAGAATAGAACGAAGATTGAGAATATCTCGAATTCACGAATATAGCACTATATTCTCAATCTTCGTTATATTCTAGCAATACCACTATTAGGAACTCAGCTAGCTCTAAGTTTCATTCGCAAGGCGAACATATACTCGCATTGCGAATTGATCTTAAAGCTAAGTTCCTAATGGTTGTATTGCTAGAATAGAACGAAGATTGAGAATATCTCGAATTCACGAATATTGCACTATATTCTCAATCTTCGTTATATTCTAGCGATACCACTATTAGGAACTCAGCTAGCTCTAAGTTTCATTCGCGAGGCGAACATATACTCGCATTGCGAATTGATCTTAGAGCTAAGTTCCTAATGGTTGTATTGCTAGAATAGAACGAATATTGCAATGCGAATAATTCAGGTCATATTAATCGCATTGCGATTACAACTTAGTCAAATTTGTGAGATCGTGAATCTCACATCCGACAGTACATTTTAGCATGGAGGCGTTCCCATAGGGATGGGGACGCTCCATGCACACGGGAAGTCGGCAGAAGCGGCAACGGGCATTGACTGAAGCGGGCAGGGAGCCAGGAATCCTCCGGACAGGTAAGAACAGCTTTTGGGAAGTGGGAAGACAACCAGAGAGCAACAAGAATTAACAACTAAAAAAAAAAAAAAAAACGAATATTCGAAATTGCGAATATATAGCGATATATTCGCAATATTCGCGAATTTTCGAAGTTGCGATATTCGCGATAAAAATTCGCAATTCAGACAAGCTATGCTATTTAATCCTTTGATTTATATCTTAATATGATGTAAATGCCCTCCTTTCAACCTTTTAGCACTGCCCAATACCGAGGACAGCTGGAGACACTTACTGGGCTCCAAACAACTGCCTGGCTGATATGCCAGATATTCCACAAGAACATACGAGACGTCAGCAGTGTGGGAGAATGGCCCCATCAGTGGCAGGCTTCTTAAGGTGTGTGGACATATAGTTTTTCTTGTGTTTTAATACTGGGAAAAAGTTTTTTTTTGTTCTCATCGTCCTATTCTGACCCCCATAATTTTTTTATAGTTATGTGTATGAAGATGTGCAACGGGCGGCCTCCCCCCAGGGCCCTCTATAATGCGACCCAGGTATAGGTTGCATTATAATGCGACCCAGGTATAGTAGCCGAGTGGTGTAGTACGACCTAAATGTCTCTTTATGTCTGTCACAGTGCTCCTACCTGGATACGGCTGGACCCCAGGCTTTGGCTCCAAAGCAATAAATAGGGGGAATAATTGAGGGATTTGAAGAAATACCTTGTGTCCAGACCTTGAGATGAAGTTCAGTGGCAGCTTTACTAGAATAAACATTTCTCCAGTTTCAGGCTTTGTCTTGGTTCCAGCATTCTTTAGCATTAAACTGGCAGGCAAACTCAACTCTGATATATCTTTCTCCCACTTTGCTCTACTGACAAGCTAACTTGGTGTCTTTGTTTCCTCTTTATGCTGCACTTCACACTTGTAGTCGGACTTGTTCAGCCAAAAAGTAGGTCAGAATCCTGGCAGCTCCAACATGGAGTCTCAACCAGCACAAACCAGAACTGCCCACCTCCTTCTGGTAGCAAGCAGGACTGACCAAAGAGGGCGAGAATGGAATGGTGAGTTCCATTCTATCTAACTATAGCTCTGCCGTGTTTGCTGCCACTTGCTGGTGACCCAGGCACATTACATGAACAGTTACATAACATTATTATAAATGCAGTGTTGAGGGACCTGGAAATAAATATATAGGTGACATACAGGTTAGACCATAAAAGATAGTAGCAAGGTGCATAAGTGGTAACACCACTGTTGGGTGCTACGGATATGTGAGGGCTCATTTTTTGCAGGACAGTCTGTAGTTTTTGCTAATACCATTTTGGGGTGTGTATGACTTTTGATCACTGTTTATTAAATTTTTTGGGGAGGTAAAGTGATGAAAAAACAACGAATTGGCTTTTTTTTTTCATTACGCTATTCAACATATGGTATAAAATGTTTTAATAGTGTGGAGTGTTTTGCGTGCAGCAATGCCGATAATTTACTTTTTAATCGCTTTTTTATTTTGATTTTAGGGAATGGGGGGCAGATTATTAAAATTTTTATCAATTTTTTTTTATAGTTGTTAAAAAATGTAAACTTTTTTTTTAGCTCCCCAAGTGGAGTAACATGCGTCAACATAATATGCGTCAACATAATATTATAGCAATGTTGGCATGTATTAGCAACAGCCGCATTACAGTTCAACAGTTAAACTAGGCAGTGTTCCCACCACAGCAAGGTCAAAAGGTAAGCCATAGCAACAGCTACTGTAATGATACCCATCACTTCTGCGTTGCGTGAAAATCGCAGCATGCTCTATATTGTGCGTTTTTCACGCAACGCAGGCCCCATAGAAGTGAATGGGGCTGCGGGAAAATCGCAAGCATCCGCAAGCAAGTGCGGATGCGTTGCGATTTTCCCTCATGGTTGCTTAGCAACGGGACCCGATCTTTATTATTTTCCCTTATAACATGGTTATAAGGGAAAATAATAGCATTCTTAATAAAGAATGCATTGTAAAATGAAGTGGAAGGGGTTAAAAATAATAAAAGTTAACTTACCACTTGATCGCGTAGTTGAGATCTGTCCTCTCTTTCCCAGCATCAGCTAAGAACTAAAGGACCTGTGATGACGTCACATCACATGGTCCAATCACATGGTCCATCACCATGGTAAGATGGACCATGTGATTGGACCATGCGATGTGACGTCATCACAGGTCCTTTAGTTGTTGGCTGATGCTGGGAAAGAGAGGACAGATCTCAACTACGCGATCAAGTGGTAAGTTAACTTTAATTATTTTTAACCCCTTCCACTTCATTTTACTATGCATTCTTTATTAAGAATGCTATTATTTCCCCTCATAACCATGTTATAAGGGAAAATAATAAATTCTCCAGAAGACCCGAAACCGGACTTCAGTGATGAAGTCCGGCTTCGGGTCTGGGTACCAAACATGGCGATTTTTCTCACGCGCGTGCAAAACGCATTACAAACGTTTGCACCCGCGCGGGAATATCGCGCATATTCCCGCAACGCACCCGCCTCTTATCCAGGCGTCAAACATGATGCCCGTGTGAAAGAGGCCTAAGAGGTACAAGTCTGATTTCTAAACCTTGTACAGGCCTCTGGGTCTGTGGCAATACTATATGGAAATGGTTGTGGACCTGAGACATAGAAATGAGTGGGAGCGGTGGCCAAGCAAGCACACTGTACTGCCATTCACTTGGGGGAGAGCACTTGGTTGTAGCCGGACCCCTGGAAAACTGGGGTTCTCCAGCCACCCCTCTTGACGTAGGTGGGGGTCCCAGAGGTGGGCCTGCACTTATCATACAATGGGGGCATATCTGTCATGGACCTTCCCCCAACTGGTGGCAGGAGATCGGTGAGACTGGCAACACGTGGTTTGATCTAAAATGTTTTCTATTTGGATCAAATTACGTCTGTGTTGTTTCGGGTGTTTGCCACACCTTCTTTCCCTGGGTGTGGCTATTAGGGTCATTTAACCTCCTCTATTTATAGTTGCTTCTCCCACAATGCTGTGCGGTTTATAGATTCTGTTTGGACCTGTTTGGATAGGAAGTTGGATCTCGGCTAAGTTCCTGGTGCTTCCATTGCTCCTTTGAAGTTAAGTCTTTCTTTTCCCTTTTGTATTTTGTTTGGGTTCTGTGTGTTGCGTTTCCCTATTGTTTGTATTAGGCGTGAAGGAGACTCCTGTTCGTCCTTCCTATTGGAGCAACAGGTTGTCTCATCCATGCCATTAGTACTAGGGTCCTATAGGGCTTGATAGGACTCTAGGTATTCCTGTGTATGAACACACCTACCTTTGGGGTCTGTTCATACTGGTAGTCAGTCAGGATTCTGGTTAGGGTCTTCACTAGGAGATGTCCATTTTCCTTCCCTAGTTCTCAGGTCTGATTCCCTGTTCCCCCCTTCCCTCCTATGCCCGGTGTGGTGTTTCCCTCCCACACCGAAGTGTGACAATATCCTAGCGATATGCCCTGATTGTCTGTGATGGGAATACCCCTTTAAGCCCTTAGTGTCCCACCTATAATGACCAATAATTTTTTTGGTTTGTTTGTTTTTGTTTCATTTCACTCTCAATTTCAAGAGCCATAACTTTACTTTTTCATTGAAAGAACTGTTTGAGGGCAGATTGTGCACAATGAAGTTTCAATGGTATCATTTTGGACTTTTTGATTGTTTTTTATTCCATTTTATTGTAGGAGAACGACCAAACAGAAATTCTGCCATTGCTTTAGTAGGTATTTTTTTGTCACAGCCTTCCCCATGCTGTAATAACATGATAACTAGAAAAAAGCAAATTTCTTGAAATTTGTTTTGGGACTGATTTTCACTAATTAGACTTCAGATTAAATTTTGGTCTGAATAAATGCGATCTGAATTGAAAGTGCCCCAGTTGCTCTGAAAAGTCATGTTTGATCCTGTGTGATCCTCTTTAATGCCAAGAAAGTGTTAGTAATGTCAAAGTGACAGCAACATGTATGGCTATGGGTAAATGGATGGGAACAGGTGGTAACAAACAGCCTGTATAATAATGCAAGGCACTGTTGGATTTTTTTAAATGAAAAAACTGTCAAAAATGAAATCTTCCTTTTTGGGAGAGGCACATGCCTTCTAATCTGTCTTATCTGTCTGACCTCTAAAATAATAGCTGCCATTTTAATTGATTCATCCAAAATGAACTGCAAAAGTTTCATATTTGATAGAATCCAAATTTTTGAAAAATTCACAACAAAATTGATTAATTTAGAATTGATTAAGGCTAGTTTCACACTAGCGGCAGGACAGAACCGACAGGCTGACTATAATGCGGGCGGGGGCGGAGCTCCGGCGCAGCACGGCAGTGTACGGCTAGAGAGGCCGCCGGACTAAATGTCGAACATGTCGTAGTTTTAGTCCGGCGGCCTCTCGCCGTGCGCTGCCGTGCTGTGCCAGAGCTCCGCCCCCTCCCCCAATATAGTCAATGGGGACAGAGCAGCGGTCCAGTGACACACTTGAACTAGCGGCAGGACGGATCTGACAGGCTAAACAGCCTGTCGGATCTGTCCTGCCCCCTTCAGCCTGTCGGATCCGTCCTGCCGCTAGTGTGAAACTAGCCTTACTCAGCTCTAATGGTATAAAACTTAAAAAAAAAAAAATTTTTATAATGTTTTTGCATTACCAAATTCCAGAACCCATGCATTTTTTTCTGTTAACATAACTAGAGATGAGCGAATTTCTCCTTTTACACCAATTCACTGATTTCACATAGATTTCTACAGAACCTGTTCTATTAAACACTTATACAAGTAGAGCCCCCCGATAGAGTGGAGTGGGTGTCAGCAGTAAGTTTGTGTTGACGTCACTGATGGAGGTGGCAGCAGCAGCAGCAGCATGGGTAGACCACAGAGTGGCACAATGACAGAGTGTGGAGGTGGCAGCAGCAGCATCAGGAGGAGGCCACAGAGTAGTACAATGACAGCGGGGAGGTGGTGACAGAATCAGGATACCACAGAGTGGCAAGATGACATAGTGTGGAGGTGGCAGTAGCATAAGGAGACCACAGATTGGCAAGGTGACATAGTATAGAGGTGGCAGCAGCATCAGGAGACCACAGAGTGACCTGGTGACAGAGTGGGGAGGTGGGTGGCAATACCAGTACCAGCTGAAGATAGTGGGTGAAAGAGCACGTGGCATCAGATGTGTGGCATCAGGCAGGTTGCAGCATCAGAATAGTAGCTGAGGTAGGTAGCCACTAGCCAGTAGTCTTGGGCGCAAATATTCGAATCGTGGATTTTAATTGGGGATATCGCAACTTTGAAAATTTGCGAATATTTAGAATATAGTGATATATATTCGTATTTTCGAATATTCTACATTTTTTTTCATCAGTAACCTCCCTTTTTGCTTGTGGGCCAATGAGAAGGCTGCAATGTCTGTCTGAGCTTAGCAACATCCCTAGCAACCAATAGGAAAGTTGCCTACCCCTTTATTATATAAGAACCTCCCCACAGCCATTTTCTACAGTTTATTACAGTTCTGAGAGAGGCAGCAGTGTTATTGCTGTGCTCTCTGCTTTCCTGTGTCATTACATTAGATAGTTAGTAAGTTAGTAAGTTAGTTAGTTAGCTTAGGGTACTTTCACACTTGCGTTATTGTTTTCCGGCATAGAGTTCCGTCAAAAGGACTCTATGCCGGAAAAGAACTGATCATGCATATCCCAATGCATTCTGAATAGATAGAAATCCGTTTAGTTTGCATCAGTATGCCTTCTGTTCAGTCACTGTCAGGCGTTTTGGCCGGACATAATACCACAGCATGCTGCGGAATTATGTCCGTCCAAAATCCCTGATCAGTCGCCGGAATGCCGGCATTAATTTACATTGACTTGCATTGTGCCGGATCCGGCATTGCTCAACAACTGAAGGACGGATCCGTCCTTCCGGTCTGTGCATGCGGAAAACTGTGAAAAAGACTGCAAGACGGATCCGTCCATCCGCATGGCAAGCGTGGAGAGACAGATCCATTCTTGCAATGCATTTGTAGACGGATCCGCACCCGGATCCGTCTACAAATGCTGTCAGTTGTCACACTGAACAGCGGATCCGGCTGGCAGCTCCGACAACGGAACTGCCTGCCGGATCACACTAATGCTATATACTAGACATTGTGCCCGTTACAATAATCAGCGCTAAATAAACACCAATCGTAGATAACTCACAAAGTGAGTATGCGTACTAGGCCTATATACCAAGTATCAACACTAAAGAAGAAGAAAGCAGGCAAAGCACGACTAACAATATATATAGACTTTATTATGGTTCCCAAAAGGGGGAAAATCCAATAAAATACAATAACAGACAATACAATACACTGGTGGATGACACACAGGGTGGGAGAGGATCACAAAATGGACGGCATTAAGCATAGAAAAGACATTAGACAAGGACAAAAAGATATAAGGTAATTAATAAATTGATAAATGCCCCAATATGAAACATGTATAGATAACCTCGGCAGCCTTAAACAAGATATTAAAGCCCAAAACAGTACATACATATAAAGTGCAAAGTGCATGAGATACAATGTACATGGACAATAAATTACAATATAATGAATAAAAGATTACATCAATAAATACCAAAGTTGTGATCCAATAAGCCCCAACGCACGTTTCACGCAAGCTTCCTCAGGGGGTGTATGTATGGAATAATGGGCGCTAGAACATTAGTGCTGGCACTGTTATGGGGGGATCTGTGGATGGCACTGTTAGGGGGAGGATCTGTGGATGGCACTGTAATGGGGGGGATCTTTGGATGTCACTGTTATGGGGCATCTGTGGGTGACACTGTTATATATGTGTCATCCACAGACCCCCCCACCCCATAACAGTGCCATCCACAGATCCCCTCTCAGTGTCATCCACAGATCTTCTCTCCGCCAAGCGCCGCCTCCTAGCTAACTTATTCACTGCACTTGCCTGTGAAATTCAAGAAAAGCGCCGTAATCTCGCACAGGCGCACTGGCAGAAGCCTCTGCCAGTGCGCCTATGTGAGATTACGGCGCTTCTCTTCAATTTCAGAGGCAAGTGCAGTGACTAAATTAGCTAGGAGGCGGCGCCGGGCGGGGAGGAGCGGCGCCGGCGGCCCGGGCTCCCAGTGGCATAGGGCGCCATTACTATGGCGATCCCTACGCCACTGAATAAGATGCCGCCCATGTAGTGTCTTTAGAGTGTGTGCCGATTGGTCTGTGCGCCGCGCATGCACAGTTGACAAATCAGCATACACGCACATAGGGATTTTATTAGTATAGACAATACAGATATGGTCAGTGTAGGTTAGATAGTGATATAGTGTAGCTGATTCTGCTGTCCATACATACGTGCTACATACATAGTGCTGTGATGTCACAAGTTCACAACAATTAGCGCACCAATCACTAATATTTAGTCAGACCTGTTAAAATGTGAAGTTGCACGTATTGCTCCAAAATATTCACATCATTAGCGACGATTTCACAATCGCAAATATATCAGAGCACTCTATCTGCATATAATGTAATGTTCTGCCGTGCCAATCATTTTCTCCAGTATTAGTAAACTTCGAGCAGTTTGAAAAATATAGCTATAGTGATCCACGCCTGTATTTTGCACGCATTACGCAAACATTACATTGCCGATTTTCACAACAATAAAGGAAATGAAGTCCAGCTCACCAGTGAGGTTTCTTATTCTTTCGTTCTTTATTGACGTTAAGATGAAAACTTTTCCATGTACAGGACAATAACTTACAGTCTACGCGTTTCGGGCCTTACACTTACGGTCCTTACTCATGACAACTTTGGAATCAAATAGCTGCAATATATAGGGGAGCCACTCCTCCCACACTATCCCTCACAGCAGCAATTAGCAAAAAGTCGTAACACACTTGTTGGACTTAAGTACATGTACAGATATACAGACATGCATATAACAGCTCCACATAAAAATATAAAAGCATATATATATGTCGCAAGGTGATACATACAAACAATTTTATACATATTTCAGTACTGCAGTATTAGATCTTGCCTTTTGTGCAAGTGACTCGCAGGCACTCCCTGCCTCCATCTCCACTGCATACTGCCACGGTGTGTCTGGGTCCTCTGTCTCATCTTCCTCATTGCCCGATAGCTCCTCGGGCTACTCCTGTTCCTCCTCTCCTGTCACCTGTGTATAAAAACCACCCATTTTGCTATACTTTGCTTGTACTCCAATGTCCTCCTCCAGTTCAGCCCACACAGAGCTCATGTGGCCATGAGATCTAGGCGCCACGTCCCCAGTCCCATGACCAGCCAGATTTACCAGCATCTGTTCCAGGACAGCATCTGTTCATCCCGTAGTCCTGGCAACTGACAAATAACGTGGCCTCCCTAAAGGGCCTGAGCAAATGGCAGATGTCACACATTAGCTCCCACTGGCTGTCATCGAGGTTACACAGAGGAGTACTCCTGTGTGTCCGCTTGGATCATTAGGAAATCGTTTTTGGCCTTTCTATGTTCATGTAGTCGGTTCAATATATGCAAACAGATATGTTGGAGGATGCCGTTCGGCCGCTGCAGCTCATGGAGGGTGTGCTTTGCGGTGTACGAGTGGCTAAAGTGCATGAAAAGTTTCCTGGCCATTTTTAGGATGTCTTGCAGATGGGTTGAAGACTTCAGGAACCACTTGATAACCAAATTGAACATGTGTGCCATGCAGGGCACATGGCTCAGCCCTTCTTGACGCAGAACCGACACCATGTTCTTCCAGTTGTCGGTCACCATGATTCTGAATTTGAGTTGTCGTGGAGAAAGCCAGGATTCGATTTCTTGATTAAGGACACGGAGCAGTTCCTCTCCTGTGTGACTCCGTTCGCCAAGGCAAACAAGGTGCACAACAGCGTGACACCGCCATGCCCTGCACATGTGGTATGCTGAAGGGGCACTGTGAATTGTCTGTGTAGTGGAGGCTGAGGACAAAATGCAGGATGAGGAGGCAGAGGCGGACAATATCGCAGGACCAACGGAGTGACAACTTGGAGGTGGAAGCGGCGTCACCTGGCCAAGTTGCTGGTGTGGATGTGCAGGAACCACATTCACCCAGACGGCCATAAAGGACATGTATTGTCCCTGACCGTAGTTACAGCCCCACATGTCGGCAGTGCCGTGCACTTTGGCAGACACCGTCAGGCTCAAGGACTGGCCCACCTTCTGTTCTACATACGTGT
This sequence comes from Bufotes viridis, assembly GCA_033119425.1. Lineage (NCBI taxonomy): Eukaryota > Metazoa > Chordata > Amphibia > Anura > Bufonidae > Bufotes > Bufotes viridis. The sequence goes on from CM065591.1 coordinate 68,947,119, forward strand.
GCATGGCTGGTACTGCCTTTTTGGTAAAGAAATGACAGCTTGGGACTCTCCACCTCGGCTTGGCACAAGCCATCAGTACTCTGAAAGGTGCAGAGTCCACCACTTGGAAAGGGAGAGACTACAGCACCAGATACTTTGCCAGAAGCACATTCAGTTTTTGTGCCTTTGGATGAATGCACACATATTGTTGTGTCTTGGCACTCGCTTCAGTGATCCATTGCTTATGGAATGACTGACGAGGAATAGGAGGAGGAGCAGGAGCATCAGACCGAGCAGATGATGGGAAGGACAGACATCTCGCTTCGGCTGAGATGGCGAAGCCTTGACTGCCTGAAATCGGGTGCGTGCCACTGGGTGTTGCAGCGGTTGCAGCGGCAGGCTGGACCACCACATCAGAACCACGGTTCTCCCAGGCCACTTCATGGTGACGCTGCATATGTTGACGCAGGGCCCTGGTGCCAACATTTGCACCCTGGCTACGCTTCACCTTCTGCCCACAGATTTTACAAATGGCCATGTTCACCTCCTCCAGCGGCTTAATAAAAAAGTACCACACCGCCGAGTAGGTGATTTTACCCCCAACATTCGCACTGACTGCTACTGCTGCTACTTCCGTGAACCCCTGCACCACAACTTTCTGGGCAGGTAGGCTCCTGTAAAGCGGGTGGTCTACCATGAGCACATTTGGCTCCCGACCTCCAACTGCTGCCACGACTCCTGGGCAAGCTGCCACCCTCTTCTTCTGATGGTTATGAAGACCCAAAACTCACCCGGATCAGCTACACCCAGCTTAGCTACATCATCATCATAGAGTACTGTCTGCATGTCACTAATGTCCTCCTCAACAGTCTCTGGGTCAGGAGCCTGACTGCTCTCAACACCAGCTCCCATGCCACTCTCCTCGTCAATACTTGCCTGCCTACCGCAGTAAGAGGCAGATGTCTCCTCCACATCTTGGCTGGCCAGTAGCTGCTTACTGTCCTCTAGAAGTTCGTCCTCGCTGTATAGTGGAGCTGAGCCCACAGCATATAATATTTGTCTGGCTGAAGGAACAGAAAAGGACAGAGGCAGGTTGAGGACAGTTGAGGGCCATACCAACTAAGTGTTGTGTCCGACAAACCCACCGACTCTTGGTTGGGGGTGTCTGATGTCACTTGGGACGAAGTCAATAACCGAGTCAACCATTCAAGAACCACTGGGTTGCTGGTCAAGACACAACCGCTAGATGACACTGGGTGCTCAGGCCTCTTGCTGCGACCCCTGCTGCCACGCCCCCTTACTCTGCTGCGACCTCTGCCTGCATCACAATCATTTAGGCCTCTGCCACTCCCCTGTGCAGGGGCTAGCACTTCTCTGTCAGACATACTGTTAGATCAAAAAAATAAATAAAAAGGAAATTAAAACACCCGAAAAAAGTCAGCAATTTTCTCACTTCACCACACAACGGTTAATAAGCCCTTTTTACCCCCACTAATACACGCCAAAGAAGGTTTTAGAATATATAACTGCACCACTGAACGGCAAATAGGCCCTTACTTTTTTCCACCTATACACGCCACATACTGTAAGGCTGTAGATCATATAACTGCACCGCAGAACTGCAAATAATGTATATATTTTTTTACACTAACACGTGCCAAAAAAAGCTTTAGAACATATAACTGCACCGCTAAACGGCAAATACAGATTTTTTAGCCACTAATATATGCAAAAAAGGGCTGTAATTTTCTCACTAAACCACACAATGGCAAATACTTTTTTGTGCCACTAATACACGCCAAAAAGGGCTTTAGATACATATAACTGCACAGCTGAACGGCAAATAGACCCTTACTTTTTCCACTTATACACGCCACAAAAGGATTTAGTACATATAATTGCACCGCGGAACAGCTTAAAATATACATTTTTTTACGACTAATACATGCCAAAAAGGGCTTTAGAACATATAACTGCACCGCTGAACGGCAAAAATATATTTTTTGCCACTAATACACGCCAAAAAGGGCTGTAATTTTCTCACTTCACCACACAATGGCAATACTTTTTTTGTGCCACTAAAACACACAAAAAAGGGCTTTAGAATATATAACTGCACCGCTGGACGGCAAATAGGCCCTTATTTTTTTCCCACTTATACAAGCCACAAAAGGCTTTAGAACATATAACTGCACCGCTAAACTGCAAATAATATATATTTTTTGCCACTAATACACGACAAAAAGGGCTGTAATTTTCTCACCACACAACGGCTAATAAGCCCTTTTTCCCACTAATACAAGCCAAAAATGCTTTAGAACATACAACTGTACCGCACAAAGGCAAATAAGATGTAGAAATATTTCCTTGTAATAAACTCTGTTAATGGCTGTATCAAACAGCACTTGCACCTCAATAACAAGAACGGTTTGCTTGAATTACAGAGCTGTATGATGACAATTTGGATCAGCAGTCAGTGCAGCAAGGTGTAATAGGAATGTTCCTATTACTCAGGCTGTAAACTCCCCTACTAAACCCTGTTCTGCTTTAATACCGTGGAATGATTCCTCCCTATCCTTTCCCTGAACTTGTAAATTGTTTTTTCAGCACAATGAAATCTTTCCTACCACTGTCCCTAGCGCCTGCTAACGTTTCTCCCTAATGTGACTCCAAGATGGCTAAGACTATTTATACGTCTGTGACATCAGAGGGCTGGCTGCTGATTGGCTGCATGCATGGAATTGTGGGTGATCCCTCGTTCCCAGAGTGCCTTGCTCAATGTCCTAACACGTGCAACAGCCATTTTAAAATTGTGAAAAATTGTGATTCGTTTCCACGAAGCGTGAGAAAATTCGGATTTAGTGTGAATCAAATTTTTCATGAAATTCAAATCAAATTCCACTTCGTCAACTTTGATTCGCTCATCTCTAAACATAACTGAGGGCTTGTTTTTTGTGGGATGAGTTGTAGTTTCATTGATATCGGTTCATTTAATTGGTATCAGTATATGGAGTCCATAGAACTTTTTGATCACATTTCAGTGATATCCATTATGTGTATTTTTACATTGTTATTTATTTATGAAACATTTTGTAAGGTGAAACTTAGATTTTTTTTATTGGATATCTTTTTATAACTGTTGTGGGGAGTCGCTCTGGTAGACAGCGGTGCGGGTGCAGTTTAGAGGCAAAACAAGGAGTCCAGATTGTGCAACAAACAGTGTTTTATTCACACTTGCACACAAAATGAAAAACAGTCTCTTGGTGACAGTTCACACACAACGGAAATAACGTAGCCAAACAAAAACAGTCCAACACAGGTTCAGTCACCTGGGAGGTGTAGGTGCAGGTTCGCACCACGCTGTCGGCCCAGCCGCAGGAGAATCCAGCTTCAGGTAGCCAGGAACAAAATACCTCCTTGCTGAGCTCCGTCCTCCAGCACAGAGAACTCCCAGCCCTGTCAGCAGCTCCAGGATAATCACACTCCTCAGACACAGCTGCTGGCTGCGTTTTATATCCAGCCCAAAACATGGACTGGACCGTGGGGAGCAGCCACCCACCCTACTCTTTAGCTGCTCCCAGTAAGAGCCGGCCCGGATCGGCTTTGCAGCCATGCTATTTAACAAAGTCAAACAGCACTAGCTGCTGCAGACAAAAACCCGGCTCTCACCTCACCGAGGCCAGCAACCTCGGTGACACGTACCTGCCATCACATATGACACCTTGCACCTTACCACATACCCCCTTTGTTCAACCCTGAGGGGTGAACACACGTGAGGCAGTGGACGCGGGACAGGGCATCTGCGTTGCCCTGCAAGCGGCCTGCCCTGTGTTCCACGGAAAACTTGAAATTTTGAAGAGATAGGAACCACCTGGTGACCCGAGCATTCCTCTCCTTGGCCTGACTCATCCATTTGAGGGGGAATGGTCGGTCACCAGACGGAACCTCCTCCCTAACAGGTAGTAGCGGAGAGATTCGAGTGCCCACTTGATAGCCAGGCACTCCTCTCCACTATACTATACCTGGACTCGGCGGGACTGAGCTTACGGCTCAGGAAGACAACGGGATGTTCTTCCCCGTTGACCTCCTGCGACAGTACCGCACCGAGGCCTACCTCCGAGGCGTCGGTCTGTACGACAAACTCCTTGTTGAAGTCGGGTGTCACCAAAACCGGGGACCCACACAGGGCCGACTTCAACGCGGAGAAAGCCTCCTCCGCCTTCTCACTCCAGCTAACCCTCCCAGACTTTCGCCCTTCAACAGGTCTGTCAATGGCGCTGCTATTGTGGCAAAGTGGGGCACAAACCTCATGTAGTAACCTACAATCCCCAGGAACGACTTTACCTGCCTGGTGGTGACCGGTCGGGGCCAGTTACGAATGGCCTCTACCTTAGTTACCTGAGGTTTGATGACTCCCCGCCCAATTACATATCCCAGATATTTTGTCTCCTCTAACCCTATGGAGCACTTCTTTGGGTTAGCGGTCAGTCCGGCTTTCCTCAGGGCATCCACTACCGCCTGCACCTTGGGTAAATGGCTTTCCCAGTCGGTGCTGTGGATGACTACATCATCCAAGTAGGCCGAGGCGCACCGACGATGTGGTCGCAGCACTATGTCCATTAACCTTGGAAAGTGGCGGGGCGCCATGCAGGCCAAAGGGTAACACCTTGTAGTGATACAGGCCCTGCGGGGTAACAAATGCGGTTTTTTCCTTAGCCGACTCGTTAAGGGTACCTGCCAGTACCCTTTAGTGAGGTCCAGCACAGAAAAATAACGGGCTTGTCCTAAACTTTCAACCAGCTCGCCTACTCGGGCATGGGATACGCGCCAAACTTGGATACTTCATTTAACTTGCGAAAGTCGTTGCAGAACCGCAACGTCCCATCCGGCTTGGGTATTAGGACTATGGGACTGGCCCACTCACTTTTCGACTCCTCAATGACCTCGAGCTTCAACATTAACTGTACTTCCTCCACGATGGCCCGTCGCCGAGCCTCGGGTACCCGGTATGGTTTTAACCGGATCTTGGCCTGAGGCTCAGTGACAATGTCATGTTGGATGAGAGACGTGCGGCCAGGGAGGTCCGAGAACACATCCGTGTTCCGACTGATGAACTCCCTGACTTCCTGAACTTGTTTGGAAGACAGGCTGTCTGCAATTTTTACCGTGGTTACTGCTTCACAGGCCTCGAACTGTGGGGCTGGACCCTTTTCACTCTAGAAGCCCTGGCCGGGGGCTGTGGTCGCCGGCTGTGTCCCTATCTTTCCACGGCTTAAGTAAATTCACGTGGTACACCTGCTCGGCTTGCGCCGCCCTGGCTGGTGTACTTTGTAATTTACTTCCCTACCTTCTCGATCACCTCATAGGGGCCCTGCCACCTAGCTAGGAATTTGCTGTCAAGGGTGGGTACCAGAACCAAAACCCGATCTCCCGGATTGAAGTCCCGCACTCCGAGCCTGACGATTGTACACCCGACTCTGGGCTTGTTGCGCTGCCTCCATATGCTCCCGGACCAAGGGCAACACCCTTTCCATCCGGTCCTGCATTTGGGCGACATACTCAATGACACTTTTGTGGGGGACAGGCTGTTGTTCCCACGCTTCCTTGGCGATATCCAACAGGCCCCGAGGGTGTCTGCTATAAAGCAGTTCGAAGGGCGAGAACCCAGTAGAGGCCTGGGGCACCTCTCGCACTGCGAACATGAGATAGGGCAGAAGCAGATCCCAGTCCTTCCCATCTCTAGACACCACCCTCTTTAACATATTTTTTAGAGTTTGGTTAAACTCTCTCCACAAGACCGTCTGTTTGCGGATGGTAAACGGACGTCCGTAACTGCTTTATACGCAACAATTTACACAGTTCCCTCATTACTTTGGACATAAAAGGGGTCCCTTGGTCTGTCAGAACCTCTTTTGGCAGGCCCACACGGGAAAACATCTCCATTAACTCTTTGGCAATGAGCTTAGCTGAGGTATGTCGCAGAGGCACCGCCTCCGGATACCGAGTGGCATAGTCGAGAACTACCAGAATGTGTTGGTGGCCCCTGGCAGACTTTGGTACAGGCCCACTAAATCCATCGCGATTCGCTCAAACGGTACTTCAATAATTGGCAGAGGTACCAGGGGACTACGGAAATGTGGCTGGGGGCTAGTTATCTGACAGGTCGGACAGGACTTACAATAATTCTCTACCTCCTTGAACACACTGGGCCAATAAAATCGCTGCAGTATGCGGTCCTGGGTTTTCTGCCACCCCAGGTGTCCCCAAGAACATGTTGGTGGGCAAGCTCCATGACAAGCTTGCGATACGCTGTGGGCACCACCAACTGTTCAACAGGTTCGCCTCGGATTTGGTTCACCCGATACAACATATCCTGCAGAACAATAAACCGTGGGAACATTAATTCAGCCCCTGGTTTCTGGGGTTTCCCATCAATTTCCAGCACATTCTCCCAGGCCCTGGTTAGGGTTTGGTCCCGTGTTGTGCGGTCCCAAAATTTTCCCCGGAGACATTGAGGTCTGCCAACTCAGGTCCCGGTGGCAAGTCCTCCGTGTCTCCCACCATTACACTCAGTGGGGTTGTCTCCCTCTACCGCTGGAGCAGTGGTCACCCCTACCGCCGGCCCTTCAGACTCGGGCTCCCAGGGTTCTGGCCTTCCAGCGGTATCAGGCCACTCTACTAGGGTCACCCCTGTCTCGGGTCCCTCAGATACCTTTATTGCCGGCCACAGCGCTGGAAAACCGGGAAGTCCCTCCCAAGTATTAGTTCGTGTGGGAGTTTAGTAGCGACAGCCACCTCGTGGGTCCACCTACCAGCCGCTGTGGACAAAGTCACTAGTGCAGTGGGATAGTCTTTCAGGTCTCCGTGGATGCACAGGACCCCGACTTTACGGCCAGTATACTCCGCAGGCCGTACAAGTGCAGCCCTTACCAGGGAGACTAAACTCCCGGAGTCCAGCAGAGCCACCGCCAGAGAGTCTCCCACCTCTACCTGACACAGGTGGTTATGGTCCTGCACCTCACGGGTGCCAGTTGCGCACAGCTTCCGTGCATACAGGGAGTGACGACCCCGTAGTTCATATCCATCGGCTCATCCCGATGCGGACAGTCGGCCCTGATGTGGCCTGGCTCCTGACACCTCCAGCATACCACGGGAGGCGGACTCGCAGGGGGTATATTCCGGGCAGGCCGCTCTGTCGCCGGACGCCGGAACTGGGGCAGAGGCCTCCGGGTTTGACTGACCCCTTCCCCGCAAGAGTCCCCTGCAGGTTTCTGGTGGCCTCGTAGCGCTCCACCAGGTCGACCATCTCCAGGGCATTGGTGGGCGATACCTGGCCGATCCAGTGCTGGAGGGGATAAGGCAGGGCCCTCCAAAAGATGTCCGCCAACAGCCGATCCAGCATGGCAGTGGGACTTAGTAGATCGGGCTGCAGCCACTTTTGCAGCCTGTGCAGCAGATCGTAGAACTGCGGCCTAGCGGGTTCAGTCATTTTAAAGTCCCACTGGTGGACTCTTTGGGCGCGGACCAGCACGTTCACGCCCAGTCTGGCTAGGACCTCTCCTTTCACAGTGTCATAATCTGCCGCTTGGTCGTCCGACAAGTCGAAAAACACCTGCTGGGGTCCGGAAGCCAGGAACGGAGCGACCACCTCAGCCCACTGGTCACGGGTAACTTTTCCCTCACGGCGACCTTCTCAAAACCGCCAGGTACGTCTCAACGCTCGCCTGCGGGGGTCATTTTTGGGATCGCCGCACGGACCGCTTCCGGGCATCTTGGACGTGGTGGGACGCTCCTGCCGCCTGTAACGCCATCACATGTTGTAGCAGTAGTTGGTTGGTCTCCCGCTGCTGCACGTTAGCCTCTATGAGAGCCTTCACAGCAGCCTCCATGTTGCCAGAAACTCCTGCTTGCAGCTTTGCTGGCTTAATATATTCCATACACTTTAGAAAAACAAAACTTCGGCGTTCACGCCAGCCTCACTGCGCATGCCCGCATCCGACACCAAATGTGGGAGTCGCTCTGGTAGACAGCGGTGCGGGTGCAGTTTAGAGGCAAAACAAGGAGTCCAGATTGTGCAACAAACAGTGTTTTATTCACACTTGCACACAAAATGAAAAACAGTCTCTTGGTGACAGTTCACACACAACGGAAATAACGTAGCCAAACAAAAACAGTCCAACACAGGTTCAGTCACCTGGGAGGTGTAGGTGCAGGTTCGCACCACGCTGTCGGCCCAGCCGCAGGAGAATCCAGCTTCAGGTAGCCAGGAACAAAATACCTCCTTGCTGAGCTCTGTCCTCCAGCACAGAGAACTCCCAGCCCTGTCAGCAGCTCCAGGATAATCACACTCCTCAGACACAGCTGCTGGCTGCGTTTTATATCCAGCCCAAAACATGGACTGGACCGTGGGGAGCAGCCACCCACCCTACTCTTTAGCTGCTCCCAGTAAGAGCCGGCCCGGATCGGCTTTGCAGCCATGCTATTTAACAAAGTCAAACAGCACTAGCTGCTGCAGACAAAAACCCGGCTCTCACCTCACCGAGGCCAGCAACCTCGGTGACACGTACCTGCCATCACATATGACACCTTGCACCTTACCACACTGTTTATTGAATTTTTTACATTTTCAGTCCCACAAGGAGACTTGTACCTGTGATTGTTTGACTGCTCAAATAATGCGCTACTACAGTGGATATAAAAAGTCTACAAACCCCTGTTAAAATGTAAGGTTTGTATGCTGTAAAAAAATGAGACAAAGATAAATCATTACAGAATATTTTCCACCTTTAATGTGACCTATAAACTGTACCACTCAATTGAAAAACAAACTGAAATCTTTTTTGTACTCGCTTGCGCAAAATGTATGCGATTGTGCAAAAATTTGCGACTTTTTACACTCACTTGCGCACAATTTTGCGACTTTTTGCATGTGTACACCACTCACTCCAGTTTTGTAATATGGGTGGAGAAATGGGCGTGAGCTATGTTAACCCCTTAAGGACCGGGCTCATTTTCACCTTAGGACCAGGCCATTTTTTGCAAATCTGACCAGTGTCAGTTTATGTGGTGATAACTTTAAAACGCTTTTTCTTATCCAGGCCATTATGAGATTATTTTTTCGTCACATATTGTGCTTCATGACACTGGTAAAATTAAATCGAAAAATTTCATTTTTATTTATAAAAAAAATATCAAATTTACCAAAAATTTGGAAAAATTTGCAATTTTCCAAGTTTCAATTTCTCTACTTCTATAATACATAGTAATACCGCCCAAAAAAAGTTATTGATTTACATTCCCCATATGTCTACTTCATGTATCGATCATTTTGGGAATGCCATTTTATTTTTTGAGGACGTTACAAGGCTTAGAAGTTTAGAAGCAAATCTTGAAATTTTTCAGAAATTTTCAAAAACCCACTTTTTAGGGACCAGTTCAGGTCTGAAGTCACTTTGTGAGGCTTACATAATAGAAACCACTCAAAAATGATCCCATTATAGAAACTACACCCCTCAAGGTATTCAAAACTGATTTTACAAACGTCATTAACCCTTTAGGTTTTCCACAAGAGTTAATGGCAAATGGAGATAAAATTTCTGAATTTCGATTTTTTTGGAGAATTTTCCAGTTGAATCCATTTTTTCCAGTAACAAAGCAAGGGTTAACAGCCAAACAAAACTCAATTTTTATTGCCCCGATTCTGTAGTTTTCAGAAACACCGCATATGTGGGCGTAAACTGCTGTATGGCCAAACGGCAGGGCACAGAAGGAAGGGAACGCCATATGGTTTTTGGAAGGCGGATTTTGCTGGACTGGATTTTTGACACCATGTCCCATTCGAAGCCCCCGATGCACCCCTAGAGTAGAATCTCCAAAAAAGTGACTCCATCTTAGAAACTACACCCCTGAAGGTATTCAAAACTGATTTTACAAACTTTGTTAACCCTTTAGGTGTTTCACAAGAGTTATTGGCAAATGGAGATGAAATTTCGGAATTTCTATTTTTTGTTACCTTGCCTCAAAAAAAGTGTAATATAGAGCAACCAAAAATCATATTTACCTTAAAATAATAAAACTAAACTGACACCTTATCCCGTAGTTTCCAAAATGGGGTCACTTTTTTGGAGTTTCTACTGTAGGGGTGCATCAGGGGGCTTCAAATGGGACATGGTGTCAAATAAACAGTCCAGCAAAATCTGCCTTCCAAAAACCATATGGCGTTCCCTTCCTTCTACGCCCTGCCGTTTGGCCATACAGCAGTTTACGACCACATATGGGGTGTTTCTGCAAACTAGAGAATCGGGGCAATATATATTGAGTTTTGTTTGGCTGTTAACCCTTGCTTTGTTACTGGAAAAATTGATTAAAATGGAAAATTTGCAAAAAAAATAGCTATTTTCGGACCGTTTTTATTTTTTGTTATTTACATCAATGAACTGACAGGTTAGATTGTGTGCTATTTCTATAGAGCAGGTTGCAACGGACACGGCAATACCAAATATGGCTACTTTTTGGGGGGTTTTGTTTCAGTTTTACATAATACAGCATTTTTGAAAAAAATGATTTTTTAGTGTCTTCACATTCTGAAAGCCATATATTTTTTTTCTTTTTGGGCGACTGTCTTATGTAGGGGCTCATTTTTTGCGGGATGAGATGTCGGTTTGATTGGAACTATCTTGGGGTGCATATGACATTTTGGTCGCTTGCTATTACACTTTTTGTGATGTAAGGTGATAAAAATGGCTTTTGACACCGTATTTTTTTTTTTGTTGTGTTCACCTGAGGGGTTTGGTCATGTGTTTTTTTTTATAGAGCAGGTTGCGACGGACGCGCTGATACCAAATATGTATACTTTTTATTTATTTATTTATTTAAGTTTTACACAATATTATCATTTTTTAAAACAAAACAAATCATGTTTTAGTGTCTCCATAGTCTGAGAGCCCTATTTTTTTTTGGGGGGGGGGTGATTGTCCTATGTGGGGTATCATTTTTTGCGGGATGAGATGACGGTTTGATTGGCACTATTTTTGGGTGCATATAACTTTTTGATCGCTTGCTATTACAGTTTTTGAGATGTGAGGTGACAAAAATGTTTTTTTTTACATTGTTTTTATTTTATTTTTTTAACAGTATTTACCTGAGGGGTTAGACAATGTGATATTTTTATAGAGCAGGTTTTTACGGACGCAGCGATACATAATATGTATACTTTTTATTTATTTATTTTACTTTAACACAATAATAGCATTTTAGAAAAAAAAATTATGTTTTAGTGTCTCCATAGTCTGAGAGCCATATTTTTTTATTTTTTTGGGCGATTTTCCTATATAAGGACTCATTTTTTGCGGGATGAGATGGCGGTTTTATTGGCCTTTTTGATCACTTGGTATTACACTTTTTGTGATGCAAGGTGACAAAAAATGGCTTTTTTATACCATTTTTTTGTTTTTTTTGTTTTTTTACGATATTTGCGTGAGGGGTTAGGTCATGTGATATTTTTATAGAGGAGATTTTTACGGACGCGGCGATACCTAATATGTGTAGTGTATTTGTTTTTTTTATTTTTATTCAGTGATGTATTTGGTGATGTATTTTTCATATTTTTACTTTTTTTTCACTTTTTTTACATTTTTTTTGACCCAGACCCATTTGGTTCTTGTAGATCCAGTGGATCTGGTGTCTATATAATACAGTAATAGTGTACTTACTGTATTTTTTTACTTTACAAAGTCTGAATAGGCTTTTGCCTTTATCAAAAGCCCATTCAGAGTTTCAGTACCATGGCAAGCAGGACGCTTCTGAAAGCGGCCTGCTGCCATGGTAACCATTACCCACTGCCATAAGAGAGCAGCAGGTGATGGGAAGAGAGGGGAGCTCCCTCGCTCTACTATCCTATCCCGTCGGGGGGGCTGCAAAGGTACAGCAGCCCCCTGATGGGAGAGGGAGGGAACTCTCTCCATGTTAACACCTTTTATACCGCGGTCCGTATGGACCGCGGTATAGAAGGGGTTAAACTGCTGACATCTGCAGCACAGATGTCAGCAGTTTATAGCAGGGGGTCAGCAATGTGCTGACCCCCTGCTATACCCACTAGACACCAGGGAAAGCGTTTGAAAGGAGGCGGGCGGGGGATCGCAATTGCGATCCCGCCTGCCGCACCGCCTGCCTCCCGCGCCGCCCACCCGCAGCACCGCCCGCAACACATTTGGGGCCTATTTTAGTCTCTGATCCCCGCTGTCACAGACCGCGGAGATCAGAGAATACAGATAGCGCAGCAAACCGCAGGTTTGAATTGACCTGCGGTTTGCTGCGATCGCTGACATGGGGGGGTCACAGGACCCCCCTGGGCATTGTGCGAAGGTGCCTGCTGATTTATTTCAGCAGGCATCTTGTTCCGATCACCGCCACGTGCGCGGCGGTGATCGGAAATTCACAGGGCGTACATGTACGCCCTTGGTCCTTAAGTACCAGGACACAAGGGCGTACATGTACGCCCTTCGTCCTTAAGGGGTTAATGAGTTTCACTCCAGATTTATCATTGAGACTTTTTTAAAAAGTCGCAAATAAGTTGAAATCTCACTCCAGGAGCAGGGTGGAGTAGGAAAACTGGAGTAGCTTCTCTAGACAGAAGTGTTACGTTTAGGGACAATTCAAATTTATCAAACATGCAACATTTGATAAATGTTGCACAAAGTAGAGTCCAACACAGACTGAAGCAAAACTGATTTCTAATATTCTCCTAATGATAAATTCCCCCCCCCCCTTATCTGCAATATTACTCTTTTATTACTGTAGATAATGGTCCAAAATCAGGGTGACTGATTCCCTTTAGTAATAGCATGCCCCTTTAGTAATAGTAGTGACTAAACATTTTATACACCTTTATTAATGAATATAGGAACCATACATTGTACAGTTTATTTTCTATTCCTATATCCAGATATTTTATGAAATAATGGTGATAAATTGAAATCTTGCATCCTTGCCTTGATATTCTACAGTGAACCGTCTTACCGCTTTGTGTCAAAGGATGACTTTCTGCAAAAATGTCATGAAAATTTACACTCAAGAATGTTCCCATAGCTAATTGCTGGAAAATTTGTGGTATCACTGACTTGTTATAAGTTTGAGCTATCGCTGGCTGGCTATTAAAAAAGGGTCAATAAATAAGTTAATGGGGATGTTTTATTAAAGACGGTTCTGCCGCTTTCTCTTACTGATAATATATCCTCTGGATAGATCCTCAGCATCTGATTAGTGGGGTCCAACACCCGGGACCCCTGCCAATCAGATGTTTGAGAAGGCTATGGCGCTGGCAGATGCGCCACAGCCTTCTCGCTGATTCCTGCAGTCTCAGTGACCTAATACCTAGTATCACTGGCCTGGGTGCGGTTAAGCCCCGTTTACTTCAATGGGGCTTAGCCACGCCCAGGCTAGTGATACTAGTCATAACGTCACTGGGCCTGCAGAAAACAACGGGAAAGCCATGGTGCAACTGCCAGTGCTGCTGCCGGGTGTCAAAATTCCCCATCAGATGCTGATGATCTATCCAGAGGATAGATCATTAGTAAGAAAAAGCTCCAGAACCCCTTTAATACTGGCATTGCGTACGCTGGCCTTAAGCTTCCCTGTGCTGGCATGAGATGCTCCACAATTATTAAAGTGAACCTGAGTTTTTCAGAAAAAAACTTTGCAAAATAGCTGTTCTTCATTGTAGAATCATAACTGTGAAGGAGCAGGTCTTTTTGGGGTTCCCTAATGTCTTGCTCAGCCATATTACTCTGTGTTTCACTTGCAGAGCTAGATGTATTTCTCTCACAAGCAGTCTCCCTTCTGTGGAAGCTCTGACTTGACCTCATTTCCTGTGAACTATCTTCTGTATCTCTGTTACTAAGGATGGATCTTGCCTGACAACAGGCAGTGGACTTCAAGTTAGGTGGAAGTGAGACCCCTATTTATTTATTTTTTTCAGGTGGATGCAGTCAGATTTTTTTTGCAGGAAAGATTTAGAAATTTTCTAATTACACAATTCTCTATTAAATAAAAAAGTACAATGACTCTTTCAGAGGTGGAAGCCTCTTAATAATTGTGGCACACGTTGGGCCACCTGTGAGTCAGAGCTGAAATCTTCTCTAGCCAGAAGCTGGAGTAGATTTCTGGCATAATGTGTTCCAGTTTTCTGGTGCATATGTTGTTAAATGAGTTGGACCGCAGAGATCAGCCTCCCGCAGCATGCCTGTAACGAAATCTGTGACTTTTCTACACCAGTTTTTGTAGAGCTATAATAAATCTCCCCCCAATATTTCTTCTGTATGTCAGATGGGAGCCAGCACTATAGGATGTGATATGATTGTACAGCTCTGGTTTTAGTGCTAGGAGAAAGAGCAGAGCAGTCGGTCTCCAAGTGCCAGCCTGCAGCAAAACTTGTGGCCAATCCATGCTGCTAGAAAAAGCAAAATCAGCAATGCAATATATTGGGAAAAACAATTAATGTCCACACTCCTGCATTATAACATTTTTTCTGTATACGTGCAGGTACAATTTATTGTTTACTGTAATATTTACCCTGTAATATGTACTATGATTTTTTTTGTGATGCAGATTTTTTTGGTGGTTGAATTCTTATTTATATATACAGTGGAATCCATGAAAGAGAGTAGGCCCCATAGCCAAGGACATATCTATGGAGGTGGTTATACGGTTCAACTAGTTCTCTTGTACCCTGTACCTCGTCCAACTGTATGAGGCTCTGTGAACTCAACGCAGTCAAGAGTGACACCAGTGACATTGCAGGCCACAAACCAGCAGAGCTTCTCTGTTCATCATGAGAGCAAGATTAAATGAGTAGCAGTTTTTTTCTGGGCCACTTTTACCATGTAGGGGGACTAAATAAGTCACTTTAAATGTGTGTGGGGCACTAAAGCATAAATAAAGCATAAAGCATAACTATTAACTGTGTGTGGGGGGCACTGTTACTAGGTAGAGGCATTAAGGAAAACTATGAGAAAGACATTTACCTTTGGGGGGCTCTAAAGGGGCTCTAAAGGGCATTATAACAAAAGAGCAATGTGCTATGGCAGTAAAGATGCTCTATTACCCCGACCATGGCACTAAGGGGCACTATTACTTTGAAGAAGGTGCTGTTACTGTGTAGGGGCATTAAGGTCACACTATTACTGGGGTTATCACATGACTAATGTAAATAATTAAAATCAGACATCATATAGTACGTGACAACCTCTTACTAACAAAGCTAGAACCAGCCCTTTACCTCACATGGATCCAGAAATCTCCATATTCATTGCTCTGCTAGATTTATATCAAGCTGGCAGCTCAGGAGAGTGTCTTTTCTGCTATAGCTCAGGGGGCGTGTCAATGCTCTCCCTATCACAGCTCAGGAGGCAGATGAAGGATGAAACTGAGCTTGTGTGGTCTTCTCAGTGAGCAGGTCAAAGAAATAAGAAAAAAACAAACAGTAGGTGGCGCCATACAGATAGATTTTATTGAATAACTCAGTGGCTATGCTACATTTTTTATTACATGCAATTACAAAAGTATTCAGATTCAGGTACTGGTTTGAAAACTGTAGAATATTTTTTGTGGGACAACCGGTTTAAAGTGGCATGTTTACTACGTGGGCTACTGTTACTGTGTTGAATCTATGACTAATCTGTGCAGACAGAGTGACGAGTGCTGTTAAAGTGTGGAAGCTTTAAGGGAACACTGTAACTACTTCACACTAGTATTGTGTGGGGCAGAAAGAGAGGTACTATTACTGCAAGGGGTACAAAGGAGGTACTAATATTGTGTGGGACATTATTACCATGTGGGGCACTATTCAGCACAAATTTTTGGGGATAACTACCGATATGAGGGTATGTGGGGCAGCCGCAAGCAAAATATTCAAGGAAAAAGCAGGATGGTACACAGGGGCTGACTGGCAACTTTTGGCCCAGGGGGCAAGTAACACCCAGAGGCCCACTGAGCCCCCCTCTACTTCCTGATTCGCTGTCACAAGAGGCTGGGCGGGGAGCTGCGGGAGGAGAGCACAGCCTCCTTTGACAGCTATCTCCGCCCCCACACCTCCGCTCTCCTGATCTCTCACAGGAGGCTGAGCATTGCGGAGAGGATAGATGTTGGCCACTCACATCGCTTATAGCCCCCCCCCTTATGTGCCAGTAGCCGTCCCCCTTATGTGCCAGTAGCCGTCCCCCTTATGTGCCAGTAGCCACCCCCCTTATGTGCCAGTAGCCGTCCCCCTTATGTGCCAGTAGCCATCCCCCTTATGTGCCAGTAGCCGCCCCCCTTATGTGCCAGTAGCCGTCCCCTTATGTGCCAGTAGCCGTCCCCTTATGTGCCAGTAGCCGTCCCCTTATGTGCCAGTAGCTGTCCCCTTATGTTCCAGTAGCCGTCCCCTTATGTTCCAGTAGCCGTCCCCTTATGTGCCAGTAGCCGTCCCCTTATGTGCCAGTAGTCCCCCTTATGTGCCAGTAGCCGTCCCCTTATGTGCCAGTAGCCGCCCCTTATGTGCCAGTAGCCGTCCCCTTATGTGCCAGTAGCCGTCCCCTTATGTGCCAGTAGCACCCCTTATGTGCCAGTAGCCGTCCCCCTTATGTGCCAGTAGCCGTCCCCTTATGTGCCAGTAGCCGTCCCCATTATGTGCCAGTAGCCGTCCCCCTTATGTGCCAGTAGCACCCCTTATGTGCCAGTAGCCCTCTTATGTGCCAGTAGCACCCCTTATGTGCCAGTAGCACTCCTTAAGTGCCAATAGCACCCCTTATGTGCCAGTAGCACTCCCTTATGTGTCAGTAGCCCTCCTTATGCGCCAGTCGCCCTCCTTATGTGCCAGTAGAATCCCCCCCTCACCTTATCATGTGCCAGTAGAATCCCCCTCACTTTATCATGTGCCAGTAGAATCCCCCCCCTCACTTTATCATGTGCCAGTAGATTCCCCCTTATCTTATGTGCCAGTAGATTCCCCCTTTATCTTATGTGCCAGTAGATTCCCCCTTTATCTTATGTGCCAGTAGATTTCCCCTTATCTTATGTGCCAGTAGATTCCCCCTTTTATCTTATGTGCCAGTAGATTCCCCCTTTATCTTATGTGCCAATAGATTCCCCCTTTATCTTATGTGCCAGTAGATTCCCCCTTATCTTATGTGCCAGTAGATTCCCCCTTATCTTATGTGCCAGTAGATTCCTCGCCCCCTTTATCTTATGTGCCAGTAGATTCCTCCCCTTATCTTATGTGCCAGTAGATTCCTCCCCTTTATCTTATGTGCCAGTAGATTCCTCCCCCTTATCTTATGTGCCAGTAGATTCCCCCTTTATCTTATGTGCCAGTAGATTCCCCCTTTATCTTATGTGCCAGTAGATTCCCCCTTTATCTTATGTGCCAGTAGCCCCCAAAAACACAAAAACAAACAAACAAACATACAAATAACAGTTATACTTACCTCCAGCGATGCGATGCAGGCCTCTTCTGGCCTGTGTCCCTTGCTGTACCGCTCGGCGGCGCGATGATGTCATCGCGCCGCCTGCTCCAGCCTCTGATAGGCTGCCGGCCTAGTGCTGGCAGCCTATCAGAGGAACAGGGAGGGGACACGCCTCTCCCTGCTCTGCCGCAGCACAGCCATCTGTATCGCCGTCCTGAGGACGGCGATACAGATGACTATGGAGATGAACGCTTCCACAGTGGAAGCGTTCATCTCCCTGTGCCCTGCCGCCGGCCGCCCCCACTTGTCACCAGGGCCGCGGCAGGGCACATGCACTACAGAGGGGCCCGTTTACAAAGGCAACAGAGGGGCCGGGGGGGCAATTGCCCCCCGGCCCAGTCCGCCCCTGATGGTACAGTTAAAAAGATGGCGGGATTGGAAGTTTGTGTAAAGTGTAGATTTTAGAGTGTGGGGAGGTTGCTAAAAAAAAGTCCAAAATCCACATCCACAAATGTCTTAGCAACAAACTTTGCAGATAAGAGTTGTAGTTGGGAGATGGTGGTCTGCTTCAGAGGGTGAGAAAAAATTGAAAGTGAAAACTCCATTTAGAAAAGATGTCACCTGTGAGTCATTGGATGTACCTGTACTGCAATCACATATGTACTGAAAGTGCCTGTGTAGAAATTGGTATCTACCAATATATGATTAATGTATATTGGTCTTTGTAAGCAGTTTGTATTCGGTAACAGTATGGTCGCATTATTTGGACACCATATGGAAGTAATATGTGATCCTGATGTGGTGATATTATTTGGTAATTATCGTACGGTATATTGTTATTACATGGGACTCTATGACTGCATTATTCAGAGGCTGTGTATTGTACAATAGACTTTGCTGAGCAGAGGATGCTGCTAGTATTCTCCACAAACAATCTGACCACCGCTTCATCATTTTTAACCCCTTACCCTTTGATAAATCTTGTATATGACCTTGCATCAGACTGAGACGCAAAGTGTGTTAAAGGTGGCACACTCAAAAAAGCAGACCTTAATTAAAACTCTCCATAGTGTTCTGATAAGACATTTCTATGTGCATTGTCTGGATGTTCTTGTAAGAGGGTTTTCCTGCATTTAGGTGACCCTTTATGTACAGCTCCCTCCTCCGCTCTCAAAACATAACTAAATCGTGTGCAAACATCTTGTATGTGCCATTGATTTTGTGTGATTTATGGCACAAAAGAAACCCAGCGCTGTGGTATGAGTGGCAGGATGTTATTAATCCTCTAATGAAAAGGCTGCGGATAAATATTGGCTAAATCAGCCCCATCTGGTGCCCTCTACAGGATTCTGAACAGAATTAACTTTATTTACTTATGTCAACAGCATAACAAGGCTTTTCATTATAGGATCTATGCTCTGACAAGTTATGCTCCGTGTGCCCGCAATGTGCATTGCAGTTCATAGCAGGAATAGAAGATGGAAAGACAGAAATGATCAATATTGATGTCTATCCTTTAATTATAATATATTCCTATTCTGTATATAGTTGCGTACAAGGACTAATATTCATGAATACAGCATTCATAGCCATGATAACATGATTGGTATGTATAAACATAGAGAAGTGAACATACTATTTCAAATCTATATAGAAAGGTGCATCCTTATAATTAGCCAGCTGGCATCATGTGAACGTCTTATGTCTGCCTCCTGAATACTAGGAGGTATTATCTCTTGACGTGTAGACAGTGGAAGTGTGAATAGGCTTAATGTAAGAAACTAATACAAACAGCGCAAATTGGCAAACAGCAGGCATCCACTGACTGGTTCCAGATCAGACCTAGACTGCCTGAGTCATAGGTGATTTATAAAAGAGGAAAAAACGACAAGGTAGTTGAATACATTGTTAGACAAGTTAGTGATTGAAGGTGGGAATCTTCAGGGGCGGAATTTACCAACATAAAAACCAAGCAAATGCTTGGGGCCCCAGAGATCAGGGGGCCCCTTGCTGGCCACAGGTTGTTGACGGACAAAAAATCTTTGTATGCTGCCGTTTTTGACTTTCCGAAACCCGGCATTTATGCCGGAAAAAGGCCGGGTCATCTCCAGACCTCATTACAGTCAATGGGGATTCGGTGGTGAAGAAAACTCCTGAATAGTCTGTCGGATCTCCTGACGGAGATGTGAATGAGACTTAGGCCTATTGCACATGACCGTATGGCTTTTTCAGTAGTTTGTGGTCCGCAAAAATACGGATGACGTTCCGTTTTTTGTGGAACGGAACTGCTGGCCCCTGATAGAACAGTACTATCCTTGTCCGTTATACGGACAATAATAGAACATGTTCTATCTTTGACTGGAACAGAAATACAGAAACGGAATGCATACGGAGAACATTCTGTTTCTTTTTGCAGACCCATTGAGATGAATAGTTCCGTATACGGAATGCATACGGAACACAAAAAACGGCCCGTAAACTGATAAAATAAACATTCATGTGCATGAGGCCTTAGAGTAAAAAATGCACCAAAAACCAATTAAGCTTCTTCTTTATGTTTCTTTATCCAAAATACGTAACGTTATAGAGCATTTGTAAATGACTCATAGTCAGAAGCACGTTATCACAAAGTCCTGCGTGCATAAGGTCGTTCTGAGGTTCAGCAGATGTAGTGCCTAGCAACCATGTAGCTATGTTTAGAGGGTCCACCCCCTTTGTCAAGCATCTTTATTCTAAGTCTGAATTGTAGTTTAGCTGGGATATCAACGTTTTTGCCCCATTTTGGTCGTATTGTTTATGTCACCAATAATTTGATTGAGGAGATGTGAATTAGGCCTTAGGGGGCCAATGGGAACTGTTGCTGGTTTCAGCCTTTGCTTTCCAAAGCTGTGGATAAAACTGATGGTAAAATGAAAATGCTGTAAATGTGATTTCTTGTAGTTTAGTGCATCTAGAAAGGCTGAGTGAGCTCTTGCAAATCTTACTCAAATCCTTTTTAGACAGGGATGAGGTGAGGTCATTTTACAACTCATTTTGACCAGAAAGTCCACATACAGTACAGGTAACATTAACTTTTCATTACCTTCAATCAGTATCCCCAATTCCCATTAAAATATTGATTCCAAACATATCCAGTTTTCATCATTCAGTACTCTGTTGTGGAGGGCAGGGCATAACAAGGGAGTGGACTTCCTGGCAGATGGTCATTGACACGGGTGAGTTAGAGCAGGTCAAAACATCTTATTCACAAAAGGCACACATCTTAGTCGTTTTAATTTTACTTGGGACACAGTCTCTTAAGCTCAACAATAGTGCAGAAGAATCTGGGTTCACCAGTTCAACAAACCATTCCCTTTTGGTCATAGTTGTGGACTGTGGAGTAACCAGTGCCGCTAGCAGGTGGATACATCAAGAGAACAAAAACTGTACCACAGGTCCCTCTGGTAGTAGCTCGTTCTCAGAATAATTTTCCCTTTTTTCTGCTCCAGCTGGTCAGCACATTTTCTAGATCTATTACAGCCGCTTAGAAATACTTAGCCTCTTAAAAGGGGAAAACCTCTTCCGAAGCAGAAATAAGGGCACAATCACCCACAGGCTTTTTGGAATTAACTAGTAGTGGTTCCTGTCCCACAGGCCTAGGGTTACTCTCTCCACCTGCACTGGATCAAATAGTGCACTTTGTGATCGCATTTTGCTACTCTTCACTCATAGGAGAAACCGTATCATTGCCCCGACTCCAGTTTTCTGGCATAAAAAAGTCGCAATCCTCATGTTTGTGACATTTTAAATGCCATTGTGCCTAAATCTGGGCGCAGATGGCATTTCTTGCCAAAGGGGAGAAAAAGTTTTGTCACAAGGGAAGGGAAGGGTGGGACCAGTGGTCCAGATAAATGTATCTTTGCCAATTTATGTATGCCAGTTTTCTTACATGTTAGAAGACTGAAATATTTGGCAGCTGAGAGCTACCGTAGATTTCAGTCCATGTGCATGGACTGCTGGAGGATGCATCTAATTTATGATGAGGCATCACAGGGGAGATTATGGACCGATACCAGTCCATGATAAATTCCCCCCATTGTCTTTCTTCTCTACTTTCTGAATAACAGTCTGGATTGGACAATTTCCTTTTCCTTGTATGCTCACTATCTAACATTAGATTAAAGGGGTATTCCCATCTTAATGATCACTGTTAAATCTGTTAATGAGTTAACAGTGATCATTTTTCTAAATATGTTTAATTAACTAATTCCCACCCCTTAGAAGAAATTTAAGATATACTTACCTGACTGTTGTCTTCCGTCTCCCCTGGTTACGGCCACCGCTCTCCTCCTGAATCGCGGTGGCCGCGCTTGCGCAGACGACTTATTTTTTTCTCCCGGCCGGCCCGCGTGCAGTCCTGAAAGCGCATGCCGATGCCGTGCATACGCTATGGTGACTTCTTCCTGGCCAGTATAGTATACTTGCCAGGAAGAATTCACCAGGGCGCATGCGCGGCAACGTGCGCGTTCAGTCCAGCGCGCGGCCCGGCCGGGAGAAGACGTCAATCAAGATGGAGCCCGCCCCCAGCCAGAATCCAGGAAGTGAACGGAGCGATGGCAGCAGGTAAGTATGAAAAGACGTCGTGGGACAACCCCTTTAAGACAAGATTCACCTTTTCTCTCAGCCCAGCATAAATCCAGTCTGAACTTGCTGAACTGTATCACAAGGGGGATCTATAAGGTATGCATACTCTACAGCAAAATGCAACTATCTGAGATTGAGCCAATGTAGAACTAGTTCATTTACTCCCCCAGTGAATGCCATGATGTAACATCCTTGCACCCTACACATTCCTTGATGTAATTGCAGGGATTCTCAAACGTGACAGGATCGGTGCTACTGTGTATCTCTGCAGTGAATACTGTGACATATAAATTACATTATACTAATGAAAGGTTGATGGTGAAGGACAGTTTATACCCTATGTAAAGATAAAAGTGTTAAGAATGCAGAATTTCAGATATTTCCCTTCAAGCTGATATTCTGGCAGGTCTATAACTGCGAAATACCCTTTCAGATATTATGTTGACACATAATTAAGCAACAATTAAGCACTTTTCCCACAACCCTTTCACCTTTTTCCCATTTTGTCATGTTGCGGCCTTGTGCTAAAATGTAAAAATTTTCCAACATCAATCTACACTCAATACCCCAAAAGAAGAAATTAAAACCAGAATTAGAATTTTTTGCTAATATATTAAAAAGGAAAAACATTTTTTTTTTTTTTAATGGTCATAGGAATTCAGAGTTCAGACCCTTTGCTATGACTATGACACTTGAAATTTAGCTCTGGGGGCCTGCCACTTCTCTTATCTTTTAGATGTTTCTACACCTTGTTTGGAGTCCACCTGTGTTACATTCAGTTGACTGGACTTGATTTGGGAAGACAAAGCCCCTTCTGTATAAGGTCTCATAGCTGGCAATGCATATTAAAGAAAAATCAAGCCATGTGAAGGAAAGAACTGCCTCTAAAGCTTGGCGAAAGGATTGTGTGGAGGCACAGATCTGGAGAAGGATAGAAAACTTTCTGCTGCACTGAAAGTTGCACAGTGGCCTCCATTACTTGATAACAGAGGTTACTAAGAACCCAGTGGTCACTCTGGCTGAGCTCCAAAGATCCTATGTGTAGATGGGAGAAACTTTCAGAAGGTCAACCATCACTTCAGCACTCCACCAATCTGGGCTTTATGGCAGTGATCATAATCACGCAGCCAAGACAACACAGTAGTGGCTTAGGGACCACTCTGCTAATGTATTTGAGTGGCTCAGCCAGCGTCCTGACTTTAACTCAATTGAACATCTCTGGAGATACCTGAAAATGGCTGCTTCCAAAGGTCCCTATCTAACCTGACAGAGTTTTAGAGGATCTGCGCAGAAAATTGCAGAAAATCCCCATATCCAGATGTGCAAACCTTATGGCATCAAACCCAAGAAGACTGAAGGCTATAATCACTGCTAAAGGTGCTTCAACTAAGTCCCGAGTAAAGGGTCTGAATACTTATGTCAATGCAAGTTTTTTAGTTTTTCCTTTTGAATTCATTAGAAAACATTTCTGAAATTCAGTTTTCACTCTTTCTTTATGGTGTATTGAGTGTAGAATCTTAGGGAAAAACTAGAATTTTTTTATATTTAGCATGAAGCCACAACATAAAGCATGAAAAAAGTGAAAAAGTCTGGACTTTCTAAATGCATTATCCCTTAACCTCTTAAAGGGAACCTATCACCTCTACTATGCTACCCTCACTGAGCATTTTTAAATGTTTATTGTGTTGCCCTAAACATATAAATTATACTTTTAATTTCATCTGCAGCCAAATTAGATAAGTATGATACATTTTGTACTTCCCACCTTTTATGCAAATTAACATAAACGTCATATCTTACTTGTGTGACCAAAGAAGAGTGAGTCAAGCTCCTCAGCTCCACCTAAGAAACGTCCCTATAGATAAAATCTAGCAGATTCACTGTCAATCAAAGTCTAGGGGGAGGGAAATAGGCTCTGATGGTGTGAGGGGAAGGGATTATTTATGCAAATGAGCATAACGGCGGGAAAGCTTTAGAGGGTAATATAATAGGACATGTTAGTCCTGAGAAGGCTATGGATGGATCGCTGGTAACTATCAAGATAGACAAACTTGAGGGTACATTCAGTTTTATATGTGAAAACATGGTGACAGGTTCCCTTTAAGGACACAAACCGTACCCGTACGTCCTGTGTCCTGTCCCTAAAGATCGCGCCTGCTCCTGCTTCATGTGGGCGCCATCGCTGCGGGTGGCCCCCTGCTTATTCAAGCAGAACCCCGCAGCTAATGTTCGGGATCAGCAGCACTGCCAATCGCGAACATTTAACCCCTTAGATGCTGTGGTCAATCCAAACTTTCGGCAGCTCTCCAGCTCCCCCTTGTGGCGATCGGGGGAACCGGAGCCTGTCAGCAACAGCCATGGTTTCTGTGATTGAAACCATGCTGTTGCATAGTATTTCCTATGGAGCCCTTGTTAGTAATAGGGCTCCATAGGAAACTAGTAAAATCATCTTAGACTTCAATACAAGTGTATTTGAGTTTATGATACAAGCAATCAGATGATTGATTTATATAGTTTCCTATGGGTGCTATATAAAAGTGTTAAAAAAAAGAAAATAAAAAAAACCTAAAAAATCAAATCACCCCCCTTTTCCCCAAAATAAAATAAAAGAATAAAATTTTTAAAAAAATACACATCATGGGTGTCGCAATGTGCAAAAACGCCCATAGTATAAAAAAATAAAAATATATTCCCCATACAACAAACAAAAATGGAAAAAAGCATCCAAATGGCCGATTCGTCGTTTTTGGACGTTTCATTTCCTCAAAAAAAAAAAATGAAATAGAAAGTGATCAAAAAGATATACACACCCTATAGTGGTATAACTTAAAAGTTCACATTGTCCCGCAAAAAATAAGCCCCCATACAACTCCGTACACATAAATTCAAAAAAGTTATAGGGGTCAAAATATGGCGACAAAAAAAAAATTCCCACTTTTGAAATTTTTTTTTTACTATCAAAACACAAAAAAAACTATACATATTAGGTATCGCCAGATTCGTACTGACCTGTAGAATAGGACTAACTGGTCAGTTTTATCGCACATCGAACGTCCGAATTTAAAAACCTTTAAACTGTGGTGAAATTGCTTTTTTTGCAATTTCACCTCATTTGGAAGATGTTTTTTTACCGCTTCCCACTACATCGTATGCAATATTAAATGGTGGCGTTGGAAAGTACAACTTGTCCTGCAAAAAACAAGCCCTCATATGGCTATGAACGGAAAAATAAAAAAGTTATGGCTCTCGGAAGACAGGGAGTGCAAAATGAAGGGTTAATGGCACATTTGAAGACCGTGATTTCCAACCTATGGCTCTCCAAGCTATTGCAAAACAACAACTCCCATCATGTCCTGATAGCTGAAGGCTGTCAGGATATGATGTAAACTGTAGTTTTGCAATAGCTGATTAAGGGAACATTGATTTAAAGAAGTAGTATGGTTTTAAAATGAAATTATTTTATCTGCCCAGAGTATCCCAAACACTGCATACTTTTGTCCCATATACCTATTTTTCATGTCAGCTCTCTCCTTACCTTTTGTCAGCTTCATTGTGTCCTTGCAGGATGTTTACGTGCAGAACTTCCTGTTTTCTGACCAAACCCCAAATGGTTTGCTCTGTAACTTTTCACTGGGCTTGCTCTGCTTGCCACACTGTTCCCTCTGCAGTACTCATGCCCCCCTACACCTTCCTTCTCCATGTTTACTAGGAGGGCCAAGCTCTGTGAAACATTATAGAACAAAGCATGCATTGCTGGGTTTCCAGCAGCAAGCTGATAAAAAATAGAACGTTTTATTTGTAAGCATCCTGCCAGGATGCAGTGAAGCTAACAAAAGGGGAGCAAAATGATGTGGAAAAACAGGTATAAGGGGGTAAATATGAAGTATTTGGGATACTGTGAGCAGATAACAAAAATGTAATTATAAAACCAGAAAAACCCTTTAAATCTACTATTTACTATGAGTTTGCCCTTTTTTTGTATCTGTATAATGAATGCAACACCCAGACCTCCCACAGTTCATCAAATCCAGAGTTACATCACCATGGACTTCAGATGGACATAGGGAGATCCCAATGGATTTGGTTATGTGCTACACCTAAGGGTGCTATCCTGGTGGCTCCATGGTATTCACCCTGTAACCCCTACACAGGAATCTGGTCTTCACTGCAGAGAAAGCATCAGGCCACTACCTCTTGGAATAGTCTCCGTGTGGTTGGCTGCCGACCCAAGGTAGTCAGAGACACCAATGTGGGGCAACCGGTAAACTCGTAGTAAATAATGGGCTGAGGTCGGAGCAGGCAGAGTTTGTGCGAAACTTTGAAACAGTCTAAAGGTCAGGGTATGCAGCACAGGAGCAGTATGGAGAATGGACATGAGCAGCACTGTAGCTCAGTGTTTAGCACTGGTGCCTTGCAGCACTGGGGTACTGGGTTAGAATCTGACCAAGGACAACATCTGTATGGAGTTTGTATGTTCTCCCCGCGTTTGCGTGAGTTTCCTCTGGGTACTCTGGTTTCCTCTCACACTTCCAAGACATACTGAGAGGGAATTTAGATTGTGAGCCCCATTGGGGACAGCTTAATCAGAATCAGAATCAGAATGAAGTTTATGTCATGTTTGACTAAATAAACCTGATTCTGATTGATGCTAATATCTGTAAAGTGCTGCAAAATATGTCAGCGCTATATAAGTGCGTTAAAAAAAATGGTTTAGGTCAGGTGACCGAGTGAGAATCTGAGAATCAAGCGGAAGTCAGTACCACAGGCAAACATGCATACAAACACCTTAGCAGGAACCTAGAGGAACCTATTGCCCAGGGAGAGGAGCCTTAAGTACCCACAGGAGTCCATCCATTGGCTGGTGCAAATTGTGTACAGATGTGCTGGCTCTTTAAGTGCCAGGAGCATATGCACGTGTGCCCTATAGGACACAGAAAAAGGCCATGCAGCCAGGCTGCGGCTTCTAGGGTAGAACACAGTAGTCTGCCAGCTGATTCGGCTGCTGGAGAGCAGATGAGGGCCAGCGGAGCTCAGTCAATGGGCAGAAGCTAAGTGAGTGATGCAGCCCATGTGCCCACCCTGGATGTTGGGACAGCTGTGGACACAGAGCACCACTCTGACACTGAGAAGTGTATTATGATGTTTTTCAACAGTTTTTCAAACGGATCAGTTAAGCCCCAATGCATTCTGAATGGATAAGGATCCATTCAGAATGCATCAGTTCGGCTCCGTTCCGCCTCTATTCCGTTTTGGAGACGGACACCAAAACGCATCATGCAACATTTTGGTGTCCGTCTGAAGAGGCGGAGCCTAACGGATCCGTTTTGAATTACAATGTAAGTCAATGGGGACGGATCCGTCTTCAATGACACAATATGGTGCATTTGAAAATGGATCCGTTCCCCATTGACTTTCAATGTAATTTAAAACTGATCCGTTTTGGACTTTGCCATTTTTCTTTAAAGCTAATGCAAACGGATCTGTTCTGAACGGATACAAACGTTACATCATATGTGCGGATCTGTCTGTGCAAATAAACAGACGGATCCGCACCAACGCAAGTGTGAAAGTAGCCTAAATCTACAGCCGATGTGTGTATTATGATGTTCCTCAGCAGCTGAGGTGTGTAATGTTTGATTCTAAAGCAGTTGAGGTGTGTATTATGGGATTTTTCTGCTGCTGAGGTGGTTATTACGGTGTTCTTCAGTAGTTGAGGTATGTACCGTCATGTTCGTCAGTAGCTGATGTGTTTATGAGGTTCTGCAGCAGTTAAGTTGAGTATTATGATGTGTCTTGTGATGTTCTTCAACAACTGAGATGTGTATTAGAAGGTTCTTCCGCACCTAAGATGAGGATTATAAATTTCTGCAGCTGAGGTATGTATTGTGTGGTTCTGCAGCAGTTGAGCTGAAGTAAGGCATGTACTGTATTAAGTTGTCTTGTAGTGCTTGAGGTGTGTATTATAAGGTTCGGCAATACATGATGTTCAGGTGCACTTTAATGATATTCACCTTGGCCAAATTTCCTGAAAACTGTAATGACTAATACATTGACACAAACCATTATTTACAAACCCTTAGTTCCCAAAGTACCTACCTAAAAAAGGATACAAACCATGTCCATGGTACCATGAACAATATAGCATTATAACAATCCAACATTATAGTTGGACAACATGTGATGTTGTCGCACTCCATTCTTCAATACTGCATGACTTTGGTATTATTTGTTTAAAACATTTGTACCAATTTATTATTTATAGTTTTTATATAAGCCGTCTCAATTTTTATTTCAACATAATTTATTTCACTTTTTTGTAATTTGCAAACAAAGGGACAAAAGTGTTGTATACATTTTTCTCTCTTGTTAATCCTTATGTCTCATTGATTGCATGGCTAGGCAGCTTCATTGGAGACTTATTGGTTATTTGGAAGTCATTTTCAGGGACTTTGTGATTATTTTAATAATAATCATATGGATTTGAAATTAACTTAAGGACCAGTATCGTATTTTTGGATTTACTATTACGTTTTTGTAATAGTAAACATTTAGAAAAGAGCAGGAAATTCCATTCTTTTGGCAAGTGCATTTAACCCCAGGCACATTGTAAATAACATCCCCTATGGGGAGTGAGTGGGTACGTCTAAAATGGAATTGCACCTCAAATGAGGTTTTTACAGGAAATTGCTAGGTCTGTGACATATGCTACATGCCTGTGGTTATTTTCTGGAAATTTTGAATAGAGCTTTCCTAATGGTCAGCTACCTGGACAAGAACGATTTGATAAAAGATAAATTAGTATACTACAACATGAAGAGGAAAAATAGAAAAATAGTGTAACAATTGTTAAAATACATCTCTTTATGATATGAGGATGAAGCCATGAGAGGTATTCTTTCAGAAGGAGTTAGGTTTGGTGTGAACAGGGCCCCAACCTTGTCTTCTAGTCTTTTTGTAGATACACTAATACATGTCCTTTCATAGAGTTAGGGAAAACATTACAAGTTACATCAGTTGTAATACTGAACATGTAGTGTACCTCACATCTTGTAATGCACCCCACATATTGTTTCCTGCAAATTTTTACACGTCCTCTAAAGGTGAGAAAAAAAAACTTCTAATATATCCAAGTTGTATCGGCATTTCCAAGGATACATGCGTGGCTTTCTCTTTAAAGTATAAAAAGAGTATATATCACAGGGAAATGATGAAAATGGAGGTTTGATCACATCCCTAAGGGAAATAGCTACTACAACATTTACCGAAACAGTTCCCCGAACTAACAAGTCTGTGTGAGATTGCAGGAAAATTATCTTTATTTGGAGGTCAAGGATTTAAGAAGTGTTCTTGTGAACAATCCAAAATACAATGTAAAACAAAAAGATGTGCCTGTAAAAAACAGTAACATACTTTGTAACTCAAGATGTCACAAATCAACAATGTGTTTTAATAAAAATGAATGAACATTATTATTTATTAATTACATTCACTAAAAATGTTTAAAAATATCCTTTTTGTTTTTAAAAATACCAGCTTAAGTACATATTTCTTACAATATTATTTCATATTATTATATTATCAAAAATATTTCACTCAAACAGTTAAGGGTTTGATCAAATCACTTACTTTCTTTAATAATTTGTGTTTCAATGACTATTGTTGTATTACCTACTCTACATTTATTAATGCATGGTTTACTAAATAAATAATTTAAATATCTAAACAATATTGTTTCATATTATTATATTAGCAAAAATATTAAACTTTTCACTAAAA
This sequence comes from Bufotes viridis, assembly GCA_033119425.1. Lineage (NCBI taxonomy): Eukaryota > Metazoa > Chordata > Amphibia > Anura > Bufonidae > Bufotes > Bufotes viridis. The sequence goes on from CM065591.1 coordinate 68,976,935, forward strand.
CAGTTAAAGGATTTGATCAAATCACTTACTTTCTTTAGGGAACATCATCTTCGGTGAATTGATCATCTCCCTTAGGGATTTGATCCAATCTCCATTTTCATCTTAGGGATTTAATCAAATCTCCATTTTCATAGTTTCCCTGCAACATATACACCAGTTAGAGGGGGTGAATATAAGAGAAAATTTTTAAATAGGGACAGAGTTTGGAATTTTATGTTAAACACTAGGCAACCTTTGGGACTGAATCTTCAGTGAGATTTGATCTATCATTACTGATGTATATTTAATATTTAATAATGCCAATGTTTTTGTTTACAGTATGAGTTATATAGAAGTCTACATGAGATGATGGGTTAAATTATTTTTAGCCTTGTTGGATATTTTAGGGGGATGTTGTATTTGGTAACATGCTATGATTTATATATTAGAAATGTGTAAGATATTGTTACTAACTGGGACAGTGTAAAGACCTTATTTTAGTATACAGTATAAATAAAGGAAATTTTTTATTTAAGCCTCAAGAGTGCTGGATTTTTTTTTCTTCTTGATGTGCTGATAGTATTCATCAGCATATCAAGAAGAAAAAAATCCAGCACTCTTGAGGCTTCAATAAAACTTTTCCTTCATTTATACTGTATACTAAAATAAAGTATTTACAATAAAAAATAGAACAAAATATTAACATGAGACATATTTGGTCGATTTTTACTGCAAATTTACTAGTTTACAATAAAGTAGTACGTGTATCTCTTCGTGAAGTAGCATTACAAGTTGATAATTTCTTGTGGAAAGAGGTGGAAAGGGCTTGGATGTGCCGTTTGAAGGGCAAATCAAAATCAAAGGTTACCCCAAGGCACCAGACTTGGGAAACGGGGGAGAGTGTGCAGCCATTGTCAGCAGGGCTGCCATCAGAAATTTTGGGGCCCCTTACACAGCTCAAAGCCTGGGCCCCCTCCCTGACACTGCCCCAGTGGCGGATCCAGAGCCTGGTCTTTGGAGGAGCACTTCCCACCCATATATCGCGCCCATACCTCTTACATCCAAGGACGTCTCCCACACGGCCCTCCACTATGTAGTTCGCCCGCCACACTGCCCCTCACTGAGTAATTTGCCCCCCCAAGTTAATTTTGCCCCCAGACAGCCCTGCATTATGTAATTTGCCCCCACACGTTCCTCCATTATGTAGTTTGCCCACCACACCGACCCCCCACTGACTAATTTTCCCCCCCTCACAAGTGAATTTTGCCCCAGACAGCCCTGCATTATGCAAGTTGCCCCCACTAAGTAATTTGCCCCCACATGTCCCTCCACTATGTAGTTTGCCCGCCACACTGACCCCCACTGAGTAATTTGCCCCTTCCCCACAAGTTAATTTTACCCCCAGACAGCCCTGCATTATGTAATTTGCCCCCACAGTCCACACTAAGTAATTTTGCCCCCACACGGCCCTCCATATAGTTTGCCCGCCACACTGACCTCCCACTAAGTAATTTGCTCCCACACAAGTTAATTTTGCCCCTCCATTGTTGTCCCCCCCCGTACTTGTGTCGCTGATTCCGGCCAGCTCGCTCCCCAGCACCAGCTGGAGGTACCCTTTCCTTAAATCCAGTCTCTGTGCATGGGCGTCCGCAGAAATTTTTCCGGGGGGGGGGCATAATTTTATTGACATCCATGCTCTGCTTGTTTCTGAGAATGTAATGAAGGGGAGGGGCGACGTGATGGAAAAGCTTAAATGTATATTAGAAGTGCCATAACAGGAACATATTGAAAATATTTATTTTTTGTGAACAACAGAAAACTGGTCAATTAAATAAAGGCTTTGGATCCGGGGGCTGGGCCGAGAGTAGATGGATGGGGCGTGAATTAATATAAATTAAATTTAAATTTCATAACATTAAAGGTTTCGTTTATTTCAAGATAGAAAAGCATAAAAGACGCACCTAGGTTTTTGAGGAGAAAAATAAGAAAAAAATAATTTTTAACCAAAGGGGAGCATTTGGTGGGATTTGAACTAATGGTGGCCTGTGGATGGCACTGTTTTTTTGGGGGGGATCTGTGGATGGCACTGTTTTTTTTTTTGGGGGGGGGTCCGTGGCACTGTTTTTTTTTTGGGGGGATCTGAGGATGGCACTGTTTTGGGGGGGGGATCTGAGGATGGCACTGTTGTGCTGGGATCTGTGGATGACACATATATAGCATAGGATCCCCCCTAAGTGCCATCCAAACTGATCCTCAATAAGTGACCCCCAACACTCAGAATTAATAGTGGTATAATAAAGCAAAGACCTTTTTTTCTTCAGAATCGCTAGTTAATTTATTCACCTCACTTGCGGCTGACGTAATCTCGCGCAGTGTGTCTGCGTAAGATTACGGCGCTTCTCTTCAATTATGTCAGCGCCAGTGAGGGGAGTAAATAAGCTAGTTTGCACGTCAGACAGAGACACACACGCAGGGACAGACAGACAGAGACACACACGCAGGGACAGACAGACAGAGACACACATGCAGGGACAGACTGACAGAGACACACACGCAGGGACAGACTGACAGAGACACACACGCAGGGACAGACAGACAGAGACACACACGCAGGGACAGACTGACAGAGACACACACGCAGGGACAGACTGACAGAGACACACACGCAGGGACAGACAGACAGAGACACACACGCAGGGACAGACAGACAGAGACACACGCAGGGACAGAATCATATACACCATGGCCCTCAGAATACACTTGGATCTGTGCTATAAACCCCCTTAATTGCACCAGATTCCACTCCACTTGAACCCCTGAGTGCTCCACCTGCCCCCTCATACATGAGTAGTGATGTCGCGAACATAAAATTTTCAGTTCGCGAACAGCGAACGCGAACTTCCGCAAATGTTCGCGAACGGGCGAACCGGGCGAACCGCCATAGACTTCAATTGGCAGGCGAATTTTAAAACCCACAGGGACTCTTTCTGGCCACAATAGTGATGAGAAAGTTGTTTCAAGGGGTCTAACACCTGGACTGTGGCATGCCGGAGGGGGATCTATGGCAAAACTCCCATGGAAAATTACGTAGTGGACGCAGAGTCGGGTTTTAATCCATAAAGGGCATAAATCAACTAACATTCCTAAATTGTTTGGAATAACGTGCTTTAAAACATCCAGTGTGTGTATACGATCAGGTATGATGTTGTATCGATCAGGTAGTGTAAGGGTTACGCCCGCTTCACTGACATTGACAGACCAAACTCCCTTTTAATGCACCGCAAACAGTTCATTTGCACAACCGCAAACTCCCCATTTGCACAAGGTTGGATACCAAGCTAGCCACGTCCCGGTGATGTCATTGAAGGTTTCTTCCTCCACCCAGCCACGCACAACACCAAGGGTCCCCAAAAGATGAATTGAATTGATTTTTCGAACGGTGAGATGGTTAAAAAACGCTGGCTCCCTCCACTCTGTTTTAAACCACGGTGACTGCGCCTGCGCCGTGCAATTTACTGTCACACCCGATATGAGTGGTATTTTCTGTAGTACTATTCTCATCAGTTTAATCCTCTAACGCCCCCAATCTGGGGGCCATTTATTGAATAGATTTTTCGAACGGGAGATGGTTAAAAAACGCTGGCTCCCTCCACTCTGTTTTAAACCACGGTCACTGCGCCTGCGCCGTGCAATTTACTGTCACACCCGATATGAGTGGTATTTTCTGTAGTACTATTCTCATCAGTTTAATCCTCTAACGTCCCCAATCTGGGTGCCATTTATTGAATAGATTTTTCGAACGGGAGATGGTTAAAAACGCTGGCTCTCTCCACTCTGTTTTAAACCACGGTGACTGCGCCTGCGCCTGCAATTTACTGTCACACCCGATATGAGTGGTATTTTCTGTAGTACTATTCTCATCAGTTTAATCCCTCTAACGTCCCCAATCTGGGGCCATTTATTGAATAGATTTTTCGAACGGGAGATGGTTAAAAACGCTGGCTCTCTCCACTCTGTTTTAAACCACGGTGACTGCGCCTGCGCCGTGCAATTTACTGTCACACCCGATATGAGTGGTATTTTCTGTAGTACTATTCTCATCAGTTTAATCTCTCTAACGTCCCCAATCTGGGGCCATTTATTGAATAGATTTTTCTGAACGGGAGATGGTTAAAAACGCTGGCTCTCTCCACTCTGTTTTAAACCACGGTCACTGATGCCTGCGCCGTGCAATTTACTGTCACACCCGATATGAGTGGTATTTTCTGTAGTACTATTCTCATCAGTTTAATCCCTCTAACGTCCCCGACTCCCCAATCTGGGGGCCATTTATTAAATAGATTTTTTGAACGGGGAGATGGTTAAAAAAACGCTGGCTCCCTCCACTGATATGAGTGGTATTTTCTGTAGTATTATTCTCATCAGTTTAATCCCTGTTACGTCTGTGGGGAGTCGCTCTGGTAGACAGAGGTGCGGGTGCAGTTTAGAGGCAAAACAAGGAGTCCAGATTGTGCAACAAACAGTGTTTTATTCACACTTGCACACCATAAATGAAAAACAGTCTCTTTGGTGACAGTTCACACACAACGGAAATAACGTGGCAAAACAAAAACAGGCCAACACAGGTTCAGTCACCTGGGAGGTGTAGGTGCAGGTACGCACCACGCTGTCGGCCCAGCCGCAGGAGAATCCAGCTTCAGGTAGCCAGGAACAAAACACCTCCTTGCTGAGCTCTTCCTCCAGGACAGAGAACTCCTCAGCCCTGTTAGCAGCTCCAGGATAATCACAGCCTCCAGCTGCTGAGCTGGCTGAGCTTTTAAACCCAGCCCAAAACCAGGACTGGGTCGTGGGGAGCAGCCACCCACCCTACACTTTAGCTGCTCCCGGTAAGAGCCGGCCCGGATCGGCTTTGCAGCCATGCTATTTAAACTCTGTCAGTAGCACTAGCTGCTGCTGACATCAACAAAAACAGGCTCTTACCTCACCGAGGCTATGAACCTCAGTGACACATACCTGCCATCCACGACGGCACCCTGCACCTTACCACACGTCCCATATCAGGGATTGCCTTTTGTGAAAAAAAATTTAGGCCGGGTACCTTCGACTGCCTTCACAGTGACAGACCAAACTCTCATACACTAAACTGAATTGATTTCAGGAACCGGGAGATGGAAAAAGCAGCTTGGTCGGTCCTCTTACTCCCAAATTGGGGCACTGCGCGTGCACAGAGCAATGTGCTGTGACACCCTATATGAGTGGTGTCTTAACTAGTACTATTGCTATCAGTTTAATCCCTGTTACGGACCCTATCCAGTCGAATTGATTAACCATTGTCGAATCCCCCATTGACATCCCCCTTATAAGCTGTGTAAAGCATATTTTTTAGTTTGGTTTTGAACTGCTGCATCCTTTCCGACTTTCGGTAATTTGGTAACATTTCTGCCACTTTCTGCTTATACCGGGGTCTAGTAGCGTGGCCACCCGATCGCTTTTGGTCTGACCATAATGAAGCAACGGCCTTATCATCTGGGGTGTGGCAACATTGCCAACACACTTATAGAGGTGATGATGATTGCTTCATTGTGATACGCAAGCCCCTTCACCACAACAAGGTAACGATCACGAAGGGGAATTGACACTTGTATGTGCCTTTTTTTTGTTTGTTTTTGCAGCCACAGTGCTGCACCATAGGACAGAAAAATTAGGCATGTACACATGCCTGAAAAATAATGGCACTGTTGCAGCCGCTATTGTAGCAGCGGCCGGAAAAATTTATGTTTTCCAGGCAGAAAAGTGACTAAAACATTGCGGCTTGAACCCTAGTTGGTGGTGGAGAATTCACGAAAGTCATCCGGTATGCAGACATTAAATACAGCAGCGTGGGGACCATTTTGAGGCCATGGCATGTAATCAGGCCTTTTGTTAGTCAAACGTATCCCCCACTGTCAGTCCCTTCGGGATCCATGCCTCATTCATCTTTATGAAGGTGAGGTAATCAACACTTTTTTGACCGAGGCGACTTCTCTTGTCAGTGACAATGCCTCCTGCTGCACTGAAGGTCCTTTCTGACAGGACACTTGAAGCAGGGCAGGCCAGAAGTTCTATCGCAAACTGGGATAGCTCAGGCCACAGGTCAAGCCTGCACACCCAGTAGTGAAGGGGTTCATTGCTCCTCAGAGTGTCGATATCTGCTGTTAAGGCGAGGTAGTCTGCTACCTGTCGGTCGAGTCGTTCTCTAAGGCTGGATCCCGAAGGGCTGTGGCGATGAGTAGGACTGAAAAGCTCCGCATGTCCTCCATCAACAACACATCTGTAAATCGTCCAGTCCTTGCCGCCGTGGTAGGAGGAGGATTACACTCACCTCTTCCCTGTTAGATTCCCGTTGTGCTGTGACATCCCCCTTATAAGCTGTGTAAAGCATATTTTTAGTTTGGTTTTGAACTGCTGCATCCTTTCCGACTTTCGGTAATTTGGTAACATTTCTGCCACTTTCTGCTTATACCGGGGTCTAGTAGCGTGGCCACCCAGTACAGATCGTTCTCCTTTATCCTTTTATACGTGGGTCCTCAACAGACATGACAGCATGAAAGACCCCATTTGAACAAGGTTGGATGCAGAGCTACTCATTTCCCGTCCTCGTCCTCACTGATGTCATTGACGGTCTGTTCTTCCCCCAGCCACGTACAACACCATGGGTCCCAGATAGGTGACAACAACGAGCACCCTGGGGTGCCTGCTGTGGTTGGTCTTCCTCCTCCTCAAAGCCGCCACATTCCTCCTCTGACTCCTCTTCCTCATACTCCTCTTCCAGCGTTGCTGCAGGTCCGGCAAGCGATGATGACAAGGCTGTTTCTGGTGGTGATGGTGACCACAACTCTTCCTCTTCCTCTTCACGCTCATCTACAGCCTGATCCAGAACTCTTCGCAGGGCACGCTCCAGGAAGAAAACAAATGGGATGAGGTCGCTGATGGTGCCTTCGGTGCGACTGACTAGGTTTGTCACCTCCTCAAAAGGACGCATAAGCCTACAGGCATTGCGCATGAGTGTCCAGTAACGTGGCAAAAGATTCCCAGCTCCGCAGAGGCTGTCCTAGCACCCCGGTCATACAAATACTGTTGACGGCTTTTTCTTGTTGGAGCAGGCGGTCGAACATTAGGAGTGTTGAATTCCAACGTGTCGGGCTGTCGCATATCAAGCGCCTCACTGGCATGTTGTTTCGCCGCTGAATATCGGAAAAGTGCGCCATGGCCGTGTAGGAACGCCTGAAATGGCCACACACCTTCCTGGCCTGCTTGAGGACGTCCTGTAAGCCTGGGTACTTAGACACAAAACGTTGTACGATGAGATTCAACACATGTGCCATGCACGGCACATGTGACAACTTGCCCAAATTTAATGCCGCCAACAGATTGCTTCCATTGTCACACACCACTTTGCCGATCTCCAGTTGGTGCGGGGTCAGCCACTGATCCACCTGTGCGCTCAGGGCGGACAGGAGTGCTGGTCCTGTGTGGCTCTCTGCTTTCAGGCAAGTCAACCCCAAGATAGCGTGACACTGTCGTATCCGGGATGTGGAATAGCCCCTGGGGAGCTGGGGGAATCAGTTGATGTGCAGCCAGACGCCGCAGCAGAAGAGGACTCCAGCCGAGGAGGATATTGAAGAGGATGGAGTAGGAGTAGAGGAGGTGGCAGTAGGTCTGCCTGCAAGTCGTGGTGGTGTCACCAACTCCGCTGCGGAGCCACGCATTCCATGCTTGTCAGCCGTCAGCAGGTTGACCCAATGCGCAGTATACGTGATATACCTGCCCTGACCGTGCTTTGCAGACCAGGTATCAGTGGTCAGATGGACCCTTGCCCCAACACTGTATGCCAGAGATGCCATGACTTCCTTTTCAATGACATGGTAGAGGTTTGGGATTGCCTTTTTGAAAAAAATTTCGTCCGGGTACCTTCCACTGTGGTGTCCCAATAGCGACAAATTTTTTGAAGGCCTCAGACTCTACCAGCTGGTATGGTAAAAGCTGGCGGGCTAAGAGTTCCGTCAAGCCAGCTGTCAGTCGCCGGGCAAGGGGGTGACTTTGTGACATTGGCTTCTTATGCTCAAACATGTCCTTGACAGACACCTGACTGTGGGCAGATGAGCAGGAACTGCTGAAGGTGAGAGATGGAGTGGCGGGTGGTTGAGAGGGGGCAGGGAGGACAGCAGTGGTTGACGTGGCTGAAGATGCTGGACCAGGAGGAGCATGGTGGCTTTGAGTTTGTGTGCTGCTTGTACTCATGTGTTGATCCCATAGGCGTTTGTGATGTGAGATCATGTGCCTTCGCAAAGCAGTTGTACCAAGGTGGGTGTTGGACTTCCCACGACTCAGTTTCTTTTGGCACAGGTTGCAAATGGCATTGCTTTTATCAGAGGCAGACACACAAAAAATGCCACACTGCTGAGCTTTGCAATGACGGCATTCTAGTGGTGGCAACAGCATGCGTTGACTGGCGTGCTGTCTGGCTGACCCCAGGTGCCGATACATGCTGTCTGACTGTGCCACTAACTCCTTGCGACGACCTCCCCTGCTTCCAACTCGTCTCCTCATTCTCTCTGTCTCCCTTCAGAACTTTCCCCTCTTCTTCTCTTCGAGCAGGCACCCACGTGGCATCCGTGGACACATCGTCATCATCAACCGCTTCACTTGTATCTGACACCTCAGCAAAGGAAGCAGCAGCGGGTACAACATCATCATCATCATCACACTGTACGCCCATGTGTGTAATCCTGCCTGACTGAGACATATCCCCGTAATCTACATCATCTGGCAATAATGGTTGCGCATCACTAATTGCATCCAACTGATGTGTAAATAACTCCTCTGACGGATCAAGTGAAGCGGCTGTGGTGGCTGTGGTGGTAGTGGTGGTGGTGGCGACGGGCGGGTGCGTGGTAACTTGAGAGCAGGTGACCGAAGCTGAGCTGGAGGAGGATGGTGCGTCAAGGTTCTTAGCGGAAGCTGTTGAAGATTGGGTGTCCTGTCTAAGCCAGTCAACTACGTCCTCTGAATTTTTCGGGTTCAGGGCACGTGGCCTCTGAAAACTGGGCATTATTCCAGGGACAGTGGAAATCACAGCACCACGACCACGACGGCCCCTGCGGGGTGGCCTGCCTCTGCCTGTCATTTTTTTAGATAAGTGGTACTACGCGTGCTAGGTACTGTGCCACCCGGTATGAGTGGTTGGCACTGGCAGTGGGCACACTACAGTCTGTGGAAGTGGGCCTGACACACACTGGCAGCAGGCAAGCAACTGAATTTAGACTACTGTCTAAAAATTAAATGCCTTATTTATCGGCAAGCTACTGTGCCACCCGGTATCAGTGGTTGGCACTGGCAGTGGGCACACTACAGTCAGTGGAAGAGGGCCTGACACACACTGGCAGCAGGCAAGCAACTGAATTTAGACTACTGTCTAAAAATTAAATGCCTAATTTATCGGCAAGCTACTGTGCCACCCGGTATCAGTGGTTGGCACTGGCAGTGGGCACACTACAGTCAGTGGAAGCGGGCCTGACACACACTGGCAGCAGGCAAGCAACTGAATTTAGACTACTGTCTAAAAATTAAATGCCTTATTTATCGGCAAGCTACTGTGCCACCCGGTATCAGTGGTTGGCACTGGCAGTGGGCACACTACAGTCTGTGGAAGTGGGCCTGACACACACTGGCAGCAGGCAAGCAACTGAATTTAGACTACTGTCTAAAAATTAAATGCCTTATTTATCGGCAAGCTACTGTGCCACCCGGTATCAGTGGTTGGCACTGGCAGTGGGCACACTACAGTCAGTGGAAGAGGGCCTGACACACACTGGCAGCAGGCAAGCAACTGAATTTAGACTACTGTCTAAAAATTAAATGCCTTATTTATCGGCAAGCTACTGTGCCACCCGGTATCAGTGGTTGGCACTGGCAGTGGGCACACTACAGTCAGTGGAAGAGGGCCTGACACACACTGGCAGCAGGCAAGCAACTGAATTTAGACTACTGTCTAAAAATTAAATGCCTTATTTATCGGCAAGCTACTGTGCCACCCGGTATCAGTGGTTGGCACTGGCAGTGGGCACACTACAGTCAGTGGAAGAGGGCCTGACACACACTGGCAGCAGGCAAGCAACTGAATTTAGACTACTGTCTAAAAATTAAATGCCTTATTTATCGGCAAGCTACTGTGCCACCCGGTATCAGTGGTTGGCACTGGCAGTGGGCACACTACAGTCAGTGGAAGAGGGCCTGACACACACTGGCAGCAGGCAAGCAACTGAATTTAGACTACTGTCTAAAAATTAAATGCCTTATTTATCGGCAAGCTACTGTGCCACCCGGTATCAGTGGTTGGCACTGGCAGTGGGCACACTACAGTCAGTGGAAGTCGGCCTGACACACACTAGCAGCAGGCAAGCAACTGAAATTACACTAAAGTGTAAAAATTAAATGCCTTTTTTGATGCAAAGTACTGTGCCACCCGGTATGACAGTGGTGGGCACTGGCAGTGGGCACACTACAGTCAGTTGGAAGTCGGCCTGACACACACTAGCAGCAGGCGAGCAGCTGAACATTAGACTAAAGTGTAAAAATTAAATGCCTTTTTTATGCAAAGTCCTGTGCCACACGGGATGACAGGGGTGGACACTGGCAGTGGGCACACTACAGTCAGTTGAAGTCGGCCTGACACACACTAGCAGCAGGCAAGCAGCTGAAATTACACTAAAGTGTAAAAATTAAATGCCTTTTTTATGCAAAGTCCTGTGCCAGCCGGTATGAGTGGTGGACACTGGCAGTGGGCACACTACAGTCAGTGGAAGTCAGCCTGACACACACTGGCAGGCAACTAACCTTAGATTAAAGTGTAAAAATTAAGTGCCTTTTTTTAAGCAAAGTCCTGTGCCACACGGGATGACAGGGGTGGAGCACTGGCAGTGGGCACACTACAGTCAGTTGAAGTCGGCCTGACACACACTAGCAGCAGGCAAGCAGCTGAAATTACACTAAAGTGTAAAAATTAAATGCCTTTTTATGCAAAGTCCTGTGCCAGCCGGTATGAGTGGTGGGCACTGGCAGTGGGCACACTACAGTCAGTGGAAGTCAGCCTGACACACACTGGCAGGCAACTAACCTTAGATTAAAGTGTAAAAATTAAATGCCTTTTTTGATGCAAAGTCCTGTACCACACGGAATGACAGGGGTGGGCACTGGCAGTGGGCACACTACAGTCTGTGGGCCTGCAGCTCCTCACACACAGGCAGGCCAGGCAACTGCAATATGTATATAAAGGAAAAAAAAAGCAGACTAATGTTGCAGCCCTAAAAGTGCTTTTGGGGTGCTGTCAGGACGCTGTCCTTACAGCAGAGATCAGATGAGTCTTTCAGGACTGGAGTGGACACTGAATTCACTAGCCTAGCTATCAATTTCCCAATTAAATCAGCAGCAATTACACTCTCCCTCCTCTCACTAAGACTGCAGCTTCAGAATGAATCTAAAATGGATGCTGTTCAGGAGGTGGGAGGGTCTGGGAGGGAGGGTATGCTGCTGATTGGCTGGAATGTGTCTGCTGACTGTGAGGTACAGGGTCAAAGTTTGCTCAATGATGATGTATAGGGGGCGGACCGAACATCGCATATGTTCGCCCGGCAGAGGCGAACGCGAACAAGCTATGTTCGCCGGGAACTGTTCGCCGGAGGATAGTTCGGGCCATCTCTATACATGAGCTGCCCCTCACCTGCTCTCCATGAAGCTTTGTGGACTCCAGGACTGCAGCACATCCTCCATCACTGAGCAGCCTGCAGGCACACAGCCCCTCCTCCCTCCACAAGCTGCTGCTGCTGTCGGGGTTTGTCCATGTGACTTTGAAGGAGCATGTGACCAGTGATGTCACAGACCTCCTTCTAGCAACTACATTCTACCCATGGATCTGCAGAGACTCCAGCTATCTTGTTCTCAGAACAAGATAGCTGGGGCCCGGGGTCCCGGGAGGTAAGGGACAGGCTGCAGAAGGAAGAGGGGGAGGAGCACTGGGCCCCAGAGCCAGCTGCCACAATAAAAAAATAAAAAAAAATTTCAGGACTGGCCGGGCCCCCCCAGGGTCAGGGCCCCTTACTGGGGTATGGGCTGTACCCCGCTGATGGCGGCCCTGATTGTCAGTGATGGATATGTTTTTTGGAGGAGCTGAGTGAGATGGGAGAATGATTGAGGGGCTATCATTTGGGCTTGTTTTGCAGCCACAGGACCTAGTCACCTTGCAGTTACTGAATCGATTATGAACTCATCTGCATACCAAAGTATTCTAGTCAAATGTAAGACTGTCTATCCAACATCTAAAGCTTGGCTGAAGCTGGGTCATGCAACATGACAATGATCCCCAGCACACCAGAAAATCTGCAACAGAATGGCTAAAAAAGAAAGTATCAGGGTTTTGCAATAGCGCAGTCAAAGTCCAGACCTCAACCCAACTGAAATACTGTGAATACTGTGATCTGAAATAAATGAATGCCCACAAAACCCAATGAGCTGAAGCAAAATTGTTAAGAAGAGTGGTCCACAATTCCTCCAGAACAATGTGAGAGACTGATGAAGTCATGATTTTCTGTATGACTTTAAGATAATGCTGCTAAAAGTGATTCTGCAAGCTATTGATTCATGGGGTGTACATACTTTTTCAAAAGTGGCTTTTCAATCTTTGCTTTTTGTGGAATAAATAATGACATTGGGAAATACCTTATGTGTTGTTCATCTTAGGTTTTATTTACCTAATTTTAAGACCTTCTAAGAACTAGATGTTTTTTAATGATGTTGATGATACGTACAGTCGTACAATTCAAAGAGGATGTACTTTGTTTTTCTCATGACTATATATGTAAAGGTCTATTTTTCAATGCAGGGGATAAAGGGTTAAACAAGAGCTAATTGTCACAGATAGCGAGCATGGACCAGCTGTGCCATCTAACCAGTTTGGCTTTTCACTAAACTTAATAGCGTTGTCCTGGGGGCGCCCTGCTATTCACCCTTTAACCCTTATACAGGGATCTGGACTTTGCTGCAGGAAACCAAACAAGCTGCTACCTCCTGGAATAGTCTCGGTATAGCTAGCAGTTGACCCATGGGGGTCAGAGACATCAGTGCCAAGCACCGAAGAAGCATACAATACTCGTAGTTAGGAGGCAGGCCAGGATGAGGTGAAGCTGGATTTGTGTGTATCTGTAAAATAAATCCAAGGTAAGAGTAGGCAGCAGAGGACCAGAATTAGTAAACAGGCAAAAATTCTAAATGGGTAGATGTATGGAAAAAGCACACCTTCACTAGGACTATTAAGCACTAAAATACTTAATGCTCAGGCACAGGGGTAGAACAAACAGCCCAGTATAAATACGAGACCTGATGAGAGCCTTAGCAGCTGAACAGAGAGCCAGGGGCAAAGATTAACTCTAGCAGTACCATATAGAAAGTCACTGAACTCTACCGCAATACCCAGGGTGAGTGTAGTGATAGAGGAGTAACGGCAGACACGGGCTGTCTGCATAACATCCTGGAAGATGTTTACATGATTGACTCATGTAAGCTTGCACATGTTTGCATTTGCACAATTTGCAAATCATTTTCATATCTGAACAAGTGAAAAAGTTAAGGTCATTAAGCACCTTAAGGCAGGTTTCACCTACAGTTTGTTTGCAGGTGTTTTGCCAACTTTTTTTTTCAAATGGCACCTCCAGATGTTAGCTGTAAGGGCTCATGGACACGACCGTGTGCCGGCCGTGGTCGTATTGCGGCCTGCATACAGTGGGTCCGCAATACACGGGCATCGGCCGTGTGCAGCCGCATCACAGACCTATTCACTTAAATGGGTCCACAATCCGGGAGATGCGGTGTGGAAGCACGGATCGGAAGCTCACGGAAGCACTACGGAGTGCTTCCGTGGTGTTTCTGGCCATGCCTCCGCACCTCAAAAAAGTAGTGTATGCACTACTTTTTTGCAGTGCAGACCGTCGGAAGTGGATCGCGGACCACATTCACTAAGTGAATAGGTCCGCGATCCGCTGCGGATGCCCCACATTCGGTGCTCGGTCAGCACATGGTCGTGTACATGAGCCCTAAGTCTAAGGGAATTTTTAAGCACAATGCACATATTTTTTAATTGACGCAGTTTTTTTCACTTTTAGTGAGGTTTTTAGATCCTTTTAAATCACAGCATGCTTTGACTATGGCAACCTATCAGGCATTTCCATATATATCTCTCTATAAGAAAAATAACACCTGAAAAAAGGCCACCAAAACAGTTGTAGAAAAATTTCAATGTCCCTTTTAATGGCAAAAAACAGCAAACTATAGGGGTTAATAAACTGTAATTCTAAGAACTTGTGGAAGGCATCCCAAATACCGTATTTGTTTATATAGAGTAATCCTTGACTTCTTTCCTCAAATCATCCAAATAAACTCAGTTTTACGTTGGAATTCTTGTTACAAAATGGTTGTGACTAGAGATATGCGACGTTTTGAAAAATTGATTTGGCCTCTTCGCCTAACCTTGACAAGAAATTGGATTTGTTACAATTTAATTTGTCACAAATTGCTATAAATCAGGTGTACCCAGGCCAATCTGACTAATCATATTCGGCACACTGTGGCCCAAACTCTGTTTGAAGGCTTGGAAGTTAAACTGCAGGGAGAGTGCATGGAGAATGCCGGGAGTGCATAGGAAACTTCTGAACTACAGAATCTGTTACAATTTATCTTCATGTACATAACTGCGCAGTGGACAAAGAGTCATAACTAATCCATTCCGATAGCTGCAGTTACTGTGCTGTCAGTATTACTGGGAGGTTTAATTTATCGCCGTGTACATAAGTGTGCAGAGTCTGTAGTTCAGCAGTCTTCTATGCTTTCCCTCCACTCTCCCTGCAGTATCCCTGCACTCTCCCTCCACTCTTTGTTAACAGTTTGCACTTTGCAGCAACACTGTCCCTATTGAATGAGTGTCAGTTGTCACGTCTCTCCCTATGCTTTGCTCACAGGAAAAATGCCAGCAACTGCATGGAATTAGCATTTTATAGGGCTCTGCCTAGCTGTGACTACCTGCAGATAGGCTGGCTGCACAGCATTATGGGTGATCTCTCATTCCCTGGCTTGTCACCTCTATACTTAGTTTCACTTTCTAACACATACAGCCTCCATTTTAGGAAAACTGATTTGATACCATGAAGCACAAGGAAATTCGGATTCGTTAAACTAAACTTCGGACCGAATTCTGCTTCGGATGCTTGGCTTTGCTCAACACTAGTTGTAACCATAAACACAAGGGTTCCTGAAAATGTGTCCTTCAAACATGCAGGAAACAATTTCTTCCAAGCTTCCATACTACAAGAGCTTAGTCACAACATTGACAGTATTTATTCATATTGCGTTTTTATGAATGTAAATGTGAATGAGGAGAGAATTTTAATAACGCTAATTGGATAAATGGCATTCCAGAAGTTATATTGAAGGGAACCCATGACATGAAAAATGCAGTCCAATCTGCAGCAGCATGTTATAGAGCAGGAGGAACTGAGCAGGAAATAGGAACAATTCACAGTATAGCAGCACTACGTTACCTAAGTAGGTGTATCCTATTAAAAGGAACAAAAATAATCATCAGTAAAAATATTTAATCTCTCCAAATGTCTGTACTACAGAGCGGTCTATTTTTTTGCCCCACAGATAAATTCAGTTAATTTGGACTATTTGTGGATCCTAATACTTTTATTAAGCCACTTCGTCATCACTAGAGATGAGCGAACACCTGGATGTTCGGGTTCGAAAAGTTCGGCCGAACTTCCCGAAAATGTTCGGGTTCGGGATCCGAACTCGACCCGAACTTTATCCCGAACCCGAACCCCATTGAAGTCAATGGGGACACGAACTTTTAGGCACTAAAAAGGCTGTAAAATAGTCCAGGAAAGGGCTAGAGGGCTGCAAAAGGCAGCAAAATGTAGGTATATCCCCTGCAAACAAATGTGGATGGGGAAATTAATTAAATTAAAATAAAATAAATAAAAATTAACCAATATAAATTGGAGAGAGGTCCCATAGCAAGGAATAAGGCGTCATATAACCCACCACTTGAGAAGGCCACTTTCAGTTATTTCGGCCCCAGCACCCAGACAGAGGAGAGAGGTCCCACAGCAAGGAATGATGCGTCATATCATCCACCACTGGAGAAGGCCACTTTCAGTTATTTCGGCCCAGCACCCAGACAGAGGAGAGAGGTCCCACAGCAAGGAATAAGGCGTCATATCACCCACCACTAGAAAAGGCCACTTTCAGTTATTTTGGCCCCAGCACCCAGACAGAGGAGAGAGGTCCCACAGCAAGGAATCATGCGTCATATCACCCACCACTGGAGAAGGCCGCTTTCAGTTATTTCGGCCCAGCTCCCAGACAGAGGAGAGAGGTCCCACAGCAAGGAATCATGTGTCATATCACCCACCACTGGAGAAGGTCACTTTCAGTTATTTCGGCCCAGCACCCAGACAGAGGAGAGATGTCCCACAGCAAGGAATAAGGCGTCATATCACCCACCACTGGAGAAGGCCACTTTCAGTTATTTCGGCCCAGCACCCAGACAGAGGAGAGAGGTCCCACAGCAAGGAATCATGCGTCATTTCACCCACCACTAGAGAAGGCCACTTTCAGTTATTTCGGCCCAGCACCCAGACAGAGGATAGAGGACCCAAAGCAAGGAATCATGCGTCATTTCACCCACCACTGGAGAAGGCCACTTTCAGTTATTTCGGCCCAGCACCCAGACAGAGGAGAGAGGTCCCACAGCAAGGAATCATGCGTCATTTCACCCACCACTAGAGAAGGCCACTTTCAGTTATTTCGGCCCCACCACCCAGACAGAGGAGAGGTTCATTCAACTTTGGGTTGCACCGCAAGATCATGGTAAAGTTAAAAAAATGAGGATTCAATAAAGAAGTCCCCCGGAGTACAAGAATACATGGTTGAGGGGGAGGCAGTTATAAATGTTTATTCTGCACAAGGGAGGCACAGGTTCTGTGGGATCCATGCCTGGTTCATTTTTATGAATGTTAGCTTGTCCACATTGGTTGTGGACAGGCGGCTGCGTTTGTCAGTAATGACGCCCCCTGTCGTGCTGAAAACACGTTCAGACAAAACGCTGGCCGCCGGGCAGGCCAGCACCTCCAAGGCATAAAATGCTAACTCTGGCCACGTGGACAATTTAGAGACCCAGAAGTTGATTGGGGCCGAACCATCAGTCAGTACGTGGAGGGGTGTGCAGACGTACTGTTCAACCATGTTAGTGAAATGCTGCTTCTTGCTAACACGTTCCGTATCAGGTGGTGGTGCAGTTAGCTGTGGCGTGGAGATAAAACTTTTCCACATTTCTGCCATACTAACCCTGCCCTCAGAGGAGCTGGCCGTGACACAGCTGCGTTGGCGACCTCTTGCTCCTCCTCTGCCTTCGCCCTGGGATTCCACCTGTTCCCATGTGACATTTGGGAATGCTCTCAGGAGCGCGTCTACCAGCGTGCGCTTGTACTAGCGCATCTTCCTATCACGCTCCAGTGCAGGAAGTTAGGTGGGCACATTGTTATTGGAACCGGGGATCCAGCAGGGTGGCAACCTAGTTGTCCGCACACATTAAAATGTGGGCAACTCTGCTGTCGTTGCACAGGCACTGCAGCATGTAGTCGCTCATGTGTGCCAGGCTGCCCAGAGGTAAGGACAAGCTGTCCCTGTGGGAGGCGTATCGTCATCCGTATCCCCCAGCCACGCACCAGTGATGGGCCTGAGCTGTGTCGGGTGCCATCCCACTGTGAACCTGATTCATCCTCATCCTCCTCCACCTCCTCCTCATCCTCCTCGTCCTCCAGTAGTGGGCCCTGGCTGGCCACATTTGTACCTGGCCTCTGCTGTTGCAAAAAACCTCCCTCTGAGCTACTTCTAACAGACTGGCCTGAAAGTGCTAAAAATGACCCCTCATCCTCCTCCTCCTCCTCCTCCTGGGCCACCTCCTCTTCCATCATCGCCCTAAGCATTTTCTCAAGGAGACATAGATGTGGTATTGTAACGCTGATAACGGTGTCATCGCCACTGGCCATGTTGGTGGAGTACTCGAAACAGCGCAACAGGGCACACAGGTCTCGCATGGAGGCCCAATCATTGGTGGTGAAGTGGTGCTGTTCTGCAGTGCGAATGACGCGTGCGTGCTGCAGCTGAAACTCCACTATGGCCTGCTGCTGCTCGCACAGTCTCTCCAGCATGTGCAAGGTGGAGTTCGCATGTGAGGCGGTGAGCGGGAAGGCTGAAGTTCCGCTGTAGCGCAGACAAGCAAGCAGACGCAGGATGTGAACGCCGGAAGTGCGCACTGACAGCTCGCACTTTATGCAGCAGCTCTGACATGTTGGGGAAGTGAATGAACTTCTGCACCACCAACTTCAGCACATGCGCCAGGCAAGGGATGTGCGTCAAACCGGCTAGTCCCAGAGCTGCGACTAGATTTTGCCCATTATCGCACACCACCAGGCCGGGCTTGAGGCCCACCGGCAGAAACCACTCGTCGGTCTGTTGTTCAATACCCCGCCACAACTCCTGCGCGGTGTGGGGCCTGTCCCCCAAACATATGAGTTTCAGAATGGCCTGCTGACGTTTACCCCGGGCTGTGCTGAAGTTCGTGGTGAAGGTGTGTGGTCGACTGGATGACCTGGTGGAAGCAGAAGAGGAGGAAGCCGAGTAGGAGGAGGAGGCTACAGGAGGCTAAGAATGATGCCCTGCGATCCTTGCGGCGGAAGGACGTGCGCCAAGGAACTCTCCGCCTGGGGCCCAGCCGCCACTACATTTACCCAGTGTGCAGTTAGGGAGATATAGCGTCCCTGGCCGTGCTTACTGGTCCACGTATCTGTGGTTAGGTGGACCTTGCCACAGATGGCGTTGCGCAGTGCACACTTGATTTTATCGGATACTTGGTTGTGAAGGGAAGGCACGGCTGTCTTGGAGAAGTAGTGGCGGCTGGGAACAACATACTGTGGGACAGCCATGGACATCAGCTGTTTGAAGCTGTCTGTGTCCACCAGCCTGAATGACAGCATTTCAAAGGCCAGTAGTTTAGAAATGCCGGCATTCAGGCCCAGGGCTCGAGGGTGGCTAGGTGGGAATTTACGCTTTCTCTCCAAGGTTTGTGAGATGGAGAGCTGAACGCTGCCGTGTGACATGGTGGAGATGCTTGGTGACGCAGGTGGTGGTGTCGGTGGCACATCCTCTGTTTGGTGGGCGGCAGGTGCCAACATTCCTCCCGAGGCGGAGGAAGAGGCGGAGGCAGCAGCAGAAGAGGGAGCAGGGGGAGCCAGAGTGAGTTCATTGCTTTTAAGGTGTTTACTCCACTGCAGTTCATGCTTTGCATGTAGATGCCTGGTCATGCTGGTTGTGCTACGGTTCAGAACGTTAATGCCTCGCTTCAGGCTCTGATGGCACAGCGTGCAAACCACTTGGGTCTTGTCATCAGCACATTGTTTAAAGAAGTGCCATGCCAGGGAACTCCTTGAAGCTGCCTTTGGGGTGCTCGGTCCCTGGTGGCGGTGGCCACTGGCCAGTAGCCGGTGAATTCTCTTGGAGGCGGCTGTTCTGCTTTTGCCCCCTGCTCTCTCTTTTGCTACGCTGTTGGCTCGGTCTCACCACTGCCTCTTCCTCTGAACTATGAAAGTCAGTGGCACGAACCTTCATTCCATGTGGGGTCTAGGACCTCATTGTCCCCTGCATCGTCTTCCACACAGTCTTCCTCCCTGACCTCCTGTTCGGTCTGCACACTGCAGAAAGACGCAGCAGTTGGCACCTGTGTTTCATCATCATCAGAGACGTGCGGACTCCGATGAGGTGGTATTCCCATGTCCTCATCATCAGGAAACATCAGTGGTTGTGCATCAGTGCATTCTATGTCTTCCACCACTGGGGAAGGGCTAGGTGGATTCCCTTGGGAAACCCTGCCAGCAGAGTCTTCAAACAGCATAAGAGACTGCTGCATAACTTGAGGGTCAGACAGTTTCCCTGATATGCATGGGGGTGATGTGACAGACTGATGGGCTTGGTTTTCAGGTTCCACCTGTGCGCTTTCTGCAGAAGACTGGGTGGGAGATAATGTAGTGAACGTGCTGGATCCACTGTCGGACACACAATTGACTAGCGCCTGTACCTGCTGAGGCCTTACCATCCTTAGAACGGCATTGGGCCCCACCAAATATCGCTGTAAATTCTGGCGGGTACTGGAACCTGAGGTAGTTGGTTCACTAGGAAGTGTGGCTGTGGCAGAATGGCCACGTCCTCTCCCAGCACAAGAGGGTACACTAACACCACCACGACCTCGTCCGCGTCCCTTACTAGATGTTTTCCTCATTGTTACCGTTCACCAAGCACCACAATAAGAAAAAAAATATTTGGCCCAATGTATTGATTTCAAATTCAGGCCTTTTTTTACAGGCACCTGACACTATCTGCCTATTTATTTATGTAGCGTATTACACTAATCTAGGCACAGCAGTAACCACTGATTTAGAGGAATATCTCTTTTAGGGCTAGTATTTAGGCCCTGGATGAAAGGTATCCTTTTATGGACAGATTTACACTTGGCCTGCAACAGCTCGAACACCAGATTCAGGGTATTGCTATTTTGGCAATTGAATTTCACCCCAAAACAAAATATATGTTTTTGCGGACACTATGAAACTTGGCCAGCCACAGCTGAAACCACAGATTCATGGTATTGCTATTTTGGCAATTGAATTTCACCCCAGAACAAAATATATGCTTTTACGGACACTATAAAATTTGTCCAGCCACAGCTGAAACCACTGATTAATGGTATTGCTATTTTGGCAATTGAATTTCACCCCAGAACAAAATATACCGTGTTACGGACAGATTTAAATTAGGCCCGCAACAGCTGGAACACCAGATTCAGGGTATTGCTATCTTGGCAATTGAATTTCACCCCAGAACAAAATATGTTTTGGCGGACACTATTAGACTTTGCCAGCCACAGCTGAAACCACTGATTTATGGTATTGCTATTTTGGCAATTGAATTTCACCCCAGAACAAAATATATGTTTTTGCGGACACTATGAAACTTGGCCTGCAACAGCTGGGACACCAGATTCAGGGTATTGCTATTTTGGCAATTGAATTTCACCACAGAACAAAATATATGTTTTTGCGGACACTATGAATCTTGGCCAGCCACAGCTGAAACCACTGATTTATGGTATTGCTATTTTGGCAATTGAATTTCACCCCAGAACAAAATATATGTTTTTACGGACACTATGAAACTTGGCCAGCCACAGCTGAAACCACTGATTTATGGTATTGCTATTTTGGCAATTGAATTTCACCCAGAAAAAAATATATGTTTTTGCGGACACTATGAAACTTGGCCTGCAACAGCTGGCACACCAGATTCAGGGTATTGCTATTTTGGCAATTGAATTTCACCCCAGAACAAAATATATGTTTTGGCGGACACTATTATACTTTGCCAGCCAACAGCTGAAACCACTGATTTATGGTATTGCTATTTTGGCAATTGAATTTCACCCCAGAACAAAATATATGTTTTGGCGGACACTATGAATCTTGGCCTGCAACAGCTGGAGACACCAGATTCAGGGTATTGCTATTTTGGCAATTGAATTTCACCCCAGAACAAAATATATGTTTTGGCGGACACTATTATAGTTTGCCAGCCACAGCTGAGACCACTAGATTTATGGTATTGCTATTTTGGCAATTGAATTTCACCCCAGAACAAAATATATGTTTTGGCGGACACTATTATAGTCTTGCCAGCCAGCAGCTGGGACACCAGATTTAGGGTATTGCTATTTTGGCAATTGAATTTCACCCCAGAACAAAATATATGTTTTGGCGGACACTATTATAGTTTGCCAGCCACAGCTGTGACACCAGATTTATGGTATTGCTATTTTGGCAATTGAATTTCACCCCAGAACAAAATATATGTTTTGGAGGACACTATTATAGTTTGCCAGCCAGTGCTGGGACACCAGATTTAGGGTATTGCTATTTTGGCAATTGAATTTCACCCCAGAACAAAATATATGTTTTGGCGGACACTATAATAGTTTGCCAGCCACAGCTGGGACACCAGATTTATGGTATTGCAATTTTGGCAATTGAATTTCACCCCAGAACAAAATATATGTTTGGACGGACACTATTATAGTTTGCCAGCCAGTGCTGGGACACCAGATTTATGGTATTGCTATTTTGGCAATTGAATTTCACCCCAGAACAAAATATATGTTTTGGCGGACACTATTATAGTTTGCCAGCCAGTGCGGGGACACCAGATTTAGGGGATTGCTATTTTGGCAAGTGAATTTCACCCCAGAACAAAATGTATGTTTTGGCGGACACTATTATAGTTTGCCAGTCACAGCTGTGACACCAGATTTATGGTATTGCTATTTTGGCAATTGAATTTCACCCCAGAACAAAATATATGTTTTGACAGACAGTATTATAGTTTGCCAGCCACAGCTGTGACACCAGATTTATGGTATTGCTATTTTGGCAATTGAATTTCGCCCCAGAACAAAATATATGTTTTGGCGGTCACTATAATAGTTTGCCAGCCAGTGCTGGGACACCAGATTTAGGGGATTGCTATTTTGACAATTGAATTTCACCAATGAAAATAATCTATCTTTTGCCAAACAGCAGACAGTATTATACTTGGCTTGACAAAGCTGGAACACCAGATTTAGAGGATTGGTATTTGGGCAATTGTATTTAACCCCTTAATAAAATATTGAAATTGCTATCCTGAGTTTCTAGGGGTGACAATAAGCACAGCCAAGCCCCTGATGTAGGATATAGCAAAATAAAAACTAGTATTGATGGATTGATGGACTTGGTGGCAGCTTGTACCGGTGCACCACAAGTCACAAAATGGCCACCGATCACCCCAGAAAAAAAGTGACAGAAAAACGCTCTGTGCAGCCTAAAAACCAGTGAGCAAGTAACTAGCAGAAGT
This sequence comes from Bufotes viridis, assembly GCA_033119425.1. NCBI lineage: Eukaryota > Metazoa > Chordata > Amphibia > Anura > Bufonidae > Bufotes > Bufotes viridis. The sequence goes on from CM065591.1 coordinate 68,999,996, forward strand.
TGAATCATTCACAGCTGTAGATCGATCACTTCATTAGGTGCTTTTGCTGACCTTTCCCTGCCTAATCTCGCCCTCACAGCAGCTGCGTCCTCTCCCTACACTAATCAGAGCAGTGTGACGTGCGGCGCTACGTGACTCCAGCTTATATAGAGGCTGGGTCACATGCTGCACTTGGCCAATCACAGCCATGCCATTAGTAGTCATGGCTATGATGGGCTCATAGGGCAAGAAGTAAAACGCTAGCTGATTGGCTGCTGTGCAGCCCTTCAGAAAGCGGGAATAAATCGCCAAACAACTAACCCAAACCCAAACTCTAACTGTTCGCTCAACACTAGTCATCACCTCCAGACAATCCCAGAATTAAGCAAATATGGACAGTGAAGATACAGAAACAAGCAATCTTTCAACAAAATCTCACAATGATTTAAAACCAAAGTCTCTGTTTAATCCCATCCACCATAGAGGAAATCATATCAACGCTTTCTTCACGCTAGTGGCTAAAGACATTAGAAATATAAACGATCACCTCAACACCAAAAATAACGTTACCAAATCAGAAAGAGCAGCAGTAACTGCACTCACTAACAATGACAAACTTTGATTAGAAATGCCGACTATTGAGGATGGATAGTGTTACAGTACAAAGAAGATTACATCAAAGAAGCAAATAAAATCCTATCAGATATGACATATTATGAACCATAAGAACAGACTGCCAAGTAGTCAAAGAGTCCATAATACTAATGCACATTCCACAATATTAAAAAAGCAAAAGCATAACTTTTAATATAGGGACAACACTGACACAAAACACATACATTAAAAATTGTGTACAATAAAAGCTGGTGATGGTAATAACCAGCGCCCAAGCAGAATCCACTCAAATGCAGGGTAATATCAATCAATATAAGTGATGCCCAGCTATATCAAGTACATCCAGAAGATCAAAGGAAAATAGTATGCATAATATGGCATCAACCAATGTAACATAAAGCATAACAGCCCACATATAGATACCATGTCCTAAAGTAAGAAGCTGGTCAAGTGGATCTGTAAAACATGAGGTACGCCCCCATGCGTGTCGCCGACTGAACCCGCTTCCTCAGGGGTCACACCTCAGGGGTCACAGAAGAAGATCAAATTATATCAAAGAAAGAAAGAGAATATATATTTCTGGGCCATCTGAATAAGGCACTGTTTTACCATCTACCAAAGATACATAAGGACGCGGTTAATCCTTCGGGCAGACCCATCATATCAGGGATATGCTTGCTAACCAGCAACCTCTCTCATTATGTGGATATCTTCCTCCAACAACACTTCATTCATTTACCATCATTCCTAAAAGATTCCTCATAACTGATTACACTACTTAAGAACATCAACTGAGAACCCTCATATATCTGGCTCATGCTTCATGTCAATGCACTGTATACAAATATTCCCCATAAATCGGGGATCAGTGTCATAAGTCATTATCTAGACAAAGACAGCAGGTTATCACATAAACATCGAATATTCATAATGGACGCCATCCATTTCATCCTAACTCACAACGTATTCACATTTGAGGGCAAACTATATAAACAACAAAAAGTGACCACTATGGGAACAAGATTTGCGCAGAGTTTTGCTAAACTCTATATGGGCCTTTTCAAGGGAGAATTCATCCACAGTGAACACTAATGGAAGAAGAAGTCTATCGTTTACAAAAGTTATATAGACAATCTAATTCTGAATTGGAACGGCAACAGCGTTTCGGTTTCATATCTGAACTCGAACACCTGGAATCTGTCCTTCACAACAAACAGTTCAACAACTTCAATTGAATATCTAGATCTAATACTGTTTTCAGAAAACAAATCCATTGAGAAGAAAACATTTTTCAAAAAAGTAGATGGTAACAGTTACCTTGACTACAGAAGTGCACACTTCAAAAAAGACAAAGAAGACAAATATACCATTCAGTCAATTCAAACACATCAGGAGGAACTATACCAGTACAGACGATTTTAATACCCAAAGTGAAATCCTTAAATCTAGATTGAGGAATAAAGGATATCAAACAAATATTATTGAGGGAGTCTTTTCAATAGCTAAAAATCTGAGTCAAGATGAATGCTTGATGATGAAAGAAAAGGTTATAAAATCTGATGATTCAGGAAAATTCAGGTCTTCCTTCATCACCACCTTCAACACCAACCATAATGTGCTGAGGGGCATTCTAACTAGATATTTGCATGTGCTAATGATGACACATTCCTGACAGATACCATTATGACTAGACCACAGATCACTTTCAGGAGAACAAGAATACTAAGGGAATCTGTCATTAGGATTAACGTTATAGCGATATTTATATGTGCCCATCCGTCTCCTTGTTGTGTTTAATATGATCCCACTGTTACTGCTCTATGTGTCGTAGATTTTTATAAAAATCAATGTTTTTGATATGTATATTACCTTGGTAAGGTGCCCAGGGGGTTGTCCCACGAACTGTTGGAGCCCAGCAGCGCCCACCGATCCGGAGCCCAGCACCGCCTACCACTTAATTTATTTACTTCACTTGCCCTGACGTCAATTCTTCTCAGTGGCGTAAACTCGCGCAGGCACAGTAGTCTGTGCCCGTGCGAACTACTGGCACTGGCTTCGACGAGTCAACTGCGCATGCGCCGGCTCGCATACAACGCACAAAAACATATTTTAAAGTTCAACTGTGACATACTGCATTCCTGTATGTTGGGAAAATATGCCGTTATTGTTGGTCCAATGACCAGTTTTGCATACAACGCACAAATACCTATTTAAATTTCAGCAGTGAAATACTGCATTGGTGTATTTTGGGGAAATAAACTGGTATTGTTGGTCCACACAGCAGTTTTGCATACACCGCACAAATACACATTTTAAATTTCAGCAGTGAAATACTGCATTCGTGTATTTTGGGGAAATACACCGGTATTGTTGCCCCACACAGCAGTTTTGCATACACAGCACAAATACCTATTTTAAATTTCATCAGTGAAATACTGTATTGGTGGATTTTGGGCAAATAAACCGATATTGTTGGTCTACACTCCACACAACAGTTTTGCATACACAGCACAAATACGGTACCTATTTTAAATTTTAGCAGTGAAATACTGCATTGGTGTTTTTTTGGGGAGATAAACCGGTAATGTTGGTCCACACATCAGTTTTGCATACCCCCCCCCCCCCCCGCACAAATTCCTATTTTAAATTTCAGCAGTTAAATACTGCATTGGTGTATTTTGGGGAAATAAACCGGTATTGTTGGTCCACACAGCAGTTTTGCATACACTGCACAAATACACATTTTAAATTTCAGCAGTGAAATACTGCATTGGTGTATTTTGGGGAAATACACCGGTATTGTTGGTCTACACAGCAGTTTTGCATACACAGCACAAATACCTATTTTAAATTTCAGCAGTGAAATACTGCATTAGTGTATTTTGGGGAAATACACCGGTATTGTTGGTCTACACAGCAGTTTTGCATACACAGCACAAATACCTATTTTAAATTTCAGCAGTGAAATACTGCATTGGTGTATCTTGGGGAAATACACCAGTATTGTTGGTCCACACAGAAGTTTTACATATACCGCACGAATACCTATTTTAAATTTCTGCAGTGACATACAGCATTCCTGTATTTTGGGGAAATAAACCATTATTGTTGGTGCACAGACCAGTTTTGCATACAACGCACAAATACCTATTTTTAATTTTAGCAGTGAAATACTGCATTTGTGTATTTTGGGGAAATAAACCATTATTGTTAGTCCACAGACCAGTTTTGCATACAACGTACAAATACCTATTTTTAATTTCAGCAGTGACATACTGCATTTGTGTATTTTGGGGAAATAAACCCGTATTGTTGTTCGACAGAGCACTTTTGCATAGAACTCTGAAAAACCTGTTTTAAAATTTAGCAGTGACAAACGGCATTTCTGTAGTTTGTTGCAATAAACACTGGTTTTGTGCTACATAGCAGATCTGAGGCCTACCATGTATTTCAGTCATTTTAAGTAACCTTTTGAACTCCGCATTTACATAGTTGGTTGCAAACACACTGGTTTTGTGATAGATAGCACATTTGCGGTGTACACTGTCAAATTAAACTTTTTGGTGATAGTGAAGTAATTGTATTGAATTTCTCCGTTTCACTGTTGTGTGGCCTAAAGAAATTTATTCTGTTTATGACACGGGCACTGCCTTACTGTTAGTGAACTTAATTATTGACTATTGGCAGTTAAATTGACACTGGAGATAAACCATCTGTAAGTTTGGTGGGTGAACGCAAATAATGAGGAGAACATCAAATAAAGGAAGTGGGCATGGTCGTGGTGGTGCTGGTTAGTGTTGATCACGAATATTCAAATTGCGAATTTTAATGGTGAATATCGGCACTTCGAGAATTCGCGAATATTTAGAATATCTCAAAATATATTTATAATCGCGAATATTCATTTTTTTTAAATACCAGTCTATGCAAATTTTTATGAAAATTGTATGTGAATTTTTTAATGCGAATTTTCGCAATCAAGAAAATAATAACTGAAGATCAGGAATTCGCAAATTCACGAATATATGGCGAATATTCGCCCAAATATTCATGAAATATCCCGAATTCGAATATTGCCCCTGCTGCTCATCACTAGTTCTGGTGGAGCTCCTGTTGCTGGGAGAGGACATGGCTGTTCAGCTCCAACTACAGGTACAAGTGAAACACCTTCCTCAGGTGCGAGTAGGCGACAGAACCTGCAGCGTTATTTCGTAGGCGCGAATGCCGCTCTACGGATGGTGAGGCCAGAACAAGTACAGGCGATAGTGGATTGGGTGGCTGACAGTGGCGCCAGTTCCTTCACAGTATCTCCCACCCAGTCCTCTGCAGAAAGGTCAGAGTTGGCACCAGCAGCCCATGCCCATCAGTCTTTCACCTCACCCCCTTGCAAAGCAGCCAAGCAGCCTGAGCTCCAAGTCATGCAGCAGACTCTTATGCTTTATGATGACTCTGCTGGCAGGGTTTCCCCGGGCCATCCACATAGCCCTGCCCCAGAAGTGGAAGACATTGAATGCACTGATGCCAAAACACTTATATTGCAGGATGAGGAGATGGGAAGACCACCGCAGCACGTCCCCGATGATGACTAAACACAGGTGCCAACTGCTGCGGCTTTCTGCAGTGTGCAGACCGACGAGGAGGGCAGGGGTCAAGAATGGGTGGAAGATGACGTGGAGGACGATGAGGTCCTAGACCCCGACTGGACTCAAGTTCCTGCTAGTGATGTGTGCAGTTCTGAAGAAGAGGCGGTGGTCGCACAGAGGCAACAGCACAGCAAAAGAGGGAGCAGGGTGCAAAAGCGGAGCGGCCATCCCGAGACAGTACGCCTGCGACTGCCCACCGCACCCAGGGACCTAGTACACCAAAGCCAGCACCAAGGAGTTCATTGGCGTGGCAGTTCTTCAGACAATGTCCTGACGACAAGACACGAGTGGTTTGCATGTTGTGCCATCAGAGCCTGAAGCGAGGCATAAATGTTCTAAACCTGAGCTAAACCTTCATGACTGGCATCTACATGCAAAGAACAAACTGCAGTGGAGTAAACACCTTAAAAACCAAGAAAGGTCTCAGGCTCCTCCTGATTCCTCTTCTGCTGCTGTCTCTGCCTCTTCCTCCACCTCTGGAGTCACAATGGCACTTGCCACCCAGCAAACAGAGGATGTGCCACCAACACAACCACCTCTGTCATCATCACCAAGCATCTCCACCATGTCACATGCAAGCATTCAGCTGTCCATCTCCCAAACACTGGAGACAAAAAGGAAATACCCACCTACCCACCCTCCATCACTGGTCCTGAATGCCAGCATTTTAAAATTACTGGCCTTTGAAATGCTGTCATTCCGTCTGGTGGAGACGGACTGTTTTTGACAGCTGATGGCGGTGTCTGTCCCACAGTATGTCGTTCCCAGCCGCCACTACTTTTCCAAGCGAGCCATCCCTTCCCTGCACAACCAAGTGGAGGATAAAATCAAGTGTGCACTGCGCAACACCACCTGTAGCAAGGTCCACATAACCACAGATACATGGCCCAGTAAGCATGGGCAGGGACACTATATCTGCCTAACTGCACACTGGGTAAATGGGCCCAAGGCAGATAGCGGTTTGGCGCATTTCCTTCCACCACCGAGTATCGCAGGGCATTATTCTTTGCCTCCTGTTGCCTCCTCCTCCTACTCCGCTCCCTCCTCCTCCTTTTCTACCACCTCCTTATACGGTCAGCGAAAGACCTTCACCAGCAACTTCAGCACAGCCAGGGGTAAATGTCAGCAGGCGGTTTTAAAACTCGTGTTTGGGGGACAAACCCAACACTGCACAGGAGCTGTGGAGGGGCATAGAAGAACAGACCAATGAGTGGTTGCTGCCAGTGAGCCTTAAGCCTGGCCTGGTGGTGTGCGATAATGGGCGAAATCTCGTAGCATCTCTGGGACTAGCCGGTTTGACACACATCCCTTGCCTGGCGCATGTGCTGAATTTGGTGTTGCAGAAATTCCTTAAAAACTACCCAGACATGTCAGAGCTGCTGCAGAAAGTGCGGTCCGTCTGTGAGCACATTCAGCGTTCTCACCCTGCTGCTGCTCGCCTGTCTGCGCTGCAGTGTAACTTTGGCCTTCCCGCTCACCCCCTCATATGCAACGTGCCCACCAGGTGAAACCAGGTGTGCCTTGTTGCAGTGTTTTGAGTACTCGACCAACATGGCTAGTGCCGATGAGGCCATTCTTAGCTTTACAATACCACTTCTATGTGTCCTTTAAAAAACACTTAGGGCGATGATAGAAGAGGATGTGGCACAAGAGGAAGAGGGGGCATTTCACAGGGTTTCCATCCAGTCATTCAGAAGTGGCTCAGAGGGTGGGTTCCTGCACCAGCAGGGGCCAGTTACACATGTGGCCAAACAGGGCACAGTTCTGGAGGACGAGGAGGAGGATGAGGTAGAGGAGGAGGAACTGGGTTCATAGCAGGGTGGCACTCAATGCAGCTCATGGACATCACTGGAGCGTGGCAAGGGGGATACGGAGGACACAGACGATACACCACCTATAGAGGACAGCTTATCCTTACCTCTGAGAAGTCTGGCACACATGAGTGACTACATGCTGCAGTGCCTGTGCAACGACCGCAAAGTTGCCCACATTTTAACTTGTGCTGACTACTGCTGGATCCCCGTTACAAAGACAACGTACTGTCCTTTATTCCCTCACTGGAGCATGATAGGAAGATGCGCGACTACCAGCGCACGCTGGTAGACGCGCTCCTAAGGGCATTCCCAACTGAAACCGGGGGACAAGTGAAAGCACAAGGCGAAGGCAGAGGCGGTGGAGGAGGAGGAAGAGGTCACCAATGCAGCTGGGTCATGGCCAGCACCTCACAAGGCAGGGTTAGCATGGCCGACATGTGGAAAAGCTTTGTCACCACGCAGCTGATACGGCACCACCAGCTGATACGGAACTTCTTAGCAGGAGGCAGCATTTCAGCAACATGCCTCCACGTACTGACTGATGGGTCTGCCCCATTCAACTTCCAGGTCTCCAAATTGGCCACATGGCCTGAGCTTGCCATTTATCTATCAATTTATTTACATGGTCCCAGCCATATCCAGTCTCGTCTTATTTATCTTCCAACAGTCAGGTTCATTATCTACAAGATTGTGCTACACAGTTTCCCTATATACCTCTCCCTGACAGATACACCAATCCGGCTCCTTCCCCTTTCTCCTTACGGCTCGTTATCTATCTGACAGTCTCAGGGCGCTCTCTTTGTGTGCTGACCTTTCCAGACGTGTCCTTGCTACACAGCTGGAGTGTGCACTGCAGCAGTTTACACTCTCTCCATACGTCATACGTCATCATTGTCATAATACATCATGATTGCTCCCACTTGCATTTGTGGATGTATATGAGTGCGTTTGTGTCTGCATGTATCCAAATATATATATATATATATATATATACTACTTTTTGTACACTCCATCTCCAACAGCCATCCCAAGCGTCATCTAACAACCACATATTCTAGTCCCATTGTATAGCATCATTTAATCTGCATGCATAAGTATATACACCCACTTCTCTCAATTTCCGTCATATTTCTTTATATATTATATATATTTCATATATTTTTGTCCTTTTTTCAACAAACCTCCTCATTCCTCCATCATGACCCATCTCTGTTCACAGGACAATTTGTCCTTCATCCAATAGTTGCTGTTAAGTTATATATACACCATGTATCAAAATTCCCTAATGGACCCTATCAGGGTATGGGCAAATGTATACAAATAGCACTAAAAGCCAAAAAAGGCTAATTACCCAAACTTGACCCTGATATAAAGTATATATAAAATGTAACTTTTATTAGTGCTGATTTAAAAGAAATTTTGTGAGCCACCAAAAAAGTTAAAATTAGCTGCATCCAGTGCGTATGCTATTTGAAATCATGCACTATACAGATGGTAGCCTGCAGTGGATGTGCACTATCCCCCCAATGCTACACAAGCGACCATGTCTGTGAAATGCTAAAGTGAAACTGTGCAGAGATCACCAGTTACTTCACTGGCAATTAGACTCCCTTAAGGATAAAGCAACACCCTACACTGGTTACATATCCACTGAGGCTTTTAGCTACGCTATACTGGATGCAGACACCTAAAAACTTCTAACTACCCCCCAACATGTTTCACCAACAACATGGCTTCATCAGGGGCACGAGAAGCAATGAGGCTGGGTGTTGCCATGGAGGTATAAAAAGACCATCCAGTCAGAATGACAGCTTTGTCATCCAATAGAAAATGCAACTGCCAGACCTGTGTATTGAAAGACACATATCTGGACCTATAGTACCAAACCTAGGGGAAAGTTACCCCTTTATTTGCAAACAATACTGATTAATTATGGGAGTGTCTGAATTGACAAAAAAATAAAAATTGAAATACCCAGACACAATCGAAAACACTGGCAAGCATGCAGCAAGGATGCACTGCATATTTATACATTGTCGTAATGCCCGAGGAGAACCAGAAAGTTAAATAGATGTATAGTAAATATGCTGTAATGTTTTATTTTCATGATGACGTCACCTAATATATGTCACAGGGTATACAGACCCCCTACTAAACAGCAATATCATAATAAAATAAGTCTAAATGAACACTCATATCATCTGACCATCCTGAACACTGACAATTTCAACAGATGGCACGAAATACTCCAAAAATGTGAATGGCATTAACACATGAAAAAAAAAAAATGATACATTGTCATAGTGCCCAAGGAGGACCAGAAAATTAAACACATGTATAATAAATATGCTGTGACATTTCATTTTTACGACAACGTCACGCAATACATGTCACAGGGTAAACAAACCCCCCACTACACAGCAACATTGCATTAGAATGGAGTCCAAATGAACATCCATGCCATCTGACCATCCTGAATACTGACAATTTTAACAGATGGCACGGGACACTCCATGAACGCAAACGACACTGACATATGAGAAAAAAAATAAAATAAAGAAAGATGGCCTACAAAAAGAGGAGAAATATTGAGATCCATTAGCCAAGACAAAAGGGTGCAAATCTCATGGCTGGCAACCCCACCAAAGCTCACTTATCGTATTCAGTAATGTACCATAATTAATGGATTTTTTTTTCATGTGTTAATGCCATTCACATTTTTGGAGTATTTCATTCCATCTGTTGAAATTGTCAGTGTTCAAGATGGTCAGATGATATGAGTCTTCATTTAGACTCAATTTTATTACGATATTGCTGTTTAGTAAGGGGTCTGTATACCCTGTGTGTGACATATATTAGGTGAAGTTGTCATAAAAATAAAACATTACAGCATATTTACTATCTGTTTAACTTTCTGGTTCTCCTTGGGCATTGTGACAATGTATAAATATGCAGTGTATCCTTGCCGCATGCTTGCCAGTGTTTTCGATTGTGTCTGGGTAGTTACATATTTTTTTTTGTCAATTCAGACACTCCCATAATGAATCAGTATTGGTTGCAAATAAAGGGGTAACTTTCCACTACGTTTGGTACTATAGGTCCAGATACCTGTCTTTCAATACACAGGTCTGGCAGTTGCATTTTCTATTCGATGACAAAGCTGTCATTCTGACTGGATGGTCTTTTTATACCTCCATGGCAACACACAGCCTCATTGCTGCCCGTGCCCCTGATGAAGCCATGTTGTTGATAAAACATGTTGGGGGGTAGTTAGAAGTTTTTAGGTGTCTGCATCCAGTATAGCGTAGCTAAAAGCCTCAGTGGATATGTAACCAGTGTAGGGTGTTGCTTTATCCTTAAGGGAGTCTAATTGCCAGTGAAGTAACTGGTGATCTCTGCACAGTTTTACTTTAGCATTTCACAGACATGGTCGCTTGTGTAGCATTGGGGGGATAGTGCACGTCCCCTGCAGGCTACCATCTGTATAGTGCATGATTTCAAATAGCATACGCACTGGATGCAGCTAATTTTAACTTTTTGGTTGGCTCACAAAAGTTCTTTTAAATCAGCACTAATAAAAGTTACATTTTATATACACTTTATATCAGGGTGAAGTTTAGGTAATTAGCCTTTTTTGGCTTTTATTGCTATTGTTATATATACACAGAACAAACAAATAAAAAATAAAAAACAAAAAAACACAGAAAACAAATAACAAAATTCAATATAAAATATTAATATTTTATTTATATTTATTTATTTCACTCAAAATAATGTATTAAAACAAAACAGGAGGGGTATTAAGGACCCCCTGTGTCTATGGTTGTTATTAGTTCTATTTCACTATTATTTCTTTATTTTATTTATCAATTCTATTTATTAACCCCTAGTATGGAATATAGCCCAATTTTATCATACGAATTTTTAAATGAATAAAAAAATATTTATTATTATTTTTTATATAAATATATTTATAATTTTACCAGCTGAATGTTTTTCTATATATGGTGATTATGAATTTTAGTCATCATTATTATTATTATTATTACCATTATTAATACTTTCACGATATCAAATATGAAATATATGTAATATTTGCGTACTGAGAATGTAGCTTTGAATGGGCTATAACTTTCCTATTGGTTGGCTTTCTAGAATTAATGAAGATCGAGAACATAGCGCTATATTCTCTATCTTCGTTAACGATATCTTATTCTTGGTATCTTATTATTGTGTTTTTACGAATATATAGCACTAAATTCTAAATATTCACGAAATAGCGAAGTGCCGATATTCGTAAAAAAAAATTCACTATTCGAATATTCGCGTTCAACACTAATTCTGAACACTGGACTATTCCTGTATTCATGCTATCCTTGTGTTTGCCTCATGTCTGTGCGTCCTCTGACGTGACAGAGCTGGTTGGTGTGTGTCTAGTGTGGTACAAAAATTGTTTAAAACAGGTAACATATATGGTTTATGGCACATATACCAGTTTCGGTCACATTTTGCTGCACTTTGTTTTTCTGTCCCTCTCAACAACCAGGAAATGCCGCTCTCCCAATCACGGTTCCCATCAGTGACCCATGTCAACCAGTGATTAAGAGAGATCAGCAACGAGAGAGCAGGGGACAACCCAGGCACATTTGAATGGGGAGTGGCTGAAGTTAATATTAGCGATTAATGAATTGATTCTAAATGAATTAAAATAGTTACAAACTTCCAAAAACATTGGTCTCCAACAAATTTTTTGTCCCCTATTTTACAGTCCAGAAGAAAGAGAAGAAGGTGTTGTTAGGAATATTCATTTCTTCCCCTCTTATTGGTAGTTGGTACCCCTGGTACTAGACTTCGGTATTCAGCTTGATTTGATTCTTATCTAGCGCTAGGAGAACGGCAATCACACAATCAGGTGTTGTTTAATGCCATTCTAACTTGTTTATTGCTTCCATGAGATATATATAGTCGTAGTCCAATGACATGATGTTTAAGTTTATCCAATGATAGAGAGACACGAGTCTTAGCTACACATTTGTTATCTTATCTTTAGAGTCAAAGCTATATGTCAGCAAAACAGTTCCTCGAGAACTCTCTCACCTCCATGTTCCTGATATATTAATGTATGTAGACCTTGGACTGCAACGTAAGCATTTACAGCTACATTACAGTCCAAAGTCCACTCCACACAAGCAGCAATGCCCTGTTCACATTAAAGTATAGATGAAAACTCAAAAGCCCATACAAAATGGCTCAGTAATAGAACCCTTCAATCCCCTCTTAAAAACCATCTACATATTTCATTTTTGGTTTTTTCATTTTGTTCCTTTCAAAATATTTCTGTAAGTATTGTTGGTAATCCTCTGGAGACCCAGGGTTTCTTGAGGTACCTGAATGTATGCAGCTTGTGGTGTATCTGAGACTCGCCTACATCTCATAAATGTATTAATTAATGAGGGTATACATTGGATACAGCAACAACACATGTTTGTATAAGGTCTCGTGGACTCTGTAAATCTTTAAGGCACAATGAGCTAACATTTAGGGCCTTCACTATCCTGATTATACTATTCTGTTCAGAATAAGAGGGGCCAGGAACATCTGGATCTTGCTCCTGAGCTCCTTTAGAGACTGTGTGATTATTTGGTGCACCACATAATAAACTCATCTCCTCTGGATGATAAATACAAGTGGTAATGAGTCCGATTGGCAAGAAAACACAAAGATTAATAATCAGCAGCAGACAAACAAATCTCCCAGAATATTGTGGGGTCTTCATCTTCAGCCTGTGGCAAGGCTTCTTCTGAGCTCCCTTCTTTGTCTTTGTTGGACACCGGAGAAGAAACCTCATGGATCCTTTTTACTCTGCTAGCATGAATCCAGATCGGAGCCTCCTCTGTGAGAATCGCCATTCTAGTGACTGCTACCACCGTGGTAGGGGGTCCGAATGCCAGCTCCTTGGGATCTTTTCCTTTACGTAGTACCCTGACCACCACCGTGTTTCCAGCTTGGAAGGGGTGCGTTGGTTCCTGTGGAAGAGAGGGAAACTTACAAGCAACTTTTTCTTCAGTTTTGTGACCTATTCTTCCCTAATCTGGTCTATGTCGCCTTCCTGTACCACTAGGGGGTGGCTTGCCCAAGGAGTTGGAAAGGGCCTACCTATGAGGATTTCAACGGGTGACAGTCCTAACCTCTTATTAGGAGTCATTCTTATTTCTGCCAATATAATAGGTAGGGTTTGTTTCCATTTCTTAAAAGTACCTGCTGTGGCTTTCCTAAGTTTGTCTTTAACTGTTCGATTCATGCATTCTACAAGAAATTTTGGCTCAAAAGGGTGCATGTTTTGATGTTGTTGTGCCCTACTCTGTGAAAATGTGCTATGAAAAGTGCAGCGCTGTGCTGGGGTATACATGGTTTCCCCTCTTTGCAGACCAATCCAGTGTGTGGATTTTTCTGCAAAACAGGATAAACCCAGTCTTTTCCTTGAGTATGTGCTTTGCAATGTATAACAGCTATTTGTGAGGGAAGCTGGAGGGTGGCCAACAGATCATCTATAAGCTGGGAATGTGATATTTTCTTACCGTCAGCTGTGGTGAAACCCCTGCGTTGCCAGATTACCCCATGGTCCCACACAACCCCGTGTGCATATCTGCTGTCTGTGTATATTGTGACAGGTTTGTTTTTGTGTATTTGACATGCCCTTGTAAGTGCTATTAATTCTGCAGCTTGGGCTGATTGCACATGAACGAGTCGTGACTCAAGGATAATATCTGGCAGCATCACTACTGCATATGCTGCACAGTAGACGGTGTCGAGTGGACGTGCACATGAACCGTCTACAAACACTTCTGGTGCGTTTGGTATGGGGGTGACTGACAAGTCTAGTCTGGGGGAGGTTTCGTATTCGAGTACCTTGAGACAGTCATGTTTGTCTGGTCTGTCCCTTTTAGTATAGGTGCTGGTCCTGCCGTATGTGAGGCATATTTAATCTGTAACGATGGATCACTGAGTAAAAGGACTTCATAACCTGACAATCTTTGTGCTGACATGTGCTGCGTATGAATACCTCTGAGTAGTCCCACTACGTCATGGATAGTATGCAAGACAGTGTGGTGTCCCAGTGTAAAGGGTGTCGCTAATTCCACCATCATCGCACAGGCCGCAAGAGTACATAGACATGCCGGCATCCCTTGTACAGGGACAGGCATTACCTTTGAGAAAAAGGCACAAGGACGCAACTTTCCCCCGTGTTCTTGAGTGAGTACCCCCGCCATGGTTTTACAGTTTTGTTGTGCAGACATGTGGAATGGTAGGTTATATTCAGGGAGGCCCAATCCTGGGCTACACATCAATGAACATTTCAGAGTATCGAAAGCATTCAACATTCCTTTTGACCATCTTATTAGCTCTGGGGATTCTTCCAGAGTGGCTTGCCTCAAAATATTTCTGTAATAAGAACAGTCGGGGATCCATTGTCTAGAGTAGTTTATCATACCAAGAAAGGACAGCATTTCCTTTTTGGTGTGGGGTGACCAGACCCACAATAGACTGGATTCTCCCGGGACTGATTCTTCTTTCCCCTGTGTGAGGACAAAGCCCAAGTATTCAACCTGCTTTTTGCACCACTGCAGTTTCTTTAACGACACTTTATGACCACATTCTGACAATCATTTCAACAAGAATATACCATCATTTACACTTGCCTCCACTGACATGCTGCACAACAGTAGATTATCAACATACTGCATCAGGATGGAACCTTGGGGGGGGTGCCAGGGTTTCAAAGTGGCTTGGAGGACATTGCTGTACACAACTGGTGAATCAGCATACCCCTGTGGCATTTTACCCCAGGTCAGTTGACGTCCCTCAAAGGAAAAATCAAAATGGTACTCTTATTAAACAGACGGCTTCCGCGGGGATGGAGGAAAGGAGAGTTGTGACATCAGGAACCACAGGGGCTATGGGCACAATGAGATTGTTGATTGCCCTCAAATCCTGGACAAAGCGGGTAGTACCATCTGCCTTTGTCACAGGATTGATAGGGGTGGAGTAAGGTGAAATCACCTCCTCGAGGATTTCTTCTCAGAAATTCTTCTATCATTGGCCGTAGACCCTCAATCTTTTCCTTGGACAGTGGGTATTGCTTTTGATACACTGGTGTGGCACTGGGTTTAAGATTGGATTGATAAGGTGTGCAATCAATCTGGCCCGTGTCATAGTTGCCCTGTGACCATAGTGAAGGGTCTATGTCTCCTAGCTCAGGGTGGTCCTGTAAACTAACAAAAGTACATATAGCCGGGGTCACTATGGGCATGGTGGCTGAGTGAATACTTAGTCCGTCATTTTTTACTGTCAGCCCTAAGTACAACTTCACAAACAGGTCCCTTCCTAATAAACTTACAGGGCAGTCTGGTATGATGCTGAAAGTATGGTCCGTGATGTATTCACATCCACTGTCTCTATTGGGAGGACACTCATTTTATATGTTTTAGTTAATACCCCGTTGATTCCCATAGAGGGGTAAGACTTTCTTAAAGGTCCCTTGTACATGTCTTTGTTAAACACACTGGAGGTGGCGCCGCTGTCTACCATGAATCCTACCTTCCTTCCCGCAACTTTAAGCAAAATAATCGGTGTATCTTTCCAGTGGGTGGTGACCTGTGTGAAGCTGGGGTGACTCCCTCCGGGCCCCGTCAGTAGGGTTGTTGATGATTCCAATCAATGGGGAACCTGGGCTGAGTCTGCGTACCCTGTCTATCTGTATTCTGTCCCCTTTGTGTCATGGGCTGTTGTTTGCTGTGTGCTCCCCGATTCTGCGTGTCTCTCCTGGGTGTTGTGCACTTTCTAGCCCAATGTCCCTCCTGTCCACAGTTATAACAGCGGTTATTCATGGTTTGGAAGTCTTGGCTTCTATCATTTGATCTATGAAAGTTTCCTGCTGTCTTTCGCACATTTCTCCCTTTACAGGCTTTCTTTAAATAAGCCACTGTGCCAGATGGAGCCACAGTAGGCTTGGGGCAGTGTTTAATAATTTTATTAAGGTCATCTATGTCCAAAGCCTTTTTCATCAGTTGATTACCAACCGTCAAAAAAGGCATGGATGTCTCAGGTCCCCTTATCTCACTATCCTTTTCCACTTAACCCTTGTTCCTTAAATTATATCTCGATACAATTGGGGGTGGGGGTTGTTTACTAACTGTCTGTCCTGCTATTATGTGACTGGCTGCTATTAAATCCTGAGCGCTAAACAGTTAATTTTATGTACATATGAAGGTGGGGAAACATCTGATGTTTTTTATCATTTTCATTCTTAGTCTGTATCTCATGTAGTTTTCTATCGTCTTTTGATCTTTTTAAACCTTTGCACATGTTGGGGTCATACCAGTGAGGAGCTATCTCTAGCCATTGTTCTCCTCCTTTCTGCATATAATACATATCCCATGAAGGGTCAGGTTCAAAATATGGCCAGGCGGCAGTGTCGCCTAAGCATAGACCCTTGACCATGTCCATGTGATATATGTTATTGTCTCCTTCCCTGGGAAAGGGGTCTACCGCTTCCATTGCCTCTGTCCATCCTGCCAAATTATCTACCCATGGGTTAACAAGATAATAATTTGTAGGACTGACTCGGGCAACATATTATTTACATGTTTCTCCGGGTTCTGGTTTAGGGCATTCTGTCTTAGATTTTTGACTACTCATTATCAAAACTTATTTTCTTACAAAAAGAATTCAAAACAGTAATAGCAAAAAACAAAACAGAATGTTAGTCTTGGGACGACAGCTGTACACTTACCACCCAGCCTGTCACTTCCCCTTATATAACTATGTTAGACAAAACAACTTATCATGCAAACTTCTACAATTATCAAACTTATCATGCAAAACTTCTATAATTATCTTATTAAGAATCAAATCAAGCTGTGAAACCTTCTGTGAAATCAAGCCCTCTGAAGTACGCTTTCCTTGTTACTGGACTTTCCTGAGTTCCTAACTTGACAGTTCCCTGAACTGTGTACAACTCCCTGAGTTGTATCTTATGTGTCCCTGACACAATACTGGGTACTCCCTGAGTACCTAATCTGACAGTTCCCTGAACTGTGTACAACTCCCTGAGTTGTATCTATGTATCCCGGATACAAAAAAAAACTCTGTACTTACTCCAAGACGTGGCCAGTGCCCTCGGATCGGCCAGAGGACAAAATTGGTGTCTCTTCTCACCAGACCCGAGGATGACCTTCTCGATCCCGGACAGAGCCCCCAGATTGTTAGGAATATTCATTTCTTCCCCTCTTATTGGTAGTTGGTACCCCTGGTACTAGACTTCGGCATTCAGCTTGATTTGATTCTTATCTAGCGCTAGGAGAACGGCAATCACACAATCAGGTGTTGTTTAATGCCATTCTAACTTGTTTATTGCTTCCATGAGATATATATAGTCGTAGTCCAATGACATGATGTTTAAGTTTATCCAATGATAGAGAGACACGAGTCTTAGCTACACATTTGTTATCTTATCTTTAGAGTCAAAGCTATATGTCAGCAAAACAGTTCCTCGAGAACTCTCTCACCTCCATGTTCCTGATATATTAATGTATATAGACCTTGGACTGCAACGTAAGCATTTACAGCTACATTACAGTCCAAAGTCCACTCCACACAAGCAGCAACGCCCTGTTCACATTAAAGTATAGATGAAAACTCAAAAGCCCATACAAAATGGCTCAGTAATAGAACCCTTCAGGTGTCTTCCTACAAAAAAGGATAATCTTTGGACAGTTTTTTTTTTATTTAAAAAAAATCGAACTGTGCAGTTACCACCAGTTCCAATCCATTTACCCACAGCCTTACATGTCACTGTCACTGTGACATTACTTATTTGTCTTGCTGTTAAAGGGGTTTTGTCACTTCAGCAAATGGCATGTATTATGTAGAGGAAGTTAATACAAGGCACTTAACTAATGTATCGTGATTGTCCATATTGCCTCCTTTGCTGGCTGGATTCATTTTTCCATCGCATTATACACTGCTAGTTTCCAGGGGTTACGACCACCCTTGAGTCCAGCTGCGGTGGTCGAGCTTGCACACTATAGGAAAAAGCGCCAGTCTATGGACACTGCCAAGGTCCCGGCCACCAAAGAGGCCGCCCTTTTTCCTATAGTGAGCAAGCACGGCCACCATTGCTAGATTACAGTGTGGCCGTAACAATTGAAATAAGCAGTGTATAATGTGATAGAAAAATGAATCCAGCCAGCAAATGAAGCAATATGGACAATTACAATCCATTAGTAAGTGCCTCGTATTAACTTTTTCTACATGATAAATTTGATTTGCTGAAGTGAGACACTAAGTAAGACAACTAAGTAATGTCACAGTGACAGTGACATATAAGGCTGTAGGCAAATGGATTGGAGCTGGTGGTAACAAACAGCCAAGTATATAACATACTGGACAGGTGGATTTTTATTTTAAATGAAAAAAAACAGTCCAAAAATTATTATTATTTAAATTTCTCTACATGAAAAATGTCACTTGCTGAAGTGAGACAACCCCTTTAAAGCACTTGAAAGGGGTTGCATAGGGTCCTATAAGACCTCTGAGTATCAAACATGACTTTTCAGGCAATTGGACACTTTTCCAAATTTATTTGCTGTGAATAAAATCTGAAGGTCAATTTAACCGAGTTGGACCAGAAATGATTTTTGCCAAATTCACTCTAGTCTTTTCTAGTCAGTATGCTTTTTAATATTTTTGTATGCTGCTGTGAGCAGGTTTAAAAGTAATTTGTATTCGCTGGACAATCACTTTAATGGATTTCTTTTTTCAGCCCATAAAAAGGCATAGAG
The DNA here is from genome assembly GCA_033119425.1 of Bufotes viridis. Lineage (NCBI taxonomy): Eukaryota > Metazoa > Chordata > Amphibia > Anura > Bufonidae > Bufotes > Bufotes viridis. Next base: position 69,018,890 of record CM065591.1, read on the forward strand.
GTATAAACTTGACAGATGTTTGCCAAATCGGCACATTTTTGCCATATGTCTAACCAATAGAAGTCTTTGCATAATACATCCCAATACCTTTTTCCTGGGTCTAGACATACCTGCATTCATATGCAAAAAGCTTGTGAACTGCCTCTGCATAAAATGACTGCACAATTCTTTCAGTCCGGATCAGACAGCGAACGCAGGTGTGGGAGCAAAGCTCTGCAATTTCTGACCCATGGAAAATAAATGGCAATTGAAAAATTAGCTAATTGCATTTCTGCATAAATATTATCTAGACAGAAATACACTTTAGCTTCCTATGATCGGTAATATAAGCCTAAGTCAATTATAATACTTTCCATCACTTTAGTTAATGAACCGCTAGCGATCACTATGAATAATACAGTTATGAGGCCGGTTTCAGCAGCGCGATCATGCTTCTTATATAGGTAAAATGAAATACTTCTTCCTGGCACTTAAAGCGTGAAATAATGCTGTATGCTTCCAATTACTGATTTTAAGCCAGACATAAAAAATGGGCGCACATTGTTATATTAGGAATTGGAACACTGAAGTGTGTTCTGCAAAATTTTCATCTTGTTCAGTTATCTTGTAATTGCATTTTTTTGTGGACAATTATAATATCTGAGATAGGATAAGTAGCTAACCCAATTTACCTTGGAACTGAACCCGTGTTCAGGAAATGTTTTATTACAGTAGAAATTGATTTATGAAGTTATTATGCAAAGTCTCACGAGATTTCGCGACGTAATAACTTCGGCTCATGGAAGCCAATACATTCTAATACTGTACAGAATGCTCGCATTATTCAGACAAAGTATTATGCAAATCGACTTTGGATGTTTCATCCGAAGTCAATTTGCTCATCCCTAATATTTATCAGTGTCCCAACTTTTTTGGAATTGGGGTTGCAAGTTGTTAACATGTGTTTAAAAAATGTAAAAACTTTTTTTTTAAATGATGCAATCTGTAGTGAATGTAATCTTCTTACTGGTGACTGTATTTGTGAGTTATGGCCTCCTTTCTGAACCTCAGCTATGTCATTTGACCAGTACTCTGATATCCCACTCACACAGGACAGGAAGTCAGTTACTTTTCTATTCATTCATATGAGACTGACGTTGAGGCTGCCATAGGAATACATAGAGAAACTGGCTTCCTGTCCACACATAAGATGCTGTGTTATTTGGAAAATCAGAGTGCTGGTCACATGACACAGCTGAGGATCAGAAGGGAGGTGATAACTCACTAATACAGACACTGGTGAGAGGATTACATTCACTACAGATTACATCATGCACCTTTGTAGCAAGTCAGAAAATAAAAAAATGTTGAATTCTTCTTTAAGCTGCCAACAGGTTCACTGAAGTATCCCTGAGTATGTTACAAATATACCTATGTCTGACATATGAATGCTGTGGTTTACTCTAGTGGTCCTAGTGGTTAGCAGAGCCAAGCCGTGCCCATTATGCACCTCCCCTTACCCTTAAGTTCCCTCCCAGCTCCTCTGATGTCAAGCAGACCCTGCATTATAATCTTGTGCAGGCACAACAAGATGTCACTCATATTCTGCGATCCCTCTGCCGGCTTCATCTTCATTTAACCTACTGTGCATGTGCATTAGGCTAGATGAAGCTGAAACCAGCAGAGGTATTGCAGACCATGCAGGCACTCAAGTGACAGCGAATCTGTTGGCAGCTTAATCTGAAAAATTGTGCTGACAGGATCCCTTTAAATTATTCCAATTATTTTAATTTTTTCATTTTTTAACCCTCGCCCTTCTGCTTTTCTGTCATGCATCCTTTATCCTTTAACTATTATGTCCTCGGTTTTGGGAAACTAATCAGGGTCATAATGTATTTATGTAATTCATCCCCCTTCAACCCATAATACTAAGTAAGGACGTTTCCCCACTTCCCCCGGAATCTTACATATTGTTTTGTTTCCTCGTTCTTATCACTCCTACTAAATGACCCTAAGGCCCCATGCACACGACCGTTGTTCGGGTCCGCGTCCGAGCCGCATATTTCGCGGCTCGGCCGCGGACCCATTCATTTCAATGGGGCCGCAAAAGATGCGGACAGCACTCCGTGTCCTGTCCGCATCCGTTGCTCCGTTCCGTGCCCCCGCAAAAAAAATATAGCATGTCCTATTCTTGTCTGTTTTGCGGACAAGAATAGGCATTTCTATAATGGGCCGCAAAATGCGGAATGGAACGCAGATCAGCTTCCGTGTTTTGCGGATCCGCGATTTGCGCGCCTGCAAAACACCAACGGCCGTGTGCATGTAGCCTAATTCTAGCCTCATAACATTCACTAGTGACTCATTTACCATTTCTCAATTAGGGGCCTCCTTTTTTAACCAGTTACATAATCTGTTTTTTTTAGTAGCAAGAAACACAGTATGGATAAAAAAAACTCTCCTTTTGATTAATACTAGTGCTGAGCGAAGCAAAGCATTTGAAGTGGAATTTGGATTGAAATTTAGGAAAACTTAAATTTTCAACTAAGCCAACTTCCCTTATTCGTTGTAACGAATCGGGTTTTCCTAAAATAGCGGTTGCACTTGTTACAAAGTTAAAGTAAGAAGCCCAGGAATGTGAGATCACCCATAATGCTGTGCAGCCAGACAATCCACAGTTAGCCATCCCCTGCGATGTCACCGCCCTATAAAAGCCTCATCCCGTTCGGTCTCCGCCATGTCCCGTGAGCTGAGCATGGGGAGAGATGTGGCAAGCGCTCCTGCACTAGGGACAGTGTTGCTGCAATAATCCAGCAGCTATGTTTGATCCATCCACCATGGTGAGCCATTTGGTCTTGACTCTTAACCCTAATCATTTTAAAAGCAAAATACCACTAGAATCATAGTAGAGAGGGATCCTGGACCTTATGGAGGGATCCACATGGGATAATGGTCATCCATGTTGTCGATCCCTTAATTTTATTGCTTTGAGGAAGGTTTTCCTGCCTTAATGCTGTTTACCATCTCTGGTACCATCACACAGGAGGACAGCGACTGATGCATACATGCTCTGGCTCCCCGATCCCCACCCGGGGGAGCCAGAGCAGAACCGAATGACCACGTCATCTGAAGGATTAAAAGGACATTAGTGCTGGGTGTCTGTTCTTTAAAACAGCAGAGACCCAACAGACATGGTTCCTGCTGCACGTGCCAGCGGTCAGCATTTTTAAGTGCCTGGCCGCCGACATAAACTTACTGTCAGGAAAGGGCTAACTTCCAAGGCTTCACACTGAGATTGGTCCACCAAGTGGGAAGAGATAATTAGGCAGAGTGGCCTGGGTATACCTGATTTATAGCGATTCGTGATTAATTCATTTAGAACTAATCAAATCTCTTGGTGAACTTCTGTGAATGAGCCGAATCTAATTTTTCTAAACTTCGCTCATCTCTAATTAATATACCTATAAAATATGTATATATATATATATATATATATATATATATATATCTTGCCATGTTCTAATAATAGGCCCACAATGTGGCTTGCGGTTTATTGCATTTGGAATAAGATCTTGTATAGTACCGAAAATATCTGGATGGAATAGTACATCCGTAACAAACCAAATAAACAATCGTATACTGCATTTCCGTCCAACACTTTGACACCATTGTTTCATACACTGTTCGAACACCTTTGACTAATCTATCATTGATGACTTCTTTGGGAGTTGAAAGATTAATCTCCTTCTTCGATGCTGCTGAATGTTTGAATTCCCCTTTCACTTGTTCATTAAGTTTTAAAATTCTATACTTCTGGTTCGGGATATAGGTCATTTACCAGCCAAGAAGGTATCAAATGGAGAATTAGATTTGAGATCATCTGCTTTTCTTAACCTGCTCCTATAAAACTTATTTAATTGCTTTTACGTGAAGTAGTGTTGACTTTGTATTCCATATTTTGCTGTTAGTTTTTTCAAAACTAATAATACGCCCATCTTGGTCAATAATATGCAAAAACAAGGACTACAAGAGAGTCCAAGAATTATAGGGATGCACATCCAACCATACAACTAGTAAAATACAATTTATTGATATGAACAAAAAGGAGACACACAAAAAAACATTAAAAATTGTATACAGTTTTTAATGTTTTTTTTGTGTCTCCTTTTGTTCATATAAATAAATTGTATTTTACTAGTTGTATGGTTGGATGTGCATCCCTATAATAGTCTTCTTGGACTCTCTTGTAGTCCTTGTTTTTGCATACTGTTGTTTTCGGACTATGGATTGCACTCCACTTCATTACATGTTAGTGTGTGCCCCTGAACTCTTCTGTGCATCTTGGTCAATAATGTTCCTTGCCCATATTAATCATTTCTGTTCCCACTGTTTAATGACCGCAGGAATAATCTTCCTAGCAATGCTCAGATGTTTACTGATCTTCAATGTTTTGGATACATCATAAGGTAAAGGGCACCATTTCCTTATCATTATCCATGTCTTCTTGGTGTCAGATATTAATAACATTTTTATAGGGGCCCATTTATTTCCTATTACCATGTAGAACACCCACCAAGGAATATGGAGCAATTTGTTCTCTTTTTGTATCTCAAGTGACAAACCTGTCTCCAATTATTTTTACTCATGCACCTGGGGAGGAATAGAGGGAGAAAGCTGCATTCAGTTGAAGTGGAAAGTGGAATGTCTCAAAGGTATCTCTTGACATCAGTACCAAGACTAACTAGAGGGGTGTCTAGCAAAGTTCTGAGGCAGGTCAGTATGCAGGTCTTGATTGGATGAGCAGGCATTTCCAGACATTACCTGTGTGTCAAGCTGAAACCAGGAAGTTAAGATATTTGTAACTGCATTCCCCCGGACAACCCCATTCATTAGTCTGTGGATATTTTCCATACCCGGTCTACTTGTCGCTAAACCTTTCTGTTCTTGGTCAATTAATGTAGCCAAGATTTTTTGTAGAGAGTTCGGCTCATATTTTAAGGTCTACGTTCAGTAGAGCTATGGACCTTCGCCATTGCAGGATTCAGAATGATGGTATTGGTAGGCCAGTAGTCTGATCTTCTAGAGTTAGGGTAATTAGGAAAGATACATTAAAATTCACTGGCTATTTTTTTTTATTTTAAAGAAGGAAACATTAAATTTTTATTAAATTTTTATTAACTTAATATGGGATAGATCTTTGCATTTCTATATTAGAGCTTTTATATCTTGGACGATTTAGCATACAGAGTTAGTTCATCTTTCTTCAAAGATTATGATCTGAAGGTAGTTCATTTCTTTTTCTCTTTTCTTTTTCAGATGAGAGCCCAGAGATATAAAATGACCTCTGATAAAAGACCACACTTTTGGGTAGTTAGTACATTGTGTGGTTTTAGTGTAAAAAAATTGTAATTAATTCTCTAGCATTTTAACATGTTGAGTCTTGTCCGTGATGGTTTCATTTAAATGCCAAGACCAGGGATGAGCGAACTTCTGTTTTTAAGTTCGGCTTCCAAACTATGGTCTGTGGTAGCAGAATCCATAACAGATTTCTTAGATACGCCAAACCCGAACCCGAACCTTGTACCCAGAACATGAAAACAGAAGTTTGCTCAACACTAGCCAATACTATTCTTGCTTAGTTGAATCAGGAAAGAGTAGGTGACTTTGGGCAATTTCACATGAGAATATTCATTCCTGTAAACACGCGTGTGAAAGCAATTTTCCCTGGGTTGAATACTGCTCTAGTGGCACAAACTAATGGCATTATAATAATTTATAATGTTGTGTGTCCTGCCCAACTAATATAATTGCCTCAGTACAATTCAGTACAGCCACAGTCATACTGGAATTCACAGCCTTATAAATCAGTATAATGCAGTAAGTTCGTTTCACTAGAGAAGTGTTCATCCCTGGAAATTCTGCTGTCACACAGAGCATGTTTGAATACGCTCATGAGAAATTGCCCTTTAACAAGGTCTGCCGAAGTTTGTCTTGGCTTCTGACGACCACAAAGTGCTGCAAACATATAATCCATATGCTTAAATGAATGATGTATTGGAAAATAGAATTAGCATTTTTGTCTGGCAGGATTTTGTATTCTCTACACATCATATAAATGAAGGGGTTATAAGTGCTAATTTAAGTTTCTCTCACTTGGAATACAAACCTGCTGAATGTAGCTATCTAATTGGTTCCTATACGGAGCATATTCATTAACTCTAATGAGTGTATATTTGGTTTGCAGTATGTCTTTTCACAAATACAAGGTGCCCTTCTGCATCAGCAAAGGTAATTTATATTGAGAACAGTGCATACTTATGAAGAAGATTGCCTACACTTTTAGAGGCTAAACAAGGATGAATGCTGTGGTACCACAGAGAAAAGTGTCATTTGGATACATTTGTAATTTTGTTACTCTTAAAATGTATTTTCTGGTGTCATGATCCCATGAAAACCAAGTATGCCCCCACAGTGAGATTTCTGAAAATGTAAAAAAAATTTCTTTATTAAGAGAAAGAATTTTAATAAAAAAAAAAAACATGCTCCACTTTACTTACTTTACATAACTTTTGTATTGGAAAAACTGGAATGCATGCTTTAGAAATATGGCCCTCATTTTAGTTACCATATTTCTCAATGTGTTTATCAAACACCCAGCATAAATAGATTCAATCTCTCCCACACTGTTCTAAAGCCTCTGCTTCCCCTCACATAATATATTACAAAGCTGTTTGCCTTCAGTGACCGCTAGGGCAGCTTAGTGCATAGAAATGTATACAGTGACTGTTGCACTTAAAGGGGTTTAACTTCAGCAAGTGGCATTTATCATGTAAAGAAAGTTAATACAAGCCATCAGAGGTGGTCGTGCTTGCACACTATAAGAAAAAGCATCGGCCTCTCTGGTGGCCGGGACCATGAGAGCTCACATAGGCTGGTGCTTTTTCCTGTTGTGTGCAAGCACAACCACCACTGCTGGATTGCAGGGTGGTTGTAACCCTGGAAATGAGCAGTGTATAATGTGAGGGGAAATTTAATCCAGCCAGCAAATGAAGCAATATGGACAATCACAATTCATTAGTAAGAGTCTTGAATTAACTTTATCTATATAATAAATCATATTTGCTGAAGGGAGACAACCCCTTTAATAGAAGCTGTAGAATATCTATATATTGAGTTCTCTCTATTAATGTCTGCAGGAAATTGTCATGAATCCATGTAGGGAACAGGAGAAGCAGTTCAGTACCAAGCCCCATCTCCCAGGCTCCATAGCAGTCCCATGTTATGCCTCCATGGTAGTTATCTCCCCTCAAGCTTTCCTGAGAAGTGAATGGATGTCACCTCTTTTGTTAAGAGAAATGAAGCCCTTAATATTTTAAGATGTTATATATGTATATGTAACTAAAACTAAATTGAAGAAGATGTTAAACACCCTTAAAAATGAAGTTATGCCATATGTAAAGGGGTTTTCCATTACTTATACTTTGATTTTGGTGGCCTATCCGTAGGATAGGTTATCAATATCTGATTGGCAAGGATTCAACTGGCACCCCATCAATCAGCTTTTTTCAGTTGCTCAGGTGCCAGAAATAGGCAGGTGAACTACACAGCTCCATCCACTGTTTAGTGGACAGTGCTGGTTACTACAATGCTGCAGTAACCAGCGCTATCTAGCAAACAGTTGATATGTTCAGTGCGTTTGGAACCACTGTGACAACCAACCAGTTTGACATTAGGCTAAACCTAAGGTATTTTCCTGGAAATCCCCTGGTATTCATCCTTTAACCCCTATGCAGAAATCTGGACTTTGCTGCAGGGGAGCCACCAGGCTGCTACATCCTGGAGTTGTGGTTGGCAGATGACCCATAGGGGTCAGAGAGGCCAGTGCTTAGCACCGAGGGATCAGGTGAAACTTGCAGGGCCACCATCAGGGGGGTACAGCCCATACCCCAGTAAGTGGCCTGGACCCTGGGGGGGCCTGGCCAGTCCCGAGCCTAATTATTATTTTTTTTTTATTGTGGCCACCGGCCCTGGGGCCCTGTGCTCCTCCCCCTCTTCCTTCCGCAGCCCATCCCTTACCTCCCCGGCCCTCCCGCCAGTCAGCTGATCGATGGGTCAGGCAGGCTTTCCACTGCGCGTCCTGTGCAGCGCAGCCTCTCAGCCTGCTCTCGGCGATCTGCCTCGGTCATTGCCGCAGTGACCGAAGGAGATTGCAGAGCGCAGGCTGAGGCTGCACAGGACAAGGCGTGTAAAAGCCTGATGGCTGCACTGGAGACTGGATTTAAGGAAAGGGTACCTCCAGGCGGTGCTGGGGAGCGAGCTGGCCGGGATCAGCGACACAAGTACGGGAGGGGGGGTAATAATAGAGGCCTGTCTGGGCCAAAATTAACTTGTGTGGGGGCAAATTACTTAGTGAGGGGTCAGTGTGGCGGGCAAACTACATGGAGGGCCACGTGGGGGCAAAATTACTTAGTGTGGGGGCAAATTACTTAGTGGTCGCAAATTACATAATGCAGGGCTGTCTGGGGCAAAATTAACTTGTATGGAGGCAAAATTAACTTGGGGGGGCAATTACTCAGTGGGGGGCAGTGTGGCGGGCAAACTACATAATGGAGGGCTGTGTGGGAGACGTCCCTGGATGTAAAAAGTATGGGCGCGATATATGGGTGGGGCTGTGTGTGGGTGTGGCTTAAGGGTGGATGGGGACACAGGGGCCCCATGATCTCCTATTCCTGGGGGAAGTGCCCCTCCAAAGACCAGGCTCTGGATCCGCCACTGGGGGGGTGTCAAGGGGAGGGGGCAGGCCTTGAGTTGTGTAACGGGGCCCCAAAATTTCTGATGGCAGCCCTGGAAACTTGTAGTCTTTAATAAGGTTGAGGTCAGGGCAGGCAGAGTTTGTCTGAATCCATGAAACAGATCTGATGCCAGGGCAAGCAGCAGTGGGTTAATACCATAATTAGGCACAAGTCTGTTCAGGCACTGGAGGGCCAGGAATCCGGCATAAATCGGTACATGGGCAGACAATTAGATGCAGCATACCTTTGCAGGAACTAGCAGATTTTCTGAACCTATTGCACAGACAGAGAATGAGACAAACAGCACAGCATATAATGCAGAAGCTGGGTAGTAACACATTAGAAACAGCCTAATAGCTACACACAGAACCAAAGTTAATAATGCAGAATGAGGTGAGGTTCGATGGAAAATATCCCCCAACAGACACACCGGAGACTGGCGCCTGAGCCGGTTCCAGAGCTCTGGAATTGCGGTAGACGTAAGTTAAGTACATCAATGACTGTGCCTCCCTGAAGTAGCATGACAGTGGTGGGCACTGGACTCAACCGTGACAACAGTGGATGGAGCTGTATAGTTCTGGCCCCTGTTTACTTCACCGGAGCTACTGCAGAACATCTGAATGGTGTTGGTACTTTGAGTCTCACCCTTGCCAATCAGATATTGATGACCTATCCTAAATACAGGCCATCAATATAAAGGTCCTGAAAACAACTTTAAATGAAATAGGTGGTAAAGGGTGTGTGTGTGTGTGTGTGTGTGTGTGTGTGGGGGGGGGGTTGTTAACAAAAACAATACAAATAATGCGCTATCTATTGTAACTGGTTTAATAACTATGATTTTTTTGTGAAAGTAGAGAAAGTTAGGCTTTGCACTATTAGGCTGGAAATTGTGGTAGGGACCTGCAGACCTCTGGTCCCACTCATAATCTATTACACTGCTGCAGAGAGAAATAGGGAAATGTGGGCTTGTGTCCAGATTAAACTATTTAATGGTAGCTCATCCTGGTGAAAAATATATTCATCTTCTATTACCACAGAGGTAGATTGTAGGGTGTCAGAACTAGAGTAATCAGTATCCCATTTATTGTTTTAGTAATTCCAGTACTGAAGACAAACAGCCATTTGTATAGCAGTTTATTTTCCTGAAGCTTCTCCTGTAAAGGCTTTAAATGATGAATCTTGTTCAGAGAGAAAGCTATTATGCAGGTAAATATGGATAGCGCTCAAAGGTTTCTCTCAATGACTATTCCCATAGCCCTGAGGTTTCCCAAAACGGTTGAGAATATTTGCCTTCAGTCTGAAATTCTTATTTCTACTCTGATTTTTCTGATCTTCAATCAAGAGCAAATAACGGTTCAAAAGGTCTCTTTGTTGCTGCAGTTTGTTTTTTAGAATGTAAATATTGTCTGATCTCGCGCCATTTCCAGACTCTCTTCTAAGATCTGGCAAGTCAACTGTTGGTAAGACTTACAGTATTGGCAGTGAGAAATTAATCGACAGAACCACCGCCATAAAACTGCACAAATATCATTGGGAGCTGTTCACACAGTGCAGTCTGACAATGTAAAGCAAGAACATAGCCCGGTCCCAACAAGGAAATAGTAGTCAAACAGATTGAAGATTAGGCATTGCAGAAAAGTAATGGCAAAACAGCGGCTTAATAGCAAATTATACTATGTAGCCAGCCAATAAATGTAAAAATAAGCAGTCGCTAAATATATGTAGTCCTCTATATGTACAGTAGTACCAAAAGTCAGAGCCAATTGCACCTCACTGAAATGAAACAACAGATATAACTGAAGATATATATAAACTATGCTCTGCCACCCTAGCATGCGCTACCACAGATAATAAGGACCATAAGGGACGCTCAGATGAAGATGAACAGCAGCCTTCAGGCTGCCTTTACTTGCATGTTCTCCATTCAGGGCAACATAAGCCAGTGCTCTAGTCAGCCATGTGGTGGATAGGAGGATGCGATGTTCACAAAAACTTAAAGACTACCAAAAGGAAGTGCCACCCCTCAGTCTGGCATCAGGGAGATCTCAATCTTTTAGATGCAGTGTATTGGAAAAGATGGGAACTATAGAAAGTACATAGTACCGCCCCCAGTGTGAGAGATATAGCAACATGTGCAGCCAAAAATATTTCCTGTTGACAGATACATAATGATTGCCATGATGCTTTTTCTCAATATGCAAATTAGGCCTTTGGTGCAATCAGGGCGTCTCAGTTGCTCTTGTTGTACCGAAGCTCCACTCCTTTCTGTGGCTAGAAACTCCCTGGCTGCTTTGATTGACAGGCAGTGGTAAAGCATCGAAGGGGGTTTGACCACAGAAAGGATTGGAGTTTTTGTGCAGCAAGAGCAATGGTGACGCCCTCTTTGCACCAATGGCCTAATGTGCATATTAGGAAAAATAATTATACCTTAGGAATGGAGCATGGGATCAATAATAGGACCACAGCTGTGTGTCTATGCAGATTGATAGGGAGGTTGCTGGTTACATATTCTCTTTAATATGAAGAACTTGCAGGAACTCTGAGTACCCGCCGTGCCTCTTTCTTTGCTCCTACTCATCTATAGAGCTTTAATATAATAGTGTAGACACCTTATTCACTGTTTTACTCTATGTTTATCTTTATTATTATGAGTTTAAGGGCTCAACGTATTTTCTTTCCATGTCCGTTCTGTTTTTTTTTTGGGGGGGACAGTATGTGGAACCATGCATTTCAAGTTACTCCATGTGCATTCCATTTCCGTATGTCCGTATTTCCGTTCTGCAAAAAATAGAACATGTCCTATTGTCCGCATTACTGACACGGATAGGACTGTTTTATTAGGGGCCAGATGTTCAGTTCCACAAAATACGGAATGCGCATGGACGTCATCTTTATTTTTTGTGGATCAGTTTTTTGTGAACCGCAAAATCCATACGGTTGTGTGCATGAGCCCTTAGGGTTAGGATTCACCCGCCGGAACAGCCTGCCGGAGAAGCGGGCCGCTAGTGTAAAAGTAGCCTTACATGTAAAACCAACATATACAAGGATAAAGGACATTCATTTGGGAGTGAAGGTGAAAACCACATTCAGTGAAATGGATGATAATTTCTAGTACTGTATTTGTAAGCTACCTACACTAAAAAATATATAACATACAATAAGTGGCATGATCAAGCACTTAACTTTCTAAGATTATATTTATTCTGAGGAAATTCTCTATAATAATTTCCTATTTCAAATAAACTCCAATGAAAGCAAAGTGTGAATTGAAATACAACCTTTCATGCAATTCAAAGCATGTGATAATCAAAATTATAAAAAAGGAAACTGTCTGATTATGTTGTAAGGTTAGTTAAATAGGTAGTGCATTTTGTAAATGTTGCAGGTTGGCGTCAAAGTATAAAGCTGTATTACATAGGCACTTTAAAAAAACAAAGTCTATATTTATAGCACAATAATTTATATTCTAATTTTTCATTTATTTTTTTCAGATTGAATCTCGCAAACGGCTTGCAAAAACAGTCTTGGTCTTTGTTGGACTTTTCGCCTTCTGCTGGCTTCCCAACCATGTCATTTATTTATATCGTTCTTACCATTATTCAGAAGTGGACACTTCCGTCTTGCACTACATAACCAGCATCTGTGCTCGTGTGTTGGCTTTTACCAATTCTTGCGTTAACCCGTTTGCTTTGTACTTGCTAAGCAAGAGTTTTAGGAAACAGTTCAACAACCAGTTGTTCTGCTGCAAGCCAAGACTCATTGTGAGGTCTCAGAGCACGGGACGAAGCACCACCAGAATGACCTCGCTAAAAAGCACCAACCATTCCATAGCCAGCTTCAGTCTGATCAATGGCAAGCACATCTGCCATGAAGGTTGTGTATAAAGGTGCCACCTGGACATTTGTAAATGTGTTCCTTGAAAAGGGTTGTTAACCAGTATCTGTAAATAGTACAAGTGTTACTGTGGAAGGCCGAATGTTACTACTGGTAAAGTCAACTTATCATGGCCCAGCAACAATGTTTCAGGAATTTGGATTAAAAAAATTTTTTTTTTATAGATCTGCCATTTGTATGCGAGATGCATTAGCAAAAATATACTCTGTTCTCTTAATTAAAGAGTATCAGTCAGCCTTCTGGACATACCTATGCTAGTGAAATGGCATTCTCCATGATATAACAAGTCTGGACTCTGGAGCATCTTTTCTTAAAACTCTGTGTTATACAGTTCCTTGGTTAATCCTCCTAGAGTATTACAAATCAATTAAAAGTTGGGTTCTACCAGTCGGAGAAATGTCCCTACATACTATGACCCTGTCCAGCCAGAGCTGAAAGTACTAAATTAGATTGTGTAGGGTTCTCCCCTGAGACATGGGTAATGGTAATGCTTTATTGTTAATCTAGTTATAAATAAACAGGAGGAATAACAAAGGAACAAAACAGTGCAGATTTGTAAAAAAAAAATATAGCATTGCCTAATGGGGAATGCAATTATTTACTAAATAATAAAGGTTGCAGCTACCTGTACACACTTTTGCTGATTGAAAGCATATTTCATATATTCTTTCCTTACAGATATGTATGTACGGAGTCAAGGTCCTTTTTTATTATGTTCCCTGAAAACATTGGCTGGGCCATCATAGGTTGGCTATCTGTTGTATAAAGTCCTATTACCCATGCTGCTAATAAGTCAAGAGGAGAAACTATATATCTACGAATAAGTTATTACAAAAGTGCAAGGGGAACGGGTGAATCCTCTTTTTGCTATATTTTGTCCTCTAAGCCCTTGCTTAAAACCTTCAGGTTACCATGATGTGGACATTCAAGATTTAGACTTTTCCAGGAATACCAAGGAAGTTGGAAGAGCCTACAGAGATATTGGACTTTTTTCATTGCCTCTTCCCTCTTCCAAAATATTATTACTCAGAGGGTTGAAATGGACAATATACTAAACTTTCCTAGAGATGGATTACTTTCCTTTCCATGTATATAACAATTTCCAGTTATTACACATTAATTATTAAGTATTTATTTTCTGAATATAGTTACTAAGTTATACAGAGTGTTGTTTACTGGCACTAAAGCCATTGTTTGAACTCTAGCTTGAGAAATGAAATAAGAATGAATGTGAAATTAAACAGGAAGCAATGTACTAAACATAGGCAGGTATAACATAAGCACAAAAGCCATATAATGATTGTGTAAGGATAATATGCATGAATGCCATATATTCGTAATACAGGCTGGATTTCCACACTCAGTTTTTTTTAATGCAATTTCTGATGTCAATCCCAGGAGTGGATCGTCAATGGAAGATGCATATGAAGGAAATCTTCAAGGAGTAATTTACTAAACACCAGCGTTTTACAACTGTCAGAAGTTCTGACCAATTTATTAAGCCTCTTAACAAATTTGTCGCATCTTCTGCTGTCTGTGCACCAGAACGGAAATCTACTCCAGCCAGGAACTGGAGTCGATTTCTGGTGAAATGTGCACCGGTTTCTGGTACATATGTTGCTAAGTACGGTAAGTTGGGTTGTGGAGCCTTCTCCTGCCAACAGCTCACCTACTTTTTGGAAAAGTGGCGAGGGTTTTTGAAATAGCTAAAAAGTCACAAATTGTATTGCAAAACTGCACTTTAGTTTTGAATCCCTTCTGGCTTTGGCTTTAAAAAACTACTTTTAAAAACCTGAATGTGGAGATGCAGCCTCATTGTGTCTTGGAAATACTTTATTAACCAAGGAGTAATTAAAAAATACCTAAAAAATTGGGTCTAAAAAATTATCAAACTAAAATATTTTTAAAAAGCAGCAGAAATCCTTTGCACCTACCTTAGTGATTGGTAAACTCAGAAAACCAGCACGCATTGGAAGAAGAGGTCATGCTGGGACACCTGAACTGTAATGATCAGAAGGAGTACCTTCTGCCTTACTACATTGCTTCGACCTAACACAATATTATTACTTTTTTTTTTAAAGAAAACTTGTAAATGAAATAATTCCTACAAGAACTTCATGGGACCTTAACAAATGTAGTAAATATTTTGGATAAAATGTTGCCTTCCTGTTGCTAAAAAGAGCAAACAAATCTAGTTTGTTAATATATGTACGCTATTCAGGATGAAGAAAAGTTATGGTGAAATAAATCGATTAACTCTTCAGGATCTGGTGACATTACCTGTACATGTGGCACAAAAGACAGAATATTTACTGTATGGACATCATAAGTAATGTTGAGCGCGAATATTTGAATAGCAAATTTATTTTACGAATATCGGCACTTCACTAATTAGCGAATATTTAGAATATAGTGCTATATATTTGTAAAAATGAATATTCTTTTTTTTTTTTCTTTATCTGGACCCAAGAATAGGATACCGTTAACGAAGATAAAGAATATAGTGCTATGTTCTCTATCTTTGTTAATTCTAGCAAGCCAACCAATAGAAAAGCTATAGCCCCTTCAAAGTTTCAGTCGCAGTACGCGAATATTACATTACACTTTGAACGGGCTATAACTTTCCTATTGGTTGGCTTGCTAGAATTAATGAAGATGGAGAATATAGCGCTATATTCGTATTCGTTATCTTCGCTAATTCTAGCAAGCCAAGTAAACTTGCCTATACACAGCTCTAAGTTGGATGCGCAATGCGAGAATATTAAGTAATATTATTACTTTACTATTGTTTAGCTGGGTAGAATTAACGAATATGACGAATATGAATATAGCGCTATATTCTCTATATTCGCTAATTCTAGCAAGCCAACCCAATAGCAAAGTTGACTGTACCCAGCTCTAAGTTGGATGCGCAATGCGAAAATATTACTTTGCCTATTTTGAGCAATTAGGCCCATATACAGTGTTACGTGGAATGAAGACATGCATCATTTAATCTTGTTCTCTGACATTAAGGTATAACTCCTATTTCTTTATTTTTTTTTGTTAAATATGTAGGGCAAATGATAATGAACATTTTTGTCAATATACTTTATTGATTTTGCACTTTTTAATGAAAAACCAATACTGAAGTTTTCCCTAATCCATCTTCACAGCAAAGTGAAGACGTACCTCACTCACTGCGTAGCTCTCACCTGCCTCCTCATATATAGCTAAAGCTGACCATAAATAATACTGTCTGTGCGATCTGTATGTCTGGCGCGTTCGCTAACTAACTGCCAGGATATGCAGGAGAGCTGGCTGCTGGTAGTGTACCATTGTCAGACATTGCAGTATGTACATATACTGTATGTAGTATTCATGGCCATCTATAGGGAACCTTTGAGGGGGGTAGTGAGGCAGCACAATGAGTAAGGAACGCCTCTACTCTTCAGTAGTGCGCCGAACAGTGAAGATGGGCAACTCACTGCCAAAAAACTAATTCAGGGTCAGTTTTTTCATTAAAAGTGCAAAATCAATAAATAAAGTATAATGAAAAAATGTTCACTTGTAGCCCTACACATTTAACAAGAAAAAGAAATGTCAGTTTGGCAAAGGATTAAAGATGTATGGCTAAACAAACCTAAAGGGTTGTAACAAAATTGGCTACTTTCACCAACCTTGGGTAGTGATAAACATGTGCATCAGCTACAAGGTAGATTGAAGTGAACCAGAATGATCCTATTGAGCTAATTACATGTTCACACTGGTCATGCTGCCTTGTTTCCTAAGCTGATTTCAGTTCATAATAATTTTTCATTGTGGAAAAACAACTTATAAAATGTACCTGATGTCATCAATATGGTCTTTGTGGAGTCACTGGGGCATGTCAATGGCAGAGCCTAGTCACTGACTACAGCCAGCAATCCTGCTCGCCTTGCTGCTACAGCCGCCCCTTCCATCCTGCAAATTAGTGTCTGCCCCTGCCAAATCTTGCACAGGAGCAGACACACAACATTGGCGGCTGGGAACCAGATATGCGCAGTGAGTGTTTTAAGCCAAGGTGTATACACCTCTGCACACTGTGCATATTTGATTCCCAGACTCCTTCAGTCCCATATGTTTTAGTATTGTCACCGAATCCTGTTAAGTTGATAGGCTTTAAAGGCTATGTACACCTTTGGGGAATTTTTTTAATGATTGCATTATATTCATTTTAAGCTCAAAATTTTCGATTGTTTTTTATAATAAAATTTTGAACCCGGGTCTCTCTGCAGCCTTGAGTTTTCTGGTAGCAGGATCTGAATTTTCAGTCTGTTCCATCAGGCAGCTCAGCTGAAGGCTCCTTATCTGTGATCTGTCACCTTAACACTCATTATAGCTCAGTTATTATCTTATTGATAAGAAAAAAGTGTTTATGACATTTTAGTAATTTGGACATAAGGTTTATTAGTACCATTCACACAGCTAGACAAACAGTTAACCCTTTGTGACAGAACGGGTCAATATTTTTAATGAAGAATAATTGAAAAAATTATATTTAGCCCAAAATGAGTAAAATGCATCATCATAAAAGAAAATGCCCCTGAAGGTATACATAGCCTTTGAGTCCTCAAATCTGGCTCAGCCACTACAAGCTCTTGATAAAGGGTTCAACTTGTTGTTACTATTTGTGACTTGTAAAATCGACTCATTTTTACAGGAGATGTAAAGACAACAATATTTTATTCACAACTGGCCTATGTATGCCCTGCATGCATGCTGCAGGATTTCTAATATTGGTATTTCAATGATTGCAATTAAAAGAAATTGGTGTTTTTAGCTTATCATTTATCAGTTATGTAGAAAATACACTTGTAATGTGAAACAATCCAATAAAGCAGTCAATTGCCACAAATGCCAAGTTGTAGCTGAACTTCTAATAAACATCTTCTTCTTCTTCTTGACTACGAGAATTAATCTTTTCATATGGCAATTGGACATATACTAGATATATGCTGGAATTGAATAACTGTTTAGCAGGCAGAATATACAATACAAATGCAATATACAATTCACTCTTCCAACCTTTACTCAGTGCTGCATTTATATAAAAAAGGACTTCATATAAAATGGTATATATGCTTGCAAATATGTCACACGTACAGTAGCGATAATGTCCGCAGCATTTACGGACAAACTACACTGGATGTCACAGATATTTTTAGTATGCACACACGTTACACAGGAGATGTAGCACAGATAATTTCACTGTCCGTAGCGTCTACGGAAAAAGCACACTGTGTCACAGATATTTTTAGTATGCGCACACGTTAAACAGGAGATGTAGTGCAGGTAATGTCACTGTCCGCAGAATCTACAGAAAAAGTACACTGGATGTCACAGATATTTATAGGATGCGCAAGTGTTATACAGGAGATGTAGCTGAGGTAATGTCATTGTCCGCAGCGGACACCATCTACGGAAAAAGTACGCTGGATGTCACATATATTTTTAGGCTTTACACACGTTACACAGGAGATGTAGCGTAGATAATGTCGCTGTCTGCAGCGGCCAAACAATTGCATGCTATTTAGCGCAGGTTGCGCTAAAAATATATTTTGCTTCCAGATACAACAAAAGTCCTTAAAAGGACTTTTGGGTCTCTACAATTGGATGCAATTTAGCGCAGGTTGCGCTAAAATTATATATTGCTGCCAGACACAACAATAGGACTTTTGGGTTTCTAACACCAACCCTGCCTAACAAAAAAATAAAATTCTAATTTGTACACTATCTGTCCCTTCTACAGCACAGCTGTACATAGGATACCGTCTCCTGTACTGTTCACATGATGGTGACATCATCACATGTCTTTCAGCTCCTATGCATTTGTGTTGTTGCAGAGTACCAAAGCTACTCCAAGGTGTTATGGGCTTATTGAGACCAGGCATCCAAAAATGATGCCTCAACGTCAGCAGATCCATACCAATGGTTATACATACACATAATGTATTAATAGAAGGAGTGGTTTGTTCTGCACAAACGTCCAAAAATGATACTTTAAAGAGGACCTTTCACTGGTCCACAGTTTATTAGGCAAAGGTATGTACATGGAGAGCGGCACCCAGGGATGTCCCTGCACTTACTTGTATCACTGGGTGCTGTTCCGTTCGTCCTCTGTAGCCCCCGGTACCGGTATCGGTATCGTCTCCTTCTCCCAGGGCTGGAGCGCTGGCCAATCGCAGCGCTCAGCTCATATCCTGAATATGGGATATAAGGGATACAAGTAAGTGCAGGGTCATCCCTGGGTGCCGCTCTCCATGTACATACCTTTGGCTAATAAACTGTGGACCAGTGAAAGGTCCTCTTTAACAAGGACAGAATGCCTGCCTGAATCTATACATGGAAAGTTAATTGTGAGAAAGAAAGAGTGGCTTGTTCAGCACAAGTATCCAAAAATTATGCTTTAACAGGGGCAGAATTCCTGTTAGTATTTTTCACATGCACATGTGTTGTCAGAAAAAAAACCTGTGGATTGTCCTGAACAAACCTTGAAAAATTCTCCCTTTTAATTGGGAGCAACAGCAGTGCAGTCTGGATATGGAAAGGGTAAGGTGTTTAGGAGTAATAGTAGCATGTAGCTGAAATAGTAGTGGCAGCAGTAGCAGCACAGCATGGACCAGAAAAGGCAGTAGATGTGTGTGTGGTTGTTTAAGGGTAGTCGTAGTAGTAGTGGTGACTGTGTAGCAGTAATGGTATTGGCAGTAGTGCTGCAGTGGTTGGGTTTGGGGTGGGCCCAATGCTATGATGGGTCCCCTGGACACAGTCAAGGTGTCACCATGTGTTGCTGCTGTCTGGAAGGGATGGTAAGGCATGGTTAACCCTAGTGGGAAATAAGGCCAGGGTCTGCAGTAAATCAGTGCACTTCTTTACGGGAAGAACTCAAATTCAAAACAATGCAGACAAGGCACTGGGTTTGCTTCTCTAGTCTTCTTACAGGCAGAAGAAGTTTTGTTGAGAAAAGTCCTGAGCCAGCTGTCCCTCTCTCTCAGAAGGCTGGCACCCTGGCCAAAGGCTGGTGGCCGAGGGTCTGTGGCTCAGTCATTTGGCTGGCTCCCTGGTCAACAGCCTGGTAACCCTGGGTCTGTGGCTCAGCATCCCTTTCTTAGCATCTTCTTCTCATCACTCATGCAGTCTCTCCTACTAAGAATTGTTCCCCATCTACGCATAACTAAGAGCTTGAATTGCTCTTGTTATGTATAGTTTCTAGCTGAACTAGAAACCTTTCGTGGGAGGGGTGGAGTGGAGAAGCACAGCCTAACAGAAACATTGTTACAATTTCTGTCATAGAGCATCAATGCAGGTCTATGGGAATGATTAAGCAGTTTTTCCAGACATCAACTAGTCGTCAGACATAAATAAAAGAGCTAAACCAGACAGTCAGAAGGTCAGTGTGTCTATTTTTATTTCCTCTAAAACTTTGCAAAAGTAGAAAGTCATGAAGTCTCTCTATATTAGCTCGCTGTGCATTAACCCTTTCCACAGTGCAGTGCATCTAATTTCAGTTCAAATGAACAGGATATATTACAATAAAGATATACATGCATTTCAACAATATCAAACAGTATATTTACACAACATTATCAATCACAGTGCAATTAAACCCTTCAAAGTGTAATAAAGTAGGGAGTTGATGGATTTACATATTAGCAATAAGGGAAAATGTCCACAGATGTCCATAGTCCAAAGAAATCATGCTCCAGGGCATTACAGGGGTAATGGAAGTTACAATGGGGGATTAGCAGCAGTGAAGAGCCGCTGAAATGGTGGAGACAGCAGCAGCCATGTGGTATAGAACATGATGGTAGGCAGGCCAACAATGGCAGTGGCGTGATGGCAGCAGTGGCAATATAGTACAAAATATGATCTGAGGCAGGTAGAGAGTGGCAGTGGCATGATGGCAGCAGCCATACAGTACAGAACATACAGAGCATAATAGTAAGCAGGCAGACAGACAGTGGCAGGGCCATGATGGGGCACTGTTAACAAGGGCAAATCTATTCATCTGCCTCGGGTGTAAAAATCCTTATGGATCCATGCCTTGTTCATTTTGACAAAAGTGAAGTACACTGCAACAGGACAGCTTTGTCCTTTTGGGTGTCATGATGCTACCTGCCATGCTGAAAACACTCCCTGAGATTACACTGGAGGTTGGACAAAACAGAACAAATACAGTTGTACAGACTTAGCAAACTGGACCAGGTCGGGTAACTGTTCCAATCTGCCTCCCCAGAAGTCCATGAGGTAAGGGAAAAGGGTATGTGCCATTTGAAAACAAGAACATTTTAAATAGAGTTGAGCGAGCATGCTCGGCTGAACACCAGGTCAGCTCGAGCATCGCTATGCTCGTCACATCGCAGAGTTCTGCCGAACACCTGCGTGTGCTCCAGCACAATGCTCGAGTCAGTGTATTTAAATATAATTTAGCATCTATTTCTATGCAGAAGATCGCTCTACAGTGGAGGAATCCCTCAGTGCAAGTCTGCGGCTTAGGAGTCCCTGCTCTGACTCCATATACAGTATAGCTATGTCCATATATGGAGTCAGTGCTTGGGGACACCCCAGTGTATTTAAATCTAATTTAGCCTGTATTTCAGAAAAGCTTTTGCTGGGATTCAAATTCAGGGAACCCAGGACCTTCTGTACTACAGGCAAGGCACTTAACCGCTCAGCTATCATAGCTATATTGCCAGTTGCTTTAAATAAATAAATTAAAAAAAAGACTTCATCTGTATAGGAATACTTACTAGTAGTGACCCCCCCCCCCCCCCTAGTATTCCTACACAGTAGAAGACTCCTAAGCCAAACTAGAGTCCTGACACCCTGCCCTCTTCCGAGCAGGGGATGCCTGGGGTTCTCCCATTGACTTCCATTGTGCTTGGTAGAGCACATGAGCATCCTGATGTGTTCGGCCAGAGCACAAGACACAAGCACTTTGGTGCTCGATCAACACTAATTTTAAACCGCTATTTACAACCCAAAAAAATTACAGCGGGGCAGAAGTACGTATATCATACAGCAGAATTAAAGCTTGGTAAAGGCGCAGAATTGCACCACTATGGATACCTGGCCAAAACGCTCTGTGATGGGATTAGACAAAAGCTGTAGCCAAATATTACATTTTACTGAACAATTATGTTTTGGTAAAGGTGTTGAACTGCGCCATTACGGATGCCTGGCCAGAAATCTCAGTGAAATAGCAGAAACTGTGATTAAATGTTCAATGTTACAGAAGAATTCCATTTTGGTAAAGGCATGAAACTGTGCCATATTTACCACAACTAAGTGGTACAGCAGCAACTGCACAGCCAGCATCATGGCTAGGTGGAAGTTCAGCTTACACACAGGCTAATTGCTAGTTGAGAATAGTTTTCTCATGGCTGCGCATTCTGTTATGTATGTCTCATAATTGAGCGGAGGACAAAGTAACTGAGAAGTCAAATCAGGAGAAGAATCAGGTGATGACTAAATGGAAACTGTATTGTTTGAGGATGCGGGTTGGCTGTCACAAAAAAGACTGGGAGAAGGTGAACAGATTTGCACCCACAGCATTAACGGCATTACCAGTTCTCCAGCTCACAATATATACACTTCACAAAGGTCTTTACGACCGCAAACCCTTTTAGGGCGTCCTGACTAGTATTATTAAAACGTAACTTTTATTTATAAACTACAAAAACGACATAAGAAAAGAAAAATTGTTTTAAAACTATCAGGGCATCAGGGGATAATGTAGTTATTTTTCACTTGTTATCCACCTTAATCCAGTCGCCCACTTATGGGGTATACTAGATTCGGCACTATGGGTTATTGATCTCAATACATATTATTAATGACTTTATTCAGGTAGCTCATTTGGGCCATTCCAAATAGGTTGGGTGTATGCAGCAGTTGGTACACTTCCTTTTGTGTATTAAACAGTGTGTAACTACTGCTTAGCTCCTTGCAACACAGTGTGAATTACTGACACTGTGTTGCAAGGAGCTAAGCAGTAGTTACACACTGTTTAATACACAAAAGGAAGTGTACCAACTGCTGCATACACCCAACCTATTTGGAATGGCCCAAATGAGCTACCTGAATAAAGTCATTAATAATATGTATTGAGATCAATAACCCATAGTGCCGAATCTAGTATACCCCATAAGTGGGTGACTGGATTAAGGTGGATAACAAGTGAAAAATAACTACATTATCCCCTGATGCCCTGATAGTTTTAAAACAATTTTTCTTTTCTTATGTCGTTTTTGTAGTTTATAAATAAAAGTTACGTTTTAATAATACTAGTCAGGACGCCCTAAAAGGGTTTGCGGTCGTAAAGACCTTTGTGAAGTGTATATATTGACACCCTGAGGTGTCCTGAGAGGGCCTATTTGTGTTTGTTATTGAATCAAAGCGGGGATTAAAGTCCCCAATTAATTTTGGCCTAAATTTGACACTGTAGACAGAACTGACTTAGACCTGTCTGTAATGGCAGGTGTTCTGTCCAATGGACTAAACAAAGATAGCTTTCGGATTGAAGCAAGTCAAGTCTTCTCCAATCAGGCGATCCCCTTAAATGATATAGATATCCAAACAGCCTTCAGAAATTTGAATAGAACATATCAACAATACTATCGATCCTGGTGGGAGATAGCGAGTCTTGAAACATACGTAAGCCAGGGACTGGTCCACAGAGGCCTGAGGAATTTAATAAGACCAAATACCCACAACGAGGATGCTGAATTTGTGAAAGGGTGGGAGAGAATTTTGACAGAAAATTCTCTAAGACTTATGAGATACATGGTTGAGTATGAAAAAGCATACATTGAACGAGTAACTGAACAATTGAACCAGGAAATTAAAGAAATACTTACCTTTAATCAACACTCCGAGTTTAAGAACCTGGAAACACAGCTTCAGAAAGATCTAGAAAATTTAAAAGAGGAAATCAAGGAGAGAAAACATCGGAAATATATCCGTGATAAATTAGATTTTGACACGGGGCGTGTTTATACGTGGAGAAATAATTATATGCAGAATACTCGGTACACAGGTAGAAATACCAGATATACTGATTATTCTGAGTCTGAGACATCAGGGACTGAAACCAAAAATAGTGCATCCACAGCAGGAACAAAAGGAAAGTAAAATACAACCGTTCACAAAAAACAAAAGGATAAGAAATCCCACAGAATGTGGAAACCCATCAATAAGTGGAAACCAAGTGGCACAGGGGCAAACATCTCCTCTGGTACCTCATTTGCTGGACAATCAGTACCACCTGGTACCCCCATGTTCTTGGGGAGCAAAACTATGGGTGCCCAAGGGGAGAGTGACCAGTGGGGAGACCCTCAGATGGGGTTGGTACAAAATGTGATACCGACCCTTACACCATCAAATACACAAATGGAGGGACAAGTGAACCTAGGAGCTATGGGGAATTTACCAGTAGCCCCTCTTTTTTTAGGCCAGAGCGGACCACAGCTGAGGGACAGGGACAAATGGGGATACAGTGTGAAGTAAAAAACAGAGTCATAAATCTGTCTTCTTTAACTATCACAGATGCACACAAAGAATTATTAGAAAAGGGGCTCACATTCACTCCACAACCAATGTTTGATAAATTTTGTTGGATTAAAGATATAAATTTATTTGCACGAAAATTAGCTCAGCACAAGCAGCACTTGAGTGCACAGTTTGACACCTATAAGTTAATACGGAAGGAGCAGCAAACATTGGAGATACTGGAAAGTCTCCTTGGGGAGAGTGAGGGAAACCCGTGTAGTGTGATACCCCTCTAACGGATTTAAAACGAAGGTCCAGGTGGACACCACCATTCTCTCAGTATAAGAACATAGAGACATTTGTCGAGCTGGTTACATCCGAAATTGAAAGTTTGAGATTCAAAAAGAGGAACCAGAGAATCTCACACCACGTCAGAGATGTGCCCTTGAAGAACTTAGATCAAACAAAGAGATAGTAATAAAGGCAAGTGATAAAGGGGGCAACGTGGTTATACAGGATAGAGCAGATTATGACAGAATGGTGAGTGACCTGTTAGGGGACAGAAAAACATACGAGGTCCTAGAGGGGGATCCAACTGGGATTTACCTCCAGGAATTACATGGTATCCTACAAGGAGCAAAAGAGGCCCATTTAATTTCGAAAGAGGAACACGATTTTCTCTTTAACAAGTGCCCAACAATTGCCACCTTCTATGCACTACCGAAAGTGCATAAAAGAGATCTCCTATACCGGGTCGTCCGATAGTATCGGGTAACGACTCCCTGACCCAACCGATAAGTGGTTATGTGGACGAAATACTTAGACCTTTTGTTTCGACCCTTCCGTCTTACATTAAGGATACAGGAGACGCCTTAAGTAAAATCAATGACATAGTATTAACAAAATCAACCTTTCTTGCAAGCCTGGACGTAGAGGCGTTATATTCGAACATAGCACATGATTTGGGTCTTAGAGCAGTAAAAACCTATTTAGACACAAAAAGCACAATTTTTCTTCAACACAATGAATTCGTTTTGGAGTTGTTACAATTTACGTTAACGCACAACTATTTTTTATGTAATGGTACCTTTTACCGCCAGACAATTGGTACCGCTATGGGCACGCCCTGTGCACCGACGTTCGCAAATCTTTTTAGGGTGGTGGGAGGACACAATTGTTTTTTCGGAATCACTTTTGGAGTACACAACACACATTTCTTTCTGGGGCAGATTTATTGATGATGTTTTAACTTTTTGGGAAGGAGAACAGGATCTGTTTATCAAATTTGTTGATAAATTGAACAATAATAAAATTGGAATGAGATTCACGCATGAAATTCATCCCCAGAAGATCTGTTTCTTGGATCTGTTGATCCAAAAAGACAATGATGGACATATTGGTACTACAATCTATCGCAAACCGACGGCGACAAATAGTCTCCTTCACTGGTCGAGCTGGCATCCGAAACCACTAAGGAGTGGGATCCCAGTAGGCCAATACTTGAGGGCGAGGCGAAATTGCACCTCTGAGGAAACCTTCCAAGAGGAAGCGGATAAACTATATATGCGATTTAGAGAAAGAGGCTATCCCCGCAAGGTTTTAAAAAAGCATACAATCGTGCGAAAAATGAGAACAGGGAGGAACTTTTGTCAGCAAAAGGTAAAAGGGAGGTCGAGGGGAAGAAAGTGATTAGATGTATTGCCACGTATGACAGTAGGTACCAACAGATGATGGGAATTCTAAGAAAGTACTGGCATATCTTGACAAGTGATGGTGACTTGAGAGAAGTTGTGACCTCACATCCAAGTATCACCTTTAGAAGGGGAAAAAACTTAAAAGATCTCCTTGTTCATAGCTTCTTGCCTAAGGACTCTATATCCAATGAAAGTTGGTTGAGTACAAAAGGTTCATACCCATGTGGACACTGTACCTTTTGCAAGTTCCTACCCAGAATAAAGAGATTTACGAATCCTGTGGATGGTCGAGAGTACACCATTGATAAGTTCTTTAATTGTCGCAGTAGCAGCATTGTATATATAGCATCTTGTACTTGCCCGAAGCTATATGTGGGCAAAACAGTCCAAGAATTACGACGGAGGATCTCAGGGCATGTAAGCTCTATCAATACGAGAAGAAACCCTCTGTTCAGACATATCTCCTACATGCACAATAATAATGTGGAGGTGCTGAAGTTTTGGGGGATCGCAAAGATAAAACTAGGCCCAAGGAAGGGTGATCTTGATCCCAGATTATTACAATCTGAAGCAAAATGGATTTGGAGATTGAAGACGATGAGTCCACAGGGACTAAATGAAGGTTTTTCCTACACTGCCTTTATTTAAAATAAAAGTGATAATATAACTGATATGAGAGAAGATACCAGAGACTCCAAAATTGATGTCAATGATATAATAAAAATAACAAAAAAATTTCTTACCCATTTATATCCTGCCCTTTCCCTTCCCCCTCTTCATATATTTATAGTCAATCCAAAAAAGCAACATCTTAATTCCTGCCAATCACTCATCTGCCCCTTAATAAAAAGTAAAATATTCAAAATAAATGATCTAGGACCTACTGTAATAGCAAACTACTGATGTAATTGAGCTTTGAAAGTACATTAAGGTACATAGCTATTATATAATAGAGTGGGGTATAGATGCTATTATACAATATAGAGTACATGGGATATAGGGCCCCTACAGAAGACAAATAAATAACTAAAAATCAATAAATAATTAAAAAGGCTGTAGAACATTGCATAACTATGTTATGTATCCATACTGTACCAATAAATATGGCAAATTGATATAAGGTTGAATTGTATTTGGAATATATACCTTATGCTATAGAACAGTAATTGCTTCACGAAATGTCTGAATTAAATAAATGTTACTGGCAATTAATAAAAATATAAAGGAATATAAAAAATACAATATATATATATATATATATAAAATATAAAAAAATAAAAAAATAAAAAATGAGCAATGCAGTACTGTGTATTTTTCATAAAATAATGTGGGAATTTTTAAAAAATCATGACAGTTCAATTAGGGCAGTACTATGAGAATCCTATTATCATAAAATAAACTTTTAGGAATACATGAATGAACATTTAAGGCAAGGATTATGCGGCCCCAATTTATCAAGTGCTTCATTGCACTAAAGGATGAACTAATATCCATGAGTAATTCTCTGTTGTCAGTAACGGATCCCTAATGCAGCGTTCGATTGGTTTGGTCTGGTGGAGATGAGCGGTAATCGATTGGAGCAGTCTGAAGATTGGGAGTGGAGGTGCAGGCTGGGTAATGTAAAGGTGCATAAAAGGACGTCAATGGGAGCACGCGGCACACTAGTATAGCCCCAACTCCCCTGACGAAGCCGCAGCAGCGGTGAAACATGTCGGGAGGGGTTATAGTGTGCCATATCTTTTAGACAGGGCAAATTCGGATCAGACAAAAAATGAGGACATAATAGATCCACCGCATGTTTAGAATAGGTAGGTGTGGAGTTGTTGGGAGCAACATGTGCAGCAGCAGTCCTATTTAGTAGCTACAACACGTGCAGCAGCAGTCAGAAATGTCTGCGCAGTAAACTAAACAGACATTGAGCGTGATTGAGTGGCCAATGTGTGCATAGTTAAATTGGCAACAATGTGTTGGATGTATGAGAAGTGCTACATGAGCGCCTGTCAGTGATTTGAGAATACTAACAAACACTGGGCTGAGTGAATTGCTGACACTGTGTTGCAAGGAGCTAAGCAGTAGTTACACACTGTTTAATACACAAAAGGAAGTGTACCAACTGCTGCATACACCCAACCTATTTGGAATGGCCCAAATGAGCTACCTGAATAAAGTCATTAATAATATGTATTGAGATCAATAACCCATAGTGCCGAATCTAGTATACCCCATAAGTGGGTGACTGGATTAAGGTGGATAACAAGTGAAAAATAACTACATTATCCCCTGATGCCCTGATAGTTTTAAAACAATTGTTCTTTTCTTATGTGGTTTTTGTAGTTTATAAATAAAAGTTACGTTTTAATAATACTAGTCAGGACGCCCTAAAAGGGTTTGCGGTCGTAAAGACCTTTGTGAAGTGTATATATTGACACCCTGAGGTGTCCTGAGAAGGCCTATTTGTGTTTGTTATTGAACCAGCTCACAATAGAAGCAGATCTGGCCCTGCCAGTTTTTGTTTAGGTTTTGGCCATATGTTGCCTCTGCTCTTTATTGCTGCCGCCGCCACTGCCCTCCTTCTTTTATGTTACTTCCACATCAGGACCCTAATATGGCTCCCAAGTCCTGTCCAACACAAAATCATTGTTATAGTCCACACCCTCCGATCACTTTTATCAGACTGTGATATATCATAATGGATTTCTTGGCCACTTTCCAAGTCCCTGTTCTGAATTTGCAACGACTGCCATTGTCGCTACTAGTGATGAGCGGCATAGGCAATATTCGAATTTGCGATATTTAGCAAAATTTTTGCCGAATATTTGCCATAAATTCGCAAATTAGAGAATTTGTGATCTCCAACCATTATTTACTTGATTGCAAAAATCGGCAATGTAATATATTTGCAATAAAAAATGCGCAATTAGAATATTCACGATCAACACTAAGGGGTAGGCAACTTTGCTATTAATTGCTAGGGATGTTACTAAGTGCCGATATTCGCGATTAGAATATTCGCGATCAACACTATTTGTGAATACGAATATATAGCACTATATTCTAAATGAGGTGGGTGGCAATAACCAACTTAGAGCTGAGTTGCTAATGGTTGTCAACCATTAGGAACTCAGCTCTAAGTTGAATTCGCCATGCGATTAATATAACCTGTATTACTCGCATTGCGAATTCAACTTAGAGCTGGGTTCCTAATGGCTGCATTGCTAGAATATAACGAATATCACGAATATAGCACTATATTCTCAATCTTCGTTATAATCTAGCAACAACCATTAGGAAATCAGCTCAAAGTTTCATTCACAAAACGAACATATACTCGCATTGCGAATTGATCTTAGAGCTAAGTTCCTAATGGTTGTATTGCTAGAATATAACGAAGACGACAAAAATCACGAATTCACGAATATAGCACTATATTCTCAATCTTCGTTATATTCTAGCAATACAGCCATTAGCAACTCAGCTCTAAGTTTCATTTGCGAAGTG
The DNA here is from genome assembly GCA_033119425.1 of Bufotes viridis. Taxonomy (NCBI): domain Eukaryota; kingdom Metazoa; phylum Chordata; class Amphibia; order Anura; family Bufonidae; genus Bufotes; species Bufotes viridis. The sequence goes on from CM065591.1 coordinate 69,048,252, forward strand.
AACATATACTCGCATTGCGAATTGATCTTAGAGCTAAGTTCCTAATGGTTGTATTGCTAGAATATAACGAAGACGACGAATATCACGAATTCCCGAATATAGCACTATATTCTCAATCTTCGTTATATTCTAGTAACAACCATTAGCAACTCAGCTCTAAGTTTTATTTGCGAAGCGAACATATACTCGCATTGCGAATTGATCTTAGAGCTAAGTTCCTAATGGTTGTATTGCTAGAATATCACGAAGATGACAAATATCACGAATTCACGAATATAGCACTATATTCTCAATCTTCGTTATATTCTAGCAATACAACCATTAGGAACTCAGCTCTAAGTTGAATTCGCAATGCGATTAATATAACCTGTATTAATTGCATTGCGAATTCAACTTAAAGCTGGGTTCCTTATCGTTGTATTACTAGAATATAACGAATATCGCAATGCGAATAATTCAGGTTATATTAATCGCATTGCGATTACAACTAAGGCCCCTTTCACACCTGCGTTCTTCTTTTCCGGCATAGAGATCCGTCGTCGGGTCTCTATGCCGGAAAAATCCTGATCAGGATCATCCCCATGCATTCTGAATGGAGAGAAATCCGTTCAGGATGCATCAGGATGACTTCAGTTCAGGACCGGAACGTTTTTTGGACGCAGCAAATACCGCAGCATGCTGCGCTTTTGTTCCGTCAAAAATCCGGAACACTTGCCGCAAGGCCGGATCGGAATTAATGCCCATTGAAAGGCATTAATCCGGATCCGACCTAAGCTAAACGTCGTTTGGCGCATTGCCGGATCCGACATTTAGCTTTTCTGACTGGTTACCATGGCAGCCAGGATGCTAAAGTCCTGGTTACCATGGTAAAATGTAGCAGGGAGCGGGGAGCGGCATACTTACATTCCGTGCGGCTCCCGGGGCGCTCAGGATGACGTCAGGGCGCCCCAGTGCATGGATCACGTGATCGCATGGATCACGTGATCCATGCGCATGAGGCGCTCTGGCGTCATTCAGGACGCCCGGGAGCCGCACGAATGTGCATGCCGCTCCCGCTCCCGTCCTACTATGGCAACCAGGGCGCTAGTAGCGTCCTGGCTGCCATAGTAACCTGAAAGCAATTCGAAGACTGATCAGGATCCTGATCAGTCTTCTAATGCTTCAGGTGACTTGCGTTCTGACGGATACGGCAGGACGGAAGTGCCTGCCGGATCCTCAGAACGCAAGTGTGAAAGGACCCTTAGTCAAATTTGTGAGATCGTGATTCTCACATCCGACAGTACTTTTTTAGCATGGAGGCGTTCCCATGCACACAGGAAGTCGGCAGAAGCCAGGAATCCTCCGGACAGGTAATAACAGCTTTGGTGAAGGATTAACATCTAAAAAATAAAAAATAAAAATATTCGAAATTGCGAATATATAGCGCTATATTCGCAATATATTTGCGAATTATCGAAGTTGCGATATTCACAATAAAAATTCGCTATTCGAAAATTCACGCTGAAAACAAGTGGCAACATTAGCACCCTGGCCACGCTTCACCTTCTGCCCACATATTGTACATATGGACATGTTCTCCTCCTCCGGTGGCTTAACAAAAAACTGCCACACTGAGTAGGTGATTTTACCCCCAACACTCTGCACTGACTGACTGCTACTGCCACTTCTTCCGTGGACCCGTGCACCGCTACTTCCCGGGCAGGTAGGCTCCTGCAAAGCGGGTGGTCTACCCCGGGCACGTTTCTCTTCCGACCTCCCACTTCTGCCACCCTGCTGACTCCTGGCCACACTAGCGACTTGCTGGCTCTGCCACTTGCTCACGGGCAAGCTTCCACCCTCTTCCCCGATGATGATGAGGCCCCTAATTCACCTAGCTTCCAAGTGTGATCAGCTACATCATCATCATCGAGTAGTGTCTGCATGTCACTGATGTCCTCCTCAATGGTCTCTGGGTCAGGAGCCTGACTGCTCGCAACACCAGCTCCCACACCACTCTCCTCATCACTACTTGCCTGCCTAACAGAGGAACTGGCGGATGTCTCCTCCAGATCTTGGCTGGACAGTAGCTGCTGAGTGTCCTCTAGTAGCTCATCCTCGCTGAAAAGTTGAGCCGAGCCTACAGCATATAATACTTCTCTGGCTGAGCAAACAGAAAAGGACAGATGCAGGTTGAGGACAGGTGAGGGCACAGAGCCTGCTCCAAGGGAAATCCAAATAAGCGACGTGTACCAACTGTTGGCTGGGGGTGTCTGATGTCACTGGGTGCTCAGGCCTCTCGCTGTGACCAATGCTGCCACGCCCCCTTACTCTGCTGCGACTTCTGCCTGTGCCAGAATAATTTAGGCCTCTGCCACTCCCCTGTGCAGGGCCTGGCACTTCTTTGTCTCACACACTGTTAGATCAAATAATCGAATGTTAGATTAAATATTTTTTCTTTCGCCACTAATACACGGCAAACAGGGCTTAAGAATATATCGCTGCACCGCTGAACGGCAATTAGGCCCTAATTTTTTCTACTTTTACACAACACAAAAGACAAGTGCAACACTGAACGGCAAATATTTTTTTATTTTGCCACTAATACACGGCAAACAGGGCTTTAGAGTATATATTACTACACCACTGAACGGCAATTAGGCCCTAATTTTTTTCTACTTTTACACAACACAAAAGTCTTTTCAACAGATAAGTGCAACTCTGAACGGCGAAAATATATTTTTTTTCGCCACTAATACACAGCAAACATGGCTTCAGAAGATATCACTGCACCGCGGAATGTCACTTAGGCCCTAATTTTGTTCTACTTTTACACAACAGGCTTTTCAACAGAGAAGTACAATGCTGGATGGGGAATATATTTTTATTTCGCCACTAATACACGGCAAACTGAGCTTCACAATACATCAATGCACCGCAGAATGTCAATTAGGCTCAAATTTTGTTCTACTTTTAAACAACAGGCTTTTCAACAGAGAAGTACAACGCTGGACGGTGAATATATCTTTATTTCGCCACTTATACACTGCAAACAGGGCTTCAGAATATGTCACTAGACTGCTGAGCGGCAAAGGTATTTTTTCCTTTTCCACTAATACATGGAAAAAGGGGCTTTAAAACAGATAACTGCACCGCTGAGCGGCAAATATTTTTTTTCTTTTTCTACTAATGCACAGAAAAAAGGGCTTTAAAACAGATAACTGCAGCAAGGTGTAATCAGATTGTTCCTATTACCCAGGTTGTCACCTCCTCGACTGAACCCTCTTAAACACAAATACTGGTGGAATGATTCCTCCCTATTCTTTCCCTACACCTTGAGTAATCTTTCTCTGCACTTGTAAGGCTACATGCACACAACCGTATGTGTTTTGCGGTCTGCAAATTGCGGATCCGCAAAAAAAAGATGATGTTCCGTATGGCATCCGTTTTTTTTGCGGATCCATTGTAATAATGCCTATCCTTGTCCGCAAAACGGAATAGGACATGCTCTATTTTTTTGCAGGGCTACAGAACGGACATATGGATGCGGGTAGTACATACACGGTGTGCTGTCAGCATTTTTTGTGGACCCATTGAAAGGAATGGGTCCGCATCCTACCTGCAAAAAAAACGTAACGGACACGAAAACCAAATACGTTCGTGTGCATGTAGCCCTAAATTGTTTTTTTTTAACACCAATCAAGTCTTTCCTATCACTGTCCGTAGCGCCTGCAGACACGTCTCTCCCTACTCTAAGCATGTTGGTGAATGGCAGAATCTAAGATGGCCGCCGTATTTATAGGGTTGTGACATCACAGGGCTGGCTGCTGATCGGCTGCATGCATGTCAGTATGGGTGATTCCGCCTTCCCAGAGTTCATTGCCCCATGTAGCAGCCATTTTAGGAAAAAATGCGATTCGTTACCACTAGTGTTGAGCGAACAGTTCGAGCATAGTTCGGGTTCGTACCGAATTTTGGGGTGTCCGGGACACGGACCCGAACCCGGACATTTTCAAAAAAGTTCGGGTTCGGGTTCGTTGTTCGGTGATTACTTCCCGCTTTCTGAAGGGCTGCACAGCAGCCAATCAGCTAGCGTTTTACTTCTTGCCCTAAGAGCCCATCACAGCCGTGCCTACTAATGGCATGGCTGTGATTGGCCAAGTGCAGCATGTGACCCAGCCTCTATTTAAGCTGGAGTCACGTAGCGCCGCACGTCACACTGCTCTGATTAGTGTAGGGAGAGGACGCAGCTTCTGTGAGGGCGAGATTAGGCAGGAAAAGTCAGCAACAGCACCTAATGAACGGATCGATCTACAGCTGTGAATGATTGAACTTCTGCTAGTTACTTGCTCACTGGTTTTTAGGCTGCACAGAGCGTTTTCTGTCACTTATTTTCTGGGGTGATCGGTGGCCATTTTGTGACTTGTGGTGCACCAGAACAAGCTGCCACCAAGTCCATCAATCCATCAATACTAGTTTTTTTTTTTGCTATATCCTACATCAGGGGCTTGGCTGTGCTAATTGTCACCCCTGGAAACTCAGGATAGCAATTTCTATATTTTATTAAGGGGTTAAATACAATTGCCCAAATACCAATCCCCTAAATCTGGTGTTCCAGCTTTGGCTAGCCAAGTATAATACTGTCTGCTGTCTGGCAAAGGATAGATTATTTTATGTGGTGAAATTCAATTGCCAAAATAGCAATACCATAAATCAGTGGTTTCAGCTGTGGCTGGCAAAGTATAATAGTGTCCGCCAAAACATATATTTTGTTCTGGGGTGAAATTCAATTGCCAAAATAGCAATACCATAAATCAGTGGTTTCAGCTGTGGCTGGCCAAGTATTAATAGTGTCCGCTAAAACATATATTTTGTTCTGGGGTGAAATTGAATTGCCAAAATAGCAATACCCTGAATCTGGTGTCCCAGCTGTTGCAGGCCAAGATTCATAGTGTCCGCAAAAACATATATTTTGTTCTGGGGTGAAATTCAATTGCCAAAATAGCAATACCATAAATCAGTGGTTTCAGCTGTGGCTGGCCAAGTATCATAGTGTCCTGCAAAATATATATTTTGTTCTGGGGTGAAATTCAATTGCCAAAATAGCAATACCACAAATCAGTGGTTTCAGCTGTGGCTGGCAAAGTATAATAGTGTCCGCCAAAACATATATTTTGTTCTGGGGTGAAATTCAATTGCCAAAATAGCAATACCCTGAATCTGGTGTCCCAGCTGTTGCAGGCCAAGATTCATAGTGTCCGCAAAAACATATATTTTGTTATGGGGTGAAATTGAATTGCCAAAATAGCAATACCATAAATCAGTGGTTTCAGCTGTGGCTGGCAAAGAATAATAGTGTTCGCCAAAACATATATTTTGTTCTGGGGTGAAATTCAATTGCCAAAATAGCAATACCTTGAATCTGGTATCCCAGCTGTTGCAGGCCAAGATGCATAGTGTCCGCAAAAACATATATTTTGTTGTGGGGTGAAATTCAATTGCCAAAACAGCAATACCATAAATCAGTGGTTTCAGCTGAAACTGGCCACTTTGCACTTTATTTATTAATATGAATTTGTGCGCCTGCCCTATATCACCAGCACAATATAAATTTTAAATGTTTTTAATCATGTGAGTCCTGTGCTATGTCAATCATGTACTCCATGTCATTTTTTGTTTAATAAAATATTTTGATACTACTATATATAACCCTTGTTTGGAGTTATTGTTATGGTATGACCCATACAGCTTTATTGGTATTGTTTGCATTTGCATGTGTGGGTTGCTTAAACGATTGGGACATCGTATTGGTTTCTCATTATTCTCTTTTTTTATAGAGTCCCTATTATTATGGATCTAAAGGCAAAGGAGACAGATTGGCTTTCACAGGCCACGAGGATTTTTAAGGAGGCACCTGGTAGCATTGGCCCAGCAACACAACCTGATGTACATGAAACACAGAAGCTACTGAAACACCTGCACAAGAACCGAACTCGTACGTGGTGGAATAAAGCTGCTCTTGAACAATACCTAATTAAAGATATGGCTCCAAGAGGCCTGTTCAGGTATATCCCTCTTTCCCATCCCTCTTTCCCAAGCAGCGATGGGAGGAATCGTGTAAATTATGCTCTAGGACATTCATTGAGTTACTCATTGGATATGAGAAAAAACATTTGGAGGAAATTGAAAAATCAATTACACCACTTCATGAAAAATTACGTGGTATTGCTGAACAGGAAACGATAACGAGATTTGAGCAGGAACTAAATATTGAACAAACACGATGGGGCAAAGATATACAGGATATGAAAGCAAAAAAATTCCAACGTGATATTGCTGATTATCAGAACAATCGTGTATTCTGTTGGCAACTACGGAACAACACGTTAACCTCTGGTTCAAGCTCAGTTAGATCATCTCTGACTAATACCTCCCAACATTCATATCAAGCTACCTCGGATGCACGGAATGATTCTTCACTGCGAACTCCGGTGAAACGCAAATATAACAGCTCTATGGATCCGAGAAATGCAGAACCAAAGGTAATTAACCTATCTGATATTGAACTTACTAGTCCTCAAATCGAGGTCCTTTCTTTGGGCCTATCTTTTAGTCCAGTACCTCTGTACGATAATTTCACAGCAATCAAGGATACTTTTTTATTTGCAAGAAAGTTGGTACTAAAGAAACATTATTCTAATATTAGTACTGACAATGTATTTACAGCCCCGGAAGAACTGGAGGCGCTTCGAACACTAGAAGATCTATTGATGGAACAGGAGGTGAGTGTGTCCAAATTTCCTCCATTCATTCGGCCGAGATCAACCACTTTTCCCCCCCTGTCCTTAAGTCCAGCTATTGAAACTTTTGTTAAATTGGTGGTGAAGGATTTGGACAGTCTTCCAACTAGACGTCCATATGATAATCTTAATCGTGAACAACGTATTGCGCTATGACAATTGCGCAATATGCGCGATGTCGTGTTCAAACCGGCGGACAAGGGGGGTAATGTGGTGATATGGCCGATGAATATGTATGAGGCCGAAGCACACAGACAACTTCGTGATACAAATTGTTATAGGAGACTATCCTCCAATCCAATTGCTAACTTCAAAATCCAGATTGAACAGATTCTGACTCAAGCTCTGGAGAGCAATATTATTACCAAATCAGTATTTGATGGATTGGTGGTAAAACATCCCATCATACCTACATTGTACCTATTGCCAAAAGTACATAAATCCTTAATAAAACCACCGGGAAGACCGATTGTCTCGGGATGTGGTGGTTTATGTGAACCTATTTGTCGCTTTTTAGACTTCTACTTAAAACCATGTGTAGAGAGTCTTCCCTCTTTGTACGTGACTCGACAGATGTTCTCAAACATCTTGACAATATACAGATGGAACATGATATGTTCCTAGTATCATGTGATGTCGAGTCATTGTACACATGCATTCAGCATGAGTTGGGGATAAGAGCGAGCACGTTTCTATTTAGGAACCCGTAATCTTGCACCTGAACTGGTTGAATTACTTATGGTGTTGTTGGAATTTATTCTAACACACAATTCCTTTTTATTCAAGGACTGCCATTACTTGCAATTACGGGTGTGGCAATGGGGCGACTTGTGCGCCTCATATGCCAACCTCTTTTGGGGTTCTGGGAACGAGAACTTGTCCAGGGTTCCATGGATGAAGCTGCAGGCCAGGTTATATCCTGGATGCGCTTCATCGATGATGTTCTCTTCATATGGCAGGGGTCAGAGGCAGCGTTACATATCTTTTTGGAACAGCTCAATGTAAATGAGTGGAATATCCAATTAACACATCAAATATCTCAGAAACAGATGACATTTTTGGATATTCATATTGGGGTTTCAGGAGAGGGAATGTTACAGACCAAGGTACATCGAAAGGAAACTGCTGTTAATTCCTTGCTTCATGCCTCCTCTTTTCACCCTAGACACCAGAAAAGATCTATACCAATTGGTCAGTTTTGCGGGCACGAAGACTCTGTACCACCCATACGGATTTTGAAAATGAATCGATTCTCTTGAAACAACGATTTGAACAGCGACATTATCATCAAACGGACATCCAACAGGGATACCAAAGGGCGAAAAGTACCTCTAGACATTCTTTACTTATACCTAAACATCGTGATATATCTGTAACCACCTCGACGGTCCGTATGATTACTAACTATAATCCCCAATGGAAAAATATGAGGAAAATATTCTCAAAATTTTGGCCGGTATTGCAGTCGGATCATGTCTTGGAACGTATTATTACTCCTACTCCGGCTTTTGTTGCCAAGCGAAACAAAAATCTGGGGGATATCCTGGTCTCCAGCCATTACATTCCACCCAAACCAAGGAATTTTCTCTCTATGTCAAAAGGACCCAGATGGGGTTCTATTCCCTGTGGTCATTGCAGTGCATGCAAAGTGGTGGTTCGAACTAATATTTTTGTTGACTCTTCTGGTCATCAGGAATACAAGATAGTCCATTTTATTAACTGCAGCACTTCTGGCATTATCTACTATGCAACCTGTCCATGTGGACAGATCTACATTGGAATGACCACACGCGAATTCCGTATTCGGATACAGGAGCACCAAAGTGACATACGAGCAGCTGCTAAGATTGATTCCCTTGATCGTGAAAAGATTAGGAAACTAAAACCGGTTGCAAGACATTTTCGACTAAAACATGACAATAAATGGCAGGATTTGAAGTTTCGTGGTATAGACCGGGTAATTCTTGGCTCAAGAGGTGGTGATTTGTTCAAGCGACTTGAACAAGTGGAAAGTAAATGGATTGTCAAACTTCGGACACAAACACCTTGTGGTGTGAATGATAAAATTCCCTTGGCATCTTTCTTGTAAAGCTGGCCGTGTATGCTTCTCGGTGCCTCCTTATCCTCATAGAATTTATGTTGTTTATGTAGTGTGAGGCAGTGACAGGCCTCATGGCTGATAGAAGAGAGGAATGGCAGGATTATCCATCTCTTTCCCATCAGTGGGCAGGTCTGAGGCAGCAACAGGTGCCACAATCAAGAGAGCATAAAGCTGTCCTCACAGTGAGATGGGTGTGTCCTGTGAGGTACAGAAGCCTGGAGTGGTTCTGTGTGTGGTTTGATCTGGGAGCGCTGAGAGACCACAAGGCTGGGAGTAGCCTGAAGTTTGGGGGGTCCCGCGACGCCTAGGGATAAGGAGTCGCATGGTCAGCGTCGGGCGGACCGACTGGACCACAATCCCCAAAAGACACCGGTGAGGTAACAGCCAGGAGGCTGATGGACATTGGGCTGGGAAAGCCGCATGGGTGCCTGTGTGTGAACAGTGTCTTAGGTGAGTCAGGGACACACTGTGTTAAGTTAGAGCCCAGCCGGGCAGGTGTTTGTTTTGAATTTCATTTATTTATGTTGATGCTGGGACAATACAGCGATGTTTTGTCCCCTAAAGCTGCGGTGGACGACTATCTGTATGTGAAACGATCCTCGAGACCAGAGCTAACCCCCCACATTTGGTGTCGGATGCGGGCAGTCATCCCTGCTGGAAAAAGGCAAGAGTGTTGCTAGGGAGCAGCGACCTGACAGAAAAGAGCAGGTGCTGCTGAATGTTGCCAAGGAAATTGCTGTGTTGCTGTGCAGTGATTTAAAGGGCTAGAAGCCTGCTTGTTCGCTGGAGCAGGTGCTGCTGGAAACTGCTGGTGTTACTCTGGACTTATTTTTTTCTGTGGTGCAAGCTGTGTTGGTATTTAAAGGGCCAGAAGCACAATAAAGAAACTGACCTGTGGAAATTTTTGGTCAAAATGGCGACCTGGGTGAAAGATGGTCTGGTTTGGCGGAAAACCGAGGCCACAGAGAAAATAATAGAGCAGCTGGTGCGGAAACTAATTGCATGTTGAGGAAGTCAAGTGCTGCACTCAGAGAGGCTGCTCTGAATCGTAGTGGACTGTTCGAGGTAATATGTGCCGTTGCCAAGGGCAACCGTCGGGAAGACAAAGAGGTGGAGAGTGGTGCGTTTCTCAGGAGTGCCTATTTTCCTGCGACTGTGCACAGAGTCCTAAAGAGTGCGGCTGGAATGTCCGTCCGGGAAAAGACAGGAGACAAGTCCAAGCGTCTCCGTGGCAACTACTGCATTGAGGAGAAGGGTGGTGACCGTGCTGGAGATATACCTGGACTACCCTTATCTTCCGGGAGTGCTGAGTCAGTGACGACAATCGGTAAGACTGTTCCTGTTGATAATTTTGTGGCAGACCCTGTGACAGTGAGCCGGCGGCGTTGCTACCTGCCGGGCTGGTGAGTGATAAGCGCTGCGGCGTGAAGATGTCTCAAAAATGAGTTACTATGGGAAAAATGCTGTGTCTGAACAGGCTGGTAAGCCTGTTGCGGTTGCTCTCTCGCAGGAATCTGCAGGGGAGAAGCTCAAGATGTTGTTTAAAGTGCCCGTGACCAAGGCTAGGTTTGGGATGGCGAAAATCAGAGATCCCATGCTAGCCTGGGTAAGAGGTAGAATGATGTCTGTCGGGACAATTATGTGAATACTGTGGACTATCCGGTGGTCCTCACGGAGGGTGAGACCATGGTGGGAACAGAGACTGATGGACTTGATGTTGCAAATATGCTCATGCGTGGCGTAATGTGGGGCAATGGAGACACTTCTGTAGGAAGTAATGAAGCTCCTACAGAACCTGTACCTGTCCCTTTAAATGAAGGTGTAAGGCAAATGCAGATAGAAAGCAATGGTTTAAGTGAAATGACCATTAGAAACAGTGGTGCAGACACGGTGCCAAGTGAAGGTGCAGAGTTTGTTGAAATGTATAATGATAATGTGGTTAATGTGAAGGTTCTGCACATAGAAAACAAGTTACTTGAAGTGCCTAATGATATGTGTGATGATGATATACCTGCTCCTTTAAAGGGTGTGATCAGGAAGAGCTCCCCCTGTTGGTAAAAATGTGGATGGTATAAAAAGGCTAATTGATGTTGAGAGCTCACAACTGAGGGAAACCACTGTGAAAAATGTGCAAAGTACATGGGGCCGTCCTAGAGGGTGTACCACACGTACTAGAAGTGGATATGCAGTCTCCACAGGTTTCTATGGTTAATAAAATGTCCCAGGTGGGGATTAGCTCATCGGTGCCCCTAGAGGACAGGATTGAGAATGACACGACGGTATATATAACGCATGTTCTGTGACCGATAGCAACTCAGAGAGAAAGGCTGCCATGCCGAGGTCTTGCCAAACTAAAGTGGTTACTAGTAGCGACCAGGTGACAGTTATATCTGACGAGACGAGAGTTCAGTCGGGTGACGTCAGCCTAGTGTCTGAAGCTCATATCCAGTCAGTCTTAGATGACCTGACAGAACAGTACAGCTGCAAACCGGAGGCTGATCTCACTCTCGCCACACGGTCCCTAGATACGATAGAGAAGGGACTAGCTGTCGTCACAGAGTCGCTAAAGATGGCTGCAGAAGGGTCAAAGAGGAGACCCCGGAAAGACGAGTGAATTGAAGGGTCTACCGCCTGGTGTCCTGGGGAAGGAAAAGACTCCAGAAAGACACAAAAGTCTATAGTAGACCTCGACAATGGGCTTGAAGAGTCCCTGGGTGGAAATCCCACAGAGTGTCTAAGGAAGAATGGTGGTACTCCTACAACTGCTGTTACACCAGAACAGAGTGAAGAGCCGCTGGAACAGAAGGCCCAAGAGCGGGCGCTGCTAACAAGCTGGTCGAAAAACTAAGAAGACGACTATGGCCCTCTCCTTGGCTAGAGCCCTTGAAAAGCGCTTAAGGAGCGAGATGAATTGGAGAGGCTGAACAAGCAACTCAGAGTAGAGATGGAAGATCTCAGGAGCTCAAAAGATGAAATCTATGAGTTGGAGAGGCCTAAGCGTGCTCCTGCGCAGCAGGGGGAAGAAAATGAGATACCTGAAGAGGAAGATTCTCTAAAAGATGCCAAGAAGTCAGAGCCCGTTAAGAATGGGTCTGGAGGTGGTGGCGCTGTGGTGCCAGCCGAGGCAGAGAGGAAGATGGAAGAGGTATCTGCTGAACCAGATGATGGTGCTGAGGTGGATGCAGAAGCCCAGAGACTCGTGGCAGTGTGTGGCCAGGACCTGGTCATGAAAGACATTCCCTCTGCTGTCAATGCCTTCCAGAAAGCCAGCAGTCTGCTGGGGAAGAAATACGGGGGGACCGACGACCAGTATGAGGGTGCTGTCTACTCCGATGGGCTGGCTCTCCTGAATCCTGCCCGAAAGGAGAACCATATCCTGGGTGAACCTCTTCAGGGATTGCCAGAAGATGCTGAGTCTGAAACGGACTCTGATGTCCCAAGTACCTCCATCCTTAATGAGAAAGAGGAGGAGGAGCTAAGAATGCAAGTATGTAATGCTGTGTCCGTGACTGAAGACTCCAAAAGAGACTCAAAGGCTGAGGCTGATGAGTTGGAGTGGGAGAAATCCTCGGATGTTCCCAAGACCAAAGATAAGGCTGAAGAAGAGTCGGCCGAAGTGAGGGAACAGTTTAGTCGAGAGTTGCAGCAGTCCAAGAAAGGACATGAGGAACATGTGCTGATGCGAAATGTGGAGAGAGAAAAAACGAAAGAGAGAGGCCACTGGTGCGAGCGCATCATCCTCACTCGTGAAAGAGAGTACCGGGTCATGAGATGGGCAAGAAAATCCCGTAGGTCTTATTTGCCCCATACTAAACTCATGTGGGTGAGAAACCAAGCACTATTGGCCTGGGTCTGGCAGAATAAGGGGAAGACTGTAGGCCAGGTCGATGCCCTCTCACGAGCATCGTGGTTGGATGCTAGTGTTCACCCCTACGGGGTTGAACAAATGGGGGGGATATGTGAGGCAGTGACAGGCCTTATGGCTGATAGAAGAGAGGAATGGCAGGATTATCCATCTCTTTCCCATCAGTGGGCAGGTCTGAGGCAGCAACAGGTGCCACAATCAAGAGAGCATAAAGCTGTCCTCACAGTGAGATGGGTGTGTCCTGTGAGTACAGAAGCCTGGAGTGGTTCTGTGTGTGTGTTTGATCTGGGAGCGCTGAGAGACCACAAGGCTGGAGTAGCCTGAAGTTTGGGGGTCCCGCGACGCCTAGGGATAAGAGTCGCATGGTCAGCGTCGGGCGGGCGACTGGACCACAATCCCCCAAAAGACACCAGTGAGGTAACAGCCAGGAGGCTGATGGACATTGGGCTGGGAAAGCCGCATGGGTGCCGTGTGTGTGAACAGTGTCTTAGGTGAGTCAGGGACACACTGTGTTAAGTTAGAGCCCAGCCGGGCAGGTGTTTGTTTTGAATTTCATTTATTTATGTTGATGCTGGGACAATAAAGCGATGTTTTGGCCCCTAAAGCTGCGGTGGACGACTATCTGTATGTGAACGATCCTCGAGACCAGAGCTAACCCCCCACAGTAGTGACACATGTGGTCTATGTATACTTATGGCAGTATGCATTTTTGGTGCCATCCTTCCTCCTTCTCCCCCCTGGGGCTAGTGTTTAGTGGGTTCAATTGGTCCCCCAATAGGGCAGTTGGGTAGTACAATTAAGCCGTGCATGGGTATGATAGTGAATGACCTATTGTGTATGTAAGGTATGGTGAATGGGTCCATGGCTTAATATAGTTATATCTATCATTGCTGGGACTGGATCATATATTTGGGATGGTGTAATTTGTCATTAATGATTTTGTTTAATTTGCACTTTGCACTTTTGTGGTTTAGTTCACCCATTGATCATAGGCTGGTAATGACAAACAATCACTACAATAATACAATTATGTGTTCAAATTATTCACCTTTTATATTCTATATATTATGAATGTTTTATTCATATCATGTATAATCTCAGTTGATCCTGGTCACTAGCACTATTTACTATTCTTGATTCACAATTATATCACATTCTCTTTAGCACTTTTTTTCTTTGCGCACCTATTTTGTAGTGTATGTGTGTTCACATATAATTTTCACTAGCTTCACCATCCACACTACCCTTGTCTTTCATTGTTTTTTTTTTTTTTTTCCCCTCCCCCCCTCCCTTTCCTACTTTCCCTTCATGTAATTTAATTATGTATAGGTTCTCTTATGCAAGTACTTATAGTCTGCACTTATATCATTCAGGTTGTGGTACATCTACCTTTTTAGTTTAAGTAATCTGATATTATGCCAATTGAGGTTTTTTCCAGCAATGGATGTCATCTAGAAATATGCTTCTTAGGTCATTTATGTGCTTTATGTCAATAGTTGTTATCCCCTTGGATTCTACTCACCTTGGAACAATAGAGTTGTTTTTTGTCACTTATGTTTCTTTATGTCTTTAGATGCTGGGTTTCTCTCTTTTTATTGTCATTTTATTTACCTTCATCAAATATGGCCGTAGGGGTGCGCGTGTATACCGCGCATGCGTCAGATTGTCGGCCGCGCCCCCTTTGCTTTGAGTTGACACCTAGCATATGACCCATGCATGGCTGGTCTCCCGCTGACCGATGGTGGTTGACTCTTACCCTTATGGCGGTTATGGCTGATTTTGCCATTAAATACTGTGTCTTTTCTTTTTGCCCATCTACTTGCCCACAGTTAATATGGCCGCAGTGGAGCGCGCACGTTCACGCATGGGCCTGGATGCTGGCCGCACCCCTCACTCCGTGACGATATCAGTCATGTGATTATCACGTGGCCGCTCTCGCGCGAACTGACGGTGGTGCCGCCTGCGTCCATGGCGGTCATGGCGGATCGTGTGCGCCAGGTAATGAACTGTGGCTGATATAGACCAATGGGCTGATGGTAGCCTTCGACACTTGTTTTAAATTTAAGAGTGATTAGGGGCGTTATGTGTAGCTTCACTAGCCAATCCTTGTTTGTTAAGTAGTATATATGGCCACATCTGTCACAAGTTTGTATCACCCCTTTGAGAAGCTAACGCGAACGCGCGTCAGGGAGCTTGTGCTGGTGGTATATTGGTTGACGCCTCTTTTGGTGTGGTTAGTATGCGTCTTTTCATTATCTAATGTTATATTTATTTTTGTGACTTAGAAACAATAGATACCAAGCTTTACATGCACATGGTTTTCTGTTTAATAGTCCTTTGAAAAACTTTTGGATATTTGACCTGCTTACCCCTATACTACTGAATATTATGGTCATCTTTTTGCACTTTGCACTTTATTTATTAATATGAATTTGTGCGCCTGCCCTATATCACCAGCACAATATAAATTTTAAATGTTTTTAATCATGTGAGTCCTGTGCTATGTCAATCATGTACTCCATGTCATTTTTTGTTTAATAAAATATTTTGATACTACTATATATAACCCTTGTTTGGAGTTATTGTTATGGTATGACCCATACAGCTTTATTGGTATTGTTTGCATTTGCATGTGTGGGTTGCTTAAACGATTGGGACATCGTATTGGCTTCTCAAGATTCATAGTGTCCTGCAAATTATATATTTTGTTCTGGGGTGAAATTCAATTGCCAAAATAGCAATACCATAAATCAGTGGTTTCAGCTGTGGCTGGCAAAGTATAATAGTGTCCGCTAAAACATATAATTTGTTCTGGGGTGAAATTCAATTGCCAAAATAGCAATACCCTGAATCTGGTGTCCCAGCTGTTGCAGGCCAAGATTCATAGTGTCCATAAAAACATATATTTTGTTCTGGGGTGAAATTCAATTGCCAAAATAGCAATACCATAAATCAGTGGTTTCAGCTGTGGCTGGCCAAGTTTCATAGTGTCCTGCAAAATTATATATTTTGTTCTGGGGTGAAATTCAATTGCCAAAATAGCAATACCATAAATCAGTGGTTTCAGCTGTGGCTGGCAAAGTATAATAGTGTCCACCAAAACATATATTTTGTTCTGGGGTGAAATTCAATTGCCAAAATAGCAATACCCTGAATCTGGTGTCCCAGCTGTTGCCGGCCAAGATTCATAGTGTCCGCAAAAACATATATTTTGTTCTGGGGTGAAATTCAATTGCCAAAATAGCAATACCATAAATCAGTGGTATCAGCTGTGGCTGGCAAAGTATAATAGTGTCCTGCAAAACATATATTTTGTTCTGGGGTGAAATTCAATTGCCAAAATAGCAATACCCTGAATCTGGTGTCCCAGCTGTTGCAGGCCAAGATTCATAGTGTCCATAAAAACATATATTTTGTTCTGGGGTGAAATTCAATTGCCAAAATAGCAATACCCTGAATCTGGTGTCCCAGCTGTTGCAGGCCAAGTTTCATAGTGTCCGCAAAAACATATATTTTGTTCTGGGGTGAAATTCAATTGCCAAAATAGCAATACCATAAATCATTGGTTTCAGTTGTGGCTGGCAAAGTATAATAGTGTCCGCCAAAACATATATTTTGTTCTGGGGTGAAATTCAATTGCCAAAATAGCAATACCCTGAATCTGGTGTCCCAGCTGTTGCAGGCTAAGATTCATAGTGTTCGCAAAAACATATATTTTGTTCTGGGGTGAAATTCAATTGCCAAAATAGCAATACCATAAATCAGTGGTTTCAGCTGTGGCTGTCAAAGTATAATAGTGTCCTGCAAATTATATATTTTGTTCTGGGTTAAATTCAATTGCTAAAATAGCAATACCACAAATCAGTGGTTTCAGCTGTGGCTGGCAAAGTATAATAGTCTCCGCCAAAACATATATTTTGTTCTGGGGTGAAATTCAATTGCCAAAATAGCAAGACCCTGAATCTGGTGTCCCAGCTGTTGCAGGCCAAGATTCATAGTGTCCGCAAATACATATATTTTGTTCTGGGGTGAAATTCAATTGCCAAAATAGCAATACCATAAATCAGTGGTTTCAGCTGTGGCTGGCAAAGATAATAGTGTTCGCCAAAACATATATTTTGTTCTGGGGTGAAATTCAATTGCCAAAATAGCAATACCATAAATCAGTGGTTTCAGCTGTGGCTGGCAAAAGTATAATAGTGTCCGCCAAAACATATATTTTGTTCTGGGGTGAAATTCAATTGCCAAAATAGCAATACCCTGAATCTGGTGTCCCAGCTGTTGCAGGCCAAGATTCATAGTGTTCGCAAAAACATATATTTTGTTCTGGGGTGAAATTCAATTGCCAAAATAGCAATACCATAAATCAATGGTTTCAGCTGTGGCTGGCAAAGTATAATAGTGTCCGCCAAAACATATAATTTGTTCTGGGGTGAAATTCAATTGCCAAAATAGCAATACCATAAATCAGTGGTTTCAGCTGTGGCTGGCTAAGTATAATAGTGTCAGCCAAAACATATATTTTGTTCTGGGGTGAAATTCAATTGCCAAAATAGCAATACCTTGAATCTGGTATCCCAGCTGTTGCAGGCCAAGATTCATAGTGTCCGCAAAGACATATATTTTGTTCTGGGGTGAAATTCAATTGCCAAAATAGCAATACCATAAATCAGTGGTTTCAGCTGTGGCTGGCCAAGTTTCATAGTGTCCTGCAAATTATATATTTTGTTCTGGGGTGAAATTCAATTGCCAAAATAGCAATACCCTGAATCTGGTGTCCCAGCTGTTGCAGGCCAAGATTCATAGTGTCCATAAAAACATATATTTTGTTCTGGGGTGAAATTCAATTGCCAAAATAGCAATACCATAAATCCAGTGGTTTCAGCTGTGGCTGGCAAAGATATAATAGTGTCCGCCAAAACATATATTTTGTTCTGGGGTGAAATTCAATTGCCAAAATAGCAATACCATAAATCAGTGGTTTCAGCTGTAGCTGGCCAAGATTTCATAGTGTCCTGCAAAATTATATATTTTGTTCTGGGGTGAAATTCAATTGCCAAAATAGCAATACCATAAATCAGTGGTTTCAGCTGTGGCTGGCCAAGATATAATAGTGTCCGCAAAAACATATATTTTGTTCTGGGGTGAAATTCAATTGCCAAAATAGCAATACCCTGAATCTGGTGTCCCAGCTGTTGCAGGCCAAGATTCATAGTGTCCGCAAAAACATATATTTTGTTCTGGGGTGAAATTCAATTGCCAAAATAGCAATACCATAAATCAGTGGTTTCAGCTGTGGCTGGCCAAGATTTCATAGTGTCCTGCAAAACATATATTTTGTTCTGGGGTGAAATTCAATTGCCAAAATAGCAATACCATAAATCAGTGGTTTCAGCTGTGGCTGGCCAAGTTTCATAGTGTCCTGCAAAACATATATTTTGTTCTGGGGTGAAATTCAATTGCCAAAATAGCAATACCATAAATCAGTGGTTTCAGCTGTGGCTGGCAAAGTATAATAGTGTCCATAAAACATATATTTTGTTCTGGGGTGAAATTCAATTGCCAAAATAGCAATACCCTGAATCTAGTGTCCCAGCTGTTGCAGGCCAAGATTCATAGTGTCACTAAAAACATATATTTTGTTCTGGGGTGAAATTCAATTGCCAAAATAGCAATACCATAAATCAGTGGTTTCAGCTGTGGCTGGCAAAGTATAATAGTGTCCGCCAAAACATATATTTTGTTCTGGGGTGAAATTCAATTGCCAAAATAGCAATACCCTGAATCTGGTGTCCCAGCTGTTGCAGGCCAAGATTCATAGTGTCCGCCAAAACATATATTTTGTTCTGGGGTGAAATTCAATTGCCAAAATAGCAATACCCTGAATCTGGTGTCCCAGCTGTTGCAGGCCAAGATTCATAGTGTCCGCAAAAACATATATTTTGTTCTGGGGTGAAATTCAATTGCCAAAATAGCAATACCATAAATCAGTGGTTTCAGCTGTGGCTGGCAAAGTATAATAGTGTCCGCCAAAACATATATTTTGTTCTGGGGTGAAATTCAATTGCCAAAATAGCAATACCCTGAATCTGGTGTCCCAGCTGTTGCAGGCCAAGATTCATAGTGTCCATCAAAAACATATATTTTGTTCTGGGGTGAAATTCAATTGCCAAAATAGCAATACCCTGAATCTGGTGTCCCAGCTGTTGCAGGCCAAGATTCATAGTGTCCGCCAAAACATATATTTTGTTCTGGGGTGAAATTCAATTGCCAAAATAGCAATACCATAAATCAGTGGTTTCAGCTGTGGCTGGCAAAGTATAATAGTGTCCGCCAAAACATATATTTTGTTCTGGGGTGAAATTCAATTGCCAAAATAGCAATACCCTGAATCTGGTGTCCCAGCTGTTGCAGGCCAAGATTCATAGTGTCCGCAAAAACATATATTTTGTTCTGGGGTGAAATTCAATTGCCAAAATAGCAATACCATAAATCAGTGGTTTCAGCTGTGGCTGGCAAAGTATAATAGTGTCCTGCCAAAACATATATTTTGTTCTGGGGTGAAATTCAATTGCCAAAATAGCAATACCATAAATCAGTGGTTTCAGCTGTGGCTGGCAAAGTATAATAGTGTCCGCCAAAACATATATTTTGTTCTGGGGTGAAATTCAATTGCCAAAATAGCAATACCCTGAATCTGGTGTCCCAGCTGTTGCAGGCCAAGATTCATAGTGTCATAAAAACATATATTTTGTTCTGGGGTGAAATTCAATTGCCAAAATAGCAATACCATAAATCAGTGGTTTCCAGCTGTGGCTGGCAAAGTATAATAGTGTCCGCCAAAACATATATTTTGTTCTGGGGTGAAATTCAATTGCCAAAATAGCAATACCCTGAATCTGGTGTCCCAGCTGTTGCAGGCCAAGATTCATAGTGTCATAAAAACATATATTTTGTTCTGGGGTGAAATTCAATTGCCAAAATAGCAATACCATAAATCAGTGGTTTCAGCTGTGGCTGGCCAAGTTTCATAGTGTCCTGCAAAATATATATTTTGTTCTGGGGTGAAATTCAATTGCCAAAATAGCAATACCATAAATCAGTGGTTTCAGCTGTGGCTGGCCAAGTTTCATAGTGTCCTGCCAAAACATATATTTTGTTCTGGGGTGAAATTCAATTGCCAAAATAGCAATACCCTGAATCTGGTGTCCCAGCTGTTGCAGGCCAAGATTCATAGTGTCCATAAAAACATATATTTTGTTCTGGGGTGAAATTCAATTGCCAAAATAGCAATACCCTGAATCTGGTGTCCCAGCTGTTGCAGGCCAAGATTCATAGTGTCCGCCAAAACATATATTTTGTTCTGGGGTGAAATTCAATTGCCAAAATAGCAATACCCTGAATCTGGTGTCCCAGCTGTTGCAGGCCAAGATTCATAGTGTCCGCAAAAACATATATTTTGTTCTGGGGTGAAATTCAATTGCCAAAATAGCAATACCATAAATCAGTGGTTTCAGCTGTGGCTGGCAAAGTATAATAGTGTCCGCCAAAACATATATTTTGTTCTGGGGTGAAATTCAATTGCCAAAATAGCAATACCCTGAATCTGGTGTCCCAGCTGTTGCAGGCCAAGATTCATAGTGTCCACAAAAACATATATTTTGTTCTGGGGTGAAATTCAATTGCCAAAATAGCAATACCATAAATCAGTGGTTTCAGCTGTGGCTGGCCAAGATTCATAGTGTCCGCCAAAACATATATTTTGTTCTGGGGTGAAATTCAATTGCCAAAATAGCAATACCATAAATCAGTGGTTTCAGCTGTGGCTGGCAAAGTATAATAGTGTCCGCCAAAACATATATTTTGTTCTGGGGTGAAATTCAATTGCCAAAATAGCAATACCCTGAATCTGGTGTCCCAGCTGTTGCAGGCCAAGATTCATAGTGTCATAAAAACATATATTTTGTTCTGGGGTGAAATTCAATTGCCAAAATAGCAATACCATAAATCAGTGGTTTCAGCTGTGGCTGGCCAAGTTTCATAGTGTCCTGCAAAACATATATTTTGTTCTGGGGTGAAATTCAATTGCCAAAATAGCAATACCATAAATCAGTGGTTTCAGCTGTGGCTGGCCAAGATATCATAGTGTCCGCCAAAACATATATTTTGTTCTGGGGTGAAATTCAATTGCCAAAATAGCAATACCCTGAATCTGGTGTCCCAGCTGTTGCAGGCCAAGATTCATAGTGTCCGCTAAAACATATATTTTGTTCTGGGGTGAAATTCAATTGCCAAAATAGCAATACCCTGAATCTGGTGTCCCAGCTGTTGCAGGCCAAGTTTCATAGTGTCCGCAAAAACATATATTTTGTTCTGGGGTGAAATTCAATTGCCAAAATAGCAATACCATAAATCAGTGGTTTCAGCTGTGGCTGGCAAAGTATAATAGTGTCCGCCAAAACATATATTTTGTTCTGGGGTGAAATTCAATTGCCAAAATAGCAATACCCTGAATCTGGTGTCCCAGCTGTTGCAGGCCAAGATTCATAGTGTCCGCAAAAACATATATTTTGTTCTGGGGTGAAATTCAATTGCCAAAATAGCAATACCATAAATCAGTGGTTTCAGCTGTGGCTGGCAAAGTATAATAGTGTCCTGCAAATTATATATTTTGTTCTGGGGTGAAATTCAATTGCTAAAATAGCAATACCATAAATCAGTGGTTTCAGCTGTGGCTGGCAAAGTATAATAGTGTCCGCCAAAACATATATTTTGTTCTGGGGTGAAATTCAATTGCCAAAATAGCAATACCCTGAATCTGGTGTCCCAGCTGTTGCAGGCCAAGATTCATAGTGTCCGCTAAATACATATATTTTGTTCTGGGGTGAAATTCAATTGCCAAAATAGCAATACCATAAATCAGTGGTTTCCAGCTGTGGCTGGCAAAGATTCATAGTGTCTGCCAAAACATATATTTTGTTCTGGGGTGAAATTCAATTGCCAAAATAGCAATACCATAAATCAGTGGTTCCAGCTGTGGCTGGCAAAGATATCATAGTGTCCGCCAAAACATATATTTTGTTCTGGGGTGAAATTCAATTGCCAAAATAGCAATACCCTGAATCTGGTGTCCCAGCTGTTGCAGGCCAAGATTCATAGTGTCCGCAAAAACATATATTTTGTTCTGGGGTGAAATTCAATTGCCAAAATAGCAATACCATAAATCAGTGGTTTCAGCTGTGGCTGGCAAAGTATAATAGTGTCCGCCAAAACATATATTTTGTTCTGGGGTGAAATTCAATTGCCAAAATAGCAATACCATAAATCAGTGGTTTCAGCTGTGGCTGGCAAAGTATAATAGTGTCCGCCAAAACATATATTTTGTTCTGGGGTGAAATTCAATTGCCAAAATAGCAATACCCTGAATCTGGTGTCCCAGCTGTTGCAGGCCAAGATTCATAGTGTCCGCAAAACATATATTTTGTTCTGGGGTGAAATTCAATTGCCAAAATAGCAATACCATAAATCTAGTGGTCTCAGCTGTGGCTGGCCAAGATTCATAGTGTCCGCCAAAACATATATTTTGTTCTGGGGTGAAATTCAATTGCCAAAATAGCAATACCCTGAATCTGGTGTCCCAGCTGTTGCAGGCCAAGATTCATAGTGTCCGCAAAAACATATATTTTGTTCTGGGGTGAAATTCAATTGCCAAAATAGCAATACCATGAATCTAGTGGTCCCAGCTGTTGCTGGCCAAGATTCATAGTGTCCGCCAAAACATATATTTTGTTCTGGGGTGAAATTCAATTGCCAAAATAGCAATACCATAAATCAGTGGTTTCAGCTGTGGCTGGCCAAGATTCATAGTGTCCGCCAAAACATATATTTTGTTCTGGGGTGAAATTCAATTGCCAAAATAGCAATACCATAAATCAGTGGTTTCAGCTGTGGCTGGCAAAGATATAATAGTGTCCGCCAAAACATATATTTTGTTCTGGGGTGAAATTCAATTGCCAAAATAGCAATACCCTGAATCTGGTGTCCCAGCTGTTGCAGGCCAAGATTCATAGTGTCCGTCAAAACATATATTTTGTTCTGGGGTGAAATTCAATTGCCAAAATAGCAATACCATAAATCAGTGGTTTCAGCTGTGGCTGGCAAAGTATAATAGTGTCCGCCAAAACATATATTTTGTTCTGGGGTGAAATTCAATTGCCAAAATAGCAATACCCTGAATCTGGTGTCCCAGCTGTTGCAGGCCAAGATTCATAGTGTCCGCAAAACATATATTTTGTTCTGGGGTGAAATTCAATTGCCAAAATAGCAATACCCTGAATCTGGTGTCCCAGCTGTTGCAGGCCAAGATTCATAGTGTCCGCCAAAACATATATTTTGTTCTGGGGTGAAATTCAATTGCCAAAATAGCAATACCCTGAATCTGGTGTCCCAGCTGTTGCAGGCCAAGATTCATAGTGTCCGCCAAAACATATATTTTGTTCTGGGGTGAAATTCAATTGCCAAAATAGCAATACCCTGAATCTGGTGGTCCCAGCTGTTGCAGGCCAAGATTCATAGTGTCCGCAAAACATATATTTTGTTCTGGGGTGAAATTCAATTGCCAAAATAGCAATACCATAAATCAGTGGTTTCAGCTGTGGCTGGCAAAGTATAATAGTGTCCTGCCAAAACATATATTTTGTTCTGGGGTGAAATTCAATTGCCAAAATAGCAATACCCTGAATCTGGTGTCCCAGCTGTGGCAGGCCAAGATACATAGTGTCCGCCAAAACATATATTTTGTTCTGGGGTGAAATTCAATTGCCAAAATAGCAATACCATAAATCAGTGGTGTCTCAGCTGTTGCTGGCCAAGTATTCATAGTGTCCGCAAAACATATATTTTGTTCTGGGGTGAAATTCAATTGCCAAAATAGCAATACCATAAATCAGTGGTTTCAGCTGTGGCTGGCAAAGTATAATAGTGTCCGCCAAAACATATATTTTGTTCTGGGGTGAAATTCACTGCCAAAATAGCAATACCCTGAATCTGGTGTCCCAGCTGTTGCAGGCCAAGATTCATAGTGTCCGCAAAAACATATATTTTGTTCTGGGGTGAAATTCAATTGCCAAAATAGCAATACCATAAATCAGTGGTTTCAGCTGTGGCTGGCAAAGTATAATAGTGTCCGCCAAAACATATATTTTGTTCTGGGGTGAAATTCAATTGCCAAAATAGCAATACCCTGAATCTGGTGTCCCAGCTGTTGCAGGCCAAGATTCATAGTGTCCGCAAAAACATATATTTTGTTCTGGGGTGAAATTCAATTGCCAAAATAGCAATACCATAAATCAGTGGTTTCAGCTGTGGCTGGCAAAGTATAATAGTGTCCTGCAAAACATATATTTTGTTCTGGGTGAAATTCAATTGCCAAAATAGCAATACCCTGAATCAGTGGTGTCTCAGCTGTTGCTGGCCAAGTATTCATAGTGTCCGCCAAAACATATATTTTGTTCTGGGGTGAAATTCAATTGCCAAAATAGCAAGACCCTGAATCTGGTGTCCCAGCTGTTGCAGGCCAAGATTCATAGTGTCCGCAAATACATATATTTTGTTCTGGGGTGAAATTCAATTGCCAAAATAGCAATACCATAAATCAGTGGTTTTAGCTGTGGCTGGCAAAGTATAATAGTGTCTGCCAAAACATATATTTTGTTCTAGGGTGAAATTCAATTGCCAAAATAGCAATACCTTGAATCTGGTATCCCAGCTGTTGCAGGCCAAGATTCATAGTGTCCGCAAAAACATATATTTTGTTCTGGGGTGAAATTCAATTGCCAAAATAGCAATACCATAAATGAGTGGTTTCAGCTGTGGCTGGCCAAGTTTCATAGTGTCCTGCAAATTATATATTTTGTTCTGGGGTGAATTTCAATTGCCAAAATAGCAATACCATAAATCTGTGGTTTCAGCTGTGGCTGGCCAAGTTTCATAGTGTCCGCCAAAACATATATTTTGTTCTGGGGTGAAATTCAATTGCCAAAATAGCAATACCCTGAATCTGGTGTCCCAGCTGTTGCAGGCCAAGATTCATAGTGTCCGCAAAAACATATATTTTGTTCTGGGGTGAAATTCAATTGCCAAAATAGCAATACCATGAATCAGTGGTGTCCCAGCTGTTGCAGGCCAAGATTCATAGTGTCCGCCAAAACATATATTTTGTTCTGGGGTGAAATTCAATTGCCAAAATAGCAATACCTCTGAATCTGGTGTCCCAGCTGTTGCAGGCCAAGATTCATAGTGTCCGCAAAAACATATATTTTGTTCTGGGGTGAAATTCAATTGCCAAAATAGCAATACCATAAATCAGTGGTTTCCAGCTGTGGCTGGCAAAGTATAATAGTGTCCGCCAAAACATATATTTTGTTCTGGGGTGAAATTCAATTGCCAAAATAGCAATACCTCTGAATCTGGTGTCCCAGCTGTTGCAGGCCAAGATTCATAGTGTCCGCAAAAACATATATTTTGTTCTGGGGTGAAATTCAATTGCCAAAATAGCAATACCATAAATCAGTGGTTTCAGCTGTGGCTGGCCAAGTTTCATAGTGTCCTGCAAATCATATATTTTGTTCTGGGGTGAAATTCAATTGCCAAAATAGCAATACCATAAATCTGTGGTTTCAGCTGTGGCTGGCAAAGTATAATAGTGTCCGCCAAAACATATATTTTGTTCTGGGGTGAAATTCAATTGCCAAAATAGCAATACCCTGAATCTGGTGTCCCAGCTGTTGCAGGCCAAGATTCATAGTGTCCGCAAAACATATATTTTGTTCTGGGGTGAAATTCAATTGCCAAAATAGCAATACCATAAATCAGTGGTTTCAGCTGTGGCTGGCCAAGTTTCATAGTGTCCTGCAAATTATATATTTTGTTCTGGGGTGAAATTCAATTGCCAAAATAGCAATACCATAAATCAGTGGTTTCAGCTGTGGCTGGCAAAGTATAATAGTGTCCTGCAAAACATATATTTTGTTCTGGGGTGAAATTCAATTGCCAAAATAGCAATACCCTGAATCTGGTGTCCCAGCTGTTGCAGGCCAAGATTCATAGTGTCCGCAAAAACATATATTTTGTTCTGGGGTGAAATTCAATTGCCAAAATAGCAATACCCTGAATCTGGTGTCCCAGCTGTTGCAGGCCAAGATTCATAGTGTCCGCCAAAACATATATTTTGTTCTGGGGTGAAATTCAATTGCCAAAATAGCAATACCCTGAATCTGGTGTCCCAGCTGTGGCAGGCCAAGATTCATAGTGTCCGCAAAAACATATATTTTGTTCTGGGGTGAAATTCAATTGCCAAAATAGCAATACCCTGAATCTAGTGGTCCCAGCTGTTGCAGGCCAAGATTCATAGTGTCCGCAAAACATATATTTTGTTCTGGGGTGAAATTCAATTGCCAAAATAGCAATACCATAAATCAGTGGTTTCAGCTGTGGCTGGCCAAGTATTCATAGTGTCCGCCAAAATATATATTTTGTTCTGGGGTGAAATTCAATTGCCAAAATAGCAATACCATAAATCAGTGGTTTCAGCTGTGGCTGGCAAAGTATAATAGTGTCCGCCAAAACATATATTTTGTTCTGGGGTGAAATTCAATTGCCAAAATAGCAATACCCTGAATCTGGTGTCCCAGCTGTTGCAGGCCAAGATTCATAGTGTCCGCAAAAACATATATTTTGTTCTGGGGTGAAATTCAATTGCCAAAATAGCAATACCATAAATCAGTGGTTTCAGCTGTGGCTGGCAAAATATAATAGTGTCCGCCAAAACATATATTTTGTTCTGGGGTGAAATTCAATCTGCCAAAATAGCAATACCCTGAATCTGGTGTCCCAGCTGTTGCAGGCCAAGATTCATAGTGTCCTGCAAAACATATATTTTGTTCTGGGGTGAAATTCAATTGCCAAAATAGCAATACCCTGAATCTGGTGTCCCAGCTGTTGCAGGCCAAGATTCATAGTGTCCGCAAAAACATATATTTTGTTCTGGGGTGACATTCAATTGCCAAAATAGCAATACCCTGAATCTGTGTGTCCCAGCTGTTGCAGGCCAAGATTCATAGTGTCCGCCAAAACATATATTTTGTTCTGGGGTGAAATTCAATTGCCAAAATAGCAATACCCTGAATCTGGTGTCCCAGCTGTTGCAGGCCAGGATTTATAGTGTCGGTCAAAACATATATTTTGTTCTGGGGTGAAATTCAATTGCCAAAATAGCAATACCCTGAATCTGGTGTCCCAGCTGTTGCAGGCCAGGATTCATAGTGTCTGTTGAGAAAGGGTTGAAATATATTTATATATATATATATATATATATATGCATCCCCTTATAGAATATGTCCCCTTTCATATATATATCCCATATATGCCATGGCCCCTATTGTCTTATCAACTTGATACATGCCAGTGTTTAGCCTGTGGGCCATGGCTTGCATTGTTATCTGTTAAATCGCCCAACTGTCCCTGGGAGGTAGTTAGCATAGAGATGCTAACTAGGATGTGGGTCCAGGACAGGAGATTGCAGACTTTATGGCACCTTTTGATCAGCACATGGCTTACATGCTAAACCTGTTTCCTTCTCCCCCATGGCCAAACTACTTTGGGGGAGGGCTCACTAGGTAGATTCGTCTTCAGTGGAGTGAGGTCATATCCCAAAACCTCTTATGAAGGCATGCGACTACAGAGGAGAGGTCTTCTGAACTCGGCTTCTGACTGAGAAGGACACACACAGATGGGACCTGAAGATGGCTCAGTACCACCAACCCCTGCCCTGATTTCCCAGATCCCTACATTCCAATGTACCCCTTCCCTGCCCAGCAGCCTCAACTCCTGCTGCTGTTTACCCCTTAAGCTGCAACCCTTATCCAGCCCCGCAGTACCCCAGCCCAGGACCCTTGCAGTGCCCAGCAGCCCTGTAACACATAACCCCTTCAAGGCTTCTGTGTGCAGAGTGACCCATGCAGCCCATTTTGTGTTAACCTTTGCAGTGCCATTACCCCTGGACTGCATTGTGATTTGTATTAACCCTTTATTGCAGTAGGGACAGTGTGAATAGCCAGGTGGGTGGGTTACTGCTGTAATGTATGCTAGTGTAATTGTATAGCTAGTTTGTGGGGTGGAATTGGGATTGTATGTAGAATAGTTAGGAATATTGTATGTGTAGCAGTGTTGTAGTGTTGTAATTGACTGACTGTATTACTGTGTGGCTATAAATATATATATTCATATTCCCTTTTATATGGATATATAATTATAGACTATAGACGTGTATTGTGTTAATAAATACCTTTTAGTATTTAACCCCTAAAAAAATGAATAAAAGTGATCAAAACATCATACGCACCCCATAATGGTATCAATTAAAAGTTCAGATTGCCCCGCAAAAAAATGAGCCCCTACACTGTTCCGTATGCATAATTACAAAAAAGTTATAGGGGTCAAAACATGGCGACAAAAAAATAAAATAAAAAAATTCCCACTTTTTATTTCTTTTTCACTATCAAAACGCAAGAAAAACTATACATATTAGGTATTGCCGGATTCGTACTGACCTGAAGAATAAAATTAACCAGTCAGTTTTATCGCAAATCGAACGTTGTAATTTAAAAACCCGTAAAACTGTGGTGAAATTGCTTTTTTGCAATTTCACCCCATTTGGAATTTTTTTCCCGTTTCCCACTACATCACATGCAAAAATAAATGGTAGCGTTAAAAAGTACAACTTGTCCCTCAAAAAATAAGCCATCATATGGCTATGTGAGCGGAAATATAAAAATGTTATGGCTTTTGGAAGGCAGGGAGCGCAAAACAAAAACGCAAAAATCCCAAAACCCCCGGTCCTTAAGGGGTTAAGCACAGCGTGTAGTCTTTTGTTATCGTAGGCGCCACATTATATAGTAGCAGTGTAAGTCGTACATAGTTGAGTTCAGTGAATAGTGTAAGGCAAAAGGAGGCAAATTAGATCCTTTAATTAAGGTATAAATAGGCGGAGTCATCAACAGACGGCCTTGCCTATTTATGAATATTAATTATTGATATCACCATAAATATTAATAATTAATATTCTCCCCTTACAGTGTCCGTCAAAACATATATTTTGTTGTGGGGTGAAATTCAATTGCCAAAATAGCAATACCCTGAATCTGGTGTCCCAGCTGTTGCAGGCCAGGATTCATAGTGTCCGCAAAAACATATATTTTGTTCTGGGGTGAAATTCAATTGCCAAAATAGCAATACCCTGAATCTGGTGTCCCAGCTGTTGCAGGCCAGATTTCATAGTGTCCGCCAAAACATATATTTTGTTCTGGGGTGACATTCAATTGCCAAAATAGCAATACCCTGAATCTGGTGTCCCAGCTGTTGCAGGCCAGGATTCATAGTGTCCGCAAAAACATATATTTTGTTCTGGCCTGGGTGAAATTCAATTGCCAAAATAGCAATACCATAAATCAGTGGTTTCAGCTGTGGCTGGCAAGATATCATAGTGTCCGCCAAAACATATATTTTGTTCTGGGGTGACATTCAATTGCCAAAATAGCAATACCCTGAATCTGTTGTCCCAGCTGTTGCAGGCCAAGTGTAAATCTGTCCATAAAAGGATACCTTTCATCCAGGGCCTAAATACTAGCCCTAAAAGAGATATTCCCTAAATCAGTGGTTACTGCTGTGCCTGGATTAGTGTAATACGCTACATAAACAAATAGGCAGATAGTGTTAGGTGCCTGTAAAAAAGGCCTAAATTTGAAATCAATACATTGGGCCAAATATTTTTTTCCTTATTGTGGTGCTTGGTGAACGGTAACAATGAGGAAAACATCTAGTAAGGGACGCGGACGCGGTCGTGGTGGTGTTAGTGTACCCTCTGGTGCTGGGAGAGGACGTGGCCATTCTGCCACAGCCACACGTCCTAGTGAACCAACTACCTCAGGTTCCAGTACCCGCCAGAATTTACAGCGATATTTGGTGGGGCCCAATGCCGTTCTAAGGATGGTAAGGCCTGAGCAGGTACAGGCGCTAGTCAATTGGGTGGCCGACAGTGGATCCAGCATGTTCACAACATTATCTCCCACCCAGTCTTCTGCAGAAAGCGCACAGGTGGCACCTGAAAACCAAGCCCATCAGTCTGTCACATCACCCCCATGCATATCAGGGAAACTGTCTGAGCCTCAAGTTATGCAGCAGTCTCTTATGCTGTTTGAAGACTCTGCTGGCAGGGTTTCCCAAGGAAATCCACCTAGCCCTTCCCCAGTGGTGGAAGACATAGAATGCACTGATGCACAACCACTGATGTTTCCTGATGATGAGGACATGGGAATACCACCTCATCGGAGTCCGCACGTCTCTGATGATGACGAAACACAGGTGCCAACTGCTGCGTCTTTCTGCAGTGTGCAGACCGAACAGGAGGTCAGGGAGGAAGACTGTGTGGAAGACGATGCAGGGGACGATGAGGTCCTAGACCCCACATGGAATGAAGGTCGTGCCACTGACTTTCATAGTTCAGAGGAAGAGGCAGTGGTGAGACCGAGCCAACAGCGTAGCAAAAGAGGGAGCAGGGGGCAAAAGCAGAACAGCCGCCTCCAAGAGAGTTCGCCTGCTACTGGCCACCGCCACCAGGGACCGAGCACCCCAAAGGCAGCTTCAAGGAGTTCCCTGGCATGGCACTTCTTTAAACAATGTGCTGACGACAAGACCCGAGTGGTTTGCACGCTGTGCCATCAGAGCCTGAAGCGAGGCATTAACGTTCTGAACCTTAGCACAACCTGCATGACCAGGCATCTACATGCAAAGCATGAACTGCAGTGGAGTAAACACCTTAAAAGCAAGGAACTCACTCTGGCTCCCCTGCTCCCTCTTCTGCTGCTGCCTCGGCCTCTTCCTCCGCCTCGGGAGGAATGTTGGCACCTGCCGCCCACCAAACAGAGGATGTGCCACCGACAACACCACCTGCGTCACCAAGCATCTCCACCATGTCACACGGCAGCGTTCAGCTCTCCATCTCACAAACCTTGAGAGAAAGCGTAAATTCCCACCTAGCCACCCTCGAGCCCTGGGCCTGAATGCCAGCATTTCTAAACTACTGGCCTTTGAAATGCTGTCATTCAGGCTGGTGGACACAGACAGCTTCAAACAGCTGATGTCCATGGCTGTCCCACAGTATGTTGTTCCCAGCCGCCACTACTTCCAAGACAGCCGTGCCTTCCCTGCACAACCAAGTATCCGATAAAATCAAGTGTGCACTGCGCAACGCCATCTGTGGCAAGGTCCACCTAACCACAGATACGTGGACCAGTAAGCACGGCCAGGGACGCTATATCTCCCTAACTGCACACTGGGTAAATGTAGTGGCGGCTGGGCCGCAGGCGGAGAGTTCCTTGGCGCACGTCCTTCCGCCGCCAAGGATCGCAGGGCATCATTCTTGCCTCCTGTAGCCTCCTCCTCCTACTCGGCTTCCTCCTCCTCTGCTTCCACCAGCTCATCCAGTCAGCCACACACCTTCACCACCAACTTCAGCACAGCCCGGTAAACGTCAGCAGGCCATTCTGAAACTCATATGTTTGGGGGACAGGCCCCACACCGCGCAGGAGTTGTGGCGGGTATTGAACAACAGACCGACGAGTGGTTTCTGCCGGTGGGCCTCAAGCCCGGCCTGGTGGTGTGCGATAATGGGCGAAATCTGCCGCAGCTCTGGGACTAGCCGGTTTGACGCACATCCCTTGCCTGGCGCATGTGCTGAATTTGGTGGTGCAGAAGTTCATTCACAACTACCCCGACATGTCAGAGCTGCTGCATAAAGTGAGGGCCGCCTGTGCGCGTCCGCGTTCACATCCTGCCGCTGCTCGCCTGTCTGCGCTACAGCGGAACTTCGGCCTTCCCGCCACCGCCTCATATGCGACGTGCCCACCAGGTGGAACTCCACCTTGCACATGCTGGAGAGACTGTGCGAGCAGCAGCAGGCCATAGTGGAGTTTCAGCTGCAGCACGCACGCTGCCAGTCGCACTGCGGAACAGCACCACTTCACCACCAATGATTGGGCCTCCATGCGAGACCTGTGTGCCCTGTTGCGCTGTTTCGAGTACTCCACCAACATGGCCAGTGGCGATGACACCGTTATCAGCGTTACAATACCACTTCTATGTCTCCTTGAGAAAACGCTAGGGCGATGATGGAAGAGGAGGTGGCCCAGGAGGAGGAGGAGGATGAGGGGTCATTTTTAGCACTTTCAGGCCAGTCTGTTAGAAGTGGCTCAGAGGGAGGTTTTTTGCAACAGCAGAGGCCAGGTACAAATGTGGCCAGCCAGGGCCCACTACTGGAGGACGAGGAGGATGAGGAGGAGGTGGAGGAGGATGAGGATGAAGCAGGTTCACAGCGGGGTGGCACCCGACACAGCTCAGGCCCATCACTGGTGCGTGGCTGGGGGATACGGAGGATCGATGACGATACGCCTCCCACAGAGGACAGCTTGTCCTTACCTCTGGGGAGCCTGGCACACATGAGCGACTACATGCTGCAGTGCCTGCGCAACGACAGCAGAGTTGCCCACATTTTAACGTGTGCGGACTACTGGGTTGCCACCCTGCTGGATCCCCGGTACAAAGACAATGTGCCCCTGACATGGCTGCTATTTCAGGAAAGATTAGAAATGGAAAAGTATAAGGAAAAATCAATAGGGAAGTTCATTAAGAAATGGCGCAAATTTATAGAACACTCTCTCACCAAGTAGGAAATTGAAGATTTGATGTCTCCTTTCACGACCACTAAATGGTACATGGAAGCCCAGATAGCGGGAAAACAAGGCAAGCTAGAAATTGGAAGTAGCGGGGCTAAATAATTACCTTATCCTCAAGAGCTTTACTTAAAAAAAAAAAAATGGGAAAAAAAAAAAAAAGAATAAAACCCCTCATGAGAGAATTCTCAATACAATGTCTTAACCCCTCATTCTCGAATTGGTTGGGTTAGGGAGGGTGCAAGGCATTGGGGAGGCCTTGATAGGGTCTGTTATACAAAAGAAAAAAGGAGATTTGTATTACCTCTTGTTAATGCATATTTTGGTAAGCTCACGATTATTGGTCTGTTGGATACATTACCATACATTATGTGTATTTACTATGATGTACTGCTTCCTTGTGCATTTTGTGTAACAATGATCAATGATTTTTTACAAATCTCAATAAAAAATGTATTTGAAAAAAAAGACAATGTGCCCACCTTACTTCCTGCACTGGAGCGTGATAGGAAGATGCGCGAGTACAAGCGCATGCTGGTAGAGGCTCTCCTGAGAGCATTCCCAAATGTCACAGGGGAACATGTGGAAGCCCAAGGTGAAGGCAGAGGAGGAGCAAGAGGTCGCCAACGCAGCTGTGTCACGGCCAGCTCCACTGAGGGCAGGGTTAGCATGGCAGAAATGTGGAAAAGTTTTGTCTCCACGCCACAGCTAACTTCACCACCACCTGATACGGAACGTGTTAGCAGGAGGCAGCATTTCACTAACATGGTTGAACAGTACGTCTGCACACCCCTCCACGTACTAACTGATGGTTCGGCCCTATTCAACTTCTGGGTCTCCAAATTGTCCACGTGGCCAGAGTTAGCATTTTATGCCTTGGAGGTGCTGGCCTGCCCGGCGGCCAGCGTTTTGTCTGAACGTGTATTCAGCATGGCAGGGGGTGTCATTACTGACAAACGCAGCTGCCTGTCCACAGCCAACGTGGACAAGCTGACGTTCATAAAAATGAACCAGGCATGGATCCCACAGGACCTGTGCCTCCCTTGTGCAGAATAGACATTTATAACTGCCTCCCCCTCAACCATTTATTCTTGTACTCCGGGGCACTTCTTTATTGAATCCTCATTTTTTTAACTTTACCATGATCTTGCGGTGCAACCCAAAGTTGAATGAACCTCTCCTCTGTCTGGGTGGTGGGGCCGAAATAACTGAAAGTGGCCTTCTCCAGTGGTGGGTGATATGACGCATGATTCCTTGCTGTGGGACCTCTCTCCTCTGTCTGGGTGCTGGGGCCGAAATAACTGAGAGTGGCCTTCTCCGGTGGTGGTTGATATGACGCATGATTCCTTGCTGTGGGACCTCTCTCCTCTGTCTGGGTGCTGGGCCGAAATAACTGAGAGTGGCCTTCTCCGGTGGTGGGTGATATGACGCATGATTCCTTGCTGTGGGACCTCTCTCCTCTGTCTGGGTGCTGGGCCGAAATAACTGAGAGTGGCCTTCTCCAGTGTTGGGTGATATGACGCATGATTCCTTGCAGTTGATATTGGTTAAATTTTATTTATTTTATTTTATTTTAATTCATTTCCCTATCCACATTTGTTTGCAAGGGATTTACCTACATTTTGCTGCCTTTGGCAGCCCTCTAGCCCGTTCCTGGACTATTTTACAGCCTTTTTAGTGCCTAAGTTCGGGTCCCCATTGACTTCAATGGGGTTCGGGGATAAAGTTCGGGTCGAGTTCGGATCCTGAACCCGAACATTTTCGGGAAGTTCGGCCGAACTTCCCGAACCCGAACTTCCAGGTGTTCGCTCATGTCTAGTTACCACAAAGTGCAAGGAATTTTGCATTTGGTGTGAATCGAATTTTTCCTGAAATTCGGATCGAATTCCACTATTTCAGCTTCGATTCATTCATCTCTAGTGATTATCTAAACTTAAGTTTTTTGTATTACTGAAATGTTACTTTAACGTATATACAGTAGAATTGCTGGATGGATCATGCTAAGAGTTGAATTTTCCTTGTGGAGATATTAAGGGATGAATGTGCTGAATATACAGTATAAGACTTGTGGCAGGAATTTGTCTATTTTCATCGAGGGTGTTAAGTCTGCTTGCACACGTCACTTTTGTATAAACGCACATTGTTTATCTAGTCTTGACCATAATCCGTTTTTAACTCCCGGCGCTTCCCAGTCAATCTTTTAGACGTGTCAACCCTCCCCCGCACATTATAATATTAGGATTGGTGTGTTATAGTGTTTATATACAGTAGTATACAAAACCTTGCACATCCTGTTGGGGACTTGTGTAGGATTTGACTTACTATAACACAACACATAAAAAGTGTGGCCTGTCACTGGTCAATTTTAATTAATCTATTACGTTTTTATCATTTTTCTCTTTCTTACTCCTCAAAGAATACATTGTTGGTAGGGATGAGAGAATCGACTTCGGATGAAACAAACTCGATTCGCAAAAAACTTTGTTTCAATATTGTACGTACCACTTTGAATTGAACCTGAGTTCGGGAAATGTTTTTTTACAGTATAAATCAATTTTTTAAGTTATTATGCAAAGTCTCGCAAGACTTTGCGAAGATATAAATTTGGCTCTTTGGAGCCAATGCATTCTAATATTGTACGGAGCGCTTGCTCCGTACAGTATTGAAACTAAGTTTTATGCGAATCGACTTCGGATGTTTCATCCAAAGTCGATGCGCTTATCAACAATTGTTGGCAAAATTTACAAATTTGCTAAGATTGTCTCTAATTTTCACGGCCAATCCTGGCAAATTCATTCTGTCCAGGAACAAAAAGAGGTGGGGCTTGTGTAAACCCCACCCAGAAGTGAATGTCCTTGGCCACATACAGTATGCACCTTTCCCATGGAGGGGTTTAAATGTCATGAATTTACCAGCAAAATTGTTGGTAAGTATGTTAAGAATATGCCATCAGAAAGTTACCTATTGTTTAAATCACATTTTTATGTTGAACATATTTTTTAAGAATTTTTTGATGATGTTATTTTTCATTTTCCATGTCAATATGTATATTTAAAAGATTTATCCTGGAAATTATAATGATGACTTATCCCCTGGATAGCCCATCACTATCAGATCAGTGGGATCCAAGTCACGGCACCCCGACGATCAGCTGTTTCAGGGAGCCAGTGCACTCACTGAAACTCTGGTTAGAGATGCAGCCCCCCGGCAGCTTTCCAAACACAGTGCCGTACATCGTATGCTATGTGACCATTGTATAGTGATCTCACATGGCCTAGGAAGAGGCTGAGGCACTCAAGGCATCTTCTAACAGCTGATCGGCGGGGGTCCCAGGGGTCACTCTCCCACCGATCTGATACTGATGACTTATTCTGAGGATGTCATAAATATCATTACTGGATTACCTCTTTAAACAAAACCCACAAATCCCTGCAGTTCTCACACTGGCCACTAAGCCTAATAATAGCCAAAACTTCTTGGTCACAGTTCAAAACCCTTATGTAAAAGAGATTCAAATGGTCTTTAATACCCCTTAATAAAATCTTCAGCTAGGGATTCACATGTAGCCATATAAGATAACTGGTGCATAGCCTCCTTCATATAATAATGTTTATCCATAATTACAGTATACCCCCCCTTGTCAGTGGGCTTCTCAATAATATCCCTATTATACATCAATTCTAGAAGCACAACTTTTTCACCTGCAGGGGTGATGGGATAGATCAAGGATTTACTATCCCTTATAACAGCTTTTTCAAAATTATATAATGAGCTGCTGGGTGACAAGGGAGTAAAAGCTTCAATTTCACACAACCCGTAAAATCACTGATTTCTGGATGAACCACTGGAATCACATATTCATACATCAAAACATACAGTTTTCTCAATGTTTGTCTATCTTCACCTCCCAGGGGACCAATAATATAGCAGGGCCTTCACTATCATTTACCTTTTAAGGACTACTGTTTGTGTGTTTTAGATCAATAATATATTTAACAGCAGTGTCAGGGACATCCATGCTAAGGAAAGAACAGATAGTGCAGGGAGAGAGATTTGCTGTATTTAATACCAAAAGCTTTTCAAAGAACCTAAAATCCTTTTAAGGGCTACTGTGTGTGTTTCACAGCAGCAAGATATTTTTATTGTATAGCTATTAGTGACATATACTGTACATCATCTGCAGACTGACTCTTTAATAATCTAGGTCACATCTAGTGTCCATAGTCTGTGGTGTTCTCTGTAACCAATATTGTCCTGCATTATAAAACACTGTCAGTATTACAAAGTCCAATAATCTGGGTTTAATATAGTTTCAGTAATCTATGGTGTTCCATACCCAATACTGAACAGCATCTAAAAACACTGTCTATATTACAACTTCCATTAATCTGGGCCTAGTGTAGTGTCCAAAATCTGTGGTGTTCTGTAACCAATACTGTCTTGCATCAGAAAACTGTGTCTCTAGCGGACAGTAAAACAATCTGCGCAACATCTACAGACAAAACCATTAATATGAAGAAGGCAAGCACAAAGGGACGGGGAAGTAGGCGTGATGCTGATGGTGCAAGCAGACGCCGTGGCCCTGGGTGCAATGAAACTGTGCCTGCTGGCAGTGCACCATAAAAAACAAAAAAAATCCACCTTACCTAGCTTCATGTCCAACTTAGCTGGGTCGGCAGAGGACAACACTGCGAACAGGTGGTTGGTTGGATTGCTGAAGATAATGCTTCCAGTCGGTTAAGCACCACCCTCTCTTCCACTAAGTCCAGTCTCTGTAGCCAAGAGTCTGGTCAACCAAATCCGAATCCTCACTCTGATCCTCCTTCCTCCCACCATGTTGAATCTAGCCAAGCAAGTGATCCCACACTTGGATATTCACATGACCTCTTTTCATCGCCAATACTTGGTTTGGCTCTCTCGTCAAGCACGCTTGAAGATGTGCCTGAGATATTGTGCCCTGATTCCCAACCTCTTGAGCCTTCACAGTCTCAAGAAGATGACGCTGGTGAACCGTAATCATTCGTTCACGAGGTGGATGATGATGAGACAACGTTGTCAATCACTGAGGTTGTGTTTAGGTCAAGTCAGGAGGATGAGCAGAGTGAGGAAGTGGAAGAGGAGGTGGTGGACGATGAGGTCACTGACCGAACATAGGAAGGTGAAAAGCCGAGCGAGGACAGCAGTACAGAGGGTAAGGGATCCACAGCACCGCAACAGTTTGGAAGAGGCAGTGGGGTTGCAAAAGGGAGAAGTTGTCCCACACCAAACAGGCCCGCAACCGTTACACGGAGCACCTCCATGCGTAAATCTACCTTGCCAAGGGGTAGGTGTTCCACGGTATGGCGCTTTTTTGAGGAAAGTGCAGACGATAAAAGAGTGGTAGTGTCACGACTGTGACTGATCCAGATAGGTCTGGGAAGAGAAGGTCGCAGCGACTTGCTACTCGCGATAGCTTGTGAGTTTGCTTCATGGTTCAGGGTATGTCATCTGGGTTTTGCATTGTGAACCTTTTTGTCCTTACTGGGAGTTTGTAAGCATTCTTCTCAGGTGAGTGCTGTCTGCCACTCCCAGCTACTATATTAGTTTCAGTTTCACTTGCAGTCATTGCCAGATATAGTCCTTACTTCCAGTGCTATTCTGACCTTTGAAGGAGATCGTTTGACGGTATTGCTGTGGAGTTCTTGTCTGGCGTGGACTGTCGTTGTTGGGATCATCTTCTCTGTTCGTGACTGGATAAGTCTATCTCTGCTGGAGATTGTTTGTTTGTTTGTTTGTTACTGTCTTCCCCTGTTGTTCTCCTAGACATGAGTGATGGTGACTAGCGCTCCCATCTGCCTTTCCCCAGTCTAGTCTTCTTAGAGTGACTCAGGGTTTAGGCATCCTGCTCGCCGCACGGGTTCACACCCCGTCTAGGGTATCAGGGCAGACAGGTGCCAGCGTAGGGTTTGTCAGGGGTGGCCGTTCTATTTCCCATCCGTAGATAAGGGTCCCCCTTCTCCTCCGTCTGGTGCGACACGACTGCTGCTGGGATAGCGGTCGTGACAGGTAGTTTGCAACTAGAGTTGAGCGACCACCTGGAAGTTCGGGTTTGAT
Organism: Bufotes viridis; assembly: GCA_033119425.1. Taxonomy (NCBI): domain Eukaryota; kingdom Metazoa; phylum Chordata; class Amphibia; order Anura; family Bufonidae; genus Bufotes; species Bufotes viridis. Next base: position 69,086,871 of record CM065591.1, read on the forward strand.
GGGTTCAGCCGAACTTCATAAAAAAGTTTGGGTTCGGGTTTCGAACTTAACCCGAACTTGACCCCGAACCCCATTGAAGTCAATGGGGAACCGAACTTTTGGGCACTAAAATGGCCCTAAAAATGTAATGGAAAGGGCTAGAGGGCTGCAAAGGGCAGCAAAATGTGCTTAAGAGCATGGCAAGTGCTCTGCAAACAAATGTGAATAGGCAAATAACTTAAAATAAAATAAAACAAATAAAAATAAAAATAAATTAACCTGCAACTCGGAGGAGGAGGTGGATGTGGAATCGGAGGTTTAAGAGGCTGTGAATGTGGTGTTGTAGGTGGAAGCAGCGATGGAGGAGGAGGTAGCCAGCTAACAATGTTTTTTTTTTTTTTATTATTGGTGTAGCCCCCAAAATAATAGGACAAATAAAAAGATAGAAATCAAAGAATAAGTGCACTTGAGTACAAGGATGTATGGTTGAGGCGGGTATAAATGTCTATTCTGCACAAGGTACAGACACGTCTTGTGGGATCCAAGCCTGGTTCATTTTAATGAACGTAAGCTTGTCCACGTTGGCTGTGGACAGACGGCTACGTTTGTCTGTGATGACGCCCTGCCGTGCTAAATACACGTTCAAACAATACACTGGCTGCAAGGCAGGCCAGCACCTACAAGGCATAAAGGGCAAGCTCAGGCCATGTGGACAATTTGGAGACCCAGAAGTTGAATGGGGCAGAACAATCCGTCAGGTCAGTACGTGTAGGCGTGTGCACACGTACTGTTCCACCATGTTGTTCAAATGCTGCCTCCTGCTAAGATGTTGCATATCAGCTTGTGGTGCCATTTGCTGTGGCGTGGTTGCAAAGTTTTTCCACATGTCGGCCATGCTAATCCTGCCTTGTAAGGTGCTAGCCGAAACCCAGCTGAGTTGGCGACCTCTTTCTCCTCCGGCTCTGCCTTCGCCTTTTGCTTCCACTTGTCCCCCGGTGTCAGTTGGGAATGCACTCAGGAGCGCGTTTACCAGCGTGCGCTTGTAGTCACGCATCTTTCACGCTCCAGTGAGGGAATTAAGGATGGCACATTGTCTTTGTAATGGGGATCCAGCAGGGTGGCAACCCAGTAGTCAGCACAAGATAAAATGTTGGCAACTCTGCAGACGTTGCGCAGGCACTGCAACATGTAGTCGCTCATGTGTGCCAGGCTGCCCAGAGGTAAGGATAAGCTGTCCTCTGTAGGTGGTGTATCATCTTTGTCCTCCGTATCCCCCCAGCCACCCTCCAGTGATGGCCATGAGCTGAGTTGGGTGCCACCCTGCTGTGAACCCGGTTCCTCCTCCTCTGCCTCATCCTCCTCCTCCTCCAGAAGTGTGCCCTGGTTGGAACCCAGGACTTTGCCCCAGATGGCATTGCGCAGTGCACACTTGATTTTATCCTCCACTTGGTTGTGCAGGGACGGCTCCCCTGGAAAAGTAGCGGTGGCTGGGAACGACGTACTGTGGGACAGCCACCGCCATTAGCTGTTTAAAACACTCCGTCTCCACCAGACGGAATTACAGCATTTCAAAGCCCAGTAATTTAGAAATGCTGGCATTCAGGTCCAGGGAACAAGAGTCAGTAGCTGGGTATTTTCTCTTTTTCTCCAGTGTTTGGGAGATGGAGAGCTGAACGCTTGTGTGTGGCATGATGGAGATGCTTGGTGATGATGATGGAGGTGGTGGTGTTGGTGGCACATCCTCTGTTTGTCGGGTGGCAGGTGCCACTGTGACTCCAGAGGAAGAGGCAGAGACAGCAGCAGAAGAGGAAGCAGGAGAAGCCTGAGACCTTTCTTGGTTTTTAAGGTGTTTACTCCATAGCAGCTCGTGCTTTGCATGTAGATGCTTGGTCATGCAGGTTGTGCTCAGGTTTAGAATGTTTATGCCTCGCTTGAGGCTCTGATGGCACAACGTGCAAACCACTCGTGTCTTGTCGTCAGGACATTATCTGAAGAACTGCCACGCCAATGAACTCCTTGGAGCTGGCTTTGGTGTGCTAGGTCCCTGGGTAAGGTGGGCAGTAGCAGGCGAACAGTCTCGGGGACGGCAGCTCCGCTTTTTCAGCCTGCTCCCTCTTTTGCTGTGCTGTTGCCTCTGTGCGACCACCGCCTCTTCCTCAGAACTGCACACGTCACTAGCATGAACTTGAGTCCAGTCGGGCTCTAGGACCTCATCGTTCACCACATCATCTTCTACCCATTCTTTACCCCTGCCCTCATCGTCGGTCTGCACATTGCGGAAAGCCACAGCAGTTGGCACCTGTGTTTCGTCATCAGAGACGTGCTGCGGTGGTATTCCCATCTCCTCATCCTGCAGCATAAGTGGTTGGGCATCAGTGCATTCAATGTCTTCAACTTCTGGGGCAGGGCTATGTGGATGGCCCAGGGAAACCCTGCCAGCAGAGTCATCAAAAAGCATAACAGTCTGCTGCATGACTTGGAGCTCAGGCTGCTTGGCTGCTTTGTAAGGGGGTGAGGTGAAAGACTGATGGGCATGGGCTGCAGGTGCCAACTTTGAGCTTTCTGCAGAGGACTGGGTGGGACAAACTGTGAAGGAACTAGCTCCACTGTCAGCCACCCAATCTACTATCGCCTCTACTTGTTCTGGCCTCACCGTCCGTAGAGCGGCATATAGGCCTACCAAATAACGCTGTAGGTTCTGTCGCCTACTCACACCTGAGTAATGTGTTTCACTTGGATCTGTAGCTGGTGCAGAACGGCCTCGTCCTCTCCCAGCAACAGGAGTTCCACCAACACCACCATGACCATTTCCACGTCCCTTATTTGATGTTCTCCTTATTATTTGTGTTCACCCACCAAATTAACAGTTGGGTTATCTCAGGTGTCAATTTAGGGTATTTTCACACTTGCGTTGGTGCGGATCCATCTGTTTATTTGCACAGACAGATCCGCACCTATAATGCAAATGTTTGTATCCGTTCAGAACGGATCCGTTTGCATTAGTTAAAAGAAAAATAATAAAGTCCAAAACGGATCCGTTTTCAATTACATTGAAAGTCAATGGGGAACGGATCCGTTTTCAAATGCACCATATTGTGTCATTGAAAATGGATCCGTCCCCATTGACTTACATTGTAATTAAAAACTGATCCGTTAGCCTCCACATCTTCAGACGGACACGAAAATGCTGCATGCTGCGTTTTGGTGTCCGCCTCCAAAACAGAATAGAATTGGAACGGAGCCAAACTGATGCATTCTGAATGGATCCTTATCCATTCAGAATGCATTGGGGCCCTGAAACGGATCTCACAAACGGAATCCAAAATGCTAGTGTGAAAGTATCCTTAACTGCCAAAAGTCAACAATTAAGTTCACTAACAGTAAGGCAGTGCCCGTGTCATAAACAGAATACATTTCTTTAGCTCACACAATAGTGTAACGGAGCAATTCAATACAATTACTTTACTATCAACAAAAATTTGATTTTTCAAACCAACAATGTAACAGCAGAGATTAACGGTTTAATTTGACTGTCAGAAATGCAGCGTACACCACAAATGTGCTATTTACCACAAAACCGGTGTTTTTGCAACCAACTATGTAAATGCAGAGTTCCACAGGTTACTTAAAATGACTGAAATACAGGATAGGCCTCAGATCTGCTATGTAGCACAAAACAAGTGTTTATTGTAACAAACTACAGAAATGCAGTATGTCACCTCAAAAATTATAAAACTGTTTTTTCTGCGTTGTATGCAAACGTGCTCTTTGGCACAACAGTACGGGTTTATTAACCCAACTACAGAAATGCACTATGACTGCAAAATTTTGAAATAGGTTTTTCAGCACTTGCACTTTATAATATGTGTTAAGCAAGTATTGCTGTGTTTGTGGGAGGGGAGGCTGACTACAAGGCTATTTATATACACCTGTGGGCCTAGGCTGGCTGATTGCTAGGCTATTTATAGGCATCTGTGGGCCCAACCTGACGACGATTCAGCTGATTTCACTACCTCTGGGTCAGCTCTAGGATACAGCAGCATGGTGTGGAAGCTCCTTACGGCTGGGCGACGGCAGAATCTCTCAGGAAGGCACTGGTATTCATGGTAGGATCGGAGTGGTTTGCACTGGACCCACGCTGTGGTCCGCGACATGTAGTGCAGCTGCATCGTGTGCAGGCTCATTCACGCCTGGGCAGCGACAAAGTGCCGGGCGAGTGCTGGCATTCACTGTAGAATCACACTTGTTGGCACGAGACCCACACTGCGGTATGTGATTTGTAATACTCTGGGACGAAGCTAAGTTGGGCACTAATGGTCAAGTGACTGTTGTTAGTATTTTGTCCGGCTGTTTAGGGGATTGTTGGGGGCTATTGCATATAGTTATTGGTGTTGCATGCGCCTAGAGTGGGTTTGGTCGCATGTTTTCTGATATCTGTATCATACGGGACACGTGTCTCCAAGCTACACTCACTGTGTTTAAGTGATGGTATTATTTACTTATCTCTCTGGAAGGGTCATGTATCAAGGGTCATTAAAAAATAAATAAAAAAAGTTCATGTTTTCTGTCACCGTTGTACATGTGGGGCGCACGTCTGCAGTTAGCGCCAGACATGCAAGGTGTTGGTAATGTGTATTAGTGGCCCATATATGGGGGCACTAGCAGGTTGATAAAGGCGCCTGTATTTGAGTACTGATGCTCAGGCAAGTGTGTTTAATCTATAAATTGTATGTTTTGGGCCCGTGTGTGTCAGCGGTTCTGTGCTATTGTGTTGTTTAATTGGCGTTGCATCAGGGTTTATGTTCAACCACGTTTGTTTTCTTACAGGAACACGAGGTGGTGTTGTGGTGACCATTATTTAAAAGCAAAAAAAAATAAAAAAATTCCTGCAGCATTATGTGGAGGTTCATTCGCACCTGGGCAATGGCAGAAGGTGCCAGGCGAGTGCTGGCTTTCACGGTGGGATCGGACTTGGTTACACGGTCTGTGACTTGTAGCACTCTGGGGCGAAGGAGGTTGGGCACTAATGGTAGAATGTTCATGGCTAGGTTCGTTACCTGCAAAAGCTACGTCTGTGTGTCTGCATTTACATTTTGTCCTATACTCCATTCACTACCAGAGCTGCGTTCATGCAGCTGTTGTATCACGTTAATACTCTGCTCACTTTAGATTGCATTCATACGGCTGCTTATATCATGCTCACACTCAAAGCTGCGCCCATACTATGTGTTGGGCACTACTCACATCCAGATCTGCAGTCACCCACCTGTTCTTACACCATGTGTTTATACACTGCTTCCACTTATAGCTACATTTTCCTTTTTTATTTGACATCATGGTTAGCCAGGTTTTCACTAGGGCAGTCAGCACACCTCTCTGACACTGCTCTCCCGATAAACATGATAGCTGCGTTCTTTTCAGGCTTGCTTATTTCCTCGTTGGTTTGTTACAATCCGAAGGCCCACTTCTACTTTTTCTGTTCATTTCAGTAAAAAAAAAAAAGGAAATTAATAAAAAAAAAAAAAAAAAAATTATTAAAATTTTTTTTAATTTTTTTGGGTGTTTCAGTCCTGGTTTGCAGTTACTTAGACCGGTCCACTTTACTTCTGGTTCATATTCACTCAGATTGGTCCCTTGCCCCAGTTAACTAAATAGCTTTTCAGTGGCCCAATAGGGGTACGTTTCCTACTATATTTTTTCAAACCCTTCATTTGTCAAGATAAGGGTCTTCACTTAGCGAACTGCAAGGCCTCTGGCTCTTCGTTGTCTCCCATCTGTTTAAATTCACGGATGGTTAATGTGTATTTATGCACGTGGTTCGCTTCACTAACATCTATGCATATCCCATCGGGTCTGGCTCACATTTAATTACTTAGTCACTGTAAAGTCATTCAGTTCAGTCTCATGGCTTCGGGTGGCCCTTTGACCGTCCTTCATGTTGTTCGTTAGAGGTACCATATGGTTGTAGGCTGTTTAGTGTCTTAGGTTCCCTGTCAGAGGGGTTCATGGTTACGCGAGTTCCCAAGTCACACTGGTGCTGCATAAGTGCTTTATTAAAAAAGAGGAAAAAAAATAAAAAATAATAATAATCTGCCATAGTCTCGCATGTATGGCTCCGCCATTAGTCTCCCACGCATGACTTCTCTGTTTGTTTTACTCACATGACTCCGCCATTAGAGTCTCACGCATGACTTCTCAGGTTTAGAGTTAAACATATGACTCCGCCATCAGTCTCTCACGCATGGCTTTTCCGATCAAGTGTCCGCCATTAGAGTCTCTCACGTGTGGCACTGCCATTAGAGTCTCTCACGTATGGCTTCTCCAATTAAGTGTCCGCCATTAGAGTCTCTCACGTGTGGCACTGCCATTAGAGTCTCTCACGTATGGCTTCTCCAATTAAGTGTCCGCCATTAGAGTCTCTCACGTGTGGCACTGCCATTAGAGTCTCTGACGTATGGCTTCTCCAATTAAGTGTCCGCCATTAGAGTCTCTCACGTGTGGCACTGCCATTAGAGTCTCTCACGTATGGCTTCTCCAATTAAGTGTCCGCCATTAGAGTCTCTCACGCATGGCACTGCCATTAGAGTCTCGCACGCATGGCACTGCCATTAGAGTCTCTCACGCATGGCACTGCCATTAGAGTCTCTCACGTATGGCACTGCCATTAGAGTCTCTCACGTATGGCACTGCCATTAGAGTCTCTCACGTATGGCACTGCCATTAGAGTCTCTCACGTATGGCTTCTCAGATTAGGTGTTGCACATATGACTCTGCCATTAGTCTCCCACGCATGGCTTCTCCGATTTAATGTTACACATATGACTCCGCCATTAGAGTCTCTCACGCGTGGCACTGCCATTAGAGTCTCTCACGTATGGCTTCTCCAATTAAGTGTCTGCCATTAGAGTCTCTCACGCATGGCACTGCCATTAGAGTCTCTCACGCATGGCACTGCCATTAGAGTCTCCCACGCATGGCTTCTCCAATTAGGTGTTACACATATGACTCCGCCATTAGAGTCTCTCACGCATTGCACCACCATTAGTGTCTCACGCATGGCAACACCATTAGTGTCTCTCACGCATGGCTTCTCCGGTTAAGTGGTTCATATATGACTTCACCATTCGAGGTCGGCCACGTGGCCCCACCACAAGTAGGTTTCATGTCTTTTTCCGCCACTCGGGCTGAGGGTGTTGGTGTCGGGCCTAAGTCTTATACATAGTTATTACGACCTTAGGCTTATTTCCTGTCACAACTGCAGGTATGGTGTGTACGTTCTCTGTCCTTATTACAGGCAACATTAGCTCGTTAATTAAAATAGCCATGTATTCGTGTTGATGGTTCCCCAGACCTGGTGAGGTTATACATTCCACTTAATCTACTAATAGAGAAAGACGGCATACGCCATGCTCTAACTTTTTGGCCCCTTATATATATATATATATAAGGTCTGGCCTGGGGAATAGGTAGAGGGTAGTAGTTTGCAACCAGGAACAGTTGGTGCCCGATCAGGGTCCTCGGCGAATGCTTGGAATCCATTTAAGCCTTCCAACAGATTCACCATTGTTTGTTTCAGTCTGCAGCTCTCAGGATTCAGACCTTCTCGTAATATATTCACATGTTGTTAGTATACATAGGAGTAAATAGTTTCTGGTTACCGGCCACTCCTTCAATCGCATCAGCATTAGCCACCTCCAAGAACGATGTGCCGGTTCACATGACAAAGAGGTAAGGCAGATGGTAGTCACTGTGGTATGTACGATATATTTCGCACCTTCATCGGGAAATGTCGTTTACGTTCAAAGTGGGTGTAGTAATGGTATGTATATATTTTGCTCTAACCTAAGGTTTGCTCTTTTTGGCCCCTTTAGGCTGCCCTACCGCAGCAGTTATGGCACAATTCTACTGCTTGTTGTAGATAGGTTAGGTACACCTTTCTGGTAGCCGATCCGACCACAAGTGTTAAGCAAGTATTGCTGTGTTTGTGGGAGGGGAGGCGGACTACAAGGCTATTTATATACACCTGTGGGCCTAGGCTGGCTGATTGCTAGGCTATTTATAGGCATCTGTGGGCCCAACCTGACGACGATTCAGCTGATTTCACCCACCCACCCACACCATCTTACAGTCATTTCATATTAGGGTGGCCCCCTTTAGGCTGCCCTACCGCAGCAGTTATGGCACAATTCTACTGCTTGTTGTAGATAGGGTTAGATAGGTTAGGTACACCTTTCTGGTAGCCGATCCGACCACAAACAATTAAATATACAGGAAAGAATGTTTCCGAACATTTTTTCCTGAAAAATTGTTGTTTTTTTTGGGGAGGGGGGTTTGGGTGCATTTTTGTCAGTCTGTAAGAATGGCATACAACTTGGACAACATGGTTCCCAGCAGCGACCTAGGAGTCCAAGATGTATCCAGATAATGCCCCCATGCTGTTCCCGATCCATTTCAGTGGTGTTTCTGTCACTTTCTGACCTTTTCCTGTGAACCAGACACCCTCCCCTCTTCAGAGCAGGGGGTGCCGGGTTGTCTCCCATTGACTTCCATTATACTCGGGTGCTTGGCCGAGCACACGAACATAGCTAGCTTGAACCCAGACGGCCCGCCCAGTGTCTTCTGCTTGTCCTCCTCCTCAAGGGGCCAAATCCTGCGCCTGCGCCGAGGATCCAGCAGTCCTCGCCTGCGCACTGGTTTCCCGATTACTGGCACAAGCATCGGGGTATCCTGTGCGCAGTTGTGGGCCCGTACAGTGATACTCCTGCAAGCGCTGTATCGGAGGGCTGTTCAGAGAGGACTGCCGGATCCTCGGTGCAGGCGCGGGATTTGGCCACTTGAGGAGGAGGACAAGCAGAAGACACTGGGCGGGCCATCTGGGTAAAAGGGGGCGTGGACAGTTAGGAAGATGAGCGCGCGGCCTGGGCACCGGCCATAATGATGCCGCCCCTAGGCACCTTTAGCTGCGATTGACAGCTGCAATAAAAGTGATTTTATGAAGATAGCTAAGCGGTACAGCAATGGGGTAAGAGGCTTTTTAATGGGGAGTGGACAATTTAGCACAGAAAGATGTGAGTGCTGAAAAATGGGGTTTGGGGATGAAAGACTCCCTTTAAGTGTATACAGCGCCGGAGTAATAGTGGCACAGTATGACTGTTATAAGGCTATTTTCACACTAGCGGCAGGACGGATCCGACATCCTGCCGCTAGTTCAAGTGTGTCGCCTGACTGCTGCTCTGTCCCCATTGACTATAATGAGGGCGGGGGCGGAGTTCCGGCGCAGCACGGCAACGCACGGCGAGAGGCCGCCGGACTAAAAGTCGGACATGTCGTCGTTTTAGTCCAGCGGCCTCTCTCGCCGTACGCTGCTGTGCTGCACCGGAACTACGCCCCTGCCCGTATTATAGTCAATGGGGACGGAGCGGCAGTCCAGCGACACACTTGAACTAGCGGCAGAACGGATCTGACAGGCTGTTCTGATCCGTCCTGCCGCTGGTGTGAAACTAACGCGCAATATTTCATTCATTTAAGACAATGGAAGTTGAAATGTTTTAATAGAGATGTCTGTTTCAGCCTCTAGTGTCTCATATAAAGGAAATATTTCTTTGTAACAGAAAATGTATCCATTGGCAAAACAGAGGCAAAGCAAATTTATCAAGATTATAAAGATCACTTGACTGGGTCCACAATCACAGAGATGCGGAACGGAAACTACGGAGTGCCTCCTGGGTTTTTCTGCCCGTTCCTCCGCACCGTCAAAAAAAAAGAACATGTTCTATTTTTTTCGGTGCGGACAGATCACGGACCCATTCAAGTTGAATGGGTCTGGATCCATCCCGGCTGCCGCACGGATGTTACCCGTACATTGAAGACCGCAAATTGTGGTCGCCACTGCACGGAACGGAACTACAACGGGCGTGTGAATAAGCCTTAAAGCTTATTAAAATATAGACCTTTTTTTGTTATTGCTCTGTTGCTGACATTGCATCTGGAAAAGGACTTTTAAAGAGAATTTAATTAAGCTGAATGTATGCTATGAATGAAAATGAATGATTGTTGAGACCCTCACTGTGTAAGTTAAGCAGAATGTGCATTCCAATCAAAGCATGTGGAGTTAATGCAGTGTTTTATGTTTTAGACTCATAGAAATATTTGTATCACAGTTGGGTATATGTATGAAAGAGTATCACTGAACAGACTAATTACCCTTAAAACATAACTTTTACTGGCAATAACTAAAAATATATTCCCACATCAATATATATATATATATATATATATATATATATATATATATATATGATGTTGTAAAGCAGGCAGTTATCACAATATGGGGATATGTGACAATAGGCATAAATTATTTCCACAAATGTGGTTACTCACAATTAGGCCCCATTCACACGTCCGTAAATCTGTTCCGCATTTTGCACTTCTGGGTCCGCAATCGCGTTCCTGAAAAAAATAGAACATGTCCTATTCTTGTCCGAAAAGGCATTTTCTATATAGTGCCGGCGATGTGCGGTCCGCAAATTTCAGAACGCACATCGCCGATGTCCGTGTTTTGCATATCCGCGGACCCGTGGATCCGCAAAACACTTGCGGACGTGTGAATGAGGCCTAATTTGGATCTCAGTACTGGAGGGATTGTAGACCTCAATGATGGAAGGATTATATTCCCCAGGTCACTTTGTTGAAGTACTCCTCAAAGACGAAGGGGTTGTGTTTACCAGGTCACTTTATGGAAGTACTTGAGCATCGGATGTTGCAGTGTTGTTCGATAAAGCTTTGACTCATCCAGGGGAATAACGGACAAAAGGTAAAATTCGCTTATAGGCAAGTGGTATACTATCCCTTTAAATCTGTACTGTCGCTGCCTAAAAGCGGAGTAATCGCCCCGAAAGAGGTGGCCCCACTTATCAGTGGCTGTTCCCTCTTATAAAATTTCCTACCTCTCCAAAGATCCCATATATACTGCTGCCTATAGATTAGGAAAAATTTCCCCATGTAATGTGATGTCTCCAAATTACAAAGCGTTCCGACGCGTTTCCCCTATATAATAAATCGGTTCGTCAGGGGGCCAGGGGACAAAGTGCACAGTGGCAATGAGATAAAGATAGCCAGTGGATGTACTGATCTGCAGCAAGGAACTGATTTGCCGCCGCAGGTTTAAATATCCTTTGCTTATCCAATGCCACGATCAGCGTGTGTACACATTAATTGTGCATGCATCCGCAGTATGCACGCGTACCCATTGTGCATGCACCCTTTTCCCATAATCCCGGCAATTGGCATCAAATGGCAATACTGCGCATGTGCCAACGAAAGAAGTTTCATACTATTAAGTGAAATTAAACGCCCAATCGGGATGCATGGGCTTGGGAGCAATAGAGTACACACAGGTCAATCATATAACACCTAAAAGGCACCATGCCTATAAAAAATGGGCCTCAAATAACTCAAATAATGACCCTTGTGTAATGTTGAGGACTATAAATGTCACACTAAGATTGATGCCCTATTAGAATAAAGAAAAAGAAAAAGGAATATGAAGGATATGTTACATATAGAGCTAGACAGGGGCGTACATAGAAATCACTGGGCCCCATAGCAAGAATCTGAATTGGGCCCCCTAACCTCGCCCAGTACCCACCCCTGGCCCATCCCACCTCATGTACTGGCTCCTCCCCTGCCACACCCCCATTGGCCCATAAAGAAAATGATACATACTTTCGTACGTATTTGTACTAACTCAGAGAATGAAGGGCACAGGACAGTTGTGAGGCAAAGGAAATGCAGTAGGAACAAACCCTGTGGTATCTGAATCCATGGGAATCCTGTGAATATTCCATAAAGGTTTTATCTACAGTTCTATGTAACACTACAAATAACACAGTGATAGCTCTCTAATTAACGAAAATGTAGTAGTGTTACCTGCAGTCCTATGTAAAACCACAGATAACACTAGTGTAGATCATGTGGTAGTGTTACCTGCTTTCTTAGGATGACTCCCTGTGTTTCTCCCACGGACTCTATGCTGGTGGCGCTGCCTCCTCTTCCATCTTCTTCTTCTTGCCCCGCACAGAACGTCCTGATGCAGCAGCGTCAAGACAAAGGAACACTGTGGGTATGGTGATGGTGACGCACACCCACAGGGACAGACGCACACCCACAGGGACAGACGCACACCCACAGGGACAGACGCACACCCACAGGGACAGACGCACACCCACAGGGACAGACGCACTTCCTCTCCGGGCCCCCCATCCCCCTGCCACGGACCCCGTAGCAGTTGCAAGGTCTGCCGCTATTGGCGGTACGCCACTGGAGCTAGGATAGCTTTTAAATGTGATGCATATACAGTACCTAGCTAACTAGGAACACTGGCTCAGATGTGGATAAAAGAAATGGAATGGGTTTAGCAGATCACCATTACGAAGGGATTAGGAGTCTCTGATTTGATAAAACCCATCCCCTGTATATCAAAGAGTTTTTGGTGTTAGACCTTTTCTTGATCAAATACACCACCTTTTACTGGCCAATTTTTATTTATGTAATGGCCATATAGTGAAACCTACTAAAGGTTTAGGAGACTTGGAATTACGGTGCTCAGTTACTTCCTTCAGCTCGGAGGATGCTGGCTGCGCTGAGGAGGCATGCGTGGCTGGGTCCTCTCCGCCGCCTTGTCCCCATGGAGATAAGGATGCAGGCTGCTCCTTTACAGATGCGGGATGCCGGCGGCGCAGCAAGAAGGAAGCGAGTCACTGGCTCCCTGTTACAGTCGGTCTCTTTCTGAAGAACCATTTTATCCAAATCTCCACCCCTTGGAGATGGACGGACCTTTTCTATTACACAAAACTTTAGGGATCTAGGGTTTCCGGCATGTATTTCATGCACGTGTCTGGAGATAGGGGTGTCTCTTTTATGCTTAATATGACCTAAGTGGTCTCCTATTCGTCTACGCAATTCTCTCACAGTTTTACCAATTTACTGAAGGGGGTACGAGCATGTACATAGGTATACCACTCCTGTGCATTCTCGGCCTCTTCCTCCCCCTCTGGAGTGACAGTGGCACCTGCCACCCCGCAAACAGAGGATGTGGCAGCAACACCACCACCTCCCCCACCATCACCATCACCAAGCATCTCCACACTGTCCCATGATAGCATTCAGCTGTCCACCCCCCCTACCCACCAGCGATCCCTGGCCCTGAATGCCAGCATTTCAAAATTCCTGGCCTTTGAAATGCTGTTATTCCGTCTGGTGGAGACGGAGACTTTTAAAAACCTTATGGCCGTGGCTGTTCCACAGTACGTGGTTCCCAGCCGCCACTACTTTTCCAGGCGAGCCATCCCTGCCCTGCACAGCCAAGTGGTGGACAAAATCAGGTGTGCACTGCGCAATGCAATCTGTGGCAAGCTTCACATAACCACCGATAAGTGGACCAGTAAGCATGGGAAGGGACGTTATATCGCCTTAACTGCACAGTGGGTATATGCAGTGGTGGTAGGGCCTGAGGTGGATAGCAGTTTGGCGCATGTCCTTCCCCCACCGAGGATTGCAGGAGGTTTCTTGTTGACTCCTGTTACCTTCTCCTCCTACTCCACTTCCTCCTCTACCGCCTCCTCATCTGGTCAGCATAACACCTGCACCTTGCTGGGCAGGGAACAACAGACTGATGAGTGGTTGGTGCCGTTGAGCCTCAAGTCCAGCCTGGTGGTGTGCGATAATGGGCGAAATCTCGTAGAAGCTCTGGGCCTAGCCGGTTTGAAGCACATCCCATGTCTGGCGCATCTGCTGAATTTGGTGGTGCAGAAGTTCCTGAAAAATTACCCCAATATGTCAGAGCTGCTGCAGAAAGTGCGGGCCGTCTGTGCGTGCTTTTGGCGTTCTCATACTTATGCTGCTTGCCTGTCTGCGCTGCAACATAACTTCGGCCTTCTCGCTCACCGCCTCATATGCCGCATACCCACAAGGTAAAACTCCACCTTGCACATGCTGGAGAGACTGTGCGAGCAGCAGCAGGCGAAAGTGGAGTTTCAGCTGCAGCACACACAGGTGAGTCGCTCTGCGTAACAGCACCACTTCACCACCAATGAGTGGGCCTCCATGCAGGACTTGTGTGTCATGTTGTTTCGAGTACTCCACCAACATGGCCAGTGCCGATGACACAGTCCTCAGCATTATTATCCCACTTCTATGTCCCCTTTAAAAGACGCTTCGGGCTATGATTGAAGATGATGTGGCACAGGAGGAAGAGAGATAATTTCCACAGTTATCAGGCCAGTCATTCACAAGTGGCTCGGAGGGTGGGTTGCTGCACCAACAGAGGCCAGGTACACAACTGTCCAGCCAAGACACAGTTCTGGAGGATGAGAAGGAGGAGGATGATGATGATGATGAGGAACCGTGTTCACAGCAGGGTGGCACACAAAGCAGCTCATGGGCATCACTCGAGCGTGGCTGGGGGGATACAGAGGACACATACAATACGCCTCCCACAGAGGACAGCTTGTCCTTGCCTCAGGGCAGCTTGGCACACATGAGCAACTACATGCTGCAGTGCCTGCGCAATGACCGCCGAGTTGCCCACATTCTAACCAGTGTTGATTACTGGGTGGCCACCCTGCTGGATCCCCTTTACAAGGACAACGTGCCGTCCTTAATTCTGTCACTGGAGCGTGATCTGAAGATTCTCGAGTACAAGCGCACGCTGGTAGACGCTCTGCGGATGGCATTCACACCTGATAGCGGGGGCTTAGTGGAAGCACAAGGCAAAGGCAGAGGAGTAGGAAGAAGTCGCCAACGCAGCTGGGGCACCGTCAGCACCTGAGAAGGGAGAGTTAGCATGGCTGAAATGTGGAAAAGCTTTGACAGCACTCCACAACAACCAGTACCACCAGCTGATACGGAACATCTTAGCAGGAGGCAGCATTTCAGCAACATGCTGGAACAGTGCACACACCTACACGTACTGACTGATGGGTCTGCCCCATTCAACTTCTGGGTCTCCAAATTGTGCACATGGCCTGAGCTTGCCCTTTACGCCTTAGAGGTGCTGGCCAGCCCTGCGGCCAGTGTATTGTCCGAACATATGTTTAGCACGGCAGGGGGAGCGATCACAGACAAGCGCAACGGCCTGTCCACAGCCAACGTGGAAAAGCTCACGTTCATTAAAATGAATCAGGCATGGATCCCACAGGATTTGTCTGTACCTTGTGCTGAATAGACAAGTACACCAGCTGCACCCAGCCATTGTTATACTCCAGCGCACTCTCTCTATGTTTTTTTTTTCCATTGGCCTTCCCAAATCTATAATTAATTAATAAATAAATAAATAAATAAATAAATAAATAAAGTGTTGGCTATCTGCTTCTCCTCCACCGCTGCTTTCATCTACACCGACACGCCTACCGCCTCCTCAACCTCCTACTCCACTGTTGCCTCCGCCTCCTAGTTCAAGATTATAATTTTTATTTTTTTATATTCTGTTATTTTAAGGTATTTCCCTATCCAAATTTGTTTGCAGGGCAACTGTCCTGCTCTTACCCCCATTTTGCTTCCTTTTGCAGCCCTCTAGCCCTTACTATGACTATTTTACAGCCATTTTAGTGCACCAAAGTTTGGGTCCCCATTGACTTCAATTGGGTTCGGGATCATGTGACATCATGATGTAATTGTACTTTGACCAGGGGCGTAGCTAGAAATGACTGGGCCCCATACGAAAAAAATTTTTATGCCCCCCTGCAGCATGGGGTAAGTCCGATCGCTGCCCCTACTCCACTTACTGCCTCCCTCATACTTACCTTCCTGTTCCTTCTGGCTGGGACTTCAGCGCACCCTCGATGCAGGGATGGATGCTGGCAGAGAGGCAGCTGCAGCTGGGACGTCACGTCACACTCGAGTCGCGCAGCAGGTCTGAGAGTCACTCAAACTCCAGGATATGTGTCTAAGATGGATAGGCGGTGCTAATAAACCTTATACCAACAGAGTATTTAATAAAACAAACATAAAATACACATAAAATGTAATAAAATATTGAAAAGGTCCGATCAGTACAATCTAGGTCTATTACATTTTATGTGTATTTTATGTTTGTTTTATTAAATACTATGTTGGTATAAGGTTTATTAGCACCGCCTATCCATCTTAGACACATATCCTGGAGTTTGAGTGCTCGATCCTCCATTCTTTCTCAATATATACGATTTTTTTATTGACTAGGCGAGTCAATTAGGATTTGGTAGCACCTATTTCCACCTACCTCATTGTCTGTGAGCCGACCCATCTTTTCATTTTTCAGGTCTGAGAGTCAGTCAACTACTCCTCCTTCCTCCCTGGCCGGAAGTTCCGGAACTACAGATTAATTGTCGGGTCTGACCAGGGAGAGGTATACCCTATTGTGAAATGAATAAGTCCCCTCACCGGCTGCCTCTGCTGCCAGCGAGGGGGGGCCTTTGTACCGATACTCTTATTTAAGTACTCACCGATACCAATTACTGATACCAAGTGGGTGTTCACGGCTGAGTTTTTTTTAATACCCTACCTGTGGATGACACTTATGGGGGATCTGTGGCTGACACTCATGGGAGACCAGGAGGGGCAACAGGACTGGCACCCCCAGTACCATATCATCTGTTACCACTAGATCACAGGTACAGTCTCCAGTTTTTAACATCTCTTCTATAACCTTAAGTCCTGCCCAACTATCTATCTTAGAAAAAGGATTATCCTTTTGCCCCTCCTATTCCATGGACACCTTTCGACTTGACATGGACTTACAAAAATTCTTCCGTAATGTGAGATTAAAAGCACATTTTTGTTGTCAAACTGACTTTTCGGTAAAACAACAGGAAATTACACCAGCTATTTCAATTATGACATTGGGTTTACGCAATAAAAGCACTTACATTCCTCCCAAAAACAAAGCACCAGTTAAAACTTTTGTCAGTCTGGTCCAGAGGGACATAGAAAAGTTCAGTAAAGACCTCTACAAAGGTAAATACAAATTCTCTCACAATCTGAGCCTCACAGACAGACAAGCCCTCGATTCACTACGCAAGGACAAAAGGATAGTCATTAAACCAGCCGACAAAGGGGGCGCAATGGTTATCCTTGATAAAGACAAATATATAGACGAGATACAGAGACAACTAGATGACACAGAGGTCTATCAGAGGTTGGAACACAACCCAACTTCTGAAATAGGCTCAAAGGCTAGATTAACATTACAACAATACCGGTCCATAAACATTATTGACGACACCACAGTTTCATACCTTACTAAACCAAACCCCATAATTTCATTAATCTATATTTTACCAAAAATACATAAAGATCTAACAAAACCACCAGGAAGGCCAATTGTAGCATCTACAGATTCTGTTTTATCACCTCTGTCCATTTTCCTTGAAAAGGTCCTTACACCATACATTAAGAACACAAGATCCTTTCTGCTAGACACACAATCATTCCTGGACATCCTAACCAACCTTGAGCCACTACCTACTGAATCCTTTTTAGTCACCTGGGACGTGACTAGCTTGTACACCTCCATTCAACATGAAAAAGGCATCCGTGCAGTTACCAACTTACTTAATTCCACTGACATGCATACTACAGTAGTTCAATTTTGCCTTGACCTCCTTAAACTAGTACTCAACTACAATTACTTTCAGTTTCAGGATACATTTTACTTACTGAAACGCGGGACCGCGATGGGGTCTAATGTGGCCCCGCCCTATGCTAATTGTTATATGGATTTCTTCGAAAACACCTTCATCTATACCAATTTGCTTTTTTCTCAACACGCCCAAATCTGGAAACGCTATATAGACGATATTTTTAGCATCTAGCGGGGCCTATTAGACTTCCTTCTACAAGTCCATGACTATCTAAACTCCATTTTTCCAGAACTCCAATTCACCCTTCACTATGACCATACCACAATAAACTTTCTGGACACCACTGTGACACGTGATACAACAGGTAATCTCCAAACTGATCTCTATCGCAAACCCACTGATAGGAACAATCTACTGCATTTTACAAGTTTTCATTCTCCCAATACAAAAAAAGCATTACCAGGGTCCCAATATCAACGCATCAATAGAATAGTACAGAACAGATCGATCAAGGAGTTACGCCAGAAGGAAATGTCTAACAGATTCTTGGAAAGAGGATACCCTAAACGCATCACTCAGCCCAGTCTTACTCCAAAAATTAAAATCTGACCTCAGGCCCCTCGTATCCCTTTTGTCCATACCTACCATCCGGGCGCACAAAAAATTATTAACATTATCCGTAGTCACTGGACAATCTTACACAAAGCATATGCCAACATTTTGGAATTTAGCCAACCCATACTACCATGCAATAAACGCCCAAAAAACCTACGAGACCTTCTGGTACATGCTGATGAAGGCTCTATCAAACATGTCTCCAGACAAACTCTACTTAGAACACAGAAAAAGGGAACTTTTCCGTGCCTTCATTGCATTCAGTGCTCACATGTCCAAAAAGGGTCCTATATATCTCATCCCCAAACAGGTGAAGTCATCCCAATTAGGGATTTCTTCACCTGTGACTCCGATCATGTAGTGTATATGCTCAAATGTCCTTGCGGTTTAGTGTATGTGGGCAAAACGACCCAAAAGATACGCGAACGTATATGTCAACACAAATCCAAAATTCAAAATATGAATCTATTACTACCGGTTCCAGCACATTTCCATGAAAAACGCCACAATATTGCACAACTCAAATTCCAAGTCCTTGAACATGTGCCCTTACCACGTAGGGGAGGGGATCGCACTCGACTATTAAAGATGAGAGAAGCCTACTGGATACATAGGCTAAACAGCCTTGCACCCAGAGGCCTAAATCGTGAATACGAAATACAATGCTTTATCTGAGGTCAAGTGTATTTACACCATTGCCTGAACAATCAGGTAATACTTTATGCTCTTGGGACGCATAATTTTGTTTTGTTTTCTTTGCATCTCGGGTCCTGCTCCTCCCCTTTTGCAGGGACCAGTCATCTAGCTCCTTTCTGTTACATATGCGCATCCCGCTGTGGATCGCAGGTTGGACCCGCCCATCCGGGCGGACCTGCTGATGCGCTCCAGCGTGGCACGCAGTCCACACTTCCTCTTTCCTCTTAGTCCCCTTCCATGACCAGAACTGGGATGCGCTCCACGCTGGAACGCATCCACTTCCCCACATGTGTGCACGCTAGGCACTTCCGGCCCCTCCTCCCTAAACAATCCGGCCAGCGCCACACGCCCTGTGCTCTTGGCGTGTTGGCAATATAAATATGCGGGCTCCAGCACCAAGGTACAGACGCCATCTCCTTATCTCTTGCCTAAGGGCATTGATTATCTTTACTGCGTCCATCATCCTGAACCTTTCCTTCTGCGGCATGTGGTAAGTAGGATATGCATGGGCTGACATTATAAGGAATCCATAACGCCATATTCTCTGATTTGGGTATAACATACCCCCCTATCTGTGTACATATATAGGACACATTTTACAATATATCTTTACTGGATATCCGTAGTACATAACTAAATGGAGTATTTATATTTATACTATATAATCATAATGTCTACAGCTATATATTCGCTTCCTTAAGATATCTTTCTACCTCAGATATGATCCTCCCTGGTTTATCTAACATATTTGCTCGCCTACTATACTACTTTAGAAGATCTGCAATTAGAACTTAGGAATCCTCCAACGTCGCTGTTATCATGCAAGCTAATGTAATAATGCTGGTTATATGCTGTATATATATTTGTACATATGTCTGTTCACTGCTCTGATGTACTTTTGTACTTTTTTGTTTACCTAACTTATAGTATCTGATGAAGGCTAATTGTGCCGAAACGTAATACATGTACTAAGATTGCCGCAATTAAAATTAAACTACACTGAAGCATTCGCAACCTCGGCTGTTGTCGTTCTATGTATACACATACAAGGGGCGGAACCCTACGCACAGCCATCCTACAGTGTGCACCGAAGACAGATTTTAACTCATGGGAGACCTGTGGGTGACACTTATGGGGGATCTGTGGATAACACTTATAGGGGACCTGTGGATGACACTTATGGGGGACCTGTGGATGACACTTATGGGGGACCTGTGGATGACACTTATGGGGGACCTGTGGATGACACTTATGGGGGACCTGTGGGTGACACTTATGGGGGACCTGTGGATGACACTTATGGGGGACCTGTGGATGACACTTATGGGGGATCTGTGGATGACACTTATGGGGGACCTGTGGATGACACTTATGGGGGACCTGTGGATGACACTTATGGGGGACCTGTGGATGACACTTATGGGGGACCTGTGGATGACACTTATGGGGGACCTGTGGATGACACTTATGGGGGACCTGTGGATGACACTTTTATAGCATCTTATGCTATATGTGACATCCACACATCTCCCACAGACACATTGCTATCACATAAGGAAGGGATGGTGACTGCCCCTGTGAAATCACCAGCAGAGGGCTATGTGCTAGCCTGTAAGACTGAGCCATGCCAACGTATAGCGGGTAATCTAGGACATTTCCCCTAAGTGTTAACACACAGTACTAATGCCTACCTTGTGGTCCCTTCAAAATAGTTATGTCCTCCTTGTGCCCCCACAGTAGTTATGCCCAGATATTTGCCTGCTCACAGTAGTTGTGCCTGCATATGTGCCCCCTCACAGTAGTTATTCCCAGATATGTGCCCCCTCACAGTAGTTATGCCCAGATATGTGCCCCCTCACAGTAGTTATGCCCAGATATGTGCCTCCTCACAGTGGTTATGCCCGGATATGTGCCCCCTCAAAGTGGTTATGCCCAGATATGTGCCACCCCACAGTAGTTATGCCCGCATATGTGCCCCCCCACAGTAGTTATGCCCAGATATGTGCCCCCTCACTGTAGTTAGGCCCGCATATGTGCCCCCTCACAATAGTTATGGCCAGATATGTGCCCTCCCACAGTAGTTATGCACGGATATGTGCCCCCTCACAGTAGTTATGCCAAGATATGTGCCCCCTCACAGTGGTTATGCCCAGATATGTGCCCCCTCACAGTAGTTGTGCCCGGATATGTGCCCCCCACAGTAGTTATGCCCGGGTATGTGCCCCCTCACAGTAGTTATGCCCGGATATGTGCCCCCTCACAGTAGTTATGCCCGGATATGTGCCCCCCCCACAGTAGTTATGCCCGGATATGTGCCCCCCCACAGTAGTTATGCCCGGATATGTGCCCCCCCTCACAGTAGTTATGCCCGGATATGTGCCCCCCCTCACAGTAGTTATGCAAGGATATGTGCCCCCTCACAGTAGTTATGCCCACATATGTGCCCCCTCACAGTAGTTATGGCCAGATATGTGTAAATAATATGACCCCCCACTTCAGCCCCTCCAGCATACAATACCATGTAAATAATCCCCCATCATAGTTTTATGTAAATAATATCCCCTCCCAGCTCCTCCAGCATAGTCTTATGTAAATATCACCCCCCTCCAGCATACAGTCCCTTCAAACCCCAAGTAAACATAACAGTGATTCTTCTCCACTGTCCACAGACTGACCTGCAGCTTCTGCTCTTCTCTCCTTGGTCTGTATCTCCCGCACATCGTGAAGCTCCGCCCCCTGCAGGACGAGACTCCGCCTCTTCCTTTCATACCTGGAGCCACTCCATTCTAGTGTCGGAGGGGAAGAGAGCCAGAGGCATTGAAATACTTGCTGCCTCTGGGGCCCCCCTCCCCGGGATCTGCCAGTGAGCATTACTGCAGGGCAGCAGGGGTCAACAGGCGGCCGGGTGGCCATGAATATGAAAAAATACTCAGCTGCTGGCCGGGCCCCCAGTGGCGTAGGGCCCCATAGCCATTGCTATGGCTGCTATGGTGATTCCTACGCCACTGACTTTGGCTATATAATGTTTGTTTGAGTCCTGTTCACATTGCTTGAGAAAGGCTCAGGGATTGAGCCGAAACGTTGCTGCACCACGGGTGAATAAATCCACGGTTTTTACCTTTAATTTTGGAGTGCTGCTCTTTTTCCGTGTGTGTGTGTGTGTGTGTGTGTGTGTGTATATATATATATATATATATATATATTTGTATTTATTTTGATGTGGAAATATATTTTTAGTTATTACCAGTAAAAGTTATGTTTTAAGGGCAATTAGTCTGTTCAGTAATACTATTTTATGTTTCAGACACAAGAAACCTCAAATGGTGTTAAATGGCCCGATGCTTTGGAGTAAACTGGCAGCCGCTTGACTGAGAACAAGGACGAAGGGCCTAGGGAAAGTTACCATTTACTAATCATATTTTATCTTCATATGGGCGCCTGGGGAAGAATGGCTCCATAATGCAGCACTGTATGAAGGCATCATAGCGAAGCCTATGGAGTGCATAAGGCTCTACATTATTGAACCATAGGGCTGCTGAGTCATGCCGTTTATGCTAAGTTTTTTATAATTCTCATTCACATGCATTTTACTGTACTTTGTAGTAGATTTTTGGAACAAAATCCACACATAATCTGCAAAAAATCCAATGTGTCTGTACTCTGCACATTGCCTTAAAAGTCTTAATTATTAGCCGTGGTAGTCAAATGAATGCATGGATGTGGAGAAGTTGCATGTATTGATATGTCTTTGTTCTGGAAGTTTAGTATTGCTCCGTTTAAAATGTATTTTCTCCAATTATGTCTATGTTTTTTACGAATGTTACAAAAAATCACAGCCTTCATTTAAAATGCACACTTTTGCATCTGTCAGTGTGTATAAATTACCCAATTTGCATAATGTTAAGTAATTTGCTGAGAATCAATTTGTTTCAGATATAACACTAAAATCATATATTGTTGTGAGAGAAAAAGCAGTGGAGCTCTTTGCTTTATTCAGCAATTTTAAGAAATGCAAAAAGTTTCATTGAATAGCAGATTTTTATTTATCAACCATTAAAAGTAATCGTTTTCTTTTCTAAATGAAATAAACTCATTAACAAAAGACAAAAAAAAATAAAACACCAAGGAGTTGTTGGAAGTGAATAAAGCTTTCTATGTGTGATTACAATATTAGAGGAAAGGATACGTTTATTGGAGAAAATGGTACAATTGAAAGAGGGCTCTAGGAACCTGTTGGGCCTCCTCTAGCTCGGATACAAGATGGGATACGGTTGGCCAAGGAGGCATACAGGTTCTGTATGTTATCCTGCAGCACATCATTTGCCCTGCAGCTGGGTCTGTAGATCCTGGACACTCAGGTTTCAGAAGCTGGCATCCCAGTTGGTCCCATAATCGCTTAATTACCGATAAATCTGGCAACCAGGCAGGTCAAAGAAGTGTTGTAATCTATCCAAAACATTCTTAGGAAACCCTTGTTGCATGTTGGAGAGCATTATCCTGCTGAAAAATGCCCGTTGGAAGTCTTATGAGAGGCAATACATGGGACCGCAGGATATCCTGCACATATGAGCTGTTAGTCCCTCATATCACTACTAGGGGTGACCGACTGTTGTATGCGATGGCTCCCAAAATCCTCACACCAGCAGTTGGGGCAGTGTGTCACTCCACAGAAAAAGCAGGATTGAAGCACTCACCATGAGGCCTCCTTACTCGAACTTAACTCAGATGCCACACAGGACTTGGAATTGTTACTAAAGACAATTCAGTTCTAGTGCGCTTCAGACCAGGTTTCTTGTTCACGACATCACTGCAAATGAAGGTGATGGTGGCTGGCTGTCAATGGCATGAAATGTAATGGGTGCCTTGACCCCAAATTTCTTTCTGCTAAGTGCCTGGAAATAGTCTAAACAGAGACAAGGGTGTGTAATGAAGGTGCCACCTATGTTTGGATGGTGGACAACAAAACTGTGGGAGCTGCTTGTGCTTGTTGATGGTTAAAACAATCCTATCTACTGGTCTATCTGGGCTCTCCAGAGCCTGTTTGCCTTTAACCACCACTACCAATACCTTCTAACAGCTAGGTCAGAATGGCCTTAGATTGAGGGCAATTCATCAAAACAACTATCCTGCTTCTCTCAGTTCAGTGAAGCACCCTCCTCTCAAAAGTCTGTCAACGAGGCAAAATTTCTTTGAGTGCATTATAGAGGCATGTCTAATAGTCATTCATCTCTCTCCAAGATGTACACTACCCAAAAGTAGCCTCTGAGAGCCATTTTGTAGGGCAGTGGGGGAAGCACTTTTATGCCTTTGGGCCAAGACCAATAGTCTAATAAGACCACATTTGTAATCATTTACATATCAGTCTGAGATATAACTGGATATCTAGTTTTGCAGTTATTCGAAATTTCGAAATATATGCGTAATTTTATTTGTTGATGAGTATATTTATCAATTCAAACATGCTAAATAAGAGAATAAATGTTTTTTCTGGGTTTAAAACCAATTTTTGAAAATGCCTATTTATAGAAACCCAAGTTAATATAGGGATCTGAAATTCAGGACTGTCGTCTTCTAGCTAGAATTGACAGCAGCTAGGAAAATCATTGTTCTGTCTGAGAATATAGCACAACTGTGCAATACTCCAACAGCCCATTAATTTAAATGGAAACTGTGTAGTACTCAATTTCTTTGTGGTGGTGCTGCAGGAAAACTTAGCAGAGAACAAAAATAAATATTTGGGAAATTAGTTTAGTTCACACCCTTGCTTGGTGCCATATTGTAGGTTTCAACACACTCGACTGTGTATGTTGAAAGCCGCCTTGGCCACAGGTAATAAATCATAGAAGACAGAGGTTTCCAGCACTTGCTCCATAAAAAAATCCAATATTTATTAGAGCATTTAAAAATAAAATAAAATACCAAGCAGTGCAGGTTTAACACCTATGCATTTCAAAGACTTGTTGTCCTTAGTCATCCCATAAGATAAAAGATTTGTGCATGGCAGACCCCATCAGCCTCAGATTAGACCCCCATAAATCTCACGAAACCCCCATCAGCCTCAGATTAGACCCCTATGAGCCTCAAATCAGACCCTCCCAACCTCTATTAGCCTCAGATTGGACCCCCATCATATCTCAGATCAGTCGTTTAAAAAGTAAACTTACCGCACTTGCTCCAGACGGCACTGCCACTGATTGCTCCCTGGTCTTCTAACGCCCCGTGCTGCACTGTGACCTGACATCACACAGCATCAGGTCATAGTGTGCACCCACATGCACTATGTCCTGATGCTGTACACGTTCAGAATACAGTGCAGAGCGGGACCTGGAAAAAGACCAGGGAGGGTGAGTACAGCCACGCAGCCCTTCCCTTACTGTTCCCCATGCCTCCCGCATGCTGATGACCACTTCCATAATGCAAGTGGTCATTAGCATTCAAACTATAAGACTCACTGGCACTTTTCCCTCACTTTTGGGAGAAAATTAATTCTTGTAGTCCGAAAAATATTGTAATTTATGTTTAACTAATATGACTGATTGGTTAACTGCCTGATTGAAGTACGTTAAAAACTTTTTATTGCTCAATATTAAAATGGGTTCTCCACCAAAAAATAAACAATTCAGGCTGGTGGTGCGAGTGTGAGTCTGGAACTGTATGTATATTCCCAGCCCAACAACGTTCACATCCACCAAAAAAGGTATTTGTATCTGAGGGCTGGATTCGGGGTCCATATATCACGTGTGGGAACATTTCTCAAGACCTCTATAGGGTAGTGTACTCTCTCCTGTACAGAATCCTCACTAGGAGCCGGATTCCAGGAACATCTACAATCAGTTTAAGAATCTTGCACCCCTATTAATTTCTGTGCTATGATTGCCCTCATATTACATGGCTCAATGTCAAGTTATGAGTCATATGACGTGTATAGTGGCGCTCAGCATTTACGACATGGGTTGTGTGTCGCTATTAGAGACGCTCTCCTATGCTCTCGTTCACTAATTTGTTCTCATTCGCTCAACGCATTTCTTTACCGCTATACTGCGGTTTTTCCTCAGGAGCAGTTGAATACGGACACCTCAGGAAGAGAAAAGGGTGATTCCAGCATTGAATTCTCTATAAGAGGCCACCGACTCAACAGACTATGAGTAAGACAGACTGGGTGCAAAAAAGTAGTTCCAGAGTCCCATCTAAATAAGTGTCTATATCCGGTTTAAGAATTATTGGTGATTGCCATTATCTTTGTACACAATAAGTGTTTGTTTATAGGTGAAATTTCCAGTTTATTAGGGGTTTGAGTTGTTTTATTTGTTTTCAATCATTGAAAAAAATTTATATTTTATATTTTCAGTTCACTGATAGATTTACATACCTTTCGATCATTCATTAGGCATCTACAGTTGAAACAAGAAGTTTACATACACTATATAAAAAGACACATATGCATGTTTTTTCTCAATATGTGACATGAAATCAAAATAAACCTTTCCTGTTTTTCGTCAATTCGGATTAC
The DNA here is from genome assembly GCA_033119425.1 of Bufotes viridis. Classification (NCBI taxonomy): domain Eukaryota; kingdom Metazoa; phylum Chordata; class Amphibia; order Anura; family Bufonidae; genus Bufotes; species Bufotes viridis. The sequence continues at coordinate 69,113,289 of CM065591.1, forward strand.
CATAATTATTATTACTATTTGCCAAATGCCAGAATAATGAGAGAGAGAATGTTTTAAGGCATTTTTTATTACTTTCTGCAAAGTAAAAAGTTTAGATACATTTGATTAATATTTGGTTCTATTGCCCTTAACCCCTTAAGGACCCGCGCCGTACATGTGCACTGCTGGTGGACGTGACTTAAGGACCAGCGCCATACATGTACGGTGGGCTGATCAGGCGGGTGCAGGTGCTGCGCCCGCCTGAACAGCGGCAGGGGTCTGGCAGTCACTGATAGCCGGACCCCTGCTGTATGCGAGGCATCGGTGAAAACACTGATACCGGCGCATTAACCCTTGCACTGCTGCGGTCCCCACACCCGATGGCAGCCTGATGCCGGCCTTAGGCATCGTGGCTGCCTTCCGTGAGAGCCTGTGAGATCCAGTCCCCTGGATCTCACAGACAGGATGCCTTAAGAGACAGGCTCGCCGTGTCCGTAACAACCTACTCTATAAAAAAAAACACATAATCTAACCCCTCAGGTGAACACTGTAAAAAGAAGAAAAAAAACAGTATCAAAAAAGCTATTTTTTGTCACCTTACATCACAAAAAGTATAATAGCAAGCGATCAAATAGTCATACACACCCAAAATAGTTCCAATCAAACCGACATATCATTCAGCATGGATCTTTAATTAAGATGGTGGCGACCGGCTCTTCGCACTCAAACAATGAGGTATGATTTATTTTTTACTTTTACCACCATTCAGAGAAAATTGATTTGTTACCACAAAGCACAAGGAATGTGATGGTGTAGCGTGTTTTTAAAAACACTGTTTGTTAACACTGTCAATGATGCATTTACCCAAAGCTATATACAGTATGTCAGTGTGACTCTAAAGTTACTTGCTATTGCTGTTATTGTGTTAAAGATATCAAAAAGGGGAAGTGATAAAAAGCAAAAAGTCATGAAAAAAGAGAGAGAATAAATAATATATAAAAAAAAGTGTGTCCTATGAGACCTCAGAGTGCCATATACCAATTTTCAGGCCAATTAGAGCACTTTTTATTGACCCAGGCACCATGTTCCCACTGGTGAAGCCCCAATAGAAAATGATTGAGAAGCTCTAGATAATAGATTATTATCAAGATTAATATGTAACATAGAAAGACCTAAATAACTAATTGTGTTGAGCGCGAATATTCGAATAGCGAATTTTTTTACCGAATATCGGCCCTTCGCAAATTCGCGAATATTGCGAAAAATAGTGCTATATATTCGCTATTTCGAATATTTTTTATTATTTTTTTTTAAGTTGTTCTATCCTTGTTGCTCTTTGGTTGTCTTCCCACTTCCCAAAAGCTGTTCTTACCTGTCCGGTGGATTCCTGGCTCCCTGCCCGCTCCAGTCAATGCCTGTTGCCGCTTCTGACAACTTCCCGTGTGCATGGGAACACCTCCATGCTAAAATGTACTGTCGGATGTGAGAATCATGATCTCTCAAATTTGACTAAGTTGTAATCGCAATGCAATTAATATAACCTGAATTACTCGCATTGCGAATTCAGCTGGGTTCCTAATGGTTGCATTGCTAGAATATAACGAATATCACGAATTCACGAATATAGCACTATATTCTCAATCTTCGTTATATTCTAGCAAGCCAGCCATTAGGAACCCAGCTCTAAGGGTTGTTGCTAGAATATAACGAAGATTGAGAATATAGTGCTATATTCGATATCTTCGTAATCTTAGTTATATTCTAGCAATACAACCATTAGGAACTCAGATCTAAGTTGAAATCGCAATGCAAGTATTCGCGTTGCGAATTCAACTTAGAGCTGAGTTCCTAATAGTTGTTGCTAGAATATAACGAAGATATCGAATATAGCACTATATTCTCAATCTTCGTTATATTCTAGCAATAACCATTAGGAACTCAGCTCTAAGTTGAATTCGCAATGTAGAATATAACGAAGATTGAGAATATAGTGCTATATTCGTGATATTCGTTATCTTCGTCAAATCTAGCAATACAACCAACCATTAGGAACTCAGCTCTAAGTTTAATTCGCAATTCAAATATAAATTCGCGTAACATTCGCAATATATAGAATAATGACGAATATTCGATTTCGACGAATATATGATGAATATTCAATTGAATATTCGCGAAATATCGCAAAATCGAATATGGCACCTCCCGCTCATCACTAATATCAATATCTTGTAAATTCCTTATTGATGGAACATGGCCGTGGATGTGGCATTCTTCATTTAACGACAAGCTTTCTATTAGAAAAAAAGCAAGAACTCCACTCTATTTTTAGTCTTGATAGATTATTTTACATAATTTAGTTTACGTAGCTCTGAGAAAAATGACAGTCCATTAACAGAAAAGATTAACAAAATGAGAAGAAAAATTAAACCATATATGCAAATCCTTCTACTTAGAGTAGTATTTTAATCTCTTCATAAATATTTCTAAAATGAAAGCATCGATATTCTTAGTTTAATGCGGTAAGAGATCATTTTTGGACAATTGCTGAAGGAAAGAAAAGGCCAATTAATTGCGTTCTCTGTGAAGTTTAAAAAAAATGAACTATTAATTAAGAGGAAAAATGTTTTTGCAAAGAGAAGATCTCTGATCTTTTTTTTTAAAGACACAGATTGACACTTTAGTTCATACCGGACTTTAGGGTTTTTGTGACCTGAACCTGAACATTTCCATAAAAGTTCGGGTTCGAGATCGGTGCTCGGCCATTTAATACAGCTTGTTGAAAGGCTGCAGGGCAGCCAATCAACAAGCGTTTAAGATGTGTGCCCTTAGAAGACATCACAGCCATACCTCTTTTAGTTCAGTTGGCGACATATACCCATTTTTTAAATGCACCTGCACTACATATGTGCCACAGGAAGGGAAAATAATATAGGTAATCCGTCTGTGAGTTCAGGGACCCAGGGGTGACATATTCACATGGTTTTCTGTAAAGTACCCTGTGCTGCATATGTGACAGTGTAAGCAATTCAGTAAATCCATCTGTTAGATTTTGGGGGGACAAATCAATTTATTTTTTGCTAAAAAGTACGTTTACAGTCTGCACTGTATTTCTGAGTGAAATATAACCAGTAAATAGAACTGTGACATTGTTGAAGAAACACTTATTTTTTGCCATGAAGTACATTTGCGGCCTGCACTGTATTTTTGACAGTGAAATATAACCAGTAAATGCAACTGCGACTTTGTTGGTGAAAAAAAACACTTATTTTTTTGCCATAAAGTACATTTGCGGCCTGCACTGCATTTCTGAGCGTACAATATAACCAGTAAATACAACTGTGACATTGTTGGTGAAAAAAAACACCTATTTTTTGCCATGAAGTACATTTGCGGCCTGCACTGTATTTCTGACAGTGAGATATAACTAGTAAGTACAACTTTGACATTGTAAGTGAAAAAAACTACCGCATTTTTTGCCCTATAAGACGCACCGGCCCATAAGACGCACAAAAGGTGTGCTTTTGGTGGGTTTGGAACTAATGGTGGTGTATGCATGACACTATTACTGGGGATCTGTGGATGTCACTGTTATGGGGGGATCTGGGGATGGCACTGTTATGGGGCATCTGTGGAAGACACTGTTATGGAGGATCTGGGGATGGCACTGTTATAGGGGGATCTGTGGAGGACACTGTTATGGGGGATCTGGGGATGGCACTGTTATGGGGGATCTGGGGATTGCACTGTTATGGGGGATCTGGGGATGGCACTGTTATGGGAGATCTGGGGATGGCACTGTTATGGGGGATCTGGGGATGGCACTGTTATGGGGGATCTGGGGATGGCACTGTTATGGGGGATCTGGGGATGGCACTGTTATGGGGGGATCTGTGGATGACATACGGCTATGGGGGATCTGTGGATGGCACCGTTATGGGGGATCTGTGTATTGCATTGTTATGGGGGATTTGTGGATGGCACTGTTATGGGAGATCTGTGGATGACATTGTTATGGGGGATCTGTGGATGGCACTGTTATGGGAGATCTGTGGATGACATTGTTATGGGGGATCTGTGGATGGCACTGATATGGGGGATCTGTGGATGGCACTGATATGGGGGATCTGTGGATGGCACTGTTATGGGAGATCTGTGGATGACACTGTTATGGGGGATCTGTGGATGGCACTGTTATGGTGCATCTGTGGATGGCAGTGTTATATATGTGTCATCCATAGATCCCCCACCTTATAACAGTGCCATTCACAGACCCCCCCCCCATAACAGTGCCATCCACAGACCCCCAACCCCTTAACAGTGCCATCCACAGATGTTCCACATTAAAGTGTCATCCATAGATCCCCCCCCCCTCGCCGCTCCAGTGCTGCCTTATGCAAATATAAAATGTCTCATTAAATAAAGGTGATTAAACATGTCCCCTCACTTGTAATATTACTGAACACAGTAACAGCTTCTGTACAACGAAGGCAGGCCGGGCGGCAGCGTGACCCCCTGACATCTTGTGCCTGCGCCGCCTGCTTTATTTATAAAGCAGGTGGTGCAGGCACATGACATCAGGGAGTTATGCTGCCGCCCACCCGCCCAGCCTGCCTGCAGCATACAGAAGCTGTTACTGTGTTCAGTAATATTACAAGTGAGGGGGCATGTTTAATATTTTAATCACCTTTAATTTAATGAGACATTTTATATTTGCATAAAGCAGCACTGGAGCAGCAGGGCCGGAGTACAGTGAACGCACCGGCCCCATCGCAATTGCCGGCCCCCAGCTCCTCCTCCCAGTCCTTCCCCGCTCATACATCGCAGTCTGCGATGCTGGAGCATCGTAGACTGCGATGTAAAATGTCAGCATTCGTCCCATAAGACGCAAGGGCATTTTCCCCCCATTTTTGGGGGGGAAAAAGTGCGTCTTATGGGGCTAAAAATACGGTACTTATTTTTTGCCATAAAGTAGATTTGCGGCCTGCACTGCATTTCTGAGAGTGCAATATAACCAGTAAATACTACTGTGACATTGTTGGTCGAAAAAAATCAACTATTTTGTGCCATAAAGTACATTTGCGGCCTGCACTGTATTTCTGACAGTAAAATATAACCAGTAAATACAACTGTGACATTGTTGGTGAAAAAAAAACAATTATTTTTTTTGCTAGAAACGTACATTTGCAGCCTGTACTGCATTTCTGAGAGTGTAATATAACCAGTAAATACTAACGTGACATTGTTGGTGAAAAAAAGCATACATTTTTGCCATAAAGTACATTTGCGGCCTGCACTGTATTTCTGACAGTAAAATATAACCAGTAAATACAACTGTGACATTGTTGGTGAAAAAAAGTTATTTATTTTCTAGAAACGTACATTTCACTTGTGCATTTCTGAGGGGGAAATATAACCAGTAAATACTACTGTGACATTGTTGGTTAAAAAAAATCACATATTTTTTGCCATAAAGTACATTTGCGGCCTGCACTGCATTTCTGAGAGTACAATATAACCAGTAAATACTACTGTGACATTGTTGATAAAAAAAAAAAAAAAATTTTTTTTGCCTTAAAGTACATTTTCGGCCTGCACTGTATTTTTAACAGTGAAATATAACCAGTAAATACAACTGTGACATTGTTGGTGAAAAAAATCAATAATTTTTTGCCACAAAGTACATTTGCGGCCAGCACTGCATTTCTAAAGGGGAAATTCAATCAGTAAATCCAGCACTTAGATTGTGGGTGGACATTTCCATGGTTATCAGACCAGTCATTCACAAGTGGCTTGGAGCGTGTGTTCCTGCTGCACTGCATACCTGACAGGGAAATATATTCCTAAAGTTCTGCGGCGTTCACATTGTTGGGTGATCTGTACCCCTTTTTTCTTTCAAACTCCCCCTGCCTTGCATACCTGACTAGGAAATATATTCTGTAAATTCGGCGACGTTTAGACTGTTGGGTGATATATACCCCTTTTTTCTTTCAAACTACCCCTGCACTGCATACCTGACAGGAAAATATATTCTGCAAATTCGGCAGCGTTTAGATTGTTGGGTGATCTATACCCCTTTTTTCTTTCAAACTACCCCTGCACTGCATACCTGACAGGGAAATATATTCTGTAAATTCAGCGGCGTTTAGATTGCTGGGTGATCTGTACTCCTTTTTCCTTTCAAACTACACCTGCACTGCATACCTGACTGGGAAATATATTCTGTAAATTCAACGGCATTTACATTGTTTGGTGCTGTAGTTATATGCTGTAAAATCTCCATGATGTCTCCATGATAACTCTGCAGCGTGGGGGCCCCGTGTGGCTTCTACACACTTTCAAAATAATACTTCAGCGGGCCGAATAGATGTCGGATGACAGGGATGCTCCATGACCCCAACTACCCCTACACTGCATACCTGACTGGGAAATATATTCTGTAAATTTGGCGGCGTTTAGATTGTTGGGTGATCTATACCCCTTTTTTCTCTAAAAGTACCCCTGCACTGCATACCTGACAGGGAAATATATTCTGTAAATTCGGCGGCGTTTAGATTGTTGGGTGATCTATACCCCTTACAAGCGCACTCTGGTAGACGCGCTGCTGATGGAATTACCACCTGACAGTTGGGCCGCAGTAGAAGCACAAGGCGAAGGCAGAGGAGGAGGAAAATGTGAGTATTTATCGCTGCTAAATGAGCCTAATATGACCTAAGAGGCTGCAGGAGAAAAAGGAGATGGAGCCCTAGGTACACCAAAGCCGCACGGCAAGCACCGATATCCGTCAATTTGCTTTAAGCACCAGCCAAGAACCTGTGACAAAAGCTGAATCGCAATATGCTGTGGGGATCTATGATCAAGATGGAGCCACAGGGGGCAAATGAACCTTTGCAACTGTGCTGTCAGAGCCCACACCACCAGCAGCTCCTGCTGTGCCTACTGAAGGACCAAATCAGCCCGATGAAACAGCCCTAATGAAGAGGATGAGTAATAATATTATTGAAGTGGCTGCTAGAGTGGAAGATATAGAGAACAAACTATACAAGAACAATCTGCGAGTTATAGGTATACCTGAGAAGACAGAAGGTGCCAATCCGAGTGCGTTTTTTGAATCGTGGCTTATTCCAACATTTGGGAAAAATTTGGGAGTGCCAACCAGACCTCTGCTGCCAAACCACCCTTCCTGACCAGTTTTGATCAGAATTTTACACTATAGAGACGGGGACACTATTTTGCGCAAAGCAAGAGAAATGGGCCCTATTATGCTGAACAATGGTACAATTTCCTTTTTCCAGGACTTTTTAGTTGAAGTACAGAGAAAGAGCGCAATTTAAAGATAGTAAGCGTAATTGCTAGCACTACATTTGCCATTTTCTATGTTTTATATATGTTGTTGCTCTGGACACTACACAGTGTTTTTTGAAAACTCAGTGTAGGTCACGGAATGGCTCGATAGAAATTAAGCCAAAATTCAGAGGACACAGAGACGAGAAGATTAGGGTTGAGCGATTCGTACCGAATTTTAGGGTTTTTGGTACCCAGACCCGAACCCGGACATTTCCGTAAAAGTTCGGGTTCGAGTTCAGTGTTCGGCGATTTCTTGGTGCTTTTTGAAAGGCTGCAGAGCAGCCAATCAACAAGCGTTTTACTAGTCTGCCCTTAGAAGCCATCACAACCATGACTACTAATGGCATGGCTGTGATTGGCCAAGAGCAGCATGTGACCCAGCCTCTATATAGGCTGTAGTCCTGTAGCGTTGCACGTCTCTCTGCTCTTCTCAGTGTAGGGATAGGATGCTGCTGCTGCTGCTGAAGAGGGAGAGATTCGGGAAGAATTCTGTTGAACTTGGTGGTGTGTTCAATCTTCAAACTACAGAGATTATTGAGGGTGCTATGCTACATTTTTGCACCCAGCCCTGAGCCCAGTAACTCTGAAAAATAAGTTTTAATCCATCTGCTAGTTCGGTTGGCGTCGGCGGACATTTTTGCAAGTGCAGTGCCCTTGCAACTGCATATGAACTGCATGTGTGCCAGGGACATTACTTTCATTCTGTTCTGGTAGCACAGTGGAGGACAAATTCCTTTTTTTTGGCCGATCAAGTACCTCTGTGGCCTGCAGTACATACCTGACAGTGAAAAGTATTAATTACATTAGTATGTCACATTTTTTTGTGACCTAAAGTGATTTTTTATCTGTCTGCAACAGGCACTGCATATCTGACAGTCAAATAAAACCGCTAAATACTGCAGTTACCTTGCTGATATAAAAAAAGCACACTTTTTTTGCAAGATAGTAAATTTACGGGCTATGCTGCATTTCTGATAGTCCAATTAAAACGTTACATACTGCAGTTACATTGCTGCTATAAAAAAGCAAATTTTTTTGTACTAAATTGCAAATTTGCGTGCTTCGCTGCATTTCTGACAGTCCAATACAACCGTAACATACTGCATTTACAATGGTGCTATAAAAAAAAACACACTTTTTGTGCTAGATAGGTGACAGGGACGTAAATTTTTGAAAATCGTCTGTTCCATTGGTGGGTGACATTTTACCAATTTTGCCGTATACAAACCCCTGCTCTGCATAGGTGACAGGGAGGTAAATTTGTAAAAATCATCTGTCACATTGGTGGGTGACATTTTGCCAGTTTTGCCGTATACAAACCCCTGCTCTGCATAGGTGACAGGGACGTAAATTTGTATAAATCTTCTTTTAAATTGGTGGGTGACACTTTGCCAGTTTTGCCATATACAAACCCCTGCTCTGCATAGGTGACAGCGACGTAAATTTATATAAATCGTCTGTCACATTAGTGGGTGACATTTTGCCAGTTTTGCCATTTACAAACCCGCTGCTCTACATAGGTGACAGGGAGGTAAATTTCTAAAAATCATACGTTACATTGGTGGGTGACATTTTGCCAGTTTTGCCGTATACAAACCCCTGCTCTGCATAGGTCACAGGGATGTAAATTTGTATAAATCGTCTATCACATTGGTGGGTGACATTTTGCCAGTTTTGCCGTTTACAACCCCCTGCTCTACATAGGTGACAGGGAGGTAAATTTCTAAAAATCATCTGTTACATTGGTGGGTGACATTTTGCCAGTTTTGCCGTTTACAAACCCCTGCTCTGCATAGGTGACAGGGAACTAAACTTAGTAAAAACGTCTGTTACTTAGGTGGGTGACCGCAAAAATAAGGAGAGCGTCAAATAAGGGACGTGGCCCTGGTCGTGGTGCTGCTGGTGTTGGTGGAGCTCCTGTTGCAGGGAGAAGACGTGGTCGATCTTTGCCAGCTACACGCCCAAATGAAAAACCTTCCTCCGGTGCGCATAGATGACAGAGCCTTCAGCGTTATTTATTAGGCCCAAATGCTGCTCTACGAATGGTGAGGCCAGAACAAGAACAGTCGCTAGTAGATGATTAGGTGGCGGACAGTGCCTCCAGTACCTTCTCATTGTCTCCCACCCGGTCCACTGCTAAAAGCTCAGAGTTGGAACCTGCAGGCCATGGGAATCTATCTAACACCTCACCCCCTTTGGGAGACAAACCTTACACCGCGCAGGAGCTGTGGACGGGCAGGGAACAACAGACTGATGAGTGGTTGGTGCCACTGAGCCTCAAGCACGGCCTGGTGGTGTGCGATAATGGTTGAAATCTCGTAGATGCTCTGGGCCTAGCCGGTTTGACGCACATCCCTTGCCTGGCACAGGTGCTGAATTTGGTGGTGCAGAAATTCCTGAAAAAATACCCCGATATGTCAGAGCTGCTGCAGAAAGTGCAGTCCGTCTGTGTGCGCTTTCGGCGTTCTCACCCTGCTGCTGCTCGCTTGTCTGTGCTGCAGCGTTACTTCGGCCTTCCCGCTCACCGCCTCATATGCGACGTGCCCACAAGGTGGAACCCCACCTTGCACTTGCTGGATAGACTGTGCGAGCAGCAGCAGGTGATAGTGGAGTTTCAGCTGCAGCACGCACGGGTGAGTCGCTCTGCGGAACAGCACCACTTCACCGCCACTGAGTGGGTCTCCATGCGAGACCTGTGTGCCTTGTTGCGATGTTTCGACTACTCCACCAACATGGCCAGTGCCGATGATGCCGTTCTCGGCATTATTATCCCACTTCTATGTCTCCTTGAAAAAACGTTCCGGGCGATGATGGAAGAGGATGTGGCACAGGACGAAGAGTGAAAATTTCCACAGTTATCAGGCCAGTCATTCACTAGTGGCTCAAAGGGTGGGTTCCTGCACCAACATAGGCCAGGTACACAATTGTCCAGCCAGGGCACAGTTCTGGAGGATGAGGAGGAACCATGTTCAAAGCAGGGTAGCACCCAAAGCAGCTCAGGGCCATCACTGCAGCATGGATGGGGGGATACAGAGGACACAGATGATACACGTCCCACAGAGGACATCTTGTCGTTGCCTCTGGGCAGCCTGGCACACATGAGTGACTATATGCTGCAGTTCCTGCACAACGACCACCGAGTTGCCCACATTCTAACTTGTGATGATTACTGGGTGGCCACCCTGCTTGATCCCCGTTACAAGAACAACGTGCCGTCCTTAATTCCCTCACTGGAGCGTGATCGGAAGATGCGCAAGTACGAGAGCATGCTGGTAACTACCCTTGCACTGCATACCTGACTGGGAAATATATTCTGTAAATTCGTCGGCGTTTAGATTGTTGGGTGATCTATACCCCTTACAAGCGCACTCTGGTAGACACGCTGCTGATGGCATTCCCACCTGACACCAGGGCCTCAGTGGAAGCAAAAGGCAGAGGAGGAGAAAGAGGTCGCCAATGCAGCCGGGGCACCACCAGCACCTCAGAAGGCAGGGTTAGCATGGCCGAAATGTGGAAAAGCTTTGTCACCATGCCACAACAACCAGCACCACCAGCTGATATGCAACGTCTTAGCAGGAAGCAGCATTTTAGCAGCATGGTGGAGCAGTATGTGTGCACACGCCTACACGTACTGACTGATGGGTCTCCCCATTCAACTTCTGGGTCTCTAAATTGTGCACATGACCTGAGCTTGCCCTTTCCGACCTTGGCGGTGCAGTCCTGCCCTGTAGCCAGTGTATTGTCTGAACGTGTCTTTAGCACGGCAGGGGGCGATATCACAGACAAGCGCAGCCGGCTGTCCAATGCTAATGTGGACAAGCTTGCATTCATTAAAATAAACCAGGCTTGGATCCCACAGGACTTGTCTGTACCTTGTGCAGAATAGACATTTATACTGGCCTCAACCATCCATTCTTGTACTCAAGTGCACTTATTCTTTCTTAAATTTTTTTATGTCACAATATTTTGGATGCTACCCCAATTAAAAAAACAAAACAAAAAAAAAAACTGTGTTGGCTACCTCCTGCACCTTCACCCTCGCTTCCACCTACACCGCCACGGTCACCGCCTCCTCAACCACCTACTCCACATCCTCCTTCTCCTCCTCCTAGTACAAGATTGTTATTTTTAATTTTTATTTATTTTATTTTATTTTAAGTTATTTCCCTATCCACATTTGTTTGCAGAGCACTTGCACTTAAGCACATTTTGCTGCCTTTTGCAGCTCTCTAGCCCTTTCCACGACATTTTTAGAGCCATTTTAGTGCCCAAAAGTTCAGGTCTAGAGATGAGCGAACTTTAAAAAAAAGTTCGGCGTTCGGACTATCGCGGCATATGGAATCCATAAGGGGCGGCTTCCACCAACCCGAACTGTTGAACAGCCGAAGGACCTGGGGTGACGTCACCATCATGTGATCAGTGCAGGGGGCGTGACTCAGCACTGGATTTGATCCCGTGCTGAGCCACGCCCCCTGCACTGATCACATTATTTTTTTTAGGTGCTAGATAGGTAGCTACGGTATAAACAATAATGCATTGTAGCACGGGCTCACCCTCTCAGATATATACAGTATATGGGTGCACTGCCTGCGGCATGCCCACTGCCGCATAAATACCAGTAGGAACTTAAAATTAATGTTGGCAGGCACATTAATCAATAGTGTAGACAAATCAATTATAATTTATTAAGGATCATGAAGAAAACATTACATGATTAATAATGTAACATAATTAATAAAGTACCATGATATAATATAAGCATTACAAAAAATCATATATAACAAAAAATAAAAATAAAGAAAATGTCCTATTAGCTAGTTATTCTTGTAAATTATAGTAAGTAATCAACTCTCACAACACCAATTTGCAATCAAATGCATCCAGATGGGAGAACCCCAGATATCCAAATATATCAGCAGAAAAATGAGTACTACAATATCCCTTAAAAAATTGCTTTTATTAAATACACTTAAAATCAATACATGTCCTTGATAGGGAAGAACAAATACAAACGCGCCACACAATCCACCATACTATCCTTCATAAACATCAAGGGTATACAATATATAAACCTCTTCACAGTTATTGAAATGAGACACTGGGCATATGGGTGCTCAGGCCGGATACCACTAAACACACTCCTCTCTTAATGATACCAATACTGTGGGTCTAGGGTAAAGTCATCAAAGCTCCGGTGCGTAACTACGCCATCCATAAAATGAGAATACCCCACCAGTATAGGTGCGTCACTATTCCACTAGTATTCGCCCCAATGTCCACACATTTAAATCTAAAGGAAGAATATAACGAACCTACCCACAGGGATACCGCCAATTCGATAGCTGAATGGATGAATGAATGTATTTAATAAAAGCTATTTTTTAAGGGAAATTATAGTAAGTGACAAAAATTTGAATATGGCACAATGACAGAGTCTAGAGTTGGCAGCAGTATGAGGAGGCCACCGAGTGGCACAATGAAAGAGTGTGGAGGTGGCAGCAGTACGTGGAGGCCACCAAGTGGCACAATGACAGAGTCTGGAGTTGGCAGCTGTATGAGGAGGCCACCAAGTGGCACAATGACAAAGTCTGGAGTTGGCAGCAGTATGAGGAGGCCACCGAGTGGTACAATGGCAGAGTATGGAGTTGGCAGCAGTATGAGGAGGCCACCGAGTAGCACAATGTCAGAGTGTGGAGTTGGCAGCAGTATGAGGAGGCTACCGAGTGGCACAGTGGCAGAATGTGGAGATGGCAGCAGAATATGGAGGCCACCGAGTGACACAATGAAAGAGTCTGGAGTTGGCAGCAGTATGAGGAGGCCACCGAGTGGTACAATGACAGAGTCTGGAGTTGGCAGCTGTATGAGGAGGCCACCAAGTGGCACAATGACAAAGTCTGGAGTTGGCAGCAGTATGAGGAGGCCACCGAGTGGTACAATGGCAGAGTATGGAGTTGGCAGCAGTATGAGGAGGCTACCGAGTGGCACAGTGGCAGAATGTGGAGATGGCAGCAGAATATGGAGGCCACCGAGTGACACAATGAAAGAGTCTGGAGTTGGCAGCAGTATGAGGAGGCCACCGAGTGGTACAATGACAGAGTCTGGAGATGGCAGCAGTATGAGGAGGCCACCGAGTGGCACAATGACAGAGTGTGGAGATGGCAGCAGTATGTGAAGGCCACCGAGTGGCACAATGACAGAGTATGGAGTTGGTGGCAGTATGAGGAGGCCATCGAGTGGCACAATGACAAAGTGTGGAGTTGGCAGCAGTATGAGGAGGCTACCGAGTGGCACAATGGCAGAGTGTGGAGATGGCAGCAGAATATGGAGGCCACCAGTGGCACAATGAAAGAGTCTGGAGTTGGCAGCAGTATGAGGAGGCCACCGAGTGGTACAATGACAGAGTCTGGAGATGGCAGCAGTATGTGGAGGCCACCAAGTGGCACAATGACAGAGTCTGGAGTTGGTGGCAGTATGAGGAGGCCATCGAGTGGCACAATGACAGAGTCTGGAGATGGTGGCAGCAGCAGTAGCAGCATCAGGAAAAGGCCACCGAATGACACAATGACAGAGTCTGGAGTTGACAGCAGTATGAGGAGGCCACCAAGTGGCAATGTGACATAGTGTGGAGATGGTAGCAGCAGCATCGGGAGACCACAAAGTGATCCGGTGACAGAGTGGGGATTTGGGTGGTATTACCAGTACCCGCTGACAAAAGTGGGTGAAAGAAGGAGCACTTGGCATCAGATGTGTGGCATCAGGCGGGTGGCAGCATCAGAGTAGTAGCTGAGGCAGGTAGCCAGAAGAAACCAGTCTCTTTTGTCAAGGTTTGAGTGAGGTGGCATGAATGATCTAATCAGATGCATCAGGAATTGGTGGGTGGAAATCCTGGCTGTTCCAGGCCTGATTCATCTTGAGAATGGTCAGTCTCTCAACATTTTGGGTGGACAAGTGAGTTCTTCTTGGGGTAACTATGGCCCCCACCACACTAAACACCTGCTCTGAAGCCTCACCGCTGGCCTGGCAGGGCAGCTTTTTCAGGGCAAACTCGGCCAGTTGCGGCCACAAATCTAGTTTGGCTGCCCAGTAGTCCAGAGGATCTTCAATAACGGCTGGCAGGATACTATCAAAGTATGCCACCACCTGCTGATGCAGGTCCTGCTACAGGTCTACCGGCTGCTGCTGGTGAGTAGTTTCTTCACTATGCGGATGAAGAAAGCTGCTCATCAGCAACTGTAGACTCAGGCTGCTGCTAATGGAGTTGGTACTGCTCCTTCCACCCCACCCCTCCGCTCCCCAGCAGCCATGGCAGTTGAACGTGAGCACAGAAGACCCCCCCCCCCCCCCGGTCAGACTTGCAAGAGAATGGATGATGGCGCATATAGGCAGCGGACAACTGACTACATAGGAAGTTTCTGTTGTAAGTTTGTCCTCCCTCTCAGTGGGTGTAAAAAAGGCCCCCATTTTGGACCGGTAGCGAGGGTCCAACAAGGTGGAGAGCCAGAAATCATCCCTCTGCCGAATGGTGACACTTCAGCTGTCACTACGCAAGCAAGTGAGCATGCATCAGGCCATTTGTGCAAGTGACTCGGAGGGACTCCCTGCCTCCATCTCCACTGCATACTGCCACGGTGTGTCTGGGTCCTCTGTCTTGTCTTCCTAATCGCCCTGTAGCTCATCTGGCTGCTCCTCCTCTCCTGTCAGCTGAGTGGAAAAACCACCCATTGTGCTCCTATGTCCTCCTCCTCCTCGTCCAGTTCAGCTCCCACAATGCTCATGTGGCCGTGAGGTATAGGCGCCACGTCTCCTGTCCCCTGATCAGCCATTGCTACCACCATCTGTTCCAGGACATGAAACAGTGGAATGACGTTATTCATCCCGTAGTCCTGGTGAATAACTTATTAACGTGGCATCCTCAAAGAGCCTGAGTGAACGGCAGGTGTCACGCATGAGCTGCCACTAGCTTGCATCAAATTTACACAGAGGAGTACTCCTAGCCGCTTGGATCATCAATAAATCGCGTATGGCCTTTCTCTGTTCGTATAGTCGGTCCAACATATGGAGGGTGGAATTCCAATGGGTGGAAACATCGCATATCAGCCTATGTTGGGGGATGCTGTTCTGCTGCTGCAGCTCAAGGAGGGTGTGCTTTGCGGTGTACGAGTAGCTGAAGTGCATGCAAAGTTTCCTGGCCATTTTTAGGATGTTGGGTGGAATAACTTCAGGAACCTCTTGACAACCAGATTGAACACGTGTGCCATGCAGGGCGCATGGCTCAGCCTTCCTTGACGCAGCACCGACACCATGTTCTTCCCGTTGTCGGTCACCATGGTTCCGATTTTCAGTTGTTGCGGAGAAAGCTAGGATTCGATTTCTTGATGAATCACACAGAGCAGTTCCTCTCCTGTGTGACTCCATTCGCCAAGGCAAACCAGTTGCACAACAGCGTGACACGGCCGTGCCCTGCACATTTGGTATGCTGGAGGGGCACGGTGACTTGTACCTGCAGTGGAGGATGAGGACATGGTGGAGGATGAGGAGGCAGAGGCGGACATTGTCGCAGGACCAACCACGTGACAACGTGGCGGCGGAAGCGAAGCGGCGTGACCTGGCCAAGTTGCTGGTTTGGCTGTGCAGGAACCACATTCACCCAGTGGGCAGTAAAGGACATGTATTGTCTCTGACCAGCTTAACAAAAAACTGCCCCACCACCGAGTAGTTGCACTGATTTTCCCCCCAACAGTCTGCATTGACTGATTGCTACCCCCGCTGCCTCCGTGAACCACTGCACCACTACTTCCTGGGGGGGTAGGGTTCTGTGAAGCAGGTGGTCTTCCCCGGGCCCATTTGGCCCCCAACCTCCCACTGCTGCCACCCTGCTGACTCCCAGCCATGCTACCAACTTGCTGACTCACCCGCTGCCTCACGGGCAAGCTGCAACCCTCTTCTCATCATCGACTAGTGTCTGCACGTCACTGATGTCCTCCTCAACAGTCTCTGAGTCAGGAGCCTGACCGCTTGCAACACCAGCTCCCACGCCACTCTCCTCATCACTACTTGCACGCCTAGCGGAGGAAGTGGCGGATGTCTCCTCCAGATCTTGGCTGGGCAGTAGCTGCTGACTGTCCTCTAGTAGCTCATCCTCACTGTATAGTGGAGCTAAGCCCACAGCATACAATACTTCTGTGGCTGAGGGAACAGCAAAGGACAGAGGTAGGTTGAGGACGGGTATGGGCACAGGGCCTGATCTCGGGCCATGCCAACTAGGGGTTGTGTCTGGCGACCCACCGTTGGCTGGGGTTTTCTGCTTGGGATGAAGTGGATGACTGAGTTAACCAATCAAGAACCGCTGGGTTGCTGGTCAAGACACGACCGCTTGATGACACAGGGAGTTCAGGCCTCTTGCTGCGACTCCTGCTGCCACGCCCTCTTACTCTGCTGCGACCTCTGCCTGCACCAGAAATATTTAGGCCTCTGCCACTCCTCTGTGCATGGCCTGGCACTTTTCTGTCTGACATACTTTTAGCTAAACAAAAAAAATGAAAAGCAAATGAAATACCCCTAAAACTACGAATTATATATTTTTTTTGTACTGAAATAGTCCACTAAATGTTTTTACCACAAATAACGTCAACAATGAAGTGCGTATATATTTTTCTTTGTGTACCGAAATAGGCCACTAAACGCTTTCTTCTTAATTAACTGCAACAGTGAAGTGCGTATATATTTTTCTTTCTGTACTGAAATAGGCCACTAAACGCTTTCTCCACAAATATCTGCAACAGTGAAGTGCATATATATTTTTCTTTCTGTACTGAAATAGGCCACTAAACGCTTTCTCCACAAATACCTGCGACAGTGAAGTGCATATATATTTTTCTTTCTGTACTGAAATAGGCCACGAAATTCTTTCACCACAAACAACTGCAACAGTGAAGTGCGTATATATTTTACTTTCTGTACTGAAATAGGCCTCTAAACGCTTTCACCACAAATAACTGCAACAGTGAAGTGCGTATATATTTTTCTTTCTGTACTGAAATAGGCCACTAAACGCTTTCACCACAAATAACTGCAACAGTGAAGTGTGTATATATTTTTCTTTCTGAACTGAAATAGGCAACTAAAAGCTTTCACCACAAATAACTGCAACAGTGAAGTGCATATATATTTTTCTTTCTGTACTGAAATAGGCCACTAAAAGCTTTCACCACAAATAACTGCAACAGTGAAGTGCGTATATTATTTTGTTTCTGTACTGAAATAGGCCTCTAAACGCTTTCACCACAAATAACTGCAACAGTGAAGCGCGTATATATTTTTCTTTTTGTACTGAAATAGGCCACTAAAGGCATTTCAACATAGCACTTGCACCCCAATAACAAGAACAAATTGCTGGAATGAAAGAGCTGTATAATGGCTGTTTGTATCACCAAATAATCTTTCCCTGTACTTATAAATCGCTTTTCTAGCACTGCCCCTAGTGTCTTTTGACGTCTCTCCCCACACTAAGATCCTGTGAAATTATTCCTCCCTATCCTTTTCCTGCACTTATAAATCGTTTTTTTCAGGTTTTTTTTTCACACTGAGTTTTTTCCTATTGCTGTCCCTTTGCGCCTTCTCACGTCTTTCCCTGCACTCCATGGAAAATGTCTGAATCCAAGATTGCCGCTGTATTTATAGGGCTGTGACATCACAGGGCTGGCTGGCTGCTGATTGGATGTATGCATGGCATTATGAGTCATCCCGCCTTCCCTGAGTTTCTTGCCCCATGTCCTCAAACGTGTAGCCGGCATTTTAGCTGCTATTTTAGGAAAAATTGCGATTCGTTACAACGAAGTGCGAGGAAATTCACATTCGTTGCGAATTGAATTTTTCCTGAAATTCGTTATGAATTTCACTTCGTCAGCTTCGATTCGCTCATCTCTAATAAATACCTCTCTACATCATTAACTAGTAATTAGTAACATGATTGTTAAGTAACTGATCAATTGTCAGAATAACTCCATAATTCATATAAAACATGATCGTTAAACACAAAAGTGACAACATATCTAAATTCAGTGATCATCATGATTTAAAGTTCATATATCGTGTGATCCCACATATATTGCTTATAAATAAAGTCATCAATGCATCGTGAGTTAAAAATATAATTGATATCTCATCATTTAACACAGTCACAGCTCTGTATCTTAGATCATATAATACATTGCATCAGCTCACCATTGGTGGTTCCAGTGGGTACATAGTGTGGTGGCATCCCCATTGACTTACTGCACAGGTGTGGGATACCGACAACGCCGATCCACAACCCACGTGGGCCGCCGAACCCCCGCTCAGCAGGTCCTGTCTCAAGAGGGATCGTAGTGACAGAGGACGTGCTGACCCCATACAGAGGAGGGTCAGAGTATAAACAAAATGTCTAATCATTTTGTTTGTGAGTGTGTGGGATAGGGGGAAAAGGACGGAGAGTTATAATATGTCCCCAACTTCGATATCAGATGGGTCACTCGATGTTATATGGTCTCTGTATAATACGGAGAATGTGCATGGTTTTTTTTTTCCGTTTTTTTTGCTTCTTTTTTACTTTGTTGTAGGAAGGGACCTCCTCAGGAATACATTAAATGTAATATGCAAGTTTATATCTTACTCCCAGTTTTTGTTTCTCCAGGTCTGAATTTTATTTTTATACAGTGGATATAAAAAGTCTACATACCCCTGTTAAAATGTCAGGTTTCTGTGCTGTAAAAAATGAGACAATGATAAATCATTTCAGAACTTTTTCCACCTTTAATGTGACCTATAAACTGTACCACTCAATTGAAAAACAAACTGGAATCTTTTAGGTGGAGGAAAAAAATAAAAAATAATAATGTGGTTGCATAACTGGGGATGTAGCTGGGTTCAGAATTAAGCAATCACATTCAAAATTATGTTAAATAGGAGTCAGCATACACCTGCCATCATTTACAGTGCCTCTGATTAACCCCAAATAAAGTTCAGCTGCTCATCACCAAAAGAACACCGTACCCACAGTGAAGCATGGTGGCGGCAGCATAATGCTTTGGAGCTGTTTTTCAGCTTTTTTCAGCTGGAACTGGGTCCTTAGTTAAGATAGAGGGAATTATTAACAGTTCCAAATACCAGTCATTATTGGAACAAAACCTTCAGGCTTCTGCTAGAAAGCTGAACGTGAAGAGGAACTTCATCTTTCAGCATCACAACGACCCAAAGCATACATCCAAATCAACAAAGGAATGGCGTCACTAGAAGAAGATTAAAGTTTTGGAATGGCCCAGCCAGAGCCCAGACCTAAATCCAGTTAAAAATCTGTGGGGTGATCTGAAGAGGGCTGTGCACATGAGATGCCCTAGCAATCTGACAGATTTGGAGTGTTTTTGCAAAGAAGAGTGGGTAAATCTGGCCAAGTCAAAATGTGCCATGCTGATAGACTCATACCCAAAAAGACTGAGTGCTGTAATAAAATCAAAAGGTGCTTAAATAAAGTATTATGCCATAATTTTTTACTTTTATGTTTTTTCTTCCCTTTACTTAAAAGATTTCAGTTTGTTTTTCAATTGAGTTGTACAGTTTATAGGTCACATTAAAGGTGGAAAAAGTTCTAAAATGATTTATCTTTGTCTCATTTTTTTACAGCACAAAAACCTGACATTTTAACAGGGGTGTGTAGACTTTTTATATCCACCTTATCACTACAGGAGGTTGTTAATAATACGAAACGTGGCCAGGGAGATATGCCTCAAAATGATACGCTATATTTAATACTCTGAAACAATATCAGCCAGCAGTAATATGTCTGTCAGAAACCCATCTGACTCTTGTCTAATCGGTCTTACGTACCATTCCATGTATAATACCTATGCTAGGGCATTAAGTGTACAAATCAATACAAATATTCTATTTGAGTGCGTAAGAAACTTGGTGGATGGACAGGGGAGATATATATGTCTAACTTGTAAACTGTATGGAATATTGACTATTATTGTAGCTGTCTATATAACACAGGACTCCCTTGCATAACGGAAACGTGACGGATCCGTTTTGCAGCCAAAAGACTTCTATTATGACGGAACGAATAATGAAATGCCTCTAAAGTCATTCCGTTATGCATTCCGTCATAGAATTGCATTATGGTCCGTAGTAACGGAATCCATAACTCCAGTGGTGCCCAACTATTTTTCGTCTAAGGGCCGCACTAGACATGGTATAAATTTCAAGGGCTGGAACCAGGTAGCTTTGCCAGAAAGAAATGCAAACACTGTGAGGGGGCACTTGTGAGCATTCTAAAATACATAATACAAAAAAAGACCAAGGGGATATCTCCTGCCTAACAACAGTGTGCGGGTAAAATTACCTAGGCATCTTGTATGAGACATCCACATATCCAAATATATCAATACATATACTCCCAATACAAACCAAAAAATAAACAACAAAAAGGAGCCAAATGCAAATATCCATATAAATATACTTTATTAATGCATAGAATTTAAAAATATGTGCAACAGGAGGTGCAAAAATTGAAGCGCCATCCTAGACCCAATATTAGCTAGTAACAAAGGAGGGAAAGATACTGCATGCAAACACAAACGTGTTTTGCCTTAAATACTGCTAATTATGAGCATTACCCTATACAGAGGAAGTATCACACCATGAATTACTGCCTCCGTAGTACGGATCCAGTAATAATGACATTACAAGTGCCAGAATGCCAGAAAAATAATCATTGCATAAATGCAGATCTTACCCAAAGTAATGAAAATGCAGCCAAAGGACCAGGATGACGCCACCCCGACGCGCGTTTCGGCGAACCTTCGTCCGGGGGTGACGCCATCTCTGTGCTGTGGAGTTTAAAAAGGCTGGTCTAACCAATAGGAAACGCGATTATGGTCACATGGCATGACCTCATAAAAGAGCGCATACATGATACATGCGTACACAGTACTGTTAGAAACATCTAAAAGATAGTATCCTAATAGATTATACCTGTCCCACTTATAGAATATCGGTTATAGTAAATATAATGCGCATTGCATATATCGCAAAATTGCGGTCAGTGCGATCATGTGATAATGACATCAGTGGCCCAAGTCACATGATCGGGTCCGATAAAGATGAAAAAAATGAAAAGAATGAGAGGCCAATTTCACTGACACATAAACACCCAATTTTTTCTCCAGATAGGGTAATGCGCATTGGTTCGACTGTAGATGGACTTTAGAACCACAGCCTTCTCGCTATGTTAACTAATACACCTAGTAATTACTCAGGTCCCTAAAAGCTAATTTTTAACCACCGGTAAGGACACCAAACGGTGTCACTATTAGAGCATTTATCAAAACAAAAGGTCATAGACAGATAGAGATAGGGGGGGAAAAGAAGGAAATAGATAGAGACCCCTCGACCCCCCGTATATCCTATAATAGAAAAACAGGGGCTACTTAGTAACCCCTAGGCCAAACTCTCCAGCAACCCTAACTGTCAAAAAAATTATCTCATGCTAAGGATCGTTAGAACCGAGAAGACAAAACCTGCGTTACAGAAAACACTGGTACTCAATACGTTCGTTCAGGCCGAGAGGGGACTGAGATCTTAAATTAAAGATCCAGGCCGCTTCTCTCTGTAATATCTTGCGGTCCCAGTTGCCCCCTCGCGGTGATGAAGGGACCACCTCCAGGACAGAAAAGGACAGGCACATCGGATTGCCCTGGTGCACAGTTTTGACATGTTGAGCGATAGGTGTCGGTTTCCTTTTGATAACATCATTAATGTGCTCGCCGATCCTAACTCTCAATTCCCTCTTAGTTTTGCCCACATAATCAAGAGGGCATGTGCACTGGCAAATGTACACTACCCCCTTAGTGCGGCAATTGATAAACTCCCTAATTTGAATTTTTTGTCCTGTTACAGATGTCTGAATTTCCTTTGAGTTTTTTATGTACCTGCAGGTCTTACACTTGCCGCATTTGAACATGCCTCTTGGTTGGCGATCGAGCCATGTACCAGTTTTTTTCGGGGGTGTGTACATACTCCTTACAAGACGGTCCCTGAGGCTTCTGCCTTTTCGGAAGGTGATACTAGGATAGTTTTTAATCACCTTATCCAGATCTTGGTCTAACCGCAGAATGTCCCAGTATTTATTCAAAATATGTCTAACCTCCTGATGACCATCATCAAAGGTAGAAATCAGCCTGATTTCATGATTCCTTCCCTCCTCTCTTTCCTCTTGTGCCTTGGGTATCAGTAACTGGGTACGCTCCATAGAAGCTGATAATTTATAGGCTTCTCCCAGAATTTTTTGCGGATACCCACGGTTGCGTAGCCTCCTTTGCAATTTCTTCGCCTCTATTTGGAATTCCGCCATGTTGGAGCAATTACGCCGAATGCGTAGATATTGGCTTTTAGGGATACTCTTTTTTTGCGTGTATGGATGGAAGCTATCCCATGATAGAATTGAATTAGTTGCTGTTTCTTTTCTGTGGAGGGTGGTACAAATCCTATCTCCCCGTTTAAATACCTTAACATCGAGGAAAGTGATTTGTTCACTCTCCAGTTCATACGTAAATCTAAGACCTACACTATTTGGGTGACAGGAGGAGGTGGGAGCAGGGTCAGTAGTGGGGTGACAGTGGGAGCAGGGTCACTAGTGGGGTGACAGGAGGAGGGGGTAGCACAGTCAGTAGTGGGGTGATAGTAGGAGGGGGAAGCAGGGTCATTAGTGGGGTGACAGGAGGAGAGGGAAGCAGGGTCACTAGTGAGGTGACAGGTGGAGGTGGGAGCAGGGTCAGTAGTGGGGTGATAGGAGGGGGGAGCAGGGTCACTAGTGGGCTGACAGAACGAGGTGGGAGCAGGGTTAGCAGTGGGGTTATAGGGGGGGGAGCAGGGACACAAGTGGGGTGACAAGTGAGGGAAGCAGGGACACTAGTGGGGTGACAGAAGGAGGTGGGAGCAGGGTCAGCAGTGGGGTTATAGGAGGGGGCAGCAGGGACACTAGTGGGGTGACAGGTGAGGGAAGCAGGGACACTAGTGGGGTGACAGGAGGAGGTGGGAGCAGGGTTACTAGTGGGGTGACAGGAGGAGGGGGGAGCAGGGTCACTAGTGGGGTGATAGTAGAAGGGGGGGCAGGGTCACTAGTGGACTTACAGGAGGAGGTGGGAGCAGGGTCAGTATTGTAGTGATAGTAGGAGGGGAAGCAGGGTCACCGGGGACCAGTCACATGAGTCCACGCTCCTTACCTCTCCAGTGGACCTGTTAAGTTGCCCAAGGTCCCCCGGCAGCATGCTCTCCTCTACTGCCTCCACGGGAGCCGGCCCCTCCTCCTTCAAGCTCCCGCCGGCTTCCCCTTCCTGACTCAATGTGTATGCGCTCATTCCAACCAATAACAAAGCTCCTTACTGTAAGAAGCTTTGTCATTGTTTATTTTAAGGCACAGGCAGCATCGCTGCGCTGCCTGTACCATTGACATCGCTGATAAATTTTGGGGAAAAGTCTAAAGGCGTACAGTATTGTTACGCCTTAGACTTTTTCCAGGGAGTCTCACTGGCCGCATGACAGAGCTCCGTGAGCCGTAGGTTGGGCTCCACTGCATAACGCAATTCACCTTTTACCAGCTAACGAAGTGTGAACAAATTTCAAAATATGAAATTCACTCATCTCTAATACCAACCTATAACTCCTCTAGGTTGGGAATACCTGCCTCTTAAATAGCAACGTACGTAGCTGGAATCCCATTGCTTACTGTGGACGACAGTCAGGCTACTAGATCTGGAAAGAGCAATTACAGTAGAGGAGTTAATTGGGGCCCTTAGGAGCTTCCCTAATGAAAAGGACCAGGGGGCCTATGGGCTCCCAGGGGAGTTTTTTTTTAAACAATAACAGGACCTATTACACCCAGAACTGCTATTTACCTGCAGCTTTAAAAGCAGGCCAACTCCCTGACTATGAATAATTGTGGTTATTCCTAAAACTGGTAAAAATCTTTTTATTCCCGATTCATATCGGTCAATATTGTTGCTTTGTAACGATGTGAAGCTACTAGTAAAAGTGCAAGCAAACAGACTTAAATATATCTTTACAATTATTCACTCAGATCAGACAGGATTTATGCCGAGGATGTCAATGGCTATTAATCTGAGGTGGGTTTTCTTAAATTTACAGGCTGGGCTTGGGGGAGGGGAGAGTTCTCCATGCAGGCTGCTTTCACTCGACATTGCTAAAGCATTCAGCAGCGTCGAGTGGGCTTGCCTGTGCTGTGCTGAGGAGAATGGGTTTTGGTCCCAGGTTTATATCCTGGATATGTCTAATGTATGACACCCTTGTTGAATGGCGAGACTTCTCCCCCATTTGCTTTGGAGAAAGGGATGAGGCACAAATATGCATGGTCCCCTTTTCTCTTCGATCTAACCAATGATGGTTTGTACCTGGCTAGATATAACAGGTTTTACCTATGGATGTATGGTGGAGCGAATTTCATTGTACATGGATGATATGCTCTTATTCCTAAAGGGAACCTGTCATTAACTTTTTGCTGCACATACTAATGGCAGCATAAAGTAGAGACAGGTGAGTTGACTTCTGTGGTCTGTAATTTATAAGTCAAAAGTAAGTGGTTGCCCAGAACCAACATCACAGTCATTGCAGACTGGGCCTGGAAAAGAGTCATGGCCACCTGAGAAGAGTCCTGGTTATTCATGAATTCCTGCTCTCCCTGCCCACCTGCTGATGATTGACAGTATTTCTCCCTTCCTTTTTAGGAGAGAACTTCCAATCATCAGCAGATGGGCGGGAGAGCAGGAGATTATGAATAACCATGACTCTTCTCAGGTAGATTTGACTCTTTTCAAGGCCTGTACTGCAATGATTACGATGCTGGTTCTCGGCAACCACTTACTTTTAGCTCATAAACGACTCATCACTGAAATCAGCATTTCTGTCACTATTTTATGCTGCCCACAGTGAGGTCAGCATGAAGTTGATGACAGGTTCCCTTTAAGCAATTTAGATTATACACTCCCTGCAGTCATGTCCCTAATAAGAGACTTTGGAAGGTACTCCGGATTTATGATTAATTGGGAGAAATCTGTTTTAATGCCCCTGGGTCTGGTATAATAATCTCTTTGCTGAGATAACTCCATCTATTCCATTTGTGAACCTCCCCCCTGTACCCTTACTGAAGGCTAATAGCAATTAATTCATAATTTCTGGTAGAAATAAAAAAGGAATGGCACAACGCAGAGCCATAAGAATAGATGTTCCAGAATTGTTATTACATGGTCCTCTTTAACTATATTAATTTCCCTGTCACGTATAAAGTGCACGTGTATCTCACAACAAAAATGGGTATATGTCACCGATCGAACTAACAGACGGATTAACTTTTATATTTCTGTGTCAGGGGTACAAAGATGGTGCATTGCACCCACAAAAAACACTATAGGTCACCCACAGAATTAACAGCCAGGTTAATTATTATATTTCTGTGTCAGGGGTGCAAAGCTGGTGTATTGCACCCACAAAAAAATCATTATAGGTCACCCGCAAAAAAATAGCCAGATTCCTAACACTCTCCCTTGCTTCAGCTGCCTGCTTCCTGTTCCTGCACTACTCAGAGCTGATTGTGGTGCTACAAATGATCCAGCTTGTATAGAGGCTGGGTCACATGATGAACCGGCCAATCACAGCCATGCCATTACCAGGCATGGCTGTGATGGCTTCTAAGTGCCCACAGCTTTAAAGCTTGTTGATTGGCTGCCCTGCAGCCTTTCAAAAGCTTTATTAAATGCCAGAGCTTTCCAGCGAGCTTTCTGGCAAAGTTCGGGTTCGGGTCTGGGTACTTGAACTCGCAAAGTCCAGTGCGGGCCAGAACTTTACGGTTCGCTCAAAACGAGTAGTAGGCCATTTCAACTTGGTAAAAATGGTGCTGATGCCCCAGTTTCTATATGTCTTTCACAATTCCCCTATGTGGATCTCAATAAAGTATTTTTGTACAATTCAAAATCTTATTAGGAATCTGATATGGAACGGTAAATGTACCAGAATTCACTTTGAAACACTGCAGAGGAGCAAAGATACTGGCAGCTTGTCAGTCCCTAACCTATGGATGTATTTTTTGGCTTCTCAGCTCTGGCACCTTATGGGTAGGGGAGAGGGGATCCAAGTTGCAGTATGGAGAGGATTGTGATGTATCTGGCCAGTGGCCAGTATATATTGCATCCACTATTGACTTAATGATAAAGTTATGGATAGAGATGAGCGAACACCTGGATGTTCGGGTTCGAGAAGTTCGGCCGAACTTCCCGAAAATGTTCGGGTTGGGGATCCGAACTCGACCCGAACTTTATCCCGAACCCGAACCCGAACCCCATTGAAGTCAATGGGGACCCGAACTTTTGTGCACTAAAAAGGCTGTAAAATAGTCCGGGAAAGGGCTAGAGGGCTGCAAAAGGCAGCAAAATGTAGGTAAATGCCGTGCAAACAAATGTGGATAGGGAAATGAATTAAAATAAAATAAAATAAATAAAAATTAACCAATATCAATTGGAGAGAGATCCCATAGCAAGGAATCATGCGTCATATCACCCACCACTGGAGAAGGCCACTTTCAGTTATTTCGGCCCCAGCACCCAGACAGAGGAGAGAGGTCCCACAGCAAGGAATCATGCGTCATATCACCCACCACTGGAGAAGGCCACTTTCAGTTATTTCGGCCCCAGCACCCAGACAGAGGAGAGAGGTCCCACAGCAAGGAATCATGCGTCATATCACCCACCACTGGAGAAGGCCACTTTCAGTTATTTCGGCCCCAGCACCCAGACAGAGGAGAGGTTCATTCAACTTTGGGTTGCACCGCAAGATCATGGTAAAGTTAAAAAACTGACTTGAGGATTCAATAAAGAAGTGCCCCGGGGTACAAGAATACATGGTTGAGGGGGAGGCAGTTATAAATGTCTATTCTGCACAAGGGAGGCACAGGTCCTGTGGGATCCATGCCTGGTTCATTTTTATGAACGTCAGCTTATCCACGTTGGATGTAGACAGGCGGCTGCGTTTGTCAGTAATGACGCCCCCTGCCGTGCTGAATACACGTTCAGACAAAACGCTGGCAGCCGGGCAGGCCAGCACCTCCAAGGCATAAAATGCTAACTCTGGCCACGTGGACAATTTGGAGACCTAGAAGTTGAATGGAGCCGAACCATCAGTCAGTACGTGGAGGGGTGTGCAGACGTACTGTTCTACCATGTTAGTGAAATGCTGCCTCCTGCTAACACGTTCCGTATCAGGTGGTGGTGCAGTTAGCTGTGGCGTGGAGACAAAACTTTTCCACATTTCTGCCATGCTAACCCTGCCCTCAGAGGAGCTGGCCGTGACACTGCTGCGTTGGCGACCTCTTGCTCCTCCTCTGCCTTCGCCTTGGGCTTCCACCTGTTCCCCTGTGACATTTGGGAATACTCTCAGGAGCGCGTCTACCAGCGTGCGCTTGTACTCGCGCATCTTCCTATCACGCTCCAGTGCAGGAAGTAAGGTGGGCACATTGTCTTTATACCGGGGATCCAGCAGGGTGGCAACCCAGTAGTCCACACATGTTAAAATGTGGGCAACTCTGCTGTCGTTGCGCAGGCACTGCAGCATGTAGTCGCTCATGTGTGCCAGGCTCCCCAGAGGTAAGGACAAGCCGTCCTCTGTGGGAGGCGTATCGAAATCATCCTCCGTATTCCCCCAGCCACGCACCAGTGATGGGCCTGAGCTGTGTCGGGTGCCACCCCGCTGTGAACCTGCTTCATCCTCATCCTCCTCCACCTCCTCCTCATTCTCCTCGTCCTCCAGTAGTGGGCCCTGGCTGGCCACATTTGTACCTGGCCTCTGCTGTTGCAAAAAACCTCCCTCTGAGCCACTTCTAACAGACTGCTGAAAGTGGAAAAAATGACCCCTTATCCTCCTCCTCCTCCTCCTCCTCCTGGGCCACCTCCTCTTCCATCATCGCCCTAAGCGTTTTCTCAAGGAGACATAGAAGTGGTATTGTAATGCTGATAACGTGTCATCGCCACTGGCCATGTTGGTGGAGTACTCGAAACAGCGCAACAGGGCACACAGGTCTCGCATGGAGGCCCAATCATTGGTGGTGAAGTGGTGCTGTTCCGCAGTGCGACTGACGCGTGCGTACTGCAGCTGAAACTCCACCATGGCCTGCTGCTGCTCGCACAGTCTCTCCAGCATGTGCAAGGTGGAGTTCCACCTGGTGGGCACGTCGCATATGAGGCGGTGAGCGGGAAGGCCGAAGTTCTGCTGTAGCGCAGACAGGCGAGCAGCGGCAGGATGTGAACGCAGGAAGCGCGCACAGACGGCCCGCACTTTATGCAGCAGCTCTGACATGTCGGAGTAGTTGTGAATGAACTTCTGCACCACCAAATTCAGCACATGCGCCAGACAAGGGATTTGCGTCAAACCGGCTAGTCCCAGAGCTGCGACGAGATTTCGCCCATTATCGCACACCACCAGGCCGGGCTTGAGGCCCACCGGCAGAAACCACTCGTCGGTCTGTTGTTCAATACCCCGCCACAAGTCCTGCGCGGTGTGGGGCCTGTCCCCCAAACATATGAGTTTCAGACTGGCCTGCTGACGTTTACCCCGGGCTGTGCTGAAGTTGGTGGTGAAGGTGTGTGGCTGACTGGATGAGCTGGTGGAAGCAGAGGAGGAGGAAGCCGAGTAGGAGGAGGAGGCTACAGGAGGCAAAGAATGATGCCCTGCGATCCTTGGCGGCGGAAGGACGTGAGCCAAGGAACTCTCCGCCTGGGGCCCAGCCGCCACTACATTTACCCAGTGTGCAGTTAGGGAGACATAGCGTCCCTGGCCGTGCTTACTGGTCCCCGTATCTGCGGTTAGGTGGACCTTGCCACAGATGGCGTTGCGAAGTGCACACTTGATTTTATCGGATACTTGTTGTGCAGGGAAGGCACGGCTGTCTTGGAGAAGTAGTGGCGGCTGGGAAGAACATACTGTGGGACAGCCATGGACATCAGCTGTTTGAAGCTGTCTGTGTCCCCCAGCCTGAATGACAGCATTTCAAAGGCCAATAGTTTAGAAATGCTGGCATTCAGGCCCAGGGCTCAAGGGTGGCTAGGTGGGAATTTATGCTTTCTCTCCAAGGTTTGTGAGATGGAGAGCTGAACGCTGCCGTGTGACATGGTGGAGTTGCTTGGTGACGCAGGTGGTAGTGTCGGTGGCACATCCTCTGTTTAGTGGGTGGCAGGTGCCAACATTCCTCCCGAGGCAGAGGAAGAGGCAGAGGCAGCAGCAGAAGAGGGAGCAGGGGGAGCCAGAGTGAGTTCCTTGCTTTTAAGGTGTTTACTCCACTGCAGTTCATGCTTTGCATGTAGATGCCTGGTCATGCAGGTTGTGCTAAGGTTCAGAACGTTAATGCCTCGCTTCAGGCTCTGATGGCACAGCGTGCAAACCACTCGGGTCTTGTCATCAGCACATTGTTTAAAGAAGTGCCATGCCAGAGAACTCCTTGAAGCTGCCTTTGGGGTGCTCGGTTCCTGGTGGCGGTGGCCAGTAGCAGGTGAACTCTCTTGGAGGCGGCTGTTCTGCTTTTGCCCCCTGCTCCCTCTTTTGCTACCCTGTTGGCTCGGTCTCACCACTGCCTCTTCCTCTGAACCATGAAAGTCAGTGGCACCACCTTTTTTCCATGTGGGGTCTAGGACCTCATCGTCCCCTGCATCGTCTTCCACACAGTCTTCCTCCCTTACCTCCTGTTCGGTCTGCACACTGCAGAAAGACGCAGCAGTTGGCACTTGTGTTTCGTCATCATCAGAGACGTGCGGACTGCGATGAGATGGTATTCCCATGTCCTCATCATCAGGAAACATCAGTGGTTGTGCATCAGGGCATTCTATGTCTTCCACCACTGGGGAAGGACTAGGTGGATTCCCTTGGGAAACCCTGCCAGCAGAGTCTTCAAACAGCATAAGAGACTGCTGCATAACTTGAGGCTCAGACAGTTTCCCTGATATGCATGGGGGTGATGTGACAGACTGATGGGCTTGGTTTTCAGGTGCCACCTGTGTGCTTTCTGCAGAAGACTGGGTGGGACATAATGTTGTGAACGTGCTGGATCCACTGTCGGCCACCCAATTGACTAGCACCTGTACCTGCTCAGGCCTTACCATCCTTAGAACGGCATTGGACCCCACCAAATATCGCTGTAAATTCTGGCAGGTACTGGAACCTGAGGTAGTTGGTTCACTAGGACGTGTGGCTGTGGCAGAATGGCCACGGCCTCTCCCAGCACAAGAGGGTACACTAACACCACCACGACCGCGTCCGCGTCCCTTACTAGATGTTTTCCTCATTGTTACCGTTCACCAAGCACCACAGTAAGAAAAAAAATATTTGGCCCAATGTATTGATTTCAAATTCAGGCCTATTTTTTACAGGCACCAAACACTATCTGCCTATTTATTTATGTAGCGTATTACACTAATCCAGGCACAGCAGTAACCACTGATTTAGGGGAATATCTCTTTTAGGGCTAGTATTTAGGCCCTGGATGAAATGTATCCTTTTATGGACAGATTTAAACTAGGCCTGCAACAGCTGGAACACCAGATTCAGGGTATTGCTATTTTGGCAATTAAATTTCACCGCAGAACAAAATATATAATTTGCAGGACACTATGAAACTTGGCCAGCCACAGCTGAAACCACTGATTTATGGTATTGCTATTTTGGCAATTGAATTTCACCCCAGAACAAAATATACCCTGTTACGGACAGATTTAAACTAGGCCTGCAACAGCTGGAACACCAGATTCATGGGATTGCTATTTTGGCAGTTGAATTTCACCCCAGAACAAAATATATCCTTTGCAGGACACTATGAAACTTGGCCAGCCACAGCTGAAACTACTAATTTATGGTATTGCTATTTTGGCAATTGAATTTCACCCCAGAACAAAATATATGTTTTGGCGGACACTATTATAGTTTGCCAGCCAGTGCTGGGACACCAGATTTAGGGGATTGCTATTTTGGCAGTTGAATTTCACCCCAGAACAAAATATATCCTTTGCAGGACACTATGAAACTTGGCCAGCCACAGCTGAAACTACTAATTTATGGTATTGCTATTTTGGCAATTGAATTTCACCCCAGAACAAAATATATGTTTTGGCGGAGACTATTATAGTTTGCCAGCCAGTGCTGGGACACCAGATTTAGGGGATTGCTATTTTGGCAGTTGAATTTCACCCCAGAACAAAATATATCCTTTGCAGGACACTATGAAACTTGGCCAGCCACAGCTGAAACTACTAATTTATGGTATTGCTATTTTGGCAATTGAATTTCACCCCAGAACAAAATATATGTTTTGGCGGAGACTATTATAGTTTGCCAGCCAGTGCTGGGACACCAGATTTAGGGATTGCTATTTTGGCAGTTGAATTTCACCCCAGAACAAAATATATCCTTTGCAGGACACTATGAAACTTGGCCAGCCACAGCTGAAACTACTAATTTATGGTATTGCTATTTTGGCAATTGAATTTCACCCCAGAACAAAATATATGTTTTGGCGGACACTATTATAGTTTGCCAGCCAGTGCTGCTACACCAGATTTAGGGGATTGCTATTTTGGCAATTGAATTTCACCCCAGAACAAAATATATGTTTTGGCGGACACTATTATAGTTTGCCAGCCACAGCTGTGACACCAGATTTATGGTATTGCTATTTTGGCAATTGAATTTCACCCCAGAACAAAATATATGTTTTGGCGGACACTATTATAGTTTGCTAGCCAGTGCTGGGACACCAGATTTAGGGGATTGCTATTTTGACAATTGAATTTCACCACAGAAAATAATCTATCCTTTGCCAAACAACAGACAGTATTATACTTGGCTAGCCAAAGCTGAAACACCAAATTTAGGGGATTGGTATTTTGGCAATTGTATTTAACCCCATAATAAAATATAGAAATTGCTATCCTGAGTTTCTAGGGGTGACAATTAGCCCAGCCAATTCCCTGATGTTGGATATAGCAAAAAAAAAAAAACAACTAGTATTGATGGATTGATGGACTTGGTGGCAGCTTGTTCTGGTGCACCCCAAGTCACAAGATGGCCGCCGATCACCCCAGAAAATAAGTGACAGAAAAACGCTCTGTGCAGCCTAAAAACCAGTGAGCAAGTAACTAGCAGAAGTTCAATCATTCACAGCTGTAGATCGATCACTTCATTAGGTGCTTTTGCAGACTTTTCCCTGCCTAATCTCGCCCTCACAGCAGCTGCGTCCTCTCCCTACACTAATCAGAGCAGTGTGACGTGCGGCACTACGTGACTCCAGCTTAAATAGAGGCTGGGTCACATGCTGCACTTGGACAATCACAGCCATGCCATTAGTAGGCATGGCTGTGATGGGCTCTTAGGGCAAGAAGTAAAACAATAGCTGATTGGCTGCTGTACAGCCCTTCAGAAAGCGGGAAGAAATCGCCGAACAACGAACCCGAACCCGAACTTTTTTGAAAATGTTCAGGTCCGGGTCCCGAACACCCCAAAATTCAGTACGAACCCGAACTATGCTCGAACTGTTCGCTCAACACTAGTTATGGAATAAGATTAAAAAAAACTAGAGCTAATAATGGAAAGAAAAAAAAGGGGTCAGTCAGAGCATCCCAATTTGCAGGTGCACGTTGCTATGGCTGAAAACACAAAGAAAAAAATACAACGCACTCTGCAAACCAAAGAAAGTACAAAAAAGTATACTTATGCTAATGCTATGCTTATTAAGTAAATTTGAGATTCTTGGCAAATACATTTTGTACAAAATTATTTGAGCCCCTCTGCCACACGTCAAGGCGATCTCTGTAAGATGGGAACCTAACACTAATTTCTACCTGTTATGTGCCATGACGGCTACCATACAAGTCAGGGAGTTTAGGTTCAACATGCATGCTGGGCCACTGTAAATAATAACATTAGCATTAGAGTACTTTTTTGTACTTTATTTGGTTTACAGAGTGCAGTTGCACTGTATTTTTTTCTTTGTGCTTTCAGCCATAGCAACGTGCATCTACGCATTGGAATGTGTTGACTGACCCCTTTTTTTCTTTGCAGTTTGTACTGGAGCTGTGGCTGACTCTTCAGTCGTGCACTCCTGACCAGCCTGTCAGCCCATAGGCTGATTTTAATTAGTGTAAGTATAAAGCTTAGCCTGCTCTCCCTCACTCACTGGAAGCCTTTTGGCACCAGGAGAGGTATAGGGTGGACTTTCATTGCATTCGCTGGGAGCTATCTGGCACCAGGAGAGGTGTGGAGTGGCCTCGGCATAAATGTCGGTACCTGCATTCCCTGGATTTAATGAAGGTCATTTGGCAGCAAAAATGACAAAAATTATGATGGGCCCAGCATGCATGTGGAACCTACACTCCCTGAATTTTATGGTAGCAATTAGAGATGAGCAAATTTTTCTAAAATTCGATTCGGCTGAATTGCTGAATTTTTTGAAACAATTCGGTTCGATCCGAATTTATTTGCAGTGAATTTAGTTAAAAAACTGCTATTTCCTGGCTGCAGAAAGCCTTTAGAGTAATGTAAACACTGTGCCTCGCAGTAACACGCATAGGGAGTCTGCTGTGGTAGTGAAATAATACTGTTCTATTAAATGCTTAAACAAGTAGAGCCCCTGACAGAGTGGAGAGGGTATAAGCAGTAAGTTTGTTTTGACATCACTGATTATTTTGCCGTTCCTCTGATCCGTCAGAACAATAATCTACAAAGCAGTGGTGCCTGGTATATTGGAAAAGGTCAGGAAGTGACAGACACACCATCGAAATGGATCGGGAACAGCATGGGGACTATGTGTAGATGCAAGTCGCTGCTGGGAACTATGTTGTCCAAGTTGTACGCTACTTTTACAGACTGACAAAAAACGCCCAAAAACTTCCCCCCAAAAAAATCTATTTTACAGGAAAAATTGTTAGGAAACATTCTTTCCTGTATATTCAAGTGTATATAAAGTGCGAGTGCTGCCAAAAATTTAAAGGAAGAGGCACTCCAAAACAGCCTGTATATCACTTAAAGGAGGGCCTCATTCACATTGTGGTACAATTGTTCAGGTAGTGGGATTCCTACACTCATAAGGCCTATGCACTAAGTGAAAGGGCTGCCAAAAATTACAAGGAACCGGCATTACAATACACCCTTTATTACACATAACGGACGGCATCATACACAGACTACAGAGACTGGACCTGGTGGAGGAGAGGGTGGTGCTTAACCGACTGGAAGCATTATCTTCAGCAATCCAACTGACCAACTGTTCGCACTGGTCTGACTTGGACAGTGTAGTCCTGTGCTGCCCAGCTAAGTTGGACATGAAGCTGGGTACAGTGTTTTTTTTTTTTTTTTTCTGCACTAACAGCAGACACAGTT
This sequence comes from Bufotes viridis, assembly GCA_033119425.1. Taxonomy (NCBI): domain Eukaryota; kingdom Metazoa; phylum Chordata; class Amphibia; order Anura; family Bufonidae; genus Bufotes; species Bufotes viridis. The sequence continues at coordinate 69,148,065 of CM065591.1, forward strand.
TCATTGTGCGCAGGGCCACGGCCTCTGCGTTCACCATCAGCATCACGCCCACTTCCCTGTCCCTTAGTGCTCGCCTTCTTCATATTAATGGTTTTGTAACAAGATGTGGTACAGATTTTTTTAATGTCCGATAAAGACACTGTTTTGGGATGACGGACACTATATGTCACAGAAACCCCCAGAAAATGGACAGTATATTATGGCCAGAGGAAAGTAATCTTACATACAGACAATGTTATCAGATGCCAGACTGTATATGTCACAATAAACACCAGATTTTTGACAATATTTTAGGCCCAGATTAATGGAATTTTAATAATGCACTATAATAATAGATGCAAGCATAACATATGGACTAAGCCCTCACTCTTGATAAAATCTGAGACACTTGGTCAATACATTTTGATCAAAAGACATCTAAACCCACCTACCAGGCGACAAGGTGGTCTCAGTTCAGGCGGGTTCCGCACATGGAGGTAACAAAGGGCAGCACACCATATGTGCGGGGACTGTTCATTCAACTGAACTGAGACCACCTTGTCGCCGGGTAGGTGGGCTTAGATGTATTTTGATCAAAATGTATTGACCAAGTGTCTCAGATTTTATTAAGAGTGAGGGCTTAGTTCATATGTTATGCTTGCATCTATTATTATAGTGCAATATTTTCTGTGATTTTGTATTTAAAATTACATTAATCTGGGCCTAAAATATTGTCAAAAATCTGGTGTATCCATATTCTGTGGATTTCTGTGACATATACTGGCTGGCATCCCAAAACAGTGTCTGTATTTAAAATTACATTATTCTGGCCATAATATACTGTCCATTTTCTGTCGGTTTCTGTGACATATAGTGTCAGTCATCCCCAAAAAATGTCTATATTTCAAATTACGTTAATCTGGGCGTAATATACCGTCCATATTCAAATATTTTTTTTTTTTTGGAACATATACAGGCTGGCATTTGAATACATTGTATGTAAAATTACTTTCATCTGGCCATAATATACTGTCCATTTTTGGGGGTTTCTGTGACATATAGTGTCTGTTGCAATATTGGACACAAATCAAGGACAAAAGTGGCAAAACTATGCTCCTAAAACTAATAAATTCTATAGACTACATTTAAAACCAAGCACATAGCCTGCTAGGAGTGATCCTGCAGTTTCTAATGATACCTTCCTCTTCAATGTCTGCGCCACGGTTGTTGATAAAATAGTTATTTTATTCCTTTGCTGGCAGGCAATTTCGAGCACCAGGAGGCGGGCTTTTTCAGTATGAGCACAGCAATGCGACGCCTACCGACATCTAACACAACCCCCTCCCCTTGATTGACAGCGCTAGACCAAGTTGAAGTTGTACTCTAGCACTGTCAATCAAGGGGAGGTGGTGTGTTTGATGTCCAAAGGCTTTGCATAGCAGTATTTGTACTGAAAATACCCGCCTCCTTGTGCTTGAAATTGCCTGCCAAGAAAAGATGTACGATTTTATCAACAACCGTGGCGCCGACAGTGAGGTGGAAGGTATTACCGTATTTTAAACTGCAGGATCACCCCCATGCCTGGTTTAATCAGGGTGATCTGGTGACAGAGCATCTTTAAATATGAAATTACATTGTTTAACACAAATGTTTTTTTGCTATGAACTGGGCAGAAACAGACTGTGGGGTCCGATGGCATACACATTTCATTTATGAAGGCAGCCATTTATTTTGTGATATAATTAAGAAATTCCTAACTCTCCTGGGGAACAAGGGCCTTGTTTTGTTCCCTGGAGACTCAATTACTGGTTTCCAAAGAACCTCTGGGTTCCACAGAACTTAGTTTGCAAAACACTGTAGTTTTTTTAAATTTTTTATGTAATTTGAGAATTATTGATATTTATCAAAACCGGTATAAAAGAAAACCAGCTTTGTTACCAATAGCAACCAATCAGATTCCACCTTCCATTTTCCAAAGGAGTTCTAAAAAAATTATCGGTGGAATCTGATTTACTGAAATGGGCAACTAAGCCAGATTTCATTAACACCAATTTTGATAAATGCCTTTAGACAAAGGGAGACATTTAGCAAAAGTGATATAACGGAAAGCCAGCTTAGTTACCCATAGCAACCAATCAGATTCAACCTTTCCTTTTTCAGAGCTCCTTTGGGAAATTAAGCTGAAATCTGATTGGTTGCTATGAGTAACTAAGCCAGTTTTACTTTACACGAGTTTAAAGTATTTTGGGGGTATTTTTAAAAATACCCCCCAAATACTTTAAACAATTGCATTTCCTGTTTCTTGTGACTGGCATTATTTTCATTAGTAATGTAGAGGATGGGAGCCATAGTTGCTATGAGGGTGGTAGTGGTATTCGCGGATCACAGTTGCAAACTCAACACTGAATGGGGGCGTCAAGAACCAGGCCAGTTGGTTACAAATTAAATAAAGTCTCCTTTTACTAAAGTGCAAATGTGAGTAATAGTTCATCCAGTAATATCAAGATAACAATGATAGCATGTGGATAGCAGCAATAATGAAGGTTATAGTACTTCACTCTTAAAGGATAACTGTCATATATTTTTTTTATTTGCTAGTTTATTAGAGCTAGGCATATATACCTGAGTTAGTCTGTCTATGATTGTCAAAAGATCTGTAATTACCTTATAATAACAGCTTTCATTAATGTCCCCTGTCCCTTTCCACTGCTCCCTTAAAAGACAGTTGCTAGGGCTTGGCTGTCTCTGGCTAAGAAGATAGGAAGACGGAGGGAGGGACGGTCCTTCACACTGCATGCCTGCATTAGGCTTCAGAGGGAGGAGGCGTGTCTCAGTAAACCAATCTGGCAGAGGAGGCATCTTGAGAAGGTCCTCATTAGTGATGTCGCGAACATAAAATTTTCCGTTTGCGGACAGCGAACGCGAACTTCCGCAAATGTTCGCGAACAGGCGAACCGAGCGAACCGCCATAGACTTCAATTGGCAGGCGAATTTTAAAACCCACAGGGACTCTTTCTGGCCACAATAGTGATGGGAAAGTTGTTTCAAGGGGTCTAACACCTGGACTGTGGCATGCCGGAGGGGGATCTATGGCAAAACTCCCATGGAAAATTAGGTAGTGGACGCAGAGTCGGGTTTTAATCCATAAAGGGCATAAATCAACTAACATTCCTAAATTGTTTGGAATAACATGCTTTAAAACATCCAGTGTGTGTATACGATCAGGTATGATGTTGTATCGATCAGGTAGTGTAAGGGTTACGCCCACTTTACAGACATTGACAGACCAAACTCCCCTTTTAATGCACCGCAAACAACCGCAAACAGTTCATTTGCACAACCGCAAACTCCCCATTTGCACAAGGTTGGATACCAAGCTAGCCACGTCCAGGTGATGTCATTGAAGGTTTCTTCCTCCACCCAGCCACGTACAACACCAAGGGTCCCCAAAAGGTGAATTGAATTGATTTTTCGAACGGGGAGATGGTTAAAAAAACGCTGTCTCCCTCCCCTTTGTTTTTATCCACGGTCACTGTGTCTGTGCCGTGCAATTTACTGTCACACCCGATATGAGTGGTATTTTCTGTAGTACTATTCTCATCAGTTTAATCCCTCTAACGTCCCCAATCTGGGGGCCATTTATTGAATAGATTTTTCGAACGGGGAGATGGTTAAAAAACGCTGGCTCCCTCCACTCTGTTTTAATCCACGGTGACTGCGTCTGCGCCGTGCAATTTACTGTCACACCCGATATGAGTGGTATTTTCTGTAGTACTATTCTCATCAGTTTAATCCCTGTTACGTCCCATATCAGGGATTGCCTTTTCTGAAAAAAAATTTAGGCCGGGTACCTTCGACTGCCTTCACAGTGACAGACCAAACTCTCATACACCAAACTGAATTGATTTCAGGAACCGGGAGATGGAAAAAGCAGCTTGGTCGGTCCTCATACTCCCAAATTGGGGCACTGCGCGTGCACAGAGCAATGTGCTGTGACACCCTATATGAGTGGTGTCTTAACTAGTACTATTCCTATCAGTTTAATCCCTGTTACGTACCCTATCCGGTCGAATTGATTAACCATTGTCGAATTAGCGAACCATTACGACATCATGAAATAATTTAGTTCTGAGCTCTGTACTTGCTTTGTATTGGAATTGATGGGGATTTTTTAATTGTCTGCATCATTTCTAATAAACTATTAAGAGACTTTATTATGATTTTTTATTTTATGTATTAAAAACCCATACAACATATAAAAAAAGGTAAATTAATGTTTCTTTCTATGAAATATTATCCAGCCATCCAATCGCTTTTGATCTGACCATAATGAAGCAACGGCCTTATCATCTGGGGTGTGGCAACATTGCCAACACACTCATAGAGGTGATGATTGCTTCATTGTGATACGCAAGCCCCTTCACCACAACAAGGTAACGATCACGAAGGGAATTGACACTTGTATGTGCCTTTTTTTTGCTTTGTTTTTGCAGCCACAGTGCTGCACCATAGGACAGAAAAATTAGGCATGTACACATGCCTGAAAAATAATGGCATTGTTGCAGCCGCTATTGTAGCAGCGGCCGGAAAAATTGATGTTTTCCAGGCAGAAAAGTGACTAAAACATTGCGGCTTGAACCCAGTTAGTTGGTGGTGGAGAATTCACGAAAGTCATCCGGTATGCAGACATTAAATACAGCAGCGTGGGGACCATTTTGAGGCCAAGGCATGTAATCAGGCCTTTTGTTAGTCAAACGTATCCCCCACTGTCAGTCCCTTCAGGATCCATGCCTCATTCATCTTTATGAAGGTGAGGTAATCAACACTTTTTGACCGAGGCGACTTCTCTTGTCAGTGACAATGCCTCCTGCTGCACTGAAGGTCCTTTCTGACAGGACACTTGAAGCAGGGCAGGCCAGAAGTTCTATCGCGAACTGGGATAGCTCAGGCCACAGGTCAAGCCTGCACACCCAGTAGTGAAGGGGTTCATTGCTCCTCAGAGTGTCGATATCTGCTGTTAAGGCGAGGTAGTCTGCTACCTGTCGGTCGAGTCGTTCTCTAAGGCTGGATCCCGAAGGGCTGTGGCGATGAGTAGGACTGAAAAAGCTCTGCATGTCCTCCATCAACAACACATCTGTAAATCGTCCAGTCCTTGCCGCCGTGGTAGGAGGAGGATTACACTCACCTCTTCCCCTGTTAGATTCCCGTTGTGCTGTGACATCCCCCTTATAAGCTGCGTAAAGCATATTTTTAGTTTGGTTTTGAACTGCTGCATCCTTTCCGACTTTCGGTAATTTGGTAACATTTCTGCCACTTTCTGCTTATACCGGGGTCTAGTAGCGTGGCCACCCAGTACAGGTCGTTCTCCTTCATCCTTTTTATACGTGGGTCCCTCAACAGACATGACAGCATGAAAGACCCCATTTGAACAAGGTTGGATGCAGAGCTACTCATTTCCCGTTCCTCGTCCTCACTGATGTCATTGACGGTCTGTTCTTCCCCCAGCCACGTACAACACCATGGGTCCCAGATAGGTGACAACAACGAGCACCCTGGGGTGCCTGCTGTGGTTGGTCTTCCTCCTCCTCAAAGCCGCCACATTCCTCCTCTGACTCCTCTTCCTCATACTCCTCTTCCAGCGTTGCCGCAGGTCCGGCAGCGATGATGACAAGGCTGTTTCTGGTGGTGATGGTGACCACAACTCTTCCTCTTCCTCTTCACGCTCATCTACAGCCTGATCCAGCACTCTTCGCAGGGCACGCTCCAGGAAGAAAACAAATGGGATGAGGTCGCTGATGGTGCCTTCGGTGCGACTGACTAGGTTTGTCACCTCCTCAAAAGGCCGCATGAGCCTACAGGCATTGCGCATGAGTGTCCAATAACGTGGCAAAAAAATTCCCAGCTCCATGAAGGCTGTCCTAGCACCCGGTCATACAAATACTCGTTGTGGCTTTTTCTTGTTGGAGCAGGCGGTCGAACATTAGGAGTGTTGAATTCCAACGTGTCGGGCTGTCGCATATCAAGCGCCTCACTGGCATGTTGTTTCGCCGCTGAATATCGGAAAAGTGCGCCATGGCCGTGTAGGAACGCCTGAAATGGCCACACACCTTCCTGGCCTGCTTGAGGACGTCCTGTAAGCCTGGGTACTTAGACACAAAGCGTTGTACGATGAGATTCAACACATGTGCCATGCACGGCACATGTGACAACTTGCCCAAATTCAATGCCGACAACAAATTTGTTCCATTGTCACACACCACTTTGCCAATCTCCAGTTGGTGCGGGGTCAGCCACTGATCCACCTGTGCGTTCAGGGCGGACAGGAGTGCTGGTCCTGTGTGGCTCTCTGCTTTCAGGCAAGTCAACCCCAAGACAGCGTGACACTGTCGTATCCGGGATGTGGAATAACCCCTGGGGAGCTGAGGGGATTCAGTTGATGTGCAGCCAGGCGCCGCAGCAGAAGAGGACTCAGCCGAGGAGGATATCGAAGAGGATGGAGTAGGAGTAGAGGAGGTGGCAGTAGGTCTGCCTGCAAGTCGTGGTGGTGTCACCAACTCCGCTGCGGAGCCACGCATTCCATGCTTGTCAGCCGTCAGCAGGTTGACCCAATGCGCAGTGTACGTGATATACCTGCCCTGACCGTGCTTTGCAGACCAGGTATCAGTGGTCAGATGGACCCTTGCCCCAACACTGTATGCCAGAGATGCCATGACTTCCTTTTCAATGACATGGTAGAGGTTTGGGATTGCCTTTTTGAAAAAAAATTTCGTCTGGGTACCTTCCACTGTGGTGTCCCAATAGCGACAAATTTTTGAAGGCCTCAGACTCCACCAGCTGGTATGGTAAAAGCTGGCGGGCTAAGAGTTCCGTCAAGCCAGCTGTCAGTCGCCGGGCAAGGGGTGATTCTGTGACATTGGCTTTTACGCTCAAACATGTCCTTGACAGACACCTGACTGTGGGCAGATGAGCAGGAACTGCTGAAGGTGAGAGGAGGAGTGGCGGGTGGTTGAGAGGGGGCAGGGAGGACAGCAGTGGTTGGCGTGGCTGAAGATGCTGGACCAGGAGGAGCATGGTGGCTTTGAGTTTGTGTGCTGCTTGTACTCATGTGTTGATCCCATAGGCGTTTGTGATGTGAGATCATGTGCCTTCGCAAAGCAGTTGTACCAAGGTGGGTGTTGGACTTCCCACGACTCAGTTTCTTTTGGCACAGGTTGCAAATGGCATTGCTGTTATCAGAGGCAGACACACAAAAAAATGCCACACTGCTGAGCTTTGCAATGACGGCATTCTGGTGGTGGCAACAGCATGCGTTGACTGGCGTGCTGTCTGGCTGACCCCAGGTGCCGATACATGCTGTCTGACTGTGCCACTAACTCCTTGCGATGACCTCCCCTGCTTCCAACTCGTCTCCTCATTCTCTCTGTCTCCCCTTCTGAACTTTCCCCTCTTCTTCTCTTCGAGCAGGCACCCACGTGGCATCCGTGGACACATCGTCATCATCAACCGCTTCACTTGTATCTGACACCTCAGCAAAGGAAGCAGCAGCGGAGTACAACATCATCATCATCATCTATCACACTGTACGTCCATGTGTGTAATCCTGCCTGACTGAGACATATCCCTGTAATCTACATCATCTGGCAATAATGGTTGCGCATCACTAATTGCATCCAACTGATGTGTAAATAACTCCTCTGATGGATCAAGTGAAGCGGCTGTGGTGGCTGTGGTGGTAGTGGTGGTGGTGGCGGCGGGCGGGTGCATGGTAACTTGAGAGCAGGTGACCGAAGCTGAGCTGGAGGAGGATGGTGCGTCAAGGTTCTTAGCGGAAGCTGTTGAAGATTGGGTGTCCTGTCTAAGCCAGTCAACTATGTCCTCAGAATTTTTCGGGTTCAGGGTACGTGGCCTCGGAACACGAGGCATTATTCCAGGGACAGTGGAAATCACAGCACCACGACCAAGACGGCCCCTGCGGGGTGGCCTGCCTCTGCCTGTCATTTTTTTTAGATAAGTGGTACTACGCATGCTAGGTACTGAGCCACCCGGTATCAGTGGTGGGCACTGGCAGTGGGCACACTACAGTCTGTGGAAGTGGGCTTGACACACACTGGCAGCAGGCAAGCAACTGAAATTAGACTAATGTGTAAAAATGAAATGCCTTATTTATCGGCAAGCTACTGTGAAACCCGGTATCAGTGGTTGGCACTGGCAGTGGACACACTACAGTCTGTGGAAGTGGGCCTGACACACACTGGCAGCAGGCAAGCAACTGAAATTAGACTGTGTAAAAATGAAATGCCTAATTTATCGGCAAGCTACTGTGCCACCCGGTATCAGTGGTTGGCACTGGCAGTGGGCACTCTACAGTCAGTGGAAGTGGGCCTGACACACACTGGCAGCAGGCAAGCAACTGAATTTAGACTACTGTCTAAAAATTAAATGCCTTATTTATCGGCAAGCTACTGTGCCACCCGGTATCAGTGGTTGGCACTGGCAGTGGGCACACTACAGTCTGTGGAAGTGGGCCTGACACACACTGGCAGCAGGCAAGCAACTGAAATTAGACTATGTGTAAAAATGAAATGCCTTATTTATCGGCAAGCTACTGTGCCACCCGGTATCAGTGGTTGGCACTGGCAGTGGGCACACTACAGTCTGTGGAAGTGGGCCTGACACACACTGGCAGCAGGCAAGCAACTGAAATTAGACTAATGTGTAAAAATTAAATGCCTTATTTATCGGCAAGCTACTGTGCCAGCCGGTATGAGTGGTTGGCACTGGCAGTGGGCACACTACAGTCTATGGAAGTGCTCCTGACACACACTGGCAGCAGGCAAGCAACTGAATTTAGACTACTGTCTAAAAATTAAATGCCTTATTTATCGGCAAAGCTACTGTGCCACCCGGTATCAGTGGTTGGCACTGGCAGTGGGCACACTACAGTCTGTGGAAGTGGGCCTGACACACACTGGCAGCAGGCAAGCAACTGAAATTAGACTAATGTGTAAAAATTAAATGCCTTATTTATCGGCAAGCTACTGTGCCACCCGGTATCAATGGTTGGCACTGGCAGTGGGCACTCTACAGTCAGTGGAAGTGGGCCTGACACACACTGGCAGCAGGCAAGCAACTGAATTTAGACTATTGTCTAAAAATTAAATGCCTTATTTATATGCAAGCTACTGTGCCACCCGGTATCAGTGGTTGGCACTGGCAGTGGGCACACTACAGTCTGTGGAAGTGGGCCTGACACACACTGGCAGCAGGCAAGCAACTGAATTTAGACTACTGTCTAAAAATTAAATGCCTTATTTATCGGCAAGCTACTGTGCCACCAGGTATCAGTGGTTGGCACTGGCAGTGGGCACATTACAGTCAGTGGAAGTGGGCCTGACACACACTGGCAGCAGGCAAGCAACTGAATTTAGGCTACTGTCTAAAAATTAAATGCCTTATTTATCGGCAAGCTACTGTGCCACCAGGTATCAGTGGTTGGCACTGGCAGTGGGCACACTACAGTCAGTGGAAGTGGGCCTGACACACACTGGCAGCAGGCAAGCAACTGAATTTAGACTACTGTCTAAAAATTAAATGCCTTATTTATCGGCAAGCTACTGTGCCACCCGGTATCAGTGGTTGGCACTGGCAGTGGGCACTCTACAGTCAGTGGAAGTGGGCCTGACACACACTGGCAGCAGGCAAGCAACTGAATTTAGACTACTGTCTAAAAATTAAATGCCTTATTTATATGCAAGCTACTGTGCCACCCGGTATCAGTGGTTGGCACTGGCAGTGGGCACACTACAGTCTGTGGAAGTGGGCCTGACACACACTGGCAGCAGGCAAGCAACTGAATTTAGACTACTGTCTAAAAATTAAATGCCTTATTTATCGGCAAGCTACTGTGCCACCCGGTATCAGTGGTTGGCACTGGCATTGGGCACACTACAGTCAGTGAAAGTCGGCCTGACACACACTAGCAGCAGGCAAGCAACTGAAATTACACTAAAGTGTAAAAATGAAATGCCTTTTTTTGATGCAAAGTCCTGTGCCACACGGGATGACAGGGCTGGGCACTGGCAGTGGGCACACTGTAGTCAGTGGAAGTCGGCCTGACACACACTAGCAGCAGGCAAGCAACTGAAATTACACTAAAGTGTAAAAATTAAATGCCTTTTTTTGATGCAAAATCCTGTGCCACACGGGATGACAGGGTTGGGCACTGGCAGTGGGCACACTACAGTCAGTGGAAGTAGGCCTGACACACACTAGCAGCAGGCAAGCAACTGAAATTGCACTAAAGTGTAAAAATTAAATGCCTTTTTTTGATGCAAAGTCCTGTGCCACACGGGATGACAGGGGTGGGCACTGGCAGTGGGCACACTACAGTCAGTGGAAGTCGGCCTGACACACACTAGCAGCAGGCAAGCAACTGAAATTACACTAAAGTGTAAAAATTAAATGCCTTTTTTTGATGCAAAATCCTGTGCCACACGGGATGACAGGGTTGGGCACTGGCAGTGGGCACACTACAGTCAGTGGAAGTAGGCCTGACACACACTAGCAGCAGGCAAGCAACTGAAATTACACTAAAGTGTAAAAATTAAATGCCTTTTTTTGATGCAAAGTCCTGTGCCACACGGGATGACAGGGTTGGGCACTGGCAGTGGGCACACTACAGTCAGTGGAAGTCGGCCTGACACACACTAGCAGCAGGCAAGCAACTGAAATTACACTAAAGTGTAAAAATTAAATGCCTTTTTTTGATGCAAAGTCCTGTGCCACACGGGATGACAGGGGTGGGCACTGGCAGTGGGCACACTACAGTCAGTGGAAGTAGGCCTGACATACACTAGCAGCAGGCAAGCAACTGAAATTACACTAAAGTGTAAAAATCAAATGCCTTTTTTTGATGCAAAGTCCTGTGCCACACGGGATGACAGGGGTGGGCACTGGCAGTGGGCACACTACAGTCAGTGGAGGTCGGCCTGACACACACTAGCAGCAGGCAAGCAACTGAAATTACACTAAAGTGTAAAAATTAAATGCCTTTTTTTGATGCAAAGTCCTGTGCCACACGGGATGACGGGGGTGGGCACTGGCAGTGGGCACACTACAGTCAGTGGAAGTCAGCCTGACACACACTGGCAAGCAACTAACCTTAGATTGAAGTGTAAAAATTAAATGCCTTTTTTTGATGCAAAGTCCTGTGCCACATGGGATGACACGGGTGGGCACTGGCAGTGGGCACACTACAGTCTGTGGGCCTGCATCTCCTCACACACAGGCAGGCTAGGCAACTGCAATATGTATATGGAGAAAAAAAAAAGCAGACTAATGTTGCAGCCCTAAAAAGGGCTTTTTGGGGTGCTGTCAGGACGCTGTCCTTGCAGCAGAGATCAGATGAGTCTTTCAGGACTTGAGTGGACACTGAATTCACTAGCCTAGCTATCGATTTCCCTATTAAATCAGCAGCAACTTCACTCTCCCTCCTCTCACTAAGACTGCAAATTCCGAATGAATCTAAAATGGATGCTGTTCAGGAGATGGGAGGGTCTGGGAGGGAGGGTATGCTGCTGATTGGCTGGAATGTGTCTGCTGACTGTGAGGTACAGGGTCAAAGTTTGCTCAATGATGATGTATAGGGGGCGGACTGAACATCGCATGTGTTCACCCGCTGCGGCGAACGCGAACAAGCTATGTTCGCCGGGAACTGTTCGTCGGCGGATAGTTCGGGCCATCTCTAGTCCTCATATTGTAAATGTTTAAACAGCCGTAACTAAGGGAAAACTCAAGGAAAACAGTGGTATGTGAAGAAACTAAAGATTGCTTTATGCACAATGCTGCAGCAGTAACATATGCTAAAATAGATTTTTTGATGAAAACATGACAGTTACCCTGTAAGTCTCTCTCTGCAGAACCTTAGGCATTCAATGAGGTTCTTGTTAGCCTACATGCACACGACAGTGTTTTTTCTCGGCTTCCGTTCCGTTTTTTTTGCGGATCCCATTCATTTCTATGGATCCGCAAAAAAAACTGATGCCTCTTCCGTTTCCTGTCCGCGTCCGTCTTCCGCATTTCACGTCCGCAAAAAAAATATGGCATGTCCTATTCTTGTCCGTAAAAAACGGTTTGCGGACCCATAGAAGTCAATGGGTCCGCAAAAAAAATGGAAGCCACACTGAAGCCTTCCGTTTTTCCATCCGCATCCGTTTTTTTTGCGGATGGTTGCTTGCAAACCAGGGCACTTGTGCAGGTACTTTAAGAAACTGTTTCAAGCCTTCCGTTTTTTTTGCGGATCCGCAAAAAAAACAGAAGACACACGGAAACACAACCTACAAAATTTGCGGACACAAGGAAAGGATGTGAATGTGAAAAAAAAAGGGAGACGGATCCGCGATTTGCGGACAGCAAAAAACAATGTCGTGTGCATGTAGCCTTAAGCTTCTATAATTTCCAGCCTGTGGGTACAGATGAAAGATACACTTGGGAAGGGTGCATTAGCAATCTTCCCTTTCAAAGCAACAAAGTCTCTCGGCCATAAACGTTCACAATACCTTTCACATGGGCGGCGTGTTTTAGGGCCGGATAGGATGCAAGTGCATTGTGGGGAACCGCGCAATTTTTCAGCCCGAGTGCAATGCATTTTAATGCGTTTTGCATGAGTGTGAGCATGTGTGTGAGAAAAATCTGAATGTTTGGTACCCAGACCCTAACCCGGACTTCTTCACAGGAGTTCGGGTTTGGGTTCGGTATTCTGTAGATTTTATTATTTTCCCTTATAATATGGTTATAAGGGAAAATAATAGCATTCTTAATAGACAATGCTTACTAAAATGTGGATTAAGTGGTTAAAAAATAAAAAAAATTAACTCATCCACCTGATCGCACCACCGAGTATCGTCTTTTTTCTTCTTCTTTAAGGACCTGCAAAAGGACCTTTGATGACGTAATCGCGCTCTCCATGTCAGCGCAGTGACATCAGCACAGGTCCTGCTGAATGAAGATAGAAGGCTTACATCAAAGAAGAAGAAGAAAGAAGACGATGCCCGGCTGCACGATCAAGTGGATGAGGTGAATAATTTTTTTTTAGTTTTTTAACCACTCAATTCACATTTTAGTAAGCATTGTCTATTAAGAATGCTATAATTTCCCTTATAACCATGTTATAAGGGAAAATAATACAGTAAATAGACTTTAATGGGGTTGCTCATTTCTATCGTCTTCTAGCAACCATGCGTGAAAATCGCACTATATCCGCACTTGCTTGCGTATGCTTGCGATTTTCACGCAGCCGCATTCATTTCTATGGGGCCTGTGTTGCATGAAAAACGAGGAATATAGAACATGCTGCGATTTCCACGCAACACACAAGTGATGCGTTAAAATCACCGCTCATCTGCACAGCCCCATTCAAGTAAATGGGTCTGGATTCAGTCGGGTGCAATGCGTTCGCGTCATGCATTGCACCAGCGAGGAATAATCGCCTGTGTGAAAGGGGATTAACTCTAATACAAGGTCTTGTGGGTTCTAAACCTTTTAACTTTCTTCTATCATGAGTACTTTTTCTGTGGAAGTCTCATAGATGATGGTTCTCTGAGCTCTGGCCTAGCTCTGAGGAGCTTGTACTTATATGTCTTCACTGTTCCTCAGGTAGAACTAGACTCACTAACTAATCAGGGGGTGGACGGAGGTGCATCTCCCAGCAACCAAACACAATCAACCAAGAAGTAAACCATTCACTGTCCATATGATGCCATTAGGTATACAAACATAACAACATCAACAACAGCAAAAGTGCATACGGTGGAGGATGCCCGCAGCGGACCACAAGTACCACAATAGACATCCTACACAAGATGGCAATTGTGTGGATGTGATAAATAATATAACAATATAGCAATAGCAAATGACAAAACAGGTGCACACTGCGGTCTTACTAAGCCCTCAAACTGATGTTAAAATTGAGAGATTAGTCAGCATGCCCTGCAGTGGAGGACATGTCTAAGCTGGAGCACCACGTCAAGGTTTCTCAAGTAGCTCGGGACCTAACACTCACCTACCTGTGCTGTATGGGCAATAGCAGGGGCCAGTGGGCATTGCAGGAATGTATAGGCCGGCTTACAGCAGACTCCTCAGTTACCTCCAGCATGTAACCATGCCTGCAATGGGAGGAGGGAGATGGCTGTGAGCCCCACCCAACATAACAACCTCACAACATTTAACTTAGCAACGGAACATCATAGCAATTAACTCCTTGCAGTAAACCTGTTCTGGGGTACTGCACATACACATTGAATTGGGTCATATGATATCTTTAATGCTGTTTTGTGAATGTGAACTATCAGCAAACAGAAAAGTGAAAGAAAAAAAAAACTGTGGTGGAAAATCTTTGCTATGGATGAGTAAGAGCAGTAGCAAATAATGATGTGACACTTCATCACATACAGGTACGATAGAAAAGTATGTTACCATCTTAAACCACATATATATCCAGTTTATTTAAAAAAGTAATAAAACTGATCCTTATCTTAGAAACTGGAGTAAATGTTAATGTTTGTTAGATGAGTAATGCTAGTAAATTGAGTAAAAAAAAAAATCAATATCCAATTGATATAGGATTTTGCTACAAATCAATATAAAATAGACTAGCGCCTACACAGAAAGATCATTGGTTATATCTAGAACGAGAACAGAATATGGGGTGGGGGTTGGTATTAAGTTTGTTGTACAGTGTTGTGGAATTTGCTACGCAACTGCCTAAAACCATCATTACTGAATATTCATACAAAACAAAGCACTTTTAATAAATCCACATTTTTTAGATTTCATTAAAATTCTTACAGTTATCACAGCAGTCTGCAGATCTTGGGGGGCATTTATCATGCCCTACACACCAGAATGCTGGCCTAAAAGAGCTGCAAATAGGTATGTGCAATGTTTTAGGCTTATATGTGTAAAAAGCTGAACTCTTTGCATTTTTATACCCCTCGAGTTTTGAAAAGTGGCTGGCTATCTGGTCATACTTAGTCTTTTGAACTGATCATTGTCAACTAAGACTTTTTAAAAATGTTAAATAAAAGTTAAAA
Organism: Bufotes viridis; assembly: GCA_033119425.1. Lineage (NCBI taxonomy): Eukaryota > Metazoa > Chordata > Amphibia > Anura > Bufonidae > Bufotes > Bufotes viridis. The sequence goes on from CM065591.1 coordinate 69,163,133, forward strand.
AAATTATCTTAATTGAGGGTGGAGTAACATCTCAAGACAGAAGCAATAGACATAAAGGGCCAGATTTATCATTACACTTACATCTTACTCCACTTTTACATATGCTCAAAGTCACTTTTAGTTAGTCAGATTTATTACTGGTCCTTTAATACTGTGAAAAATGTGGTTTGATGGTAGCAGTTTATCCTTCAGTAAGCGGGTTTACAAAAGTCGCACATCTTTACAAAAAAGTCGCATGTTCTATTAAGAAGTCGAAATTGCGAACTTTTTTGCGACTTTTTAAATGGTTGCAATAGTAAATATGTCTAGAGATTCATTTACATAAGATGACACGCCCACTTTCATAAAACTGGAGAGCTTAGTGCAGAGCTTGAAAAAGTCACAAAAAAAATGCACAATTTTACCGATTGCGCATTTTATTGCGACTTTTTCACTCCATTAAAGTGACTTTAGCTAATGATAAATCTGGCCCAAAGATGCAACAAATTTATTAAACAATGTGCAACATTTGATATGTTTGATTCAAATTACAGCTACATAGACTGATTTTAAAAAATCCCCCTGATAAATTACCCCTTGGGTATACGAGGAGGAGCTGAAAATGTTAATCTCTCAACCCATTAAATAAAAATATAACCAGCATTTCATGCTACAAAAGAATAAGGCAAAATTTGATTGGGATTCCTTAATAAAAATCTGCAGACAACTACACCAAACTCCATTCAATTGTTTATTAAGCAATCTGCACAAATGTTATGTTTTTTAAGATCAACGCCAAGGCAAAGGTGAAGGACTTCACCCTGAAATTCACTCTAACAAAGGGTCAATTTCATAATCAATGCCACATCAAAATCCTATATGAACCTACAATAAAAATTATGGGGCATATTTACTAAAACTGGTGTTTTAGACGCTTGTCTTAATGAGGCCCTGCACTGGCGTTTGCCCCTCATCAGTGTGGAGTAGGATTCTGGCTAACCGGGAGCAATGCCTCGGAGACTACTCAAACAAAACAATAGGTGATCTCAGGAAGACTAGCTACAAAAACACAGTGGAGCCTCATTTAAGAGTCTCAACACAGCAATCCGAAGTGCAAAGCTCCTGGGAAACAGTAATATGCAAAACAAATGTGGAGCCCCAGTTATGAGTCTACAACACAATGAAAGCCAGATATCCCTCAAAGGAAGGAAAACCAAGCAAAGGGGTGTCTCCATTACATAGATCACCAAATCTACCATATTAAGTGGCCCCTATGTCAAGATCCCGCTTTTTTACAAGCTTTAAGGATGTGACGGGGAAAACCTAAGCCAGTTAACCATCCACAGACAGCTGTTTAGGGGTTTATGTCATTGTGTAGGAAGCAATGGAGAGGCTGTTGTGAAAATGTGTAGTAGAACGTTTTTTTTACTGAAAAATTTGCATGCAAATAGATCAGGACAGTTCTTATCTTGCAATGAACTGGCAGTTGATACGCAGAAAGCACTTTCACAGATGATGCAGGCCTTATGGATGCCCAGGTAGTTTATATGCCCATAGTTCTCCTGACTATACACTTTACTGGCTGACTTTAGCATAAGCACCCAGATATGAGGTATACTTATTCTCTTGTCAAGCAACACAACCACAGGATGGTTCTCCTTCTCAACAGGCAAACTGATCTGCTCCTTTTTTGAACAGGTTGTGGATTCACACGTCCACAGTACAATGATAAGAAAAATAATCATACAGATGGCCAATCTGTAGCAGGAGTGTCCAGGGCCAGAAGTCTTTGCACAACTCAGAGTACAGTACATCAAGGGAAAGCTGTTACATGGGTAAACTGCTTAACCTCTGCCATCCTCCTTCCTATAGAGGCTGCTGTTTTTATATAATTAATGCATACATAGCCTGGGGCCTTTACTGATTATCATGATCTGCTAGTATGCACACATCCTTTAATAGGCAGCTAGGGCAGGATTTATCAACCTCCAGCACTCCAGCTATGGTGAAACTACAACTCCCAGCATGCTATATTCACTTCTAAAGGAGTTATTAGAACAGTCAAGCCATCTAACTCTGACAGCCCAGATTAGCAGAACCAAAAGATGCAACCACAGCATCTATGTGGTTTTAGAGGGAGGGGGCCCCCTCTGTCACCTATTAAAAACCCTGCGAATGCAAGTTGCAGGGTGCTGATATCTTTACATGTTAGTAGGTGGTTTAATGAAAGCTGCAGGTCTGCCTTCTGTGCATGAATAATAGATTATACTACATAAGTAATAGAGTCTTTATGGAAGCGATCAAACCATTGCATGTCAAGGTCCCTTTAAGGGACTAATAAGTGGTAAAAATAAGAATCAAGAATATTTTATTTGAAAAAAGGGCCCAAGTTAAAGACCCTTTTCCCTGAAAAAAAACTAAAGAAAAAAAAAGTTGTTTAGTGCAAAAATGTTTGAAAAAAATGAAAACCCCTTTACATCATTGGTTTCGCTCCATCCTTAACTATCTGATTTGTACAATGACCACGTATGTTATCCAGCATGGTGAATGCTATAAAAAAAAACTGTGCCAGAACTGCTGGGGTTTATTTTTGTAATCCACCACTGAAAAAAAGGGAATAAAATGTGATCAAAATGTTTTATGTACCCCAAAATGGTGCCAAAGAAAAGTACAAGTCGTTTAGCCAAAATCAAGCCCTGATAAAACTCCATAGAAGAAAAAGTAAAATGTTATGAATCTTGGGATCCGGTGATGCAAAAGTATTTTCTATTTTAAAAAAAATCGTTTTTGTTGGGCAAAATTAATAACATCTTGCAAAAAAATTGTATGTATTTGGCATCACTGTAATTGTACTAACCAAGGGAATAAAGTTATCATGTTATTTACGCTGCAATGTTGCAAAATGTTAAACATAAAAAGGGCATAAACAGAATTGTTTGGGCCTTTCCACCTGAAAAAAAGTTAATAAAAGTAAATCAATGAATTATGTATACCCCAAAATAGTGCCATTAAAAGCTATAACTGCAAAAATAAAAAATGTATCACTCTTAAAATGTGACAATGCAAAAATGGATTAGTCAAAATGGGTTAAAGACAACGGGTTGTTCTAGGCGGCCATCAACTCTGCCTTGAACCACATAGAAATGGAATCCAGCACTTTTTTTGCAATTACTAGTTATTCTTTACCACCCTCTTCTTTTGCTGCTTTTAAGGGCTTATTCACACTGTCGGGATAATAATAATTCAATTAAGAATTATTAATTATGGTTATAAAAATAATTAACCATGAATTTTTCATAACTTCTTGAAATCATGACCTGGTAAATTGTAGATAAACTAATCGATACAATTCACATCTGAGTCCGACTATTTCCTCAGATAATAAGTTCTTTTCATGTGAGATGACATTAATGCTAAAGATATAGTTTTGCATTATATAATAATACGCAGGTATTTTAAAAATATGCAGATTTATTGGGTACAAGGTTATAAACATAAATAAACACAATGATATATGCAAATTAATATATACGGAAATGATATAAAGCATAACAAGCTTAACAATACATGTGAGTAGGAACAATTTGTCACATTATAACAAAGCTAATATTTGGTTAGGATATTAAATAAGAAGTTAAGTTATATACATCACTTCTGTTCAGAGGAAACCTCATGATATCATAATGGGCATGTCTAATCCTAGACATCAATATGGAATGCTGATTACATTCCTCCCCCTTCTAACCAACTACACCTCACATGACTTCAGGAATGGGCAAATCCATCCAAGGATATAGCTTAGAAGAGATAACTGTATCCTTCCGTCCCATCCTTGACTATTTTCACATATATGATTTTAGTTAGACTATTAAGACAAACAACAGAAATGGGAAGAACTTGAAATAAGTCTTTCCAGTGGGAATTTATCACCTAGCTTGGCGAAGAATGTTACTATCAATATATTTATATTACACAATCATTTAATACTTTGATAGATTATGAGTCTTGATTATTCTTCTGCAGGTAGAATGAAGCCTCACAATATCCCAAGACTACATCTAACTATGGAGATGATCAATTAATTAATGTGTTTATGTATTCGCCAATCTAGATGATATGATTTCACCCACATTATCCAATTAGTCTTAATAAAATGAAATATCATTCTTTATGTCTCTTACCAAGTCCTAGTAGGAATCACACTTCTGCTCCTAGGAAAGCTTGGTGGTCCATCATCGCATGTTTCACCATGACTTTCATGTTGATAGACCCCTCTCTCTTTTGATTGTTGGATATTGGATCCCCCTTGTGAGTCCTCTTCTTGTTCTGGCTATGATAATGATGATCATGATCTATCCTGCTGTGTCCCTATAATTATTTCCCCCTTATCTCATGTTACATCCTCCTGGATTAAAATCTTCCAATCAACTGAGGTGGGTGTAACGTATGTTAATGACTCTATGAGATCATATTTACCCACAATGCAATTGTGGAGAATGGTGACATGATATCCATCTGTCTCCAGATGGCACTGTTGTGCAAGCTATTAGGGCCATACCATAAAGAGTTAACTATGGTACTCTTGTATTATATACATCTGACTTTCCTAGCCTTAAATCAGAGATAAGGGATTATTTTAGACACTTTGAAACAACTAAAGACAGACCTCTAGGCGTCTCTCTGAATGTTTCTCACATTATTGATCTATGGACCGTAATTATATGAATGGGCCTTATTTTTTCACAGAGATATCAGTACTTCCTCTGTCATACAAGCATGTAATTAATTGTTACAAAAACACACATCTTTACAGACACTCTTAAAGGCAATAAATATCCATCTTGACTAGAATAATTGGATATCAATATATATATATATACCTATGAAAAGGCACAACAACACAACAGTAAAATACAGTAACTTTAATGGCTGTTTAGACAGAAGTACACCTAAAGGCCATCAAAATCAGGTTCATGAGTGTGGGGTAAGGCAAGGATTAAAAAAATAATAATAAAATACTCACCTCGCCAAAGGCACCTCTGGGAACACTCATTCTGCACTAGACGCAATAGGGTCTAAGTCACATGATCACACTGGGTGCGTCCTTGTACCTCCAGTGCAGAACAAATGTTCCTGGCGTGCCTGTGGTTTGGTATGTTGTATGTTGTTTTATTTTTTTGTTTTTTGTTTTTCAATTTGTTGCTACTAATAGGGGTGTGAGGGGCATTATTGGGCATTAATGGGGGACATTATGATAGCCACTATGAGGATAGTTGCTGGGGGTGATAAGGGAGGCATTATATACCCAGGGGACACTACAGAGAGGCATTATATATACTGAAGGCACTGGTAGGGGGGCATAATATATACTAAGAGCACTGCAGATGTTGGGATAAAAAAAAAAGCCTATCAAATGCACCTATTTTTAATGTTCCTTTTTAACAGCCGTTAAAAAACTATGCAAAATGGATGCAGAGTGGCTATTAAAAAAAGTTAAAGGGCCAGAAATTGGATGGCAACACAGATACAAAATGGTGATGAAAAACTGACTGTATCTGTTTTTACCAGACAATTTTTTTCACAGTAGTGTAAATGTAGGCTAACTAGAGGGAGAAAGGATCCATCTGACACTAAGGTAATTTGAGCCTTAGTTTATGAACCCTATTTTATTGCTGCTCTTTTTGCATGGTTAAATTAATATTAGTTTTCCACAACAAAAGCTATGAGCGCTTACTGTACCCACAGATGACAAGTTTTTCTATGGCTTTCATTCATTTCAACTACATGTACATACAGAATTTTATATTGTGCTGAAGGCATGTTCCCTTCTACAAATACAAGTAATGACCACAATTAAGTAGGAATTAGAAAAAGAGCAAAATGTCAGAAATGTTTTAAGAACAGCTGTGCTAAAATATCTTTAAAATAAATTGAAACACGATCTTCAAGACACTTATACACGTTCTATGCTATTCTATAAAAAGGGACTCATTTTGTACCTTTGCCTTTAACATCCTGCAATAAAATTGGCATTAGAGTGCAAAAATAAATATAAAAATGTAAAAGGGGCATAGATGCCCGTGATGAGAACATAGTCCTGCCAATTTACAAATCACTAGTCAGACCACACATTAAGTACTGTGTACAGTTCTGGGCTCCTGTGAATAAGGCAGACATAACAGAGCTGGAGAGGGTTCAGAGGAGGACAACTAAAGTAATAACTGGAATGGATGGACTACAGTACCGTGAAAGATTATCAAAATTAGGGTTATTCACTTTTGAAAAAAGACGACTCAGGGGAGATCTAATAACTATGTATAAATATATTAGGGGTCAGTACAGAGATCTATCCCATCATCTATTTATCCCCAGGACTGTGACTGTGACGAGGGGACATCCTCTGCGTCTGGAGGAAAGAAGATTTGTACACAAACATAGAAGAGAATTCTTCACGGTAAGAGCAGTGAGATTATGGAACCCCTTGACTGAGGAGGTGGTGATGGTGAGTTCACTAAAAGAGTTCAAGAGGGGCCTGCAACATTTGGTGTGCTTCAGAACAGCAGAACTTTAGCTGAACTTTCCACTGTAGCAGAACTTCAGCTGTGTTTTGGTGTGCTTCAGAACAGGTAATCTGGAGGTGAGCACAATCTAATAAGTTTTGTTTAACATATTTTCTTGCATTAAAATGGCAGACCTGATTCAGTGCAGGAATTGTTGTGCTTTCATTTCATGTTTCCCTCTTCGCAGGTTTGGATGCTGTCTGATCTGCAGACAGTTCTCCATAATGCAGCAGGAAATTGCATTTTTGAAATCTGAGATTTGTAAAGTAACTGTTAGACAAACTCAGGCTTGGCATGTTGCTATGCCACTGCCACAAAGGCCCCCCGGAAATGGAAGATGGGTTATTGTAGGTTCTGGTAGACTTAGAGCTGTTGATAGAAGACATGTCCCACAGTCTGTGGCTCTCTGTAATTCATTTGCAGCACTTTCAGAATGCAAGAGCAACATGGAGGATGGCTCAGGCACAGTGGGTGAGGAACAATCATCTCCTATTCCTAAGGTATGCAAGACTACTGACAAAGACAAAAAGGATATAGTGAGTACTAATAGTAAGCAACCATTGGTGGACGATTCTATCATAAGAGGTGTGAAGCTTGAAGAAAAGAGTTTTGTGAGATGTCTCCCTGGTGCTACTGCTAGCAGGGACAGACGACGTATCCTTAACATTATTAAGCAAGCAAAAATGGAAAAGGAGGAGGCTTGCAATGAAGTTTTAATGGTGAAGGAAGCTTTTCACACACTTGGTAATGATATACGGGAGATTGCATCGACTGTCTCATTCTCTGCAGTTTTGCCTGTGCATAACCGTCAGCATGACAAGCAGTTGCATATTAAGGAATTAAATGTATGGCTTGGTGAATGGTGTTTGAACCAGGGATTTGGCTTTGTGTCTCATGTTGGCTCTAGCTGGAATGGAAAAGAACTGTACAAGAAAGATGGTTTGCATCTTTCTCAACAAATGTCCTCAGTGAACAGTTCAAAGTTTTTGCAAAGGAGCATTTAAACTAGGAAAGGAGGGCACAAAAGAGACAATCCATCAGTTCGGCTGCCCCCTGAAAAAACAATGCCAGAAGATGCCAGGAGCTGATAGGATAAGAAATGACAAGCTGAGAGTCTTGTCTACAAATGCTCGCAGTTTAGGGAATAAGATCAACGAACTTGAGTCTGTAATGGCATCTGAGAATATAGATTTAGTGGCTGTTACTGAGACATGGTTCAATGAGAGTAATGACTGGGATATAACAATACCTGGGTTCTCTCTATATAGGAAAGACAGAGAAGGCAAGAAAGGGGGTGGAGTGGCCCTATATGTGAAAGATAGCATAAAATCTAATCTAATACAAGTCAGCGTAACCAATTTAGAGTCAGTTTGGGTTACGTTGCAGCTTGGTAATCATAAGGTAACTCGTGTCGGTGTCATACATAGACCACCTAGCCAAGTCAAAGAATTAGATGATCTACTAGTTGAGGAAATGGCTAAAATGACATTGAAAGGGGAAGTTGTCATTATGGGAGACTTTAATCTTCCTGATATAAACTGGAAAACCAAAATAGCTAGTTCTGCCAGTAGTACAGACATTCTAAATTCCCTACTGGGATTATCTCTACAGCAAGTAGTTGAAGAGCCAACCCGGAAGGAGGCCATTTTAGATTTGGTATTCACAAATGGCAATTCTGATCACAAATGGTATCTGATATTACTGTAGGGGAAAGCCTAGGATCTAGTGATCACCAGTCAGTGAGGTTTACTATAAGTACAGTGACTGAGTCACTCCACACAAAAACAAAAGTTTTAGATTTTCGGAAAACAGACTTTTCTAAAATGAGATCAGTGGTATATGAGTCCCTATCAGACTGGAACAATTTCAATGGAGTGCAAGAGAAATGGGACTACTTAAAAGTGGCACTATTGAAGGCAACAGAAAAGTGCATTAGGCTTGTCAGTAAAATCAAAAAAAGGAAGAGACCACTGGTACTCAGCAGAAGTGGCCAAAATCATTAAAAACAAAAAGATGGCATTTAGTAAGTATAAAAACACCCAAAACGAGGATGACAGGGAAATCTATAAGATGAGGCAGAGAGAGGCCAAGCAAGTTATAAGAGCTTCTAAAGCTCAGGCAGAAGAGAAATTAGCTCAGTCAGTGAAAAAAGGTGATAAGACATTCTACAGATACATAAATGAAAAAAGGAAATTAATACAAGGAATTACCAAATTAAAAACAAAAGAAGGAAGGTATATGGAAGAGGATAAAGAACTAGCTGACTGCCTCAATGAATACTTCTGTTCAGTTTTTACAAAGGAAAATGAAGGAGAAGGACTTCAGTTAGGGAGGAAGACTACTGAATGCTTTGAAGCATGTGTCTTTACAGAGGAAGAGGATCTAAATCAGCTGTCTAAAATTAATACAAATAAATCATAGAGGCCTGATGGGATACACCCAAAGCTATTAAAAGAGCTTAGAGGTGTACTAGCAAAACCATTAACAGATTTATTTAACCAATCACTGGTTACAGGTGTCGTCCCAGAAGATTGGAAATTAGCAAACGTGCCAATTCCCAAGAAAGGTAGTAGAGAGGAATCGGGCAACTATAGGCCAGTAAGCCTGACATCAATAGTGGGGAAATTAATGGAAACCATACTCAAGGAGTGGATTGTGGAACATCTAAAAACCCATGGGTTGATTGATAAAAAACAGCATGGGTTTACTTCATGGAGATCATGTCAAACTAATCTTATTGACTTTTTTGATTGGGTGACTAAAATAATAGATGGCGGAGGTGCAGTAGACATCGCTTATCTGGACTTTAGTAAGGCTTTTGATACTGTCCCACATAGAAGGTTATCAATAAACTGCAGTCTTTGAGCTTGGGCTCACATATTGTTGAATGGATTAGGCAGTGGCTGAAGGACAGAAAACAGAGGGTTGTAGTCAATGGAGTATATTCAGACGATGGTATTGTTACCAGTGGGGTACCTCAGGGATCTGTTCTGGGACCCATATTGTTTAATATCTTTATCAGTGAAATTGCAGAAGGCCTCAATGGTAAGGTGTGTCTTTTTGCTGATGACACAAAGATTTGTAACAGGGTTGATGTTCCTGGAGGGATACATCAAATGGAAAAGGATTTAGGAAAACTAGAGGAATGGTCAAAAATCTGGCAACTAAAATTTAATGTCGATAAGTGCAAGATAATGCACCTGGGGCATAAAAACCCAAGAGCACAATATAAAATCAGTGATACAGTACTAACCTCAGTATCTGAGGAAAGGGATTTAGGGGTCATTATATCAGACGACCTAAAGGTGGGCAGACAATGTCGTAGAGCAGCAGGTAATGCCAGCAGAGTGCTTGGGTGTATAGGGAGAAGCATTAACAGTAGAAAGAGGGAGGTGCTCGTGCCGCTCTACAGAGCACTAGTGAGACCTCATTTGGAGTATTGTGTGCAGTACTGGAGACCATATCTGCAGAAGGATATTGAAACTTTGGAGAGAGTTCAGAGAAGAGCTACTAAACTAGTACATGGATTGCAGGACAAAACTTACCAGAAAAAGGTTAAAGGACCTTAACATGTATAGCTTGGAAGTAAGAAGAGACAGAGGGGATATGATAGAAACTTTTAAGTACATAAAGGGAATCATCACGGTAAAAGAGGAGGGAATATTTAAAAGAAGAAAAACTGCTACAAGAGGACATAGTTTTAAATTAGAGGGGCAAAGGTTTAAAAGTAATATCAGGAAGTATTACTTTACTGAGAGAGAAGTGGACGCATGGAATAGCGTTCCTGCAGAAGTGGTAGCTGCAAATACAGTGAAGGAGTTTAGGCATGCATGGGATAGGCATAAGGCCATCCTTCATATAAGATAGGGCCAGGGGCTATTCATAGTATTCAGCATATTGGGCAGACTAGATGGGCCAAATGGTTCTTATCTGCCAACACATTCTATGTTTCTATGCATGTATTTCTGGAGTGTAATAATATTACAGGCCATAGCTACTAGAGATGGGTCATTGATATTATTCTGATTACCTGATTAGAGTCGGAAAGGATTTTTTTCCCCTAAAGTGGGGAAAATTGGCTTCTACAGTTTTTTTTTTTAACTCGCAGGATAACAGGCTGAATTGGATGGACAGATGTCTTTTTTTGGCCTTATAAACTATGTTACTAAATGTATACGTTAAATATCCTACAAATACTAACACAGAAAAAAATGTTTACTATTCATCATAAAAAGATAATACACATAATTGGTGTAACCAGTTTTGAAGCTGTTTGAATTATTAAAATATTGAGGGTCATTTACAAACATTTTCCACCAGTTTAAGTGTTTTTCCTCCATGCTCGCCATTTGGGAGTTGTGACAGCATGACGGGGGCTGGGCTCCTAGTTTTTACTCCTGGCAGAGGGACTGCCAGAGGTGCACCCTCTGTTTTATCTTAAATGAATCCCAAATTTGAATTGTACATAGTTAAATCTGACAAACCCAAATATTTTTCACTTTATTTCAGACAAATAAAGAGACACCTGCACGTTAAAAAGATATGTAAGATATGTAATTCAGCATTCCTTCCAAAAGGACTGAAAAAAGCTGTGTGCTTCACAACTACAGCATATCCTTCCAGCCACTGCTTAGCCTTTTAAACATACGTATGTAACAAAACTAGAAAAACACCTTAAACAGTCTTTTATCTGCAACTAGCTTGTTTAAGACAACTAGCTTTTCTGGTCAAGAGGACTTAGGGGGGTACTCTGGGTGATACTATTTCTTTTATGGAAACTAATTACTATATGTGATGACTGTTGAAACCGGCAACATTCCTGTTGGTTTTTGGGAAAAATATAAGAAGATTAGCACATTTTACATCTGTTGTCATCTGATAGGCTTAGGAAAGCTAACTTAAATATCTTTCCCAGAAACCCAGGGGGGCTTTGCCTGGCCTAAAATACTGCACACACATACTACTAGGTACTGTCCGTAATGAGTAAGAGTACCTCCCAGACAAAGCATATATATTACTGAGAAACCCCCAGTAGCATACTAGTCTCTCTGTCTCTCTCAGAATTGAAATTCATAACTGAATCCTTTCAAAAATTTGGCAGACCTAAAACAAACCGAATTTTTATAGGTTCGCTCATCTCTACACTAACATTATTTAATAGTATAATATCATTAAATTACATTGATGAGCCAGACTTGTCCTCTACCAGCACTAAGGGTCCTGCTACACGGCGATCATGATCATGTGACAGCTGTCGGGCCCTAGGGTTGCAGTGGGATGGCAGTGTAGTTGCGCTAACATAGAAATGAATGAGTTCACAGCGTACATGTTTGCTGTGACTGTGATCCCAGAATCAGAAATAATTCAGCAGAATGGGATTTTTTGCGATTCTCTGGTCAGTTTCTACACATATGCAAGTCTCACTGCCACCCTATTCATTTTTATAAAAGCAGTGCTACACTGCAATCCTTGGGCATGACAGCTGTTGCGTGACCACGATTTCTATGTAGCCAAACCCTAATAGAGAATCAATAAAAATAGCTGAAGGACACAAGTTGGGAATATCTGATTACTAAATATAATGTGATGAAAATAAATTGAGAAAAAATAACCAACACTAATTATTGAACCCCCTGTCCTTTCATTGCTTCCCTCCCCATAGGCTGAATTCACAAAGTTAAATCCTTACCTGGGGATCATCATAACCTCCTCATCTTCTTTAACAGCAACCTCCCTGTGTTATGCTGCGGGTGTGGAACTACTGCATCAACTGAACAAATTTGGCTTTGGGCTACTCCTAAGACTGTTATCCTGGCAGTCCTCTGATATTCACAATGTAACCCCTGTACAAGGATCTAGACTTTGCTGCAGGGGAACTGTCAGGCCTCTACCTCCTGTAGTAGTCTCTGTTTGGTTGACATTTGACCCCTGAGGGCAAGGGACACCGGTGCTAAGCATTGAGGGATTAGGCAAATTTGTTGTCCAGGACAGGCTGATTTCAGGGCAGGAAGATTACATGCAATCAGGTAAACAGTCCAAAGTCAGCGCAGGCTGCTCAGGGTCAGTACAGAGATCAGGCAAGGGTCAGGACAGGCAGTCAAGGGGGGAATCGGGAAAATTTGCAGAAGTCACTTCACGAGCAAACATATCTCAGCACACCTTAGCAGGACACTAGAGAACTAGGAACCTATTGCTCAGGTACCTTCCCATGAGAATCCCAAACTGGCCATGCACTGACTGGTGTGAATTAAGGTGTGTGAGTACTGGATTTTTAAGAGCCCGAGGGAGCATATGTGCTTACCCTATGGGCAGAAGAGGAGGAACAGAACAACCCCAGAAGCCAAGCCAGTTGGAAGAGGGTGAGACGGGTTTGTGCAGACGGGACACAGAAGACAAGGGCAGGTGAGGAGAGCTGTATCACCCTGTATATATAGCATAAAACAGCTCATATGTTACTATATACTTATTGCGGAAGCCAATGTATGTGATTACACAGACACTTGGGTGGACAGTTACATAGTTACATAGTTTATAAGGCCGAAAAAGACATCTGTCTATCCAGTTTGGCCTGTTATCCTGAAAGTTGATCCAGAGGAAGGCAAAAAAACAGTGAGGTAGAAGCCAATTTTCCCCACTTAAGGGGAAAAATGTCCTTCCCTACTCCAATCAGGCAATCAGAATAACTCCCTGGATCAACGACCCTCTCTAATAGCTATAACCTGTAATATTATTACACTCCAGAAATACATGCAGGCCCCTCTTGAACTCTTTTAGTGAACTCACCATCACCACCTCCTCAGGCAGAGAGTTCCATAGTCTCACTGCTCTTAGCGTAAAAATTCTCTTCTATGTTTGTGTACAAACCTTCTTTCCTCCAGACGCAGAGGATGTCCCCTCGTCACAGTCACAGTCCTGGGGATAAATAGATAATGGGAGAGATCTCTGTACTGACCCCTGATATATTTATACATAGTTATTAGATCTCCCTCAGTTGTCTTTTTCTAAGGTGAATAACCCTAATTTTGATAATCTTTCAGGGTACTGTAGTCTCCCCATTCAAGTTAGTACTTTAGTTGCCCTCCTCTGAACCCTCTTCAGCTCTGCTATGTCTGCCTTATTCACAGTAGCCCAGAACTGTACACAGTACTTCATGTGTGGTCTGACTAGTGACTTGTAAATTAGACTATGTTCTCATCATGAGCATCTATGCCCTTTTTATGCAACCCATTATCTTGTTTGCCTTGGCAGCAGCTTCCTAACACTGGTTTCTACAGCTTAGTTTGCTGTTCACTAAAATTCCTAGGTCCTTTTCCATGTCAGGGTTACCGAGTGTTTTACCATTTAGTATGTACGGGTGACTTGGATTATTCCTTCCCATGTGCATAACCTTACATTTGTCAGTGTTAAACCTCATCTGCCACTTATCTTCCCAAGCCTCCAATCTATCCAGATCCCTCTGTAGCAGTATACTGTCCTCTTCCGTGTTAATTACTTTACATAGTTTAGAATCATCTGCAAAAATTGATATTTTACTGTGCAAGCCTTCTACAAGATCATTAATAAATATATTGAAGAGAATAGGGCCCAATAGACCCCTGAGTTACTCCACTAGTGACCCAACCTGAGTGTGTACCATTACTAACCACCCTGTGTTTTCTATTACTGAGCCAGTTACTTACTAGTGAGCCAGTTACTTACTAGTGTTGAGCGCGAATATTCAAAAATTAATTTTTATCGTGAATATCAGCACTACGCGATTTTGCAAATATTTACAATATATATTCCTAATCATGCATATTCAGGTCTTTTTACACAGTAAACTTCACAATGCACATTACAGTGAAGTGCCGATAATCGCATCGCAATAACAAATTTTGTTCGCTCCACTCCCTTCTTAGTTTGAAAACTGCACCATGCCCCTTCTCACATGCGCATAAGATTTTTACATTGCGATTATTGCAATTAATGTTAGTAATCAAATAGCGAAATCGCGAATATTTGACCAATATTCGCCCATATATTCATCAAATATTGCAAAATCAAATATAGCCGATGCCACTCATCACTATTACTTACCCACATACAGACATTTTCTCCCAGTCCAAGCATCCTCATTTTATATACTGCAGTGTCAAATGCTTTGGAGAAGTCCAGATATACGACATCCATTGATTCGCCGCTATCAAATCTAGGACTTACCTCCTTAAAGAAACTGATTAAATTAATTTGACATGACCGATCCCTCATGAAGCCATACTGATATGGCGTTATTTGCTTATTTTCATTGAGGTACTCCAAGATAGCATCTCTTAGAAAACCTTCAAACAGTTTACCCACAACAGATGTTAAACTTACTGGCCTATAGTTTCCAGGCTCTGTTTTTGGACCCTTTTTGAATACTGGCACCACATTTGCTATGCGCCAATCCTGTGGAAGAATCCTTTGCTATGCGCCAATCCTGTCAGTATAGAGTCCTTAAATATCAGAAATAAGGGTCTGGCTATGAAATTACTTAATTCTCTTAGGATATGGGGTGTATGCCATATGTTCCTGGCGATTTGTCTATTTTAATCTTTTTAAGTCGCTGTTGTACTTCTTCCTGGGTCAGACAGGGCACTTTTAATGGGGAATTTACTTTTACATTCTGCATTTCATCTGATAGTTTATTTTCCTCAGTGAATATAGTAGAGAAAAAAATATTTAATAGCTTTGCTTTCTCCTCATCGCTCTCTGCAACTCCCCCCTCATTACTTTGTAGAGGGCTGACCTTCAGATTTATACTTTTACCATTTATATAATTGAAGAGCATTTTAGGGTTAGGTTTGCTCTTTTTGGCAATTAATCTCTTGGTCTCTAGTTTGGCTGCTTTTATTTGCTTTTTACATATTCTATTTTTTTCCTTATAGTTTTTCAGTGCTTCCTCACTACCCTCCTGTTTTAGTAATTTAAATGCTTTCTTTTTGTCATTTATTGCTTTATTTCCAGTTCTATTTATCCACATTTTTTTCTTGTTCCTTAACCTTTTATTCCCATAAGGTATGTACCTCTCACAATTAGATTTCAGGATGCTTTTAAAAATATCCCATTTTGTGGCTGTATTTTTATTTTTGAGGACTTTGTCCCAATTTAGTTAGGCCTATGGCCTCGCTTAGTTGGCTAAATTTAACTTTTTTTTGAAGTTTGGTATTTTTGTTCCTCCCTGAAGAAACACTCTTTTGAATGACCATTGGAAGGTTATTACTTCATGGTCACTATTTCTGAGGTGTCCCCCAACCTGCACATCTGTTGTTCTGTCAGGTCTTTTGGTTAATACTATTTCCAGTATGGCTGTCCCTCTAGTTTGGTCCTGAACCAGTTGGGAAAGGTAATTATCTTTGGTTATGTAAAAGAAAAAGTGGGCTCATGTGTCAACCATAGACTTCAGCTCTACTTCTTCATATGTACACCATAGTATCTAATTTAGGATACCATTTATATGCTCTGTTATTGGTAAGGTCTGTAACAGAAAACACTTCTCAAGTTAGAATTATTGAGACGTTGTCCTGTTTCACACTTACAGAAAATCTCATCAATTGATGTCTCAATAAAAGTCAGTGGGAGCAGTGCAGCGGTGATGAGCTCAGTCCACTACAAAGTAGACAGAGCTGTCGGCTTCCTGTACCAGAGCCTTTTCTGAAAAGCTGATCAGCGTTTATCTTACGCCCAGCATCTCTGCATAATTAAGGGGTTGGCCAGCTTTTATCAAGTGATAGTCTATCCTCAGTATAGCCATACTGAGAGGGTATACATCTCTGCACTCTACTTGCGCTCTGTGATATAGATGCATACTAAGCAACCATACCAGCAGACCTATACAAAAACAACTGAGTCTCAAATGGCTCAAAAGTAACAATAATCTTTATTGGTCACATATATACAACATGATAAAAATCTAGATAAAATGCACCAAAGTAAAAGTGCGGTATTCACCTGAGAAATAATATAATACTATAGTTAGGACCGGTTTTATTTATATATATCAATAAAAGTTATATTTTAGGATTTTTGCTCACTGTGACTTGTAATTATAACCCGCAAAATCCCCGATAATCATTTCTTCAGTGATATTGATCTTAGTAACATACTATATGGCTGGATTTTTGACTACTACATTGTATACGGAGGCGTATATTGAGGAGGCAAAGGAAATTTTCTCTGACAAGGAAATACCTGGTCTTTCCCCCTCCTCCTCCTGCAAAACAGCTTTTTTCAATGTGTATAGTAAATATAAAAACAACATTAAGTCCTGGTGGGAAGTCAAATCACTAGAAAATTATCTAGCAAACAGGATTATCCCTAAAGGACTCCGCATTCCTATCACCCCTGCCCCCAGGATATGCTCCCCTAGCCTATTAGAGAGCTGGCAGAACGAACTGACCAATAGCTCCTTGAGACTGATTAATATTCTCCTTGAAGAGGAAAAAAGATACCTTAAGGGACACCGGTGCTAAGCATTGAGGGATTAGGCAAATTTGTTGTCCAGGACAGGCTGATTTCAGGGCAGGAAGATTACATGCAATCAGGTAAACAGTCCAAAGTCAGCGCAGGCTGCTCAGGGTCAGTACAGAGATCAGGCAAGGGTCAGGACAGGCAGTCAAGGGGGGAATCGGGAAAATTTGCAGAAGTCACTTCACGAGCAAACATATCTCAGCACACCTTAGCAGGACACTAGAGAACTAGGAACCTATTGCTCAGGTACCTTCCCATGAGAATCCCAAACTGGCCATGCACTGACTGGTGTGAATTAAGGTGTGTGAGTACTGGATTTTTAAGAGCCCGAGGGAGCATATGTGCTTACCCTATGGGCAGAAGAGGAGGAACAGAACAACCCCAGAAGCCAAGCCAGTTGGAAGAGGGTGAGACGGGTTTGTGCAGACGGGACACAGAAGACAAGGGCAGGTGAGGAGAGCTGTATCACCCTGTATATATAGCATAAAACAGCTCATATGTTACTATATACTTATTGCGGAAGCCAATGTATGTGATTACACAGACACTTGGGTGGACAGTTACATAGTTACATAGTTTATAAGGCCGAAAAAGACATCTGTCTATCCAGTTTGGCCTGTTATCCTGAAAGTTGATCCAGAGGAAGGCAAAAAAAAAACAGTGAGGTAGAAGCCAATTTTCCCCACTTAAGGGGAAAAAATGTCCTTCCCTACTCCAATCAGGCAATCAGAATAACTCCCTGGATCAACGACCCCTCTCTAATAGCTATAACCTGTAATATTATTACACTCCAGAAATACATGCAGGCCCCTCTTGAACTCTTTTAGTGAACTCACCATCACCACCTCCTCAGGCAGAGAGTTCCATAGTCTCACTGCTCTTAGCGTAAAAAATTCTCTTCTATGTTTGTGTACAAACCTTCTTTCCTCCAGACGCAGAGGATGTCCCCTCGTCACAGTCACAGTCCTGGGGATAAATAGATAATGGGAGAGATCTCTGTACTGACCCCTGATATATTTATACATAGTTATTAGATCTCCCCTCAGTTGTCTTTTTTCTAAGGTGAATAACCCTAATTTTGATAATCTTTCAGGGTACTGTAGTCTCCCCATTCAAGTTAGTACTTTAGTTGCCCTCCTCTGAACCCTCTTCAGCTCTGCTATGTCTGCCTTATTCACAGTAGCCCAGAACTGTACACAGTACTTCATGTGTGGTCTGACTAGTGACTTGTAAATTAGACTATGTTCTCATCATGAGCATCTATGCCCTTTTTTATGCAACCCATTATCTTGTTTGCCTTGGCAGCAGCTTCCTAACACTGGTTTCTACAGCTTAGTTTGCTGTTCACTAAAATTCCTAGGTCCTTTTCCATGTCAGGGTTACCGAGTGTTTTACCATTTAGTATGTACGGGTGACTTGGATTATTCCTTCCCATGTGCATAACCTTACATTTGTCAGTGTTAAACCTCATCTGCCACTTATCTTCCCAAGCCTCCAATCTATCCAGATCCCTCTGTAGCAGTATACTGTCCTCTTCCGTGTTAATTACTTTACATAGTTTAGAATCATCTGCAAAAATTGATATTTTACTGTGCAAGCCTTCTACAAGATCATTAATAAATATATTGAAGAGAATAGGGCCCAATAGACCCCTGAGTTACTCCACTAGTGACCCAACCTGAGTGTGTACCATTACTAACCACCCTGTGTTTTCTATTACTGAGCCAGTTACTTACTAGTGAGCCAGTTACTTACTAGTGTTGAGCGCGAATATTCAAAAATTAATTTTTATCGTGAATATCAGCACTACGCGATTTTGCAAATATTTACAATATATATTCCTAATCATGCATATTCAGGTCTTTTTACACAGTAAACTTCACAATGCACATTACAGTGAAGTGCCGATAATCGCATCGCAATAAAAAATTTTGTTCGCTCCACTCCCTTCTTAGTTTGAAAACTGCACCATGCCCCTTTCTCACATGCGCATAAGATTTTTACATTGCGATTATTGCAATTAATGTTAGTAATCAAATAGCGAAATCGCGAATATTTGACCAATATTCGCCCATATATTCATCAAATATTGCAAAATCAAATATAGCCGATGCCACTCATCACTATTACTTACCCACATACAGACATTTTCTCCCAGTCCAAGCATCCTCATTTTATATACTGCAGTGTCAAATGCTTTGGAGAAGTCCAGATATACGACATCCATTGATTCGCCGCTATCAAATCTAGGACTTACCTCCTTAAAGAAACTGATTAAATTAATTTGACATGACCGATCCCTCATGAAGCCATACTGATATGGCGTTATTTGCTTATTTTCATTGAGGTACTCCAAGATAGCATCTCATAGAAAACCTTCAAACAGTTTACCCACAACAGATGTTAAACTTACTGGCCTATAGTTTCCAGGCTCTGTTTTTGGACCCTTTTTGAATACTGGCACCACATTTGCTATGCGCCAATCCTGTGGAAGAATCCTTTGCTATGCGCCAATCCTGTCAGTATAGAGTCCTTAAATATCAGAAATAAGGGTCTGGCTATGAAATTACTTAATTCTCTTAGGATATGGGGTGTATGCCATATGTTCCTGGCGATTTGTCTATTTTAATCTTTTTAAGTCGCTGTTGTACTTCTTCCTGGGTCAGACAGGGCACTTTTAATGGGGAATTTACTTTTACATTCTGCATTTCATCTGATAGTTTATTTTCCTCAGTGAATATAGTAGAGAAAAAAATATTTAATAGCTTTGCTTTCTCCTCATCGCTCTCTGCAACTCCCCCCTCATTACTTTGTAGAGGGCTGACCTTCAGATTTATACTTTTTACCATTTATATAATTGAAGAGCATTTTAGGGTTAGGTTTGCTCTTTTTGGCAATTAATCTCTTGGTCTCTAGTTTGGCTGCTTTTATTTGCTTTTTACATATTCTATTTTTTTCCTTATAGTTTTTCAGTGCTTCCTCACTACCCTCCTGTTTTAGTAATTTAAATGCTTTCTTTTGTCATTTATTGCTTTATTTCCAGTTCTATTTATCCACATTTTTTTCTTGTTCCTTAACCTTTTATTCCCATAAGGTATGTACCTCTCACAATTAGATTTCAGGATGCTTTTAAAAATATCCCATTTTGTGGCTGTATTTTTATTTTTGAGGACTTTGTCCCAATTTAGTTAGGCCTATGGCCTCGCTTAGTTGGCTAAATTTAACTTTTTTTTGAAGTTTGGTATTTTTGTTCCTCCCTGAAGAAACACTCTTTTGAATGACCATTGGAAGGTTATTACTTCATGGTCACTATTTCTGAGGTGTCCCCCAACCTGCACATCTGTTGTTCTGTCAGGTCTTTTGGTTAATACTATTTCCAGTATGGCTGTCCCTCTAGTTTGGTCCTGAACCAGTTGGGAAAGGTAATTATCTTTGGTTATGTAAAAGAAAAAGTACAGAACAGATGACAGTGGGCTCATGTGTCAACCATAGACTTCAGCTCTACTTCTTCATATGTACACCATAGTATCTAATTTAGGATACCATTTATATGCTCTGTTATTGGTAAGGTCTGTAACAGAAAACACTTCTCAAGTTAGAATTATTGAGACGTTGTCCTGTTTCACACTTACAGAAAATCTCATCAATTGATGTCTCAATAAAAGTCAGTGGGAGCAGTGCAGCGGTGATGAGCTCAGTCCACTACAAAGTAGACAGAGCTGTCGGCTTCCTGTACCAGAGCCTTTTCTGAAAAGCTGATCAGCGTTTATCTTACGCCCAGCATCTCTGCATAATTAAGGGGTTGGCCAGCTTTTATCAAGTGATAGTCTATCCTCAGTATAGCCATACTGAGAGGGTATACATCTCTGCACTCTACTTGCGCTCTGTGATATAGATGCATACTAAGCAACCATACCAGCAGACCTATACAAAAAACAACTGAGTCTCAAATGGCTCAAAAAGTAACAATAATCTTTATTGGTCACATATATACAACATGATAAAAATCTAGATAAAATGCACCAAAGTAAAAGTGCGGTATTCACCTGAGAAATAATATAATACTATAGTTAGGACCGGTTTTATTTATATATATCAATAAAAGTTATATTTTAGGATTTTTTGCTCACTGTGACTTGTAATTATAACCCGCAAAATCCCCGATAATCATTTCTTCAGTGATATTGATCTTAGTAACATACTATATGGCTGGATTTTTGACTACTACATTGTATACGGAGGCGTATATTGAGGAGGCAAAGGAAATTTTCTCTGACAAGGAAATACCTGGTCTTTCCCCCTCCTCCTCCTGCAAAACAGCTTTTTTCAATGTGTATAGTAAATATAAAAACAACATTAAGTCCTGGTGGGAAGTCAAATCACTAGAAAATTATCTAGCAAACAGGATTATCCCTAAAGGACTCCGCATTCCTATCACCCCTGCCCCCAGGATATGCTCCCCTAGCCTATTAGAGAGCTGGCAGAACGAACTGACCAATAGCTCCTTGAGACTGATTAATATTCTCCTTGAAGAGGAAAAAAGATACCTTAATAAATCTTCCACTTTACTGAAAGAACTAGTTGATAAAACCTTAATCTTTAAAGGCGACTCTGATTTTTTAAAGACGTGAGTCATCTTTGAAATCAGCAGTGGAGAGATATCAAGGTTTGATCAAAGAGAGGAAACATAGACAGTTTCTGAGGGACCTCAAAGAATTCAAGGAGAATAGGGCATATCAATTTTAAGCTAAAGACACAGTGACTCGACCTGAATCTGAGGTGTCCTCTTCTGAGCAAGAGTGCTCGAATCTGGATCCATCGTCACCTAAGGGTAGAAAGAATCAAAGAGGCAGGGGAGGCAGGGGACGAGGGGGCAGAAGACGATGGCCAAGAACAAACACACAGATGAGGGGAGGGTCTTAACCTTCCTCTTCATCTGCTGTTTCCACAGGGTCTTATTCCCAGGGGGATTTTTTATCCAGGGGGACCCCTTATCAACTACGGGTCAGGCCCGACAAGCCTTGAAACATGAACATGAATTACAAATCATTAATCTTTCTTCCCATATATTAAGTACTGCTGAAGAGGCTGTGCTGTAAAAAGGTCTATCATTTGTCCCTACAACTAAGTTTGATCCGTTTTTGTGGATAAAAGACCTTCACCTCTTTGCGAGGAAACTCAAATGGCACAAGTATATGCAGGCTGTAAATAATTCTGATCTTGACAAATTGGGAATTAGTGAGACCGATTTCGAGGAATTTAGGATTTTTTTTGGATCTTTGGGAGGAAGGATCCAGAGCTCCGGGAGAAGGTCCATTCACAGACCTTAAGCTAAAAAGTACCAGATTGCCCCCTCCGCACAATTATGACCATATCGATATTTTCCTGGAGATTACTATAAGGGAAATCGAAAAACTACCAGTTAACTCCGATTATCATCATAATCTCTCCAGGGACCAGATGGAAGCTCTTCTTAATCTGGAAAGAGATAGCTCCATCATTATAAAATCAGCGGATAAGGGTGGCAACCTGGTAGTTTTGGACATTGAACAATATGTCCTTATGTGTAAACGCCTCCTTGGTGACAGTAGATGCTATCGGATCCTTCCTTCGGATCCTACAGAACTTTTCTTGAAGGAACTCACATCTATGCTGGATAGGGCTTTGGGACTTCGGATCATCAGTAAAGTGGAGTATCAATTTTTAAAACCTAAACATCCCCAGATAGCCTTTATATGGACTCCCAAAAATCCATAAGGGGATCACACCATTGAAGGGACGGCCCATCGTCTCTGGTGTTGGTTCCATCACACAAAACTGTGGCATCTATATTGACCGAATCCTAAAGCCCTTTGTGTCTTCATTACCATCCTACACAAGGGACACGATGGACTTCTTACGAAAGATTGAGACCATTGAATTTGATTCATCGTGTTCCCTTGCAAGCATAGACATCGAAGCTTTATATAGCTCGATTCCCCATTCAAGTGGGATACAGGCAGCATCTGATTTTCTAAAAACCAGAGCAGTTTGTTTTAGTTCTCATAATGCGTTTGTGGTGGAGCTTCTTGAGTTTGTGCTTACAAGGAATTACTTCCTATTTGATGGGAAATTCTACCACCAGCTCAGGGAGACCGCTATGGGCAGTCCCTGTGCCCCGACCTATGCGAATCTCCTCCTGGGCTGGTGGGAGGATAGAGCCATCTTCCCTGACAACCCCCCATGGTGGTGTGACAATATTATTTTCTGGACTCGCTTTATTGACGATGTCTTTATAGTCTGGAGTGGTGATCTGAATTTATTTAAAGCATTTATAGAGGCCATTAATAAAAATGACCTCGGATTATCATTTACATTTGAATTCCATCATGACACCCTTACCTTCTTAGACATAAAGATCACGAAACAACATGGGAGGTTAACTACTTCATTATTCAGGAAGCCCACGGCGACAAATAGTCTTGCATTGGGAGAGTTTTCATCCGAGGAGTCTAAAAAATGGGATACCAAGGGAACAATTCCTCAGAACTAGGAGAAACTGTTCAAACCCTAATGACTTCCATCATGAGTCCCACAAACTCTCTCAACGTTTCAGACAGAGAAGGTACCCTGAAAGAGTATTAAGAGATGCCTTTAAGAACGCACTGTCCTGTGGGAGAGAGTCACTTCTTACACCTAAAGAATGTGGTGCTGGGGATGGCCTGATCCGCATAATCTCGACATTTGATGTGGCAAACACTAAGGTGAGGAACATCATTCGTGAATTTTGGCCCATCTTACAGATGGATCCGGATCTTAGGAAGGCAATAGCACCTGCACCCAGTATCACATTTAGACGTGGACGCTCTCTCAAGGACAGACTAGTCCACAGCCATTTTGCTAGACCCCCTACATCAGGATGTTGGCTGGAACGCAAACCGCTAGGTACTTTCAGATGCGGAGCCTGCAAAGCATGCACATTTATTAAGAGAACCAACAAAAGTGTTTGCTCTGTGACAGAACAGGTATTCCACGCTAGAGATTTTGCTAACTGCCGATCAGAGGGGGTGATCTATCTGTGTCAATGTTCTTGCCCATTAGATTATGTCGTAAAGACATTTCGAGAGTTCCGACGGAGAATACTTGAACATGTTAATGATATAAAAAATCGTAAACAAACCCCAATATCAGACCATGTACATACGTACCATAATGGGAACCCACACAGTATTTGTTTTTCTGTGTTGGAGGTAGTGAGACCCTCGTTGAGGGGGGGTGACTGGGATCGACGCATCCTACAAAAGGAGACACAGTGGATATACAGGCTGCGATCCCAGTCCCCCCAGGGACTCAACGAGAGACTCACTTTTTCTTGCTTTATTTGACAACTATTTTTCTTGGCTAAGTTTCCTTATCAAGGGATTAGTAATCCTCACTCCGCACGCAGTCAATCCATGTATTGGCACGCGAAGTGCCAGCGTTACGTCATCAAACGCTCCCTTTCTATTTAGGTAGCGGCTTTATCTTCTTTTTCATCATAGGTGTAATGTATTTCCCCATACCTACACTTTTATATATATATTTTTGTACTCCCTTTATATAGTCAAATCTTGTCAAGCAGTACTTTTATAATTATTACGCTAATACCTTTATACAATTATACTTAGGGGACTGGCTCTATATGTCCCTCTCAAGGTCCTTATTGTCAATTCCGCTATGCGGTTCACCTAGGAACGCAATCCGGATGCATCGCTAGTATCACTTCCGGTTTGTGTGATGACAGCAAGGTCGGGTTGTACTATCAAACCCGTCTTGCGGTTCACCCTGGTTTCACCTTGGAACGCAATCCGGATGCATTACCATGACAGCGTTACATCACTTCCGGTAGTCGCGGTGACAATAAGATCGGGTTATTTTGGCCCCCCCCCTTTCTTACATCACTTCCAATGCATGATGTCACAGGGAGTATACCTTCTCTCCATTGGATCAGCAACTGATTAAAGTTGCTTTTGTCATTGGCTGGTACGGAGGGGTGTGATTAGGGGGCGACCCTTTATTTGACTGATACAATTCCCAGCCTATGAAAATCATTCATGAAGGAGGAGTAACCAAGTGTGGGCTATTTAAATTGGGGAAGTACACCATATGTTTGAGCCACCATCTGCTCCACGCCATTGTGGACATATCGCCGTCAGAGGTCGTAAGTAGTGTTGAGCGAACAGTTCGAGCATAGTTCGGGTCCGTACCGAATTTTGGGGTGTTCGTGACACGGACCCGAACCCGAACTTTTTCGTAAAAGTTCGGGTTCGGGTTCGTCGTTCGGCATGTATTTTGGCGCATTTTGAAAGGCTGCAAAGCAGCCAATCAACATGCATCATACTACTTGCCCTAAGATGCCATCGCAGCCATGCCTACTATTGGCAAGGCTGTGATTGGCCAAGTGCAGCATGTGACTCAGCCTCTTTATAAGCTTGTGCGCACATCGGGACGTGCTCACTCCCGATGTGAATAGAACAGGGATAGACGCAGCTGATGCTAGGGCGAGAATAGGCAGGGATAATTGAATAACTGGAAGCAAATTTCTCTCCTCCACCTGTGATTCATCTGAACAACTGCAGCTGAGCTGCTTTTTTGATAGGGATTGGCTATTTTTAGAGTGGCCAGAGTGATTTTTCCATCCACATGTACCTAGGCTGACCGCCGGCCGCCATTTTGCGACTTGTAGTGCTGCAGCAGAAGCTGCCACAGTGTGCATTCCAAAGCTCCAAACAAGTCAGACATCTACACCTGGGATTCAGACCAATAGCGATTTAGCAGCACAGTCCAAGGCTATTTTTTTTAAAGGTTGTGCAGACCATTTTGTGGCACATGTTACTGGGCTGATAGGCGGCGGCCATCTTGGGACTAGTGCTGCAGCACAATCTCTCCCAACGTCCATTAATCACTTGTAATAGTGGTCTGTGCCATAGAAATCCTACATCAGGGACTTGGGTGTGCTTGTGTCACCCCTACTAATACCAGTCCACCTGTAATCCATACAGTGAAAAGACTGAAAGTATTCCAGTGAGGGAATTTTATTTTTATTTAAAAAAGGCCAAGTTAGTTTATCTGGCGTTCAATATACTAGATACAGTTAGGCCTGCATTTCATACATCTGGAATTAGCAAACTAATGTGCTGGGGTTGGGAAAACATATATGTACCCATACTAGAATCTGTCAAAGAAAGCGGTACTCACATATAACAGTCATTCCATCTGTAATCCATACAGTCAAAAGACTGAAAGTATTCCAGTGAGGGAATTTTTTTATTTAAAAAGGCCAAGTTAGTTTATCTGGCGCTCAATATACTAGATACAGTTAGGCTCATGCTTTCATACATCTGGAATTAGCAAACTAATGTGCTGGGGTTGGGAAAACATATATGTACCCATACTAGAATCTGTCAAAGAAAGCGGTACTCACATATAACAAAGTCATTCCATCTGTAATCCATACAGTCAAAAGACTGAAAGTATTCCAGTGAGGGAATTTTTTTTTATTTAAAAAGGCCAAGTTAGTTTATCTGGCTGCTCAATATACTAGATACAGTTAGGCTCATGCTTTCATACATCTGGAATTAGCAAACTAATGTGCTGGGGTTGGGAAAACATATATGTACCCATACTAGAATCTGTCAAAGAAAGCGGTACTCACATATAACAGTCATTCCATCTGTAATCCATACAGTCAAAAGACTGAAAGTATTCCAGTGAGGGAATTTTTTTATTTAAAAAGGCCAAGTTAGTTTATCTGATGCTCAATATACTAGATACAGTTAGGCTCATGCTTTCATACATCTGGAATTAGCAAACTAATGTGCTGGGGTTGGGAAAACATATATGTACCCATACTAGAATCTGTCAAAGAAAGCGGTACTCACATATAACAGTCATTCCATCTGTAATCCATACAGTCAAAAGACTGAAAGTATTCCAGTGAGGGAATTTTTTTATTTAAAAAGGCCAAGTTAGTTTATCTGGCGTTCAATATACTAGATACAGTTAGGCTCATGCTTTCATACATCTGGAATTAGCAAACTAATGTGCTGGGGTTGGGAAAACATATATGTACCCATACTAGAATCTGTCAAAGAAAGCAGTACTCACATATAACAGTCATTCCATCTGTAATCCATACAGTCAAAAGACTGAAAGTATTCCAGTGAGGGAATTTTTTTATTTAAAAAGGCCAAGTTAGTTTATCTGGCGCTCAATATACTAGATACAGTTAGGCCTGCGTTTCATACATCTGGAATTAGCAAACTAATGTGCTGGGGTTGGGAAAACATATATGTACCCATACTAGAATCTGTCAAAGAAAGCGGTACTCACATATAACAGTCATTCCATCTGTAATCCATACAGTCAAAAGACTGAAAGTATTCCAGTGAGGGAATTTTTTTATTTAAAAAGGCCAAGTTAGTTTATCTGGCGTTCAATATACTAGATACAGTTAGGCTCATGCTTTCATACATCTGGAATTAGCAAACTAATGTGCTGGGGTTGGGAAAACATATATGTACCCATACTAGAATCTGTCAAAGAAAGCGGTACTCACATATAACAGTCATTCCATCTGTAATCCATACAGTCAAAAGACTGAAAGTATTCCAGTGAGGGAATTTTTTTATTTAAAAAGGCCAAGTTAGTTTATCTGACGCTCAATATACTAGATACAGTTAGGCCTATGCTTCATACATCTGGAATTAGCAAACTAATGTGCTGGGGTTGGGAAAACATATATGTACCCATACTAGAATCTGTCAAAGAAAGCGGTACTCACATATAACAGTCATTCCATCTGTAATCCATACAGTCAAAAGACTGAAAGTATTCCAGTGAGGGAATTTTTTTTATTTAAAAAGGCCAAGTTAGTTTATCTGGCGCTCAATATACTAGATACAGTTAGGCTCATGCGTTTCATACATCTGGAATTAGCAAACTAATGTGCTGGGGTTGGGAAAACATATATGTACCCATACTAGAATCTGTCAAAGAAAGCGGTACTCACATATAACAGTCATTCCATCTGTAATCCATACAGTCAAAAGACTGAAAGTATTCCAGTGAGGGAATTTTTTTATTTAAAAAGGCCAAGTTAGTTTATCTGGCGCTCAATATACTAGATACAGTTAGGCTCATGCGTTTCATACATCTGGAATTAGCAAACTAATGTGCTGGGGTTGGGAAAACATATATGTACCCATACTAGAATCTGTCAAAGAAAGCGGTACTCACATATAACAGTCATTCCATCTGTAATCCATACAGTCAAAAGACTGAAAGTATTCCAGTGAGGGGATTTTGCTTATAAAATAATATATTTCATTGTGGTGCGAGTTGAATCGCAACAATGAAGAAAAATACTATTAAGGGACGAGGACGCGGTCGTGGTGGTGTCCGTGGAGCCTCTGTTGCTGGTAGAGGACGTGGCCGCTCGGCCCCAGGCGCACACAGTAGGGAACGAACTCCCTCAACTAGCCGGCAGAATGTACCGCAATATCTCGTGGGGCCCAATGCCGCTCTTAGGATGGTAAGGCCTGAGCAGGTACAGGCATTAATCGATTGAGTGGCCGACAGTGCTTCCAGCACGTTCACCACATGGTCTTCCACCCAGTCTTCTGCGGAAAGCGCACAGGTGGCACCTGAAAACCAAGCCCATCAGTCTGTCACATCACCCCCAAGCATATCAGGGAAACGGTCTGAGCCACAAGTTATGCAGCAGTCTCTTCTTCTGTTTGAAGACTCTGCTTCCAGGGTTTCCCAGGGCGTCCACCTAGCCCTTCCCCAGTGGAGGAAGACATACCATGCACTGACGCACAACCACTTATGTCTCCAGATGAAGAGGACATGGGAATACCACCACAGCAGAGTCACCGACTCTCTGATGATGACGAAACACAGGTGCCCACTGCCGCGTCTTTTGCAGTGTGCAGACTGAACAGGAGGAGGTCAGGAGGGAGACTGGGTGGAAGACGATGCAGAGGACGATGAGGTCTTAGACCCCACATGGACTGAAGGTCGTGGCGATGACTTTCACAGTTCAGAGGAAGAGGTAGTGGTGAGACCGAGACAACAGCGAAGCCAAAGAGGGAGCAGGGGGCCAAAGCAGACGAGCCGCCGCCCCAGAGTTCGCCTGCTACTGGACATCGCCAACAGGGACCCAGCCCCACAAAGGCAGCTTCAAAGAGTTCCCTGGCATGGCACTTCTTTAAACAATGTCCTACCGACAAGACCCGAGTGACTTGCACGCTCTGCCATCAGAGCCTGAGGCGAGGCATTAACGTTCTGAACCTCAGCACAACCTGCATGACCAGGCATCTACATGCAAAGCATGAACTGCAGTGGGTACACACCTTAAAAACCAGGCACTCGCTGAGGCTCCCCTGCTCCCTCTACCGCTGCTGCCTCGGCTTCCGCCTCGAGAGGAATGTTGCCACCTGCCGAGCAGCAAACAGAGGATGTGCCACCGACACCACCACCACCGCCACCGTCAACTAGCGTCTCCACTATATCACACAGCAGCGTTCAGCTCTCAATATCTCAAACCTTAGAGAGGAAGCGCAAATTCCCCCCGAGTCACCCTCGAGCCCTTGGCCTGAACGCCAGCATTTCTAAACTGCTGGCCTTTGAAATGCTGTCATTCCGGCTGGTGGACACAGACAGCTTCAAACAGCTGATGGCCATGGCTGTCCCGCAGTATGTGGTTCCCAGCCGCCACTACTTCTCCAAGACAGCCGTGCCTTCCCTGCACATGCAAGTGTCCGATAAAATCACAGTCCAGGGACGCTATATCTCACTAACTGCACACTGGATGAATGTAGTGGCGGCTGGGCCCCCGGCGGACAGTTCCTTGGCGCACGTCCTTCCGCCCCTAGGATCGCAGGGCATCATTCTCTGCCTCCTGTAGCCTCCTCCTCCTACTCGGCTTCCTCCTCCACTGCTTCCACCAGCTCATCCGGTCAGCCACACACCTTCACCACCAACTTCAGCACAGCCCGGGTAAACGTCAGCAGGCCATTCTGAAACTCATATGTTTGGGGGACAGGCCCCACAGCGCAAAGGAGTTGTGACGGGTATTGAACAACAGACCGACGAGTGGTTTCTGCCGGTGGGCCTCAAGCCAGGCCTGGTGGTATGCGATAATGGGCGAAATCTCGTGGCAGCTCTGGGACTAGCCGGTTTGACGCACATCCCTTGCCTGGCGCATGTGCTGAACTTGGTGGTGCAGAGGTTCATTCACCACTACCCCAACATGTCAGAGCTGCTGCATAAAGTGCGGGCCGTCTGTGCGCGCTCCGCCGCTCACATCCTGCCGCTGCTCGCCTGTCTGCGCTACAGCGGAACTTCGGCCTTCCCGCTCACCGCCTCATATGCGACGTGCCCACCCGGTGGAACTCCACCTTGCACATGCTGGAGAGACTGTGCGAGCAGCAGCAGGCCATAGTGGAGTTTCAGCTGCAGCACGCTGCGCCAGTCGTACTGCCGAACAGCACCACTTCACCACCAATGATTGGGCCTCCATGCGAGACCTGTGTGCCCTGCTGCGCTGTTTCGAGTACTCCACCAACATGTTCAGTGGCGATGACACTGTTATCAGCGTTACAATACCACTTCTATGTCTCCTTGAGAAAACACTTAGGGCAATGATGTTAGAGGAGGTGGCCCAGGTGGAGGAGGAGGAGGAGGATGAGGGCTCGTTTCTAACACTTTCGGGCCAGTCTGTTCGAAGTGGCTCAGAGGGAGGTTTGTTTAAGCAGCAGAGGACAGGTTCACAAGTCGCCAGCCAAGGCACTGTACTGGAGGACGAGGAGGATGAGGAGGAGGAGGTGGAGGGGACGAGGATGACGCAAGTTCACAGCAGGGTGGCAGCCCAGGCCCATCACTGGTGCGTGGCTGGGGGATACGGTGGACGATGACGATACGCCTCCCACAGAGGACAGCTTGTCCTTACCCATGGGTAGCCTGGCCCACATGAGCGAATATATGCTCCAATGCCTGCGCAACGATCAGCAGAGTTGCCCACGCTTTAACGTGTGCAGACTACTGGGTGGCCACCCTGCTGGATCCCCGGTATAAAGACAATGTGCCCACTTTAATTCCTGAACTGGAGCGCGACCGCAAGATGCGCGAGTACAAGCGCACGCTGATAGAGGCACTCTTGAGAGCATTCCCACATGTCACAGGGGAACAGGTGGAAGGTGAAGGCAGAGGAGTGGCAAGAGGTCGCCAACGCAGCTGTGTCACGGCCAGCTCTTCTGAGGGCAGGGTTAGCATGGCAGAAATGTGGAAAAGTTTTGTCTCCACGCCACAGCTATCTGCACCGACACCTGATACGGAACGTGTTAGCAGGAGGCAGCATTTCACTAACATGGTTGAACAGTATGTCTGCACACCCTCCACATCCTGACGGATGGTTCGGCCCCATTCAACTACTGGGTTTCGAAATTGTCCACGTGGGCCAGAGTTAGCATGTTATGCCTTGGAGGTGCTTTCCTGCCCGGCGGCCAGCGTTTTATCTGAACGCGTATTCAGCACGGCAGGGGGCGCCATTACTGACAAGCGCAGCCGCCTGTCCACAGCCAACGTGGACAAGCTGACCTTCATAAAGATGAACCAGGCATGGATCCCACAGGACCTGTCCCTCCCTTGTGCAGAGTAGTCCTTATTAACTGCCTAAAACATGTCTTGTTGTGCTACGGGCCACTTCTTTATTTGATACAAATTTTATGAAACCCACAGTTGAATGAAACTCTTCTCTGTCTGGGCGCCGGGCCTAACCAGATGAAAGTGGCCGGTTAAACTAACGGGTGACATGAAGCCATAACCTCTGCCATGCTACCTCTGTCTTCTGTCTGGGTGCTGAGGCCTAAGTCAAATAAAGCGGTCTTCTGCTGTGCTGGGGATATGAAGCTAATCTCTGACCTCTCTCCTCTGTCTGGGTCCAAAGGCCTAAATCACTGAAAGAGGCCTTCTCCTGTGGTGTGTGATATGATGCCAGAATATGTGCTGTGGGGCCTCTCTCCTCTTCCTGGGTGCAGGGGTCAAATAAACTAAATTGTGGCCTACTCCTGTGGTGGTTGATATGATGCCTGATTCTCTGATGTGGAACCTCTCTCTCTGTTTGGGTGAAGGGGTCAAAGTAACTAAATGGTGGCTTCTCCTGTGGTGGCTGATATGATGCCAGAATATGTGCTGTGGGGCCTCTCTCCTCTTCCTGGGTGCAGGGGTCAAAGTAACTCAATGGTGGCTTCTCCTGTGGTGGCTGATATGATGCCAGAATATGTGCTGTGGTGCCTCTCTCCTCTTCCTGGGTGCGGGGTCAAAGTAACTCAATGGTGGCTTCTCCTGTGGTGGCTGATATGATGCCAGAATATGTGCTGTGGTGCCTCTCTCCTCTTCCTGGGTGCGGGGTCAAAGTAACTCAATGGTGGCTTCTCCTGTGGTGGCTGATATGATGCCAGAATATGTGCTGTGGTGCCTCTCTCCTCTTCCTGAGTGCGGGGTCAAAGTAACTCAATGGTGGCTTCTCCTGTGGTGGCTGATATGATGCCAGAATATGTGCTGTGGGGCCTCTCTCCTCTTCCTGGGTGCAGGGGTCAAAGTAACTCAATGGTGGCTTCTCCTGTGGTGGTTAGTATGATGCCAGAATATGTGCTGTGGGGCCTCTCTCCTCTTCCTGGGTGCAGGGTCAAAGTAACTCAATGGTGGCTTCTCCTGTGGTGGCTGATATGATGCCAGAATATGTGCTGTGGTGCCTCTCTCCTCTCCTGGGTGCGGGGGTCAAAGTAACTCAATGGTGGCTTCTCCTGTGGTGGTTAGTATGATGCCAGAATATGTGCTGTGGGGCCTCTCTCCTCTTCCTGGGTGCAGGGGTCAAAGCAACTCAATGGTGGCTTCTCCTGTGGTGGCTGATATGATGCCAGAATATGTGCTGTGGTGCCTCTCTCCTCTTCCTGGGTGCGGGGTCAAAGTAACTCAATGGTGGCTTCTCCTGTGGTGGCTGATATGATGCCAGAATATGTGCTGTGGGGCCTCTCTCCTCTTCCTGGGTGCAGGGGTCAAAGTAACTCAATGGTGGCTTCTCCTGTGGTGGTTAGTATGATGCCAGAATATGTGCTGTGGGGCCTCTCTCCTCTTCCTGGGTGCAGGGGTCAAAGTAACTCAATGGTGGCTTCTCCTGTGGTGGCTGATATGATGCCAGAATATGTGCTGTGGTGCCTCTCTCCTCTTCCTGGGTGCAGGGGTCAAAGTAACTAAATGGTGGCTTCTCCTGTCGTGGTTGATATGATGCCTGATTCTCTGCTGTGAAACCTCTCTCCTCCATCTGGGTGTAGGGTCAAAGTCTTTCAAAGTCGCCTTCTCCTGTGCTGATTGATATAAAGCTGATGGTTGTGCCATCTGACATGGTTGCCAGGGTCTGATTCAATGGGGGCCTACTCCTGTGGTGGGTGATCTAAATGCCTGATTCTCTGCTGTGAAACCTCTCTCCTCCGTCTGGGTGTAGGGGTCAAAGTCTTTCAAAGTCGCCTTCTCCTGTGCTGATTGATATGAAGCTGATGGTTGTGCCATCTGACATGGTTGCCGGGGTCCCATTAAATTGGGGCCTACTCCTGTGGTGGGTGATCTAAATGCCTGATTCTCTGCTTTGAAACCTCTCTCCTCCGTCCGGGTGTAGGGGTCAAAGTCTGTCAAAGTCGCCTTCTCCTGTGCTGATTGATATAAAGCTTATGCTTGTGCCATCTGACATGGTTGCCGGGGTCTGATTCAATGGTGGCCTACTCCTGTGGTGGGTGATCTAAATGCCTGATTCTCTGCTGTGAAACCTCTCTCCTCCGTCTGGGTGTAGGGGTCAAAGTCTTTCAAAGTCGCCTTCTCCTGTGCTGATTGATATGAAGCTGATGGTTGTGCCATCTGACATGGTTGCCGGGTCCCATTAAATTGGGGCCTACTCCTGTGGTGGGTGATCTAAATGCCTGATTCTCTGCTGTGTAACCTCTCTCCTCCGTCTGGGTGTAGGGGTCAAAGTAACTAAATGGTGGCCTACTCCTGTGGTGGGTGATATGATGCCTGGTTCTCTGCTGTGGGACCTCTCTCCTTTGTCTGGGTGCTGTGGTCAAAATAATAGTAAGTGACCTTCTCCATTGGTGGGTGACTTGAAGCCTGATTCTGTGCTATGGGACCTCACTCCAATTAATATTGTTTAATTTTTATTTATTTTATGTTAACTCATCATTTCCCTATCTATTTTTGCTGCCTTTTGCAGCCCTCTAGCCCTTTCCGGGTGTGTTTTACAGCCTTTTTAGTGCCCAAAAGTTCGGGTCCCCATTGACTTCTATGGGGTTCGGGTTCGGGATGAAGTTCGGGTCGAGTTCGGATCCCGAACCCGAACATTTTTCGAAAGTTCGGCCGAACTCGTCGAACCCGAACATCCAGGTGTTCGCTCAACTCTAGTCGTAAGTAATTAATTCCATACCCATAAGCTGGATGGTAGACTTGCGCTGACTCCAAGGTACTGTTATATCTTTGTCTGGTACCAGTCACACGATTGGCATTTATTTTATTTTATCTATGTTGTTGGTTCCCTGTATTACATGTCTCCTGACCCCTGATGAACCCTCACTATATCTTGAGGGGGAAACGCGCCGGGTCTCAGCGAAATATTTAGGCTGTTATTATACAGGCCAAGAGGGAATATAGTGTAAGGGACATCTAAGGACAGGCTAGCCCTAGGCACGAGGACGAGGGGCTCCTACCATTAAGGGGTGCCCTCGGGCTGAGTAATTAGGGCCAGTATAGGGGAAAACAGTTTGTATCCCTCCTGTTCCTTTTTTCAAAAATTTGGTTGCTAGGTGGTTGTTCACATCTTTAGGTCCTTAGGACCGGTTTTATTTATATATATCAATAAAAGTTATATTTTAGGATTTTTTGCTCACTGTGACTTGTAATTATAACCCGCAAAATCCCCGATAATCATTTCTTCAGTGATATTAATACTATAGTTAATACAGATGGGAGTCAAGGAATATGCATTACTTCACTGCCCGGTAAATAGTAATCGGACATTAATTAGTTAGTATAAGGGTATAAAGACTTGTGTCTATTAAATCTAATGCTCTCAACTCCTCACTTAGACAATAAACAAATAGCGGATAAACCTAATCCTTACATACCCATAGGTAGAGTAGTCACCTCAGGAGGACCGTACAGTGAAGCAATGGATATTCCTTGACTCCCCTCTGTTTTGACTATAGCATTATATTATCCATTCAGGCGAATGCAGCACTTTTACTTTGTTGTATGTCATCTAAATTTTTATCATGTTGTATATATGCGAATAATAAAGATTATTGTTACTTTTTGAGCCATTTGAGACTCGGTTGTTTTTTGTATAGGTCTGCTCTTTTAGTTATAAGTTGTCCCCTTTTTTGAGGGGATTAAATGCTGCCCATTATTTTATTTGGGCTTTTATTCACTGTTGTATTATGTAACCTGCATGTATTACCTAAGCAACCATACCAGTAGCAGAAACTCTGAAGTCAGACCATTTCAGTTATACTGGCATCCTAAATAACAAGGCCTTTCAGTTTTAGGTCACAGTTTATTATGGGACTACTCAGCAGGAGAAAACATAGGGAAAAGCATATACTGGAACATTTTGCAATAGAAAAACAATCCGTTTTGGTAAGTAAAGAGATAATTTTTTGTTTGTTTTGTTCATGGCACTAAGCTTGCATTAAAAACCATTTCCTATGTGCTTGTTTGTCACTGATGTTACTGCACTTGAACCATTAAGATGACAAATTTGCCTCCACTTGGCAGAACTGCACAAATACATTGCATTTTGGAACTTACGGCACTGATAACAGCTTTATACTATTAAAACTAATTTACTGTCTGGGAAAATGTGTTCCTAGAACCGACTCTAAAAGATAACCTGCAGTTATAAGATTTAGGTCTTACTCTACTTCCTTTACCAAACAGTGCAGTAAATGTTAAATTTAAAGGAGGCGTCCTAAATAATTAAGATTGAGACAACCCTTACCACTGCTTTAAAGAGGACCTTTCACTGGTCCACAGTTTATGAGGCATATGTATATACATGCAGAGCGGCACCCAGGGATGACCCTGCACTTACTTGTATCCCTGGGTGCTGCTCCATTCGTCCTCTGTAGCCCCCGGTACCGGCGCTCGTGCTACTGATATTTTTGCCTGAGGCGGAGACATCTTCTTTTGCCCTGGGCGTCTCCTTCTCCCAAGCCTTGAGCGCTGGCCAATCAATATGAGCTGAGCGCTGCGATAGGCTTGGGAGAAGGAGACGCCCAGTGCAAAAGAAGATGTCTCCGCCCCAGGCAAAAATAGGAGAAGCGCGCACGCCGGTATCGGGGGCTACAGAGGATGAACGGAGCGGCACCCAGGGATACAAGTAAGTGCAGGGTCATCCCTGGGTGCCGCTCTGCATGTATATACTGTTGGCTCATAAACTGTGGACCAGTGAAAGGTCCTCTTTAAAAAAAAAAACATGACATACTCACCCCTTTCTGTAGGGCTATTCTCTGCGGCTCTGGGCTGGTTATTCTGTCGTTGTTTGTTTGCAAACAGTAGCGGTAATGTGCCTGGATACAGCACTACTGTAGCCAATGACTGTTCTCCGTGGTCTACAACTGAGGACAGTAATTGGCTTCAGCAGTCAGTTGCCATATCCCGCATATCATAGCTACTGTTTGTAAACAGGTGGGAGAACTGATCCAGTGCCACAGTGAACGTCTCTAGAGAAACAGTTTATTTTAAGCAATTGTAAAGGTTGTCCAAAATGTTTAATTATCTCAGGAAACAACATTACGGGTACCACCGCACAGGGTGGAAATTTTACATCAAAATACACACTGACTATGCAGCAAAAAAGATCTAAAAAGATGTAAAAGAAAGACTGTTACTTGGATTTTGTATCCAGTCCTGTGTTTTGCAAAAAAAAAAAAAAAACTGCTTCAAGAACTTCATGTATGACTCCAGCTTTATTTCTATGTATTTAAATAAACAATAATGGTTAAAAAAATGTAAAATTGAGCTTATTGCACCCTACCATCAGCTTATCCAAGTTGAGAATCCTAAAAAGACATCATTCAACAGCAACCCGATGTGGTAAAATCCCTATTAATAATGCACTAATGGAATGAATGTAACTCAAAGACAGAAGGAAAGGTAAAAGAATCAACACTCTGCTCTGTGAGCCAAATACATCACCCAAACCTGCACTGATCTCTCCAATAGTTTGCTACGATGTACAGAGTATTGCCTAAACTGAATACTTTTCTATCCACTTCTCAGGATCATCCATTGCAGAGTTTGCAAAAAAAGAAAGAAAGAAAATAAATAAATAAACAAGAAGTGAAATGACGGACACGGTGTTAGAAACCATTATAGTCAATCAGGTTCATCAGGCACAAATTCAGAGCATTCATGTTACTGTATTTGGATAGTTTCTCTCATATGATTTGTGAAAGTGGTATTAGATTATATTTGATAACTCCGTGTTCGAGAATCTGACGTCGAAGTTTCCTTTATGTCTTATCGACACACATTTCGGGACAGACACTCAACTTATGCAGTTTTACTGTTAGCCTTTCTTTGATTACAGTAAATGTGTTTTTGTCACTACAGTAAATGTTCCCTAATAAACCTTACTGCCATAAACCTTCTGCCTAGCAGTGTTCCTGGTGATGTCACCGACTGTGATGGGCGGCTTTAGCACTGCCTAGCCATTTTACAGGCTAGGGCAGCATTAAAGCCTGCCCATTAGTGCCGGTGATATCATCGGACTTACTGCTAGGTGGAAGCCTCTGCCTAGCAGTTCCTATGGAGAGCCCAATACGTCACAGGATATCCTAAAAATATATTTTCCCTGCGTGATTTAGCCTAGGGCAAATAGGTCATATCAGGAGGGCTGGAGGGTGAAGATGGGGATATGTCTGAGTTCAGTTCTGAACCTGGACAACCCCTTTAAGACAGCCCCTTTCACCAACATGGCAAAGTAACTGAAGGAGGTTGGCATATCTAATGAACTGAGCTAGACAGTCACTCCTCTTCAAACATATTACTGACACAGAGAACGGAAAGAAGACTCTCTGCCTGTGTTAGAACAACAGCAGAAGTTACACGCCCAGGACCACAGGACCGACACTGAAATTGGGACATCTATAAACATTTCTCAAAGTGTATTAACAATTTTGATAAATTTACAAAAAAAACTTTTTGTATAACTTGACAACCAATTGAATGACTTTTATTTAGCTACTGGACTTCTATTACTGTTAAATATTCTGTGATTTGGTTTTATTTAATACAATGTATCGTAAAGTAGACCTGTCACTCCCCTACTATGTGTATTTTTGTAAATGTATTTATTTGACTAATTTAAATAGTGTTGACATATTCCGCAGCACTTTTCATACATTATCATTGCTTGCTGTATTTGGAGTATGGGAGGCAAACCACACAAACACGGGGAGAACATACAAACTCCATTCAGATGTTGTCCTTGGTTGGAGTCAAACCTAGGACCTCAGTGCTGCAACGCACCAGTGCTAAACCACAAACCCACCATGCTGAAAATAAAAACTTACATTTTACATAAAGTAACAATTCTTGGGCATCTTTTATCTGTGCATGACAGTTCCTATAATATTCCTCTTGAAAATATATGAAAGAGTTAAAAACTAGGTGTAACCATTTGGAGGAGGAGTGTTCCTGCTCTTACAATATCCACTCACTGATATATCCACTCACAGTCTATATAGGGATACACCTTATTGACAAGGACTATATTATTGCCTAGTTGTTAGTTTAGTCATACATTTCCAGGAGAAATTACAGAGAAATGGAACAATACAGAGTTATAAGCAAGGAAGCTGCAGAACAGTTAGTTTATGCGAAAGCAAATTATTTCCTAAAAGAAACATGCCAGGAGAGCTGACACTTCCTCTTTAAATAAGCTATGGCAGCGAAAGAGTAGAATATGAAAATTGCATCCAAATATACTTATCTTGAAGTGAAAATGCTATATAAAAACATACAACATGTACTTTACAACCTATACACCGAGCAACGCCAATGAAAGAAAAGATAACAAATAAAATGTATTGAAACATGAAAGTTACTACAAGAAATTTTAGACTAACACAAACATGGTTGCAAGTGCAAATCGATAAAGCAAGCATACAGATAATAAAACATGGCTGCACAACATTTCACATACAAACAATAGAACTAAGAAATGGGGATCATCAAGTTAAAAGGATATGATACCTACTATAAATGAAAAAATAGAAGCTGCTTGTGCACATTTTTGATCAAATGATGTTGACGTTTGATCAAAAATGTGCGCAAAGAGCTTCAATTTTTTCATTTATACATGTAGTAGGTATCATATCACTTAAACTTAGAATTATCCCCTTTTCTTAGTTATATTGTTTGCATGTGAAATGTTGTGCAGCCATGTTTATTATTTTGAAACATAAAAGAAAATTAAACTTTGGAAAATTAATTGTAAAAGGGTCTTTTTTAAATAAGGATCAATTGTAAGTAACATAATCATTATCAGTGCAAACGTGTAGAAATGTTAAATATTCCACCAATGCTTTAGATGGCTCCTGTATTAAATGACCCCTTAAAATGTGAATTGACCTCTCAGTAGGACACCCAGCTATTTCAATATGCAATCAACAATGTCAAACAGATTATGACGTTACACAACTCACAAAATGATGACGCTAGTGAACAATTCCATGAAAACAAGAATATAGGCCATCAATTTAAATGGACCAGAAAGCCCCTGTAATGTTATAGTAATAGGGCTTGCTGTAGTAAAGCTCAGTTGTGTTTAATGAGCTGAATCTGTTAACTAATTGCATTATTAAGAAATTTAGATTAAAAGGGTTTTCCAGAATTACTATAGCATTTAACAGATATTCTAATTGATTTTGTCATGTACTTCTTGCACATACTTTTTCTTGTTTCAATTTCGACTCTCCTGACCAGTTTTCACCATGTACACAAATCACTCTGGTTTGTTTCCATCCTGTATCTAGCACTTTCTGGTGCGCTATTCAGAAAAACCCATGATATACTTCCCCTTACTTGGCCACAGCTCCAGAACTTCCCCAAACAATGCCCAGCTAGTAGATCCTCCTACCCAGCCAGTTACATAGACCCACCCCTATCACCACCCCTGATGAAGCTGAGCTAGTTTATAGCTTCTCCCACCCAGCTAGTTACATAGAAACTCCCCTATCACCACCCCTGACGAGGGCCAGCTAGTTTGTAGCTCCTCCTACCCAGCTAGTTACGTAGACATTCCCCTGCCTTGGATATAACATCATAGGAAATAAGAAAGAGCTGGTTGGATATGGTCATGCTGCCACAGCTCAGAATGGGAGATAGGAGAAATAAAAGTTAAATAAAAACGTTATAAAATGGCAGCTACCTTCATAAATATGTTTGCAGGCTGTTGATGCAAACTGTAAAAACCCTTGAACCCCTTAACAATTCAGCCCAAGCAGAGCTTAGGTAGGAGGGGGAGGGCTGTTTTGCTCTTCTTCATATCTTGAGCGATGTAGAAGCCAGAGATGTGATCTGGTCTTGTGTTAAAGCTGACAATCTATGCTTTAAAACAATACAAGGATCAAAGCATCATATCAGGAGATATAATTAGGGATGAGCGAATCGACTTCGGATGAAGGTACCACTTGGAACCGAAGCCGAGTTCGGGAAATGTTTTTTTTACAGTACAAATTAATTTATGAAGTTATTACGCAAAGTCTCGCAAAACTTTGCAAAGTAATAACTTTGGCTCATTGAAGCCAATACATCCGAAAACTGTACGGAGCTCCGTACAGTATTGGAACAATGTTTTATGCTCATCGACTTTGGATGTTTCATCCGAAGTCGATTCGCTCATCCCTAGATATAATCTTTAGAATTCAGGTTGAAAGTAAATGCAGCTACAAGCAGAATTTAGCTGCTTTAAATCCTAACCTGATTTCTAAAGGCTAAATCTCCCTACTTATAGCAGCTAAGGCTTCCATCTTGGTCTTGTTTTAAATCTTTTAAATGCTTTCAGACAAGAACAGGCATATATCTGTGGCTGCTAACCAGTCCAAAATATAAAGGGTTAAAGCAACCCTCCGCCCTACATCTGGTTGTGATCTGAGCCAGCCTGGAGAAGGAAAGAGGGCAGTGTAGGAGCAGACAGGTTGCAGGGGGGAGAGAAAAAACACCCTTTTCCATCACTCCAGGGGGAGGGTAAACATAGACTTCTGTGCCCATCCCTCTCTCCTCCATCAATCAGAGCACATACATACTTTCTGATTGTCACATATGTTTTTTATTTTTATTTTTTTACCAGGAAAGGAGTAGGAAGATGAGTCTCTGTGCAAAATTAGACCATTTATTAATGCCATGATCCACTAGGGAGGAATCAAATATATTAGCCCCCACATGGTTATACAGTATTTTCAGAAAAATAAAAATGTTCTGGGTCTTGGAATGGGGCAACACAAAAGCAGATTATTTTGTAAAAACAAGTATTTTTTATTATGTATTATGACATAATAAAAACTATATCAGTTTGGCATCATCATAATTGTACTGACCCAAAAAATGAAGTTACAATAATAGTTACAGCACACACTGAAAACTGTAAAAATGAATCCCATAAATAATGTTAAAATTTCAGTTTTTTCTTATCTTCCACCCTAAAAATAAAATAATAACAGTTATTTAACACACTATATGTACTCCAAAATAGTTCATACTAAAAGATACAACTTATCCTGCAAAATTAAAGGTCTCATATAGCTAAATTAAAGAAAAAAATTTAAAAAAAGTTATGTCTGCTGGAACACAGAGGGGGGATGTTACTGGTCCTTAAAGTTTTTTTTTTTAATGATTTAAAGGAAATGTGTCACCAAAATTTTTATCTGCCAGTTAAAAACAGATAGTAACATATCTCCTTTTTTACCCATCTGTTTTTATTTTCTGTTTACAGATTTTTTATTCTATTTCCTGAACATTATTATGGGTGCGGCCATCTTGTCTGAGCTGCTCTTAGCAGCATTTAGAAAGCATTAATAAAATTGCTTTACCGCAGCCCCATGGGCCATAGACACAATGGACAGGAGGGGACCTCATTGATTTATATGGCAGAGTTTTCTGGACATGCTCTGTGACTTGTGTAGAGGCCATTGTAGAAGGAAAGAATAGATACAGTAAGTTCTGACAATCATCTATTGTGAATGGTGGATCCTATCTTATCTGTACACAGAGGTGATATCTCATTATCATTACAGGCAGGTTTAGAATAATATATAACTGCAGTAAAGACATCTGTACAGACCAAAAAGTGGTGCCAGTTATTAGACTTAGTGGCCAGTGCGAAAACTGCAGGGATTTATATATATATTTATAACAAAACACCAAAAGCTCTTTAAAAATACATTAAACATAACAATGTGATTTAAACAATAGTTTATTTTCTGATGACACATATCCTTTAAAATGGCTGCCAGCAACTTTCCCTAGAAGGTGAGCAGGACTGGTTGCTAGCACTCGCGGAGCTGCCTAGTGCAGATGAAGTGGCGGGCCTCAATTACATTTCTCTACAATAGATAAAGGTAATGATGTGATCCTGCCTGGTAGGAAAACGCACTAATATGTAGTATATATAAGTGCCAGAGCAAAGTGTGTAGTGATGCCTTGCCCCGTCACCCCCTAGGTAGCTCTGTAGGTGGAGGCAACCAGTCCTGGTTACATTTTAGGACAGGTTTCTTATGGCCATTAGAAATTATTCCTGGAGAACTCCTTTAAGGCTAAAATTAGTCAATAATGGGTTAAAATGCAAGCAGGTTACATGAGTTGTGCTCCAGCTATATTTATTTCAAACATCTACAATACAAAATAGTGACATTTTTGGGAGTGTTTTTTCAATTTTAATGTGACAGTTGGAGGGTTAAAAGGAATCTACTATTTCACTTGATGAGAATGTTTGTGAACTGTCCTCCTTAGCACTTGAAGACGCTGGACAAGAATAATAGTCCTAAACAGTGAGTCCTTGTTGCATTAGGATAAGTATTCTCACCCTGCAGTTAACCCCTGCCTAACAAATGCCCACTCGATCATTGCTAAGGGCTCGGCTGTATCCGCCAGCATTAGTGAAAAAAACTATGCTGGCGGATTAAGCCCTTATATGCCGCAATCAATCCTGACTACTCTCTCACCCCACTCCTCACTCCATATGCTGTGATGGCGGGGTGGTTGCCATGGAAGCCTTGGAGCCCAGTAGCTATGGAGGCCTTTGAGGCCCAGACCCCAGGCTCGGTCTCATAGGTGAACTATCTGTGTAATACACTGACAGTCAAAGTGTGGGGGACAGAAAAATAAAGTGTTTTTTAAAAATAAAAAATGTAAAGATTCAGGTAAAAAAAAGTACCCTTTTCCATAATCAAGCCATATACAACAAAAAAAAAATATAGAAAATAAAAAATTGAGATATTAAGTATAGTCGCATCTGTAATGACTATAAAATATCACATGATATTCCCTGTCAGGTGAACGCCATAAAAAAATAAAATAAAAACCACAAAATGGTGAAATCATCCCATAAACATTGAGCCCCGACACAAGATAATCGGCAGAAAAATTTAAAAAATTATGGCTCTCAGAAAATGGCAACACAAAAGCAGGATTTATTTAAAAAAAAGCTTTAATTGTGTAAGATTGCAAAAGAAAGCTAAACTGCTAAATACGTAAAAAATGGCACAAAATGGTTAACTAACTGTTACATTGTATTTCAATGACTTTGGTCACAAGATGGCACGGGATAACACTGTGACATATGTTATGAGAGTCAATTTTAGCTCAGCTACATCTGTACTGTATTAAGTATACATAACATCAAAATAGTACATGATCTACCGCATCAGATGAACGCTGTAAAAAGAATAAAAGTAAAAAAGTGTAAAAACAGCAATTTTTTGTCATCTTGCCTTCCAAAAAGTGTAATAGCGAGCGATCAAAGAGTACTATGTACTGCAAAATGATGCCAATGAAAATATCAACCCATCCCACAAAAAATTAGCCCCCATACAAGACAACCGGACAAAAACTAAAAATAATATATCTCTTAGAAAATGGCAACACAAAAACAGGATTTTTTTTTAAAGTGGTAAGATGTGGGAAATTGTAAAAAACAAACAAAAAAAATGATATAAAAAAGGTATCTCAGTAATCGTACTGACCAGAATAAAGATAACATGTTATTTTTCCTGCATAGTGTACAACGAAACGACAAACTCAAAAAGCAGTGACAGAATTGAGGCCTTTTGTAAATCCTTCTTCCTAAATAGCTAAATAAAAAGTGATCAAAAGGTTTTATGTACCCCCAAATAGAACCATTGATGATGGCAACTCAAGCCTCAAAGAATAAGTTCTCACACAGCTCCATCAAGAGAAAATT
Organism: Bufotes viridis; assembly: GCA_033119425.1. NCBI lineage: Eukaryota > Metazoa > Chordata > Amphibia > Anura > Bufonidae > Bufotes > Bufotes viridis. Next base: position 69,207,689 of record CM065591.1, read on the forward strand.
TGAAAAATGTATGGTTCCCAGAAAATGGCTATACTGGTGCCTCAGAGGCTGTTCAATAGCAAGTTGTCACCCATAAACCAATCCATCAAAATCTGCGCTGCAAAAACCAAATGGCAGTCCATTCACCATACTTTCTGCAGAAGATCAATCTTTCCCTGATGTTTTTTTTGGAGAGAAGTGGCTTCTTTGCTGCCCTTCTTGACACCAGGCCATCTTCCAAAAGTCTTTGCCTCACTGTGCGTGCAGATGCGCTCACACCTGCCTGCTGCCATTCCTGAGCAAGCTCTGCACTGGTGGCACTCCGATCCCGCAGCTGAATCCTCTTTAGGAGACGATCCTGGAGCTTGCTGGACTTTCTTGGAGAATTGAACCTCTTTCCTTGAAGTTCTTGATGATCCTATAAATTGTTGATTGAGGTAGCCACAATATCCTTGCCTGTGAAGCCATTTTTATGCAACGCAATGTCGGCTGCACGCGTTTCTTTGCAGGTCACCATGGTTAACAATGGAAGAACAATGATTTCAAGCATCACCCTCCTTTTAACATGTCAAGTCTGCCATTTTAACCCAATCAGCCTGACATAATGATCTCCAGCCTTGTGCTCGTCAACATTCTCACCTGAGTTAACAAGACGATTACTGAAATGATCTCAGCAGGTCCTTTAATGACAGCAATGAAATGCAGTGGAAAGGTTTTTTTTGAATTAAGTTAATTTTCATGGCAAAGAAGGACTATGCAATTCATCTGATCACTCTTCATAACATTCTGGAGTGTATGCAAATTGCTATTATAAAAACTTAAGCAGCAACTTTTCCAATTTCCAATATTTATGTAATTCTCAAAACTTTTGGCCACGACTGTACATTTACATTTATGGCATTCCAGTACCCAGTAGAACCTGCCTAACATTTTAAAAAGCACTTGCGATAATTTCTTCAAAATATCTGTGGCGTCAAAACGCTCACTCCACTGCTCAATAAATACCAAAATGGGGTCACTTCTCAGGGGTTCCATTTATTATTTCACCACTGAGCCTCTATAGCTGTCAGCACAAGATGAGTAAATCAGAGGAAAGTAGGTTTCTACACAAACATAGAAGAGGATTCTTTACGGTACGAGTAGTGAGACTATGGAACTCTCTAGCACAAAACATTAAAATCCAGCTCACCTAGATAAGTTCCTTGCACGGAGAAATCCAAGGTAGATTTTGACAAATTTTCTTTCTTACAGGTACTCCAGCACAGGACAGGAAATGTTTGTAGTCAGTCTTTTTATTCAAACTTCATAAACACTCACAAAATGGACATCCCTTCACCACTTCACATAACAGGTTGACATGTTTCGAACCGAGACGGTTCTTACTCATAACCTGAGTTGTATATGTCTCAGAGCTGCTAGAATACCTTCTCCTCCCCTTTAGAACAGCTGGTACAATCAGTGGACTTTGCCACACACATAAGAAAAAGGGGGAGGGAGAGGCTAGATTCACTTAGAGACAAACACAAAACACCTCCATATTAAAAGCACACAGTACAAAATATAACAGTACAAACATGCTACAAAGGTATCAATTACATAAAAGTATGTTTTTGTGACGCTACGATCTCATAATGCAGACTGAAAAAACCGCATAGTGAGACTGAAAAAGCCCAATAAAAGAGAAAAATGAAGAACAGGAAAAAAAATCTTTCAGAGCCCTGCAAATCGATTTAAAATTCCATCTGTCTCAACATCTATATTGGAGGGAAATTGATGCTTCATATTAATCCAAAAAGGCATTATCAATAAAAGTGTATTATTTCTTTTTTCGTGTTCAGACCAGTGGGATGTCTAGTACCAAGTTTAAAGATCCAAAAGGCTTCATGAGTCTGAATTTTCCTTTTTATGTCTCCACCGCTTATTGATATTGACACCTTTTCAAATGCAAAGGTACGGAGACTGCTCACACTTCGATTATGTACCATGATAAAGCGATTGGTAGCACTCAACAATCCTATTGACAGGGATTGACGATATAGTTCAAGTGCTCGTGAAACCTGGCTTTAAACTGTCTGCTAGTGCTGCCGATGTACATTAAATCACAACTCGTACACAGACTGATATATATAACGCCAACTGTATTACAATTGATATTCAATTGAATCCGTAATTCATCTGTATGTAGCGAGTTGTGAAACATAGTGGTTTGCAGAGTATAGCTATATGTTTTACATGGGAAACTTCCTCACTTTGAGAAACCAGTGTAACTAAGCCAATTATGTTCGGTTTTTACTCTTACATTAGTAAATAGGGATGGAGACACAATATTTGCGATAGTTTTTGATTTTCTAGGTACCACATGGCAACCTTCTTTGAGGATGTCATGTAAAACCTTATCATCAAATAGTTATGGGCAGACATTTCTTTACAGTTTCTTGTATAAGCGAAAACTGATTGCTGTATATCAAGACTAACGTAGGTTTATTGACTTTAAATTTACCGCTACCGAGTTTTTTACTTTTAATGTTATCATGTTGTCTTGATCCATTTTTATTGCACTGTAACTCATCAGTAATAGGAGCTATGTTCAGGAGAGTTTCTCTGCTCTTGTTTTTAGCGATATCCCATCCTCTTTTTAGCATCCATTCTGAGTAGCCTCTTTTTTTAAACGTGCCCATATTTTATGACGTCTGGTGAAAGTTTCTTCTGTGCTGCAATTTCTTTTAGCTCTAGTAAGTTCCCCTACCGTTATGGCCTTAATTATATATTGGGGGTGATGACTCTTGGCTTTAAGAATGGTATTGCCCAAAGTCTCCTTGTGGTACGTTTCTGTAATGACAGTCACCTCTGGGATACCCTTTAATATGAGTTACAAGAAATAAATATTTCCCGGATCAGCCTGGTAGGTAAATCTCAGGTTATAGGCATTATTGTTGGTATATTCTGGTAAAGTCTGGTATGGCAGACACATCTCCCTTCCAAATTAGAAGAAAATCATCGTTGCATCTGCCATATCAGACTATTGCTTCCATAGAAGAGGATTCTTTACGGTAAAAGCAGTGAGACTATGGAACTCTCTGCCTGAGGAGGTGATGATTAGTGATGAGCGGCAGGGGCTATATGCGAATTTGCGATATTTTGTGAATATATGGGCAAATATTCGCAAATTCGCGGTAAATCAGCAATGTAATATTTGTATAATGCGCGCGCAATACAGGCACGCGTCACATTGGGTACATGTTTAAAGCTGCTAGAAGTTTGCTGAGACTGGAGATAATGGTTAGCACGGCAGAACATTACAATAGCTTTATATATGCAGGTAGAGTGCTCCAATATATATTCACGATTGCATAAATCGCCAATTAATGATGGGCATATTTTGCGCAATATTTGAAACTGGGTGACATCACAGCACTATGTATGTATGGACAGCCGAACCTATCACACTACCTAACACCCAGCACTCGAACCTATCAGCTGCACTATAAATAAATGTAACCTACACTGACTATCTCCCCCTAACTATCTGAATTATATGTTATATGTAAGTTAACTGTCTAATGTATATACAGCAAAGCACAGAGCACAGTAATCACACTGCTGGCCCCTGGCGAGGTTCCTTTTATAATAAGGGGTAGGCAAGTTTCCTATTGGTTGCTAGGGATGTTGCTAAGCTCAGACAAAGACATTGCAGCCTTCGCAATGGCCCCACAAGCAAGAGGGAGGTTACTGATGAAAAAAAATTAGATTTCGAAATTACGAATATATAGCACTATATTCTAAATATTCGCCAATTCTAGTGATGATGGTGAATTCACTAAAAGAGTTCAATAAGGGCCTGGATGTATTTCTGGAGTGTAATAATATTACAGGTTATATTTATTAGATTTCTGGAGAGGTCGTTGATCCAGGGAGTTATTCTGATTGCCTGATTGGAGTCGGGAATTTTTTCCTCTAAATGAGGAAAATTGGCTTTTACCTCATGAGGTTTTTTGCCTTCCTCTAGATCAACTTACAGGACGACAGGCTGAACTGGATGGACGGATGTTTTTTTCGGACTTACAAACTATTGGGGGTCATTTATCAAACTGGTGTAAAGTAGAAGTGGCTTAGTTGGCCATAGTAACCATTCAGATTCCACCTTTCATTTTCCAAAGGAGCTATCAAGAATAAAAGGTGGAATCTGATTGGTTGTCATGTGCAACTAAGCCAGTTCTACTATATACCAGTTTAATAATTGACCTCATATGTTACTATTAGAGATGAGCGAATTAAAAAAAAAAATAGAATTGCCAGCTTGCCAAATTTTTTTAAAAAATTTGGTTCGATCCAAAATTATTTGCAATGAAATGCGTTAAAAAACGTCCAAATAACTCAAGTATGAAATTAGCCTTAGAAGTCGATGTCAGCGTCAAGAAGAAGAGCACTCCTTTTACACCATCGTCAGCTTATTCCACATAGATGTCTACAGAACCTGTTCAATTAAACACTTATACAGATAGAGCCCCCCTGACAGAGTGGAGAGGGTGTCAGCAGTAAGTTTGTGTTGACGTCACTGATTATTTTGCCCTTCCTCTGATGTCAGAGCAATAACCGTCTCATTTTTCCTTCTTTCTGACAGATCAGAAGAAGGGTCAAATAAATGATGATGTCAGCCAGGCCAAAAGGCAAAATCGTGGCCCAGTCATGAAGTGGGGATGGTGGGAACAGCATGAGAAGTCCACAGAGTGGCCCTATGACATAGTGGTGAGGTGGAAGCAGCATGAGGAGACCACAGAGCGGCACAATGACAGAGTGTGGAGGTTGCGGCAGCATCAGGAGACCACAAAGCGGCACAATGACAGAGTGTGGAGGTTGCGACAGCATCAGGAGGCCACAGAGTGGCAAGGTGATATAGTGTGGAGGTGGCAGCAGCATGAGGAGACCACAGAGTGGCAAGGTAACATAGTGTGGAGGTACAACTGCAAAAAAAGGGGGTCAGTTAGCATTTCCCAATGTGCAGGTGCACGCTGCCATGGCTAGAAACACAAAGAAAAGAGGACAGTGCAACAGCACTCTGCAGTCACAAATAAAGTACAATAATGCCATGATCATAGAAAATGCTACGCTTATATTGCAAATGAGAGATTCTTGGCAAATACATTTTGTACAAAATTATTTGGGCCCATTTGCCAAACGTCAAGGCGATCTCTATCAAATGGGAACCTAACACTAAATATTACCTGTAATGTAACATAATGGCCACCATAAAATTCAGGGAGTGCAGGTTCCACATGCATGCTGGATCCACTCTGCTTTTTAACATTTTTGGTGCCGTAACGGCCTCCATTAAACCCAGGGATGCAGGTACCGACATGCATGCTGAGCCCACTCCACACTTCTCCTGGTGCCAAATGGCTTCCAATAAATACAATGAGAGCAAGCTACAGCTTTATACTTACTCTGATTAAAATCAGCCTATGGGGCAGACAGGCTAACTGGAGTCAGCCACACCTCTAGCTCTAGTACAACTGCAAAAAAGGGGGTCAGTCAGCACATCTCAATGTGCAGGTGCACGCTGCCATGGCTAGAAACACAAAGAAAAAAAATGACAATACAACAGCACTGCAGACACAAATAAAGTACAATAATGCCCTAATCATAGAAAACATTCTGATGCTAATGCTGCGCTAATTTTGCAAATTAGAGATTCTTGGCAAATACATTTTGTACAAAATTATTTGGGCCTGTTTGCCAAACGTCAAGGCGATCTCTAGCAAACGTTAAACAAATGGGTAAACAAAAACAAACTTATGTGTGTATATATGCTTACTTTATCTACAATATTGATATTCTTTAAAGATCAGAGAACATTCCCTTTCAGAATGTACAATAACATAATTGTGTTTGGCAACTTTGTTCCCTTCTTTAAAGTCTTTAGCATCTCAGAGAGTAACTACATCATTATTTGCTTTCAACTTTACTCCTTTGAAGTAGTGAAACCGACTAAAGCAATACAAAAAGTAGCATGACTCAGTATCAACATCTCAGAAAAAACCACTTAAGGGACATGCATCATATCTCATAAAAAAATTCTTTATTAGAAATATACTGACATACATTTAAAATTATACAAAAATGACAGTAAATCAGGTGATAACCAGCAAGATCAAAGGCTCGTGTATCCTGGAGGTCATACACTAAATAGGAGCAGCCCATACAAACCAAACATAACCATAAGTACCAGAAGGTAGATGGTCCAGAGTTTTTTTATTTAAAAATAGTCCTGACCAATAGGTCTGGTCTATATAAAGTACAAGGACCTAAAACCAAAAAAGTAATAAGGTATAAGTGGCAGCTAATAATAGGTGCACAGATTATATATACCAGTCATAGTCCCGACAAAAAGTCAGATACCTATAAAGTGCACACAAATGGAACCAAAAATACCTGAGTCTAGGCAGTGGCAAATCAAATCAATAAAGTGGGCCTCCCAGGAACACCGAACTCCCCCGACGTACGTTTCGCGCCTGCTTTCTCAAGGGGCTATTGAACTTCTATTGAAGGGGTCTATATATATACATTATGATTACCTCATCCTCTACATGTGTGTAACGGGCGGAACTCGCTCAGATTAAACCGCCATCAAACAGTGCATGATCTCGCGAGAATGTCGCGCACAATGACGTCATACGCATGCCCAGTCCGAATACCAGCACCAAACTTTAAAATATACACAAATACATATATATGTGTATATCCGATTGTGAGCATGGTAGGTGGCATGATGACAAACCGGAACAATAATAAATATATATATGTGTACCGCGCCAGCCACGGGGCCGCCCGAGATCCCGCGAGAGCGCCGCATCACATGACCAACGCTCACGCGAGATCCCGAGCGCAGCCCCCCGCAGGCACAAATACACAATGCAACATCCATTACATCAGTCTCAGGCCACATACCGTGCCCAACTACTACTTACAATACAAGGCAGTCGGTAAAGTCAATAAAACTGCGCTTGGACCCTATAGATCACCACAATCTCGCGAGATCTCGGCATAACTGATGACATAATAGGACTCATTCACAATTTATTCCAGCATATATAAATATCATAAAATGTGTAACCTATAAATGAATGGAACACAATATATCATTGTAAAGTTAATAAAAGTTAATATATACGTGTAAATCCATAGTGGTCCGTGCCCCTTTTTTTTAAACTACTATCCATACCTACAACGCAAAATACGGTGTATAGTCAACAATATCGTGTACAGCTAACATATATGTATGAACAAAAAGTGATAAATAAATACTGTGTCAGTATAAACTGCTAACACACAAATGCCAATTATTAAGAAAAATACATATGAATATATTTGATAGTGAATATAACCCAATGATTTATATATATATATTTAATAATACCATAATTATGCATAAAAAATAAATAATAAATAAATAAAAATAATAAATAAATATGGTTAAAAGTAGTGAAACAAACAAGTGAAAGTGCAATGGTGCCAACGTGAAACAAACCACCCAGTGCAAGTGAAAGGTGACTGTGAGGCAAGAAAATATATGCAATTATATACCCATACACAAAGGGCCAACCTGCAATCATGCAGGACTGACCACCAGATCAGACTCAGGACAGACCGGGTATAATTCACTAACAGAAGATCTCTGAACCAGGTATGTTGCCTAAATGGCCCACAGCAATTGTATAGCCACGGGCCAAATAAATAGATAAAAATTACATTGTCCATTCATATAGATATCAAATGTAGTCACACAGATAATGATCAACAGTTTCTAAAATAGAGTCCCACGTGTACAATCCGATGGATTCAGCATGTTCAGGTCCCAGTCTTCAGGACGTAAACATCAATATCCCGTATACCACAAGGAGGAGGAAACAATCACATATAATAAATCTGAAAAATATCAAAAAAATATATCAAAACACAATAATTAGAAGCCAAATACACAACACATAATTAAACAACGAGGGTAAAACAACGAGGGTAAAACCAAGTTAAAACCAACCTATTGTGTCAGCCGGAGACCAACTGTCACAGGGGGTCAGCGAGAGAAAGGAACCACTTTAGCCGTTAAAAGGAAGAGCCATGAATTCATCTACAAAGAGGGAATGCGGTTAGATCAAAGAAAGGGAGCGTAACTGATTCCTTCATTTAATCCACATGGAGTTGTTGTATTCAAAGTGAAGATCCACTTGACCTCCTTTTGTGCCAGTAGATTTTTCCAGTTACCTCCTCTAGGCGATATCATAACTCGATCTATCCCACGGAAGCGAAGCAAGGATCCATCCGAATTATGCTTCTCTTTAAAATGTCTCGGTAGGGTTTTGAGAGTGGTGACATCTTCTTCATCCTTAGCTGCATTAATAGCCAGCACATGCTCTCTCACCCGCCTACGGAATGGGCGAGATGTCATCCCAACATAGATGAGATCACATGGGCAATTTGCCCAATATATCACACCCATAGTGGAACAATTAATTGCATGTGTAATCTTAAATTGCTTATCACATGAAGAATCATGGAAATGAGTGGCTCTTTCCATGTTTGTACAAGCGACACAACTTCCACATTCACGGCTGCCCCAGGCTGGACCTCTGGAGCCAAAGATATACTTTGAGTCATTATGGACATAGAAGCTGCGAACCACATGGTCACGCTAGTTTTTTGCCCTCCGATAAGTAATCGAAGGACGAGATGGTAGAATCTCCTTCAACTGTGGATCACATGTCAATACCTCCCAATATTTACCCAGGGCACCCTGAATTTGCTGCCATTTGTTGTTATACCCTGTGATAAATCTCAAAGGCTGCTTCTCCTCCGTTCTTACCTTTCTATGCAAAAGCTCCCGTCTCGGTGTCATTCTTGCTCTGTCATATGCACGCTGAATGCATCGCTGTCCATAGCCTCTTGCTGAAAACCGCTCCATAAGATCGGCTGCCTGAAATTCAAAAGCCTGATCAGTGGAACAGATTCTGCGGGCCCTCAAAAACTGCCCCACTGGAATGTTTTTAATCAAGTTACCCGGGTGGGAAGAACTTGCATGTAGAAAAGCATTTACTGATGTGCCCTTTCGATAGAGGTCAGTCTCCAATTTCCCATCCAGGCCCACATAGAGGGTCAGATCCAAAAAATCCATGCCCATCCGGTCAACCTTAAAAGTGAGTTTGATATTGTTTGGGTTATTATTTAACTCATGAATGAAGGCTGACAAAGATTCCTACTCCCCTGCCAGATAATTAGGATGTCATCAATGTAGCGTCCCCAGTATTGGACGCTACTTGCTGCTGGCAGGGGGTCTGTCTGGAGGATCCTTCTCTCCCACAGCCCCAAGAACAAATTTGCATATGAGGGCGCACAAGACGCCCCCATTGCGGTGCCCCGGAGCTGTAGGTAGAAGGATCCCCCAAACAAGAAGAAATTATGGGTCAGGACATATTCAAGTAATGCCAAAATGAATTTGACATGCAGCCTACCCAGGTTGGAGCTATTCAGAAAGAAGGCAGCGGCTTCTAGACCGTCTAGATGGTTAATTGACGTATATAGCGATTCTACGTCGCACGTTGCCAAAAGCATATCCGGCTCCAAATGCATGTCCTCAATCTTCCTCAATACATCCGTGGTATCCTTTAAAGGCAATTGCTAATGTACTTTGATTGTCCATATTGCCTGCTTTGCTGGCTAGACTCATTTTTCCATCATGGCAATTGCTAATGTACTTTGATTGTCCATATTGCCTGCTTTGCTGGCTAGACTCATTTTTCCATCAATACAATATACAATTGCTGTGGGCCATTTAGGCAACATACCTGGTTCAGAGATCTTCTGTTAGTGAATTATACCCGGTCTGTCCTGAGTCTGATCTGGTGGTCAGTCCTGCATGATTGCAGGTTGGCCCTTTGTGTATGGGTATATAATTGCATATATTTTCTTGCCTCACAGTCACCTTTCACTTGCACTGGGTGGTTTGTTTCACGTTGGCACCATTGCACTTTCACTTGTTTGTTTCACTACTTTTAACCATATTTATTTATTATTATTATTTTTATTTATTTATTTTTTATGCATAATTATGGTATTATTAAATATATATATATAAATCATTGGGTTATATTCACTATCAAATATATTCATATGTATTTTTCTTAATAATTGGCATTTGTGTGTTAGCAGTTTATACTGACACAGTATTTATTTATCACTTTTTGTTCATACATATATGTTAGCTGTACACGATATTGTTGACTATACACCGTATTTTGCGTTGTAGGTATGGATAGTAGTTTAAAAAAAAGGGGCACGGACCACTATGGATTTACACGTATATATTAACTTTTATTAACTTTACAATGATATATTGTGTTCCATTCATTTATAGGTTACACATTTTATGATATTTATATATGCTGGAATAAATTGTGAATGAGTCCTATTATGTCATCAGTTATGCCGAGATCTCGCGAGATTGTGGTGATCTATAGGGTCCAAGCGCAGTTTTATTGACTTTACCGGCTGCCTTGTATTGTAAGTAGTAGTTGGGCACGGTATGTGGCCTGAGACTGATGTAATGGATGTTGCATTGTGTATTTGTGCCTGCGGGGGGCTGCGCTCGGGATCTCGCGTGAGCGTTGGTCATGTGATGCGGCGCCTCGCGGGATCTCGGGCGGCCCCGTGGCTGGCGCGGTACACATATATATATTTATTATTGTTCCGGTTTGTCATCATGCCACCTACCATGCTCACAATCGGATATACACATATATATGTATTTGTGTATATTTTAAAGTTTGGTGCTGGTATTCGACTGGGCATGCGTATGACGTCATTGTGCGCGACATTCTCGCGAGATCATGCACTGTTTGATGGCGGTTTAATCTGAGCGAGTTCCGCCTGCTACACACATGTAGAGGATGAGGTAATCATAATGTATATATATAGACCCCTTCAATAGAAGTTCAATAGCCCCTTGAGAAAGCAGGCGCGAAACGTACGTCGGGGAGTTCGGTGTTCCTGGGAGGCCCACTTTATTGATTTGATTTGCCACTGCCTAGACTCAGGTATTTTTGGTTCCATTTGTGTGCACTTTATAGGTATCTGACTTTTTGTCGGGACTATGACTGGTATATATAATCTGTGCACCTATTATTAGCTGCCACTTATACCTTATTACTTTTTTGGTTTTAGGTCCTTGTACTTTATATAGACCAGACCTATTGGTCAGGACTATTTTTAAATAAAAAAACTCTGGACCATCTACCTTCTGGTACTTATGGTTATGTTTGGTTTGTATGGGCTGCTCCTATTTAGTGTATGACCTCCAGGATACACGAGCCTTTGATCTTGCTGGTTATCACCTGATTTACTGTCATTTTTGTATAATTTTAAATGTATGTCAGTATATTTCTAATAAAGAATTTCCTTTGAAGTAGACAAGCCTGACACTTGCTATTTTCCATTCCGTGATCAACACTATTTAAAGGGTGCAATTGATAATGGCAGAAATAATGAAAGTGTCATTAAAGTAACAAACTAGCAGAGAATCTCCAAATATCGCCACCACCAGCAGATCTGCCTATTTTTTTCTATAATCTGAAGCCATGCCCCCTGAGCGAGATCAGCAGCTAGTGGAGAAGGACAAGCACTTCTCTGAAGTTCCCTGCCATAAAACCCTCCTGAGCCCCTGCGAAAATGGGTGGGGCTAATGAAAAGTGTGCAGAGCCTAGATTTTATCAACTATATATATAGATAAATGCATAGTATATAAATATATATACATGTGTGTTATATATTTTCAGTATATACATAATTATATATGTGTATATATTCCACATATATGTGTTTACATATATATATATATATATATATATATATATATACATATTATACTATATAAAAAAATGAAAAAAGTATGTATATTTTTTCAGAATTTTATGTATGTATATATATATATATATATATATATATATATATTTCTCAGGATAGGCATCCCCGCCAATCAGCTGGATGAAGAGGAGGCAGTGCTCCATGCGAGCGCTGCTTCCTCTTCATTACACTGCTTGTCATCTGCTTGTGCAGTGTAATAAAAGTACTTACTTCATTCAGGTGAATGGAGCTAGTGCTTGTAATTATACTACATCTCTGCTCCAGAGGAGACTACGCATTGTGTAATGACCAGGAAGCGGTTCCTCCTCTTCAAACAGCTGATCAGCGGGGGTGCCACGTGTCGGACCCTGCTGATCAGATATTGATCTTGATGATAGGTCAGGAATATATATGGAAGGATAACCCTTTAACCCCTTCAGGACCAGTCCATTTTCCAATTTTTACTTTTGGCCTTCCCGGAGCCATAACTTTTATAATTTTCCATTCAAATAGCTGTATGAGGGCTTCTTTTTATTTGCAGAACAAATAGTATTTTCTATTGGCACCATGTACTTTTGAATTTGATGTGGTGTAAAGCTGTAAAATCCAGATGCAGATGGGGTGTAATGTAAAAAATAAATAAATAAATCTGCCACAGTGTAATTACAGTGATACCACATTTGCAATTTTTTTTCTTTTAATACTGGAAAAGATAATTAAAAAAATATATATATTCATTTCTTTGCATTGGAATGTATGAAAAAAATCGAATATTTCCTATGAAGCCTATTACAGGCAAGGCTCCATAGGAAATACTACAGAGCAGCCTGGGGTTCATTCATAGAAACCCAGGCTACTACAGGGGCACTCCGGCTCCTCCGATCGCTAACCCGATGACCACGGGGAGTCGGAGCACAAACCAAAAGTAAAACTTTTGGTTTGTGCGCACTCAGATGCCGTGGTCAGGATTGACCACGGCATCTGAGGGGTTAAATGTCCGCGATCGGCATTGCTGCCGGTCGCGGACATTAGCTGCGGGTGTCTGCTACAAGAACCATGTAAGAGGTTAAGGACTCAGGTTAACATAAGTGTTTTCTGGGATTTATATATTGATGGCCTATCCTCAGGATAGGTCAGTGATGGGCAACGTGCGGCTCTCCAGCTGTTCCTAAACTACAACTCCCACCAGGCCCTGCAGTAGGCTGATAGCTATAGACAGGCTTTGCATGCTGGGAGTTGTAGTTCTGCAACAGCTGGAGAGCCGCACGTTGCCCATCACTGGGATAGGTCATCAATATGAGATTGGTGGGGGTCCGACTGCTGGCACCCTCGCCAATAAGCTGTTTGAGGAGACAACGATGTTCCAGTAAGCGCCGCAGCCTCTTTGCACCTTACCAAGATCAGCGCTATCCATTTTATAGCACTGTGCTTGGTATTGCAGCTCAGCCCCAATCACTTGGATGGAACTGAGCTGCACCTCGGCCATGTAACGACGAATGTGATGTCATATGGCCTAGGAAGAGACTGTGGTGCTCACAAAGCACCAAAGTCTCTTCATATAGAAAAAATAACTAAACTAAAATGGAGGGAGGGGCCCGAGTTGGGTAGACAGGCACTGTCAGCCCCTGATAGCAATTGTGGAGTATCTATTCTTAATCTTACGTATGACTGTATAGTACACCAGTTCTTTATTATACAGTACCTTCTAGAAGTTATGGATGAATTACTAGCACTTTGCAATGAAGGTCCAGTTGAGTGTTACACACTCCCAACTACTAACACCCAGCTACACTTTCACTGCATTATTTCTAGTATGTATGCAGTTTGCATAGTGAAATCTGGTAACAAATACTTTTCATACAAAAATTAGATGTTCAAATAGAATATATCTGCTGTCTCAGATTTTTGGAGGATAGAATTAAAACTCAATTAATTTAGCTGTTGCTTATACAATATGAATATAATGACGGGGGTTTGTAGTTGTTTTAAGGGTTAACGTTTTTTGGCTGTAGCAGTCAATATCTTATCACAATCTCTGTCTATATATATTATCCAAAAATGAAATGTGCATTCTAAAATAGTAAACTTCTGTACATAAATATTTCATAGTATCCCAGGAGGAATAGTAAGAGAATCTGTCATCATACTGACTTCTTGAGCTTGGAAAATTCTCACGGTTGAGATCCTTGATGTACAATGTACGTTATGATGAATCCAGTAAGCTGCTTGTTTCCAATCTATATTACAGTGTTTGAAATAAAATGAAATAATTGATGGACATAACAAAAACCTTTTCTCATAGAAAAGGTTTATAATTTTTTGTATGTTTGCTGCATTTTATGTAGACGTTTAAATGTCAAAGCTTTTCCAAAAATGAACTTTTTTTTTTAACGAACGTTCAGTAATAATATTTAACCCCTTAATAAACATCAATACATGTTTTTACGGTGGTCCATAAATGAGCGTTATTGTAGGCCACTGCCTTTTTGGGTCTGCATGGGTCTCCTGTGTAGCAAAAAGAGGGGGCTTAGTTCTCACATGAGAGCTGGGGTCCTACCTTTACAGCCTTAATTGGCAGAAGTGCCGATCCAAGCCGTATAACCCCTTAAAGGCCACAGTCAATAGTGACTGCGGCATCGAAGTGGTTCCATCGGCACCTCACAAATGAGATCACTGGGTTGCCTATGTCTACGTACAGCAGGTTGGAACTTAGTGAAGGCCCCAAGCATGCTTCAATGTATCCTACATGTCATCCAACAAAAAACAAGTTCATACACAGCTCCATACAAAGAAAAATAAAACAGCTTTGGGTCTTGGGATGCCAAGATGCAAAAAATAAACAAACATTTTTTAAACAGATTTTTTTGTGCAGATGTAGAAAAACTTTTAAAAAAACTACTTGTATGTGGTATGACTGTAATCATACTAACCCAGAGAATAAAGTTACCATGTTATTTATGCCTAAATCCCATCCCGGCAGAAAGAGTTATTAAAAGTTAATCAGTAAGTTACATGTATCCCAAAATGGTGCCATTAAAAACTACAACTTGGTCCACAAAAAACAAGCCTTCATACGGCTGCATTGATGGAAAAGTAAAAAAGTTATAGCTCTTAATAGGGATTTTCAGCGGACCAGTGCCTCATATTCTATGAATTTATGTGATCTGGCAAATAAAACCAAACTTTATCCGTCATGAAGTACAGCAATTGGTCCAAATATCTGTTAGCAATCATAGTCAGCAACCAAGTACAATAATTTACATGTTTAGCTTTGCCAGACTCTTCTAGTTCCTGCACACACGTTATTCAGTATGGTTTCAGGTACAGAGATTTCAACACTTGCTGACCTGTCGTTCATGATTCACCAACTTGCTGAGACAGTCTTTGAGTGGATTTAGTGAGTTACCCTGTATAAATCAATGGAAACATCTGGAGAGCATGCTAAATGAAGATGGATTTACTATTAGGCAGTGTCACAAATCAGCAAGTGCGAACCCATTGTGCCACGTGTCCTACCGCCTCTAAGGGCATTGTCTAAGTGAACCCCTCAATCTTCACAGTACCCCTGATGGTGAGGATAGACTTTCCCAAGGGGAACACAAGGTCGTTACCTCCTGAGGAGGATTGGCACATGAGGCAGCTGGTCCAGGCGGACCAAGAGGTTCCTGAGCAAGGTACCAGAGGTACAGGCATTGTCAGCAGGCTGAGTCGTAACCAGGAGCAACAGTACAAGACCGAAGACCGAGGCAGAGGTGAAGTCAAACAGGCAATCAGTCATGGCATGTGGCACAGATACAGGTCAGCCAATCCGCGTCAGCAACAGGAGAGTCAAGGCAAGCAGGCAGGGATCAAACAAGTAGCAGAGTCCAGGAATACAAGTACGAGTCAGGAACACAAGCAGATACCAGGAACCTTAGCAGGACACAAGGACCTTGACACTGACGCATCTAGGTAGAGGACTGAGCCAATTATATATGTGCAGGAGGGCTAGGATTGGTTAGCGAGGTCACATGATCCAACCCATAAAGCACAGGAAGTGACGCGCGCCGGCCCTTAAGGAAATGCTGCAGGAAATAAGCATGCTGTGGCCAGGACTGAAAGGAAACACTGGCAGGAGATCACCTCTGAATATGGCGCCCGGGCCAGCGGCGGTAAGCAGGGAAACAGCGGTGCATAGCAGCTGCTGTTACAGGCAGTTATATTTGGAGATATTGGAGGCTGGCTCCTTTTTCATGGGCCACCCTTTAGATGAATATTGGTCAAACCTGCTGATTTGGTGGGACCAGCTAGTGACTACAGTGCATCCCACAGCTGCTGGAGGGTGCATGGGGGAAGATTCATAGACAACGATCAAAGAGATGCTCAATTGGATTCAAGTCTGGGGAATAAGAGGGCCATGGTAGTACTTGAAAGTCTTAATGATGCTCCTCTAACCAATGTCGGGCATTTCTAGCTTTGTCGCTTGTTGCTTTGTTTTGCTGTAAGATCCCATATGCCCCAGGGAAGACAATCTGCATGTACTGTATGAGTGTACATGATCTGCAAAGATGGATTCATAACCAAATTATTGGATTGAGAGTGCCTTCCACATTGATGAGTAGTCCCAGAGAATGGCACCAAAACATCCTCCAAGCCATAACGCTGCCACCACCAGCTTGTGTTCTACCAGCAAAGGTTGCAGGGTGTTGATTCTCTTATTACTTGACACGCCAATGTCCATCCATTTGATAAAAAAGAAAACCTGTCTCATTGGAGAAGGCAAACCTTTGTCAATCAGTGGAGGTCCAATTCCGATACTGCCTTGAAAATGAAAGCCTTTTCTGCCAATGCATCTTCATTAGCAGAGGTGCAGTGACCATCCATCTGCTTCTGAACCCCTTTTGCAGTAGGGTTAGCTAAACTGTTGTTTTAGACATACGTCTGGTAGCCCTTTGGTTCATTTTGGGGTTGAGCTGCTCATCTGTAGCATGTTGGTCCACCCTAACACACTTTTGTAGCCAACATTCACCTCTGACATGAATGGCACAAGGTGCACTGGAGTCTCAATGTAACCTAATTACATTGGTGTCTTTTTTACCAAAATACTCCCACCCTTGGCCCAAGGCGATAATCATCACTTTTTGCAACTCTGATATTTGCCCCTTTTACCCATAACAGCAATGAGGGACATTTGTGCATACAGCCTATCACCCAGTTTGTAAACCCAAAAAGCCAGCTCACGACACTTGTCTTCCTTTTATGATCTACATGCTGCCTATGTCAAAAGCAGAAAATGGTCATAAAAATGTGTATTTATACTACAAAATACCTATATTTTGCAATGATATATGATGCAGTTTACTTAAGAATATTTGACACTGCTTAATTGTTTGTTAATCAATTTTGTCATGCCATTGAATTAACTCAGAACACAAACATTGACCAGTAAAACTCCCAGAATAATATGTCTCCATGTAATACAGCATTGGAGTATTTTTACTGCATGAGCAATGTTGTAAAAATGTTATCAAGGATGGCTATAAGATCATACATCGTTTCAGAAGTTTAATAACCTGGACGTCTGGTTCTGGGTATTTAATACGAGAAATCAAATGTATGTCAAAATGAATTAAGTGGAACATTAGTCAAGCTTTATTCTCATGACTTTACTTGCAACTTTTTGGAAACAGCTGCTCATCTACGCTCAACCCAAACAAACCCTAATTTTGTTCTCATAAATTTCTTTGAGTACTTATGATTGCTGATAGGGAAGTAAGTATTTACCCTGTTATCATGGTTTATGTTCTTAAACTCTTTAGGCTAATAATAAAAGAATGTAAAAAAAAAAAACTGTAATAGACCACAGGCAGCAATAAGAGATGGGACTGTATCGTTAAATGAAATGCATTTAGTTTCCTCTTAATTAAAAAAAGATTTAATTATTGTACATATCATTGTCTACTTAATCTAGTATAAAATGTGCTGTTTAGAATTATCTACAATGTAATTTAAAACATACACCACAGGAACATAACAGAATTGGCCGGGACTGACAAATAAAAGGCAAACTTAGAAATTTCAAATGTATAAGGGTCTTGGAAACATCTTTGCAATCTTTTTAATACAATTATAATAGGTTCTTTGAGGAGTCAACAAAGTTCTGCCATTATCGTATTAGGAAATCATACTCCACTCATTACGTGATGGGGAACTGGGTAAAAGTAATCTTATGCTAATGTTATAAAATTGGTTATTAAATGCATCACATTATTCTGGGAATCATCATTATGTTTATTATAACACTATGATCCATCTTGTTCCTGTTGCTGGCTTATGTATGACCTCTTGTATCTTTAGTTATAGTTAAAAGCCAACTAAACCAAGTAGAGGTTTGCAGTTGTAGTCCACTTTAAATAAAGTTCTACAGCTTTTTACTATACTTTGCAGTTCAGTTCCTCACTATCTTCACGATATGTGTGTGCTCTCTATGAACAGGCTTACTCATCTTCAATAATATATATATATATATATATATATATATATATATATATACACATATACAGTATATACAGTTTATACATCCGTATTCTTACATTTGTGGAATTGTCTGTTACAGAGATAAGCAAATTCGAATTTGTCTCATCAAGTAGGATTCTACACCTGTGACATGGTTTCCCAAAGCTGAGGATGCTCCCTTCCCCCTGCCACTTGATTGACAGAGCCGGAAATCCTGGACGACCCCGAAAATCTTATGCCCTCACTGATGCTTCAAGTAGTGGCATAAGCGCAGAACATAAGAGATGGTTCATGCGCTGATAGTGGAGATGTCCAGCCCTGTCAATGAAGGGCTGGGGGGTGGTAAGCATCCTAAGATTAGGGTACACCCCGTCACAGGAGCAGAACCCTGTTTGCTGAGATGAATTGATTATTAAAGTGCCTGGGTGAAAATATGGGTGTGTCCGGGTTCAGCTCTGAACCTGGACAACCCCTTTAGGAATCCATTCACTCATCTGTAGACTATTGTCATGCCATATGTCTTGATTAAGTACCCTGTTTTATTACAGTTATTGCAGTGTGTTTGCTTGCTGAAGTTTGCCCAGGCTATCTCCTTTCAGCCAGGCTCTGATGTGATCAGCTTCTCCCTTATCACCTACTGTTTGTGCATAATTGGAAGGATTTAGCCTGGAAATATACCTCATCTGGATTCTTCATACATGTCAGGTGCATTGAAGCTGTCTGATAGATAATCAAGGAGTAAGTAGGACTGGTCAGTACAGACATCCATTGCCTTATTGCTCATGAATCTCAAAACTTGATGCCTAATTATTGAATCAGAACCAGCGGCGTGCAAGGGGGAGGCGGGGGGGGGGGGTCTGTCCCAGGAGCCCGCTCTCAGGGTGGTGCCATAAGCAATGAGCGCTTCCATCAATACGCTCAATGACCACTTAGCTCCCCACACAGTGGGATTAACTACTATAAAGGGGCACAGAGGGCGTTACTACTAAAAAGGGGGTACTGAGGGCATTCCTGCTATGAAGAGAGCACAAAGGGCTTTACTACTGTGGATTGGGCACAATATGCATTATTGAAGGGGGCACAGAGAGCATTACTATTGTGAAGGGGCACAGTGGACATTATTACTATGAAGGGGAAAGAATGGGTATTATTAATATTGTGAATGGGGCACAGTGGACATTACTACTATGTAGGGGCAGAATGGGCATTACTACTGTAAAGGAGGCACAGAGAGGGCATTAATGCTGTGACGGGGCACAGAGGGTATTACTCCTGTGAAGGGCATAACTGTTATGGGGCACAGAGTGGGTATTACTACTATGAAGGGGGCACAATGGGCATTACTACTGTGAAGGGGCACAGAGTGCATTACTACTTTGAAGGGGACACAGAGAGGGCTTAACTAATGTGAGGGGGTGCAAAGAGGGCATTACCACTGTTAAGGGGGCACAGATTGGACATTACTACTGTGAAAGGGGCATAGAGAGGGCATAACTACTGTGAAGGGGGCACACTGAAGGGATAAGTACTTTAAAGGCACACAATGTAGGCATAACTACTGTAAAGGTTGTACAATGAGGGCACAAATACTGTGAGGGGGCATAGTGTGGGCATAACTACATTGAGGGGGCACAATGTGGATATTATTAGGGGGCACATATCTGGATATAACTAGTGTGAAGGTTGTACAATGAGGGCGATGCTACTGTGAGGTGGCACAATTTTGGGGGTATTCGAGGGTGCCAGAAAAGAACCCGCCCCAGGTGCCAAACATGTTAGGCACACCACTGGTCAGAACATCTGTTATATTTAACCACCCTAACCCTTTCAAAGAGAAATTATCTTAAGAATCTACCCTGCTCGTTTAATTGCATCACAATCTTTGTTATCATCATTGAACACAGATTATAAAATCGTTAAGGTTTTCTTTGTTATTTGTGAATCAGCCCATAAGAAATGGAACCTGCTGGCAAATGGCTGGCTCCAAAGTCAGCCCCAAATATGGATGGCGTCAATTACAGTATCACAACCTGGTCTTCCTGGATCATCTTATTACTCTGAAAGAGAATTTGTTGACTCTGGAAACCCCCTTAAAGGGTTTTTCTGACACTTTTTAACTGATAATCTATCTTCTGGATAGGTCATCAGTATCTGATCGATTGGGGTCCAACACCCAGGACTCCTGCTGTTTAAGAAGACACCAGTACTTCTGTGAGCACTGTGGCCTTATTGCAAATTACCCTAGGCCAGAGACATTAAGTTCAATAGTCATATGGCCCAAGTGAATGGGGCTCAGCTGTGATGCCAAGCACAGCACGGCACTTTGATTAGTAAGTGCAGCGGCCTATTGCTAGCCTCTGGGGGATCTCTTGCCCCTTAAGAGGTAAGAATGATTATATGTCCCTCTGCTAAAGCAAGTAGTCATGACGCCAGTTGCAGTTAAACAGTGGGGACATGGAGTCCCCTTTGTAGATAGTATTGGTGAAACCCAGGGTAGTAATTCCAGAGTGGTGTAGAGTGGCCTACACTTTCTCTGTAAATGTTATAGACCCGTGTCATGGTGCTCCTACCTGAATATCCTTGGATCCCAGATGAGGTGTAGTCCAAAGCAAGTGCAAAAAAGGGTTGTTGAACTTGGGTGTTTAATAAGTAGAATAAATGGAGTCCAGACTTTGTAGTAACGTTTAACACAGCTTTACTTGGCATAAATGGTAATCCAAACAGTTTCCAAACTTTATCTTGGTCATCAGCAGGTATTGGCATTAATCTGGCAGGCAAACACTTCTGCAGTAATCTCAGCTCTGCTATGTGGTAGCTCTCTCAGCTCTGCTATGCTTGGCTGGAACCTTTTCCTGTTCTGCTGAAACTTAGCTGGTTGTAGTCTGTCTCTTACTTTAATCCTAGGAATCTTTCCTGGCATCAGGCTCTCTTAACTTGGGAGGCAATGCAAGCCCAGGAGGGGACAAGCCTCCATAAAGGACATTTTCAGACAGGGCCTGCAGGCCCAGCAAAGCAGACAGTGCTCTGCTGGCCGACACACAACCTCTCCTCAAGATGGAGTAGGTTAGACTGCCTTGACTAACTCAACTCCTCCCTCTAAAGAGGGCTGGAAAGGAACTAGAAGGTTCCTCTCCAGAGAAACTATCTCTGCACAGATTTGCTGTCACCCACTGGTAGACCAGGCACATTACATGTAAAACAGTAGTTTATAAGGAAATGCATACAGACATTGCAGGATATGGCAATAAGTATATCTGAGATGATACAGGATCATACATTACAGATAGTGGGGGTACATAAGAGGTTGTAATACATAAGCTAAAAGAAGGCCGTGGTGCATCAGGTGCCAACCTTGCCAGAAACCAGACACACATAAGTGCCAGGACACCAGGAGTAGAAACCACTTGAAGAGAGCACCTTTCCGGTGCAGGCTTCTAAGATAATGTTAATGAAGATATAAAGAGATAAAAGTGCCTCAAAAACAGCTTGTTTCAGGGAATGCAGGTCTCCTTATCCAGTAGTGCAGTCTCTTTAATTTCCAAATAAAAATATTGGAGCTTTTATTTTGCATATTCCTATTAAAACACACATTTTATTTAATATTGATTCAAAACAAAAATGAATATTAACCACCTCCCGACCGCCTAACGCAGGGATGCGTCCTGCAGGCGACCGGGATGTTCCTCCTTGATGCGCAGGCGTGTCATCTCGCGAGACGCAAGATTTGCAGTGAACGCGCACACGCGGACACGCGCGTTCACTGCAGGAAGAGGGGAAGAAGTTTCTGTACAGCCTGCCAGCGCTGATCGTTTGCTGGCAGGCTGTACATTTAAAAAGAAAAGTGATCTAAATGTTAAAAAAAAATTATTTACATTAAAATGTAATATTAAACTTTGTGACTTGATGCCTGCTCCTCTAGTGGTCCCTTTTGCTTGGGACCACCAGAGGAGCAGGCTGCTATGTAAGTTGCACCAAACACCACACTACCCCCCGTCACTGATTAACCCCTGATCACCCAATATTAACCCCTGATTACCCCCCTGTCACCCCCCTGCCATTGATCATCCCCTTGTAAGGCTCCATTCAGACGTCCGTATGTGTTTTGCGGATCCGCGGATCTGCTAAACACAGACATCGACAATGTGCTTTCCACATTTTGCGGATCCGCACATTGCCAGAACAATATAGAAAATGCCTTTTCTTGTCCGCAATTGCAGACAAGAATAGGACATGTTCTATATTTTTGCGGATCCGGAAGTGCGGATCCGCAATTCCGGATCCGAGCGGGACAAATTCTGTCCCCATAGAATTGAATGGATCCACAATTCCGTTCTGCAAAATTTTGCTGAACAGAATTGTGGACGTGTGAATGAGGCCTAAGGGTCCCTTAGCGATCGCAGCTTTACAAGCACTCCTATGTCCTTTCCCCTCTTTTTTTTTTTGCACATTTTTTGGCAGGGATTTTTTCATCCACATTGATCAATGTGAATGAAGAAATTTGTGCCGTTCATTTTTTCTTTCAGCCCAGAGGCTGAACGGAAAAAAAAATCTCATTACCCGTATGCTCAATATAAGGAGAATAGCAGAAACTCCTAATGCTGGCCAGACATGTAATGATTGAGGTGACCCTCAAATGCCAGGGCAGTACAAACATCCCACAAGTGACCCCATTTTTGAAAGTAGACACCCGAAGGTATTCACTGAGGGGCATAGGGAGTTCATGGAAGTTTTTATTTTTTGTTACAAGTTAGCGGAAAATGAAATTTTTTGAAAAAACTAATTTCAATTTCCGCTAACTTGTGACAGAAAATGAAACCTTCCATGATCTCACTATGCCCATCAGCGAATACCTTAGGGTGTCTACTTTCTGAAATGGGATCATTTGTGGGGTGTTTCTCCTGTGTGGGCATTGTAGTACCTCAGGAAACATGAAAGGTGCTCAGAAAGTCAAAGTGCGGAAATTCACATTTTTGCACCATAGTTTGTAAACACTATTACTTTTACCCAAACTAATAAATATACACTTATTGCATTTTTTTTTTTATCAAAGACATGTAGAACAATACATTTAGAGAAAAATATATATATAGAAATATAGTGTTATTTGAAAAATTTTACAACAGAAAGCGAAAAATGTGTTTTTTTTGGAAAAAAATTTGTTAATTTTTTATTAATTTAAAAAAAAGTTTAAATGTCAGCAACAATGAAATACCACCAAATGAAATCTCTATTAGTGAGAAGAAAAGGAGGTACAATTCATTTGGGTGGTAAGTTGTATGACCGAGCAATAAACGGTGAAAGTAGTGTAGTGCAGAATTGTAAAAAGTGGTCTGGTCATTAAGGGGGTTTAAGCTAGGGGGGCTGAAGTGGCTAATAGCATGAAGATCCAATATAAAAGAAAAATTCCATATGCAAATGCAGAAAATTATAAGTAAGTTGGAATGGCCATTTACAATAAACCCCACAATAATGCACACTGTCACATTAAATAACCTTAAACTAACTATCCTGGAGGTGCTGCATATCAATTTTACCACTATAGTTTCTATCTATCCACAACTAGCATTCTGAAAACCTCTTAATAAATTTGAAATGAATGTGAAAGAACCATATCGAACCTCCAAGTGGGGAGAAAAAGCTAATCCTAACTGTAACTACTAATACTTTACCCTATACTTTGCAATCACAGCTACCTAAAAGAGTGTTTTGTGTATCTAGCTTTGTCAGGAGGATGGGCTGCTGTAAACTTAAAATGCATCTGTCAGCAGATTGGTACCTATGAAATTGGCTGACCTGTTACATGTGCGCTTGGCAGCTGAAGGCATCTGTGTTTGTCCCATGTTCATACGTCCACTTGTCAATCAAGGTGGACAGGGCACGGCAGTTGCAGAGAGAGCAGAGCCTCTATGTGTAACGGTAATGCCCCCATTGCTTCTAGAGGCTCATTTGCAGTTATTAAAACATAATTTTTCTTTGCAATGTACATGAACATGGGACCAACACAGATGCCTTCTGCTGCCAAGAGCACATATAACAGGTCAGCCAGTTTCATACGTACAAATCTGCTGACAAATGCCCTTTGTCGGATTAGGTCCGGATGCGTTCAAGGTGCGTTGAGTGAAACTCGCACCATTTAACGAGCACGTTCAGTCAGTTTTGTCTGCAATTGCGTTATGATGCGTTTTTAAAGCGTGTGATAAAAAACTGAAGGTTTACAAACAACATATCCTAGCAACCATCAGTGAAAAATGCATTGCATCCACACTTGCTTCCGGGTGCAGTACGTTTTTCACTGAAGCCCCGTTCACTTTTATGGGGCCAGAACTGATGCGGGAAAAAAAACGCTCATGTACACAGACCCATTGGAATGAATGGGTCAGGATTCAGTGCTGGTGTTATGCGTTCACGTCACGCATTGCACCCGTGCGGAAAACTCGCTTGTGTGAAAGGGGCCTAATACTGCTTTTAAATCTACTATAGAAACTAAGAACACTTGGGGCGACATCACATGACAACGTATACTAATAGGTTATCATTATTTGGTGCATGAACAATCATATTGTACATGTAATAGTATTTCTGCCCTCACGCTGATGTTCTAGTGAGGGCAGAGAGCCGGGAAACGTTTCCCCAACTCATCCGCTTTCACCATACAGGAATTTATTGGCCGAGTCTCTTTAATTTGACAAATGGGATCTGCCTTCCCCATCCCCAAAATGCTTGGTATTTCGAGACACTTGATAACTAAAAACACACTCTTCATCAACCTTGAAGGAGTCTGTGCCTGAACGGTGTTCTCTTCTAGTGAATTTCACTCTTGGTCTCCTGGCCTACCAGTAATCATTAGAAAAATATGACTGACCCTAGACAACCCCTTACTCTACCTTGCCCAAATTAAATAGTATAAAACATGCTATAAAATGTATTCAGATACTGGTTTTACTAAATATTAATTTTACAGTTCATCCAGATACTGGAAGCTTTACCCATAGCGCCCATCACTGATTTATTTCCTAACCTGTACTTGTTTCTTGAAGAACAAACACTTGTTTTTTCCTTTGATAAGCAGTGATTCAATTATTGTACCTATTTCACTGAGAGCTGTTCTCCCAAGGCTACTAATAAAGTCATGTTATAAATCTATTGCATTGCTGTTTGGAAGGAAGTATTGTCTGAATAGACAGTTCATACACACCCCATTGTCTGGCTGCTCAAAGCTCTGTAGGCGAAAGTGCATGTTTGGAAACTTCAATTATACACAGTGCAGCCTTACCAATAAAGGAAAGGGTCTAAATGGGAATCAAGAAACGTATATAGTAAGGGACATTTATAAAAACTGGTCCATACCATACAAAAGATATATACAATTGGGATATTGTTATATATTGCTATCAAAAATGGATGTCCTTTATTCTTTTGCACAACATTTTCTATTACAAAATAGCATTCGTGCTTCGAACTCTAAGATGCATTTCATTTATTCTGGGTAACTTACTAAATGTAATATGAGTGGAGTATAATATGTGGAAGTCAAATCCATTCTAGCTAATAAGAGCCAATGACATCATAGAGTCTATACCAAGGATCACTGTTGAAATCAAATATGGTACAGTTTGACATTACGATTTCCTGTTACAGATTTTCGTGTGGATTTCTGTGCATTTCCACACAAAATCCTAACCAAAAACCATTACTGCGTTTTTCTGCAGATCTCACCCAACATATTGCAAAAGGTGAAATCTGAAAACTGCTTTGGATTTCAAATGCACATGTCAGAAGGAAAAAGCAAAGTGTACATGAGATTTGTCTCATCTCATTCACTTTGCTGGTACTGTACTACAATGAGGTTTTTCCGCATGAGAATCCGCACTGAAAAAACAAGTATAATCCACAACATGTGCAGGTAGCCTAAATGTGTGACATACAACTCATTTCAGTGGTATGTAACTCATTAAAAAGGTTGCCTAAGTTAATTGTACATTTTCCCCATGCCAAATAATGCTGTAAATAAAATGGTTATTGTCACTTATTTCTGTTGCACAATTATCAATTATCATGTGCTGTATACCTTAATTTCCCAGCTGTAGCCTGAACAGAAACAGTGGCAGGAGGACCAGGCTGGCAGTATAGATTAACCCTCTCAAGAATAGATTAACCACTTCTAGATACAGCCAGTTTTCACCTTCCTAAAATAGCTTATTTTTGCAGATCTAATGTGTCAAATTACGATGTATTAACTTAGGGTCATTTTATGCTCTGTACACCCAGTATGGTGATATCTGGAAGTGACAGAGTTAACCTTCTCTGCCACTGCCACTGCCCCCTACAAGAAGCTTGGGCAACTCAGTTAGAGTTAGTTGTGAGTCAGTAAAAGAAGACAAGGAAGCAACTCCATGTACTCTTATTCCTCACAGGACAAGAAAGAAAGAAAGAAAGAAAGAAAGAAAGAAAGAAAGAAAGAAAGAAAGAAAGAAAGAAAGAAAGAAAGAAAGAAAGAAAAGAAAGAAAGAAAGAAAGAAAGAAAGAAAGAAAGAAAGAAAGAAAGAAAGAAAGAGAAGAAAGAGAAAGAAAGAAAGAAAGAAAGAAAGAAAGAAAGAAAGAAAGAAAGAAAGAAAGAAAGAAAGAAAGAAAGAAAGAAAGAAAGAAAGAAAGAAAGAAAGAAAGAAAGAAAGACACTACCACTCCCATCCTCTGCTCCAGCTCCTCCTGAACTTACGTAAATTTTGCAAAATTTGCAATTTTCTAAATTTGAATTTTCTCTGTTCTTGACAGATAGTAAAACCTTATAAAATAGTTATTAATTAACATTTACCATATGAATAATTTATAGTTTTTATAATTTTTTTAAATGTCATTTTTTTAGCACATTAGAATTTTCAAGAAAATTTCCAAAACTGACTATTTTAATGGCAAATTCAGTTCTGAAGTGACTTTGAGGGGCTTACATAGTAGACACCACCCACAAATTATCCTGTTTTAGAAAATACACCACTTACATTATTGAAAACTGATTTTAGAAATTTTATTAACCCTTTAGGTTTTCTTCAGAAATAGCAGAAGCAAAATAGAGGTAACATTTAAAAATTATTATTATTAAATTTTCCATTTTAACCACTTCAGGACCGCCTAAAGCACGGATGCGTCCGGCTGGCGGTCCTGTTGATCTGGCTGGACGCATCTGTGCGTCATCTCGCGAGACGCGAGATTTGCTGTGAACGCACGCGCGCACGCGTTCACAGTGATGTGCGGCGCAGCAGTTATACTGCAGCCTGCCAGCGATGATCAATCGCTGGCAGGCTGTAGAAGAAAAATAAATCGCATCAAACTGGTATACCAGACGCTGTTTTGTTAACAGCGTCTGATATACCTGCTACCTGGTCCTCTGGTGGTCCCATTTGCTGGGATCGACCACCAGAGGACCAGGTAACTATGTAAAGTTGCACCACACTACACTACCCCCCCCGTCACTTATTAACCCCTTGTTAACCCCTTGATCACCCCATCTAGATTCCCTGACTACCCCCCTGTCATTGATCACACCCCTGTAAGGCTCCTTTCAGACGTATATATGTGTTTTGCGGATCCGTGGATCCACGGATCCGCGAATCCGCAAAACACGGACACTGGCAATGTGCTTTCCGCATTTTGAAGATCCGCACATTGCCTGAACTATATAGAAAATGCCTTTTCTTGTCCGCAAGTGTGGACAAGAATAGGACATGTTCTATATTTTTGTGGAACAGAAGTGCAGACCCGGAAGTGCGGATCCGCAATTCCGGATCCGAGTGGGACAAAGTCTGTCCCCATAGAAATGAATGGGTCCGCAATTCCGTTCCGCAAACAGAATTGCGGACGTGTGAATGGGGCATAAGGGTCCCTTATCACTGCCAGTTAGTTAGCTACTTGTTAGTTAGTTAGCACCCAGCCCTCCGCAACGCAGTCACTGATTTTGGCAGAGATTTTTTCATCCACGATGATCGATGCGAATGAAAAAATCTGTGCTACTCAGGAGAAGTAGGGCAATGTGTTTTGGGGTGTATTTTTACATATACCCATGCTGGGTGAGAGAAATATCTCTTTAAATTGACAACTTTGTATACATTTTTTTTAAAAGTTGTCGTTTACAGCGATATTTCTCACACAAAGTAAAAATACTCCCCAAAACTCATTGCCCTACTTCTCCTGAGTACAGCGATACCACATGTGTGACAGCCAAGATGCGCAAAGGGGCCCTAATTCCAATGAGTACCTTTAGGATTTCACAGGGCATTTTTACGCATTTGGGTTCTCACGCTTTAGGGCCCCTAAAATGCCAGGGCAGTATAAATACCCCACATGTGACCCCATTTTGGAAAGAAGACACCCCAAGGTATTCCGTGAGGGGCATGTCGAGTTCACAGAAAAAAAAATTTTTGTCACAAGTTAGCGGAAATTGATATATATATATTTTTTTTTTACAAAGTGTCATATTCCACTAACTTGTGACAAAAAATAAAATTTTACATGAACTCACCATACCCCTCACGGAATACCTTGGGGTGTCTTCTTTCTAAAATGGGGTCACTTGTGGGGTATTTATACTGGCCTGGCATTTGAGGGTCTCTAAAGCGTGAGTAGAAGTCTGGAATCTAAATGCGTAAAAATGCCCTGTGAAATCCCAAAGGTACTCATTGGAATTTGGGCCCCTTTGCGCACCCAGGCTGCAAAAAAGTGTCACACATGTGGTATCGCCGTACTCAGGAGAAGTAGGGCAATGTGTTTTGGAGTGTATTTTTACATATACCCATGCTGGCTGTGAGAAATATCTCTTTAAATGACAACTTTTAAAAAAATTTATACAAAGTTGTCAGTTTACAGAAATATTTCTCTCACCCAACATGGGTATATGTAAAAATACACCCCAAAACACATTGCCCTACTTCTCATGAGTACGGCGATACCACATGAGTGACACTTTTTTGCAGCCCGGGTGCGCAATGGGGCCCAAATTCCAATGAGTACCTTTAGGTTTTACAGGGATGCTCACAATTTAGCCCCGCCCAAAATGCCAGAACTGTAAACACACCCCACAAATGACCCCATTTCGGAAAGTAGACACCACAAGGTATTCACTGGGGGGCATAGTGAGTCCGTGGGAGATTTTTATTTTTTTTTGCCAGAATTTAGCAGAAATGGAAACTTTATATTTTTTTTCCTCAAAAAGTGTCATTTTCCGCTAACTTGTGAAAAAAAATGAAATCATACATGAACTCACCATGCCCCTCCGTGAATACTTTGGGGTGTCTTCTTTCTAAAATGGTGTCATTTGGGGGGTATTTATACTATCCTGGCATTCTAGCACCTGAAGAATCATGACAGGTGCTCAGAAAGTCAGAGCTGCTTCAAAATGCGCAAATTCACTTTTTTGCACCATAGTTTGTAAACGCTATAACTTTTACCCAAACCAATAAATATACACTTATTGGATTTTTTTCTATCAAAGACATGTAGAAAAATACATTTTGCGAAAAATTTATATAGAAATGTCGTTTTTAAAAAAAAAATTACAACAGAAAGTAAAAAATGCCATATTTTGCAAAAATTTAGGTAATTTTTGATTAATAGCAAAAAAAGTAAAAATGTCAGCAGCAATGAAATACCACCAAATGAATGCTCTATTAGTGAGAAGAAAAGGAGGTAAAATTTATTTGGGTGGTAAGTTGCATGACCGAGAAATAAACGGTGAAAGTAGTGTAGTGCAGAATTGTAAAAAGTGGCCTGGTCATTAAGGGTGTTTAACCCCTTCAGGACACATGACGTACTGGTACGGCATGTATCCCGAGTCCTTAAGGACACATGACGTACCGGTACGTCATGAGTAGTTCCGATCACTGCTGCTCAGCCGGCAGTGATCGGAACAAGGTACCTGCTGAAATCATTCAGCAGGTACCTTGTTACAATGCCCAGAGGGGTCCTGTGACCCCCCCCCCCGTATGGGTGATCGCTGCAGACCGCAGGTCAATTCAGACCTGCGGTTTGCAGCTCTTTTCGCTATCTCTGACCCCCGCGGTCTGTGACCGCGGGGATCAAAGAGTTAATGCCCCCAAAGTTATACATTTTCACCCCCCCTGCAACCCCCAATCATATTATGGCTGCGGGGGTGCAGAGGGGGTGGTTGCGGGAGGCGGGCGGTGTGGCAGGCGGGATCGCGATTGCTATCCCCCGCCCGCCTCCTCTGTAATATTCCTTGGTGTATAGTGGACCTATCAAAGTGTCAGCACAGTGCTAACACGCTGATAGAAACGTCTGGCATCTGTGCTTGATCAGATGCCAGCCATTTAACCACTTCTATACCGCAGTCCGTACACCACAAAAAGTGTAATAGCAAGCGACCAAAATGTCATATGCACCCCAAGATAGTGCCAATCAAACCGCCATCTCATCCCGCAAAAAATGAGCTCCTACATAAGACAGTCACCCAAAAAAGAAAAAAAAACTATGGCTTTCAGTATGTGGAGACACTAAAGAATAATTTAAAAAAAAAATGCTTTATTATGTAAAACTGAAACAAAAAACACCAAAAAGTAGTCATATTTGGTATTGTCGAGTCCGTAACAACCTGCTCTATAGAAATAGCACACAATCTAACCTGTCAGTTCAACGATGTAAATAACAAATCCATTTTTCCAGTAACAAAGCAAGGGTTAACAGCCAAATAGAACTTAATATTTATTGCCCTGATTCTCTTGTTTGCAGAAACACCCCATATGTGGTCGTAAACTGCTGTATGGCCAAACGGCAGGGCACAGAAGGAAGGGAACGCCATATGGTTTTTGGAAGGCAGATTTTGCTGGATTGATTTTTTGACACTATGTCCCATTTGAAGCCCCCCTGATGCACCCCTACAGTAGAAACTCCAAAAAAGTGACCCCATTTTGAAAACTACAGGATAAGGTGTCAGTTTTGTTGGTACTATTTTAGGGTATATATGATTTTTGGTTGCTCTATATTACACTTTTTTTGAGACAAGGTAACAAAAAATAGAAATTCTGAAATTTTATCTCCATTTGCCAATAACTCTTGTGGAACACCTAAAGGGTTAACAAAGTTTGTAAAACTGGTTTTGAATACCTTGAGGGGTGTAGTTTCTTAGATGGAGTCACTTTTATGGAGTTTCTACTCTAGGGGTGCATCAGGGGGCTTCAAATGGGATATGGTGTCAAAAAAACAGTCCATCAAAATCAGCCTTCCAAAAACCATATGGCGTTCCTTTCCTTCTACGCCCTGCCGTTTGGCCATACAGCAGTTTACAACCACATATTTGGTGTTTGTGCAAACTGAAGAATCAGTGGAATAAATATTAAGTTTTGTTTGGCTATTAACCCTTGCTTTGTTACTGGAAAAAATGGATTAAAATTGAAAATTTTCCAAAAAACATAAATTCTGAAATTTTATCTCCATTTGCCATTAACTCTTGTGGAAAAGCTAAAGAGTTAATGACAGTTGTAAAATCAGTTTTGAATACCTTGAGGGGTGTAGTTTCTAGAATGGGGTCATTTTTGGGTGGTTTTATTATGTAAGCCTCACAAAGTGACTTCAGACCTGAACTGGTCCCTAAAATGTGGGTTTATGAAAATTTCTGAAAAATTTCAAGATTTGCTTCTAAACGTCTATGCCTTGTAACGTCCCCAAAAAATGAAATGGCATTCCCAAAATGATCAATACATGAAGTAGACATATGGGGAATGTAAATCAATAACTTTTTTGGGCGGTATTACTATGTATTATAGAAGTAGAGAAATTGAAATTTGGAAAATTGCTAATTTTTCTACATTTTTGGTAAATTTGGTATTTTTTTATAAATAAAAATGAAATTTTTTGACTTCATTTTACCACTGTCATGAAGTACAATATGTGACAAAAAAACAATCTTAGAATGGCCTGGATAAGAAAAAGTGTTTTAAAGTTATCACCACATAAAGTGACACTGGTCAGATTTTGAAAAAATGGCCTGGTCCTTAAGGTGAAATAGGGCCGTGTCCTTAAGGGGTTAAGCTAGGGGGGCTGAGGTGGCTAATTTATTTTCCTGTAAGACAGCAAATGCTAACAGCTAAACAAATCTCGATGTTCATTGCCCTGATTTTGAAGTTTACAGAAACATCTCATATATGATAATAAACTGCAGTATGGGCACATGACAGGGCTCAGAAGGGAAGGATCGCCATAGGGTTTTTAAAGAACAAATTTTGCTAAAATTTTGGGTGACATTCCACATTTGAAGAGACCCTGAAGTACCTCTACAATAGAACCAAGCCCAAAGTGACTCCATTTTGGAAACTACATCCCACAAGACCTTTTCAATGTTTGTAGTGGGTACTTTGACTCAACAGACATTTTATAAAATTTAGGAGTTTTTGCCTGTGAAAATGAAAGATTACATTTTTTCAAATAAAATGCCGCTTTAGCCCCAAATTTTTCTTATTCACAAGGGGTAACAGGGAAAATCACTCAACAATGTGTTACTCATTTTCTCCAGTATATGGTAACTCCAAATACGTGGTCAATGGTCATAAACTTCTGTATGGGTGCATAGCAGGGCTTAGAAGGGAAGAAGCACCATATGGGTTTTGGAAGGTAGAATTTGTGTTCGGGTCGGCTATGAGCAGTTTACCTGCCTACCTACTTCCAACTTGATAGCAGTAGAGTTATGCCAAAACTGCTGTACGGAGGGTAGGTTAAAGGGGCCCACCCCAGTGAGGTGTTAAATAAAAGGGGGTTTGGGAGGGTGGGTCAAAATGTGCCGCTGACAACATGTGGAGGAGGCTGCGGACTTATAAGTGGTTTGCCCCGCCTCCCCTCACACAAATGTGGCAAATTATCATTTGCCTAAAACTTGTGTTCGGGTTGGCTATGAGTAGTGTACCTGCCTACCTACTTCCAACTTAATAGCAGTAGAGTTGCTGCTGAGGAAAAAAAAAAAAGCGCTGCCCTTAGCCTTAGCACAGGAGTGCAACCATTTCTGTAATGCTTTAACTGGACACCATTTGTTACCAGTGGGGAAATATCTGACGTTGGTCAACTGACCTGATCTGGCTGTCTTTGTAGAGGCTAAGGTAAGTATATAACAGGTCCCATCCCATGACAGCTGGTTCTTCCTTAGATAATTTTTGCATGTTGTGGCATAGGTGAATTCACCTGGTCTGAGAAACCCATAAAAGCAAGGTACATGGCTGTTTTGATTAATAAACTAGTATGTTTACCAAAGTGGTTCTTTTGTAGCTTGTCAGATAACAATCTGAACATTGCTCCCATTAATGGCTGACGCGTAGGGCGGGCAACGGTGGACCCCTTCTGGATACCCTTTAGTAACATTCTTATTAGATGCGCTGAGAACAAGGAGGGTTGATTTGGATGTAGAAAATAGTTATGGTGATGTATCCCAGCTAGGTACAATTTAATCATGCTAAATGACTACTTAAAGGGAACCTGTCACCACCAGGAAATTCACTGATAAACCAGGCATGCTGCCTTGTGGGGCTAACCCTGCTGAATATAATGATACCTTTCACTTGGTGATCTGCTGCTTTATTGTGGAAAAAAAGTACTTTTAATCCATATGCTAATGAGCTGATGTGAGTCCAGTGGTTGATATGAGTCCAGCGTTTTTTTCTATTCAGAGCTGTAGCCACTCCCCTATTCACTTCTTCAGATGTAAAAGGGGCATGGTTTATTACATCATTCATTCATTTTAATAATTGTTTATCAAACGTGTTTATCACCCCATGAACAAACTAGCCCTTATTATAATTACTAACTTCAATAGTATATTCCTCTCCCTTTTTTTTACCTTAGTTATATAATACCTTAGCATTCCCTGTTATTCATTTTCCTGCCAATTATTAAAATGAATGAATGATGTAATAAACCACGCCCCTTTTACATCTGAAGAAGTGAATAGGGGAGTGGCTACAGCTCTGAATAGAAAAAACACTGGACTCATATCAACTACTGGACTCAAATCAGCTCATTAGCATATGGACTTTTTCTCCACAATAAAGCAACAGATCACCAAGTGAAAGGTATCATTATATTCAGCAGAGTGAGCCCTACAAGGCAGCATGCCTGGTTTATCAGTGAATTTCCTGGTGACAGGTTCCCTTTAAGATGAGAGTGGCAAAATGATGCAAAAGCAAATAGGTAAGAAATGTTGCCCACCCCTGCCGGGGAGTGAATCCTTTTAAAATTGCTGAACAAGACCCAGGCCTTCTTATATGTCCTCAAGGTGTTACTGGACAGAGCTTTAGTCATGAGGGACCTGTCTGTAGCGAGGTGAACTGCTAGTCCATCACTAGCCAGTCGAGTCTGGGGGCAGGAGACGGTAAGCGGTCCGCTGTAGAAAAACCTGAAAAAAGAGTGACAAATTACGCCTGGAAAAGGCATCAGCAGCCACATTAAATTGCCCCCAAACATGTACACACTTGATATGAAATTTATACTGAAGGAACAGCTAAACATTTCTGACAAAATACATAATCTGCCTGGAGCCTGATCTACCTTTCGTGAGAATTTCTACTACTGCCCCATTGTCTGTCAGAAAAAGAACTGTCTGATTTTTCCATAGTGCTCCCCATACCCAAGCGGCCCCCACTAGAGAGTAAATCTCGAACAGTGGGGAACACTTAGAAAAACCCACCAAGTTCACAACCTCGGGTGGCCATTGGTCGCAAAACCCACTGAAGATGATAAGTCCGTTTGAACTACTGGAGAGCCATTAGAAACCACAGGAATGAATAATGAAATGCCATTCCATTGTGCCAGGAACTTATCCCACATGACCAAATCAGCAATCGCTTCCTGGTCCAAAAACACTGGACTATCTTGACTGTGAGCATGCGGGAGCAATTTTAACAGCCTGGATATAAGGTATAATTCGCATGGCGAAGTTGAGCATTCCAAGAAGGGACTAGAGATCATTTTTGGTGGCAACCCTAACTTCAGCTAGCCTGTCTACCACTTCTTTGATCCTGAGCAACTTGTCTCGAGGGAGACTAGCTTCCATCTGAACTGTATCCAGACATATACCCAGGAATGTAATTGAAGTACCGGGTCCTTCTACCTTGTGTGGAGCTATAGGCACTCTAAGGTCTGAAAACACTGACTGTAACACCTGTAGGTCTTGAGGTGCTTGTGCTGGGGGTTCTATCCACAGACAGTCATCCAGGTAGTGAATGACATGATTAAAGCAGAATAAGTCTTGTAAAATTCAATGTAAGGCCCTGTCGAACTGATCAAAGACCCATGGGCTAGACTTTGACCCCAAGGTCAATTTATTCGCGAAGTAGTACTGATCTAACCAATTTAGACCATGCCATTGCCACAATTCTGGTTGAATTGGGAGCAACTTAAAAGCGTCGGTTATGTCTGCTTTAGATAACCAGGACCCCCTACCAAACTCAGTATTACCTGAATGGCTTCATTAATTGGAGTATAGTTCATGGTGAATTCCTCAGAAGAGATTAAAGAATTTAGGCTAGGTATGGGTACAGAATGTGGGGCTGACAAGTCATATATCAACCTTTTTTTATTGTTAAATTTCCCAGAAACTACACCGACAGGTTTAACCCTCCTACATTCATAGGGGGGTTGCTTGAATGGACCGATTATATACCCCTTGTCTAATTCAGCCTGAATAAGCTGAGATATGGCCATGGGGTCTCTAGATGCTGATAACAGATCATTACATTCGTAAGTAGATAGCGGAAGGGCCAATGGCGCATAAATGCAATAACCTGCACTGACTGTAATGGCACGCTGAATAGTTAAAGTTATTGCATATTTGAGATTTCCCCAAAAACTTGATGGGCTGCCCCAACTTGACCACCCCCGGGACCCCTTTGCTGACTGATGGACCTGGCATACTAGCTTGCGCTGAGCTGGATTATTAGCATGGATTATTAGCATACGAGCACCAGTCTGTCATGTGGGAATAAGAATTGTACTTAGCACATGCAGGGGCTTTGAGGCCTGCAAAATGCCTACATTAAAATTCTGTGTCGATGTTGGACCAATCAACCGTGTGCTTTAATTGAGCCAGTGCTGCTGCCTTCGCTGAGAAGGAACAGTGATAGTCATTGAAGGCGGATCCACCATATTTATAGGCTAGATCCACGACCTTGTACATGTATAGTTCTAGTTCTTCCCTACGCTGTGGGTTAACAGTACAGATACCATCTCTCTATAGACTAAAAGCTAAGACGAACTCAGCTATGCTGAGTTTCCTGTTTAACATCACATCTTTAGATTTTAATACAACCGAGACTTCGCCACAGACTATGGTCTTATTATCAGGTGCTTCATGGACCGCTATGAGCAGGGATGCCAAATTAACATCCTTGCCCTCAATTATGTCTTGCCCTATGTTAGCTGTAATAAAATAGGACAGTGCAATACTAGGTGTCGGACCTGACCCACCAGCAACACTAGTCTGAGAACTAGTAACCTTGTCGGACTCTGGCCAACCAAACGAGATGCTGTATTGTCTGCTTCAACCGATTCTAGTCTGGCCTGAAAGTCCAAAATTGATGATGCCATAGAATTAATGGCTACATGCAGTTGGGTCAGAGAAGTCTGAATAGTATCCATGAACACCACTTCCTGGTTTTGACCAGCCAGATCTATAGAAAGGAGATGAAATCGCTCTGCCTTCCTTGCTGAAGCTGGAAATGGGATGCCTCTCCTGGTTAATTCTGCTGTCAGTTTGGGCACCGTCCACGATCTTAACGATGGTGTGGCATCTCTTGCTTCTTGCGAAACCATGCTCCCGCGAGACGAGGATATATCACAAATGAATGATTCATGAGACATCTTACAAAAAAATATAACATGATTAGCGCAGATTGGCACTTGCCCATAACCTATCTTGTGCAACCAACACCAGTGCCCCTCGGAAAACACCAATGTGCCAAGGATGCGCCACCAAAACTGCCACCATGAATAGCCGGCCAACCACCACCTACCCAAATTGACTGTACACATGACAGATGTGAGCGCATGCTGCTTGTAGTCATGACAGGATTTATTGTGTTTGAGAGGTGTATCGAATAACTGCCTAAAGTCGTGACAGGGCTTAGGCATGTCTGTAGACATGCCATACATATAGAATTGCTGCCTGTAGTCGTTACAGTACTTAAATATGTCTGTAGACGTGACAGACATATTGAATTGCTGCCTGTAGTCGTGACAGGACTTAAACGTGTCTGTAGATGCTAAAGACGTATCGTATTGCTGCCTGTAGTCGTGACAGGACTTAAACATGTCTGTAGACGTGACAGACGAATCGAATTATTGCCTATAGACGTGACAGGACTTAAACTTGGCTGAAGACATGACAGACGCACCGAAAACCTGCCAG
Source organism: Bufotes viridis (assembly GCA_033119425.1). Classification (NCBI taxonomy): domain Eukaryota; kingdom Metazoa; phylum Chordata; class Amphibia; order Anura; family Bufonidae; genus Bufotes; species Bufotes viridis. The sequence continues at coordinate 69,245,442 of CM065591.1, forward strand.
TAGGACAAACCTGCTACTAAAGCAGAACCTTATCTGTGTCTGAAACACATTTTTTTTTATATATAACAACCACCACCACTGTACAACAGTATGTGGAACGTGTCTTTGCATGACCACAAATACTACTATACCTGCCTACTGCCTGCGTGCTGATACACAGTAGAAAATTCATAGCTGAATGGGTAAAACAGAGTATTAGGAATTGCCCAATGTATGTATAATAAATCCACCCTCTGAGATATACCCATAAGCAGCTTACTTTGCCCCTGACGCCAAAGTGCCAACTAGATATATGTAGCTGCAACTGCTGGAGGATACCCAAGCAGCCGGAAACTTGATATGACCACCGAACGTATAGAAGAAAACATTACATAAAGCTTAAATATATATATTTTTTATACGACCCATATCTAAAAGACATCCTGTATATAATAGACATCCTAAATACAAGCCTGTGTACACTGTAGTTTGCCCTATGCCCTTACTTATAGTCTCTTACATTATTAATTGCAGAAACAAAGTTTATTTTTATTTTTAAAAAGACTATTTAGAAAGTTGTTTCATTTTAAATATAGAAAGCAATGAACAATATAATGGAATTCATCAGACAAGACCCACTCAATCCCATCTCATCTTTCATACATCTATATGGGCAGATCCAGTTCAAAACGGAAGATCTATCATGCCCTCCTTAAGAAAATTTGAGCAATTACACATCACATTCTGGCCAACTTGTAGTGAGACTCGCACCCAGTAGATGGCACGCTAGTACAACGTTGAGGCAGCAGAGCACTAATATGTGCTCTGAAGAGCTCATTCGTACCCTGCCGAGCACTGTTATGAACTAGCAGGTAAGAACAAGCGCAATATGCCGATACCCCCTTGCCCTCGGATGAGACCGCAATGGCCTTGATCTTACCGGTGCCCCACCCTTGATGCCTGCTTCAGACCAGTGTAGCCCGTTTACTCACTTGAATCGCACACCATACACCGCCGAACCCAGAAGTGATGCAAAATGTGCCACTGACAAGATGTGGAGGAGGCTGCGGACTTATAAGCGGCTTGCCCCGCCTCCCCTCACACAAATGCGCCAAATTATCATTTGCCTAAAACTTGTCGAAATGGCTTTCAGGGCAATTTCACATTTGAGTTACCCCACTCTAGAAATTATACTCGCAAAGAATTTTTCAACAGGCATAGTGAACACTTCATAGAATTTAGAAAAATTTCATGTTTCCAAATAAAATGTGGTTTATCCCCAACTTTTTCATTTTCACAATGGGTAACAGGAGAAAATCAGCCCTGAATTTGTTACCCATTTTCTTCTAAGTACGCCAACACCCCATATATGATTATAAACTACTGTAGGGGCACACTGCGAGGATCAGAAAGCAAGGAGCACCATTTGGCTGCCAATACAGTTTAAAACCCCAAAAAATTACCCCATTTTAAAAACTAAACTACTTTTAGCCTCAAATGTTTCATGATAATAGCAATAAAAGCATCCCAAATTTTGTTACATAATTTTTCTCGAGTGCAACAATATCCCCTATGTGGTCATAAACTGCTGTTTGAGCACACTGCAAGGTTCAGAAGAGGAAGAGCATTTGAGACCTAGTTTGGTGATTTATACAGCACTGGCTGCCGACAACTGCAGAGACTCTGAGGTGAAAAAAAAAAAGAAACTCTAGAGAAATTTCCCCATTTTGTGAACCATTATGCTGTTCTTCCTGATTTTAGAAACAAAGAAACACCATACAGATGGCCCTAATCTTTTGCCTGGACATAAAACAGGAAAAGAAGGAAAAATGTAATGATACTTTTTCTTTCTTTGTTAAAATGTATGTATTTATATCTATATTAAGGCAATTCACTACTACTTCACAGAAGGAATGGAGAAGCATCCATTGCCTACCATTTTGCATTGTCTTTATTGTTATAAATGTGTTTTTTTTCATGACATTATCTATAGGTCGTGAATGTTGAGGCACAATTTATAAGTCTAGTAGTGCAATAAATGTATAGATGACTCAGGCCAGCAGCTTGTTTACTTCACCTTTTGTGTAGTTTTGCTCGTCAGCACCTCTCAGATGGCTGCTCGTGGTAGACAGGCTGCCATTCCCTTTGTTGTTTGTTTTTTCATCATGTCAGGAGAAATGATCTTTGCACCCATCATTGAAGCTGTTGTGTGTTGAGTGTCCTCTAATAGAATATAAACTAAAGGAAAGTGTTTTGTTAGAGCAAAACCTTCTCTAAAAAGATCCACCGTTTGACAGTTTAAAATTGCCTGCCGTTCTTTTGACAATGTAAACACTAGTAGTATTGCCGTACCTCAGGGTACATGACTGTAAATTGTTTTTGTTGCATATTGATATTTATTGATATTTAATATGTTAATGACTTGTAAATAGAGTTGAGCGAACCCGAACTGTATAGTTCGGGTTCGTACTGAACTTTACGGTTTTCCACACCTGGACCCGAACCCGAACATTTCTATAAAAGTTTGGGTTCGGGTTCGTTGTTCAGCGATTTCTTCCCACTTTTTGAAGGGCTGCAGGTCAGCTAATCAACAAGCGTTTCGCTACTTTGCCCTAAGAAGCCATCATAGCCATGCCTACTATTGGCATGGCTGTGATTGGCTAAGTGCAGCATGTGACCCAGCCTCTATATAAGCTGGAGTCACGTAGCACTGCACGTCACTCTGCTGCTCTTAGTGTAGGGACAGGTTGCTGCCGCTGTGAGGGAGAGATTAGGGAAGAGATCTGTTGAACTTGGTGGTGTTAAATCTTCAAACTACAGCATTTATTGAGGGTGCTATGTTACATATTTGTACCCAGCCCTGAGCCCAGTGATACTGCAAAATAATTTATAAACCATCTGTTACTGAGGTGGGGATCGGCGGCAATTTTAGCAACTGCAGTGTCCTTGGAACTGCATGTGACCTGTATGTGTGCCAGTCTGCCAGGGACATCAGTCTAATTATTTTTTGGTAGCTCAGTGGAGAAAAAATTCCTTTTTTCTGGCAGGTCAAGACTCCATTCATTACCTATTTCATAATTTTGGGGGGGCATAGTGCATTTCTGTAGTTGGGGGAATAAACCCGTACTGTTATACCACAGTGCACGTTTGCATACACTGCTGAAAAACCTATTTTAAAATTTTAGCGGTGACATAATGCATTTCTGTAGTTGGTGGAATAAACCCGTCTTGTCGTTCCACAGAGCACGTTTGCATACACCGTTGAAAAACCTATTTTAAAATTTTGCGGTGACATAGTGCATTTCTGTAGTTGATGGAATAAACCCGTCTTGTCGTTCCACAGAGCACGTTTGCATACACCGTTGAAAAACCTATTTTAAAATTTTGCGGTGACATAGTGCATTTCTGTAGTTGATGGAATAAACCTGTACTGTCGTACCACAGATCATGTTTGCATACACAGATGAAAAACCTATTTTAAAATTTTGCGGTGACATAGTGCATTTCTGTAGTTGGTGGAATAAACCCATACTGTTGTGCCACAGAGCACTTTTGCATACAACGCTGAAAAAACAGTTTTAAAATTTTGCGGAGAAAAACTACATTTCTGTAGTAGGTGAAATAAACCGGTACTGTCATACCACAGAGCAGGTTTGCATACACCGCTGAAAAACCTGTTTTATAATTTTGCGGTGAAACACTGCATTTCTGTAGTTGGTGGAATAAACCCGTACTGTCGTGCCACAGATCATGTTTGCATACACCACTGAAAAACCTGTTTTATAATTTTTGGGGTGACATACTGCATTTCTGTAGTTTGTTGCAATAAACAATGGTGTTGTGCTACATAGCAGATCTGAGGCCTACCCTGTACTTCAGTCATTTTAAGTAACCTGTGGATCGCTGCATTTACACAGTTAGTTGCAACAACACAGGTTTTGTGGTAGATAGCACATTTGTGATGTACGCTGCATTTCTCACAGTCAAATTAAACCGTTAACTTCTGCTGTTACATTGTTGGTTTGAAAAATCAAATTTTTGTTGATAGTGAAGTAATTGCATTGAATTGCACCGTTACACTATTGTGTGAGCTAAAGGAATTTATTCTGTTTATGACACGGGCACTGCCTTACTGTTAGTGAACTTAATTTTTGACTATTGGCAGATAAATTGACACCAGAGATAAACCATTTGTAAGTTTGGTGGGTGAATGCAAATAATGAGGAGAACATAAAATAAGGGACGTGGACATGGTCGTGGTGGTGTTGGTGGAGCTCCTGTTGCTGGAATAGGATGTGGCCATTCAGCGCCAGCTACACGTCCAAGTGAAAGACATTCCTCAGGTGCGAGTAGGCAACAGAACCTGCAGGGTTATTTGGTAGGCCCGAATGACGCTGTACGGATGGTGAGGCCAGAACAAGTACAGGCGATAGTAGATTGGGTGGCTGACAGTGGAGCCAGTTCCTTCACAGTATTTCCCACCCAGTCCTCTGCAAAAAGCTCAGAGTTGGCACCTGCAGCCCATGCCCATCAGTCTTTCTCCTCATCCCCTTGCAAAGCAGCCAAGCAGTCTGAGCTTTAAGTCATGTAGCAGACTCTTATGTTTTTTGATGACTATGCTGGCAGGGTTTCCCCGGGCCATCCACATAGCCCTGCCCCAGAAGCGGAAGACATTGAATGCACTGATGCCCAACGACATATGTTGCAGGATGAGGACATGGGAATACCACCGTAGCACGTCTGTGATGATGACGAAACACAGGTGCAAACTGCTGCACCTTGCTGCAGTGTGCAGACCGACGAGGAGGGCAGGGGTCAAGAATGGGTGGAAGATGATGTGGACCCCGACTGGACTCAAGTTCATTCTAGTGACGTGCGCAGTTCTGAGGAAGAGGTGGTGGTCGCACAGAGGCAACAGCACAGCAAAAGAGGGAGCAGGGTGCAAAAGCGGAGCGGCCGTCCCTGAGACAGTAAGCCTGCTACTGCCCACCACACCCAGGGACCTAGCACACCAAAACCAGCTCTAAGGAGTTCATTGGCGTGGCAGTTCTTCAGACAATGTCCTGATGACAAGACACGAGTGGTTTGCACATCATGCCATCAGAGCCTGAAGCGAGGCATAAACGTTCGAAACCTGAGCACTACCTGCATGACCAGGAATCTACATGCAAAGCACGAACTGCAGTGGAGTAAACACCTTAAAAACCAAGAAAGGTCTCAGGCTCCTCCTGCTTCCTCTTCTGCTGCTGTCTCTGCCTCTTCCTCCACCTCTGATGTCACAGTGGCACCTGCTACCCAGCAAACAGAGGATGTGCCACCAACACCACCACCTCCGTCATCATCACCAAGCATCTCCACCATGTCACACGCAAGCGTTCAGCTGTCCATCTCCCAAACACTGGGGAGAAAGAGAAAATACCCACCTAACCACCCTTGTTCCCTGGCCCTGAATGCTAGCATTTCAAAATGACTGGCCTTTGAAATGCTGTCATTCTGTCTGGTGGAGACGGACTGTTTTAAACAGCTGATGGCAGTGGCTCTCCCACAGTACGTCGTTCCCAGCCGCCACTACTTTCCAGGCGAGCCGTCCCTTCCCTGCACAACCAAGTGGAGGATAAAATAAAGTTTGCACTGCGCAACACCATCTGTGGCAAGGTCCACATAACCACAGATACATGGACCAGTAAGAATGGGCACACTGGGTAAATGTAGTGGTGGTTGGGCCTGAGGCAGATAGCGGTTTGGCGCATGTCCTTCCACCACCGAGGATCTCAGGGCATTATTCTTTGACTCCTGTTGCCTCCTCCTCCTACTCTGCTTCCTCCTCCTCTTCTACCACCTCCTCATCCGGTCAGTGAAAGACCTTCACCACCAACTTCAGCACAGCCAGGGGTAAACGTCAGCAGGCTGTTTAAAAACTCATGTGTTTAGGGGACAAACCCCACACCGCACAGGAGCTGTGGAGGGGCATAGAAGAACAGACCGATGAGTGGTTGCTGCCAATGAGCCTCAAGCCTGGGTGGTGGTGTGCTATAATGGGCGGTGCAGAATTTGGTGGTGCAGAAATTCCTTAAAAACTACCCAGACATGTCAGAGCTGCTGCAGAAAGTGTGGTCCGTCTATGCGCGCTTTCGGCGTTCTCACCCTGCTGCTGCTCGCCTGTCTGTGCTGCAGCGTAACTTCGGCCTTCCCACTCACCACCTCATATGCGACATACCCACCAGGTGGAACTTCACCTTGCACATACAGGAGAGACTGCGCGAGCAGCAGCAGGCGATAGTGGAGTTTCAACTGCAGCACGCACAGGTCAGTCGCTCTGTGGAACAGCACCACTTCACCACCAATGAGTGAGCCTCCATGCAAGACCTGTGTGCCTTGTTGTGGTGTTTCGAGTAATCCACCAAAATGGCCAGTGCCGATGACACCGTTCTTAGCGTTACAACACAACTTCTGTGTCTCCTTGAAAAAACACTTAGGGCGATGATGGAAGAGGATGTGGCACAGCAGGAAAAGGAGGAGGAAGAGGAGGCATTTCACAGGGTTTCAGACCAGTCATTTAGAAGTGGCTCAGAGGGTGAGTTCCTGCACCAGCAGAGGCCAGGTACACATGTGGCCAACCAGGGCACAGTTCTGGAGGATGAGGAGGATGAGGTAGGGGAGGAGGAACCGGGTTCACAGCAGGGTGGCACCCAACGCAGCTCATGGCCATCACTGGAGCATGGTTGGGGGAATACGGAGGAGCAAAATAGTAAGCACAGGTAGTGCAAAAAAAGACTGTACTAATGGCATCACGTGTAAATGTTAGGTGGACACAATTTAAAATCTTTTGCTTGATACTTACATCCAAGTTAATCTTATTAAAATGGACAGAATCAATCAGCGCATTGCTTTCTGGCCAAATATAACATATACAAGCAACAATTGCATAAAATCAAACAAATATAAAGGTGGACTCACTTCACCCAGGAGGAGCGGTGTGGGATAAGCACATAACACCCACCACGCTTCCTCCTGCGCCTGGATCGCCTGAAGATGGTACTAGGAAAAAACAGCGATCACACGTCGTGCTTGATCTTGAATTTTTCTTTTATTGGATTATCCAGGGTGGGGAAGTAGAGAAGGCTCAATGCGTTTTGGGGTTATCGCTAAAAAAACCCCTTCATCAGGAGCAGTAGTGACTAGTGTTGAGCGAACAGTTCGAAAATCGTTCGGGTCCGTACCGAATTTTGGGGTGTCCGTGACACGGACCCGAACCCGGACATTTTCAAAAAAGTTCGGGTTCGGGTCCGGTGTTCGTCGATTACTTCCCGCTTTCTGAAGGGCTGCACAGCAGCCAATCAGCTAGCGTTTTACTTCTTGCCCTAAGAGCCCATCACAGCCATGCCTACTAATGGCATGGCTGTGATTGGCCAAGTGCAGCATGTGACCCAGCCTCTATTTAAGCTGGAGTTACGTAGCGCCGCACGTCACACTGCTCTGACTAGTGTAGGGAGAGGATGCAGCTTCTGTGAGGGCGAGATAGGCAGGGATAAAGAAGTGATTGAATCATCTACCTTTCTACACCTGTGCATCAGAACAACTCAGCTGAGCTGTTCACTGAAAGTCACTATTTTGTTGAGACTGGCCAGAGCGATTTTTACTGGCACATGTAACTGGGCTGACCGGCGGTGGCCATTTTAGGACTTGTGGTGCGCCAGCACTTGCTGCCACAGAGTATAAACCAAAGCTCCAAAGAAGTTAAAAATCTACACCTGTGAATCAGAACAACAGCGATTCAGCTGCTCAGTCAAAGTCAATTTTTTTTCTGGCTGGGCAGACTGTTTTCTGGCACATGTTACTGGGCTGATAGGCGGCGGCCATTTTGGGACTTGTGGTGCTACAGCAAAAGCTGCCACAACGTCCATTAATCTAAAGTAATAGTCGATTTTTTCATAGATATACTACATCAGGGGTTTGGCTGTGCTTGTGTCACCCATACTAACTGCAAAGATATTTAATATATCAGTGGTGAAACTGAAAGTAACCCACTTGGATAGCAAATCCCATGAATGTGCTGTTCCAGCTAGGCTAGCCAGTGCCACCACTTTGTCCAATACTGTCAGCCAGAAATATATATTTTTTTTATGTGCCAGAAATATAAATTAGAAAAAGCTTTCACCGTAATAATAAAATTATTCTGGTGTTAGACCAGAAGAAGCACTCCTGTTGTAATTAATACTGTAAAAAGGCTTAAGCAATATTTCTCCCAGTGTGGGAAATTTATCTAGCAAAACTAGCATTTTAACAATTCCGGTGTTCTGAAATACCAGCAGTCCTCTTGTAATTAATACCGCCAAAAGGCATTATTGTCCAGTGTTGTAATTTTGGTGAAAAAAAGGCCAATTTAATCAATCTGGTGTTTGTTAGACCAGAAAAACTAGGCCTCACGTTTTCACTCCTGTAAAAGGAATTATATTTCCCGTGTGGGAATCTAAGTACCAAAACTAGCATTATAAAAATCTGGTGTCCAATTAGCAGCAGTGTTCTTGTAATTAATACCGCCAAAAGGCATTATTGTCCAGTGTTGTAATTTTGGTGAAAAAAGGCCAATTTAATCAATCTGGTGTTTGTTAGACCAGAAAAACTAGGCCTCACGTTTTCACTCCTGTAAAAGGAATTATATTTCCCGTGTGGGAATCTAAGTACCAAAACTAGCATTATAAAAAATCTGGTGTCCAATTAGCAGCAGTGTTCTTGTAATTAATACCGCCAAAAGGCATTATTGTCCAGTGTTGTAATTTTGGTGAAAAAAGGCCAATTTAATCAATCTGGTGTTTGTTAGACCAGAAAAACTAGGCCTCACGTTTTCACTCCTGTAAAAAGGAATTATATGTCCCCGTGTGGGAATCTAAGTACCAAAACTAGCATTATAAAAAATCTGGTGTCCAATTAGCAGCAGTGTTCTTGTAATTAATACCGCCAAAAGGCATTATTGTCCAGTGTTGTAATTTTGGTGAAAAAAGGCCAATTTAATCAATCTGGTGTTAGACCAGAAAAACTAGGCCTCACGTTTTGACTCCTGTAAAAAGGAATTATATCTTCCAGTGTGGGAATTTTGGGGCTAAAAAATAATATATTTTATTGTGGTGCGAGTTGAATCGCAACAATGAGGAAACATTCTATTAAGGGACGAGGACGCGGTCGTGGTGGTGTTCGTGGAGCCTCTGTTGCTGGCAGAGGACGTGGCCGTTCGGCCTCAGGCGCACAAAGTAGTGAAACAACTCCCTCAAGTAGCCGGCAGAATTTACAGCGATATTTGGTGGGGCCCAATGCCGTTATGAGGATGGTAAGGCCTGAGCAGGTACAGGCATTAGTCGATTGGGTGGCCGACAGTGCTTCCAGCACGTTCACCACATTGTCTTCCGCCCAGTCTTCTGCGGAAGCGCACAGGTGGCACCTGAAAACCAAGCCCATCAGTCTGTCACATCACCCCCATGCATATCAGGGAAACTGGCTGAGCCTCAAGTTATGCAGCAGTCTCTTCTTCTGTTTGAAGACTCTGCTCCCACGGTTTTCCAGGGGCGTCCACCTATCCCTTCCCCAGCGGTGGAAGACATTCCATGCACTGACGCACAACCACTTATGTATCCAGATGATGAGGACATGGGAATACCACCACAGCAGAGTGACCGAGTGTCTGATGATGACGAAACACAGGTGCCCACTGCCGCGTCTTATTGCAGTGAGCAGACTGAACAGGAGGAGGTCAGGGAGGAAGACTGGGTGGAAGACGATGCAGAGGACGATGAGGTCTTAGACCCCACATGGACTGAAGGTCGTGCCGCTGACTTAAATAGTTCAGAGGAAGAGGCAGTGGTGAGACCGAGACAACAGCGAAGCCAAAGAGGAGCAGGGGGCAAAAGCAGAACAGCCGCCGTCCAGAGAGTTCGCCTGCTATTGGCCAGCGCCAACAGGGACCCAGCACCCCAAAGGCATCTTCAAGGAGTTCCCTGGCATGGCACTTCTTCAAACAATGTGCTGAGGACAAGACCAGAGTGGTTTGCACGCTGTGCCATCAGACCCTGAGGCGAGGCATTAACGTTCTTAACCTGAGCACCACCTGCATGATCAGGCATCTACATGCAAAGCATGAACTGCAGTGGAGTACACACCTTAAAAACAAGGAACTCGCTCAGGCTCCCCTGCTCCCTCTACCGCTGCTGCCTCGGCTTCCGCCTCGAGAGGAATGTTGCCACCTGCCGAGCAGCAAACAGAGGATGTGCCACCGACACCACCACCACCACTGCCACCGTCACCTAGTGTCTCCACTATTTCACACAGCAGCGTTCAGCTCTCCATCTCTCAAACCTTTGAGAGGAAGCGCAAATTCCCACCTAGTCACCCTCGAGCCCTTGGCCTGAATGCCAGCATTTCTAAACTACTGGCTTTTGAAATGCTGTCATTCCGGCTGGTGGACACAGACAGCTTCAAACAGCTGATGGCCATGGCTGTCCCCCAGTATGTGGTTCCCAGCCGCCACTACTTCTCTAAGACAGCCGTGCCTTCCCTGCACATGAAAGTGTCCGATAAAATCAAGTGTGCACTGCGCAACGCCATTTGTGGCAAGGTCCACCTAACCACAGATACGTGGACCAGTAAGCACGGCCAGGGACGCTATATCTCCCTAACTGCACACTGGGTAAATGTAGTGGCGGCTGGGCCCCAGGCGGAGAGTTCCTTGGCGCATGTCCTTCCGCCGCCAAGGATCACAGGGCATCATTCTTTGCCTCCTGTAGCCTCCTCCTCCTACTCGGCTTCCTCCTCCTCCTCCTCTGCTTCCACCAGCCCATCCAGTCAGCCACACACCTTCACCACCAACTTCAGCACAGCCCGGGGTAAACGTCAGCAGGCCATTCTGAAACTCATATGTTTGGGGGACAGGCCCCACACCGCGCAGGAGTTGTGGCGGGGTATTGAACAACAGACCGACCAGTGGTTGCTGCCGGTGGGCCTCAAGCCCGGCCTGGTGGTGTGCGATAATGGGCGAAATCTCGTGGCAGCTCTGGGACTAGCCGGTTTGACGCACATCCCTTGCCTGGCGCATGTGCTGAATTTGGTGGTGCAAAAGTTTATTCACAACTACCCAGACATGTCAGAGCTGCTGCATAAAGTGCTTCCGGCGTTCACATCCTGCCGCTGCTCACCTGTCAGCGCTACAGCGGAACTTCGGCCTTCCCGCTCACCGCCTAATATGCGACGTGCCCACCCGGTGGAACTCCACCTTGCACATGCTGGAGAGACTGTGCGAGCAGCAGCAGGCCATAGTGGAGTTTTAGCTGCAGCACGCACGGGTCAGTCGCACTGCGGAACAGCACCACTTCACCACCAATGATTGGGCCTCCATGCGAGACCTGTGTGCCCTGTTGCGCTGTTTAGAGTACGCCACCAACATGGCCAGTGGCGATGCCACTGTTATCAGCGTGACGATACCAATTCTATGTCTCCTAGAGAAAACGCTTAGGGCGATGATGGAAGAGGAGGTGGGCCAGGGCCAGGAGCAGGAGGAGGAGGATGACGGGTCGTTTTTAGCACTTTCAGGCCAGTCTGTTAGAAGTGGCTCAGAGGGAGGTTTTTGCAACAGCAGAGGGCAGGTACAAATGTGGCCAGCCAGGGACCACTACTGGAGGATGAGGAGGATGAGGAGGAGGTGGAGGAGGATGAGGATGAAGCAGGTTCACAGCGGGGTGGCACCCAGCACAGCGCAGGCACATCCCTGGTGCGTGGCTGGGGGATACAGAGGATGATGACGATACGCCTCCCACAGAGGACAGCTTGTCCTTACCTCTGGGGAGCCTGGCACACATGAGCGATTACATGCTGCAGTGCCTGCGCAACGACAGCAGAGTTGCCCACATTTTAACGTGTGCTGACTACTGGGTGGCCACCCTGCTGGATCCACGGTACAAAGACAATGTGCCCACTTTACTTCCTGCACTGGAGCGTGATAGGAAGATGCGCGAGTACAAGCGCACACTGGTAGACGCGCTCCTGAGAGCATTCCCAACTGTCACAGGGGAACAGGTGGAAGGCCAAGGCAGAGGAGGAGCTAGAGGTCGCCCACGCAGCAGTGTCACGGCCAGCTCCTCTGAGGGCAGGGTTAGCATGGCAGAAATGTGGAAAAGTTTTGTCTCCACGCCACAGCTAACTGCCCCATCACCTGATACGGAACGTGTTAGCAGGAGGCAACATTTCACTAACATGGTTGAACAGTACATCTGCACACCCCTCCACGTACTGACGGATGGTTCGGCCCCATTCAACTTCTGGGTTTCCAAATTGTCCACGTGGCCAGAATTAGCATGTTATGCCTTGGAGGTGCTGGCCTGCCCGGCGGCCAGCGTTTTATCTGAACGTGTATTCAGCACGGCAGGGGGCGTCATTACTGACAAACGCAGCTGCCTGTCTGCAGCCAACGTGGACAAGCTGATGTTCATAAAAATGAACCAGGCATGGATCCCACAAGACCTGACCCTCCCTTGTGCAGAGTAGTCCTTAATAACTGCCTTAAACCATGTTGTCTTGTACTCCTGGCCACTTCTTCATTGAAAAATCAATTTTTGAAATTAAGTAGGATCTTGGGGTGCAACCCAGAGTTGAATGAACCTTCCGTCTGTCTGGGTGCCGGGGCCAAAGTACATGAAAGTGTCCTTCTCCTGTGCTGGGTGATATGAATGTTATACTTGTGCTGTCTGACATGTCTCCTTTGTGTGGGTGCAGGGGGCCAAAGTCACTGAAAGCGGCCTTCTCCTGTGGTGGCTGATATAAATGCCTGAATCTCTGCTGTGGGACCTCTCTCCTCCGTGTGGCTGCAGGGGTCAAAGTCTCTAAAAGTGCCCTTCTCCTGTGGTGGTGGATGTGAAACTGATGCTTGTGCTACCTGACCTGTCTCCTCTGTGTCGGTGCTAAGGCCTAAGTCACTGAAAGCGGCCTTCTCCTGTGCTGGCTGATATAAATGCCTGAATCTCTGCTGTGGGACCTCTCTCCTCTTTCTGGGTGCAGGGGTCAAAGTCTCTAAAAGTGCCATTCTCCTGTGGTGGTTGATGTAAAACTGATGCTTGTGCTATCTGACCTGTCTCCTCTGTGTCGGTGCTAAGGCCTAAGTCACTGAAAGCGGCCTTCTCCTCTGCTGACTGATATAAATGCCTGAATCTCTGCTGTTGGACCTCTCTCCTCTCTCCTGCAGGAGTCAAAGAAACAAAAGGTGGTCTACTCCTGTGGTCGTTGACATGATGCCTGATTCTCTGCTGTGGGACCTCTCTCCTCTTTCTGGGTGCAGGGGTCAAAGTCTCTAAAAGTGGCCTTCTCCTGTGGTGGTTGATGTGAAACTGATGCTTGTGCTACCTGACCTGTCTCCTCTGTGTAGGTGCTAAGGCCTAAGTCACTGAAAGCGGCCTTCTCCTGTGCTGGCTGATATAAATGCCTGAATCTCTGCTGTGGGACCTCTCTCCTCTTTCTGGGTGCAGGGGTCAAAGAAACAAAAGGTGGTCTACTCCTGTGGTCGTTGACATGATGCCTGATTCTCTGCTGTGGGACCTCTCTCCTCTTTCTGGGTGCAGGGGTCAAAGTCTCTAAAAGTGCCCTTTTCCTGTGGTGGTTGATGTGAAACTGCTGCTTGTGCTACCTGACCTGTCTCCTCTGTGTCGGTGCTAAGGCCTAAGTCACTGAAAGCGGCCTTCTCCTGTGCTGGCTGATATAAATGCCTGAATCTCTGCTGTGGGACCTCTCTCCTCTTTCTGGGTGCAGGGGTCAAAGAAACAAAAGGTGGTCTACTCCTGTGGTCGTTGACATGATGCCTGATTCTCTGCTGTGGGACCTCTCTCCACTTTCTGGGTGCAGGGGTCAAAGTCTCTAAAAGTGCCCTTCTCCTGTGGTGGTTGATGTGAAACTGCTGCTTGTGCTACCTGACCTGTCTCCTCTGTGTCGGTGCTAAGGCCTAAGTCACTGAAAGCGGCCTTCTCCTGTGCTGGCTGATATAAATGCCTGAATCTCTGCTGTGGGACCTCTCTCCTCCATGTGGCTGCAGGGGTCAAAGTCTCTAAAAGTGCCATTCTCCTGTGGTGGTTGATGTAAAACTGATGCTTGTGCTATCTGACCTGTCTCCTCTGTGTCGGTGCTAAGGCCTAAGTCACTGAAAGCGGCCTTCTCCTGTGCTGGCTGATATAAATGCCTGAATCTCTGCTGTGGGACCTCTCTCCTCCGTGTGGCTGCAGGGGTCAAAGTCTCTAAAAGTGCCATTCTCCTGTGGTGGTTGATGTAAAACTGATGCTTGTGCTATCTGACCTGTCTCCTCTGTGTCGGTGCTAAGGCCTAAGTCACTGAAAGCGGCCTTCTCCTCTGCTGGCTGATATAAATGCCTGAATCTCTGCTGTGGGACCTCTCTCCTCCGTGTGGCTGCAGGGGTCAAAGTCTCTAAAAGTGCCATTCTCCTGTGGTGGTTGATGTAAAACTGATGCTTGTGCTATCTGACCTGTCTCCTCTGTGTCGGTGCTAAGGCCTAAGTCACTAAAAGCGGCCTTCTCCTGTGCTGGCTGATATAAATGCCTGAATCTCTGCTGTGGGACCTCTCTCCTCCGTGTGGCTGCAGGGGTCAAAGTCTCTAAAAGTGCCATTCTCCTGTGGTGGTTGATGTAAAACTGATGCTTGTGCTATCTGACCTGTCTCCTCTGTGTCGGTGCTAAGGCCTAAGTCACTGAAAGCGGCCTTCTCCTGTGCTGGCTGATATAAATGCCTGAATCTCTGCTGTGGGACCTCTCACCTCTTTCTGGGTGCAGGGGTCAAAGAAACAAAAGGTGGTCTACTCCTGTGGTCGTGGACATGATGCCTGATTCTCTGCTGTGGGACCTCTCTCCTCTTTCTGGGTGCAGGGGTCAAAGTCTATAAAAGTGCCCTTCTCCTGTGGTGGTTGATGTGAAACTGATGCTTGTGCTACCTGACCTGTCTCCTCTGTGTCGGTGCTAAGGCCTAAGTCACTGAAAGCGGCCTTCTCCTGTGCTGGCTGATATAAATGCCTGAATCTCTGCTGTGGGACCTCTCTCCTCCGTCTGGGTGCAGGGGTAAAAGTCTCTCAAAGTGGCCTTCTCTTGTGCTGGGTGATGTGAAGCTGATGTTTGTGCCATCTGACATGGTTGCCGGGGTCCCATTAAATGGTGGCCTACTCCTGTGGTGGGTGATCTAAATGCCTGATTCTCTGCTGTGAAAACCCCTCTCCTCCGCCTGGGTGCAGGGGTCAAAGTCTCTCAAAGTGGCCTTCTCTTGTGCTGGGTGATGTGAAGCTGATGTTTGTGCCATCTGACATGGTTGCCGGTGTCCCATTAAATGGTGGCCTACTCCTGTGGTGGCTGATCTAAATGCCTGATTCTCTGCAGTGAAAACCCCTCTCCTCCGCCTGGGTGCAGGGGTCAAAGTCTCTCAAAGTGGCCTTCTCTTGTGCTGGGTGATGTGAAGCTGATGTTTGTGCCATCTGACATGGTTGCCGGGGTCCCATTAAATGGTGGCCTACTCCTGTGGTGGCTGATCTAAATGCCTGATTCTCTGCAGTGAAAACCCCTCTCCTCCGCCTGGGTGCAGGGGTCAAAGTCTCTCAAAGTGGCCTTCTCTTGTGCTGGGTGATGTGAAGCTGATGTTTGTGCCATCTGACATGGTTGCCGGGGTCCCATTAAATGGTGGCCTACTCCTGTGGTGGGTGATCTAAATGCATGATTCTCTGCTGTGAAAACTTCTCTCCTCTGTCTGGGTGCTGGTCCAAAATACATGAGAGTGGCCTTCTCCGGTGGTGGTTGATATGAAGCATGATTCCTTGCTGTGGGACCTGTATCCTCTGTCTGGGTGCTGGTCTGAAATAAATGAGAGTGGCCTTCTCCGTTGGTGGTTGATATGACGCCTTATTCCTTGCTGTGGGACCTGTATCCTCTGTCTGGGTGCTGGTCCAAAATAAATGAGAGTGGCCCTCATCCGGTGGGGGTTGATATGACGCATGATTCCTTGATGTGGGACCTCTCTCCTCTGTCTGGGTGCTGGTCCAAAATACATGAGAGTGGCCTTCTCCGGTGGTGGTTGATATGACGCATGATTCCTTGCTGTGGGACCTGTATCCTCTGTCTGGGTGCTGGTCCAAAATACATGAGAGTGGCCTTCTCCGGTGGTGGTTGATATGAAGCATGATTCCTTGCTGTGGGACCTGTATCCTCTGTCTGGGTGCTGGTCCCAAATAAATGAGAGTGGCCTTCTCCAGTGGTGGATGATATGACGCATGATTCCTTGCTGTGGGACCTGTATCCTCTGTCTGGGTACTGGTCCAAAATAAATGAGAGTGGCCTTCTCCGGTGGGGGTTGATATGACGCATGATTCCTTGATGTAGGACCTCTCTCCTCTGTCTGGGTGCTGGTCCAAAATACATGAGAGTGGCCTTCTCCGGTGGTGGTTGATATGACGCATGATTCCTTGCTGTGGGACCTGTATCCTCTGTCTGGGTTCTGGGCCGAAATAAATTAGAACGTGGCCTTCTCCGTTGGTGGTTGATATGAGGCATGATTCCTTGCTGTGGGACCTGTATCCTCTGTCTGGGTGCTGGTCCAAAATTAATGAGAGTGGCCTTCTCCGGTGGGGGGTTGATATGACGCATGATTCCTTGATGTGGGACCTCTCTCCTCTGTCTGGGTGCTGGTCCAAAATACATGAGAGTGGCCTTCTCCGGTGGTGGTTGATATGACGCATGATTCCTTGCTGTGGGACCTGTATCCTCTGTCTGGGTGCTGGTCCAAAATACATGAGAGTGGCCTTCTCCGGTGGTGGTTGATATGAAGCATGATTCCTTGCTGTGGGACCTGTATCCTCTGTCTGGGTGCTGGTCCCAAATAAATGTGAGTGGCCTTCTCCAGTGGTGGATGATATGACGCATGATTCCTTGCTGTGGGACCTGTATCCTCTGTCTGGGTGCTGGTCCAAAATAAATGAGAGTGGCCTTCTCCGGTGGGGGTTGATATGACGCATGATTCCTTAATGTGGGACCTCTCTCCTCTGTCTGGGTGCTGGTCCAAAATACATGAGAGTGGCCTTCTCCGGTGGTGGTTGATATGACGCATGATTCCTTGCTGTGGGACCTGTATCCTCTGTCTGGGTTCTGGGCCGAAATAAATTAGAACGTGGCCTTCTCCGTTGGTGGTTGATATGAGGCATGATTCCTTGCTGTGGGACCTGTATCCTCTGTCTGGGTGCTGGTCCAAAATTAATGAGAGTGGCCTTCTCCGGTGGGGGTTGATATGACGCATGATTCCTTGATGTGGACCTCTCTCCTCTGTCTGGGTGCTGGGTCCAAAATACATGAGAGTGGCCTTCTCCGGTGGTGGTTGATATGACGCATGATTCCTTGCTGTGGGACCTATATCCTCTGTCTGGGTGCTGGGCCGAAATAAATGAGAGTGGCCTTCTCCGGTGGTGGTTGATATGACGCCTTATTCCTTGCTGTGGGACCTGTATCCTCTGTCTGGGTGCTGGTCCAAAATAAATGAGAGTGGCCTTCTCCGGTGGGGGTTGATATGACGCATGATTCCTTGATGTGGGACCTCTCTCCTCTGTCTGGGTGCTGGTCTAAAATACATGATAGTGGCCTTCTCCGGTGGGGGTTGATATGACGCATGATTCCTTGCTGTGGGACCTGTATTCTCTGTCTGGGTGCTGGGCCGAAATAAATGAGAGTGGCCTTCTCCGTTGGTGGTTGATATGAGGCATGATTCCTTGCTGTGGGACCTATCTCCTCTGTCTGGGTGCTGGTCCCAAATAAATGAGAGTGGCCTTCTCCAGTGGTGGATGATATGACGCATGATTCCTTGCTGTGGGACCTGTATCCTCTGTCTGGGTGCTGGTCCAAAATAAATGAGTGTGGCCTTCTCCGGTGGGGGTTGATATGACGCATGATTCTTTGATGTGGGACCTCTCTCCTCTGTCTGGGTGCTGGACCAAAATAAATGAGAGTGGCCTTCTCCGGTGGTGGTTGATATGACGCCTTATTCCTTGCTGTGGGACCTGTATCCTCTGTCTGGGTGCTGGTCCAAAATACATGAGAGTGGCCTTCTCCGGTGGTGTTTGATATGACGCCTTATTCCTTGCTGTGGGACCTGTATCCTCTGTCTGGGTGCTGGTCCCAAATACATGAGAGTGGCCTTCTCCGGTGGTGGTTGATATGAAGCATGATTCCTTGCTGTGGGACCTGTATCCTCTGACTGGGTGCTGGTCCCAAATAAATGAGAGTGGCCTTCTCCAGTGGTGGATGATATGACGCATGATTCCTTGCTGTGGGACCTCTCTCCAATTGATATTGGTTAATTTTTATTTATTTTATTTTATTTTAATTCATTTCCCTATCTACATTTGTTTGCCGGGGATTTACCTACATTTTGCTGCCTTTTGCAGCCATCTAGCCCTTTCCGGGAGTCTTTTACAGGCTTTTTAGTGCCCAAAAGTTCGGGTCCCCATTGACTTCTATGGGGTTCGGGTTCGGGATGAAGTTCGGGTTGAGTTCGGATCACGAACCCGGACATTTTCCGGAAGTTCGGCCCAACCTCTCGAACCCGAACATCCAGGTGTTCGCTCATCTCTAGTAGTGACATGTATACCAAACTAGAATTTATAGCTGGTAAAAAAACGCCAAAAAGTGGCTTTCTTTGACGTCACTTCCGGTTTTGCAGGTGCATTCCATGTATTTTAACATGATGCTGGTGCATATCAAAACCAATCAATATTCATGAGTCCTTAGTGGTTCAAACGTCATTAGTAATATCAGAAAGAAGATAACAAAATATAAAACTTTATGTGAGTGGAGGACGGCATAAAAAGGATGCTTGGCGTCATTTCCGGTTTCGCTGATGCGTCCTTTTTATGCCGTCCTCCACTCACACAAAGTTTTATATTTTGTACACCGCTGTGAGTATTGGCACTATAAATCATTTTTTGCAGGGAGAGCCACTACCCTTCCCATTCTCCACTACTCCGGGGCTTGGGGCACTATGTTCAGAGAAGACAAGTCCCAGGTTGGAAATTGAAGGTGAGCTCCAGTTCACACTTAGACATCCAATCCTAGAGTTGGCATTCCCAGAAATGACTTGAACAAACGCAACTGGTTCAGGGCCTGGCTTCTTTATCTCTTATTGGGTTCATTCACCCCTATTTTTTGCTAGTACAACTGATTGTTCCTCCAATTGATACTGTATACTGTATAATCTATGTGTCCCCCTGTTTTCTCTTCTCTGTTGGCTCTCAACTCTTTCTCCAAAAAGAAATGTTTGTTCTACATAAATTAGCCAGCAGGTGTACATTACTCAGTCTGTTCTTTCTCATTAGATACATAGTACTATAGAACTGTTCATACTGGTTGCCAATAAAAGTGATTAAAAAAAATTAAAAAACTCCTCCTGTCCACATCTATAGTGCTAGCCTGATGCATTTTCAATGGATATGTTGCACACTATAAAAAGAAAAAAACCATAGGGAGTAGAGATGAGCTAATCTAAGATGACGAGGTGGAATTAGATCCGAATTTAAGGAAAAATTTGATTCGCAATGAATGCGAATTTCTTTGCTGTTCGTGGTAACGAATTGCATTTTTCCTAAAATGGCTGCTGCACATGAAGAAAGGAAGTATGGGAAGGCGGAATCACCCAGACTGACATGCCTGATACAGCCAATCAGCAGCCAGCCAGCCCTGTGATGTCACAGCCCCATAAATATGGTGGCCATCTTAGATTAAGACATTTTCCAGCATTCTGAGTGCAGGGACAAAGGTGAGAAGGCACTAGGGACAGCAATTGGAAAAACCTCATTGTGAAAAAAAAACAACTGAAAAAAGGATTAATAAGTGCAGGGAAAGAATAGGGAAGAATCATTTCACGCATCTTAGTGCAGGGAGAGATGTCAGAAGGCGCTAGGGACAATGCTAGAAAAGCGATGTACAATTGCAGGGAAAGATTATTTGGGGCTCCAAACAGCCATTATAAAGCTCTGTCATTCCAACAATTTGTTTTTGGGGTGCACGTGCTATGTTGAAAAGCCTTTAGTGGCTTATATCTGTGGAAAAAGAAAAATATATAAGCAGTTCACTTCTGCAGTTATATGTGGTGAAAGCATTTAGTGGCGTATTTCAGTACAAAAAGAAAAATATTTTTGCATTTCACTGTTGCAGTTATTTGTGGTGAAAGTATTTAGTGGCCTATTTCAGTACAAAAAGAAACATATATATGCACTTCACTGTTGCATTTATTTGTGGTGAAAGCATTTAGTGGCCTATTTCAGTACAGTAAGAAAAACATATACGCACTTCACTGTTGCAGTTATTTGTGGTGAAAGCGTTTAGTGGCCAATTTCAGTACAAAGTAGAAAGGTGAATACGGTGGCACTGCCTTTTTCTTACTCGCAATCTCACATGGAATCTCCACTGGCAGCGTGCAGTAATTGAGCTCTAGTGCTCCTCTTATGGTGCTCAGCAAAAGATAAATAAACCATCATACATTCCACATGTAAAGAGAGAAAGCATAAAAGAAACTTGCAGCACTCACCAGAGTAAAAGGGAATTAATCTTTATTCTTCCTTTT
Organism: Bufotes viridis; assembly: GCA_033119425.1. Classification (NCBI taxonomy): domain Eukaryota; kingdom Metazoa; phylum Chordata; class Amphibia; order Anura; family Bufonidae; genus Bufotes; species Bufotes viridis. Next base: position 69,266,043 of record CM065591.1, read on the forward strand.
GAGGGAAATACAATCGCGGGGTCGGGGCGGACAACTGACTTCAGAAGGTCAGCTGCTACGGCTGTTTCGCGCGAAGAATCACGCTTCCTCCTGGAGCTTCAGTCCCTCCCGAGTGCGGCCTGAGGAAGCGCGATTCTGCACGCGAAATGGCCGTAGCCGCCGACCTTCTGAAATCAGTTGTCCGCCCACGACCCCGCGATTGTATTTCCCTCAAGAGAAAGAATAAAGATTATTTCTTATTTGCTCTGGTGAGTGCCGCACGTTTCTTTTATGCTTTCTCTCTATACACATGGAATCTATTTAAGTACAAAAACAAAAATATATTTGTCACTTTTAGGGGTGTTTTAATAAGCTTTTAATTTATTTAGTTCAGCTAAAAGTTTGTCAGACAGAGAAGTGCTAGGCCATGCACAGAGGAGTGGCAGATGCCTAAATGTTTCTGGCGCAGGCAGAGGTCGCAGCAGAGTAAGGGAGCATGGCAGCAGCAGTCACAGCGAGAGGTCTGAGCTCCCGGTGTCATCTAGTAGTCGTGTCTTGACCAGCAACCTAGCGGTTCTTGATTGGTTAACTTGGTCATTCACTTCATCCCAAGAGACATCGGACACCCCCAGCCAACAATCGGTGGGTTCGTTAAACATAACCCTTAGTTGGCATGGCCCGAGAGCAGGCCCTGTGCCCTCACCTGTTCTCAACCAGCCTTTGTCCTCAGTTCCACTATACAGCGAGGACGAGCTACTAGAGGACAGTCAGCAGCTACTGCCCAGCCAATAACTGGAGGAGACATCCACCGCTTCCTCCACTAGGCGGGCAAGTAGTGATGAGGAGAGTGGCATGGGAGGTGGTGTTGCGAGCGGTCAGGCTCCTGACCCAGAGACTGTTGAGGAGGACATCAGTGACGTGCAGACACTACTCGATGTTGGGGGTAAAATCACCTACGGCGGTGTGGCAGTTTTTTGTTAAGCCGCCTGAGAAGGTGAACATGGCCATATGTAGAATGTGTGGGCAGAAAGTGAACGTGGCCAGAGTGCCAATGTTGACCCCACGGCCCTGCGTCAACATATGCAGCGTCACCATAAAGTGGCCTCAGAGAACTGTGGCTCCGAAGTGGTAGTCCAGCCTGCTGCAGCTATCCCCAACATCACACAGTGGCACGCACCCAGTTTCAGCCAGTCAAGGCTCCACCACCTCAGCCGAAGGGAGCTGTCTGTCAATCCCATCTTCTGTTGTCCAGATGCTCCTGCTCCTACTCCTCGTCAGTCATTCCATCAGCAATCAATCACCGAAGGGATTGCCAAGAGATAACAGTATGCATGCACAAATCCAATGGTGCAGAAGCTGAACGTGCTCCTGTCCAAGTTGCTGGTGCTTCAGTCCCTCACCTTTCAGAGAACTGATGGCTTGTGCCGAGTCAGGGTGGAGAGTCCCAAGCAGTCATTTCTTTGCGAAAAAGGCAGTACCAGCCCTGCACACACATGTAGAACATAAGGTGGGCCAGTCCTTGAGCCTGTGAGTGTCTGCCAAAGTGCACGGCAGCGCCAATGTGTGGAGCTGTAACTACGGTCAGGAACAATTACATGTCTATTACGGCCCACTCGGTGAATGTGGTTCCTACACCGCCACACCAGCAACTTGGCCAGGTCACGCCGCTTCCACCTCCACATTGTCACGGAGTTGTTCCTGCGACAATGTCTGCCTCTGCCTCCTCATCCTCCTCAGGGAGACCAACTATAGAAAACACAGCGGAGCCACATTTATGCTCCCGGTTAGCCAGAATCCTACTCCACACTGATGTGGGGCAATACCCCAAAACAGCTGTCTGTGGATGGATAACTGGCTTAGGTTTTCATCGTCACATCCTTAAAGCTTGTAAAAAAGCGGGATCTTGACATAGGGGCCACTTAATATAGTGGGTTTGGTGATCTCTGTAATGAAGACACCCCTTTGCGCAGTTTTCCTTCCTTTGAGGGATATCTAGCTTTCATTGTGTTGTAGACCCAATACTGGGGCTCCACATTCATTTTGCATATTACTGTTTCCCAGGGAGCTTTGCAGTTTGGATTGCTGTGTTGAGACTCTTAAATGAGGCTCTGCTGTGTTTTCTATAGTTGGTCTCCCTGAGATCAGCTATTGTTTTGTTTGAGTAGTCTCCAAGGCATTGCTCCCGGTTAGCCAGAATCCTATTCCACACTGATGAGGTGCAACACCCCGAAACAACTCCAGACTCTGTCATTGTGCCACTCGGTGGCCTCCTCATACTGCTGTCCTGTCACACCCTGAAACAGCTGTCTGTTGATGGATAACTGGCTTAGGTCTTCCCTGTCACATTCTTATGGCTTGAAAATAAGTGAGATCTTGACATAGGGGCCACTTATTATAGTGGATTTGATGATTTCAGTATTGGAGTCACCCCTTTCCTTGGTTTACCTTCCTTTGAGGGATATCTAGCTTTCACTGTGTTGAAGACCCATAACTGGGGCTCCACAGTTATTTTGCAAGTTACTGTTTCCCAGGGAACTTTGCACTTTGGATTGCTGTGTTGGGACTCTTAAAGGAGGCTCCATGGTGTTTTCTGTAGCTGGTCTCCCTAAGATCAGCTACTGTTTTGTTTGAACTTCATGACTGGGCCCCTATTTTGCCTTTCGGTCTGGCTGACATCATCATTTATTTGACCCTTCTCCTGATCTGTCAGAAGGAAGGAAAAATAAGACGCACAACGGATCCTGTTTATGTAGCATCTGTAAGGCCTGTATGTCCCCATCAGAATTGGCTTATGATTTGGTAGCCAAAATCAGGAGTGGGTACTAAACACAGAAGACATGCAAATATTCCATTCACGTGTCATCTCCGTTTTAGGTCCACTCCTGTTTTATTTGGCATTAGCAATACTAATGGATTATTGATGCTCCACAGACAGGATCTGTTTTTTGTAGATTATTGTTCTGACGGATCAGAGGACGGGCAAATTTATCAGTGACGTCAACACAAACTTAATGCTGACACCCTCTCCACCCTGTCTGGAGGCTCTACTTGTATAAGCGTTTAATAGAACTGGTTCTGTAGACAAAAAAGAGTGCGCTTCTTCTTGATGCTAACATCGACCTGTAAGGCTGAGTTCATACTTGAGTTATTTGGTCAGTTTTGGCCCGCGACTGCCCAAATAAGTAAAGTGTGCAGTGACTCTAAGAGTGACGCCTGTCATCTGCATGTCATACTGACTCACAGTATTATTTCACTACCACAGCAGACTCCCTATGCGTATTACTGCAAGACATAGTGTTCTACACTGCTATAAAGGCTCTCAGCAGTCAGGCAATGGCAAATAGCCATTTTTAATGTAATTTGCCGCAAATAAATTAGGATCAAACCAAATTTTTCAAGTAAAATTCGAGGAACCGGCAGATCGAATTTTTGAAAAATTCGCTCATCTCTAATAGGAAGCATACATATTAACAAAACAAATTGAAAACTAATGAAATAAAAAATATAGTATTTTGTTCTTGTTTCAGGACTTTGGGGATCATTCTACCATGACGTCCCAGCCATCCCTGAAACCATCTCATATTACCATAAAATTTGGTCTCACAACTCCATTGGTCCTCGTCTGTTTCTTCTGGGCAGGCACAAGAAGCTTTCACAGTTGGACAGAAGCACAAGCTGTTACAGTCAGTATCCACTATGTCACATGGAGCATGCTTAAATTCCATAATGAATACCAGAGTAGCATTTCTACAGTCTGTTTCCCCCACAAATACCTGTGACAAACTGACAAAGTGGCCGTTTATCTTAGCTATGTGGTTCACATACATAGGCCCCAAACATATAGTGGGTGGAGAGATTATACCGGCAATTTCCAAGTATATCCCTTGATCAGAAATGGCATTATGTGAGGTGTGATCTACATCTAGTTGGACATCATAACTATACTCTGTGAGATTCAAATCATTAATAGAGATTGGAACACCTATCAGAGGAATCCCTTTGTGGTTAGCAGGGATGTGAGAGCATATCCAACAGTCAGTAGCATTCAGCTGCTTGGCAGTCTGCTGATGTAGTTGCCATATAGAATTCGTACCCTTTACTCCTTTCACCTGTGCACAGAAACATAGAATACAAAGAAACAGGCGAGGCAGTACATGCATTGTGGTAGTCTGCTAATCCAAATTACTCTCTCAACTGGTTGGATCCATAACAGTAGGACTGCTTTCCTGTTCGTGACTGTCTGTCTTCAGAACCTTTTTGCAGTTGCTTGCATGGACCCAGACTGGTCTCCCGTTCAGCTTGACAGGGGTGGGTGTGGTTAGTTAGCCTGATATGGACCATCAAACCTTGGCTCCAAGGTCTTTCTCACATGCCTGTTCAGGACTACCCAATCTCCAGGAACCAGAGCGTGTGTGCCTTTGAGAGAAATAGGATCTGATATAGAAGAGAAAACATGTGAATCCACCTTTGACAGATGTTCATGCAACTCTACCAAGTATGAAGTCAGGGTAGAGTAGTCTGCTTGCAGCTGTTGGGGAAAATATAACCCTGTCCTTGGTGCATAATCAAATAAAATTTCAAAAGACTAAGCTTTTCTTGTGGAGTAGGAGTAGGAGTAGGAGTAGGAGTAGTGCGGATGGCATATAATACCACCGGCAAAGTATCTACCCAGTTCATAGAACTGTGTGAATCTCAGTATTTTTGCTATTTTAATTTAATTTTCCCGTTAAGTATTTCCACCTTTCCACTGCTTTTTGGGTGATGGGGAGTGTTCAGGGCTTGTGTGATCCCTAGGGTCTTCAGTATGTGACCCATTATCTCCCCAGTGAGTTGAGACTTTATCACCTCTGGAATCCCATATCTGCAGACTACTTCTGACAATATTTTCTTAGCAGTGTTTTTGGCCGTATCCGTAGTTACTGGCCAGGCTTCTAGCCAGCCTGAGAATACATCAATGGCTACAAGGACATACTCATATGTGCCCACCTTGGGTAGCTGTATGTAATCCACCTGCACTCTTTGAAATGGATACAAAGGTTTGGGAGTCTGTTTCTTGGGGGTCTTTACGAACCTCCCAGGGTTATGTCTGGCACATGTAAGACAACCATGAACAAACTTTTCAAAGAGGGTCTGAATTCCAGGGGCAAACGAATGTTCTAACACTAGTGCGCTCATAGCTCCTTTCGACAAATGAGTAGGGCCATGTGCAAAATTGGCCATCATCGGATGCAAACTCTGAGGCAAACATGTCCTGCCATTTACCTGCCAGAGCTCTCCTGCCTTTGTGGCCCCACCTCCATCCATACCTTTTTGTCTTGAGACGTTATCTGAGTCTATAGTTCTTGTAAGAGCGATACGTCTGGCGTAGTTGGCAAATACATTGTCAGGAGTGGCAGACAGCTGCTTGTTTGGCTGCTTGGTCTGCTTAAGCGTTTCGCGCGGCTTGAGGGCATAAGATCAAGTAAACACATAAATCCCAGTAATTGTGTGCCTCACATTATTACTATCCTATGGCTTTCTGACATTTTCATTTAGCGATTATATAATTACAAATATTCCAACAATGACTTCTGATTGGTACACAAATAATCTACTAAAGGGTTAATTGCTGAGAGTTATGCTTTTTAGCAAGAAATGCACACTGCTTGTTCATCACGTACACAGCTTATCTTATCTCAATACACTTGCTAACTTCTTCAGTTTTAACTTATGTCATCGCCATCTTCATCTTCTTATAGGCCACAGAAATGTAAACACAAAAGTTCCTTATAAAATGGAAGTCACAGAAAAGCTGGATACTTCTTTAACAGTGGCACGAGAAAAATATATTTGCCCTTGTGTAGTGCAGTGATATATTCTAAAGCACAGTATGCCATGTATTAGTGGTGAAATAAAAATATATTTGCGGTTCAGCGTTGCACTCATCTGTTGAGAAGCCTTTTGTGTTGTGTAAAAGTAGAAAGAAATTAGGGCCTAATTGCCGTTCAGCGGTGCAGTGATATATTCTAAAGCCCTGTTTGCCGTGTATTAGTGGCGAAACAAAAATATTTTCGCCGTTCAGCATTGCACTTATCTGTTGAAAAGCCTTTTGTGTTGTCTAAAAGTAGAAAAAAATTAGGGCCTAATTGCTGCTTAGTGGTGCAGTGATATATTTTAAAGCCCTTTTTGCCGTGTATTAGAGGCGAAAGAAAAAAATATTTGATCTAACATTTGATTATTTGATCTAACAGTATGTCAGACAGCGAAGTGCCAGGCCCTGCACAGGGAAGTGGCAGAGGCCTAAATGTTTCTGGCGCAGGCAGAGGTCGCAGCAAAGTAAGGGGCCGTAGCAGCAGGGGTCACTTCGAGAGGCCCGAGCTCCCAGTGTCAACTAGCATTCATGTTGTCACCAGCAACCCAGTGGCTCTTGAACGGTTGACTCGATCTTTGACTTTGTCACAAGTGACATCAGACACCCCCAGCCAAGAGTCAGTGGGTTCGGCAGACATAACTCTTAGTTGGCATGGCCCGGGAGCAGGCCCTATGCCCTCACCTGTCCTCAACCTGCCTCTATCCTTTTCTGTTCCCTAAGCCAGAGAAGTATTATATGATGTGGGATCAGCTCCACTATACAGCGAGGACGAGCTACTAGAGGACAGTGAGCAGCTACTGGCCAGCCAAGATATGGAGGAGACATCCGCCGCTTCCTCCGGTAGGCGGGCAAGTAGTAATGAGGAGAGTGGAGTGGGGGCTGGTGTTGCGAGCTGTAAGGCTCCTGACCCAGAGACCGTTGAGGAGGACATCAGTGGGAGCCGGGTGACGACGGGGCTTCATTTTTTTCTTTATATAATAATGTAATATTATAAAATACGGTGTCTCCATGATAAATTTGCAGTGTGGGGGCCCCGTATGGCTTCAGCGGGGCAAATAGATGACAAATGACCTGGACTCTCCATGACATTCCCAGGAGCTTCTGTCGGGAGCAGCGGTTCATTTCTGTGACATCCGTATAGTGCGGGGGGACTCCGAAGACCCTCTCCAACTCCATGCATCACAGGATGTCCTCCTTCCGTTCCATGATGACTGGGAACATGTGATGTTTTCCCTGAAGAAGAGACCAGGGGCTGGTAGTTCTGGTTTGAATCTTGATGAACTTCGTGACTCTTCCAGGCTCCATGCTATCCTGAAGCTTTGTCTTCTCATTGTCTGTAGCTACTAGAGGCCTTCATGCCAGGCAGGTTCCCCCAGAAGTATCTGGCCCGATGAGCAGCCGATAACGCACTTGCATCAATCTTGACAGGATTCGTCTCCAGGTGGAGAAAATTTTTTTTTTTAATACTTTCTTCATTGCAACCACGTTCTTGAATAACCACAATGCTGGCCGATTCTCTCCTGTCTTAGGCAACACTTTATTGAGTACTCGTGGAAAGTCAAAAAACAATTGTCCACTGCCCCCATAAAGGCCTTTCCAGTGCGGTTAATCACAGATAAATCATTAGAAGGACTGCCGCCAATTATCAGATTGAATTGTCCCCATTCTTCAATCTGTTTCCTGATTATATTCTGTATGTCGCCCAAATATACAATCTGCCATGGATGGCGTACCTGTCCTATTGCGATTGCGTCCTCACACACCTCTGATGCCATATACTTTTGAACGTTGATTTTAAGCTTTTTGATTTTGGCAGTTATGGTTTAAATCTTGATAAACTTCGCGACTCTCCCAGGCTCCAAGAAATCTTGAAGCTTTGTCTGCTCATTGTCTGTAGTTACTAGAGGCCTGTTCATGCCGGAAAAGTTCCCCCAGAAGTATCTGGCTCGATGAGCAGCCGATACCACACTTGATTCCAAGCTTTTTGAGAGCCATTTATCCTGTCTGTCCTTTCCAACACAACCGGCACACTCCTGAAATACTCTGTGCTGCAGGGGACCCTGCTCTTTGCACCTTGTAACTCTTAGTCCACAATCTTCAACAAGATCAGCACACTCCTCTTCTGAAATACTCTGCACTGCTAAGGAATCCTGCTCCTTTCACTCTCAGTGTGTGATATGCTACCCATCTTTTTTATTTTTATTTAAAATGTATTTAAAATTTAAATAACATGTGAAGATGCAGGAGTAATATACGTCCTAGGATGTCCCCGTTACCTTCAATACGTGGGCAGCACTTTAAGAAAATTAAATTATTAGGCTTGGTAGTTTTCTCCCTAAAGGGGAACTGGCGATCATCAGTAAGTGGGTGGGGAGAGCAGGAGCTCTTGAAGAACCATGACTCTTCTCAGGCATCCATGACTCTTTTTCAGGATTGGGCTGCAATGATTATAAATCTGGTTCTCAATGCAGTATGCTGACAGCCCACTGTATATGCAGTAGCATTATGCATCTTCTGTTTCAAAAGTTGTGTGTGGTGGTTGGTAGGGGGTTGAATTGCCTTAGTAAAGTAGAGTGAACTGTTTTTACTAACATCAGCCTCATCCTTGTGTGCATCAACATCTGCATTATCACAGTACTACCTTGTTTTATAAAGCACTGGGACCCCTGACTTGCACCCCAACCCCTCATCTTCACCAAGGGCACCCCAACTTACACCAAGCAGGAGAAACCCAAAACCAGGAAATACCCAAAGGCATGAACGTTGTGCCCATCCTATCACTGCATGACCAAGGGGAGCAGTTGATTAGTTTACACTTGAGTTATTTGGTCAGTTTTGGCCCTGTGACCACCCCAATAAGTGAAGTGTGCAGTGATTCTAAAAGCGACGCCTGTCATCTGCATGTCATACTGACTAACAGTATTGTTTCACTACCACAGCAGACTCCCTATGCGTGTTACTGCAAGGCACAGTGTTCTACACCACAATAAAGGCTCTCTGCAGCAAGGAAATTGCCATATTTTAATGAAATTCACAGCGAATATATTCAAATCTAACCAAATTTTTCCCCCAAAATTTGGCAAACCGGCAAATCGAATTTTTTAAAAATTCGCTCATCTCTAGTTGCTATATATATATATACACAGTATATATATTTTTTATTTCATTCCAGGTGACTGGGTCACTATAGTTCATCTTCTATGGATGTTTTTGACAAAGTGCCTCAGGGCTGCAATAGTCAAAAGAGATTATGTAAAATGTTTAAATGGATCGACAGAAGGAAAACCAATTATTTCTGTGCATTTGTAAGTAAATTCCATTTGCAATTCAATATGTGGTCCTACAGTAATTTAGAGATATATACTCACTGACAAAAAAAATAACTATGCCCAAGAAGGACCTATTGGAATCGAATGAAACTTTCTATGTGTGTGAATGTAATGATGAAAGATGTAAGTGAATACAATATTAGAGCGAAAGGATAAATTAATTGGGGAAAATTGTACAATAGAAAGGAGGCTCAAGTACTCTGTTAGGCCACCCCTAGGCTGGATATGAGATGAGATACGGTTGGGAATGGAGGAATATAGGTTCTGTATGGTATCCTGCTGCACAGTTGCGGACAGATACTGCAGATGGGTCTGTAGATCCTGCACGATCGTAGGTTGCTGGCGCTGATGTCTCAGTTGGTCCCATAAATGCTTGATTGGCGATCAATGTGCAAAACTGGCAGGCCAAGGAAGTGTGCAACCCTTGCTGTTTGTGGGCAAACAGCCTTCTGAGAAATGCCAGTTGAAACCTTAGCCATGACATGGACATATCTATCTGGGAGCATTATTATTATTTTTGTCAATGAGTGTACATCATGAAATCCTGATCTGACGTCATGTACATGTTAATATGATGAACCAGGACTGTAGGTTCTTCAAGCTCCCATCCATTGTAGGCTACTAGGTACGCAACCTGTTCCTGTTCCCTTTGACTGAAGATATATTGATTTGTTTCATAGAATACAATGGCATTTCCCTTGGCTCCTTGATGCTTCATATATTATATGATTCATCTTTAACCTTTACCATTCCATTGATCCAACAGCCTAAATAATTATGGTTTATAACATTATCATAATGCAATAACCTCCAATATAGCTTAAGGGCTAAGATTTTTATGATGTAGGAACTGCTTTAGAATAGATCAGTTATTTCAGCACTGACATTCAAGAGAGATCAATAATTAACTGGTTTTCTTTTTAAATGGCACTCTGTACGTGTATATACTGTGCTTTCCTGTTTTCCAGTGAACTAACATATTCACCTCAATAGTACTCAAAATCCATATTGTGTGGATGGACTAGATAAATTCAATACAAAGGTGTTGTATGGTTTTATACTGCGACACAAAAACAAAATTTTACGTTTACTTGCAGACCACAAGGATATATTACTCATAAGCTAAAGTGCCAAGGATAGGATTTTCTATATAAAATATCAGTAAATGCTCCTGGGTCCTAGATAGCAGCTAAAGAATTTTGTTGTAGAAGTAGCATTGGGCGGTGCATTAACCCTCGCACTGCCACAGTCAGCGCTAACCGCTGCATGTGCAGGATCCTGCCAGGTGCGGGGTGGCCATCAGGTCCCCGCACTGCTGTGACGGGGACCTGATGGCAGGGAAGGCAGCCAGATGCCTTCCTTAGGTATCATGGCTGCCTACCGTGACAGCCTGTGAGATCCAGCCCCCTGGATCACACAGGCAGGAAACTGTAAGTGTATTTCACAGTGTGTTATACACTTACAGCCAATGCATTACAATACAGCAGTATTGTAATGCATTGCAAAGCGGATCAGACCCCCAAAAGTTGAAGTCCTAGTTGGGACAAAAAAAAAAAGAAGTTAAAAAAATAAAGTTTAACAAAAAAATTTGTTTCAAGTAAACAAAAAAAAAAAAAAATAGGGACAAAAACAAAAGTAGATATATTAGATATTGCTGTGTCCGTATTGACTGGCTCTATAAAAATATCACATGACCTAACCTCTCAGGTGAACAACGTCAACAAATAAATTAAATAAAAACTGTGCTAAAAAAAAAAAAAATTGTCACCTTACATCACTAAAAGTGCAACACCAAGCGATCAAAAAGGCGCATGCTCCCAAAATAGTACCAAACTAACCAATACCTCACCCTGCAAAAAATAAGCCCCTACCTAATACAATCGCCAAATAAATAAAAAAAAGCCATGGCTCTCAGACTATCGAGACACTAAAACAAGATTTTTTTTGTTGCACAAATGCTTTTATTGTGATAAATGTAAAAAAAAATTAAAAAGTAGACATATTAGGTATCACTGCGTCCATACCAACCTGCTCTATAAAAATACCACCTGACCTAACCCCTCAGATGAACACCGTAAAAAAGATAAAATAAAAACAGTGTAAATAAAAAAAATTTTGTCACCTTACATCACAAAAAGTGTAATAGCAAGCAATCAAAAAGTCATTAGCACCCCAAAAGAGTGCCAATCAAACCGTCATCTCATCCCGCAAAAATTATACCCTACATAAGACAATCGCCCAAAAAGAAAATAAACTATGGCTCTCAGATTATGGAGACACTAAAACATGATTTTTTTTGTTTGTTTCAAAAATGCTGTTATTGTGTAAAACTTGCTTTATAAAAGTATCACATGACCTAACCCCTCAGACGAGCACCATACCAAAAATTTAATAAAAAAAGTGTCAAAAAAGCCATTTTTGTCACCTTACATTACAAAAAGTATAATACCAAGCGATCAAAAAGTCATACGGACCCCAAAATAGAACCCTTTCAACCGTCATCTCATCCCACAAAAAATGAGACCGAAAGACAATCGCCCCCGAAAAATAACAAACTATAGCTTTCAGAATATAGAGACACTAAAAAAAATCATGTTTTTTCAAAAATGCTTTATTATGTAAAACTAAAAATAACAACCAAGAAAAGTAGTCATATTTGGCATTGTCGCATGCATAACAACCTGCTCTATAAAAATACCACCTTATCTAACTGTGAGATGAACATTGTAAATAACAAAAAATAAAAACGGTGCCAAAACAGCTATTTTTTGTTACCTTGCCTCACAAAAAATGTAATATATAGCAACCAAAAGTCATATGTACCCTAAAATAGTACCAATAAAACTGCCACCTTATCCCATAGTTTCCAAAATCGGGTCATATTTTTGGAATAACTCCTCTTGGGGTGCATCAGGGGATCTTCAAATGAGACAAGGCAACTTAAAATTATCCTAGTAAAATCTACCCTCCAAAAACCATATGATGCTCTTTTCCTTCTGCACACGTCGTGTGCCCGTACAGCAGTTTACGACCACATATGGAGTGTTTCTGTAAACTACGGAATCAGGGCAATAAATATTGAGTTTTGTTTCGCTGTTAAACCTTGCTTTGTTACTGGATTAAATTGTTTAAAATGAAAATCTGCCAAAAAGTGAAATTTCAGTTACATTTTCCTTTAATTCTTGTGGAACACCTAAAGGGTTACCAAAGTTAGTAAAAACAGTTTTGAATACCTTGAGGGGTGTATTTTGCAAAATGGGGTAACTTTTTGGAGTTTCTACTCTAGGTGTGCATAAGGGAGTCTTCAAATGTGACATCGCAACTTAAAATTATCCCAGTGAAATCTGCCTTCCAAAAACCATATGACATTCCTTTCCTTCTGCGCCCTGCCGTGTGCCCGTACAGCAGTTTAGGACCACATATGGGGTGTTTCTGTAAACTACAGAATCAGGGCAATAAATATTGAGTTTTGTTTAGCTGTTAACCCTTGCTTTGTTACTGGAAAAATGGATTAAAATAGGAACTCTGCCAAAAAAGTGAAATTTTATCTACATTTTCCTTTATTTCTTGTGGAACACCTAAAGGGTTAAGAAAGTTTGAAAATCAGTTTTGAATACCTTGAGGGGTGTAGTTTCTAGAATGGGGTCATTTTTGGGTGGTTTTGTATTATGTAAGCCTCACAAAGTGACTTCAGACCTGAACTGGTCCTTAAAAAGTGGGTTTTGGAAAATTTCTGAAAAATTTTAAGATTGCTTCTAAACTTCTAAGTCTTGTAACGTCCTCAAAAAATAAAATGGAATTCCCAAAATGATCCATACATGAAGTAGACATATGGGGAATATAAATTAATAACTATTTTTGGAGGTATTACTATGTATTATAGAAGTAGAGAAATTGAAACTTGGAAATTTGCTAATTTTTCAAAATTTTTGGTAAATTTGGTATTTTTTTTATAAATAAATATAAACTTTTTTGACTCAATTTTACCAGTGTCATGAAGTACAATATGTGACGAAAAAATATGTCAAAATAGCCTGGATAAGTAAAAGCATTTTAAATTTATCACCACATAATGTGACACTGGTCAGATTAAAAAAAAATGGCCTGGTCCTTGAGGTGAAAATGAGCCCGGTGCTTAAGGGGTTGAAGTTGTAAAGTTCAGGTCCTACTCCAGGTCTAGCTGCTGCTGCTGTTGGTGAGAAGTTTATTCACTAGATGGGTGACGAAAGCTGTTCATCAGCAACTCTAGACTCAAGTTGCTGCTGATGGAGCTGGAACTGCTCCTGCCTACCCACCCCTCCCCAGCAGCCATGGCAGTGGAATGTGACCGCAGAGGGCCCCCCAGTCAGACCTGCGAGAGGATGGACAATGGCGCAGATAGGCAGCAGCCAACTGACTACATAGTATGTCTCTATAGCAGTTCAGTTTGTCCTCCGTCTCAGCGGGTGTAAAAAAGGCCTCCATTTTGGACCGGTAGCGAGGGTCCAACAAGGTGTAGAGCCAGAAGGCATCACTCTGCCGAATGGTGACAATTCAGCCGTCACTACGCAAGCAAGTGAGCATGCATCGGGCCATTTGTGCAAGTGACTCGGAGGGACTCCCTGCCTCCATCTCCACTGCATACTGCCACGGTGTGTTTGGGTCCTCTGCCTTATCTTCCTCATCGCCCTGTAGCTTCTCTGGCTGCTCATGCTCCTCTTCTCCTGTCACCTGTGTAGTAAAACTACCCATTTTGCTACAAATTGGTTGTTCTTCAATGTCCTCCTCTAGTTTAGCCCCCACAGGACTCATGTGGCCATGAGATCTAGGCCCAACGTCTCCAGTCTCCTGACCAGCCAGATTTAGCAGCATCTGTTCCAGGACATGAAACAGTGGAATGTCATCCCGTAATCCTGGCGACTGACAAATAACGTGGCCTCCTTAAAGGGCCTGAGCAAACAACAGGTGTCACGCATGAGCTGCCACTGGCTGACATAGAAGTTACACTGGGGAGTACTCCTGTCCGCTTGGATCATCAAGAAATAGCTTATGGCCTTTCTCTGTTCGTATAGTCGGTCCAACATATGAAGGGTGGAATTCCAACGGGTGGAATTGTCGCTTATGAGCCTATATTGGGGGAAGCTGTTGTGCCACTGCAGCTCAAAGAGGGTGTGTTTTGCGGTGTACTAGTGGCTGAAGTGAATGCAAACTTCAGGAACCGCTTGACAACCAGATCAAAAACATGTGCCATGCAGGGCGCATGGCTCAGCCGTCCTTGATGCAGCACGGACACCATGTACTTCCCGTTTTCAGTCACCATGGTTCCGAATTTGAGTTGTTGCGGAAAAAGCCAGGATTCGATTTCTTGATGAAGGATACAGAGCAGTTCCTCCCTTGTGTGACTTTGTTCGCACAGGCAAATGAGGTGCAGAACAGCGTGACACCGTTGTGCCCTGCACATGTGGTATGCTGGAGGGGCAATGTGAATTGTCCCTGCAGTGGAGGCTGAGGACACAGTGGAGGATGAGGAGGCAGAGGCAGACATTGTCGCAGGACCAATGGCATGAGAACGTGGAGGCGGAAGCGGGGTCACCTGGCCAAGTTGCTCGTGTGTCCGAGTTGCTGTGCAGGAACAACATTCACCCAGTGGGCCGTAAAGGACATGTATTGTCCCTGTCAGTAGTTATCTCTCCACTTTTCAGCACTGCAGTTTGGCAGACACTAACAGGCTCAAGAACTGGCCCACCTTCTCTTGTACATGTGTGTGCAGGGCTGGTACTGCCTTTTTGGCAAAGAAATGACAACTTGGGACTCTCCACCTCCGCTTGGCACAAGCCATCAGTTCTCTGAAAGGTCCACCACTTGGAACTGAAGGGACTGCAGCACCAGGGCATCAGGAACAGCAGATGATGGGAAGGACAGACAGCTCCCTTCGGCTGAGGTGGTGGAGCCCTGACTGTCTGAAATCGGGTGCGTGCCACTGGGTGATGCAGCGGTTGCTGCGACAGGCTGGACCACCATATTGGAGCCATGGTTCTACCAGGCCTCTTTATGGTGACACTGCTTATGTTGACGTAGGGCCGTGGTGACAACATTGACACCCTAGCCACGCTTCATCTTCTGCCCACAGATTCTACAAATGGCCATGTTCACGTCCTCCAGTGGCTTAACAAAAAATTGCGACACCGCTGAATAGGTGATTTTACCCCCAACACTCTGCACTGACTGAGTGCTACCGCCGCTGCTTCTGTGAACCCCTGTACCACTACTTTCCGGGCAGGTAGGCCCCTGTGAAGCGGGTGGTCTACCCAAGGCACGGTTGGCTCCAGACCTCCCACTGCTGCCACCCTGCTGACTCCCGGCCATGCTAGCGACTTGCTGGCGCCGCCGCTGCCTCACGGGCAAGCTGCCACCAACTTCTTCCGATGATGATGAAGCCCCTAATTCACCCGGCTACCAAGTGCAATCAGCTACATCATCATCGAATACTGTCTGCACTTAACTGATGTCCTCCTCAACAGTCTCTGGGTCAGGAGCCTTACCGCTCGCAACACCAGCCTCCACTCCACTCTCCTCATTACTACTTGCCCGCCTACCGGAGGAAGCAGCGGATGTCTCCTCCATATCTTGTCTGGCCAGTAGCTGCTCACTGTCCTCTACTAGCTCGTCCTCGCTGTATAGTGGAGCTGATCCCACGTCATATAATACTTCTCTGGCTGAGGGAACAGAAAAGGATAGAGGCAGGTTGAGGACAGGTGAAGGCACAGGGCCTGCTCCCGGGCCATGCCAACTAAGAGTTGTGTCTGACGAACCCACCGACTCTTGGCTGGGGGTGTCTGATGTCACTTGGGATGAAGTGGATGACCGAGTCAACCATTCAAGAATCGCTGGGTTGCTGGTCAAGACACGACCGCTACATGACACCGGGAGCTCAGGCCTCTCTCTGCGACTCCTGCTGCCACGCCCCCTTACTCTGCTGTGATATTTAGGCCTCTCACTCCCCTGTGCAGGGCCTGCCACTTCTCTGTCTGACTTACTGTTAGATCAAATAAAAATAAAAAAGGGAAATTAAAACACCCCAAAAACATCAGTTATTTTCTCACTTCACCACACAACGGCTAATAAGCCCTTTTATTCCACTAATACAAAGGGCTTTAGAACATATAACTGCACAGCAGAATGGCAAATAGGCAATTATTTTTTTCCACTTATACATGACTTAAAAGGCTTCAGAACATATAACTGCCCCGCTGAACGGCAAATATATATTTTTCTGCCACTAATACATGCCAAAAAGGGCTGTCATTTTCTCACTTCACCACACAACGGCAAATACTATTTTTGAGCCACTAACACACGCCAAAAAGGACTTTAGAACATATAACTGCACCGCTGAACGGCAAATAATATATAATATTTTTTTTCACTAACACACGCCAAAAAGGGCTTTTGAACATATAACTGCACCGCTGAATGGCAAATAGGCCCTTATTTTTTTGCCACTAATGCACGCGAAAAAGGGCTGTAATTTTCTCACCTTACCACACAATGGCAAATCCTTTTTTTGTGCCACTAATACACGCCAAAAAGGGCTTTAGAACATATAACCGCACCGCTAAATGGCAAATAGGCCCTTATTTTTTTCCACCTATACACGCCACAAAAGGCTTTAGAACATATGACTGCACTGCTGATCGGCAAATATATTTTTCTTTTTCCACTAATACACACCACAAACGGCTTTAGAACATGTAACTGCACCACTGATCGGCAAATATATTTTTCTTTATTCCACTAATACATGCCACAAAAGGCTTTAGAAAATATAACTGCACCGCTGATCGGCAAATATATTTTTTTCTCTTTCCACTAATACACGCCACAAACGGCTTTAGAACATATAACTGCTCCGCTGATTGGCAAATATATTTTTTATCTTTCCACTAATGCACGCCACAAAAGGCTTTAGAACATATAACTGTACCGTTAATTGGCAAATATATTTTTTCTTTTTGCACCAATGCACGCCACAAACGACAAAAGGCTTTAGAACATATAACTGCAACGCTGAACGGCAAATATATTTTACTTTTGCGACTAATACACAACAAAAAGGTCTTCAATTTAGCACCTCACCACACAACGGCTAATAAGTAGAGTTGAGCGGACACCTGGATGTTCGGGTTCGAGAAGTTTGGACAAACTTCATGAAAATGTTCGGGTTCGGGATCCGAACTTGACCAAAACTTGACGCCGAACCCCATTGAAGTCAATGGAGACCCGAACTTTTGAGCACTAAAATGGCTGTAAAATAGCCCCGGAAAGCGCTAGAGGGCGGCAAAAGGCAGTAACATGTAGGTAAATCCCCTGCAAACAAATGTGGATAGGGAAATGACTTAAAATAAAATAAAATTGGCAACTTGGAGGAGGAGGTGGAATAGGAGGTTGGGGTGGCGTCAGGTGGGAATGCTATGGAAGTTAAAGTTCTCCTCACAGCCATAAAGGATTCATGTCTGCCTGCAGTGCCACAGGCCTCATTCACAGCTTCAGGCCCATGGCAACCATACATGGGAGTTGGAGAAGTTCTCATCACAGCCAAAAAGGATTCATGTCTGCCAGCAGTGCCACAGGCCACATTCACAGATTCAGGCCCAAGGCAACCATACATTGGAGTTGGAGAAGTTCTCATCACAGCCTATAAGGATTCATGTCTGCATGCAGTGCCACAGGCCTCACTCACAGACTCAGGACCAAGACAACCATACATGGGAGTTGGAAAAGTTGTCATCACAGCTAAAAAGGATTCATGCCTGCCTGCAGTGTCACAGGCCTCATGCACAGACTCAGGCCCCTGGCACCCACAAAGAGGAGAGTTCAAATCACGCCAAAACAGTATTGATTTCCCTCAGCAGTGCCACAGGCCACAATCACTCATTCAGGCCCATGGCTTCCGCATAGAGGAGAGCGGTCCTGTAAGAACAACACAGGCCTCAGTTGAACCAGCAATGGAACAGGCCATTATCATTTATGTAGGCCCTAGCACCCAGACAGAGTAGAGAGGTCCCGTAACAGCAACACAGGCCTCAGGTCAACTTGCAATGGAACAGGCCATTATCATTTATGTAGACCCTAGCACCCAGACAGAGGTGAGCGGTCCCATAACAGCAACACAGGCCACAGGTCAAGCTGCAATAGAACAGGCCATTATCACTTATGTAGGCCCTAGCACCCAGACAGAGGTGAGCAGTCCCATAACAGCAACTCAGGCCTCAGGTCAACCTGCAATAGTACAGACCATTATCATTTATGTAGGCCCTAGTACCCAGACAGTGGTGAGCGGTCCCATAACAGCAACACAGGCCCCCAATACAGCAGGCGATTAAACGAAATATAGACCCAACACCCAGACTGAGGAGAAGTCATTTGACAATAAAAAGAGGTTAATGTCTCCCAAAAATGCAGCAGACGATTAAACGAAATATAGGCCCCTGACACCCAGACAGTAGAGAGGTCACTTGTCAGCAAAAAGAGGTTAATGTCTCCCACCAATGCAGCAGGCGATTTAACAAATTATAGGCCCCTGACACCCAGACAGAAGAGAGGTCATTTGACAGCAAAAAGAGGTTAATGTCACGCACCAAAGCAGCAGGCGATTAGCTGAAATGTATGCCCCTGGCACCCAGACAGAGGAGAGGCTCATTCAACTTGGGGTTGCCCCCAAAATAATGGTACAATTAAAAAAAAAGGATTTAATAAAGAAGTGCCCTGGAGTACAAGAATGTATGGTTGAGGGTGAGGTAGTTATAAATGTTTATTCTGCACAAGGTATGGACAGAAGAGAGGTAATTTGACAGCAAAAAGAGGTTAATGTCACGCACCAAAGCAGCAGGCGATTATCTGAAATGTAGGCCCCTGGCATCTAGACAGAGGAGAGGTTCATTCAACTTGGGGTTGCCCCCAAAATAATGGTACAATTAAAAAAAGAGGATTCAATAAAGAAGTGCCCTGGAGTACAAGAATGTATGGTTGATGGCGAGGCAGTTATAAATGATTATTCTGCACAAGGTACGAGTCCTGTGGGATCCATGCCTGGTTTATTTTAATGAACATGAGCTTGTCCACGTTGGCTGTGGACAGACAGCTGCATTTGTCTGTAATGTCACCCCCTGCCGTGCTAAATACACGTTCAGACAATACACTGGCTGCAGGGCAGGCCAGCACCTCCAAGGCATAAAGGGCAAGCACTGGCCATGTGGACAATTTAGAGGCCCAGAAGTTGAATGACCCAGAAGTTGAATGGGGCAGAAACATCAGTCAGTACGTTTAGGCGTGCACACGTACTGTTCCACCATGTTGTTGAAATGCTGCCTACTGCTAACACGTTCCCTATCAGCTGGTGGTGCAGTTTGCTGTGGCGCGGTGACAAAACTTTTCCACATCTTGGCCATGCTAACCCTGCTGTCTGAGGAGCTGGCCGTGACACAGTTGCATTGGCGACCCCCCAGCCACACTCTAGGAATGGCCCTGCGCTGCGTAGGGGGCCACCCTGCAGTGAAACCAGTTCCTCCTCCTCCTCCTCCTTAATCTCCTCCTCCTCGTACTCCAGAAGTGTGCCCTGGCTGTCCACATGTGTACCTGGCCTCTGCTAGTGCAGGAACCCACCCTCTGATCCACTTCTGCATGACCTGCCTAAAACCATGTGAAAGGGCCCCTCTTCCTCCTCCCCCTACTGTGTTGCATCCTCTTCCATCATCGCCGTAATATTTTTTTCAAGGAGACATAGAAGGGGTATTTTAACGCCAACAATGGCGTTATCAGCACTGGCCATGTTGGTTGAGTACTCAAAGACGCAACAAGGTACACAGGTCTCGCATGCAGGCCCAGTCACTGAGCTATACAGCAAAATAAAAGTTTTAAAGTCTTTTCTACCACAGTCCATAGCGCCTGCTGACGTCTCTCCCTGCATTAGGTACACTGGAAAATGGCTCAATCCAAGATGGCTGAGGCGATTTACAGGGCTGTGACGGTGCAAATCTCTGAAATTTGGATCGAATTCCACTTCGTCAACTTAGATCCACTCATCTCTAGTTTTCATTTAGCAAGTATGCCATGTCCAGAGTTCATTTGTAGAATTTGTTGCCTTCTTAATGTGTTTGAGAGTCAATTATGTTGTGCAAAGGTAGAGATTGGTACGCGGTTTAGCCCTATTCTTCTACTATTATAATCCATATTATGACAAGAACCACTTAACTAAGATAAGAGAAAGTACAGTCAATCATTATCTTAAAACATGGAGGTCCAGAAAATTTCCAGAACATTGAAGATATCCTCAAGCGCAGTCATGAAAAGCATCAAACACTTATGATGAAACTGGGTCTAATGAGGACTGCCCCAAGAAAAGGAAGACCACGAGTTATGTCTGCTGCAGAGGATAAGTTTATTAGCATTTGAAGCCTCAGAAACTGCAAATTAACAACATCTCAAAGTAGACTGTACATTAATGCTTTACAGAGATCAAATACCAGACACACTCAACATCAACTGTTTTGAGGAGACAGCAAGAACCAGGCCTTTATGGTTCAATAACTGCAAAATAGACACTACTGTGGAGCAACAGCAATGGACATTAGACCAGGGGAAATCTGGATTTTAGTCTGATGAGTCAAAATTTAAGATTATTAGTTCCAACTGCAGAAAAAATGAGCAGATGGCTTCTACATGTGTGTTTCCCAAAGTGAATGCTGGAGGAGGTATGAATGGTGTGGGGGTGCTTTTCAGATGAAACTGTTGACAAAATGCCATCTCATATGGTGTATGATTAGTCGGACCATCATTTGTTTTTCAATAGGACAATGACCCCAAACACACATCCAGGCTATGTAAGAATTATTTGACCAAGGAAAGCAATGGAGTGCTATCGTATGACATGGCCTCCGTAATCAATCGACCTTAAAGGCTATGGACACCTTTGGGGGCATTTTTTTTTATTATTGCATTTCTAGCTTAAAAATATTTATTTTCAATTGGTCTTTATTAAGAATTTTTGAGTCCTTTTCTCTGAACAGTGTTGATTTTTCTGTGTATACTGTATGCACTGTAGAAGGCTTTTTGATTGCACTATGTCCTTTCAGGGAAGTAATTATAGCAAAATTCTTAACCTGATAAATTATGACTTATGGAGCGTTTAGACAGCACTATGTTTGGCACTATATATTGGCACTATGTTTGGGCCAATAATTAACCTGTATAAAGGAGCAGTAGATCAGCCAAAACGCTGGTTCATTGGGTGAAATGATTGTTGGTGCGGACCCATCAGTTATTGTATCTGGCCAGCAGATTGGTTCATACCACGTGGGACGCCACAGGTACGCGCTGTTGAATCGTCAGGAGAAGACGCCGTTTGCTACAAGTATCACAAGTATAGCTACATTAAGTCTTTTCAACCTACTGCCAACCGGAGTCACTGAGGAACAACATAGCCGCTTACGTGCGGCGAAGACATGGTAAAACCGTATACATTTTTGTAGTACCCTCTGTGATGTACACCTATGTGACCTTGTTGTGATATCTGAAGGTCCCATTTCCTGTATTGTCCGGAGCGGATAGACATAGATTGGTCACCTACTTTAAAGGTTCCGCATGCTTACAAATTACTATTTAACCAGCGACTTTTTATGCTGCAAGATTCCTCTGTGTGAATTATACCAGCCTAAATATAACAGTGAATCCAACATCACGCCGCATTTGTGCCTCAGTAAATGATTGGCAAGATTGACACTTTTTTCAAGTCTGCGGTAACGCAACATTAACTGACACTATTTCTCCTACCTGCGGTAACGGTACCATAATGTTGGCCGACACCATTTTCCAAACTTGCGGTATACGCAACATTGGTTGACTTTAAACTTGCGGTTACGCAACGTTTTGTTACAATAATGTGTTTTATTACACTAATGTGTTTCGAATCTGTGTTTATCTGTGTTTATACCTGCACTCATATGAATATATGGATTGATCATTTGCAGTTGTTTTTACTATATTGTCAGATTTTATGCAAGTTCAAATATATTAAGTGAATCACCTAGCATATTTGTTTGAACCTATTCAGCAAACCACCTAATATATAGGTTCGATTTGGTGAATCACTTTATATATTGTGGGGAGTCGCTCTGGTAGATAGCGGTGCGGGTGCAGTACAGAGGCAAAACAGGGAGTCCAGAAAGTGCAATAATCAGTGTTTTATTCACACTTGCACTAAATAAACAATAAACTCTTGGTGTTAAATCACACACATCCGAAATCATGAGGCAAAACAAAACGGTCCAAAACAGGTTCCAGTCACCTGGGAGGTTTTAGGTGCAGGTTCGCACCTGGCTGTCAGTCCAGCCGCAAGGCGATCGACCTCAGGCTTCCAGGCCGTCTGCACTCCTCCTTGCTTGGGCCCAGAGAACTCCACACAGCATAGAATGGATCAGAACTCCCAAACTCAAATGATTCCACAGCCTAACAGCAGCTCCAGGATAATCACCTCCTCAGCTGCTGAGGAGGCTGCCTTTTAAAGGCCCGGATAAAGTCCGGCCTGGACCGTGGGGAATAGGCACCCACCCAACTGTTTGCCTACTTCCAGTAAGAGCCGGCCCGGATTGGCTTTGCAGCCAAACTAAATATCAAGTTGTCAAGCAGCACTAGCTGCTGCTGACACCCAAAAACCCAGCTCTTACCTCACCGAGGCCAGGAATCTCGGTGACACGTACCTCCCGTCGAAAACAGTACCTTGCACCTTACCACATACCCCCCCCCCCCATTTGTTCAACCCTGAGGGGGTGAACACATGTGAGGCAGTGGACGCGGGACAGGGCATCTGCGTTACCCTGCAAGCGGCCTGCCCTGTGTTCTACCGAAAATTTGAAATTTTGCAAGGATAGGAACCACCTGGTGACCCGAGCATTCCTCTCCTTGGCCTGGCTCATCCACTTGAGAGGGGAATGGTCGGTCACCAGACGGAACCTCCTCTCTAACAGGTAATAGCGGAGAGATTCGAGTGCCCACTTGATAGCCAGGCACTCCCTCTCCACTATACTATACCTGGTCTCGGCTGGGGTAAGTTTACGGCTCAGGAAGACAACGGGATGTTCTTCCCCATTGACTTCCTGAGACAGTACTGCACCGAGACCTACCTCCGAGGCATCCGTCTGAACGACGAACTCCCTGTTGAAGTCGGGTGTCACCAAAACCGGGGACCCACACAGGGCCGACTTCAACGCGGAGAAAGCCTCCTCCGCCTTCTCACTCCAGCTAACCTTCCCAGACTTTCGCCCCTTCAACAGGTCTGTCAACGGCGCTGCTATTGTGGCAAAGTGGGGCACAAACCGCATGTAGTACCCTACAATTCCCAGGAAGGACTTTACCTGCCTGGTGGTGACCGGTCGGGGCCAGTTACGTATGGCCTCTACCTTAGTTACCTGCGGCTTGATAACTCTCCGCCCAATAACATATCCCAGATATTTGGTCTCTTCCAACCAAATCGCACACTTCTTTGGATTGGCGGTTAGTCCAGCTTTCCTCAGGGCATCCACTACCGCCTGCACTTTGGGCAAATGGCTTTCCCAATCGGTGCTGTGGATGATTACATCATCTAAGTAGGCCGAAGCGTACCGACGGTGAGGTCGCAGCACAATATCCATTAACCTTTGGAAGGTGGCGGGGGCGCCATGCAGGCCAAAGGGTAACACCTTGTAATGATACAGGCCCTGCGGGGTAACAAAAGCGTTTTTTTCCTTGGCCGCCTCCATTAAGGGTACTTGCCAGTATCCTTTAGTGAAAAATAAAGAAAAATAACGGGCTTTCCCTAAATTCTCAACAAGCTCGTCTACCCGGGGCATGGGATACGCATCAAACTTGGACACTTCATTTAACTTGCGAAAATCGTTGCAGAACCGCAACGTCCCATCCGGCTTGGGTATTAGAACTATGGGACTGGCCCACTCACTTTTCGACTCCTCAATGACATCAAGCTTCAACATTAATTGCACTTCCTCCGCGAGCATCGGGTACCCGGTATGGTTTTAACCGGATTTTGGCCTGAGGCTCAGTGACGATGTCATGTTGGATGAGAGACGTGCGGCCAGGGAGGTCCGAGAACACATCCGTGTTCCGACTGATGAACTCCCTGACTTCCTGAACTTGTTTGGAAGACAGGCTGTCTGCAATTTTTACCGTGGCTACCGCTTCGCAGGCCTCGAACTGTGGGGCTGGACCCTTCTCACCCAGAAGCCCTGGCCGGGGGCTGTTGTCGTCGGTCGTGTTCCTATCCTTCCACGGCTTTAGTAAATTCACGTGGTACACCTGCTCCGGCTTGCGCCGCCCTGGCTGGTGTTCCTTGTAATTTACTTCCCCTACCTTCTCGATCACCTCATAGGGGCCCTGCCACCTAGCTAGGAACTTGCTGTCAAGGGTGGGTACCAGAACCAAAACCCGATCTCCCGGATTGAAGTCCCGCACCCGAGCCTGACGATTATACACCCTACTCTGGGCTTGTTGCGCTGCCTCCATATGCTCCCGGACCAGCGGCAACACCCTTTCCATCCGTTCCTGCATCTGGGTGACATACTCAATGACACTTTTGTGGGGGACAGGCTGTTGTTCCCACGCTTCCTTGGCGATATCCAACAGGCCCCGAGGGTGTCTGCCATAAAGCAGTTCGAAGGGCGAGAACCCAGTAGAGGCCTGGGGCACCTCTCGCACTGCGAACATGAGATAGGGCAGAAGCAGGTCCCAGTCCTTCCCATCTCTAGACACCACCCTTTTTAACATATTTTTTAGAGTTTGGTTAAAGCTTTCGACAAGACCGTCCGTTTGCGGATGGTAAACGGACGTCCGCAATTGCTTTATACGCAATAATTTACACAGTTCCCTCATAACTTTGGACATAAAAGGGGTCCCTTGGTCTGTCAGAAACTCTTTTGGCAGGCCCACACGAGAAAACATTTCCACTAACTCTTTGGCAATGAGCTTAGCCGAGGTATGTCGCAGAGGCACCGCCTCCGGATACCGAGTGGCATAGTTGAGAACTACCAGAATGTGTTGGTGGCCCCTGGCAGACTTTGGTACAGGCCCGATTAGATCCATAGCGATTCACTCAAACGGGACCTCAATGATTGGAAGAGGCACAAGGGGACTACGGAAATGTGGCTGGGGGCTATTTACCTGACAGGTTGGACAAGATTTACAATATTCTTCTACCTCCTTAAACACACCAGGCCAATTAAACCGCTGCAGTATGCGGTCTTGGGTTTTCTGCCACCCCAAGTGTCCCCCAAGAACATGTTGGTGGGCAAGCTCCATGACAAGCTTGCGATACGCTGTGGGCACCACCAACTGTTCAACAGATTCCGGCCCGTATACTGGGTGGGCTGTACCAGGGCAGCACTTACCAGGGTTACTAGGCTCCCTAAATACAGCAGCACCACTGCCAGGTTATCACCCACTTGCACCTGGCATAGGTGACGATTGTCTATTGTCTCGGGGGTGCCGGTTGCACACAGTCTCCTGGCATACATTGAAGCCCGGTACCCATAATTAATCTCCATGGGTTCTCCCCACTGTGGACAGTCGGCCCTTACGTGGCCAGGCTCGTGACAATGCCAGCAGACTATCGGGGCCGGGTCTACAGGGGGTACACCCCGAGCAGGTTTCTCGGGTACCAGTCATCGGGACTGGATGGGAGACCTCCGGGGTTTGACCGGCCCCCTTCCAACAACACCCCCTTTCTAGATTTTTGTGGCCTCATAGCGCTCCACCAGGTCGACCATTTCTAGGGCATTGGTGGGTGATACCTGGCCGATCCAGTGCTGAAGGGGGTAAGGCAAGGCCCTCCAGAACATGTTAGCCAGCAGACGGTCCAGCATAGCAGTCTGACTTAGAATATCAGGCTGCAGCCATTTTTGCAACCTGTGCAGTAACTCATAGTACTGCGGCCGGGCGGGTTCAGCCGCTTTAAAGTCCCACTGGTGGACCCGCTGAGCCCGGACTAACACATTTACCCCCAGCCTGGCCAGGATCTCCCCCTTCACCGTGGGGTAATCAGCAGCCTGGTCATCTGCTAAATCTGAAAAAACCTGCTGGGGTCCGGATGCCAGGAACGGAGCGACCACTTCAGCCCACTGGTCACGGGGTAACTTCTCCCTCACGGCCACCTTTTCAAAGACCGCCAGATAGGTCTCAACGTCGTCCGAGGGGGTCATCTTTGGGATCGCCGCACGGACCGCTTTCCGGGCATCATGGACGTGGTGGGACGCTCCTGCAGCTTGTAACGCCATCACATGCTGTAAAAGTAGTTGGTTGGTCTCCCGCTGCTGCACGTTAGCCTCCATGAGGGCTTTCACAGCAGCCTCCATGTTGCCAGAAATTCCTGTTTGCAACTTTGCCGGTTTTATATATGCCATGCACTTGTGCTCAGCAAAACCAAAAACAATTCGGCGTTCACGCCAGCCTCACTGCGCATGCCCGCATCCTCCACCAAATGTGGGGAGTCGCTCTGGTAGATAGCGGTGCGGGTGCAGTACAGAGGCAAAACAGGGAGTCCAGAAAGTGCAATAATCAGTGTTTTATTCACACTTGCACTAAATAAACAATAAACAGTCTCTTGGTGTTAAATCACACACATCCGAAATCATGAGGCAAAACAAAACGGTCCAAAACAGGTTCCAGTCACCTGGGAGGTTTTAGGTGCAGGTTCGCACCTGGCTGTCAGTCCAGCCGCAAGGCGATCGACCTCAGGCTTCCAGGCCGTCTGCACTCCTCCTTGCTTGGGCCCAGAGAACTCCACACAGCATAGAATGGATCAGAACTCCCAAACTCAAATGATTCCACAGCCTAACAGCAGCTCCAGGATAATCACCTCCTCAGCTGCTGAGGAGGCTGCCTTTTAAAGGCCCGGATAAAGTCCGGCCTGGACCGTGGGGAATAGGCACCCACCCAACTCTTTGCCTACTCCCAGTAAGAGCCGGCCCGGATTGGCTTTGCAGCCAAACTAAATATCAAGTTGTCAAGCAGCACTAGCTGCTGCTGACACCCAAAAACCCAGCTCTTACCTCACCGAGGCCAGGAACCTCGGTGACACGTACCTCCCGTCGACAACGGTACCTTGCACCTTACCACAATATATATATATATATATATATATATATATATATATACACATATACACAACATGAAAAACGATGATAGCACCATCCAAAAATAGACAAAAAAGGGGATTGGGTGCAATGTCCACAAGCAGGGATTAGGTGCTTACCCCATACAAATAAAGAAAAAAATGGACTGCACTCCACAGGAACTTCAGAAGTACAAAAGTGTGATTTATTCACCCATAATGGCGATGATGAGCGACGTTTCAGCTCAGTGTGAGCCTTTCTCAAGCATAATATATATGTGGGTATAATTAGCATACCATCTTTGCGATTTTTCAGCCATCTATAAGAAGCCAAATATCTAGATTGATTATCATCGCTATACCCACGTGGGATTTCATTTATTTATAATATTGAAGCTCCAATTTATGTATTATTATATTGTTTCTATATCCTTTTTAGACTATTAAAAAGCTCATTGCAGAGACATATAGTTGAGTGCCCGTAATCTTTATATTCAAATTAGATTTAAATACACTGGGTGTCCCCAAGCTGACTCCATATATGGACATAGCTATATATGGAGTCAGAGCAGAGACTCCTAAGCCATGGACTCACACTGGGGTATTCCCTCACTGTACAGTGATCTTCTGCATAAACCTCAGTGGGACCCGATACCCTCCCCTTTTCAAAGCAGGGGGTGCCTGGTTTAATGCCCAGGTTCTCCCATTGATATCCATTGCGCTCGGGTGCTCTGTAGAGCACCCGAGCCTCCTAAAGTGTTCTAGTTGAGCACCCGAGCACTTTGGTGCTCGATCATCACTAGTGCAGGTATAAGGTGACCGGGACAAAAGCTTCTGTGCATTCCTGGCCACCAGAGAGGTTGACAATTTTTCCTATCTTATGCAAGCACGACCACCACTGCTGGATTTTAGGGTGGTCGTATCCCTTGGATACGAGCAATGTATAATATGAAGGAAAAATGAATGAAGCCAGCAAAGGAGGCAATATGGACAATCACAAAAAAAGTGATGTTTTATAATAACCTGGGTCAAGATAGGCTTACTGCCCGTCTGGGCATCTGTTAAATAATATGTGTGTTAAATAACCTTACCCAGGCTAGGTCCCATGGATGAATATTTATAGTAAAGTAATATTTAAGTATTTTCATTTTCCTACATCGCGGGGAACTCCGTTAAGTTCTAAAAAAACATAATAAAAACTACTGTATTTTTAAGACTATAAAACACACTAGACCATAAAACATACCCACAATTAGAAATATAATATATATAAAATACAATTTTTATTGTAGATATTCTACGGGTCATATTCAGTTGACACAGTACAGAACAGTGTGGAAGCCAATGTCTCATCACATTGCCAGACACATTGTCCCTTGATTATGCCAGCTACAGTACCCCATCACATTAGCAGCCATGATGCCCTCTGACTATGCCAGTCTCAATGACCCCTGACTGTGCCAGCCACAGTGCTTCATCACATTGCATAAACCTCTAAATTTCTCAAACAGGTGCCAGATTGTTTTCCAAATATGCAAATTTTTACAAGGGCAAAAGACCACTAGCACCACATACATTGTCCCACAAGTAAAACATTGGTTTACACAGTAAGCAATACTCTCATAGAGTATGGGCAATAAGGACAATTCTCACATTTGAAATTCCCTCTCGGGTTAAATTTCTTTAACCTGATAGGACCACTATGGGAGACATTATTGGCCGTTATCAGGGACATTACTGGCCACTATGGGGGAAACTATTATTGCTGGGGGCCACTACAAGGAATATTATTACCGCTGAGGGGCACTAAGGGAGACATTATTACTGCTGGAAGCCACTATGGGGGACATTATCGCCACTATGGGGGACATTTTTACCTTTGGGGGCCACTATGGGGGACATTATGTATACTGCAGAGGATGGAGTTTTATAAAAAAAAAATACAATGAAATTCATCCATTTTTAACGGCCATGAAAAACAGATGCAAAACAAGCAAAAAAATATATAGAAATGCATGCGCAAATGGTTCAAAGATGGCCATGAAAACTGACATCATGTGTGTAACATTTTCTCTAAATAGACTTTGGACACTTCATTTTTGGATTGTATCATAGTACACATGTCTTATAAGAGATGTGGTTATGTCACCACCTATTCAGGAACATGATGACTTCTTGTTTTGGAGTGCCACAGATCACCTTATGTTAATAGCTTGTAATTTCTGAGGATAATGCTAGTTAGATCTTGTGGAAAGTCTCCTGTTAGTGACCTTGAACTTTATAAAAATGTGTTTGGACAGTGCAATCAGTCACTCATAAATCATCGGGTGTTGTCTGTAAATCGGATCACCTTAGAATGTTCTGTGATATATATCAAGATTAAAGTATCATTTAAATAAATATTTTTTTACAAGGCTCCTCAGCACTGACACTGTGACACAACTGCACAATGTTTCTTGGATTTTATCTAGCACAAAAATAAAAAGTAACTACAGCCGTCTCAGTTCTGGTATGGGTTACTTGTCTAGTATTTGTCATATTCTTTTCATCTGCAACGTTTAACCATCATTGGAGATTCATTTATGAGGTTGAGATCTGATTTTCTAGTCATATGTGAAATGATTTGTAAAATCTTTTCGACACTTTTCTATTTTTTGGTGGTCAGTAGGAACGAGCGAAGTTCCTAAAAAGTAGCAAATTATTTCATCACAAAGCGCATTTTTTTTGTAGGTAGCAGGTACAATGACAAGGCACGGCGATTGTGCCGCCCCCATCATTAAATCCCTCAGATGCTGCGTTCACTGCTGTTTGCAGCATCTGAGATCAATATTAAAGCATTTTTGGGGGTTGCTCATTAAAAAAAAAAATTTAAATCATGCTTACCTCATCCATTTGAGCGCGAAGAGGCCTCCATGGCCTTCTTGCTTGAAGATCCACAGTGAAATCTCATGCGGCGGTGATAATGTGATCATGTCGGCCAGCGTGGTGACGTCACCGCACACTAGATTTTGTGTGGGATCTTCAAGCAAGATGACCATGATGGCCTCTTCACACTCAAATTTTTCCTGAGTCTAATTTGTTAACTTCGTTAACTTTGATTCGCTCAATGCTAGTGGTCAGCATGGCAACTTGCCTATTCCAATACACATAATACAGAGCAATACTCTATTCTTATGAAGTCTCTCTTTTGTGGTTTATAATTGTTCATGTCTTTTCATACACTTTATGTCCTATCTAAAGCCCACGTCCGAGAAGATATAAGTGAGGGACATGAACATGTGGAGTCACTGTGGGTAGAGATACATGGAGCCAAAAGCAATAATAAATTACTAATAGGAGTTTACTATAAACCACCTAATATACCAGAGTCCACAGAAAATCTATTGCTAAATGAGATAGACAAGGCCGCAAATCATAATAAGGTGGTTATTATGGGGGACTTCAACTACCCAGATATAGACTGGGAAACTAAAAGCTATACATCGCATAAAGGAAATAGGTTCTTGGTAACAACTAAAGACAATTACCTATCCCAACTGGTTCAGGACCCGACTAAAGGGACGGCCATACTGGACTTAGTATTAACCAATAGACCTGACAGAACAACAGATGTGCAGGTTGGGGGACACCTGGGAAATAGTGACCATAAAGTAATAACCTTCCAATTATCATTAAAAAGAAGATTTCTACAAGGAGGAACAAAAATGCCAAACTTCATAACAGCTAAATTTGGCCAACTAAGCGAGGCCATAGTCCTAACTAACGGGGACAAAGTCCTCAAAAATAAAAATACAGCCACAAAATGGAATATCTTTAAAAGCATCCTAAAATCTCATTGTGAGAGGTACATACCGTATGGGAATAAAAGGTTAAGGAACAAAAAGAAACCAATTTGGATAAATAGAAATGTAAAGAAAGCAATAAATGACAAAAAGAAAGCATATAAATCACTAAAATAGGAGGGTAGCAAGGAAGCACTGAAAAACTATAAGGAAAAAAATAGAACATGTATAAAACAAATAAAAGCAGCCAAACTAGAGAGTAAAACTAACCCTAAAATTTTCTTCATTATATAAATGTTAAAAAGTATAAATCTGAAGGTGTCGACCAGTAATGAAGGGGGAGTTGCAGAGAGCGACGAGGAGAAAGCAAAGCTGTTAAAAAAAAATTTTTGATGTATTCACTGAGGAAAATAAACTGCCAGATAAAATGCTGAATGTAAAAATAAATCCCCTATTAAGAGTGTCCTGTCTGACCCAAGAAGAAGTACAACAGCGAAAGATTAAAATAGACAAATCTCCAGGACTGGATGGCATACACCCCCGTATCCTAAGGGAATTAAGGAAGATCCTTATTTCTGATATTTATGAATTCTATACAGATAGGGGATGTTCAACAGGATTGGCGCATAGCAAATGTGGTGCCAATATTCAAAAAGGGTCCAAAAACAGAGCCCGGAAACTATAAAACTGTAGGCTGGTAAATTTAACATCTGTTGTGGGGAAACTGTTTGAAGGTTTTCTGAGAGATGCTATCTTAGAGGATCTCAAGGGAAATAAGCAAATAACGCCATATCAGCATGGCTTCATGAGGGACCGGTCATGCCAAACGAATTTAATCAGTTTCTATGAGGAGGTAAGTTCTAGACTTGACAGCGGCGAATCAATGGATGTCGTATATTTGGACTTCTCCAAAGCATTTGACACTGTACCACATAAAAGGTTGGCATATAAAATGAGGATGCTCGGACTGGGAGAAAATGTCTGTAAGTGGGTAAGTAACTGGCTGAGTGACATAAAACAGAGGGTGGTTATTAACGGTACACTATGCCCTATTCTTTTCAATATATTTATTAATAATCTTGTAGAAGGCTTGTATAGTAAAATATCAATTTTTGCAGATGACACTAAACTGTGTAAAGTAATTAACACTGAAGAGGACAATATACTGCTACAGAGGGATCTGGATAGATTGGAGGCTTGGGCAGATAAGTGGTAGATGAGGTTTAACACTGAGAAATGTAAAGTTATGCACATGGGAAGGAATAATGCAAGTCACCTGTACATACTAAATGGTAAAACTGACATAGATAAGGAATTTTAATAAACTGCAAACTAAGCTGCAAAAACCAGTGTCAGGCAACCAGTGCCGCCAAGGCCAATAAGATAATGGGTTGCATCAAAAGGGGCATAGACGCCCGTGATGAGAACATAGTCCTACCACTTTACAAATCGCTGGTCAGACCGCACATGGAGTACTGTGTACAGTTCTGGGCTCCTGTGAACAAGGCAGACATAGCAGAGCTGGAGAGGGTTTAGAGGAGGGCAACTAAAGTAATAACTGGAATGGGGCAACTACAGTACTCTAACAGATGATCAAAATTAGGGTTATTCACTTTAGAAAAAAGACAACTGAGGGGAGATCTAATAACTATGTATAAATATATCAGGGGTCAGTACAGAGATCTCTCCCATCATCTATTTATCCACAGGACTGTCACTGTGACGAGGGGACATCCTCTCCATCTGGAGGAAAGAAGGTTTGTACACAAACATTGTAAGAGAATTGAACCGGCACTCAAGGCAGTTGGAGACTATGCAAAAATGTAAATTTATTCCTAGTACAAATCAATCATATAAAACACAATAAATAAAAATAAAATAAAATAGTAAAATATTGTTAAAAATGACATGCGGTCTGCCTAGGACTTGAGATTAACGGTCATATATAGTCACGCACGTAGTACACCGTATCTGGTAGCAGTATCCAATTTGTTGTTATTTAGAGGATTCTATGTAGTATATATGACAACAGCCAGCACGTATCCCTATCTGAGATAGATATTGGGCCAGTGGTTGGTCTTGTAGGATCCCAGTAATAAGTGTGCCAAAAGTCAATCTATGAACATAAAGCTTGTAGTCTTTATATAAAGGACATCGCTTTTTTATAGTCCCAGTTATTCGAGTCTCAATTTTTCAAGGTGCAGTCATTCGCTCATATATAGAGAGCATACGCTATTATTCACCCTTCGTACTCACGGTAAGTCACGCTGTTCCAAACCCATTGGTCTGCGGAGATTCTGTGGTGTCCCACGGCTCCAGCCTCGACCTCGCCACACTCCGGCGAATTTTAGTTTCGGTTTGCAGCGTCTCCCGTGATCTCGTCCCAGTTCTCATGAGACTTTGTCCGTATGTTTCTTTCGTGGATGAACGATACTTTACTTCTTTGCGATAGATTTCAATACATGGCCATGTTTCCTGCAAGACTCCTCAATGTACAGGTTATCTGTCCAGACACGTTTCGAGATAGCTTATCTCTTCCACTGACCAACCACTAGCCCAATATCAATCTCAGATAGGGATACGTGCTGGCTGTTTGACTTTGTCATATATACTACATAGAATCCTCTAAATACCAACTAATTGGATACTGCTACCAGATACGGTGTACTACGTGCGTGACTATATATGATCGTTAATCTCAAGTCCTAGACAGACAGCATGTCATTTTTAACAGTATTTTTAACTATTTTATTTTATTTTTTAGTTATTGTGTTTTATATGATTGATTTGTACTAGAAATAAATATACATTTTTACATAGTCTCCAACTGCCTTGAGTGCCGGTTCAATTCTCTTACAATTTACACCTAAGAACCAGGGGTGGTTCCCTAAACCTGAGCACCAGTCGTGGTCATCCAGAATGAGGCATCTGTTCATTCCAATATTGTACACAAACATAGAAGAGGATTCTTCACGGTAAGAGCAGTGAGACTATGGAACTCTCTGCCTGAGGAGGTGGTGATGGTGAGTACAATAAAGGAGTTCAAGAGGGGCCTGGATGTATTTCTAGAGTGTAATAATATTACAGGCTATAGCTACCAGAGATGGGTCATTGATCCAGGGAGTTATTCTGATTACCTGAATGGAGTCGGGGAGGAATTTTTTACTCCCCTTAAGTGGATAAATTGGCTTCTACCTCACAGGTTTTTTTTTTTTGCCTTCTTCTGGATCAACTAGCAGGATGTCAGGCCGAACTGGATGGACAGATGTCTTTTTTCGGCCTTATGTATTATGTTACTATGTTACTAATCCACATGATATCCCATAAGACATCATGACTAGGGATGAGCGAACCCGAACTGTATAGTTCGGGTCCGTACCGAATTTTGGGGTGTTCATGACACGGACCCGAACCCGAACATTTACGTAAAAGTTCACGTTCGTTGTTCGGCGATTTCTATGGGGCATTTTGAAGGCCTGCAAAGCAGCCAATCAACTAGCGTCATACTACTTGCCCCAAGAGGCCATCACAGCCATGCCTGCTATTGGCATGGCTGTGATTGGCCAAGTGCAGCATGTGACCCAGCCTCTATTTAAGCTGGAGTCACGTCGCGCCGCACGTCACTCTGGTCTGATTAGTGTAGGGATAGGATGCAGCTGCTGTTAGGGCGAGATTAGGCAGGGATTAACTCAGCAAAAACACTTTTTTGCTGAGTTAATCTACAGCTGTGAATCATTCAATTTCTGCTAGTTAATTGCTCACTGTTTTCAGGCTGCCCAGAGCGTTTTTCTGTCACTTTTTTATGGGGTGATCGGCGGCCATTTTGTGTCTTGTGGTGTGCCAGCACAAGCTGCCACCTAGTCCAGTAATCCATCAATAGTATTTTATTTATTTTTTTTGCTATATCCTACATCAGGGGCTTGGCTGTGCTTATTGTCACCCCTAGAAACTCAGGATAGAATTTTCTATATTTTATTGAGAGGTGAAATTCACTTAAAAAAATAGCAATCCCCTAAATCTGGTGTTCCAGCTGTGGCTAGCCAAGTGTAATACTGTCTGCCAAAGAACATATACTTTTTTCTGGGGTGAAATTCAATTTCCAAAATAGCAATACCCTAAATCAGTGGTTTCTGCTGTGGCAGGACAAGTTTGATAGTGTCCGTAAAAGTATAGCTTTTGTTCTGGGTTGAAATTCAATTACCAAAATAGCAATACCGTAAATCTGGTGTTCCAGCTGTGACTGGACAAGTTTCATAGTGTCCGTCAAAGGATATATTATTTTCTGGGGTGAAATTCAGTTGCAAAAATAGAAATACAGTAAATCTGGTGTTCTAGCTGTGGCTGGACAAGTAGTTTAATAGTATCCATCAAAGGATATATTTTGTTCTGGGTTGAAATTCAATTACCAAAATAGTAATACCGTAAAACTGGTGTTCCAGCTGTGACTGGACAAGTTTCATAGTGTCCGTCAAAGGATATATTATTTTATGGGGTGAAATTCAGTTGCAAAAATAGAAATACAGTAAATCTGGTGTTCCAGCTGTGACTGGACAAGTTTCATAGTGTCCGTCAAAGGATATATTTTGTTCTGGGGTGAAATTCAATTGCCAAAATAGCAATACCCAAAATCTGGTGTTCAAGCTGTTGCAGGCCAAGTGTAAATCTGTCCGTAAAAGGCTATATTACACTCAGCGTGCATCTCCAAGTGTATTTATTTCCATAAATATTACAAGTGTTAACAAGTGTTAAATTACAATTGCTGAAAGCATAATCCTTTAAATTTGCACGCACTATTGTGCATCTCATAGTGTATTTCTGTCCGTAAAAGGGTATATTACACTCAAGGTGTAAATACAAGTGCTGATAGGGTCATCCTCAATAACTTCACACGCTACCGTGCATCTCCAAGTCTATTTCTTTCCGTTAAAGGGTATATTACAGTAAGTGTTAATCCTCTACATTTGCACACACTGTTTTGCATCTCTAAGTGTATTTCTTTCTGTTAAAGGGTATATTACACAAAGTGTTAAAATACAAGTGCTGAAAGCAATATCCTATATATTTTTTCACACGCTACTGTGCATCTCCAAGTTAAATCTGTCCGTAAAAGGATACCTTTCATCCAGGGCATAAATACTAGGCCTACAATTGATATTCCCCTAAATCTGTGGTTACTGCCTGGATTAGTGTAATACGCTACATAAATAGATAGCCAGATAGTGTTAGGTGCCTGTAAAAAAAGGCCTGAATTTGAATTCAGTACATTGGGCCAAATAATTTTTTTCTTATTGTGGTGAACGGTAACAATGAGGAAAACATCTAGTAAGGGCCCATCACTTGTGCGTGGCTGGGGGGAAACGGAGGACGATGATGATACGCCTCTCACAGAGGACAGCTTGTCCATACCTCTGGGAAGCCTGGCACACATGAGCGACTACATGCTGCAGTGCCTGCACAACGACAGCAGAGTTGCCCACATTTTAACGTGTGTGAACTACTGGGTTGTCATCCTGCTGGATCCCCGGTACAAAGACAATGTGCCCACTTTACTTCCTGCACTGCAGCATGATAGGAAGATGCGCAACTACAAGCGCACGTTGGTAGACGCGCTACTGAGAGCATTCCCAAATGTCATAGGGGAACAAGTGGAAGCCCAAGGCGAAGGCAGAGGAGGAGCGAGAGGTCGCCAACGCAGCTGTGTCGCGGCCAGCTCCTCTGAGGGCAAGGTTAGCATGGCAGAGATGTGGAAAAGTTTTGTCATTACGCCACAGCTAACTGCACCACCACCTGATACGGAACATGTTAGCAGGAAGCAGCATTTCACTAACATGGTGGAACAGTACGTGTGCACACCCCTCCACGTACTGACTGATGGTTCAGCCCCATTCAACTTCTGGGTCTCCAAATTGTCCACGTGGCCAAAGCTAGCCTTTTATGCCTTGGAGGTGCTGGCTTGCCCGGTGGCCAGCGTTTTGTCTGAATGTGTATTCAGCATGGCAGGTGGCGTCATTACAGACAAACGCAACCGTCTGTCCGCAGCCAATGTGGACAAGCTGATGTTCATAAAAATGAACCAGGCATGGATCCCACAGGACCTGTCCATCCCTTGTGCAGATTAGACATTTATAACTACCTCCCCTTAACCATATATTCTTGGACTTCAGGGCACTTCTTCATTAAATCCTCTTTTTTAATTTTACCATTATATTGCGGGGCAACCCAAAGTTGAATGAACCTCTCCTCCGTCTGGGTGCCAGGGGCCTAAATATCATAAAGTGGCCTGTTCCAATGGTGGGTGACATGAAGCCTGATTCTCTGCTATACAACCTCTCTCCTCTGTCTTGGTGCCGGGGCCTAAATATCTGAAAGTGGCCTGTTCCATTGGTGGGTGACATGAAGCCTGATTCTCTGCTATGTGACCTCTCTCCTCTGTCTTGTTGCCGGGGCCTAAATATCTGAAAGTGGCCTGTTTCATTGGTGGGTGACATGAAGCTTGATTCTCTGCTATGCGACCTCTCTCCTCTGTCTTGTTACCGGGGCCTAAATATCTGAAAGTGGCCTGTTCCAGTGGTGGGTGACATGAAGCCTGATTCTCTGCTATGGGACCTATCTCCTCTGTCTGGATGCTGGGGCCTAAACAAGTAAAAGTGGCCTTCTCCATTGGCAGGTGACATGAAGCCTGATTCTCTGCTATGGGACCTCTCTCCTCTGTCTGGGTGCTGGGGCCTGAATAAGTAAAAGTGGCCTTTCCATTGGTGGGTGACATGTAGCCTGATTCTCTGCTATGGGACCTCTCTCCAATTGATATTGGTTAATTTTTTTTATTTTAATTCATTTCCCTATCCACATTTGTTTGCAGGGGTTCGGGGTGAAGTTCGGGTCGAGTTCGGATCCCGAACCCGAACATTTTCGGGAAGTTCAGTCGAATTTCTCGAACCCAAACATCCAAGTGTTCGCTCAACTCTAATCATGACTGTTATGCCTTCGCAAGCAGTAATATCTGTTTTACTGTGTGCATTTTCACATTCCCTATTGTAATGCAGCCTGTTTTATACCACTTCCTATTAGTAATTAGCTCCTACTAAGCTCTCATAAGTTTGGCCTTTCCAGCCACCTTAGTTTCCCATCTGCCCCTGCTTCTTGGGTCCTGCCCATTCTTCTAGCAGTAGCCATCTTGTCTTCAAGGAAGCCAGATATGTTGCCTGTCTTTCTCTACCATTCAGCTTCAACCTGCTGTTTGACCTCAACCATAGCACAGTTGGTGAGTCCACGGGCGTAACTACCATAGCAGCAGACCATGCGACTGCTATGGGGCCCAGGGAAAGAGGGGGCCCAGTCTTAGTTGTGATTATCTCCTCTTCTACTGGAGGTGAAAACTTGGTCAGGACTCTACCCTCTAAAGGAACAACTTTTAGCAAATGGAGCAGTGCGAAAATGACCCAAGGGTCATTGAAAAGGGTTTAGGAAGAAACCCTTCTGTCCTGTGTGGGGGGGACTGGTTTGATCCTTGCTATGGGGCCCTTACTTCTCTATGTATGCCATTGGGTGAGTCCTATTTACCTTTCTCATCATCCCACACAAGGTTATCTCTGTATTTTTGTGCATTTAGCTGTTTTCATGTTACTACTATGTGGTCAGCTGTCCTCATGGTTTTTCAGCCAT
This sequence comes from Bufotes viridis, assembly GCA_033119425.1. Taxonomy (NCBI): domain Eukaryota; kingdom Metazoa; phylum Chordata; class Amphibia; order Anura; family Bufonidae; genus Bufotes; species Bufotes viridis. Next base: position 69,304,779 of record CM065591.1, read on the forward strand.
CTTGCACTCATTCGCCACACACGGCCTATATATTATCCACCCCTATATGTATTTCAATATGTTTGTATATTACATATGCTCTTGCTATGCTATGTCATGTATACTGGGATATTTATATATTTGCCTAATAGTAAGCATTGTTATTGCTTGTTGTAGTTTTACACTGATCCTTTCAATAAAAGCTGTAAAAGACCCTCAGCGTCTACCTCAGTGCATTGGTAGGAAAGAGCTTAGCTGCCTGTCAACTTATTCTCCTGTCAACATGTGAGGGTGGCAGAACACCCTATGTACTGTATATTCATCTATTGATAACTCCTCTAGGATTCTCTAAGGGTATGGCCACACGGTCAGGTTTCTGCATGCAGTTTTGGAACACAAAACCAGGAGTGAATTTAAAAAAGTGGAGAAGTCGTATCTCTCTTTTATTTTTTTCCTCTTTTTGTAATCCTGATCGCGGCGCGATCTGAGCTTTTCATTGAAACCATTCTGGTGTGTATGACTTTTTGATTCTTTTTTATTACTATTTTTTGTAGAAAATGAAGCGACCAAAAATGGCAAATCTGCCATTTGGACGCTTTTTCCCGTTTTGCTGTTTGCTGTACGGGAACATATTTTTATATTTTTATACCATGGGCGTTTTCGCAAATTGCGACACCCATGATGTGTATTTTTTTAATTTTGGCAAAAGGGAGGTGATTTGAATTATTATTTTTTTATTTTTTTACACTTTTATATAGTTCCCATAGGGAACTATAACAATCAGTCATCTAATTTCTATTATCATAGACTCCTATACACTTGTATTGGAGATAAAGATGATTTAACTACTTTCTTATGGAGCCCTATTACAGACAAGGGCTTCATAGAAAATTCTATGCAGCAGCCAGCAGCCTCTTTTCATTCATAAAGAGCGAGGCTGCTGCATAGACGCTCCGGCTCCTCCGATCGCCACACGGGGAGCCGGAGCACAACCAAAAGTTTTACTTTCGGTTTGGATCGCGAGCAGATGTCGTGGTCAGGATTGACCACGGATTATGAGGGGTTAAATGTCCGCGATCGGCATTACCAAAAATTTCTCAACTTTTATAATACAGGGTGGGCCATTTATATGGATACACCTTAATAAAATGGGAATGGCTGGTGATATTAACTTCCTGTTTGTGGCACATTAGTATATGTGAGGGGGGAAACTTTCCAAGATGGGTGGTGATCATGGCGGCCATTTTTAAGTCGGCCATTTTTAAGTCGACCATTTTACATAGTAATACCTCCAAAAATAGTTATTACTTTACATTACCCATGTGTCTACTTCATGTTTGGATCATTTTTGGAATGCCATTTTAGTTTTTGGGGACGTTACAAGGCTTAGAAGTTTAGAAGCAAATATTGATTGAAATGTTTTAGAAAATTTCCAAAACCCACTTTGTGAGGCTTACATAATAGAAACCACCCAAAAATGACCCCATTTTAGAATCTACACCCCTCAAGGTATTCAAAACTGATTTTACAAACTTTGTTAACACTTTAGGTGTTCCACAAGAGTTATTGGCAAATGGAGATGACATTTCAGAATTTCAATTTTTTGGCAAATTTTCCATTTTAATCCATTTTTTTCCAGTAACAAAGCAAAGGTTAACAGCCAAACAAAACTCAATATTTATTGCCCTGATTCTGTAGTTTATATAAACACCCCATATGTGGTCGTAAACTGCTGTATGGGCACATGGCAGGGCGCATAAGGAAAGGAACGCCATGTGGTTTTTGGAAGGCAGATTTCACTGGAATAATTTTAAGCTGCCATGTCACATTTGAAGCCCCCCTGTTGCACCCCTAGAGTAGAAACTCCAAAAAATGACCCCATTTTGGATTCTACAGGATAAGGTGGCAGTTTTGTACTATTATAGGGTACATATGATTTTTGGTTGCTCTATATTACACTTTGAGGCAAGGCAACAAAAAAAATAGCTGTTTTGACACCGTTTTTATTTTTTGTTATTTACAGTGATCATCTGACAGGTTAGATCATGTAGTAATTTTATAGAGCAGGTTGTTACGGATGCGACAATACCAAATATGACTACTTTTTTGGGTGACTGTCTTATGTAGGGGCTCATTTATTTTGCTATGGGAGGACAGTTCGCTTGGTACTATTTTAGAGTGCATATGACTTTTTGATCGCTTGGTATTACACTTTTTGTGATGTAAGGTGACAAAAAATGGCTTTTTTTGACACAGAGTTTATTTTTTATGGTGTTCACCTGATGGGTTAGGTAATGTGATACTTTTATAGAGCAGGTTCTCACGGACGTGGCGATACATAATATGTGTACTTTTTAAAATGTATTTTACTTTAACACAATAAAAGCATTTTAGGGAAAATAAATTAATTTTGAGTGTCTCCATAATCTGAGAGACATATTTATTTTTTATTTTTTGGGCAATTGTCTCATGTAGGGGCTAATTTCTTTGCGGGATGAGGTGACGGTTTGATTGGTACTATTTTGACATACATACGACTTTTTTGATCACTTTATTACCTTTTTTGGGAAGTGAGGTAAGCAAAATTTAAATTTCATCATAGTTTTTCTTTTTTTTTATGGCGTTCGGCATGCAGGGAAAGTAACATGACCGTTTTATAGATCTGGTTGTTACAGACGCGGTGATATCAAACATGTGTAGTGTATTTATTATATTTTTTTGATCAGTGACAAATGTCTGGCTATAAGAAGAAATTCATTGTTTATTTATTTTTATTTATTTTCCAGTGGGTCTGATGCCTATATAATACACTACAGTACACTATATAGTGTACTGTAGTGTATTGTGACTTTACACAGGCTTATCAGGCTGCTGCTGCCCTTAGCAGAAGCCTGATCTTAGCCTTACCATGGCAATCCGGAAGCCTGTGAAGGCATCCAGTTGCCCTCCCTCTGGGTCAAGTATCGGGTGGCTGCAATGGCACAGCAGCCCCCATTGGGAGAGGGAGGGAGCTCCCTCCCTGTTAACCCCTTCCATATAGCGGCCCTTATGGACCGCCGCATAGAAGGGGTTAAAAGGCTGACATCTGTGCCAGCACAGATGTCCTCGTTTCAAGCAGAGTGTTAGCTGTGACCATGGAAAGAGTGTGACCATGGTCAGAGTGTGACCATGGAAAAAATTAAATGCAAGGGCCTGCTGCTGAGCTTGCCATCTAAAACATTAGGGGTGAGGATCCCCCGCCAAGCTGACTCTCTAAAACATTATGGGCGAGGGCATGCTGCTGAGCTGACCATCGAAAAAATTATGGTTGAGGGTCTGCTGCTGAGCTGACTCTCTAAAATATTAGGGGTGACTGCCTGCTGCTGATCTGACCATGGAAAAAATAATGGGCGAGGGCCTGCTGCTGAGCTTACTATCTAAAACATTAGGGGTGAGGGTGTGCTGCCAAGCTTACTCTCTAAAACATTAGGAGTGAGTGTCTGCTGCTGATCTGACCATGGAAAAATTATGGGAGAGGGCCTGCTGCTGAGCTGAACCTGTAAAACATTATGGTTGAGGGCCTGCTGGTGAGCTGACCCTATAAAACATTATGGTTGAGGGCCTGCTGGTGAGCTGACCCTATAAAACATTATGGTTGAGGGCCTGCTGCTGACCTGACCATGTAAAACATTAAGGGAGAGGGTCTGCTGCCGAGCTGACTCTCTTAAACATTATGGGCGAGTGTCTGTTGCTGATCTGACCATGGAAAAAATTATGGGCAAGGGTCTGCTGCTGACCTGACTCTCTAGAACATTAGGGGCGAGTGCCTGCTGCTGAGCTGACCATCGACAAAATTATGGTTGAGGGCCTGCTGATGAGCTGACCCCCTAAAACATTAGGAGCGAGGGCAGCCTAATAAGCATGTTAATATGATGGAGGAGGAGGACGATGAAAAAAGGAAGATTGAACCATATACCCTTTTTTGTGGTGGAAGGGGTTCATGGGAATACAGTGTATTCAATACCATAAAAGTCACATTTAAAGGCAGGGCAGGCCAGCACCTCCAAGGCGTAGAGTGCCAGTTCGTGCCACGTGTCCAGCTTGGACACCCAATAGTTGTAAGGCACAGAGGAATCACTGAGGATGCTGACACAATCTTCCAAAACTTTTCCCTCCTTGTGACACTAGGCCACGCATCAGGGCGAGGGTGCTGGCAGAGTATCATGAAACTGTCCCAGGCCTTTCAGAGTGTTGCCCTGCCTCTGTTGGAACTGCTGTGTGTTCCCCTCATCTCCCCTCCTTGGTTTCCCAAGGAACTACGTACTCTGCCACCAGCATTGTCAGCTGGAAATTTTTGGAGCAATTTTTCCACAAGGACCTTCTGGTATTGCATCATTTTTCTAGTCCTCTCCACCACAGGAATGAGAGATGAGAAGTTCTCTTTGTAAATGGGGGTCGAGAAGGGTGAACAACCAGTAATCGGTGTTGGTCAAATGCGTATAACGTGTGTGTCAAGAGAAAGGCAGCATAACATAAAGTTAGCCATGTGTGCCAGAGTCCCAACAGACAAGACTTTGCTGTCCTCATCAGGAGGATGACTCTTAATTTCCTCATCCTCTTCCTCCTCTTCTGCCCATCCACGCTGAACAGATGGAATAAACCTGCTATGGGTACTAACCTCTGTAGCGGAGGCAAGCGTCTCCTGCTCCTCCTCATCCAATTTGCACTGAGAAGACGAAATTAGGGTGGTCTGGCTACCATCTTGTGTACTGTCTTCCCCCATTTCCACCTCTTCCACATGCAAAGCGTCCACCTTCATTGTGAGCAGCAAGCGTTTCAGTAGACAAAGAAGTGGGATGGTTATGCTGATAATAGCGGCATCGCCGCTCACCATCTGTACTGATTCCTCAAAGTTGCGTAAAACCTCACAGAGGTCAGACATCATTGACCACTAGTCGCTTGTGAAGAGCAGAAGCTGACTGGAAAGGCAACGACCATGTTGCAGCTCATATTCCACTATTCCACCATATTCCACTCTGGAGACCAAGCTAATCCTAGACTTTTGAACTGTATGCCCTCATCCGAAAGAAAGGAAAGATCCGCAACAAGTGCTGTTCAATTGCACTCTACCCAAGGACCTGCGAAAATACCGCCTATTCCAAGTATGTCATAGTCACGTGGATACAGCCGGTCACGTGATCCAGCTGGTCACGTGGATTCAGTCGGTCACGTGAGACGCCACATTAGACCGAGTAGCCAGCACGGGACGCCGAGCACGGTCCGGTCCAAGATAACTACAGGAAGCGGTACAGTACTCCTATGGGCATTGATTAGGATTTTACGGCACCATGCCATATTAACTCATGCGCTTATTCTAACTCATGCGCTTACTCTGACATATGCTCCTACCTGGGCTTACATTTTGCACTTTAGTGAACGTTATCACTCCTGGACAGTCTATTACCTGGTGCATTTTACTACTGTGTATTTTACCACTTTGTGAACTTTATTTTTTACTATTTTTAGGGTGTGATCTGTAACTGTTGTTATTGCATTAAATTCATGTGTATTATCTACCTCAGGTCCATCTGATCCCTGTATTTATGAGTGCCCCCCAACCATTTATCTTTTCCTTTTCACATTTTTTGGCTTGGGTGATGCCAGGGGAGAGCACCATAGTATATTGATATACCTAGTGAGCCACTGTTCATTTTCCTCTATTACGTGTCGCATTTCTCACCCAATCAGTTGAGCTCCTTGGTCTCTCAATATGAATATTTGGGAACATATGGACCTTAAACTTAAGAAAATACAGGGTTTCAATTTTGATACGTCAGAAGACAATACTAAACTCACCCACAGTATAGAGGGGAGTTATAGGAAGCTAGAAAATCTGTTGCAAAAACAATTGAGAAATAAGTGGGAGGTATCTGCACTTACTCAATATCTACAAAAGCCCAGCAACAGATATTCTAGATGATGAATTCCAGAAGCAATGGGACTCTTTTTTTACATATACAATCAGAGAAACTGGTACAAATGATAATTGATAGACGTTTGCAAATTATACAACAATTAACAGAACAAATAGACATTTTAAAGAATTATATCGTTTTGTTTCCTGAGGTAGAAGAAACAGCTAAATGGCAACAACGTATTTGTCACAATTTAGACAATTTAGAAAAAGAGATTATGCAAAAGAAAGTTAAAAAATTCAAGCATTTTGATAAACATACTACAGAAATCACTGAGTCTTCACTTACCCAAAATGGTTCTAGAAACAATACAAAAGAAATTAGGGAGGAAAGAAGAGAACACCAGATAGCTCACTATAATGTACCTACTGCAAATAAATATGACACATTATCTTCACCGAATTTTTTAGATTTTACTCCCCCCCACCACAAAACGAGAATGAGGAAGTCACTCACTCCTACACATTTGAGACGAAATGTGAGAACATCACCGCACAGACAGACCAACAACTTTCACACTCACAACTACAATCTAAGACATCGAGACACAGCACAACCAAACAGGCACAAGACAATAGAGACATACAACAAGAGAGAACAAAACACCTCACACTACCCAACGACTCACAACACATCACGTTTTACACAAAGAAAATACGAAGAGGTAGGCACTCTAAGAAGAAACAATTACAATCACAATCACTATTAATGTCGTCAAATATTATTAATATTAGCAGCTATCAATTAACTGAAACTCAAACTAAGTTACTAAACAAAGGACTCAAATTCGCTCCCACTAACAAACTAGATAAGTTCACTACATATATTGGGATAGAGAAATTTATCCGGCGATTATGTTTAAAGAAATACTTCTTAAAAAATCCTATTGGCCCTAACACTAACTCCTACTCTGCAACTGAACATTATCCACATACAAACTTAAAAGAAAAATCGAGAAAATACCCTAAACATGAAATGGGCGAACAAATTATCACTTTTAAGAAAAATGTAGAACAAGAATTGAGAAATTTAAAAGGGGGTAAATTACATAACAATCTGACTTTTAAAGAAAGAGAAGCAATCAAACAATTACAACAAACAGCAGAAATAACAATACGCCCTGCAGATAAGGGAGGAGCTATTGTAATTCTTGACACTACAAAGTATACGGATGAATGTCTGCGACAACTTAATGACACTACAACATATCAAAAGCTAAGAAGGGACCCAACAGATGAATACTATAATGAACTAAAAAATATCTGTAAAAGGTGTTTGGAAGCAAAATTCCTAAATGAAAGTGAACTCAGATTTATCTTGGGAACCCAGAGAAGGATACCAGCCTTTTACTGTGTTCCCAAGATACATAAAGATCTTAAATCCCCCCCAGGACGACCAATAGTCTCGGGTATTGACTGTATCTCAGCAAATCTGTCAAAATATATTGACCAGTGGTTACAACCACTGGTCAAGCAAATCCCTTCATATATAAGAGATACGACACAAATCATCGAAATACTCGAGACTACTGAACGGCAGGATCACTACACTATGGGAACACTGGATATAAGTTCTTTATACACAGTGATAGAACACGAAAAGGGCCTACAAGCACTCAGGCGAATTTTTGAGGCTTACAATTACTTGCAAAAGGAACAAAGTGACTTTTTGTTGGAAACCATACAATATATACTGTCCCATAACTATTTTTTCTTTGAGAATACATACTATCTTCAGCGCACTGGCACCGCCATGGGCACCAGATTCGCCCCCAGCTATGCCAACCTCTTCCTCGCAGATTGGGAGAGGGAGATGGTTGAGCCCCGGCTGGGGGCGACTCTGGTGCTATGGCGGCGCTACATTGATGACATTCTATTTATCTGGGGAGATGGCAGAGAGTCACTTGACTCTTTCCTAATTGAATTAAACACGAATGATAGGAATTTAACATTTACCCCGATAATAGAGAAGGAGGTGACAACCTTCTTAGATCTGAACATCACAATACAATCATCACAAGTTAATTGTAGTACACATAAAAAAAACAGTAGCCAGAAATAGTTATTTGCGATATTCTAGCTGCCATCTTCCTAGGTGGCTCACCAATATTCCGGTGGGCCAGTTTAGGAGATTGAAGTGAAATTGCACTTCTAACGAACAATTTGAAAGGGAAGCTATTGAATTAAGCCAACAATTCACAGAGAAAGAATACCCCATGCAAGTAATTAGTACAGCTTTAGAAAAAGTGAAGAACATGAACAGGGCAGACTTTTTCATCCCTAAAATACGATCAACAGTAGAGGAAACTATCCGTATTATCTTACCCTTTCATCCCCAACATAAGAAAATAGAAAGAATAATTTTAAAAAATTGGCATCACCTGTTGGGTGACAAACTAATAGGCCCTATTCTAACACAGATACCACAAATCACGTATACGAAGGCCTCGAATCTCGCTACTAAAATAGCACCCACAGTAAAAGAAAAAATGAACAACACCAGTCAGGGCTCCAACTGGCTAAGCTTGGATGTTTTTTTTAGGTGTGGCAAATGTATGAACTGTAAGAATACCTCGTTCCCGAGAAAAACCACCAAAGTATTATCTACCTCCAATGACTTTAGTTTGACTATCAAGGGAACGCTCACGTGTGCATCCACTGATGTTGTGTACCTTTTGGAATGTGGGTGCCATAAACAGTATATCGGATGTACCATTAGAACATTACGGAAACGAGTAAGCGAACATATGAACAATATACGTAAGGGATATGAACTTCACCCTCTTTCTAAACATTTTAAGACTCACCACAATAGTGACCCTTCCACCCTGTCTTATGTGGCAATTGAAAAGGTTGGTCGGTCATGGAGAGGGGGTAACCACATTATGAAAATGTCAAGACAGGAATCACGCAGAATCTTCGACTTTGACACCCTCATCCCAAAGGGCCACAACGCCGAGATTGAATTGTTTGGCTTTCTATGATTTTATGGAGGTGGTGTCGTGCGGTGATGGGGGATCCAATGTCAGGCTGTTTATCAGCACTTGGATCCCTCCTCCCTACGCGACTCACCCTCCTATATACATCCATTCAAGCTTCTATATACATTCATCCAAACATTCATTCAAGCATCCATTCAAACTTCTACTTTATTTTACTTTATTTTATTTTATTATAGTTTATCATGTCTAGATTGTACGGCATTCTATTTCATTCTTAATGTGCACCAGTACAACAACTTGGTAGTGTTATTTATGTACATGATTTTAACTATGTGTTTTATATATATGTGATACCAATGCGGTTATAGTGCGTTTTTCTTTACAACGAGAGGAATCCCATTCCGGAATGAGAATCGGTTCACTATTTGAAAATCACTCTCATCAAGCAACCCAACTATAAAAGGTGACCCATTCAGTCTGCAGACATCACCACTGAAGAAGGGCGTACCCGAAACGCGTTTGGTGCAGTCTGCAGTCCACTTGAAGTCCACTTGAACCTTAAGACTGGTCTCCGGAGACCAAGCTAATCCTAGACTTTTGAACTGTATGCCCTCATCCGAAAGAAAGGAAAGATCCGCAACAAGTGCTGTTCAATTGCACTCTACCCAAGGACCTGCGAAAATACCGCCTATTCCAAGTACGTCATAGTCACGTGGATACAGCCGGTCACGTGATCCAGCTGGTCACGTGGATTCAGTCGGTCACGTGAGACGCCGCATTAGACCGAGTAGCCAGCACGGGACGCCGAGCACGGTCCGGTCCAAGATAACTACAGGAAGCGGTACAGTACTCCTATGGGCATTGATTAGGATTTTACGGCACCATGCCATATTAACTCATGCGCTTATTCTAACTCATGCGCTTACTCTGACATATGCGCCTACCTGGGCTTACATTTTGCACTTTAGTGAACGTTATCACTCCTGGACAGTCTATTACCTGGTGCATTTTACTACTGTGTATTTTACCACTTTGTGAACTTTATTTTTACTATTTTTAGGGTGTGATCTGTAACTGTTGTTATTGCATTAAATTCATGTGTATTATCTACCTCAGGTCCATCTGATCCCTGTATTTATGAGTGCCCCCAACCATTTATCTTTTCCTTTTCACATTTTTGGCTTGGGTGATGCCAGGGAGAGCACCATAGTATATTGATATACCTAGTGAGCCACTGTTCATTTTCCTCTATTACGTGTCGCATTTCTCACCCAATCAGTTGAGCTCCTTGGTCTCTCAATATGAATATTTGGGAACATATGGACCTTAAACTTAAGAAAATACAGGGTTTCAATTTTGATACGTCAGAAGACAATACTAAACTCACCCACAGTATAGAGGGAGTTATAGGAAGCTAGAAAATCTGTTGCAAAAACAATTGAGAAATAAGTGGGAGGTATCTGCACTTACTCAATATCTACAAAAGCCCAGCAACAGATATTCTAGATGATGAATTCCAGAAGCAATGGGACTCTTTTTTACATATACAATCAGAGAAACTGGTACAAATGATAATTGATAGACGTTTGCAAATTATACAACAATTAACAGAACAAATAGACATTTTAAAGAATGATATCGTTTTGTTTCCTGAGGTAGAAGAAACAGCTAAATGGCAACAACGTATTTGTCACAATTTAGACAATTTAGAAAAAGAGATTATGCAAAGAAAGTTAAAAAATTCAAGCATTTTGATAAACATACTACAGAAATCACTGAGTCTTCACTTACCCAAAATGGTTCTAGAAACAATACAAAAGAAATTAGGGAGGAAAGAAGAGAACACCAGATAGCTCACTATAATGTACCTACTGCGAATAAATATGACACATTATCTTCACCGAATTTTTAGATTTTACTCCCCCACCACAAAACGAGAATGAGGAAGTCACTCACTCCTACACATTTGAGACGAAATGTGAGAACATCACCGCACAGACAGACCAACAACTTTCACACTCACAACTACAATCTAAGACATCGAGACACAGCACAACCAAACAGGCACAAGACAATAGAGACATACAACAAGAGAGAACAAAACACCTCACACTACCCAACGACTCACAACACATCACGTTTTACACAAAGAAAATACGAAGAGGTAGGCACTCTAAGAAGAAACAATTACAATCACAATCACTATTAATGTCGTCAAATATTATTAATATTAGCAGCTATCAATTAACTGAAACTCAAACTAAGTTACTAAACAAAGGACTCAAATTCGCTCCCACTAACAAACTAGATAAGTTCACTACATATATTGGGATAGAGAAATTTATCCGGCGATTATGTTTAAAGAAATACTTCTTAAAAATCCTATTGGCCCTAACACTAACTCCTACTCTGCAACTGAACATTATCCACATACAAACTTAAAAGAAAAATCGAGAAAATACCCTAAACATGAAATGGGCGAACAAATTATCACTTTTAAGAAAAATGTAGAACAAGAATTGAGAAATTTAAAAGGGGTAAATTACATAACAATCTGACTTTTAAAGAAAGAGAAGCAATCAAACAATTACAACAAACAGCAGAAATAACAATACGCCCTGCAGATAAGGGAGGAGCTATTGTAATTCTTGACACTACAAAGTATACGGATGAATGTCTGCGACAACTTAATGACACTACAACATATCAAAAGCTAAGAAGGGACCCAACAGATGAATACTATAATGAACTAAAAAATATCTGTAAAAGGTGTTTGGAAGCAAAATTCCTAAATGAAAGTGAACTCAGATTTATCTTGGGAACCCAGAGAAGGATACCAGCCTTTTACTGTGTTCCCAAGATACATAAAGATCTTAAATCCCCCAGGACGACCAATAGTCTCGGGTATTGACTGTATCTCAGCAAATCTGTCAAAATATATTGACCAGTGGTTACAACCACTGGTCAAGCAAATCCCTTCATATATAAGAGATACGACACAAATCATCGAAATACTCAAGACTATTGAATGGCAGGATCACTACATTATGGGAACACTGGATATAAGTTCTTTATACACAGTGATAGAACACGAAAAGGGCCTACAAGCACTCAGGCGAATTTTTGAGGCTTACAATTACTTGCAAAAGGAACAAAGTGACTTTTGTTGGAAACTCATACAATATATACTGTCCCATAACAATTTTTTCTTTGAGAATACATACTATCTTCAGCGCACTGGCACCGCCATGGGCACCAGATTCGCCCCCAGCTATGCCAACCTCTTCCTCGCAGATTGGGAGAGGGAGATGGTTGAGCCCCGGCTGGGGGCGACTCTGGTGCTATGGCGGCACTACATTGATGACATTCTATTTATCTGGGGAGACGGCAGAGGGTCACTTGACTCTTTCCTAATTGAACTAAACACAAATGATAGGAATTTAACATTTACCCCGACAATAAAGGAGGTGACAACCTTCTTAGATCTTAACATCACAATACAATCATCACAAGTTAATTGTAGTACACATAAAAAAAACAGTAGCCAGAAATAGCTATTTGCGATATTCTAGCTGTCATCTTCCTAGGTGGCTCACCAATATTCCGGTGGGCCAGTTTAGGAGATTGAAGCGAAATTGCACTTCTAACGAACAATTTGAAAGGGAAGCTATTGAATTAAGCCAACAATTCACAGAGAAAGAATACCCCATGCAAGTAATTAGTACAGCTTTAGAAAAAGTGAAGAACATGAACAGGGCAGACTTTTTCATCCCTAAAATACGATCAACAGTAGAGGAAACTATCCGTATTATCTTACCCTTTCATCCCCAACATAAGAAAATAGAAAGAATAATTTTAAAAATTGGCATCACCTGTTGGGTGACAAACTAATAGGCCCTATTCTAACACAGATACCACAAATTACGTATACGAAGGCCTCGAATCTCGCTACTAAAATAGCACCCACAGTAAAAGAAAAATGAACAACACCAGTCAGGGCTCCAACTGGCTAAGCTTGGATGGTTTTTTAGGTGTGGCAAATGTATGAACTGTAAGAATACCTCGTTCCCGAGAAAAACCACCAAAGTACTATCTACCTCCAATGACTTTAGTTTGACTATCAAGGGAACGCTCACGTGTGCATCCACTGATGTTGTGTACCTTTTGGAATGTGGGTGCCATAAACAGTATATCGGATGTACCATTAGAACATTACGGAAGCGAGTAGCGAACATATGAACAATATACGTAAGGGATATGAACTTCACCCTCTTTCTAAACATTTTAAGACTCATCACAATAGTGACCCTTCCACTCTGTCTTATGTGGCAATTGAAAAGGTTGGTCGGTCATGGAGAGGGGTAACCACATTATGAAAATGTCAAGACAGGAATCACGCAGAATCTTCGACTTTGACACCCTCATCCCAAAGGGCCACAACGCTGAGATTGAGTTGTTTGGCTTTCTATGATTTTATGGAGGTGGTGTCGTGCGGTGATGGGGATCCAATGTCAGGCTGTTTATCAGCACTTGGATCCCTCCTCCCTACGCGACTCACCCTCCTATATACATCCATTCAAGCTTCTATATACATTCATCCAAACATTCATTCAAGCATCCATTCAAACTTCTACTTTATTTTACTTTATTTTATTTTATTATAGTTTATCATGTCTAGATTGTACGGCATTCTATTTCATTCTTAATGTGCACCAGTACAACAACTTGGTAGTGTTATTTATGTACATGATTTTAACTATGTGTTTTATATATATGTGATACCAATGCGGTTATAGTGCGTTTTTCTTTTACAACGAGAGGAATCCCATTCCGGAATGAGAATCCGGTTCACTATTTGAAAATCACTCTCATCAAGCAACCCAACTATAAAAGGTGACCCATTCAGTCTGCAGACATCACCACTGAAGAAGGGGCGTACCCCGAAACGCGTTTGGTGCAGTCTGCAGTCCACTTGAAGTCCACTTGAACCTTAAGACTGGTCTCCGGAGACCAAGCTAATCCTAGACTTTTGAACTGTATGCCCTCATCCGAAAGAAAGGAAAGATCCGCAACAAGTGCTGTTCAATTGCACTCTACCCAAGGACCTGCGAAAATACCGCCTATTCCAAGTACGTCATAGTCACGTGGATGCAGCCGGTCACGTGATCCAGCTGGTCACGTGGATTCAGTCGGTCACGTGAGACGCCGCATTAGACCGAGTAGCCAGCACGGGACGCCGAGCACGGTCCGGTCCAAGATAACTACAGGAAGCGGTACAGTACTCCTATGGGCATTGATTAGGATTTTACGGCACCATGCCATATTAACTCATGCGCTTATTCTAACTCATGCGCTTACTCTGACATATGCGCCTACCTGGGCTTACATTTTGCACTTTAGTGAACGTTATCACTCCTGGACAGTCTATTACCTGGTGCATTTTACTACTGTGTTCTTTACCACTTTGTGAACTTTATTTTTTACTATTTTTAGGGTGTGATCTGTAACTGTTGTTATTGCATTAAATTCATGTGTATTATCTACCTCGGGTCCATCTGATCCCTGTATTTATGAGTGCCCCCCAACCATTTATCTTTTCATATTCCACTACTGCCCTCTGCTGCTCACAAAGCCTGGCCAACAAGTGGAACGTGGAGTTCCAGCGCGTGCTCACGTCGCACAATAGTCGGTGAGCTGGCAATTGCAAGCGCTGCTGCAGCGTTGCCAGACCAGCGGCAGCTGTATATAACTTACGGAAATGGGCACACACGCGGCGCACCTTCACCAGTAGCTCAGGCAAATTGGGGTAGGTTTGAGAAACCTCTGAACCACTAAGTTTAACACATGTGCTAGGCATAGTATGTGTGTGAGCTTGCCGAGCTCCAAAGCCGCCACCAAGTTACGGCCATTATCAGACGTAACCATGCCTGGATGTAGGTTGAGTGGTGAAAGCCACGGCTCAGTCTGGTCCCTTATACCGTGCCATAGCTCTGCTGCATTGTGCTGTTTGTCACCTAGGCACATGAGTTTCAGCCGGGCCTGTTGCTGCTTCCCCACTGCTTCCAACTACTGACTGATGGCTGACTGGTGCTGCAAGATGAGAATTCAGTGGAGGAGGAGGTGGAGGAAGAGAAGGGGGGGTTGCAACCACTAATGTAGGTGGTGGCAGAAATCCTGATGGAAGTAGGGCCCACAATCCTTGGTGTCGGTAGCACCTGTGCCATCCTAGGGTACAACTCGCACCCAGCCTCCACAACGTTCACCCAGTGTGCCGTCAGGGAAATGTAACATACCTGGCCACAAGCACTTGTCCATGTGTCAGTCGTTAAGTGAACCTTCCCAATAACTGCTTTGGTCAGGGCACAGGTGATGTTACGGGACACATGCTGGTGTAATCCGGGTATGGCACGCCGGGCAAAATAGTGGCGGCTGGGGACTGAGGCTACGGAAAGCCTCAGTGTCCACAAGCCTAAATGGCAACATTTCCAGGGCCACCAATTTGGAAAGGTGCGCATTTAATGCTATGGCCTGCGGGTGGGTGGCTGGGTATTTGTATTTCTTTCTAAGACCTAGGGTATGGACATCTGTATGTTGTACTGGGACACAGAAGTGGATGTTCTGGGATATCAGAAGTAGCTGATAGTGCTTGCGAAAGTCCAGGTGCAGGGCAGGAGCCATCCGGATCTGCGTCTTGGACAGGGGATTGGCTAGCACGTAACACAGGGGAAGAGGGGGCAGTGGTGTGACCCGCAGACACTGATTGTGGACCCAGGTGTTCGGCCCACCTATTTGGGTGCTTTGATGCCATGTGGCGGATCATATTGTTGGTGGTGAGGTTGCTAGTGTTCACGCCCCTGCTGATTTTGGTACGGCACAGATTGCAAATGACAATTCTTTTATCATCCGCACTTTCATCAAAAAAGCGCCAGACTGTGGAACACCTATCCCTTAGTAAGGCAGATTTATGCAAAGGGGTGCTCCGGGGAACAGTTGCGGGCCTTTTTGGTGTGGCCCGCCTTCTCCCTTTTTTCACCCCACATGAAACACTAATTGCCGTTCCCCACCGCCATCTTCTTCTGACTGTGAATGCTCAAGAGTATCGGAATCAGGGCACAAGATCTCCTTATGTTCTCTTCAAGCGGGCTTGGCGAGAGACCCTAATTAACCCCTTTGGGACACATGACGTACCGGTACGGCATGTTTCCCGAGTCCTTAAGGACACATGACGTACCGGTACGTCATGAGTTGTTCCGATCACTGCTGCTCAGCTGGCAGTGATCGGAACAAGGTACCTGCTGAAATCATTCAGCAGGTACCTTGATTACAATGCCCAGGGGGTCCTGTGACCCCCATATGAAGCGATCGCTGCAAACCGCAGGTCAATTCAGACCTGCGGTTTGCAGCGCTCAGTGCGATCTCTGATCCCGCGGTCTATGACCGCGAGGATCAGAGAGTTAATGTCCCCAAATAGTTTTTAACCCCCTGCAGCCCCAATCATACTGTGGCTGCGGGGGTGCAGAGGGTGGTTGCGGGCGGCGAGGCGGGCGGGAGGCGGGCGGTGCGGCGGGCGGGATCGCGATTGCGATCCCCGCCCGCCTCCCTGTAATCTATCCCTGGTGTCTAGTGGTTCTATCAGAGTGTCAGCACATTGCTGACACTCTGATAAAGCGGCTGGCATCTGTGCTGCAGATGCCAGCCGTTTAACCTTCCGTACCGCGGTCCGTACGGACCGCGGTATGAAAGGGTTAACCGGAGGAGCGCTCCCTCCCTCTCCCATCGGGGGCTGCTGTGCCTTTGCAGCCCCCAACAGGATGGGATCGAAGAGGAGGGTGCTCCCCTCCCTCCCTATCCATCACCCCCTGCCCAGTTATGGCAGGGGTGATGGCTGCCATGGAGACAGGACGCTTTCAGAGCGTCCTGCTCTCCATGGTGCTGAAAGTCTGAATAGACCTGCTAAAGGTCTATTCAGACTTTCTAAAGTACAAAATACAGTACAGTGCACTATATAGTGTACTGTACTGTAGTACTCTGAACACCAGATCCACTGGATCTTTCAGAACCAAGTGGGTCTGGGTCAAAAAAATGTAAAAAAGTGAAAAAAAAGTAAAAATGAAACAAACACATAACACTGAATAAAAACTAAAAAAATAAAATACACTACACATATTAGGTATCGCGCGTCCGTAAAAACCTGCTCTATAAAAATATCACATGACTGAACTCCTCAGGTGAACGCCATAAAAAAAAAAAAAAAATGGTGTAAATAAGCCATTTTTGGCACATTACATCACTAAAAGTGTAATACAAAGCGATCAAAAAGGCGTTTGCCTCCCAAAATAGTACCAATCAAACCGCCATCTCATCCCGCAAAAAACGAGCCCCTACCTAAAACAATTGGCCAAAAAATAAAAAAACTATGCCTCTCAGACTAAAACATGATTTTTTGTTTCAAAAATGCTTTTAGTGTTAAATGTAAAAAAAAAAAAAAAAGTAGACATATTTGGTATCTACACGTCCGTAAGAATCTGCTCTATAAAAATATCACATGACCTAACCCCTCAAGTAAACACTGTAAAAAAAAATAATAAAAACTTTGTCAAAAAGCCATTTTTTGCCACCTTACATCACAAAAAGTGTAATAGCAAGCGATCAAAAGTCATATGACCCCCAAATAGTGCCAATCTAACCGTCACCTCCTCCCGCAAAAATGATACCCAACCTGAGACAATTGCCTAAAAACTGAAAAATATATGGCTCTCAGACTATGGAGATACTAAAACATGTTTTTTTCATTCAAAAGGATATTATTGTGTAAAACCAAAATAAATAAAAAAAGGTATACATATTATGTATCGCCGCGTCCGTAAGGACCTGCTCTATAAAAATATAACATGACCTAACCCCTCAGATGAACGCCGTAAACATAAAAAATAAAACGTTGTCAAACAAGCCATTTTTTGTCACCTTACATCACAAAAAGTGTAATAGTAAGCGATCAAAAGTCATATGCACCCCAAGATGGTGCCAATCAAACCGCCATCTCATCCCGCAAAAAATGAGCCCCTACATAGGACAATCGGCCAAAAAAAAAAATATATATGGCTCTCAAACTATGGAGACACTAAAACATGATTTTTTTGTTTTAAAAATTATATTATTGTGTAAAACTTATATAAATAAATAAAAGTATACATATTATGTATCGCCGCGTCCGTCACAACCTGATCTATATAAATAACACATGACCTAACCCCTCAGCTGAACACAGCAAAAAAAAAAAAAAATACGGTGTCAAGAGCCATTTTTGTCACCTTACATCACAAAAAGTGTCATAGCAAGCGACCAAAATGTCATATGCACCCCAAGATGGTGCCAATCAAACCGCCATCTCATCCCGCAAAAAATGAGCCCCTACATAACACAGTCGCCCAAAAAAATAAAATAAAACTATGGCTTTCAGAATGTGGAGACACTAAAAAAATTATTTTCAAAAAGGCTTTATTATGTAAAACTGAAACAAAAAACCCCAAAAAGTAGTCATATTTGGTATTGTCGCGTCCGTAACAACCTGCTCTATAGAAATAGCACACAATCTAACCTGTCAGTTCAACTATGTAAATAACAAAAAATAAAAACAGTCCCAAAACAGCTATTTTTTGCAAATTTTCCATTTTAATCCATTTTGCAGTAACAAAGCAAGGGTTAACAGCCAAGCAAAACTCAATATTTATTGCCCTGATTCTCTTGTTTGCAAAAACACCCCATATGTGGTCGTAAACTACTGTATGGCCAAACGGCAGGGCACAGAAGGAAGGGAACGCCATATGGTTTTTGGAAGGCAGATTTTGCTGGACTGGTTTTTGACACTATGTCCCATTTGAAGCCCCCTGATGCACCCCTACAGTAGAAACTCCAAAAAAGTGACCCCATTTTGGAAACTACGGGATAAGGTGTCAGTTTTGTTGGTACTATTCTAGGGTAAACATGATTTTTGGTTGCTCTATATTACACTTTTTTGAGACAAGGTAACAAAAATAGAAATTCGGAAATTTCATCTCCATTTGCCAATAACTCTTGTGGAACACCTAAAGGGTTAAAAAAGTTTGTAAAACTGGTTTTGAATACCTTGAGGGCGTAGTTTCTTAGATGGAGTCACTTTTATGGAGTTTCTACTCTAGGGGTGCATCGGGGGCTTCAAATGGGACATGGTGTCAAAAATCCAGTCCAGCAAAATCTGCCTTCCAAAAACCATATGGCGCTCCTTTCCTTCTGCGCCCTGCAGTTTGGCCATACAGCAGTTTACGACCACATATAGGGTGTTTCTGAAAACTACAGAATCAGGGCAATAAAAATTGAGTTTTGTTTGGCTGTTAACCCTTGCTTTGTTACTGGAAAAAATGGATTCAAACGGAAAAATTTTCAAAAAATCGAAATTCTGAAATTTTATCTTTATTTGCCATTAACTCTTGTGGAAAACCTAAAGGGTTAATGACGTTTGTAAAATCAGTTTTGAATACCTTGAGGGGTGTAGTTTCTAGAATGGGGTAATTTTTGGGTGGTTTCTATTATGTAAGCCTCACAAAGTGACTTCAGACCTGAACTGGTCCCTAAAAAGTGGGTTTTTGAAAATTTCTGAAAAATTTCAAGATTTGCTTCTAAACTTCTAAGCCTTGTAACGTCCCCAAAAAATGAAATAGCATTCCCAAAATGATCGATACATGAAGTAGACATATGGGGAATGTAAATCAATAACTTTTTGGCAGTATTACTATGTATTATAGAAGTAGAGTAATTGAAACTTGGAAAATTGCAAATTTTTCAAAATTTTTGGTAAATTTGGTATTTTTTTATAAATAAAAATGAAATTTTTCGACTTCATTTTACCACTGTCATGAAGTACAATATGTGACGAAAAAACAATCTCAGAATGGACTGGATAAGAAAAAGCGTTTTAAAGTTATCACCACATAAAGTGACAATGGTCAGATTTTGAAAAAATGGTCTGGTCCTTAAGGTGAAATAGGGCCGTGTCCTTAAGGGGTTAAGGAATGGCGATGAAAAGAGCTTCGCGGAATATCCGAGTGTGGGATCACTTGTTTGCAAAGACTCTTCATGGTGGGAGGAAGTAGGATCAGGGGGAGGATTCTGTTGACCAGACTCTTGGCTACTGAGACTGGACTTTGTGGAAGACAGGGTAGTGCTCAACCGACTGGAAGCATTATCTGCTGCAATCCAACTGACCACCTGCTCGCACTGGTCTGACTTCGAGAATGGAGTCCTGCGCCACCCTGCAAACTGGGACATGAAGCTAGGTATCGTGGATGAGTGTGTTTTTTGTGCTCTTCCAACAGGCATAGTTTCATCGCACCCAGGGCCATGGCCTCTGCCTGCTCCATCAGCAGCATGGCTACTTCGCCATCCCTTACTGTTTGCCTTCATCATATTAAATGGTATATATGCTTGCAAATGTCACACATGCGGTAGCGCATTTTTTTTAGGTGTATGCGGTAATAAATAACAGTCATTCTCACAGATATTTGGGTTGTGGAAACGTTATATAGGAGATGTAGCACAGATAATGCCACTGTCCGCAGCGTCTACGGAAAAAGTACACTGGATGTCACTGATATTTTTAAGATGCGCAAACGTTATAAGGAGATGTAGCGCAGGTAATGCAACTCTCCTCAGTGGACACTGTCTACAGAAAAAGTACACTGGATGTCACAGATATTTTTAGTATGCGCACACGGTAAACAGGAGATGTAGCGCAGATAATGTCGCTGTCCACAGCGTCTACAGAAAAAGTACACTGGATGTCACAAATATTTTTAGTATGCGCACAAGTTAAACAGGAGATGTAGCGCAGATAATGTCACTGTCTGCAGTGCCTATGGAAAAAGTTGACTGGATGTCACAGATATTTTTAGTATACGCACACATTAAACAGGAGACATAGCGCAGATAATGTCGCTGTCTGTAGCGGACACCGTCTACGGAAAAAGTACACTGGATGTCACAGATATTTTTTGGCTGCGCACACGTTACACAGTAGATGTAGGGCAGATAATGTCGCTGTCTGCAGCGGCCAAACAATTGCACGCTATTTAGTGCAAATATATATTGCTGTCAGATACAACAATTGTCCTTAAAAGGACTTTTGGGTCTCTAACAATTGCACATTTAGTGCAGGTTGCGCTAATAATATATATTGCTGCCAGACACCGCAATAGTCTTTAAAAGGACTTTTGGGTCTCTAACACCAACCCTGCCTAACAAAAAAATTTAATTTCATTTCCTACACTATCTTTCCCTTCTACAGCACAGATCTCACTGTCTAAGACTGAGCCGAACCACGTGTCATCTTGTGCTTTATAGCACCCAATGTCGCTTATTGGCGTGCGGGGAGGAGACTCTAGCATCGCGCTCGAGCACATGCGGCATTCAGCCGAACACCGCGATCTCCTGAGCATGGCGATGCTCAAGCTGAACTGGTGTTCGGCCGAGCATGCGCACTCAACACTAATTGTTATTATTGTGTAAAAGTAGTAAAACAATTTAAAAAACTACATGTATTTGATATCACAGCATGAATAGCGCCACAGCATGAATAGGTTAGCATAGGAACCCCTCTGAACTGAGACCACTTTGTCGCCGGTAGGTGGGCTTAGATGTATTTTGATCAAAATGTATTGACCAAGTGTCTCAGTTTTTATCAAGAGTGAGGGCTTAGTCCATATGTCTTGCATCTATTTTTATAGTGCATTATTTTCTGTTATTTTGTAAATGTAGCCATATACATCTGCACATTTAATACCATATCGTGCAGGATGGTTTATATAAAGTTTTTTTCTGTGATTTGTTAAAAAAATGAACCCCACAAAATTTATATCGTAAAAACTGGTAGTGTTGCTGTTTTTTTTCCATCACCCCACAAAAAAAGAGTAAGTTAGTAATTTATGAGGACCTCAAATTGTGGCATTAAAAATTACAACTTGTCCTACAAAAAAAAAAAGCATTCATATGGCTACATCGATAATAAAAAAAAAAAAGTTATAACTTTTGAAATGTGATGATGAAAAAATGAAGAAAAAAAATTGCTTGGTCACAAAGGCCTAAAATGGGCTAAACGACTTATTTATTTCCACAGATTATTGCCTGTAGCAAAATGTAACTGCTCTCACCTCTTTTCATATTTAGTTTCTAGATGTCAGAAAGATCTTCACCTTCAGGCAATATGTTGCTGATGTGGCCAATTTAACAATGGTTAACATGTTGTGAGGACTTTGAATTTGGAGCTGGGGAATTTCAGAGCATCCTGCCTACAGCCACATCCTTTCAAGTTTGCTTTATTTTTCCAATACCCTCTTTTTTCAGAAGAAAAGAAATATGCTGAAGATTTACAGCACATCCGATGATGACATAAAACTGAAGCATGAAATTGGCTTTGGGAGCCATGATCAAGATACCTTGAAGTTCATAAAAATAAATTGAAGTGAATCTTAATTTTGTGACTTTGGCTTATATATACTGTATATATTAGCAGAAGGACCTGACTTCGCATGGGTATAATTCATCAATTTCATATCGACAGTATCCCCTATAACAGTGACATCTACAGTACCCTGCCTCCTTAACAGTTACCTCCACAACCCCCCACCCCTTAACACTGACACCCCCCCCCCACAGTGCCCTGCCTCCTTAAAATGGGACCACCACAGCAGCCCGCCCCCTTAACTTTGACCTTCGCTGCAGCCTCCCCTTTATTAGTGACCTACACAGTACTCCATCTCCTTAACAGTAATTTCCACAATACCCCGTCCCCTTACACAATCTGCCACTGACCTCCATAGCGGACCGTCCCCTTAACTGTGACCTCTACAGCACTCTGCTCCCTTAACAGTGTCATCAACAGTGCCCCTTTAAAGCTGACCTACAGCAGTGAAGAAAAATGGTTGGGTTGGTATAAAAATCTGGTGTAAAACTGTGTGAATGTGGAGACTAAGGGCCTGCGAGCTTCTATTGGCTGATAAGAGTCATGTGACTGTGTGTATGCAGTGGTGTATCTTGGTTTTGTGCTGCCCTAGGCGAGACTAAACTCGGGCACCCCCTAATATAAATTTGACCCGCCCCTTCCTGTCAAGGCCAAACCCCTTTCTCTGTAAACCCCGCCCTTCCTTTTAGGCTCCATCCTTTCCTGTATTCCTGTATTTAAAAGTGAATAACGACAGCCACACCTCACACCCCTCCCTTGATCCCACTAAGTGTCATCCACAGATCCCCCCCTTAAGTGCCATCCACAGACAGATCCACCCCTTAAGTGCCATCCACAGATCCCCTCCTTAAGTGCCATCCACAGATCCCCCCTCAGTGTCATCCACAGATTCCCCCTCTTTAGTGTCATCCACATATTCCCCCCTTAGTGTCATCCACAGATTCCCCCTCAGTGTCATCCACAGATTCTCCCCCCTCAGTGTCATCCACAGATTCTCCCCCTCAGTGTCATCCACAGATTCTCCCCCCTCAGTGTCATCCACAGATTCTCCCCCCTCAGTGTCATCCACAGATTCCCCCCTCTTTAGTGTCATCCACATATTCCCTCCCCCTCAGTGTCATCCACAGATTCCCCCTCTTTAGTGTCATCCACATATCCCCCTCAGTGTCATCCACAGATTCCCCCTCTTTAGTGTCATCCACATATTCCCCCTTAGTGTCATCCATAGATTCCCCCCTCAGTGTCATCCACAGATTCTCCCCCCTCAGTGTCATCCACAGATTCCCCCCTCAGTGTCATCCACAGATTCCCCCTCTTTAGTGTCATCCACATATCCCCCCTCAGTGTCATCCACAGATTCCCCCTCTTTAGTGTCATCCACATATTCCCCCCTTAGTGTCATCCATAGATTCCCCCTCAGTGTCATCCACAGATTCTCCCCCCTCAGTGTCATCCACAGATTCCCCCTCAGTGTCATCCACAGATTCCCCCCTCAGTGTCATCCACAGCTTCCCCCCTCTTTAGTGTCATCCACAGCTTCCCCCTCTTTAGTGTCATCCACAGATTCCCCCCTCAGTGTCATCCACAGATTCCCCCCTCAGTGTCATCCACAGATTTCCCCCCTCTTTAGTGTCATCCATCCACAGATTCCCCCTCTTTAGTGTCATCCACAGATTCTTTCCCCCCCAAGTGTCATCCGATTCCACAGACATTTCCTACCTGCCCAGCGCCGGCCGTTGTAGGTAATTTATTCACTCCACTTGCCTGAGAGAAGCGCCGGAAGACTCACACAGGCGCACTGGCAGGCGCATGCGCACTTCAATGCCTCTGCCAGTGCGCCTGTGTGAGTCTTCGGCGCTCTCTCAGGCAAGTGGAGTGAATAAATTACTTACAACGGCGCTGGGCGGGGAGGAGCGGCGCCGGCGCACACCCAGCAGCGCAGCCCGGACACAAAAAAAAATCTATCACTGAGGCAAACAAGGCATCTTGCCGCGGCGCCGCCCCATTGGAAGTGCCGCCCTAGGCAAATGCCTTGTTTGCCTCGTGATAGATACGCCACTGTGTGTATGGCAGTTGGGATATGAGGAGAAAGACCTGCAGGCTTTTATTGGCTAATGTAGGTCATTTGATGATGCATATTTGGGAATATTTCAGGAACGGTACTAAAACCTTCCCAGACACCTGATGTATCTGTGTGTTACATTTCGTGATTGTAAATGCGACGGTGCAGATTCTTTTAGCGGACATACATACATACACTCAGCTTTATATATTAGATTCACTTGCGTTATACAAAAATTTATTTTTTTATTCCATCACCATGTAGTTACTGGAACAGGACACTTTGTCAATAATATAGTTGAATTATAATGCAAGATAATTGAGTTATCCAATATTTATTTCTTCAGTCAATATTTTTCTATCTTTTTAACAAAAGCTTTTAATGAAGTTGAGTTTTATATCACATTGATTTGCATTGTTAATAAATTCAGAATTAATTATTTATGGAAGTTTCCAGTCATCTTCAAAATATCACTATATACCGTATTTTTCGCTTTATAAGATACACCCGATGATAAGACGCACCCCAGGTTTAAGAGGAGGAAAATAAGAAAAACATATTTTAAATATCAGGACATCAGATCAGACCCCAATAAATATTAGGACATCAGATCAGACCCCTATAAATATCAGGACATCAGAACAGGCCCCCATAAATATCAGGACATTAGATCAGGCCCCCATATCAGGACATCACATCTTAACCCCCTTATCAGGACATTACATCAGTCCTTCATATCAGAACCCTATCAGACCTTATATCAGCCCCCATAGTGAGACCCCCATCAGACCTCAGATCAGCCCACATTGTCAGACCCCCATCAGACCTTATATCAGCCCACATAGTGAGACCCCCATCAGACCTCAGATCAGCCCACATTGTCAGACCCCCATCAGACCTCAGATCAGATTAAAATAAAAACCATCTCTTACCTGTCCTGCGCCACGGCTCCTCTCCACCTCCGGCAGAAGTCGAGCTCCCCTGTCTTTCTGGCCTGCACTGCTCTGTCACCTGACTGCGTGCAGCGTCAGGTCATAGTGCACGCACTACGTCCTGACGCTGTACGCGGTCAGGACAGTGTAGTGCCGGCCTTAGGAATGAAGACCAGGAGGGTGACTATTACAAGCGCTTACAGTGCTTCACTCCCTACTCCCGTCACCTAAAGCATACATAATGAAAGCGCTCACTAGTATTCGCTTAGTATTCGCACAGCCATTTTTTCCCAAAAAGTGACCCCATTTTGGAAACTACACCTCTCAAGGAATTTATTGACTCCACAGTCTTTTAATAGAATGTAGAAACACTTGGCTGTGAAAATGAAAATTTTAATTTCTTCTGCAACTCCCCACAAATATTGTTAAGAATTTTCTCCTGAACATGGCAACAACCCATCAGTTGTCGTAAATTGCTGTTTGGGCACCTGGCAGGGATCAGAAGAGAAGGAGCACCATATGGCTTTTGGAGGGCAGATTATGGTGGAATGGTTTACGGTGCCATGTTGCTATTGATCAGCCTCTGGAAACCAGTACAGCCTTTTCTGTCAATTATACATTTTATTTTACAGAGCTTTATCATTGGTTCTATTTTGGGGTACATGCAACTTTTTGATCGCTTTTTATTTAGCCATTTGGGAAACAGGATAAAGAAAAGGCAGCATCTCTGCCATTGCTTTTGGGGATTTGTTATTGTGGCAAACACTGCGGGAAAAATGGCACATTATCTTTATTCTGCTGGTCGTCTTGTGTCAGGCCTAATTTTTTGTGGGATGAGTTGACATTTTCATTGGCACCATTTTGGAGTACATAGTCCTTTTTGACCGCTCGCTATTATGCTTTTTTGTAAGGCAAGTTGACAAAAATGGCTATTTTAATACTTTTTTTCTTTTACAGCATTCACCTGAAGGGATAGATTATTAAATATTTTTATAGAGCAAGTCATTACAGAAGCAGCAATACCTAATATGTCTTTTTTTTTTATTTTCGTTTGCAATCTTGCACAATAAAAGCATTTTTGGAAAAAAAAAATTGTGTTGCCATTTTCTGAGAGACATATTTTTTTCTTTTTGTGTAAGTTGTCTTGTGTAAGGGCTCATTTTTTGTGGGATGAGGTGACAAGTTCGGTGGTACCATTGTGGGGTAAATTTCACTTTTTAACCACTTGCTACTACACATTTTGTAAGGAAAAGTGACCAAAAAAGGGCTATATTGGTGCATTTTTTATTTATTGTTTTTACGGCGTTTATCTGATGGTGTAGATCATGTGATATTTTTATAGAGCCAGTCATTATAAACGCTGTGATACCTAATATGTCAATTTTTTTTTATTGAATATGGCTTGATGGCCTTCTTTTTTCTTGAAACTTTTATTTGTTTTCATTTAAAAAAAATTATTTTACATTTTTCACTTTTTATTTTTGTCCCATTGTTGGACATTAACTTTTGGGGGGGGTCTGATCACCTCTACAATGCATTACAATACAGGGGGCTGGGTCTCACCGGCTTTCATAGAAGGCAAGCCCCGATGCCTATGGAAGGCATCTGGCTGCCTTCACAGCCATCTGGTCTCCGTCACCACAGGAACCTGTACGGGGGCTGTCGGGAAGTCACTTCTCAATACACCGTAGACGTACAGTGGATGTCGGGAAGGGGTTAAAAAATTGTAAAAAAAAAAATCTCCCTACGAATTTATCCAATGCCTATGTTGGAAAAAGTGGAAAAAGTGTTTCATAAATATGGCACTCATTCTGAACAGCATATGTCTCAATGCATTTATACAGTACCACACAACTGGCTTAAATACATTGATGTTTCCCCATAAAGCTCTATATCTGCTTCTTTCCCAAGAGTATTATAAAACTCTCTGCCTAAAGCCATCACCAAGGGGGGCTCAGTATATATGAATTTTTATATGAAATTAAGCAGTTACTATTGTCTACAATGGAAGCTTTACACTGTCTACAATGGAAGCTTTGTACTAAGCATCGCCTAGTGGTGGCTGCAAGAAAATACAGAGATTTCATGTCGAGAACAGAAAAAGAAGTTCAACACTGGGCCCCATAACAGTTGCATGGTCTGTCCCAATTTTAAATGCGCTATTAAGAATTTAAAATAATTGGTTCCCTTACAATTGTACTTGCCAACCCTTTCAGATTGTCCATGAATTTCGGAAAAAAAGGAAACCTTCCAGACCAAGGCAAGCCTCCAATAAAGCCATTAGGGTATTTGGCTGAAGTCAGCCATTAACAACTCACATCTCTATGCTGAGAGAGTAAGAGAACTTTAACCTCTTGCCGCCACGCTAACGCCGATGGGCGTCAGCGCGGCGGCTCTCTCAGGTCTCAGTCACGCCTATCGGCGTCATCTCGTGAGACCTGAGATTTCACATGAACGCGCGCGCGTTCATGTGATCGGAGCCGGGACAACTGAAACTACAGCCTGCCAGCTCTGATCATGCGCTGGCAGGCTGTAGATGCGGAAAAAAACGCATTTAAATCGCATATCAGACGCTGTTTTTTAAACAGCGTCTGATATGCCTGCTGTCTGCTCGTCTGGTGGTCCCGTTGTTTGGGACCACCAGAGAAACTATAGGAAAAGTGCACCAATCACTACACACACACCCCCACCCCCATCACTGATTAACCCCTGATCACCCATGTCACCCCCTGATCACCCCCTCTCACCCCCTGTCACTAATCACCCCCTACAGGCTCATTCAGACGTCCGTATGTGTTTTGCGGATCCATGGATCTGCGGATCCATGGATCTGCGGATCCGCAAAATACGGACACCGGCAATGCGCTTTCCGCATTTTGCAGATCCTCACAGAACTATATAGAAAATGCTTTTTCTTGTCCGCAATTGCGGACAAGAATAGGACATGTTCTATATTTTTGCGGAACGGAAGTGCAGACCCGGAAGCGCGGATCCGTAATTCCGGATCCGAGCGGGACAAAGTCTTTCCCCATAGAAATGAATGGGTCCGCAATTCCGTTCCGCAAACAAAATTTCGGACGTGTGAATGGGGCATAAGGGTCCCGTTATCACCGTCAGTTAGTTAGCTACTTGTTAGGTAGCTAGCGCCCAGCCCAACGCACCGCAGTCACTGATTTTGGCAGAGATTTTTTCATCCACATTGATCGATGCGAATGAAGAAATCTGTGCCGTTCATTTTATTTATTTTTTTCAGCTCAGAGGCTGAACGGAAAAAAAAAAATCTCATTACCCGTGTGCTCAATATACGGAGAATCGCAGAAACTCCTAATGCTGGCCATACGTGTAATGATTGCGGAGACCCCTAAAATGCCAGGGCAGTACAAACACCTCACATGGGACCCCATTTTAGAAAGAAGACACCCCAAGGTATTCCGTGAGGGGTATGGGGAGTTCATGTAAAATTTTATTTTTTGTCACAAGTTAGTGGAATATGAGACTTTGTAAAAAAATATATATATATATATATCAATTTCCGCTAACTTGTGTCAAAAATTTTTTTATGTGAACTCGCCATGCCCCTCACAGAATACCTTGGGGTGTCTTCTTTCCAAAATGAGGTCACATGTGAGGTATTTATACTGCCCTGGCATTTAGGAGTCCTAAAGCGTGAGAATCCAAATGCGTAAAAATGGCCTGTGAAATCCTAAAGGTACTCATTGGTTTTAGGGCCCCTTTGCGCATCTTGGCTGCAAAAAGTGTCACACATGTGGTATCGCCGAACTCAGGAGAAGTAGGGCAATGTGTTTTGGGGTGTATTTTTATATATACCCATGCTGTGTGTGAGAAATATCTCTGTAAATGACAACTTTTTAAATTTGTTTATTCAAAGTTGGCAATTTACAGAGATATTTCTCTCACCCAGCATGGGTATATGTAAAAATACACCCCAAACACATTGCCTACTTCTCCGAGTACGGCGATACCATGTGTGATACTTTGCAGCCAAATGCAAAGGCCCAAATTCAATGAGTAACTTTAGGAGGGCATTTTTACACATTTTCTTCTCACGCTTTAGGGCCCCTAAAATGCCAGGGCAGTATAAATACCCCACATGTGACCCCATTTTGGAAAGAAGACACCCCAAGGTATTCGCTGAGGGGCATAGTGAGTCCATGAAAAATTAAACTTTTTGTCAAAAGTTAGCGGAAAGGGAGACTTTGTGAGAAAAAACAATAAAAATCAATTTCCACTAACTTGTGCCCAAAAATTTTTTTCTATGAACTCGCCATGCCCCTCATGGAATACCTTGGGGTGTCTTCTTTCCAAAATGGGGTCACATGTGGGTATTTATACTGCCCTGGCATTTTAGGAGCCCTAAAGCATGAGAAGAAAAATGCGTAAAAATGCCCTCCTAAAAGGTACTCATGGGAATTTGGGCCCCTTTGCGCATCTTGGCTGCAAAAAGTGTCACTCATGTGGTATCGCCGTACTCAGGAGAAGTAGGGCAATGTGTTTTGGGGTGTATTTTACATATACCCATGTTGGAGTGAGAGAAATATCTCTGTAAACTGACAACTTTGTATAAAAAATTTAAAAGTTGTCGTTTACAGCGATATTTCTCACACACAGTATGGGTATATGTAAAATACACACTAAGCACATTGCCCTACTTCTCCTGAGTGCGGCATACCACATGGTGACACTTTTGCAGCCAAGATGCGCAAAGGCCCTAAACCAATGAGTACCTTTAGGATTTCACAGGGCATTTTTACGCATTTAGATTCTCACGCTTTAGGACCCCTAAAATGCCAGGTGAGTATAAATACCCCACACGTGACCCCATTTTGGAAAGAAGACACCCCAAGGTATTCCGTGAGGGGCATGGCGAGTTCACAGAATTTTTTTTTTGTTGGCACAAGTAAGCGGAAAATGAGATATATATATTTTTTTATTTAGTTTTTTACAAAGTCTCATATTCCACTAACTTGTGACAAAAAATAAAATTTTACATGAACTCACCATACCCCTCACGGAATACATTGGGGTATCTTCTTTCTAAAATGGGGTCACATGTGGGGTATTTATACTGTCCTGGCATTTTAGGGGCCCCTAAAGCGTGAGAGGAAGTCTGGAATCCAAATGCGTAAAAATGCCCTGTGAAATCCTAAAGGTACTCATTGGTTTTAGGGCCCCTTTGCGCACCCAGGCAAACATGTGGTATCGCCGTACTCAGGAGAAGTGGGGCAATGTGTTTTGGGGTGTATTTTTATATATACCCCTGCTGGGTGTGAGAAATATCTCTGTAAACGACAATTTTTAAATTTTTTTATACAAAGTTGTCAGTTTACAGAGATATTTCTCTCACCCAACATGGGTATATGTAAAAATACACCCTAAAACACATTGCTCTACTCTCTGAGTACTGGCGACTACATGAGTGCCACTTTTGCAGACTGGGTGCGCAAAGGGGCCCAAATTCCAACGAGTACCTTTAGCTTTTACATGGCTGCTCACAATTTAGCCCCGCCCAAAATGCCAGAACAGTAAACATATCCCACAAATGACCCCATTTCGGAAAGTAGATACCCCAAGGTATTCACTGAGGGGCATAATGAGCCCGTATGAGATTTTTATTTTTTTTTGCCAGAAGTTAGCAGAAATGGAAACTTTATTATTATTTTTTTTTTCCTCAGAAAGTGTCATTTTCCGCTAACTTTGGGGTGTCTTCTTTCTAAAATGGTGTGATTTGGGGGGTATTTATACTTTCCTGACATTCTAGCACCTGAAGAAACATGACAGGTGCTCAGAAAGTCAGAGCTGCTTCAAAATGCCGAAATTCACTTTTTTGCACCATAGTTTGTAAACGCTATAACTTTTACCCAAACCAATAAATATACACTTATTGGACTTTTTTTTTATCAAAGACATGTAGAATAATACATTTAGAGAAAAATTTATATAGAAATGTAGTTTTTAAAAAAATTTACAACAGAAAGTGAAAAATGTCATTTTTTTGCAAAAATGTCGTTAAATTTTTATTGATAGCAAAAAAAGTAAAAATGTCAGCAACAATGAAATACCACCAAATGAAAGCTCTATTAGTGAGAAGAAAAGGAGGTAAAATTCATTTGGGTGGTAAGTTGTATGACCGAGCAATAAACGGTGAAAGTAGTGTAGTGCGGATTTGTAAAGATGGGCCTGGTCACTAGGGGGGTATAAACCTGTGGTCTTCAAGTGGTTAAGCAGCTAATTGACTGCCTGGTTTTGATGGTGGCTCGCTAGTCTTGGGTTTGAATACGACCAAGGACAACATCTGCATGGAGTTTATATGTTCTCCATGTGTTTGAGTTTCCCACCCTCCAAAGACAAACTTATAGTGAATTGGGAACTTAGATTGTGAGCTCCACTGGAGACAGAAAGCAATGATAATGCCTGTAAAGCGTTGCTGTATATATCAGCGTTATATAAGTTAATGTAATAAATCTTTATGGGATGAGCTCTGATTCACAGGGCATCTAACAATATTTATAGTGACAATCAGGTACTGTTTATTAGATGCATACATTGCATTTATGTGTGGGTTCACACAGAAAAGAGCAAACATTTATGCACATAGACAAATTCACAACCACATAACAACTGGTCTGGATGTACAAAACACGTGCACTTCTTACAATCGGTGCCCCCATAAAGTGACTGCAAAAATGTCCCGATATCAGTGCCAGGTACAGCATCAATGCTCAAAAGGGACATACAGTACTTCACCACTTGCTTACAGAGAAAAGAGGAATAGTATTTTTTTTTACATGTTTTGGATCACCCTTCTGTACAAAATAATATACAACATAGGATCATACAGTCCTTGAATTAATATTCAACACATGTACTTCAATGCACTGATAATGCATAGAGTGCCTGTTGAATACCATATGTTAATATAATAATGCAAAACAAAATAGATTGACATACATCAATAATACATTACAGAGTGCATAAATAGTGCCTACAACATCTTCTATGATAGAGTGGGCACTAGTTATCACCCTTTTCTCCCTGCTTTGACTAAATTCCCCTGCACTGTACAGGACAGTTATGCTGACCTCTGGTGGCAGCGACTGATAAAACTAGTAATTTTTTCGTGAAGTTACTAATTTCACTTTTTAAAATTAAAGGGCCTCTGTCAGCAGATTTGTACCTATGAAACTGGCTGACTGAAGGCTTGGCAGCTGAAGGCATATGTGTTGGTCCCATGATCATATGTGCCCGCATTGCTGAGAAAAATAAAGTTTAAACATATGCAAATGAGACTCTAGGAGCACTGGGGGTGTTGACATTACACCTAGAGGTTCTGCTCGCTCTGCAACTGCTGCTTCCTCTGCACTTTGATTGACAGGACCAGGTAGTGAAAACATCATTTTTCTCAGCAGTGTGGGCACATATAAACATTGAATCAACACAGATGCCTTCAGCTGCCAAGTGCAAAAACAGGTCCGCTATATTCATAGGTACAAATGTGCTGAAACATTTCTTTTAAAGGGACACATCTTAGGAAGTGGAATATTTTTTAACTTAATATCCTTAGAAAACAATTTTTTTTAAATAATTTTTTGGCTGTTTCTTTTCTTCATTTTGGCAGTACTATGCCATTAAAACCAGACCAAGCTTGATAGATAGATAGATAGATAGATAGATAGAAAATTATTAATTAATTGTCAGTTTACTGCCGCTGTGAGCAGAAGGTGTAATCTGAAGAGTAATCCTTATGATAATAACAGGTGTAGAATTTGGATAACAGTATGACAGCTCTGTTGCTCTCTTGATAGGCCTGCTTGAAATCCAAACACAGAAGTTAAAGAGCCAGGACAGGAGGTAGACTATATGGAGGGACTTTAGACATGAGACAATGTCTCTATAAAGCCTTTCTTTCCATGCTTACAATACAGTTTCTTGAGTACAGTGACTTGAAGCATCAAAGAATGCAAAATGCAAGTGAGAGCAAAAGTATGTAATAGTAATGCAGTGGAGGTAGATTTTAATAAACAGATTGCAAAAACCACAACATACTCAGGAATACAGATAAACAATCTAAAATGCCCTTTTCAAAATATTTTATTTGCAAAAATTCCTCATTTCAATAAAAAGTAATATTTGCATTTCTTTTTTAATATTTATATTAGATGAATCTCAGATGTCTTTACAAGGGAGGTCACACAAAGATAAGGGTCGGGAGTGTATACCAGATGTGATTGACAACTTGCTATTACAGAGAAGTGCACAATTTACACATCAGATTCAGCACTTTTTTGTTTGCCTTGGGCTAAAATTAATTTTATTTACTTCAGAAGACACTTTGTTAAGTACCGTGCCTGAACATCTGAAGAAAACACGGGCATATATTACATGTTATGGAGGACGTGACATTCATTTTCAGAGCTGGAATTGTTCTGTGACAACTCAATTTCCTGAAACTCTCCTAGTGCACAAGCACTTATTAAAAATGTAATATTCATGGCTTCTATGTCCTCATGTAGACTACTGGCAGCAAGTTACTTTTTTTCTTTTTTTCCAATTAATTTCTTCAAAATCCTGTTCCACAAACACATTTTATTATATCATGCATACCATTTTATTTTAAGAAATAATTCACATAAAAATACCAATTATACAATCTAAAAAAGAGATAATAATAATAAAAAAAAAATACATATACATTATATATCTCTTAATAGTGTATAGTTTAGCAATTGTAATCACAGTCCCTCTTTTGGTTCCTATTGCGGAGCTCACGCAATCTTTGGAACATTTGTTAATATGCAGCGGTCTTATAAAGAAAAATTGTCACCAGTTATCATATTCCTCTATCATGTATCGATTTATATTAATGCGATACAATCTTGTTGCCACTTTGCTTTACTTTTCCCTATGTATCATTTTTTGTACACATTTTGGTCAGATATAATATTTGTCTTTCTTACCGGTCTTCTGGTGTGTTTATTCGATCCTGGAAATAATTAGTATAGTCGTGACTTTCTCCTGTACGGCTGTACCCCTCCACAAGTGCTGGATCTCGCAGTTTAAATGCGCGCTAGGGGCGAAACTTTAGTGCATGCGCGTTGGCATATCGGGACGCCAACTTTGCTCAGTGCCATATAATTTATTCTTTCATAGAGGATCTTTGTTTTTCTCTGTATTGCCGCTCCCTTGGTATGCATGTTATATAGAGCCAGCCATTGATTAAACAATATAGTATTTACAGCTAAGTGGTTATAGCAGGCTGTATTTTACTATACTACTATACTATATGCTTACATTTTACTATATGTTTTTTTTTTATAGAGTTGTCAGCTCTCTGAAAGTTTAAAGGCATTTTCCAGGATTATGATATCCTCAGGATAGGTCATTAATAGTGTTGAGCGAACCCAAACTGCAAAGTTCGGGTCTGTACTAAACTTTGCGGGTTCGGGTACCCGGACCTGAACTTTGCAACAAAAGTTCGGGTTTGAGTTCGGTGTTCGGGCATTTAATAAAGCTTGTTGAAAAGCTGAAGGGCAGCCAATCAACAAGCTTTTAAGCTGTGGGCACTTAGAAGCCATCACAGTCATGCCTACCAATGGTATGGCTGTGATTGGCCGGTGCATCATGTGACCCAGCCTCTATACATGTGGTATACATATACCCATTTTTAGTGTGAGGTACACCTGCACTGCATCCGTGACAGGGAAATTAATATAGTTAATCCGTCTGTTAGTTCAATGGATGACATATACCCATTTTTTGTGTGAGGTACACCTGCAATGCATCCGTGACAGGGAAATTAATATAGTTAATCTGTCTGTTAGCTTTGTGGGTGATGAATACCCATTTTTGGTGTGAGGTACACCTGCACTGCATACGTGACAGGGAAATTAATATAGTTAATCCGTCTGTTAGTTTGGTGGTTGACATGTAACGATTTTTTGTGTGAGGTACACCTGCATTGCATCCATGACAGGGAAATTAATATAGTTAATCCGTCTGTTAGTTCAATGGGTGACATATACCCATTTTTTGTGTGAGGTTCACCTGCACTGCATCCGTGACAGGGAAATTAATATAGTTAATCTGTCTGTTAGATCGAGGGGGGGCATATACTCATTTTGGTGTGAGGTACACCTGTACTGCATCCATGACAGGGAAATAATATAGTTAATCTGTCTGTTAGTTCGGTGGGTGACATATACCCATTTTTTATGTGAGGTACACCTTCACTGCATCCATGACAGGGAAATTAATCTAGTTAATCCGTCTGTTAGTTCAATGGGTGACATATACCAATTTTTTTGTGTGAGGTACACCTGCACTGCATTCGTGGCAGGGAAGTTAGTGTAGTTAGTCCATATGTTAGATCGGTGGGTAACATATACCCATTTTTGTGTGATGTACACCTGCACTGCATACATGAAAGGGAAATTAATATAGTTAATCCATCTTTTAGTTCGGTGGCTGACATATACCCATTTTTTTGTGTGAGGTACACCTGCACTGCATATGTGACAGGAAAATTAAAATAGTTAATCCGTCTGTTAGTTTAATGGGTGACATATACCTATTTTTTGTGTGAGGTACACCTGCACTGCATCCGTGACAGGGAAATTAATATAGTTAATCTGTCTGTTAGTTCAATGGAAGACATATACCCATTTTTCTGTGTGAGGTACACCTGCATTGCATCCGTGACAGGGAAATTAATATAGTTAATCCGTCTGTTAGATCAATGGGTGACATATACCCATTTTTGGTGTGAGGTACCCCTGCACTGCATATGTGACAGGGAAATTAATATAGTTAATCCGTCTGTTAGTTTGGTGGGTGACATGTAACCATTTTTTGTGTGAGGTACACCTGCATTGCATCCGTGAAAGGAAAATTAATATAGTTAATCTATCTGTTAGATCGGTGCGTGACAAATACTCATTTTGGTGTGAGGTACACCTGCACTGCATCCATGACAGGGAAATAATATAGTTAATCTGTCTGTTAGTTTGGTGGGTGACATATACCCATTTTCTGTGTGAGGTACACCTGCACTGCATCCGTGACAGGGAAATTAATATAGTTAGTCCGTCTGTTAGCTCAATGGGTGACATATACCAACTTTTTGTGTGAGGTATACCTGCACTGTATTCGTGGCAGGGAAATTAATATAGTTAATCTGTATGTTAGATCGGTGGGTAACATATACCCATTTTTGTGTGATGTACACCTGCACTGCATACATGAAAGGGAAATTAATATGGTTAATCCATCTGTTAGTTTGGTGAGTGACAAATACCCATTTTTGGTGTGATGTACACCTGCACTGCATACGTGACAGGGAAATTAATATAGGTAATGTGTCTATTAGTTCGGTGGGTGACATATACACATTTTTTCTGTGAGGTACACCTGCACTGCATCCGTGACAGGGAAATTAATATAGTTAATTCGTCTGTTAGTTTGGTGGGTGGCAAATACCCATTTTTTGTGTGAGGTACACCTGCACTGCATATGTGACAGGAAAATAAATATAGTTAATCCATCTTTTAGTTCGGTGGCTGACATATACCCATTTTTTTTGTGAGGTACACCTGCACTGCATACGTGACAGGAAAATGAATATAGTTAATCCGTCTGTTAGTTTAATGGGTGACATATACCCATTTTTTATGTGAGGTACACCTGCGTTGCGTCCGTGACAGGGAAATTAATATAGTTAATCTGTCTGTTAGATCAGTGGGTGACATATACCCATTTTTGGTGTGAGGTACACCTGGACTGCATACCTGACAGGGAAACTAATATAGTTAATCTGTTTGTTAGTTCAGTGGGTGACCTCAAAGAATGAGGAGAGCGTCAAATAGGGGACATGGCCCTGGTCGTGGTGCTGCTGAAGTTGCTGGAGCTCCTGTTGCAGGGAGAGGACGTGGTCGATTTGTGCCAGCTACATGCCCAAATGAAACGCCTTCCTCAGGTGCACTTAGGCGACAGAACATTTAGCGTTATTTTGTAGACCCGAATACCGGTGTACGAATGGTGAGGCCAGAACAAGTAGGCGGTAGTAGATTGGTTGGCTGGGTGGGTGGCCGACAGTGCCACCAGTTCCTTCACATTGTCTCCCACCTGGTCCCCTGCTAAAAGTGCAGAGTTGGCACATGCCAGTACGCCTGCTACTGCCCACCGCACCCAGGGACTGAGCACACAAAATAAACACCAACTCAAAAATTCCCAAATGTTTGAATCATCTACATATCACAATTAAACAACAAACCAATCCAAACAATATGTAGAAAATTGATATTTATTACAAAAAATCACTATATTATTTATCACATTAAAGCATAATTTTATTAGTAACACAATATTTATAATGATTGACATACACTAAAAACAATTAAAACACATGAATAGGGTCTGCAGGTCCAGCTCCAAGTAGTTCCCTGGTGGGGCAGTTCTTTAGACAATGTGCTGATGACAAGATGCGAGTGGTTTCACGCTGTGCTATCAGAGCCTGAAGCGAGGCATCAATGTTCTAAACCTGAGCACCACCTGCATAACCAGGCATCTAAATGCAAAGCACGAGCTGCAGTGGAGTACACACCTCAAAAACTACGAAAGATCTCGGGCTCCTCCTGCTCCCTCTTCTGCCGCGGTCTCGGCCTCTTTCTCCCCTTCTGGAGTGACAGTGGCACCTACCACCTGTCAAACAGAGGATGTAGGAGCAACACCTCCACCACCATCACTGTCACCAAGCATCTCCACACTGTCCCATGGAAGCATTCAGCTGTCCATCCCACAAATACTGGAGAGAAAGAGGAAGTAACCCACTACCCACCAGTGATCCCAGGCCCTGAATGCCAGCATTTCAACATTTCTGGCCTTTGAAATGCTGTCATTCCGTCTGGTGGAGACGAAGACTTTTAAAAACCTTATGGCGGTGGCTGTCCAATAGTACATGCTTCCCAGCCGCCACTACTTTTCCAGGCGAGCCATCTCTGCCCTGCACAACCACGTGGCGGACAAAATCAGGTGTGCACTGCGCAACGCCATCTGTTACAAGGTCCACAAAACCACCAATACGTGGACCAGTAAGCACGGGCAGGGACGTTTTATCTCTCTAACAGCACACTGGGTAAATGCAGTGGTGGCAGGGCCTGAGGCGGATAGCAGTTTGGCGCATGTCCTTCCGTCACCGATTATTGCAGAATGTTTCTCGTTGCCTCCTGTTGCCTCCTCCTCCTACTCCGCTTCTTCCTCTACTGCCTCCTCATCCGGTCAGCGTAACACCTGCACCACCAATTTCAGCACAGCCAGGGGGAAACGACAGCAGGCTGTTTTGAAACTCCTCTGTTTAGAGAAAAAAAAACAGACCGCGCAGGAGCTGTGGACGGGCATGGAACAACAGACTGAGGAGTGGTTGGTGCGACTAAGCCTCAAGTTCGGCCTGCTCTGGGCTTGGCCAGTTTGACGCACATCCCTTGCCTGGCGCATGTGCTGAATTTGGTGGTGCAGAGGTTTCTGAAAAATTGCCCCAATATGTCAAAGCTGCTGCAGAAAATGCGAGCTGTCTGTGCGCGCTTTCAGCATTCGTACCCTGCTGCCGCTCGCCTGTCTGCGCTGCAGCGTAACTTCAGCCTTCCCGCTCACAGCCTTATATGCGACGTGCCCACAAGGTGGAACTCCATCTTCAACATGCTGGAGAGACATCAGGCTATAGTGGAGTTTCAGGACACACGGGTGAGTCGCTCTGCGGACCAGCACCACTTCACTACCAACGATTGGGCCTCCATGCGGGACGTGTGTGCTGTGTTGTGCTGTTTCGAGTACTCCACCAACATGGCCAGTGCCAATGACTCCATCCTCAGCATTACTGTCCCACTTCTACGTCTCCTTGAAAAAACGCTTCGGGCGATGATGGAAGAGGCTGTGGCACAGGAGGAAGAGGAGGAGGAAGAGGGATCATTTCCACAGTTATCGAGCCAGTCATTCACAAGTGGCTCGGAGGGTGGATTCCTGCACCAACAAAGACCAGGTACACAACTGTCCAGGCAGGACACAGTTCTGGAGGATGAGGAGAAGGATGATGAGAAGGAGGAACCAATGAGCAGGGTAGCACCAAAAGAAGCTCATGGGCATCACTGGAGCATGGCTGGGGGGATACAGAGGACACAGACGATGCACATATCACAGAGGACACCTTGTTGTTGCCTCTGGGCAGCCTTGCACAGATGAGCGACTACATGCTGCAGTGCCTGCGCAAGGACTGCCGAGTTGCTCACATTCTAACCAGTACTGATTACTGGGTGGCCACCCTGCTGGCTCCTTGCTACAAGGACAACGTGTCGTCCTTAATTCCATCACTGGAGCGTGATCGGAAGATGCATGAGTACAAGTGCACGCTGGTAGACGCGCTGCTCATGGCATTCCAATCTGACAGCGGGGGCTCTGTGGAAGCACAAGGCGAAGGCAGAGGAGGAGGACGAAGTCACCAACGCAGTACCTCAGAAGAAAGGGTTAGCATGACTGAAATATGGAAAAACTTTGTCAGCACGCCACAAAAACCGGCACTATCAGCTGATATGGAACATCTTAACAGGAGGCAGCATTTCAGCAACATGGTGGAAGAAATACATTTGCACACGCCTACATGTACTGACTGAAGGGTCTGCCCCATTCAACTTCTGGGTCTCCAAATTGGGCACATGGCCTGAGCTTGCCCTTTATGCCTTAGAGGTGCTGGCCTGCCCTGCGGCCAGTGTATTGTCTGAACGTGTGTTTAGCATGTCAGGAGGGTTGATTACAAACAAACACAGCCATCTTTCCTCAGCTAACGTGGACAAGCTCACGTTCATTTAAAAATAACCAGGCATGGATCCCACAGGACTTGTCCATACCTTGTGCTGAATAGCTTAGTATACTGGCCGCACCCAGCCATTGCTATACTCCAGCACACTTTCTCTTAGCGTTCTCTTTTCTATTTCCCAATGTTTTGGGGCCTTCCAAAATTTATACAGTATATAAATAAAGAAAAAAAAATATTCTTGGCTTTCTTCTCCTCCTCCACCGCCGCTTCCACCTACACCACTACGTCTACCGCCTCCTCAACCTCCTACTCCACTTTGACCTCTGCCTCCTAGTTCAAGATTAGAATTTTTTTCTTTTCTATGTTATTTTAAGTCTTAAGTTTTTGTATTTCTCAAGTGTTAGTGTGGATATAGCACCATCTAGCGGTGTTAAGTTGTATTACACTTTGTTTTTCCTGTTACAATACTACTGTATTGTGGGTGGTGCACTGCATTGTGGGAGTGCAAAGCATCCTGGGAGAGAGAAGCCTCCAGTCTCCAGGATACATCAGCAGAGCTGTTCTTTTGAATATCTCCTTCTTAAAGGATAACTGTCACATTTAGACCCAAATTTCAGTTTTCATATATGTAGTTACTAATATCCTAATATTTCTGAATCAATAACTATTAGACTTACTTACCCCATATTTAATAAGATTCAGCCCTTAGCAACCAGTCTGCATAAAACTGCAATTTCACTATTCTGTTAAGATGGCCGCCCTCAGCCCTGAGGCTAATCCATAGGACGCCTGCAGTGAAGTTAGTGAAGACCAGCTCTGTATAGGGGGGTCTTGCAGTGAAGTTCCCAGGTCTGGCTGAAGCCTGTAGTCCTTCTACAAGCTCTCCTCTTATCAGATAAGGCTTTCCTTTATACACTGAGCAGCCACATTCTCCAGAACTGCTAAGGGAGTGTCTGCCAAGCACAGGCATGTGGAGAAGTTCACACACACAGCCCAGCACTGTTATCTCCTGTCAGGAAGAACCTGGCTTTTTATACATTCCCTTACAATGTTGACTCATACTGGGGACTTTTAGGTGGCTTTTAGGGGTTATTTATTAAACAATCAGAAATTAAAACAGGGCCAACAAGGTGAT
The DNA here is from genome assembly GCA_033119425.1 of Bufotes viridis. Taxonomy (NCBI): domain Eukaryota; kingdom Metazoa; phylum Chordata; class Amphibia; order Anura; family Bufonidae; genus Bufotes; species Bufotes viridis. The sequence continues at coordinate 69,346,092 of CM065591.1, forward strand.
ATTAATCACCAAAATCCAATAGTAAAAAAAAAAAAAAATTGACAGTTATACTTTAAACTCCACCATCCTTGTATATTCATATCTGGTGAGAGATCTAACTTTGTTTCAGGGATATTGTGTTATGCAGAGCTGTTCAACTAGTTGTAATTGTTACTCAGGGAGTTGTTACTACTGTTATCTAGACATGCAATCGTATGTACAGACAGACATTTTGTGATGTGCTTCATTGTTAATGCAAATGTTATAGTACATGCTATCTATACTTATACATGCTATTTGTATTCTTGTAGTTTTACCAATCAATCAAACAATCCTGTTTTGCCAATAAACAAGTTAGACTACAAAGAACAATCCTTTTATTTGAAAGATAGGAATGTTTTATGCTGAATGTCAGACTGCACACTGTGTGAACGTGTATGGAGACAGAACAGTAAAAGTGATGCTAGTCATCATAGTGTCATTGTCATCAGTGATAGTGGATCTGACTATACAGAGCTGTTATCACACACATGGTCCCGCGTATAAGATTGCAGCGGCTGCCATACAGTCACAAGAAGTGAGAGCGCAGCCCACAGAAAGCGCAGCATGATCCATTTCACACTGAAGTCCATTCCTACCTAGTCTGAATCTTACAGAAACATTAGGCAGCCAACAAAAGGCACACAATGTCCGCTAGCCAGGCATCATCATACAGGACCAGGTGATGAGCAAGCTGCTCTTGCAAGTCCTCTATAAAATAAAAGGCTGCACTCATCTGTGCAGAAGCTGAGGCTGCAAAAGTAAGGTCTTCCTTTGCTGCACAAGAGATGCAACTAAAGTAAGAGAGAGCATCAAAGAAAAAGAGAGAGAGCGTTACTGGAAGAAGAGAGAGCATGCCTGCCAGCATCAAGGTAAAAAGAGAAGGCTTTACTGGAAGAAGAACGAGCATGCCTGCAAACATCAAAGGAAAAAGAGAAGGCATTACTGGAAGAAGAGACGGCATGGCTGCAAGCGTCACTGGAAAACCTTGCTGCAGAGAAAGAGGCGGCATCTGCAGTGGCCAAAGCAGAGTTCCTAGAAGCCTTGGAGTTTCCCGAATCCGAGAAACACAGCCAAGTACTTGGGCCAGACCTAGATCAACAAGATGCAGGACAGCGCGTTTCAGAATATGTCCATCAGCATCCTAAGACAGTTGACAACTATGATCCAGCATATCAGCCAGCCTATACAGAGTTTCACAGATCCTACTTTGAACCACAGTACCTAGAACTACCGCCCTACAGAACAGAAGCTACAACCTTCGCTTCGACTTAAAGGGGCAATCTTCACATCAGAACAGTATTATACAGACTTTCCTAAGCCAGAAATCCCTAAAAGGTATGTTGATACACCACACACAACAACACACCGGGTAGTATTGGCGCTAACCAGGCCGCCATTGACTTCGCTAAGTTCTTTGCTAAATGGGAGCTGGTTACCAAAGGACTTATAAAGTTCACTGATCGCCCCCAAGAAATATAGGATATGGCGAGCCTCCTTCCAGAACACCGTAAGGGACTTAGATCTTTCCTGTAGTGAGGAATTAGATCTCTTGGTAAAGTGGCTTGGAAGCGAGTCTGCTGAAAATGCCAAAAGAATCAGAGACATTAACATAAACTATCCAGGCAAAGGCCTAAGGATGGTATGGGAAAGACTTGATGAGTGTTATGGGTAAATAGAAGCTATAGAAAATGCTTTATATAAGAGAATTGATAGTTTTCCCAGAATAATGGGTAGGGGTTACCAGAAGCTCAGGGAACTCAGCGACATGTTGATAGAGGTACAGGTTGCTCAGGCAGAAGGAGATCTGCTGAGGCTAGCATTCCTGGACACCACCAGAGGTGTCAATCCGATTGTCCAAAAACTCTGTTATAATCTACAAGAGAAGTGCATCACGCATGGTTCCCATTATAAACCGTTTCATAATGTACCAATCCCCCTCCCCTTCGCGGTGTTTGGAGACTTTGTTATTCAACAGGCAAGGATACGAAAATACCCCAGTTTTGACTTTACATTGTCATGTTCCACTACCCCTGGTGTCAAACCTCATAAAACACCAGTGGCAGTCCACTAATCTAATTTTGCCTCCACAGGTTCTTCCTACAGGCAATTTAAGTCTTCTCAAGAAAAGAACATACCCAAAGATCTTATCAAAGAATGCCCCCTGCACAAAAAAAACACATCCTCTTCTAAAATGCAGAGCCTTCAGGGAGTAGTCTTTAGAGGACCTCAAAGAATTCCTCAAAGAAAACAACATCTGCTTCAGTTGCTGCGCTACAACATGGCACTTCGCCAGGAACTGTAAGGTCAGTGTAACATGCACAGAATGCGGTAGCACAGAACACAAGACAGCTTTACACCCTGGACCACCTACTCAGGTATTATCCCAAGCAGAGGAGCATGACGGAAAGCAGATAGACACCGACATAAATACCCAAATAGTCACTTCTAACTGTACAGAGATCTGTAAAGGACTTGTAGGAGGGAGGTCCTGCTCAAAAATCTGCCTTGTCAGAGTTTTTCTGGGCTGTCATCGAGATATGGCGATCAAGGCATATGCAATCTTAGATGATCAAAGCAACCATTCTTTGTCCTTGCCAACCATACTGGAGTGCAATCATATTCTTGACAACCGGTCAGAGATACCTATACAAGAGTTAGCGGCATACCACCCCCACCTGAGGTGTATAGCTCACCTGAAACCGGAACTGGACTCAAAAGCCCCAAAAGTCTTATTCCTTGGAAGAGACATAATATTAGTTCATAAGGCTAGAGGACAGATTAACAGTCCCCAAAATGCTCCATACACCCAGACTTGACTTAGGTTGGGTCATCATAGAAGATGTCTGTCTAGGAGGGGCACACAAACCGACCTCAGTTAACAGTATGCTCACGAACGCACTTGAAAATGGATGTCCTTCCCTATTCCAGCCATGTCACAGCAGTTTCCTGATAAAAGAATTGCCACACAGAGCTCCTGTGCCTTGTCCTTTCGCAGATACCTCCTGTGAAGACCACGCCTGCCAGATGTCAGATCCTTTGTGGATATATAGATATAAATGGACATATATAAAAAAAAAAAAGGGGAATGTCTATAGGGGACTGTCCATTTGACAATATAGCAATAACAATTGAAAAGATAGGTGCACTCTGCGGTCTTGTTAAACACTCATACTGATGTTAAAATTGGAGGACATGTCTGAGCCCGAGCACTGCGTCAAGGTTTCTCAAGTAGCTAGGGACCTAACACTCACTAACCTGTGCCGTGTGGGCAATACCAGGGGCCAATGGGCAAATTACAGGAATGTAAAGGCTGAATTACAGAAAACTCCCAGTTACCTCCAGCATGTGGTCATGCTTGCAATGAGAGGAGGAAGGAGGCTGTGAACCCCACCCAAGACTGGCTGATATGGAAGACTGGCTGATATGGCCCAGGCCTCACAGGTGCACTAAAATCTAGCCTGTGTATGAAAATCAGGCTCATTTACATGGCGTTTAGACATCTCCAAGCATCTCTATATACAAAACAACTGAAAAAATGGTGTGGTGGTAAACAGGCAGGAACTGCTCAAACCCAAATGGAGTTGTGCATCTATATACAGGGGAGCAGATCCTGCACTTCCCCAGCAAAAATGCATACAGTCGTGGATGCCTGCAGCGGACCATAAGTACCACAATAGACATCTTACACAAGATTGCAATTGTGTGGATGTGATAAACAAAATAACAATATAACAATAACAAATAACAAGACAGGTGCACTCTGCGGTCTTACTAAACCCTCATACTGATGTTAAAATTGAGAGATTGGCCAACATATCCTACTATGGAAGACATGTCTGAGCCTGAGCACCGCGCCAATGTTTCTGAAGTAGCTCGGACCTAACACTCACATAATGGACCGATGTACAGTGTCTATGACATTTATAAGTTTCAGAAATGTTTGTTAACAGTTTTCTTGATAAAGACGCAATTCAAAGTAATAGGTCTTCAAAACAAGATTGAGTGATTTGCTTAAAATTGCATGCACCTATCATGCATTTTCCTTTTTATTGATGTTTTTCTTTACAAAAATTCTCAAAACACAGCATTTATAAATGAATGGGGTGAGATTTGCACTTTTGTATCTTGCTAATGCATACATTATAAATATAAATAGATTTTTCCCACTCTTTTGCTTTAGCCTATTTCCAGTTATTTGTTTACATTTTCTTGTATAGATGTGCCGTAGGATGCATTGCAAAATATATCAATTTAAAATTTTAGTACTTTTCCACATTATTATAACTGTTCTCTGCCAGGTAGTGCCTTCCTGAGACGTCCGTACACTCCAGTGCAAACACTCTTTCATGGCCCTTCAAGTTTGTGTACAAACATCCTCTTATTTGGCAGAAAAAACATTAGGCCACCTCAGGTAACAGTTTTTAAATCCACCTTTTAAAAAAAATTAACAAAGTTATGTCACTGCATTGGAATATTTTTTTCACTTTGGCACACAAAATGAATAATACACATGATATGCCAATATAGGGACAATAAATGTTATAATGTTTCAGTACAAATACAAAAATACAGTGATGTCACAGAATAGAAATAATAAAAAGAATGATGTCCCTGCACACTGTAAGAGAGTGCAAGGTGTTGTATTTGATAGCAGGTACGTGTCACCGAGGTTGCTGGCCTCGGTGAGGTAAGAGCCGGGGTTTTTGGTCTGCAGCAGCTAGTGCTGCTCTGTTAAATAGCATGGCTGCAAAGCCGATCCGGGCCGGCTCTTACTGGGAGCAGCTAAAGAGTAGGGTGGGTGGCTGCTCCCCACGGTCCAGTCCATGTTTTGGGCTGGGTATATAACGCAGCCAGCAGCTGTGTCTGAGGGTGTGATTATCCTGGAGCCTGCTAACAGGGCTGAGGAGTTCTCTGTGCTGGAGGACGGAGCTCAGCAAGGTGGTGTTTCCCTGCAACCTGAAGGAGGAATCGCCTGCGGCTGAACCGACTGCTAGGTGTGAACCCGCACTTAAACCACCCAAGGTGACTGGACCCTGTGTTGGCCTGTTTTTGGTTTTGCCACATGATTTCTGTTGTGTGTGAACTGTCACCAAGAGACTGTTTTCATTTCTGGTGTGCAAGTGTGAATAAAACACTGTTTGATGCACAATCTGGACTCCTTGTTTTGCCTCTAAACTGCACCCGCACCGCTGTCTACCAGAGCGACTCCCCACATTTGGTGTCGGATGCGGGCATGCGCAGTGAGGCTGGCGTGAACGCCGAACTTTGTTTGTTTTGCTGAGCAAAAGTTAATGTCATATGTCAAGCCGGCAAAGTTTCAACCCGTGAACCCTGACAAAATGGAGGCAGTTGTAAAAGCTCTCGTGGAGGCCAATTTACAGCAGCGGGAGGCCAACAAGCAGCAGCAGGAGACAAACCAGCTGCTGTTGCAACATGTAATGGCGTTGCAAGCGACTGGAGCCTCTCACCGTGCCCATGATGCCCGGAAAGCGGTCCGTGCGGCGATTCCCAAGATGACCCCGAGGACGATGCTGAGACCTACCTGGCAGTCTTCGAAAAGTGGCCGTGAGGGAGAAGCTGCCCCGCGACCAGTGGGCTGAGGTGGTCGCTCCGTTCCTGGCTTCCGGACCCCAGCAGGTGTTTTTCGACTTGGCGGACGACCAAGCGGCCGATTATGACACCATGAAAGGAGAGATCCTGGCCAGACTGGGGGTGAACGTGCTGGTCCGCGCTCAAAGAGTCCACCAGTGGGACTTTAAAACGACTGAGCCCGCTAGGCCGCAGTACTACGATCTGCTGCACAGGCTGCAAAAGTGGCTGCAGCCCGATCTACTGAGTCCCACTGTCATGTTGGATCGCCTGTTGGCGGACATCTTTGGAGGGCCCTGCCTTATCCCCTCCAGCACTGGGTCGGCCAGGCGTCTCCGGTAAGTGCCCTGGAGATGGTCGACCTGGTGGAGCGTTACGAGGCCACCAGAAACCTGCAGGGGAGTCTTGCTGGGAAGGGGCAAGTCAAACCCCGGAGGCCTCCACCCCAGCTCCGACGACCGGCGACAGAGAGACCTGCACGGCATGTACCCCCTGCGGATCCGCCTCCCGTGGTATGCTGGAGGTGTCAGGAGCCAGGCCACATCCGGGCCGACTGTCCGCATCGGGATGAGCCGATGGATATGAACTACGGGGTCGTCACTCCCTGTATGCACGGAAGCTGTGCGCAACTGGCACCCGTGAGGTGCAGGACCATAACCACCTGTGTCAGGTAGAGGTGGGAGACTCTCTGGCGGTGGCTCTGCTGGACTCCGGGAGTCTAGTCTCCTGGTAAGGGCTGCCCTTGTACGGCCTGCGGAGTATACTGGCCGTAAAGTCGGGGTCCTGTGCATCCACGGAGACCTGAAAGACTACCCCACTGCACTAGTGACTTTGTCCACCGCGGCTGGTAGGTGGACCCACGAGGTGGCTGTCGCTACTAAACTCCCACACGAACTGATACTTGGGAGGGACTTCCCGGTTTTCCGGCGCTGTGGCCGGTAATAAAGGTATCTGAGGGACCCGAGACAGGGGTAACCCTAGTAGAGTGGCCTGATACCCTGGAAGGCCAGAACCCTGGGAGCCCGAGTCTGAAGGGCCGGGCGGTAGGGGTGACCACTGCTCCAGCGGTAGAGGGGGAGACAACCCCACTGAGTGTAATGGTGGGAGACACGGAGGACTTGCCACCGGGACCTGAGTTGGCAGACCTCAATGTCTCCGGGAAAATTTTGGGACCGCACAACACCGGGACCAAACCCTAACCAGGGCCTGGGAGAATGTGCTGGAAATTGATGGTAAACCCCAGAAACCAGGGGCTGAGTTAATGTTCCCACGATTTATTGTTCTGCGGGATATGTTGTATCGGGTGAACCAAATCCGAGGTGAACCGGTTGAACAGTTGGTGGTGCCCACAGCATATCGCAAGCTTGTCATGGAGCTTGCCCACCAACATGTTCTTGGGGGACACCTGGGGTGGCAGAAAACCCAGGACCGCATACTGCAGCGGTTTTATTGGCCCAGTGTGTTCAAGGAGGTAGAAAATTATTGTAAGTCCTGTCCAACCTGTCAGATAACTAGCCCCCAACCTCATTTCCGTAGTCCTCTGGTACCTCTGCCAATTATTGAAGTACCGCTTGAGCGAATCGCTATGGATTTAATTGGGCCTGTACCAAAGTCTGCCAGGGGCCACCAACACATTCTGGTAGTTCTCGACTATGCCACTCGGTATCCGGAGGCGGTGCCTCTGCGACATACCTCAGCTAGGCTCATTGCCAAAGAGTTAATGGAGATGTTTTCCCGTGTGGGCCTGCCAAAAGAGGTTCTGACAGACCAGGGGACCCCTTTATGTCCAAAGTAATGAGGGAACTGTGTAAATTGTTGCGTATAAAGCAGTTACGGACGTCCGTTTACCATCCGCAAACAGACGGTCTTGTTGAGAGGTTTAACCAAACTCTAAAAAATATGTTAAAGAGGGTGGTGTCTAGAGATGGGAAGGACTGGGACCTGCTTCTGCCCTATCTCATGTTCGCAGTGCGAGAGGTACCCCAGGCCTCTACTGGGTTCTCGCCCTTCGAACTGCTTTATGGCAGACACCCTCGGGGCCTGTTGGATATCGCCAAGGAGGCATGGGAACAACAGCCTGTCCCCCACAAAAGTGTCATTGAGTATGTCGCCCAGATGCAGGAACGAATGGAAAGGGTGTTGCCCTTGGTCCGGGAGCATATGGAGGCAGCGCAACAAGCCCAGAGTAGGGTGTACAATCGTCAGGCTCGGGTACGGGACTTCAATCCGGGAGATCGGGTTTTGGTTCTGGTACCCACCCTTGACAGCAAATTCCTAGCTAGGTGGCAGGGCCCCTATGAGGTGATCGAGAAGGTAGGGAAGTAAATTACAAAGTACACCAGCCAGGCGGCGCAAGCCGGAGCAGGTGTACCACGTGAATTTACTTAAGCCGTGGAAAGATAGGGACACAGCCGACGACCACAGCCCCCGGCCAGGGCTTCTAGGTGAAAAGGGTCCAGCCCCACAGTTCGAGGCCTGTGAAGCAGTAACCACGGTAAAATTGCAGACAGCCTGTCTTCCAAACAAGTTCAGGAAGTCAGGGAGTTCATCAGTCGGAACACGGATGTGTTCTCGGACCTCCCTGGCCGCACGTCTCTCATCCAACATGACATCGCCACTGAGCCTCAGGCCAAGATCCGGTTAAAACCATACCGGGTACCCGAGGCTCGGCGACGGGCCATCGCGGAGGAAGTGCAAGTAATGTTGAAACTCGATGTCATTGAGGAGTCGAAAAGTGAGTGGGCCAGTCCCATAGTCCTGATACCTAAGCCGGATGGGACGTTGCGGTTCTGCAACGATTTTCGCAAATTAAATGAAGTGTCCAAGTTTGACGCGTATCCCATGCCCCGAGTAGACGAGCTGGTTGAAAGTTTAGGGCAAGCCCGTTATTTTTCTGTGCTAGACCTCACCAAAGGGTACTGGCAGGTACCCTTAACGGAGTCGGCTAAGGAAAAACCGCATTTGTTACCCGCAGGGCCTGTATCACTACAAGGTGTTACCCTTTGGCCTGCATGGCGCCCCGCCACTTTCCAAAGGTTAATGGACATAGTGCTGCGACCACATCGTCGGTACGCCTCGGCCTACTTAGATGATGTAGTCATCCACAGCACCGACTGGGAAAGCCATTTACCCAAGGTGCAGGCGGTAGTGGATGCCCTGAGGAAAGCCGGACTGACCGCTAACCCAAAGAAGTGCTCCATAGGGTTAGAGGAGACAAAATATCTGGGATATGTAATTGGGCGGGAGTCATCAAACCTCAGGTAACCAAGGTAGAGGCCATTCGTAACTGGCCCCGACCGGTCACCACCAGGCAGGTAAAGTCGTTCCTGGGGATTGTAGGTTACTACATGAGGTTTGTGCCCCACTTTGCCACAATAGCAGCGCCGTTGACAGACCTGTTGAAGGGGCGAAAGTCTGGGAGGGTTAGCTGGAGTGAGAAGGCGGAGGAGGCTTTCGCCGCGTTGAAGTCGGCCCTGTGTGGGTCCCCGGTTTTGGTGACACCCGACTTCAACAAGGAGTTTGTCGTACAGACCGACGCCTCGGAGGTAGGCCTCGGTGCGGTACTGTCTCAGGAGGTCAACGGGAAGAACATCCCGTTGTCTTCCTGAGCCGTAAGCTCAATCCCGCCGAGTCCAGATACAGTATAGTGGAGAGGGAGTGCCTGGCTATCAAGTGGGCACTCGAATCTCTCCGCTACTACTTGTTAGGGAGGAGGTTCCGTCTGGTGACCGACCATTCCCCTCAAATGGATGAGTCAGGCCAAGGAGAGGAATGCTCGGGTCACCAGGTGGTTCCTATCTCTTCAGAATTTCAAATTCTCTGTGGAACACAGGGCAGGCCGCTTGCAGGGCAACGCAGATGCCCTGTCCCGCGTCCACTGCCTCACGTGTGTTCACCCCTCAGGGTTGAACAAAGGGGGTGTGTAAGAGAGTGCAAGGTGTTGTATTTGATAGCAGGTACGTGTCACCGAGGTTGCTGGCCTCGGTGAGGTAAGAGCCGGGTTTTTGGTCTGCAGCAGCTAGTGCTGCTCTGTTAAATAGCATGGCTGCAAAGCCGATCCGGGCCGGCTCTTACTGGGAGCAGCTAAAGAGTAGGGTGGGTGGCTGCTCCCACGGTCCAGTCCATGTTTTGGGCTGGGTATATAACGCAGCCAGCAGCTGTGTCTGAGGGTGTGATTATCCTGGAGCCTGCTAACAGGGCTGAGGAGTTCTCTGTGCTGGAGGACGGAGCTCAGCAAGGTGGTGTTTCCCTGCAACCTGAAGGAGGAATCGCCTGCGGGTGAACCGACTGCTAGGTGTGAACCCGCACTTAAACCACCCAAGGTGACTGGACCCTGTGTTGGCCTGTTTTTGGTTTTGCCACATGATTTCTGTTGTGTGTGAACTGTCACCAAGAGACTGTTTTCATTTCTGGTGTGCAAGTGTGAATAAAACACTGTTTGATGCACAATCTGGACTCCTTGTTTTGCCTCTAAACTGCACCCGCACCGCTGTCTACCAGAGCGACTCCCCACAACACAGATAATAAAAAAGTAATGTCACAGTACAGGAATAATAAACACAGTGATGTAAAAGCACAGAGATAAAAAAAACACAGTGTGTGTGTGTGTGTGGGGGGGGGGGGGGCTGGGGTTATGGGATTTACTACGGCTCTTACACCAGAATTCTGGGGTTGAAAAGTTTTGAATATCATTCCATGCTGTATTTGCTGAGAAATTTTTGACTTTTTTTGGCCCTCACCCTCTATTTCAGAAGTGGTGTGAAAAGTGGCATTGCGAGGGCAGGGGGCATGGCCTGCCAGAGGATGCAACATATTCATAGGAGGCCTGAGCCTCAATATAAATTTATAGCATCCTACGGAAGCTTAGAGGGAATCAAAACCAGCACATAAGAAGCCAGACTTTATAAATGTGACCCAGTGCTTGTCACAATACAGGGATAATAAACACAATGGTGTCACAGTAATGGGATAATAAACAAAGTGATGTCACAGCATAGAGATAAGCACAGTGATGTCACAGTACAGCGATAATGAACACAGTACAGGAAAAATAAATGCAGTGATGTCAAGACGAATGATAATAAACAGAAGGCACCCAGACTAGCCATAGTAACCACCTGTTAAGCACTGCCTCAGGCAGTGCAGAGAATTCCCATAAACTGCATATATTTGCATATAAAAAAATAAACATAACTCGTATTGCTTTGTCGAAAAATATTCAAACTATTAAACTATAAAAATTAATTATCCAATAGGTAAATGTTGTAATGGAAAAAGAAATCAGAATGCCCCAATTCCTGTTTTTTCAAGACATCACGCTCCCCCCAAAAAATTGAATAAAAAGTGATTAAAAGGTCATATGTACTCAAAAAATAACAATGACCCTGTCACGATCGGCACAGATACAACACAACAGGCAACAAGGGCCACTCTGGTACTGACTGTACTTTGACCTTGCAGGTGACTTTGGGAGAACTCTGCTTCTACCTTCGCTTTCACACTCATCTAATGAATTAGGCTACCAAGGAGTGAGACGACTCCCAAACTCGTCTGCACATCCACACACAACACTGCCACCATCTGTCAGTACAGCTGACAGAGCACTCAACACTCACAGGAACATACTGCATTCTAGCACGCAACTGGCAAACTTCTAGCACACTGGCCTTCAATGATAGCACAGCTAAGCGGTACTTAGAAGATGTGGGTATGTTTACAGCAACAAGGAACAACTTATTTAATTTAAGATTTTATAAATAATAAGGTACAGTGCAAAAAGGTTACAAAAGATGACTAAAGGACATACATATAAGCAAACATTACAGAATAAAATGATAAAATAATTAATCACATGACAATTAGATCAGTGAGGAATCCACACTGGGAGAATATCTGAAAATTGATTAGACCGACAACTAGGTGTATCGCCAGGATCTGGTTTACAGTATGAAATGTCTAAAAGGTCATAGCCCCTTTAACCTTCTCTCCCCCTTATGTGACAGGAAGCTGGCTTATTGCATGCAAAAAGTGGAAGGTTATGTGGCATAAGTAATCTGAGCCAACTTCATGTAGTTATCTGCAAGAAGGATAATATGACTGGCAAGTTTTACAGAATATTTTTACCAACCTAGGCATACCAAACATGAATATAAACTAGTAATCCTTTCTTTAGAATGTAATTGAGTAGGTTACATAAGGCTGAAAATCCTGCCACTTGAGACTAAAGTTCCCTGATTATTAGAACATAAGTATTACAAAACATGAATTATGACAAGGCTGCTTTTGAAGTGTATACAGCACTATTCATTAGCATTAGGTGGACTGGGGACATACCGTCTATGGCATGCATTAATGCAAGAAGTATCTCTACATTACCTAAAAGCAGCACAATTTGCAGTTTGTCTGCAATCAACTTTATTTGAAACCAATGCTCATTCTACTTTCTTATTTCCCCCATTAATCAAAAGCAAACAATTCTATTTCAGCATTTAGACCCATTGGTACCATATTTATATAAAAAATCCACCTTAAAAAGCAGGGGAACCAAAGAGGATAGCTGGAAAGGTTTATCCCGAATAGAGTTGTTTTAAAGTGTTACAGGAAAATGACATCAGAACTCATAACAATGACCCTAATAATAACTACAGATCACCCTACAAACAGCAAAAAAACAAGCCCTGTAAATGGAAATATAAAGCAGTTATGTTTTCAGAATATGGGGATGGTTTAAGTTTTCTTTCAAAAAGTAGTAAAATATAATGAAACTATAACTATATACATTTTGCATCACCGTAATTGCACTGACCCGCTGAATAATGTTGTCATTTTTAGCAAATAGGGAACAGCATAAAAACAGAAAACAGAAAACAATGGCAGAATTGTATTTTTTTTCCAATTTGAATACAATTTTTTAACAATTTTTGCCTCTTTCCCTCCTGCTGCCATGTGCCGTGCTGAGAAGCGTGGGCAGCAGGTAGCTTAACTCTTGTATCTGTGCTCCATGCCAGATACAAGGTGTTTTTGTAGTTCTGATTTTCTGTGTATCGGACGCTGCTTTTGGATTTATCAGATTTTGCTTGTTTGCCGCCTGCCTCTGATTTGGACTTTGTTTACGGACTTTGCTTGATGGCCAGCTGCCACTGACTCGGGGACTTCTTTGGAGCGGCACCTGGCAACTACTCTAATGGCCCAAGCCTATTCTCACCATCAGAGGCTCTAGTGAAGACCAGGTAGTTGCTTAGGCACGCCCCTCCAGAGTATAGCGAGTCAGTGGTGCAGTGGGTTCACACCCGCTTGCATAACGGTTCGCTCAGGCCATGCACCCCACTGATCTGAACCTTTCCAGTCTCACTGAGTTACACCAGGAGTTGGTCCAAGAGTGTGACTGCCAGGATCAAATCCTGTTCTATTTATGTAATGTAAATATCCGTCTAAATGACCTGACGTCTGCTAACCCAGCATCATTGGGTCCCTCTGATGCGGTTAACCCAGCTCCTGCTCTGCCATCTCCCTAGGAACTTCCAGCTCATCCACTCTTCAATGGTGACCTTAAGCAGTACCAGGGGTTATCAATCACCCTTCATTTTGACTCTTGCCTCACCAATTTGTCTCGGACCGAGCCAAAGTGGCTTTTCTTATGTTCCACCTTGCTGCAGAAAGCCATAGTGGATCGATATCGTATTCCAGTTCGATGCCGGCAGAGACCATTGATGGTGTCATCTGTCGATGGAAGGGCTCTGTCTGAGTCTGTACAATTTACTACTGAACCTTTGTAACTATAGGTGGGAGCTTTCCATACTGAAGAGATTCTGTTCTTGATTCTTCCAAGTCTGTCTCATCCTCTCCTTTTGAGACTACCATGGCTCCATATCCATGAACCTGTTCTTGATTGGAAGTCCAGAGAGGTGCTTCGTTGGGAACAGTCCTGCATTGGAAAATGTCTTTTTCCTGTTCAGCCTGCTTGGTTACCCCGGGTACCACCAAATCTTGAAGATCTGCCTGCAGCTTATCACTCCTATGCTGACGTCTTCGATAAGAAAGAGGCTGAGACTCTACCTCCTCACAGGCCATATGACTGCCCGATTGACTTTGTTCCGGGTTCCTCGCCTCCTCGTGGATGCATCAATCCCCTGTCACCAGTAGAGGCTCAGTGCATGTCTGAGTATATCAAGGAGAACCTCGACAGAGGATTTATCTGCAAATCTTCCCCCCCGGCTGGTGCAGGTTTCTTCTTTGTTAAGAAAGATGGCTCCCTACGTCCATGCATCGACAACAGGAGCCTTAACAAAATTACCGTAAAACAAAAGTACCCACTTCCACTAATTCCTGAATTGTTTGATCACCTCAGGGGAGCTAAAGTATTCTCCAAATTAGACCTACATGGGGCCTACAACCTGATCAGGATTCACCAGGAAAATAAGTGGTAGGCCGCCTTCAACACCTGCGATGGTCACTACGAATATCTGGTGCTGCCCTTTGGACTAAACAATGCCCCTGCAGTGTTCCAAGAATTTGTTAACGACATTTTCAGAGACTTGCTATATTCCTGTGTTGTGGTGTACCTAGATGATATCCTTGTTTTTTCTCCACATTTGGCTACTCACCGGAAGCAGGTTTGTCTGGTGCTTCAAAGGTTAAGAGAAAATCGTCTGTATGCCAAGTTCCAGAAATGTTCCAGTGAGCAGTCTTCTCTTCCATTCCTAGGATACAGAATATCTGATACTGGCCTGCAGATGGATCCCGAGAAGCTGTCAGCGATTTTAAAGTGGCCTTGTGCTTCAGGTTTAAAATCAATCCAGTGGTTCCTGGGATTCGCCAACTACTATCGCCAGTTCGTGCCGCATTTCTCGTCCTTGACTGCTCCCATCTCCCCCTTGACCTGTAAGGGAGCAAATCCTAAGAATTGGACTGCTGAAGCTGAATCAGCCTTCAAAGACTTGAAGCAGGCCTTTTCTGCAGCTCCAGTTCTCCATCGTCCTGATGCTAACAAGCAATTTTATCTTGAGGTGGATGCATCGTCTCTTGGAGCTGGGGCGGTGCTTTGACAAAAAGCTTCCTTCGGTAAGATGGTAACCTGTGGTTTCTTCTCCAGGGCCTTCTCTGCTCCTGAGAACAACTACTCGATCAGGGACTGGGAGTTATTGGCCGTCAAAATGGCACTGGAGAAATGGTGTTACCTTCTGGAGGGAACATCTCATCCTATGGTGATCTACACCGACCACAAAAATCTGACTAATTTGCAGTCTGCACAAAGACTGAATTTTCATCAAGCCAGATGGTCCTTATTTTTTGCCCGTTTTGATTTTGTTCTTAATTTCCGTGTCACAGAGAAGAATATCAAAGCAGATTCTCTCTCGAGGTCCTTTGATGCTACCGATCGGGAGGAGGAGCCTCAACATATCATCGATCCCCCTAAAATCCCTGCCTGTCCTGTCAAGCTATCCGAGATTCCATCTAGAAAGACTTTTGTTGCAGAGTCTCTCAGAAAGCATGTCTTACTATGGGGCCATTCATCTAAAGTGGCGGGTCATGCCAGTCAGCGAAAGACCTTGAAGATTCATTGCGCAGCGGTACTGGTGGCCGTCCATGCAACAAGACATCCAAGAATTTGTCGTTGCTTGTCCATCCTGGGTGCAAAATAAGACTTCCAAACAACATCCAGCTAGCCTACTGATTCCTCTTCCTGTTCCTGAGGTTCCCTGGCAATAAATAGCCATGGACTTTATTACAGATCTACCCACTTCCTCTGGTTGTTCTGTGATTTGGGTAGTGGTAGACCGCTTCTCTAAAATGGTGCATTTCGTTCCTCTGCCGGAACTCCCTTCTGCTCCCCAACTGGCCAAGAAATTTATCGAGCACATTTTCCATCTCCATGACTTCCCTCTCTGTATTGTGTCTGATAGAGGCGTATAGTTTATGTAAAAATTCTGGAGAGCTCTCTGCAAGCTACTGAATGTATCACTGGACTTTCCTTCGGTGCACCATCCGCAGTCCAACGGTCAGTGGAGCGTGTCAACCAAATTCGTAACAACTTTTTGCACTACTTCACTAATATTCATCACGACAAATGGGTTGAACTATTACCCTGGGCTGAATTTTTGTACAACAATCATGTCAGCGAGTCATCCAAGAAATCATCATTTTTTGTAGTTTATGGTCAACAACCTAACAACCCACTCCCGCTGTCTTCTACTTCTAGTATCCCTGCTTCTTAAAAATCTGGCAGGAGATCAGGGAAGCTCTGAAAGAGGTTTCTGTGCACATGAAAGAGGCTGTTAATAAAAGACGCATTCTCCTAAGTTCTGTCCTGGTGATAAAGTGTGGCTTGCCTCCAAATACATCAGGCTCAAAATACCGTCTTGCAAATTGGGTCCATACAGTGGATATAAAAAGTCTACACACCCCTGTTAAAATGTCAGGTTCTGTGATGTAAAAAATTTGCCCATTTTTCTTTGTTAAAACACTCCAAATCTGTCAGATTGCGAGGGCATCTCCTGTGCACAGCCCTGAACAGATCACCCCACAGATTTTCAATCAGATTCAGGTCGGGGCTCTGGCTGGGCCATTCCAAAACTTTAATCTTCTTCTGGTGAAGCCATTCCTTTGGTGATTTGGATGTATGCTTTGGGTCGTTGTCATGCTGAAAGATTAAGTTCCTCTTCATGTTCAGCTGTCTAGCAGAAGCCCGAAGGTTTTGTGCCAATATTGACTGGTATTTGGAACTGTTCATAATTCCCTCTATCTTAACTAAGGCCCCAGTTCCAGCTGAAGAAAAACAGCCTCGCAGCATGATGCTGCCACCACCACGCTTCACTGTGGGGATAGTATTCTTTTAGTGATGTGCAGTGTTGTTTTTTTGGCACCAAACATATCTTTTGGAATTATGGCCAAAAAGTTCAACCTTTGCTTCATCAGACCATAACACCTTTTCCCACATGCTTTTGGGAGACTTCATATGTGTTTTTGCAAAATGTAGCCTGGCTTTGATGTTTTTCTTCGTAAGAAAAGGCTTTCGGCTTGCCACTCTACCCCATAGCCCAGACATATGAAGAATACAGGAGATTGTTGTCACATGTACCACACAGCCAGTACTTGGCAGCTATTCCTGCAGCTCCTTTAATGTTGCTGTAGGCCTCTTGGTAGCCTCCCAGACCAGTTTTCTTCTTGTCTTTTCATCAATTTTGGAGGGACGTCCAGTTCTTGGTAATGTCACTGTTGTGCCATATTTTCTCCACTTGATAATGACTGTCTTCAGTGTTCCATGGTTTATCTAATGCCTTGGAAATTACTTTTGTACCCTTTTCCTGACTGATACCTTTTAACAATGAGATCCCTCTGATGCTTTGGAAGCTCTCTGTGGACCATGGCTTTTGTTGTGGGATGCGACTAAGAAAATTTCAGGAAAGACCAACTAGAGCAGCTGAACTTTATTTGGGGTTATTCAGAGGCACTGTAAATGATGGCACATGTATGCTGACTCCTGTTTAACATGATTTTAAATGTGATTTCTTAATTCTAAGCACAGCTACATCCCCAGTTCTAACTTTTTTTTGTTTTCTTCCCTCAGTCTAAAAGATTTCAGTTTTTTTGTCAATTGAGTGGTACTGTTTATAGGTCACATTAAAGGTGGAAAAATTTCTGAAATTATTTATCTTTGTCTCATTTTTTTTACAGCACAGAAACCTGCCATTTTAACAGGGGTGTGTAGACTTTTTATATCCACTGTACTTCATCAGTCCATTTGAGATTCTCAAGCAAATTAATGATGTTTCTTACAAGCTTAAGCTGCAGACCTCTCTTCAGGAAGCAAATTCCTTCCACGTCTCCCTGCTGAAACCTGTCATCCTGAATCGTTTTATCAAAAAACCTGTCTCAGCTCCTGTTGCAGTCAGTGATGGAAACATCTATAAGGTAAAAGCTATTCTGGGGATGAAGAGGAGTAAGGTAAAACTCTGTTTCTTGTGGATTGGAAGGGGTTTGGCCCTGAGGAAAGATCTTGGGAAACTAGAGAGAACGTCAAGCCCCTCTTCTTCTGAATTTTTTTTTGTCTAGGGCCAGGCCTGAGCAGAAGAGGTATAAGGGTGGATACTTTTAGCCCAGCTGTCTGTGCTGGCGCTGCTGCTTCTACCTGCGGAGACAGGCTCCCTCTTTCCCTCCTGCTGCCGTGCGTCTTGCTGACAAACGTGGGCAACAGGTTGCTTAACTCTTGTATCTGTGCTCCATGCCAGAGCTTATTTCCTGCTTGAGTCCATTACTGTTGCTAGGGCTTGCATGGGTGTGTCTCTCGTCCCTTGTCTGTTTCCCTAGCCTATTGCTGGATTGCAGGAAGTATTTAAAGGTGCTTCCTGCCCCAGGAAGATGCCTGAGCAACTCATGGTCACTAGCTTGTCTAGTTCCTAGTGTGAAGGTGTTTTTGGAGTCCTGCTTTTCTGTGTACCGGACTCTGCTTTTGGATTTATCGGATTTTGCTTGTTTGCCGCCTGAATCTGACAGTGGCGTTTCAAAATGTCAGCCTTATACAAATCACGCATCTGTGAGTTGACTTGTTGAATCAGACATCCTTCACTTACAGTTTACGCATCAGACACCCAGGAGTTAATCAAGTAGTCTTTTAATCCCGAGATTGTATTACAAGATATGCAGGGAATCCAGATGGTAAAAGAATTATGCCACTAATATTCTCCTTGATAAGAACATGAGATACACATTCACCGCAGATTTTCCTCAGAATCTCCTCAGAATTAGAGCACACAAAACAGCAATGCATGACAGGGTAAACAGGAAGTGGCTAGACTGAACCAACTAGAAGCAGAAACAGAGGGGGGAGGAGAAGAGAGGAGCATACCAATACACAATGCAAGATACTGAAACAGAACACTCTCCGTCTGGTATCGGTAGATACGACTATGTATATGCATACAATGGAATTGTATAAATAACAATGAATAATGTCCATAAACCTGAAAAGGAAACATGCAATGAACATTTATTCAAACCAAAAAAGGATATCTTCAGTTCAGACCATAGAGCTGGTACTGGAAACAGTCTTAGAAGATGATGAGTATCTTTGGTAGAAGGGATCTCAACTTGGAAGTTCTGCAGGCATGAGTAACACAACTTCTGTAACGGGGCAGAAGAAGGTCTTGATTACTTCACCTCTCGCGGTTCTGACTTCTACCTTACGAACTTTCCCATCCGAACTGGATACAACTTTAGTAATAAGTCCAGTAGGCCAGTCGAGACGATCAACTTGTTTGTCTCTTAACAGAACTAAGTCTCCTTCCTTTAAATTCGGCCTTGGTTCTTGCCACCTTCTGTGTTCTTGCAAGAGGCAGAGGTACTCTCTTCTCCACCTTTTCCAGAACTGACTGGCGAGATGTTGTATCTGCTTCCACCGAAACTTATAAAGGTTATGCTCTTTAAAAACACCAGATGGCACAGGAATATTTCCTATCTTTTGGGTCAATAAGGTGGCTGGCGTTAATATTTGTGGGAATTCGGGATCAGAAGAGATGGGAGCCAGAGATCTAGAGTTTATTATCGCTGTTACCTCTGCAAGGAATGTAGCCAAGACTTCATGCTCCAAAGGTGGTGCTAGTTCTGCATGCCGGTTGTCAAGTATTTTCTGCAGAAATGTAACAAAATGTTCCTTCATTTCTGGTTTATTCCCGAGTGATCTTTTTAGCGAGGTAAACCTGGATTCTGCTTGTTTACGGTTGTTTGGAAGGGTCACTCTTGGATTTCGGAAGGGCAGAGGTGCTACCCAACTTTTGGTATTGTCCTTGAAGAACTCTCTGTCCATGAGGGTAACAAATTCCTTATCTTCCTCTGAAGGTGCTAATGTTTTATCCTTAGCAGTAACTTGGAAAACCGTTTCCCCTATTCCTTTATTTAATTCTTCCTGCCCAACGAAGGGGTCTGTTTCTCTGGATGTATTGGTTTTCAGCTTGGGGCTCTCTTGCACATAGTAGTGGTTGGGACACTGCCTGAAGTAAGAAGTTCGTCCCCCTCTTAATACGTCAGTTCTGAAGGAGTGTACTTGGCAGGGTCTGCGGGTTCTGTCCAGACATACATCCCCCACGATGATCCAACCCACTGTAAGTTTCTGGGCATATGGAGCATTGAAAGGGCCATTGAGAAGTTCAAGGACCTTATGAGCCTCAAGAATGTCTCTACCTAGCAAGAGTAAGATCTCGGCATGGTTATCAAGGGGAGGAATCTCTCTGGCTATGTTCCTGAGATGAGGGTAATGCTGTGCGGCTTCAGGTGTGGGAATCTCATCCCTTGCGTCCGGCAATTTGTCACACTCAATAAGGGTTGGAAGAGAGAGTTTCTTATTTCCCTTGATGGGTTTCAAGGTGAAACCATTAGCTCTTCTTCCTGAGGTTGTCACAAGACCAGAGCATGTCCCTAAGGTGTAGGGTGTAGTCTCTCCCTTTATCCTGAACAGATCAAAGAAGTTAGGGCTAGCTAGGGAACGATTACTTTGGTCATCTAGAATAGCATACATTCTTATGGTCTTCTCTGGTTGTGGGTACATTCAGAACACTTGACTGGAACCATACAGTCTCTGGCGAAGTGCTCAGTGGATGCACAGCATCTGAAGCAGATATCATGACTCCGTAGGAACTCCTTACGTTCCTCAATGTGCTTTGCTATGAAGACACGGCATTTCCTTAAAGGATGTGGTTTATCATGGATAGGGCAATGATGATCGGGTTCCTTGGGGCTTTCATTTCCATTGTTAGTAGTGGGCACAACCCCTGTCTTTTTTACTGAAATTAGACCTTTAGGGTTTCTCTGTCTGGGACTTAAAGTCTCGTGTCTCTGTTTAGTAGAGCCAAAGATGTTGGTTCCCAAGGTGTTGAAGCTCGGATCGTTTTGGTGGAAAGGGAACACGATGTTGCTCCTTGTATTTTGAACCTGTTGTTGCCCATTGGTCTTGAATATTGAGGGGTAATTTCTCCACGATCAGGCCCACACCATGGGAGGTATCAAGAAAGCTGAGACCTGGTAGCTGCGGGTCTCCCTTGATGATTTCAAACTCAAGAAGAAGATCGCTTAATTCCTGGAACCCTTGGCGGTCTGTATTGGATATTCCAGGAAAGTTGTATAGTCGTTTAAATAAGGCACGTTCAACTACTTCCGAGCCGCAGTATGTCTGCTCTAATCTTTCCCATGCGAGACGAAGGACTTTGACTGGTTCGTAGATATGAACGGTTTTGAGTCTCTTAACACAGTTTGACGGCCATGGACCTAGCCATCTAATTAGTAAATCAAGTTCTTGCATAGGCAGTACAGCAAGGGTTTGAACTGTTGTCTTGAAGGTGGCCTTCCAACTTCTATAGTTCTCTGGGCAATCATCAAAGTTTGTAAGGCTAGTACTGATGAGGTCCCTGAGAGTGAGGTACTTAGCTATTTCTGATGCGTCATTTCTTTCCTGCATAATGGCAATGGGAACTTCTCCCTCGCTGGTGTTGTTGGCACCATCTGAGGCCCTATGTTTGGGGGTTGGAAGATGGAATGGAGTGGCAGCTGGGTTGAGTGTAAGTGAAGGCTTCACATCTGGTAATGTTGGCGCCAGCGTCTTGGTTGCTATGTAACTAGTCTCAGGAGGTTTTAATGTGATTTGATGAGCTTGAAGCGGCTTGGTCTCTAATGCTGCCTGAAATACTGTGTAAGGTGCCAGAGGTTTGAAAGAAAGAGAAATGTCCACTGGACTGGGGTCAACTGTATAGTTATCAGCTGCCTCTTTTTCTACTCGCATGAGTTCAGCAGGCTGGCGTGCAGAGCCCAAATTTTCTGGTGAAAATGCATTGACTTTGAGTTGGTCTAGGATGAATTGCAGGGTATGGCCTTCTGAGTCATTAGATATCTTGGACATAGGATGATAAGCTTCTTCTTCTTCAGCAGCTTCTTCAAGAACTCTGAGTTCAGCCATGGCTGCTGCTTCTTCCCTTTCCTTCTGAAGGACCTCCAACTCAGCTTCGGCCTTGGCTTTGGTCACTTGCGCCTGAGCCTGTATAGCTCGATATTGGGCTAGTATAGCTGCTTGATTAGCTTGGGATAGCGCTTGTGTCTCTGCGACTTGTGCCGTAATGGCTGCTTCCTTTCTAATGCAGTAAGCTTGTACCTTTGCTGCTTCCGCTTTTGCGTGTGCCAACACCAATGAGGTACTCAGCGAAGAGTGCTGTGAGCGAGACCTTAGCGATGAGGACTGAGCAATAGATTTCGAGGAACGGGATGAAGCCTTGGAGTGCCTTGAAAGGTTAGAATGGCGGGACGCAGTTTTATATTGTTGTGATATCTGGTCCTCTAGCATTGACTTGACTGCCATAAATCTGCTATATCTTTTATCATTAAGTGCAGTGTGGGTCTTTAATTCTAGGATGAATTCCTCTGAGTTCAGACTTGATAACAGAGAAGAATATTTTTCAGCCAGTCTATTATAACTATCATAGGTCTTATTCAAATTTATACACATGGTCTTTAATTGAACTTCATTATAGCCTGATCCATGTGCTGCATCCATACATTGTTCAGTCTTTTCCCACAAACTGGACAAATTATCACATATCTTAATTTTGTCGGTTAAGAGGGCCTCTTTCATTTTTAATGAGGGTTTAGAAATCCTTCTAGCTGTGTCCTGCATTTCCATCTGTAACACAACAGCGACCTCTAGTGGTGGTTCAGTCTTTTAATAGCCCACAGCAGGCAGACAATATTTACCTCAGAAAACAGGCTGAATACAGTTCCTAGCCTGTATGAAACTGGAATTGCTAGAAGCTTCTGCGATCCAAGTGAATGCAGTACAGGGCAGTATAAGATATTACCTTACTACTGTAGCATAACGGAGACAAATGATGATGGCTTATTACTTGGAGGAGGAGAATATTCTTTTCTTAGCGGGAGAAGGAGAGTACTAAGACAATTCTTTTACTGTGGCGTTTCGAAATGTCAGCCTTATACAAATCACTAATCTGTGAGGTGACTTGTTGAATCAGACATCCTTCACTTACAGTTTACGCATCAGACACCCAGGAGTTAATCAAGTAGTCTTTTAATCCGGAGATTGTATTACAAGATATGCAGGGAATCCAGATGGTAAAAGAATTATGCCACTAATATTCTCCTTGATAAGAACATGAGATACACAGATTCACCTCAGATTTTCCTCAGAATCTCCTCAGAATTAGAGCACACAAAACAGCAATGCATGACAGCGTAAACAGGAAGTGGCTAGACTGAACCAACTAGAAGCAGAAACAGAGGGGGGAGGAGAAGAGAGGAGCATACCAATACACAATGCAAGATACTGAAACAGAACACTGACCTTGGACTTCGTTTACGGACTTTGCTTAATTGCTTCCTGAAAAATCACGGAATAGAGTGGCCTTACTGAGAGGAAATGCTCAAAGCCCAAATACTGTAGTGTAATTATAACTGGGGGAGCAGATCTTCCACATGTAATCCGTTGCTAACGGCAATCTCCAGAAAAAATGCATACAATGGAGGATGCTGGCAGTGGACCACATATACCACAAAAAACATCCTACACAAGAGGAAATAATGTGTGGGTGAAAATATAAGAGTAAATAGATCACTGCAAATGGTGCACCACAATAATATGCCAGTGACAATACAAGGCTAAACCCTCACATTGATGTTAAAACATGCGATTTTAGCAAATATATTCCTGTCAGGAACATATCGAAGCCACGCGCACCCTGCCAAGGTATCTCAGTGTAGCGCGGGACCTACCGCTAACCTAATTATAGTGTGTGAACACTCTCCGATAGGTGCCAAGCTCCAACTCCAAGCCAAACTCCCACATACCTCCAAAGTAAGATCACTAATACAACAGGAGAAGGGAGGAGGCTGCGAGCCTGCATTGTATGCATTTTTGCTGGGGATTGCCATTAGCAACGGATCACATGTGGAGGATATGCTCTCTCAGATATAAATATGCTACAGTATTTGGGGGTTTGAGCATTTCCTCCCAGTAAGGCCACTGTATTCTGTGATTTTTCTTGATATGTATTGAATGTGTGGACGCTTATCGTTGGTAACATTCTAGTGCACCTGGTAGCCCAGGGCTTGACAAATTTCCTTGGAATCTAGGAGCCAGCTAAAAAAGTTAGGAGCCAGACGGAGCCGCGTCATAAAGCTCCCAATAGATGCCCCCATAGTGTCCCCCCCCCACTTCTCCATAGAGCCCCCCAATAATGCATGTCAGTACATAGGGCCCCCAGTAGATGCCCCCATATTGTTCCTTCCCCTGTTCTCCATAGTGCCCCCCATAATCTGCAAGTATATAGGGCCCCCCATAATGCTTCCCCTCTTCAATAGGTTATATGACACGTCAGATGCTGCCAGCGTCTAAGTGATCGCCACTTACAAGGATTACAGGGTCCGGAGGGGAGAGCAGAGGGGTCCGGAGGAGAGGGCAGAGGGGTCCGGAGAAAAGGGCAGAGGGGTCCAGGGGAGAGGGCAGAGGGGTCCGGACGGCACAAACACAGCGGGCACCATGACATTTTACTGAACACAACCCCCAGCTGGCGCTCAGTCCCCGCATCACTACAACGCCCAGCTCTTTCCCCCTCTTGTCATTCACTTCCCCCCCCCCTTGTCATCCCCCCTTGTCATTCTCTTTCCCCCTCATCTTGTCAATCTCTTTCCCCCTCTTGTCATTCACTTTCCCCCCTTGTCATTCACTTCCCCCCCCCCTTGTCATTCACTTTCTCCCCTTGTCATTCACTTTCTCCCCCCCCTTGTCATTAACTCCCCCGTCATTCACTTTCTCCCCCTTGTCATTCACTCCCCCTGTCATTATCTTCCCCCTGTCATTATCTTTCCCTCTTGTCATTTTCTCCCTCCTCCTCCGCCTGTAATGTAGCGTGGCCGAGCTTTATATGGTCCCACAGGTACAGGAGCTTTAGTTTCCTGTACCCGGGCGGACTGACAGGAAGTGCACACTGTGTGCGCACTTCATGTCAGTCCGGCCGGGTACAGGAGACAGATGCTCCTGTACCGCGGACCATACAGGGCTCGGCCACGCTACAATGAGGGACTGACAGGAGGGAGCTCTGAGCGTTTCCCTCCTGTCAGTCCCTCTCTTCATGCTGCGCCCGGGCGGTGCGCCCTCATGGATGCGCCAGCCCGGGCAGTGCTGCAGCCGCCTGAGGCTCTATATAGAGCGCTCGGGTGGCTGCAGCATGAGGGGGGCCGGCGCTCCTAGTCCGCGTATAGGACGCGCCGGCCCTGCGCCCTGGCACCTGAGAGAACGGGCTGACAAATACCCAGGCGGTTTGTCGAGCCCTGTGGTAGCCTGTGTCACATGTCTGCTATAGGTGGTGCTCGCAGCCTCCACCCTCCTCCCATTGTATTAGTGATCTTACTTTGGAGGTATGTGGGAGTTAGGCTGGGAGTCGGACCTTGGCACCTATCTGACAGTATTCACAAACTATAGGTAGAGATACCTTGGCGGGGTGCGCGTGGCTCTGATATGTTCCTGACAGGAATATATTGGCCAAAATCTAATTTTTGAACATCAGTGTGAGGGTTTAGCCTTGTATTGTCACTTGCAGTGATCTATTGATCGCTTGCTGCCTTGACTTCGGACTTTCTGACCACATACTTCCCCTTGGTGCTTGCACCAGTATTTTTGACCCCCCTGGTCAGCTGCCACTGACTTGGGAACTGCTCTGGGGTTGCACCTGGCAACTACACTAACGGTCCAAGCCTATCCTCACCATCAGAGGCTCTAGTGAAGACCAGGTAGTTGCTTAGTCAAGCCCCTCCTGAGTATAGCCAGTCAGTGGCGCAGTGGGTCTTGCATAACATAGTGCCATCAAAAAATACAAGTTGTCCCACAAAAAACAATGGCCATGAACTGGGAGAAAAAAGTAAAAATAAGAAAATTGTCTGCATCCTTAAGGGATTAAAGAAAGTGATCCAGCGTTCTGCTAAGGGGATCTGCCTCTAGTTTATCCTGTCCTTAGGGCAGAAAAATATAACAAACAATGGTGGTCATTTCCCTTTAACTCTTTCCCAACATTTTCTGTAGGTTTACAGTATAGATTGGGTATTTAACCCCTTAAGGACCTGCTCATTTTCATCTTAAGGACCAGACCATTTTTTTGCAAATCTGACCAGTGTCACTTTATGTGTGTGAATAACTTTAAAACACTTTTGCTTATCCAGGCCATTCTCAGATTGCAGGAACACCCCATATGTGGTCGTAAACAAACTACAGAATCAGGGCAATAAATATTGAGTTTTGTTTGGCTGTTAACCCTTGCTTTGTTACTGGAAAAATGGATTAAACTGGAAAATTTTCAAAAAAAAAATAGCCGTTTTTGGACCGTTTATATTTTTTGTTATTTACATCATTGATCTGACTGTCACGAGGGTGTCAGGAGCTACGTCTGACTCCGCTACACCTGGGGTCAGGAAGTCGTGGCGGGTGGCTGCGCGCTCTATGTCTAAAGATCATGCTGTTACTTAATGGTAGCTTTCTGTGTTTGCCTTGCAATCCTTTTTGTCTCACTCAGGGATCCGTAGCTTCTTCTCCTCAGCTGTTTCAGCTAGTCCCCCTTCCCACTTCTCTGGTTGCCAGATATAGAGCTTCCTGCCTGGACTTCTATACTGACCCACTGGAGCTGTGTAGCTGTTGTTCCTGGTTGTCGTACCAGAGCGTTACCCTCCGGATCCCTGTTGGGCTTTTGTTGTCCGCTATTGTCGCCCACCTGGGCTTATATGTTTTTTCTGTATTGTCTGTCCTCTCCCTGGTGTTTTCCTTTAGTGTTAGTGGTGAGGACTAGTGCTCCCACCGCCCTATTCACTACTTAGGGCTCACCTTAAGGAAAGCCAGGATTTAGGCATGTGATCGGCGTACGGGTGAAGAACCCGTCTAGGGACGTCAGGGCAGTCAGGTGCCAGCTTCAAGGTGAGTTAGGGGTCACCACCTTTCCCTCTCCCTTGGACAGGGCTTTCCCTTTTCCCTCCCTTCGCGTCACACGTCTGTGATCGGTACGCCGGTCGTGATACTGACAGGTTAGATCATGTGCTATTTCTATAGAGCAGGTTGTTTCGGACATGACAATACCAAATATGACTACTTTTTGGGGGATTTTTTAAATAATGATTTTTTTTTAGTGTCTCCACATTCTGAAAGCCATATTTTTATTTTTATTTTTTTATTTTTTTGGGCGACTGTCTTATGTAGGGAATAATTTTTTGCGGAATGAGATGTCAGTTTGATTGGCGCTATCTTGGGGTGCATATGACATTTTGGTAGCTTGCTATTACACTTTTTGTGATGTAAGGTGACAAAAATGGCTTTTGACACCGTATTTATATAATTTTTTTTGCTGTGTTCACCTGAGGGGTTAGGTCATATGTTATTTTTATAGAGCAGGTTTTTACGGATGCGGCGATACATAATATGTCTACTTTTTATTTATTTAAGTTTTACACAATAATATCATTTTTGAAACCAAAATAAATCATGTTTTAATGTCTCCATAGTCTGAGAGTTATATACTTATTTTTTTATTTTATGGGCGATTGTCTTAGGTAGGGTATCATTTTTTGCGGGATGAGATGACGGTTTCATTGGCACTATTTTGGGGTGCATATAACTTTTTGATTGCTTGCTATTACACTTTTTGTTATGTGAGGCGACAAAAATGGCTTTTTGACACTGTTGTTATTAAAAAAAATGTACTGTATTTGCGGTATTTACCTAATATGTATAATCTTTTTTTATTTATTTTACTTTAACACAATAACAGCATTTTAGAAAAAATAATAATGTTTTAGTGTCTCCATAGTCTTTTTTACTTTTTGGTCGATTGTCTCAGGTAGGGGCTCATTTTTTGCAGGATGAGGTGCCAATTTGATTGGTACCATTATGGCGTATATATGACTTTTTTGATCACTTTTATTACCTTTTTTGGGAAGTATGGTGGGCAAAATTTAAATTTCATCATAGTTTTTATTTTTATGGCGTTCACCGTGCTGGGAAATTAACATGACCATTTCATAGATCTGGTCATTACGGACGCGGTGATATCAAACTTGTGTAGTGCATTTTATTTTTTTAATTTTTAATCAGTGATAAATGTGTTGTTGTTTTTTTTGAATTCACTTTTTTACATTTTTTTTTACCCAGACCCACTTGGTTCTTGAAGATCCAGTGGGTCTGATGTCTGTCGCGGCGGTGATCGGAAATACACAGGGCGTACATGTACGTCCTGTGTCCTTAAGGACTCGGACATCAGGGAATACCTGTACGCCCTATGTCCCTAAGAGGTTAAAGCTGGTGGCCGCGTAGGAGCTGAGCAGATACCATAGCCACTGGATGTTGTTTTACACAGCAGACACTTGGTGACAGAGCCTGTGATCAACAATAACTTTTAACCCATCAGATGCCATGGTCAATTGTGACCATGTTATTCGATAGGTCAATTACCTGGAGCACTGTGCTGACCGAACCACTCCCCTGTAATAAGACTACGAAAGTCATTCAGTCTTCTGAAGGCTCTGAGGTCTGAAATAGCAAAGTTCGTATCAATCAGTAGTGGAGCCTTGTACTGTAATACAGGACACACCCTCTCACATTGCGTCTTTTTTTCCCTTCAATAACCACTCCTCTATGTGTAATGTCAGTTACAGTGTAAGTTAGTGTATAATTGCATGGATGGATGAATAGATAATAGACAGATAGACTGATAGGTAGACATAACCAGTGGCGTACATAGAGAAGTAAGGGCCCCATAGCAAGGATCAAACCATGCTCCCCACACATTACAGAAAGGTTTCTGCTTAAACCCCTTTTAATGACCCTTGGGCCATTTTTTCCACTGTCTTGTTTGCTAAAAGTTCTTTCTTTAGAGGGTAGAGTCCTGACTAAGTTTTCACCCCTAGTAGAAGAGGAGATGATCCCAACTGGGCCCCCTCTTGCTCTGGGTCCCATAGCAGTCCCATAGTCTTCCGCTATGGTAGTTAATCCTCTGGACATAAGGATGAATCATGGCCTAGATCGTTAAATTTACTACAGGGCTCTGCTTGAACATTATTTTACCAGTACAACCCTCGTTCAGTTAGTGTAATCAATCGATGGTCATTTCACAGTAAACACCATATATGGGAGGAATTAATGTTTAGTTGCCGCTAATGAACTGATGAAACTTGTTTATTTATGAATATTAAACCTCTTTTGTGTTTATTGCTGATTACTTTCATCTCTGATAGCCGAGGCATTTCTAAATCTGAGTCAGAGTTCGTAAATCCTTACGTCATTAAGCATGATTATTGGCATGTTTAGTGAAATAGACACAGCTTGGAAACAGATTTCAGTATTCCAGAGACTCCAGAGAGGCATAAAACAGGGACATTTACTGTCTTCTTTTCGCATGGCCCTATGGATTTTATTTCAACTTTGATTTGTCAAGCTTGAATTTAGGAACTGTTAACTGTCTGACCGTGACAGAATCTCAGAGGGAAAATACTGTCATTCTGAAGGTTAAGGCAGTTGTGCTGTCTCTATATTGAACATGTCATAAGTTGAGTGAAACTGTGCTTCAGTTCATACTCCCATAATTTTTCTAACATAGAGCCAATCCCTGTGGGTCCAGTGGAAATAAGAGACTTTAAAGGGGTTGTCCCATGAATAATAATTTATAGTTTTCAAACCAGCATGCGGATCTGAATACATCTGTAATTGCATAATTAAAAAATTATTATAGCTACTGAGTTATTCACTGAAATCTTTCTGCATGGCGCCACCTGCTGTTTGCTCTTTTTCTAATTTCTCTGTCCTGCTTACAGAAATGGAAGCACATGATCAGTTGCATCCTTCAATGTCATTGTATAATAACATTGTTTTAGAATTGTATTGTATATACAATGTCATTTTATAATATTTTTGAGGATGCCCTGACAATAAAATATTTTAGTCCTCCTCCCCGGCGGGCCCCTTCTTAATTCAGGCCGCATAGCACCCTTGTTTCCACTATAGCTAGGCTCCTGTATGTTATGGTCACTATTTCCTTCACAGCTGTTGGTTAATATTAAGTCCATTGGCTGTATCTCTAGTTGGATTCTTAACCAGATGGGAAAAATATTTGTTTTTAGTTATTGACAACAGCTTTCAGTTTCCCAGTCTATATCTGGGTAGTTAAAGTCCCCCATAATAACGACCTCATTATGATTTGCCACCTCATCTATTTCCCTTAGTAGTAGATTTTCTGTGGACATGGCTTATAACAACCCGTATCAATATCTTATTATTGTTTTTACCTCCATTTATTTCTACGAACAGTGACTCCAAATGTTCATTTCCCTCACTTATATCTTTCAATAATCCTACTTAGACATTACTTATCCCCTTCCCCTCCTATAATGTAATTACCCCCCCGTCTGTAGTTTAAACACTCCCCCCACCTTCTAGCCATCTTCTCTTCAAAAACAAGTGCACCTTCCCTATTGAGGTACTGCCGGTCCCTACGATAAAGCCTGTAGCTGACAGAAAAGTCGGCCTAGTTCTCAGGAACCCAAACCCCTCCTTCCAGGATTAGTGCTTTATTATTATTATTATTATTATTATTTATTTATTTTTAGAGCGCCATTCATTCCATAGCGCTGTACATATCATAAGCGGTGCACATACATAATACAGGCAATTGCCTTAAGCATGAACGAGACAAGTTACAGACTGGTACAGAAGGATAGAGGGCCCTGCCCGTGAGGGCTTACAATCTACATGGTATGGGGGATGGAGACAGTAGGCGAGGGTGAAGCTGGTCATGGCGGTATAGAAGCAGCAGTGTCACTGGTCGTAGGCTTGTCTGAAGAGGTGGGTTTTCAGCTTGCTTTTGAAGGATTCCACTGTAGGTGAGAGTCTGATATGTTGGGGTAGAGAGTTCCAGAGTATAGGGGATGCACGGGAGAAATCCTGGAGGCGAGTGTGGAAAGAGGTGATAAGAGGAGAGGAGAGAAGGAGGTCCTGTGAGGATCGAAGATTGCGTGTGGGGATGTATCGGGAAAGTAGCTCAGAGATGTAGGGAGGGGACCGATTGTGGACGGCCTTGTATGTGTGGGTTAGTATTTTAAACTGAATTCGCTGGGCAATGGGGAGCCAGTGCAGGGACTGGCAGAGGGGAGATGCAGAGGAGTAACGGGGGGAGAGATGGATTAGTCGGGCGGCAGAGTTGAGGATAGATTGTAGGGGTGCGAGAGAGCTAGATGGAAGGCCACAGAGGAGAATGTTGCAGTAGTCTAGGCGGGAGATGATGAGGGAATGTATAAGCATTTTTGCCGATTCAAAGTTGAGGAAAGGGCGGATGCGGGAGATGTTTTTGAGTTGGAAACGGCAGGTGGTGGAAAGGGCTTGGATGTGTGGTCGGAAGGAGAGGGCAGAATCCAAGGTCAGTCCAAGGCAGCGGACTTGGTGGACCGGGGAGAGTGTGCAGTCATTGATTGTGATAGATAGGTCTGTTGGGGGGAGTGAGCAAGATGGGGGAAAGATGATGAATTCAGTTTTATCCATATTAAGTTTTAGAAAGCGAGAGGAGAAGAAGGAGGATATGCGAGATAGGCATTGTGGGATTCTGGATAGTAAGGTGGTGATGTCTGGACCAGAGAGGTAGATTTGTGTGTCGTCAGCATAAAAAGGATACTGGAAACCATGGGACTCTATAAGCTGTCCCAGGCCGAAGGTGTAAATAGAGAAGAGCAGGGGTCCTAGGACGGAGCCTTGCGGGACACCAACAGAGAGGGAGTGAGGCGAGGAGGTGGCGTGAGAGTGGGACGCTAAATGTCCGGTCTGTGAGGTATGATGTGATCCAAGAGAGGGCCAGGTCAGTGATGCCAAGAGATGAGAGAGTTTGTAACAGAAGGGAGTGGTCGACAGTGTCAAAGGCAGAGGACAAGTCAAGTAGAAGGAGGACAGAGTAATGTTTTTTGGTTTTGGCAAGTAGTAGGTCATTGGTGACTTTGGTGAGGGCAGTCTCGGTTGAGTGGTGGGGTCAGAAGCCAGATTGTAGCCGGTCAAAGAGGGAGCAGGAGGAGAGGTGAGAGGACAGTTCAGAATGGACATGTTGCTCAAGTAGCTTTGAGGCATATGGAAGAAGTGATATGGGGCGATAACTGGACAAAGAAGATGGGTCAAGTGATGGCTTTTTGAGGATGGGTGTAATTGTAGCATGTTTAAAAGCAGAGGGGAAGAGACCAGAGGTTAGTGATAGGTTGAAGAGATGAGTTAGGGCTGGGATAAACACTGTGGTGAGGTTAGGGATGAGGTGGGATGGGATTGGGTCAAGAGCACAGGTGGTGAGATGGGATTTGGAGAGTAGAGTGGAGAGTTTTTCTTCTGTAATAGCGGAGAAGCTGGTTTTGGGAGAAGAGGACAGAGCAGCTGTGTGGAGGGTCTGTGGAGACTGTGTGTTGAAGCTTTCTCTGATGTTGACTATCTTTTGTTTGAAGAATGTGGCAAATGTGGCTTTAGACACTTGTTTACCTCCCCAATCTCCAGCTGACTTTCTGCTGTGGCTTGTGGTACAGGTAGTATTTACCCTGAGCTTGCGACCTAAGTCCCAGAAATCACCACCACCACCCTCCACCTATATTCCTCTAACTTTGTTATTCGCACCAATGTAGACCATGATCATTCGGTCTTCACCAGCCCCTCCCAGTAATTTATGAACTCGATCCGCGATATGTCAAACTCGAGCAAGAGGAAGAAAACACACCATTCAACAATCCTGGTCTTTGTGACAGATCGCCCTATCTGTACCCCTAATGACTAATTGGCCTGTCCTGCTCTCCTGGTCCCCACCTTACAGAAGCTGACATTCCCCTGACTGACAGAGGAAGTATCTTGCTGCAACAGTGCTATTCCTGAACTGAAATCGTCAACTTTGCATACTTTTTGGGCTGTGTCAGATCAGGGCTAGCCTCCTTGGCACTCTTTCCTCTCCCCCGCCTTCTAACTGTTACCCAGCTTGCTACCTCACCTTTTCTGCTCCTCCATACTACAAACCTCCACCTCATCTACCCCAGCGAGTATCCGATCCACAAGAAGCAATCTCTCCATATTGTCAATCTTTGTGTGCTGCAATTTGCTCATTTAGATGCAGGATACAGGCTTCTAAACATGCAATTTTCAATCACGTTTTGCACAGCAATATGCACCCTTAACCCCGGGTTCAGACCTGAGCGTTCTGGAAACGCGCGTTTTACGCGCGTTTTTGTCGCGCGTATTTCAGCGCATTTTTGCAAATAGGAATTGTGATTGACTACTGTGGTATCAATCACAAAACGCGTGAAAAACGCCCCAAAAAAAGCTCAAGTACTTGTTTATGCGTCGGGCGTTTTACAGCGCGTTCAAACGCGCTGTAAAACGCTCAAGTGAGAACCAGGGCCATAGGAAAGCATTGGTTTTCATGTGTTGAGCGTTTTACAGCGCGTTTGAACGCGCTGTAAAACGCTCAGGTGTGAACCCAGGGTAAATGGGTGCTCAAGGACTGTATACAATGCACTAAATTTGCACTGGACTGCATTGTCGGTCATTGAGCACATACTTGTTAAAGGGGATTAGGAAAGGAAAAAAAACAAGGTAACTTATAAAATGCAACGAAACTGATAAATGAATAAATACATTACCCTCCTAAAGTCCCTTAATCTAAAGTCACATAATCTCAAATCACATACTTAAGTCACTTGGGTCAAAACTAGTGAAGAGCGAGCATGCTCGGCTGAATATCTGTTCGGCTCGAGCATCAGTATGCTCGGCACATGGCGGTACTTGGCCGAGTACGGCATGTGCTCGAGCTAAATGCTCGAGTCTCTGCCCCACACATTTAGCGGGTTTTAACCTCTTTCCGACCGCCTCACGCAGGATTGCGTCCTGCGGGCGGTCGGTTCATTCCTCCTTGACGCGCCCGCGCGCCATCTCGCGAGACGCGAGATGACGCGCTCCTGAGCCCGGTGGAACGCAAGTGGAACGCACCGCCGGGCTCAGGACAAGTTCGTCACCAGCCTGCCAGCCAATGATCAGCGCTGGCAGGCTGGTGATTTTTAAAATCGCCTATGGAAATAGGCGATATAAGGCATATTTACAAACATATGGCTTTTATAGGGATCTGTGCCATGTGCTGGGTCCTTTTCATCGGTTGGACCCAGCACAGAGCACAGATCCCAAGTAAGTGCACCAATCACTACATATCAGGCCCTGATCACCCCCTGATCACCTATAATTAACCCCTTGATCACCTGTCAATACATAGTGAAAGGGAAAAAGTGATCAGTGTCACTTTTGTGAACTGTCACTTTTTTTTTTCACCAGTATTGACTGTTAGGTTTAGGTTAGTTTAGGTCCCTTTGGTAGGTAGTTAGCGTTAGCGCCCAGCCCACCGCACCGCAGTCACTGATTCGCTGATTAGCGTAGCGCTAATCAGCGTTTGTACTTTTATAGTATCTGTAAGTGATCAGAACTGATCACGGTCAGATCTATAATAGTATTACTGTCACTTTAGTTCGCCCTCCACCCCAAACGCAGTGTTTGCCCGATCAGACCTGGATCGGTCGCCCACACCTGCGCTCACCCACGCCCGCCTCGCCGCAGTGACAAAAAAATTTTTTTGTATCACTGCACAATCACTTCACAAGCGCTGCGGCGATAAAAATCAGTTTTGATCTTTTTATCAATCGCAGCGGCTTCTGTACTTCGCTACACTCCCATTTGTAAGACAGGCTTGCTTTTTTTCTTGGTAGTCTCAGGGAATACCCCTAAATTTAGACGGCCAAATGTCAAACAAGGGGTATTCCTCTGAAGAGGCCTACAGGATTCTGACCCAGTCGGATGAGGAATGGGAACCCTCATCTGACGAATCTAGTGGGTCAGAATATGAACCTGTAGAAAGCAGTGGCTCTCTGACTCAAAGTTCTGACGAGGAGGTGGAGGTCCCTGATAGAACCAGGCGTACCCGGCCCCGTGTTGCTAGACCGCAGGTTGCGCAGGATCCGCTTCAAGGGCAGCAGAGTGGGGCTGGCGCTGCCGGGTTACGTGGTGAGGCATACACCAGCAGCGCAGCCCGTCCTGGACCTAGTACCAGCACTGCCGTAGAACATGGTGAAGTGGCGAGCACCAGAAGGGCAGTTGAAGCTGGTACGGTGGCACGTGCAGTAGTTTCCCGCCGCAGCCACCGCAAAGACAGGCCCGTAGAGCCCCTAGAGTCCCTGAGGTGCTGGCAAATCCTGATTGGCAGCCCCCAACTTCAGCCGCACCAGTAGTTCCCCTTTCACCGCCCAGTCAGGAGTTCGGGTGGAAACAGCTCAGATAGGATCGGGCGCTGGGGTTTTTTGAGCTGTTTTTCACTGCGGAGCTCTATGACTTAGTCGTGGCAGAAACAAATCGGTATGCCACTCAATTTATCGCCGACAACCCGGGAAGCTTCTATGCCCAGCCTTTCCGGTGGAAACCAGTCCAAGTTTCCGAATTTAGAACTTTTCTGGGCCTTCTCCTCAACATGGGCATTACAAAAACATGAATTGCGGTCATATTGGTCCACGAACCCAATTCATCACATGCCCATGTACTCTGCTGCCATGTCCAGGACACGCTTTGAGACCATCCTGCGTTTCCTGCACTTTAGTGACAACACCACCTCCCGTCCCAGAGGCCACCCAGCTTTTGACCGGCTCCACAAAATTCGGCCCTCATAGACCATTTCAACCTGAAATTTGCAGATTTGTATACCCCTGCACAAAACATCTGCGTAGACGAGTCCCTAATACATTTTACCGGGCGCCTTGGCTTCAAGCAGTACATCCCAAGCAAGCGCCCGGTATGGGGTCAAATTGTATAAGCTCTGTGAAAGGGCCACAGGCTATACGCACAAATTTCGGATCTATGAGGGAAAAGATCAGACCCTGGAGCCGGTCGGTTGCCCTGACTACCTGGGGAGCAGTGGGAAGATAGTCTGGGACTTGGTGTCACCCTTATTCGGCAAGGGGTACCATCTTTACGTGGACAACTTTTACACAAGTGTGGCCCTCTTCAAGCATTTGTTCCTAGAACAGATTGGCTGCTGCGGCACCGCGCGACCTAGTCGCCGGGCTACCCCCAACGGCTTCTTACCACCCGACTCTGCAAGGGGGCAGAGGGCTGCACTGTGTAACGACGAACTGCTCGCGGTGAAATGGAGAGACAAGCGTGACGCTTACATGCTCTCCTCCATTCACGCAGACACGACAGTCCAAATTGAACGGGCAACCAGTGTCGTTGAAAAGCCCCTCTCGGTCCACGACTATAACCTCCACATGGGAGGGGTGGACTTCAACGACCAGATGTTGGCCCCGTATTTAATTTCCGACGCACCAGACGCTGGTATAAGAAGGTGTCTGTATATTTATTTCAATTGGCTGCCTATAATAGTTACGTTCTCTACAGTAAGGCTGGGAGAACAGGATCCTTCCTCAAATTTCAGGAAGAGATCATTTCGAACTCCTGTATCCAGGAGGTTCCGTGGCCCCATCCACCAGTGTAGTTAGCCGTCTACACGAGCGGCACTTCCCTAGCGTTGTGCCTGGTACCTCAACCCAACCGCCACCCCGAAAAAGATGTCGTGTCTGTAGCAGGAGTGGAATAAGGCGTGACACCCGTTATTTCTGTCCTGACTGTCCTGACCACCCTGCCCTATGCCTAGGGGAGTGTTTCCGGAAGTACCACACTCAGGTACACTTAGGGACCTAGGGATTGCAGGACACAGGTAGTTTTTACAATCAGGCTCAAGGGTCTCTCAGGATACTAGGTTTTGAGAGACCCTAACACGTAGGGGACGGTGCTGCTGTGCTGCTGTGCTACTGCAGAAGTGTGAAACGGTAGAAACCTCTCCTTTCACTTGGGATAACGTGTATAGTGTACTTCTCACCATCTCTGTGTGATTTACACTTTACACATTGTCCCATGGGAAAGGAGAGGTTTCTGCTAGGAAAATAAAGCGTGAAATGGTTAAAAAAGAAAAAAATGAAACAGGTAGCAAGAAAAAAATCTTGAGTTAGTTCAGGTTTTAAAAGTTCATTTTTTTTTCATGTTCAGGTTTTATTCATGTTTTATAAAGTTTGCAACGTTCAAGTCATGTGCCTGTTGCCTGTTTTTTCTTTTTTTTTTTTTTTTCCACCCTAACCACCCTTTATTTTCCAGGTAGATCAACGGACCAACCGATGAAAACGCCGCAGCACTGATGTGAATTCTGAGAGAAGCATTGCGCTGCTGTCAGAAGACACGTGAAGTCGGTGTATGCGGCGCTGCAAGACGAGATTTCTCCTCTGCAGGACAGGCACGCTTGCCCTGGCATGTGAGCTGAGGAGAGGTGTTGGAGTTCATATGCTTTGGCAAACACTTTGTATCAAAAATCTGGCAAAGATGTCTTCCTCCACACCGATCGATTGATCGATGTGAATGGAGAAATCACGTTTGCCAGGACATAGGAGCTGAAGTGGGTATGGATGTTTGGGCGGAGCTCTATGTCCTGGCAATCGCCAGGCCCCTCTATTTTTTTGCATATTTTTTGGCAGAGATTTTTTTATCCACATCGATCGATGCGAATGAGGAAATCTGTGCCGTTCATTTTTTCTTTCAGCCCAGAGGCTGAACGGAAAAATCTCATTACCCGTATGCTTCATATAAGGAGAATAGCAGAAACTCCTAATGCTGGCCATACGTGTAATGATTGTGGAGACCCTCAAATGCCAGGGCAGTACAAAAACCTCACATGTGACCCCATTTTGGAAAGAAGACACCCCAAGGTATTCGCTGAGGGGCATATTGAGTCCATGAAAGATTGAATTTTTGTCACAAGTTAGCGGAAAGGGAGACTTTGTGTGAAAAACAAAAAAATCAAATTCCGCTAACTTGTGCCAAAAAAAATCTTGTATGAACTCACCATGCCCCTCACAGAATACCTTGGGGTGTCTTCTTTCTAAAATGGGGTCACATGTGGGGTATTTATACTGCCCTGGCATTTTAGGGCCCTAAAGCGTGAGAAGAAAAATGCGTAAAAATGCCCTCCTGAAAGGTACTCATTGGAATTGGGGTCCCTTTATGCATCTTGGCTGCAAAGTGCCACACATGTGGTATCGCCATACTCAGGAGAAGTAGGGCAATGTGTTTGGGGTGTATTTTTACATATACCCATGCTGGGTGAGAGAAATATCTCTGTAAATTGACAACTTTGTATAAAAAATGGAAAAAGTTGTCATTTACAGAGATATTTTTCACACTCCAGTATTGGTATATGTAAAAATACACCCCAAAACACATTGCCCTACTTCTGCCGAGTACGGCGATACCACATGAGTGGCACTTTTTGCAGCCAAGATGCGCAAGGGGCCCTAAATCCAATGAGTACCTTTAGGATTTCACAGGACATTTCTACTCATTTGGATTCCAAACCGCTTCTCACGCTTTAGGGGCCCCTAAAATGCCAGGGCAGTAAAAATACCCCACAAGTGACCCCATTTTAGAAAGTAGACACCCCAAGGTGTTCTGTGAGGGGCATAGTGAGTCCATGTAAAGATTTTATTTTTGTCACAAGTTAGTGGAATATGAGACTTTGTAAAAAAGAAAAAAAAAAATCAACATTCCGCTAACTTGTGACAAAAATAAAAACTTCCATGAACTCACTATGCCCATCAGCAGAATACCTTAGGGTGTCTACTTTCTAGAATGGGGTCACATGT
Organism: Bufotes viridis; assembly: GCA_033119425.1. Classification (NCBI taxonomy): domain Eukaryota; kingdom Metazoa; phylum Chordata; class Amphibia; order Anura; family Bufonidae; genus Bufotes; species Bufotes viridis. Next base: position 69,384,447 of record CM065591.1, read on the forward strand.
GGGGTATTTATACTGCCCTGGCATTTTAGGGGCCCCTAAAGCGTGAGAAGGGTTGAATCAAATGCGTAAAATTGCCCAGTGAAATCCTGAAAGGTACTCATTGGATTTAGGGTCTCTTTGTGCATCTTGGCTGCAAAAAGTGTCACTCATGTGGTATCGTCAGTACTCAGGAGAAGTAGGGCAATGACTTTTGGGGTGTATTTTTACATATACCCATGCTTTGTGTGATAAATATCGCTGTAAATCGACAACTTTGTAAAAAAATTTATACAAAGTTGACAATTTACAGTGATATTTCTCTCACCCAGCATGGGTATATGTAAAATACACCCCAAAACACATTGCCCTACTTCTGCCGAGTACAGCGATACCACATGTGTGCCACTTTTGCAGCCAAGATGCGCAAAGGGCCCTAATTCCAATGAGTACCTTTAGGATTTCACAGGGCATTTCTACGCATTTGGATTCCAAACCGCTCACGCTTTAGGGGCCCCTAAAATGCCAGGGCAGTAAAAATACCCCACAAGTGACCCCATTTCAGAAAGTAGACACCCTAAGGTGTTCTGCTGATGGGCATAGTGAGTTCATGGAAGATTTTATTTTTGTCACAAGTTAGTGGAATATGAGACTTTGTAAGAAAAAAAAAAAAAAACATTTCCGCTAACTTGTGACAAAAATAAAAACTTCCATGAACTCACTATGCCCATCAGTGAATACCTTAGGTGTCTACTTCAGAATGGGGTCACTTGTAGGGTATTTTTATTGTCCCGGCATTTTAGGGGCCCCTAAAGCGTGAGAAGGGGTTTGGAATCCAAATGCGTAAAATTGCAGTGAAATCCTAAAGGTACTCATTGGTTTAGGGCTCTTTGCTATCTTGGCTGCAAAAAGTGTCACTCATGTGGTATCTCAGTACTCAGGAGAAGTAGGGCAATGACTTTTGGGGTGTATTTTATATATACCCATACTTTGTGTGATAAATACCGCTGTAAACGACAACTTTTAAAAAATTTATACAAAGTTGACAATTTACAGTGATATTTCTCTCACCCAGCATGGGTATATGTAAAAATACACCCTAAAACACATTGCCCTACTTCTCTGAGTACAGCGATACCACATGTGTGCCACTTTTGCAGCCAAGATGCGCAAAGGGCCCTAATTCCAAAGAGTACCTTTAGGATTTCACAGGGCATTTTTACGCATTTGGATTCTCACGCTTTAGGGGCCCCTAAAATGCCAGGGCAGTAAAAATACCCCACAAGTGACCCCATTTCGGAAAGTAGACACCCTAAGGTATTCGCTGATGGGCATAGTGAGTTCATGGAAGTTTTTATTTTTTGTCACAAGTTTGCGGAAATGAAATTTTTGAAAAAAAAAAAAAACATTTCCGCTAACTTGTGACAAAAATAAAAACTTCCATGAACTCACTATGCCCCTCAGTGAATACCTTAGGGTGTCTACTTTCGGAAATGGGGTCATTTATGGGGTATTTCTACTGTCTGGGCATTGTAGTACGTCAGGAAACAGGACAGGTGCTCAGGAAAGTCAAAGTGCGGAAATTCACTTTTTTGCACCATAGTTTGTAAACGCTATAACTTTTACCCAAACCAATAAATATACACTTATTGCATTTTTTTTATCAAAGACATGTAGAACAATAAATTTTGAGAAACATTTATATAGAAATGTAGTTTTATTTGACAAATTTTCAAACAGAAAGTGAAAAATGTCATTTTTTTGCAAAAATTTCGGTAATTTTTGATTAATAGCAAAAAAAGTAAAAATGTCAGCAAGAATGAAATAGCACCAAATGAAAGCTCTATTAGTGAGAAGAAAAGGAGGTAAAATTCATTTGGGTGGTAAGTTGTATGGCCGAGCAATAAACGGTGAAAGTAGTGTAGTGCAGAATTGTAAAAAGTGGCCTGGTCATTAAGGGTGTTTAAGCTAGGGGGGCTTAAGTGGTTAAGCAGCCAATAAAGGTGCAGGTAAGTACTTCCCAGCCAATCACTGTAATGCCAGCAGCCAACATAGCTACTGGCATTACAGCGATTGGCTGGCCGGAACGCGTCATCGTGTGCTATATAGCACCCGATGACGCATATTCGGCTCAGACGTAGACAGGGAGAGCAGAGCGTAGGAAGGGAAAGACAGAGTAGGGAGCGAAAGTTAACAGATTTTATCAGAAACAAGATTTGTAAAGACCCAAATGTCCTTTAAAGGACAACAGTGTGTGAGTGTGTGTGCGTTTTACAGCAGCAATCAATTTAACTCTTGCAGTCTCATGGACAGTGCTTCTGAAGGGACAGCTTTGCTGTTTTTACTACCAAAAGCTTTTCAAAGGCCCCATAATGCCTTTTAATGACTACTGGGTGTGTTTCACAGCAGCAAGATATTTTTATTTTGTACCTATTAGTGACATATAGTGTACATCATCCGCAGACTGTGTCTTTAATAATCTGGCTCACATCTAGTGACCATAGTGTGTAGCTTTGTGTAAAAAATACAGTACTACATCAGCAAACAGTGTCTGTAGCGCAAATTCCATTAATCTGGGTCTAATAGTGTCCATATTCTGTGGATTTATGGGACATATACTGTCCAGCATGCCCAAACAGTTTCTGTATTTCCAATTAGATTGATCTGGGCATAATATACTGTCCATATTCTGGGGGTTTATGTGACAGATAGTGTCCGGCATCCGAAAACAGTTTCTGTATTTAAAATTACATTAATCTGGGCATAATATAGTGTCTATTCTGTGGGTTTATGTGACATATACCGTCCGGCATACGAATAAAGTGTCTGTATTTCAAATTGCAACAATCTGGGTCTAATATAGTGTCCATATTCTGTGGTTTTATGGGAAATATACTGTCCATCATCCGAAAAGAGTGTCTGATGCGCAAATCTAAATAATCTGGGTCTAATCTAGTGTCCACAGCGTGTGCCTCTTTGTGTCAACTACTGTGTAACTATTGAAAACAGTGTATTTTGCGGAAATGTACATTATTTGTGCAACATTTAGTGTCCACAGCATGTGCCTATCTGTATCAAATACTGTACCACAGGGGAAAACAGGGTATTTTGCGGAAATGTACATTATTTGTGCAACATCTAGTGTTTGCATTTCATACATATCACTGACATATACTGTACTTTATCCGAAGACGGTGTATGCTACTCTGTGACATTATCAGGGCTACATCTCCTGTGTAAAGTGTGCACATCCCAAATACCTGTTTTAATTTATTGGCACATACACTTACAAATCCTACGCTACTGTACGTGTGACATACTTTTAAGCATATATAACATTTAATATTAAGAATGCGGCCAGTAAGGGACGTGCAAGTGGCCGTGATGCTGATGGTGCACGCAGAGGCCGTGGTCATGGGCCAATGAAACTGAGTTAAAGAATGTAGCTGAGGGCCTACAGGTGCGCTAACCCTCTAAAACAGTGATGTCGATGGCAAACCTTTTAGAGACTGAGTGCTGAAACTGATACCCAAAACCCACTTATTTATCGCAAAGTTCCCACATGGTCATTTACCCTGAATACTATAGTCTAATATAGTATATCTTACATTTTCCTTATCATTTAGCTATATCTGTAGAGTGCAAGTTCGTGCCACATGTCCTGTTTGGACACCCAGTAGTTGTAAGGCACATAGGGATCACTGAGGATTCTTCACTGGGCAGAGATTGTTTTCTGTCCAGTGATTAAGATTCTATGATTAGGACAGGTTTTTGAGGGACAATTTCCCGACGTTTTGCTGTGGTCACTGGGCAGAGTTGTCATTCTGCCCGGTGAGGGCCATGCTTGCCTGAGGGCTGGCCCTGTTATGTTCCAGTGTTTCAGTTGTTATTGTTATAGTTTGAGTTTGAATTTATGACTATGCTGTAAAATATGTTATGGTTACTTGGTTATTTATGAGTTCTTAAACAAGCCATACCATTAGTTTACCACCACTCTCGTGTGATACGTTTTTATATATATTAATGTATAAGTTTGGGATGTTTGTTGTGCATGGTACATATATGCTGTATGATTGCCATGTGTGTGAGCTTACCAAGCTTCAAAGCTGCCAACAAGTTATGGCCATTATCAGACACACCCAACCTGGTCCCTTATACCCTGCCACAGCTCTGCTTGTCACCCAAGCAAATGAGTTTGCCGCTTGTTGCCGCTTCCCCACTGCCGTGCTACACTGTTTCCAGCTACTGACTGCGGGTTGACTGCTGTTGCAAGATGAGAATTCAGAGTTTGCAGTGGAGGAGGAGGTGGAGGCGGAGGAGGAGAAGGGAGGGTTGCAGCCACTAATGTAGGTGGTGGTGTAAATCCTGATGCAAGTAGGGCCCGCAATCCTTGGCATCAGTAGCACCTGTGCCATCCCAGGGTACGACTCGCTATCGGCCTCCACAAGGTTCACCCAGTGGGCCACCACAGAAATGTATTGTCCCTGGCAAAAAGCACTTGTCCATGTGTCCGTCGTTAAGTGGACCTTCACAATAACTGCTTTGGTCAGGGCACGGGTGATGTTACGTGACACAATTGCCGGTGTAATGCGGGGACGGCACACATAGTGAAAAATAGTGGCTGCTGAGTAACGAAGGACGGCCACCGCCATGAGGCTGAGGCAAGCCTCAGTGTCCACAGGTCTAAATGGCAACATTTCCAGGGCCAGAAATTTTGAAAAGTGTGCATTTAGTGCTATGGCCTGTGGGTGGGTGGCTGGGTATTTGCGCTTACGTAACGTTCAAAGGCCTGGGGTAAGGACATCTGTGCTTGGACACAGAAGTGAGTGTGCTAGTTGATGGTGCTTGCGAAGGCCCAGCTGCAGGGCAGGAGTCATCCAGGCCTGCATCTAGGACCCAGGATTGGCCAGCCCAGCACATAACACAGGGGAGAAAAAGAAGGCAGTGGTGTGACCCACAGAAACTGATTGTGGACCCGAGGGTTCGGGCCACCTGTTGGGGTGCTTTGATGCCATGTGGCAGATCATGCCGGTGGTGGTGAGGTTGCGAGTGTTCACAACGCCTACTCATTTTGCCTCCAGTGTACCATCTTCCCCCATTATGTTCCCGGGTTTGAGTTTTTATTGTTATGGTCTGATTTAAAGTTAATGAATAGGATGTAAGATATGTTATGATTATTTGTTTATTTATGAGTTCTTATTTTGGTATAGCACAGTTACAGTTAGCAAATTGCAATTCTTTTATTGTCCCCACATTCCTCAAAAAAGCGCCAGACAGCGGAACACCTACCCCTTGGGAACAGTTGCGGGCCGATTTGGTGTTGCCCGCCTTCTCCCTTTTGCCACCCCACAGCCTTTTTCAGCCTGTTACGGTGCTGTGGATCCATCCCCCTCTGTCCTGCTGTCCTCGCTCAGCTTGCCACCTTTCCAGGTTGGGTCAGTGATGTCACCGTCCCCCATCTCCTCTTCGACTTCTTTACTCTGGTCATCCTCCTTACTTGTGTTAACGTAACAAGACCCTCACTGTGTCTCATCCGCATCATCCACCTCGTGAAACACTAATTGCCATTCCCCACCGTCATCTTCTTCTGACTGTGGATGCTGAAGAGTTTGGAAATCAGTGCACAAGATCTCCTCATGAGTCATGTCCTTCTTCAGGGAGGGTCAGCTCGCCTGCAGGCCCTCACCTACAATCTTTTACAGGGCAATCAAAAAATATTGTTCAAATTTCAATAAAACATTTTCGTAGCCGGTGCTGACCGCCATTCCATGCGCTAACTCTGCAATGTAACATTACCGCCATCCATCTTAATCATGGCCCCAATTCTGGAAAAAAAACTAAATTTCTGGTAGCACTAGCACTTTACATACAATTAAATATACAGAAAAAAAATGTTTCCTACATTTTTTTCCTGTACAATTAATTTTTTGGGGGTGTTTTGGGCGTGTATTTGTCAGTAAGTAAAAATAGTGTACAACTGGGACAACATGGTTCCCAGCAGCGACTTGGGAGTCCAAGATGCATCCAGATATTGCCCCCATGCTGCTCCCAGTCGATTTCGGTGGTGTTTCTGTCACTTTCTGACCTTTTCCAATGGACCAGGCACCCTCCCCTCTTCAGAGCAGGGGGTGCCTGATTGTCTCCCATTGACTTCCATTATACTCTGGTGCCCGGCCGAGCACACGAACATAGCAATGTGTTCGGCCCGAACATCTGAACACCCGAATACTTTGGTGCTCGCTCATCACTAGTCAAAACACACTTTTACATTCACAAACCCAATCTTTTAGTCTGCTTACAAGGCTGCTGTTATAAATCAGCTCCAAACCAGTCTGCAGATTTTATTTGTCTGGATTCAAAGTGTGTGATTGAAAGAAAAGACTAAAGGCAAATAAAAAAAATAAAAAAGTAAAGATATGACATGTACATATGGTATATATAAAATAAAATGTTATATGTAATGTATAGAAACAGAAGTCTCATCAATTACAGCTCACAAAATAAGAAAGGAATACTGATAACCTCAAGTAACAATAAGTCACCTGAATACAGAGTGACTCTCCGAACTGCTAAACAGATAAGACTGGGATTTCACCCTTTTCCAGGAAATGAAAAACAAGTAAAGATAAGACCCAAATCCTTTAATAATAGTGTCACCTGGTATCCATAATTGTTTAATAAGGAAATGAAAGATGCGATAGTAACAGATGACATAGCACAAGAATAATTCAGATCAGGGCTTCATTAGCTGGTCTGTGTTGAGAATGGGGCCTCACCAACAAGTAAATACTTCTGCGGCTGCTCCAAACAAATACCACATTAGAGTGGCCATATTATTTATTTTGTTCAATTATATAGCGCTGACATATTCTGCAGTGCTTTACAGACATATGCGTCAACTGTATTTAATGAAACTCACAATCTAAATTCCCTATTAGTATGTCTTTGGAGTGTGGGAGGCAACCCACACAAACACAGAGAGAACTTACAAACTCCATGCAGATGTTGTCCTTGATCGGATTCGAACCTAGGAACCGAGCCTATAGTACCATCAGATACCACAATGGAGCAAAACGCACCTCCCTAGCAGCACCAAACATTATATGCCTCCCCAGAAATGCCAAACAAATAACAGAAAGTAAAATCACTGCAGCCTTATTCCTCTTTTCACTCCTTCCCAACTGGCATAATTGTCTACCCTTTCCTCTTCCCTTAGCAGCACCCCACATCAGAGGCCAGAAATTGAACAAAGTTGGCAAAATAAGTAAAATATCTAGAGGTTGGAGGTAGGCTGTCATTTTAGCTCTATGAGCTCCTCTCTTACTTTTTCTGCAGTTTTATTTGTAGTCTATATACTCTTGATGAACAAATCCCCGAGTGCAGAAGCTGTGATCTCATGGTCATGTGGTCATAATGTGATTACGTGTCAGTAGTACGGGGGTATATGTTTCATCAAACTGCAAAGTGACAGGTACCACGCCCCCCTTCATACAGATAACCCCGCCCATTTTATATTGCTTGATATTAAATTATATATTATTTGATATTAAATTTACGTTGATTTAATATTAGTTTAATACAAGAATATGACATTTTACTACAGATGTATTTGATCATTAATGGTTTATCAACTTATCAGACCTATTAAATTCTTATCAAATGTTAGGTGCTTTAATAATAATAGCATTAAAAATCAAACAATGTCAAATTTAATTTGTTTTAAAAGCATTAATTTTCCTTATTTGCAATACGAGACCGTACATTTTTCAACAGCCTGTAGGGACAGACACGTTTAATTGTAATTACAGCATCGTATACATAATCGTTTCATACGTTTTGTTACAAATTAATGCACAATACGGTCATTTTTTCTAAAATCGTTAGTGAACATTTTTAACACATTTTTTTAGTAAGATATTGTAAGATATAGGTACAGTAATGGCCACAGACTGTACTAACTGCGTCTTGTATTTGTCTGTTTTGATACCTTATAGTCTTAGAATTTTTATATAAAAACGTCATAGTCGCCAGGAAATATTTCATTTGCGGGTGATAAACCATAACTATCAAAAAAAATAGATACATCATTTGGGTATAATATAATTAAAATCCAATGCTTCCCCTGCTGATACGAATTATCCGTATTTACAATGTAGGCCGCAGGCCTGTCGATGATTTTATACCCCGGTAATAAATCGCACAAAAATACACCTTTAAATATGCGCCGGCGGTTAATATCAGCTTTAATAACACAGTTAACACAGCAATTTCATAATTATTCATGTTTATTAAAAATCATATAATACCTCCCGCCTATTATTTATTTCAATAATATTTTCATGAACTGAATATACAATCATGGTAATTGTGTTCGCAATCGGTTCGGCAAATCTAATTTCAGTTCTCAGATTGCCAGTTTTTACTAGAGAGAAATGACCGCCGGGTTCTTGATCCGGCGATAAATCAAAAGCGAACAAAGTGTAACTGTTCAAAAACTCATGCCGATCTACGGATAAAGCGTTGTCGGCCTTGTGTTTCCCCGAAATATGTACTAGGGCCATATATTCACGAACAGCTGATTCGTCATGGAAGTTAGGTTGAAAAGGTTTTGCCGGTATCTGTTGACCATCCAAATATAAGGCTGCATAATTCACATTATAGTGGTTGAAGCACAAAGGATTTCTTTGGTAACTCCCGGAAAATGATTTGTTATCCACAAACGCTAGTATTACTGTTTTTGGTAGGTTTCCGAGAAAAAGATTCTCATGGTTAGATATGCAAGTACCGGCGGGTACGCTATACACTTCAAGTGACGCCCGATCGACCGAGTACTTTGCGTTAGCTGTTAACAGAGCATGACTGTGACCGATTCTTACAGCGGGCGATACTTGTACTCTTTTGACAAACAGGGAAGCATGCTGTATTTGGACTTTAAAATGCGGCACCTCGGCCGACATAAGGCAGAAACTGTCTTTGTTTCTGGTCAATTTTATCTTTAGATCAAAACTGTTCAGTATTAACTTCGGTTGATTAAATATATCGGCGTAAACGGGCCCCATTAAATCCACACTTCTAGAGCGTGTGGAATACTGTGCTCTGTTGCTGAAACCGGCATTACGCCCCCGTCGAGAACCTGGTCATCATGATGTCCCGCTGTGTCTTTATAGAATAAACCGGCTGTAAATTGGGACGCTAAAGTTTGTGAATTATAATTTATTAGGGCCTCAATATACGCACTATACGTTAAAAAAAAGGCTGACACTTCTTGAAATCAATATGTCGCTGAGTGCTATATCCAGTTGATTAAAAAGACTCGCTATAGGGTAGCTAATAAGTGCCACGCGGGATCCTTCTGGTATGGGCGTGTTATCAGGTCCTAACGATTCTGAAAACGATGTATAACAACGTGTTATTAAGGTCGTAATAATATTCACCGCTGCCCGAGATAAAGAATTTCAAAAGTGCATTGTCAGTGATTGCGGCGAATGGTTGCACCTCTACATAAAGCGATTTTTCAATTCTTGTTTGTGTAGGCGGTATTTGAAAGATTTCCAACTCTGATTTGGCATAATTGGCGGATGCGTCATGCATGAAAGCCATAGTGTCTGACTAGAAGATGTTGCTCTATGAACGACTTCTTGTTTTCTGGCGGAGACGTCTCTTAGGTTGTAATACTTTATTCATAAAAGTTGGTAAGACAATGGCAGGGCATACACGCTTTCTTTTACGCGTTTTCTTACGTATTTGTATGAAACCGGAGCCCTCCTGGCTTTGCGTCGACCTATTTATACGATCCATAACGGCTGTCGACGCTGTATTGACAATGCCTTTAGCGATGTTACGGGCGGCTTTTTTCACATGAGGTTTTACAAGCTCCATGCCTTTCTTAAATAGGGGAACGACACGCCGGAACAGACCCTGAAATAACCCGGCGAGGACAGAACCATGCATGAATTCTTTACCGTGAAATCCGTCCAAACCATGACCGGCTTGCGTTATGTAGTAATGCGTATACGCGTCCGGGTCACCGTGAACTCTCTGGGACAACAACAACATTTTAGTGCGTCGTCACAGCGCGTGGTCTAAAGTGTAATCGTACAATAGTCTTACCGTATTTGAATTTAACAGGTTTAGCCTGATCCGAGAGTATCGATATTGTAACCGTGTCAAAATGATGTTTACAAACAGGTATATAGTCCGGCCGGTGATACTTTTGCGTGACTATCTCATCATTTTTACCGCTTAACTCGACAGTTCTTAAAAGTTTACGTAACTATCGCCAACAAGTTGATGTTGGACGATATCTGTACAAACAAACATTGTATAAAAACCGGTTTAACTTTTTTAATAGTAGCGTAATATCCGTTGATATTTTTCCAAACGGCTAAAGAGTTCTCTTTTGTCACATCAACGGGATAACGCCTTATAGTTCTGTGGTATGTGTGGTTATAACTATACACCAGGTCTTGTAAATTGTCGATCTACCTGTACGTGTTTTGTTCTCTAAGATAGCGCCACATTTTAGTTTTCAGCGTTTTATTAAAACGTTCGACAAACAATGCCTTAACAGCATTTGTAGTTAAAAAATTATGTATTTTATAGGTTTCACAAAGACGCCCCATAGGCTTGTTTATAAACTCACGGCCCCGATCAGTTTGGAGCTTTCTTGGGGTTTGGCCGCTTAACTTAAATATCTGATCAAAAGCGGAAGCCACTGTAGCGCCGGACTTATTTGAAAGGCCCGACACCCAAGCATATTTAGATAGAATATCAACGACCATCAGCAGGTATTTTACACCATTATTTTCTTTAGAAAAATCTATCATCGATTCAAGATCTGCCTGCCATTGATCATCTATATCAGACACCATAACTTTATTTCTTGTAAATGATTTTTTAACAGGCTTGTACAATGTGTAAGTATCCTCGTTGCTCAACCAATATTTGAAAAAATCTATTCGTATTCCAAATTTCCGTACTTCTCTGAAAAAGGATTCCACGCCCCCATAAGAGCCGACAGCTTTTGGCGTGTAGTACTGTTTTCTCAATATTTCGGCATTTGCCGCCATTTTAGCAGCGTTTTAAGCCGCGTCTACTTAACAACGCGACCTAACTGTTTATACAATTTTAAATAATCAAGATATTATATTTATTGTAAAAAGTAAAACGGACTACATTTTATTTAAAACAGTTTATGTATAGTAAAAAAAACATTATAACACATTACCCACAAAGAAATTTTATATATAGGCAAAGTAAAAATGTATGTAAAGCAAATAAAAACAGTCTATGATGTTTAATACAAAGAAAATGTATATACAATTGCCAAAGTAAGAAAATTTACAACGTTAACCAAGCCGCTTGCAACAAAGGCGGTAGCCTCTTTTTAGGTAGTAATGAGCCACGCATCGACACTGCCGGCAATGTTAATAACACCGGTGGTGTAGAAGGGCTTCGAGCCGTGACAAAGGGCTCACTCAGCAACCGCTTTTTAAAATTATCAAAAAGTTCTCTTGTTCTTGTATTACCGATAACTGTTGACGGGACGTTCAACTGTGCGATAGTCTCCATAAAAAAGTCCCTACCGTGAGGTTTAATCTTAGGCAATCCGTGACTCTGGGTAGCTGTTCGAATCAGGTCAATAATGTTGGATCCGGGTACAGTTTGTTCTTTGTAAATTAATTTACCCATGGCGTTCTAGTATGGCTTATTACCTGATCGGTACAGTTTACTTAACAATAGTTCTGCATTTTTTCTATAACAAGTATTAATATTGTCAAGTATCTCTTTAGTATCTGTGCTGATTGAGGCGGCATTTGACAATTGTTGTTGATCGGTTAAAGTCGATGTGTAATCAGGGTTAAAGTCGACATTTCTTTACCGGACTGTTTGTTGAGCATTAAGTACCTCTGTAACACTGCTGTGTATCTCTTAATTTTTTCATCATCTGAAAGGTCATTTCTGTGTAGTATTTCGCTAATCTCATCATCTAATCGTCGTATGGCGGTTTGGCGTATATCTTTTGCATCAACGGATGTTTTTTTAAGCCTGTCCAATTCATTTTTGGAAACCAGGAACATTTTCTCGGCATACTGCATTATGAATCACCGGCTGTATTAGCTATCAGGCTAGTGATTAAAGGTATTGCAAAGCCGAGCAAAGCTCCTATAAAACCGCTGCTCTGGTTCACAATGCGCTTCTTTCCTTTAATGGAGTACTTTTTATCGCTTAATTTCTTTATAGCCTACGCCATTTTTTCAATATATTTTTTTTTGCGCTCTTTAAGAGGGATCTTTCTTTTAAGGATATTGAGAGCGATCTCGCCAATAGCCGATATCAAATGATTACTGGCGTTACATAATATTGATTTTCGGGCCTCCAGATTTGTTTTGACTAATGCTTTTAAAAGATTCCAATTACGCCGGAGCCTGTTCGACATCTTTACAGCACCAGCGGCGCTAATAAAAATAACCGTAAAGATGTGAAATACCAAATTTTAGAGCTTCTTTTTGCACACATAAGCCACCGGCAGACCTGGTGGGAACAGACCGGTTCTGAGTCGTAGGTCCTCAGGCGTGTCAGATCTTAAATCTACAAGTAAATAGCCGTAAGGCTTGTGTGTAGCATCTTTAAAGGGAGTCTGTCACCAAAGTTGGACATAATAGACCGCTGACATAGCTTTGTAGCATCACTTTAGATGAATGAAACGGTACCTTTGTTGTCTTCTTCAGCGCTTGACCTGCTTCAAAAACGGACTTTTATTGATATGTAAATGAGGGCTCGCAAGTGCCCAGGGCGGAGTTAAGTTCTTTGGAGCCCAGGCTGCTCATCCTCTTTAGTTCTTATCCCCGCCCCTGTCTCTGTCTCTGCCCGCCCTTCTATTGCCTTTCTTCCTCCTCCTCTGGTAGCGAACTCCTGCGCCTGCGCTCAGCTTTGCCTCGGCGGGGCATGCGCACTGCGATGCCCACTGTGGGAACGGCATCAATGACAGAGACAGGGGCGGGGATAAGAACTAAAGAGGCCGAGCAGCCTGGGCTCCAAAGAACTTAACGCCGCCCCTGGGCACTTGCGAGCCCTCATTTACATATCAATAAAAGTCCGTTTTTGAAGCAGGTGAAGCTCTGAAGAAGACAACAAAGGTACCGTTTCATTCATCTAAAGTGATGCTACAAAGCTATGTCAGCGGTCTATTATGTCCAACTTTGGTGACAGACTCCCTTTAAAAGCTTCTAAAAAGAAATGTGTTTTACCGGGGTACATCTGCCGAGCCAACGTAATAACCTGTAATTTATCACGAGGGTTCTTAAAAAGGACCATGTATTTAGTGTTTAAATTTATGGTTCGGCTTTTTTTACCCTGGCAAAAAATGTTTTGAACGAGATACATAATGCTCAAATTTCTGTGGTGTAGGTATTTGGTGAATTCTTTTTGTATTTCAAGATTTTCACATGATCCATAAGATCATCAACAACAGCCAAATTTACCTTGTCCGTTGGAAATAGATCAGCGTCTGTAAAATTTTGCGGGACCCCCTCGATAAACCTGATATTTGTAATTAAACGGGTTAGTTCATCATACAATATCTGCCAACACATGTAAAACCAAATTACATTGTCAGGTTTGTGCGACATTAACGTAGCCACGTGTATTAATATCTTTTTACAAAAGAACTCTTTCCGGAATTTGAGGGTCCTGCTAGAATACACGAAAAAGGGTGTTAAAATTGCACAGTCATGTTTAATAGCCAAAAGGTAACGTTGTAAAGTCAGTCGGCAGCTGTCTCTTTGTGTAGACGCACTTTTGCATTTTACGTAACAGTCTTGTCTCTATGGTCAAGTGCTTCCTATTTCTGAAAATGCCGTCTTGCTCGATACCTATTGTTTTCTGCGTCTTGGGGTCGTTGTTGTGTGAGTAATCCAACACAAGGTCTTTTAAACTGTTAAAATTAACAAGCCGTGTGTTAGCGACATTGAGTGTTATACCCTTAACCTTCAATATGGTTTTCCCGTTGTTGAGTTTGTAACCGCAAGTCTTTGGGCCGGCGGATACAAACTCGGTAATGTGGGCATCGATGAGTATTTCACTAGTTAGTTCACCGAGAAAATCACCCAAGGGTGGAGTCCATTCAGACCCCTTACTCATGAATATGACGGAGTCTGTGTCATGATAAAGACAACGTTCCTGCAGTCTGTCTAGGAGCTTGTATAATTCGAGTCTGGCATATCCGGTTGTAAAACAGGCTATAAAAATGTTAGTGTTTTTGTTGTGTGTGTAGCACTCTTTTACAAAGCGCCAATTGACTACGGCCGTATGGTCATCGATGAAATTAACCTCGGAAACGTCGTAGTACGGCACAAAAGTTAATTTGAAAAGTTCGTCAGGGTCCATGACTATGCTGGTACGTGACGTGAGATAACCGGAAGCCTACTGTTTATCTCTGAGGTGTAATTTGATGTACGGGGCGAACAGATCGTCTGTTGTGTTCGGAAAATGCCAGACCTGTAACCTTTTTCAACAGCTAAAACTAGTTATATGGTGCACCATGTACCGGTCAGGGAACACTCTTCGTCTGTGTGGCTGCAAATGTCTTTCTGGCAGTGCGAGGTGCATAGCGGAAACAAAAATCTCTGGGCGGGTACACTTTAACTTTGGCAATGCCAAAGTATTTTTTGATGTTTCCAAAATGATCATAAATGATTTTTGGGTGTCCAACAGGGTAAGTCTTGGTTTTATTAACAAAAGGGTACAGACTGGTGAAATCAGGCTGCACCTTGTGATTTAATGGCGTTAGTGCGACCGCGGTAAAATGCGTCACGAGGATCCAAAAGAGTCAGGAAATTCATTTTAACCAAAAAGTCTTTGACCCCCGCATCGTTTGCAATCATTTTCCGCCACTCGTGTTCCCACAGGATGTGGACTGTAAATCATTGTCTCTGTAGCCGGCTTTTCCTGACTAGGAAAGATTTGTACAGCTGCCCATAGGAAGATTTGGTAAGCTCGCTGCTGTCATGCTCGTTATAGCACACAGGACACCCGTGATAAAAACAGCCCTGAAATCCAAAAGCGTTCAATGTACATGAGCCACTGTATAGCGGGTGTTGAAAATCGTTTCTGGGTCTTGTGGTAATTATCTGCAGGAACAATCGCTATGGTGTTTTTGGGTAGAAATTTAAACCGGTACATAGCCATGCACACGGATGCCAATGTGATTAGTTGTAACAGATTAATACATTTAGTGACAGTTCTGTATTTCTTTTAACGTTTAATGTATTGCAGAACTTTTTTTTCCGTCATGGCCATAATCGTGTTCCTGTAACACTCACAAGCCCTTCCCAAAACCTCAACATCCTGCTTACAGTAGGCTTTTAACTGTTGCTGAAAATTAAAGGTGTCATTTTTGTGTTTCTCGTACCAATCCGTGAATTCTTTTTTCTCACCGGGCATCGTGTAATCGACGCCGTAATACCGAGCGGCCGGTAGGACGCCTATGTAGTTTTGATTTTGTGCCGTGTTGAAAAACTGCGGGAAGTGGCGCCTGAAAAACCCATAGCCTCGGGCATCTTGCTGAGCTTCATAGGCATGAAATTCAGCGAGTCTATAAATCAAATTTTTAAGTCATTTAGGGTAACTCACATTAACCGAACACCTTGATTTATAATATCAATTTTAAATTTTTCATTAATCAACTCCTGTAAAACAAAATAAGCGTCGCAGTGTCCTGCATTGTGAGCTATGAACATGTAACCTGAAAACTTACCGTCGGTAAAAAATTGCACAAAGTCACGAGTACAGGATTTTCCGCTAAAATGCCAGAAGTTTGGGCCGTATAATCTGGTTGCGTAAATGAAATTGGGTATATGCAAGCCTGTTTCTTGCATGCATTCAAAATCGAAAAATATGTACTTCTCAGTCATTTTTTTGGGGTTGCATGGCTGCATGTAACAAACATGGTAGTCAAGTTTGTCAATCCGGACCCCGCAGATGGTGCATTTTAAACCGTTACATTTGTGATCATCGCTGCAGTCTATATATCTGTAACAAAATCCGCAAAAAGGTTTTTTCTTACAAAGAGCGTTATCACTAAGTGCCAGGTTTCTATGTGTTTCAAAGCAATCCTCTGAACGCCAATACGTCCTACATATCGGGCAACGTGTATTATTAGACTGCTCAACACAATTCGGTCTCTGGCATGCTTTACAAAACTGAATACACCCGTGTCGATATTTATGTTTGTAAAACTTCGAAACCGATAAAAGCTTTTAGATTTTTTATGCCATAATAATGCTTTTCATGGTGCAATATATAGACGGTCTTTTCTTTAGCTGTGCGGGCTGTGTGATAATAACGCCACTGACCCCTATTGTATTTTTTTTTAATTCAGCAACATCAGTAAAAAACACCAAATACTCCTTTTTCTTACAAAGAGCATTATTAGTAAGTGCCAGGTTTTCTGTCTAAACGCAATTGAATGAAATCACCAGGATCGGTGTCCTGTAAAACCCTATCTAACAATGTCTGTATAGAAGCGTGTATTGCATCAAGAGCGTCAACAAATTAGCGTATGGATTCGAGGTTAGCGAATCTAAAGTGCTCCGTGTACATGGTACTATTAAAATTAGCTAAGTCACGCTGTTGATGGTAGACACGTTCTAGATAAACGGATCTAACGTTTTGTGGTTCAGGGGGTTCGTCTGTAACATCCGTGTTATAGGTCATGTCGTCATTTTGTGGGTTGCCTGACTGAATACGATTTGATTGAGTATTTGAAGGTCTGTTAGTATGCGAGCTGTTTGGACGACTGTGCTGATAGCTATTTTGTTCGGACGCTCTGGCGTAGCATTGTTGTTACGCCGGCGACGCCTTTTTTTTCTTTAGCTATTTTAGAACGTTTAACTGAAAAACAGATTTTTATAGCTTGTTTTAACTTTCTACCCCAGCGCTTACAGTTGTTTTTGGGATTTTAAAAGGTTGGCCACCTCCACCAGTCATCACTAGTCAGTCTCTGTCTAGCAGCTCTTTTTCAAGAGCGTCAAGATGCGTAATCAGTCGTGCGTATTGGTTACGCGTAGCGTGTATTTGCCCCGCAGTAATTTTGTTGGGACTGTTAAATGCTAGAGACGTAGAGTCTTTAACGTAACATTTTAAATACATCGCCACGAGTGCCATTTTGTCGTTACATTTCGCAATATCCCTCAGCACGTCGTACGTCTCTCCACCCCGGGTATGCTGCATGTGTCTGGCGTATCAAATGTGAGGTATTACATCTTGCGTATTGGGTATTGGTGTTATGTTGCATAAAGCTATAATAAAGCTATAATAGCTATAATATCATTTATTACGCTAGTTGGGACACCACTCTGCGGCGTTGTTAGAATTCCAGCTATCGGTGTAAACTGTTCCTGATGATGTGTTGTGGTTGATCGTCGTCTCTCTTTAACGACGCGGGATTTGGTGTTTTCTTTTCTTTTGGCTGAAATTTAAAGAAAAACATTAAGATATAAGTATTAATAATTTCAAGCGTGCTAATTAAAACAGCTCACCGCGAAAGATAGGTAGATAGATAGATAGATAGATAGATAGATAGATAGATAGATATTTCATTACGACTTTTATTAAGAATTTAAAGACAAGCATTAAGATGTAAGTATTAAGAACTTCAAGCATGCTAATTAAAACAGCGCGCCGCACACAGCTGGTGCACGGCTCTGGTGGTTATGGGAATTAAGCTTCTATTTACACTTGCGCCACTACCAGGCATCTGAAAAACTTTAAATTACAAGGTTTGATTAAACAGCATTGTTTATACATGCTTAAAAGTTATAGACATTGTTGTTTGAGCAGATGTAGTGGGGAGCCTTACCCGTTGTGTTAGATTTCTTTAAAACCGCTTTGGAGACACCAGTCGTGGTCATTTTCTTTTCAGCACTGCATTTAAAAAAAAGTATTAGACTTATAGACAATGTTTAAAATATATTACAGCAACAATGCGTTTTGGTCCTTACGCTCTTTGCCGCACCTGCGATGCTTTTGTAGGGCATCATCGGCGAGTGTCGCGATGTCATCAATTGTATACACTTTTCTTTTCAGTGCTGCATTTTAAAAGTATTAGAAATATGGATAATGTTTAAAACCGACAACATCAAATACGTCGATTGAGCTTTATGTGTTCTGGATAGCCGGGTCATCTGTTTCATTTCAGGCCACTCTGGGGTTGTGAGATCGATAACTCGCGCCGGGTGGTTCTCCTTTAGATCGTCAGAATTGTTGTTGCTAGTAACTGCAATGTTTGAATGTTCTGTATTTTCAGTATCAACGTCTCCATTTACAATTCTTAAAATGTCTCGGATTTGATCGTCTGTAATAAACGTGTATGAAATATAACTAGCGCTAAAACTATATATGTAATAAAAGCATAAGATGGTTATACTTACCGACCAGGCAAGGAGTCGTCGGATTGTAATCAGGTTCGTTTGAAATGTCAGTATGAGCTATCGCCATACTGTGCACCTCGTTTGAAAGCAATTGTGCCCCACCACCGCTCATGTATAACGCATAAACATCGTCGGCCGCGATAAGCAGCTGCGCGTCGGGGATAATGTCGTCTCCCCATAAATTTTGGTAAGAGTCCATCTAAACAAATAAATGGCGCTTACCTTTTGAAGTGTTTTATGTCTTGGTGGCCTATGTCTGTCCTTGCATACGTATCTCTGTGCTAGCACTGCACAGAATGTGTCCTGTTTATATAGGCTGTTCCTGTTGATTATGTGTTAGAAGAATTTATATGTTTATTATAGGCCTTTTTTATGTCCGAATCTTAATTTTATATCAAAAGCTTATCAAAATGTTATAAATGGGCTTATCAAAAAGATTTTATCAAAATAGGATTTTATCAAAAAGGATTTTTATAAAAATGAAGTTTATCAAACTAGGAGTGTTATCAAAATAACACTGTAGGACATGTTGACTAACCTCTCAATTTTAACATCAGTTTGAGGGCTTAGTAAGACCGCAATGTGCACCTGTTTTGTCAATTGTTATTGCTATATTGTTATATTATTTATTACATCCACACTATTGCCATCTTGTGTAGGATGTCTATTGTGGTACTTGTGGTCCGCTGCAGGCATCCTCCACCGTATGCATTTTTGCTGGGGATCGCCATTAGCAACGGGCCACAAGTGGAGGATCTGCTACCCTGTATATATATGCACAACTGCATTTTTGGGTTGATCACATCCTGCTTCAAGCCACCTTTCAGTTGGTTTGTGTATATATAATTTTTTGGAGGTGTATAAACTCCCATGTAAATGTAGCCTGTTTTCCATCCACAGGTTGCATTTAGGTGCACCGGTGAGGCCTGGGCCATATCAGCCAGTCTTGGGTGGGGCTTACAGCCCTCTCCCCCCTCCCATTGCAGGCTTGGTCACATGCTGGAGGTAACTGAGGAGTCTGCTGTGAGTCGGCCTAATACATTCCTGTAATTTTTCTCACTGGCCCCTGGTATTGCCCATATGGCACAGGTAGGTGAGTGTTAGGTCCCGAGCTACTTGAGAGACATTGGTGTGGTGCTCAGGCTTAAGACATGTCCTCCACTGTAGGACATGTTGACTAACCTCCTAATTTTAACATCAGTTTGAGGGCTTAGTAAGACCGCAATGTGCACCTGTTTTTTCAATTGTTATTGCTATATTGTTATATTATTTATTATATCCACACTATTGCCATCTTGTGTAGGATGTCTATTGTGGTACTTGTGGTCCGCTGCGGGCATCCTCCACTGTATGCATTTTTGCTGGGGATCGCCATTAGCAACGGGCCACAAGTGCAGGATCTGCTCCCCTGTATATATATATGCACAACTGCATTTTTGGGTTGAGCACATCCTGCTTCAAGCCACCTTTCAGTTGGTTTGTGTACAAAATAGGATTTTATCAAAATGAAGCTTATCAAACTGTATAAATTGATATAAATTAATACCAAAGTGGGTGGCTTTTATATCAAAAGCTCATCAAAATGTTATAAATGCCTTTATCAAATGTTATTAAATCGCTAAATTTATTTATAAAGCTGCAATGAAATATTTCCTAGCGACTTTATGAAGTTTTTATATAAAAATTCTAAGACTATAAGGTATCAAAACAGCCAAATACAAAACGCAGTTAGTACGGTCTGCGGCCATTACTGTACAATTTATGTTTATTATAGGCCTTTTTATAGGCCTTTATGATTTTATAATGTTTAATAGCGTATTTATAAGCATTTGATAGCACGCTATATAGATAGATGGATGGATACAGAGATTATGCTTTATAAGAAATTTTATGTTTATTATAGACCTGTTAAATTTTATAAGGGGAATAAAATGACCGACAAGAATACAGCCTGTGGCTTGTCCAGACAGATGCCATGAGTCCCCATTGCAGTAGAAAGTCTTGCTTTAAACAGATGTGCTTTTGATGTCCAGGACAGATGTCATGACCTTGTAGAACACATTCTGTGACGTGTCAGATATACCAATCAGATATATCAATAATTTGTCATACTTTTAAGCACATAATCGAAACCATTTGCCGTAGAAAGTCTTGCTTTAAACAGATGTGCTTTTGTATTTATTTGTAAACTGAAGGACATTAGCAGGAATATGAGACGTGATAAACCATTAATGGTCGAATACATCTGTAGTAAGATGCCATATTCTTGTATTAAACTAATATTAGATCAATATAAATTTAATATCAAGCAATATAAATTTAATATCAAGCAATATAAAAGGGGCGGGGGTATCTGTATGAAAGGGGGCATGGTACCTGTCACTTTGCAGTTTGACGAAACATATACCCCCTTACTACTCATGTCTTTCTCCTCTTTTAGCCAAGTAAACTGCACTGATAATGAAGTTAATAGGTGCTTGAAAGTTTGTGAACACTTCAGAATTTTCTACATTTCTGCATATATTTGCCCTAAAACTACATCAGAGTTTCACACAAGTTTTAAATGTAAATAAAGAAACTAAAGCAAATATATAAGTCAAAAATATTATGAAGCACATATTAACACTGGCAGGAAACAAATATACAGAAGTAACCGCACCAATAGATGAAAGGAACTGAATGATAATGGTAATTATTCTTCTAACCATCTTGTGACAATTTGGCCCTACTGTAAGTCCTTGGGGTACCTAAGTACCATGAGACACTGTTAGTGACAATTTATATGCAGAACTTGATGACAGTTTTACATTTCAGTCTTACAAGTCTGGCCTCTTTCACATGCTAGTGTTTTGGTCAGTGTTTGATCAGTCATTATCATCAGTGATTGTGAGCCAAAACCAGGTGCTGGTCAGACACACTGAACAGGTGCAAATCTTTCCATTATGTCTTATCTCTGTGTAGGATTCACTCCTGGTTTTGACTCATGACCACTGATGGAAATAAATGATCAAACATTGACCAAACACTGAGTTTGTCAGTCCTTACTTGTAAGTTATTTAGGCTGATGATTGAAAGCTCTCTGTGTGTCTGTAAATTCCTGTGATCCCAGCAGCATCAGCACTTATTCAAGCAAGCTGCCTCTGTAATGTGAGAGGGCTGAGGCAAAGGGGAAGAAGAGGTAGGCATAATATGAGCTTGTAAAATCAGCTAACAGCTAAGTTTGAAAGAAAAGACTCCGCAAAAGAATTTCAATTCAGGTACGCTTTATAATTCATTAACATTTGAAAAATCAATGCACTTGATTTATCCTGCTGCATTTCAACTTCAATTTCACCCATCTATAATTGGAAAGTTAATAATGCATTTGTAATGAGTTTGTATTCTTATGCACAGGCTCGTACATGGTTAGATTTTTCTGGACAGGGCAGACAGTGGATACAATTTGTCAGCTGTGTCTCATTACTTGTATCTTGGGACGACCTGAGACATAATGAATGATTCAGTAACTGAACACAATATCATTACAATTTCATGAGTAATAGCAATTTTTACAAGCCATTGACACAGCTTTATTTATTTGGGACCAAATTAAATAACATTTAATAATTAAACCACCACCAATTTTATTTTTTTACATTGCAATAAAAACAAATAAGAACTACCATACAGTTCCACAGTGTATTATCATCATTTTCAGTATGCCAATTTTTTTAGAATTTATAAAACATTTATAGAATATTCTAATTGATTGTTTATTTCATTTTCTGTACTTATTTAGGTTATTCTGTAACTCCCACAGTTTTACAAATGTCTAATGTGTTTATTACTGACTGCCCATGCTTTACATTTATTTTGTAATTGTTTCATATTGTTTTACACTACTTCTAAAATGTATTATTTTCAAGGAATATTAAAGTTTTTTTGGGGGTATTTTATACTAATGTACTATCCTCTGATGATCTATTGCAGGAATTAGAAACCTCCGAAACTCCAGCTGTTCAGAAACTACAACTCCCAAAATCCTCATTTCACTTATATGGGAGTTACAAGAACAGCTAAGTAAATGTGCATGCTGGGAGTTGTAGTTTCACAGCAGCTTGAGTGCCAGAGGTCGCTGATACCTTTTGTATAGCGGATGTGTTTGGTATCACAGCTCAACCACATTCACTTCAATGGAGCTTATATGTGCCTAGGCTATGTGACCTAAGAACATTACATTACATGGCCTAGGAAGAGCTTCAAGAAGCCTGTGGCGCTACGGTGAGCATTGGTGCCTTCTCAAAAAACTGACGGGGGGATTTTGGACCCCCACTGATATGAAATTGGTGTGAATTATATATCTAGTACCAAATTAGAAAATGGCACTCTCTGGCGCTACCACTCGATGATGGACACAGTGCGCACCTAGTGAGGTCCTGATGCCGCCCATCCAATGTATCCACAGAATAAACAAAATTACAGCAGAACTCACATTCCCTATCTAAAATCCACAGACTTGAATATAGCAACAAAAAACAGACACTAGCATGGTGCAATAGCTCATAAAAGCGGTGTTAAACTACCTTTAATCGGATTGCAGTGCAGAGTACTAAAGTATGTGTCAATTAAGTGCCACTAGATATTCACCCCATATTGTCACTGTTAAGGGAGGAGTTGGTGTGCTACATACATTCCATGATGTGTCTTGGTTTACACTATCAGAGCTCCCCGAACCGGCTGCAGGTTTGCCTTATCCCTCAGTGCCAGTCACTGGTGTCTCGGACCCCTGTGGTTCAGCTGTCAACGGCACCAAGACTACTCCAAGAGGTAGCAATCTGGTGGCTGCCCTGCAGCAAAGTCCAGATCCCTGTATAGAGGGTCAAAGGGTGAATACCGGGGACCACTAGGATAGCACCCTTAAGTTTAGCTGAAAGTGAAACTGGTGGGTTGACACAGTAGTTTCACACCCGCTGCATAACACATCAGTCCAGAACATGTCATATATAAAAATTGGTACCTAATTCTGTGATAGCTCCATTCCAAGTAGAAACTGAGGGTAAGGGTGTCAGGCCTGGTAAACATACTAGCAAGGATCAGGATATTTTATTCCATGTGAATTATAACTTTTTATTAAAAGCCAATAAGAGAGATAACAGAAAAACTAACAGAAAAAACTGTCCCTGCTTTCCATAGTAAGTCCTGCAATATATTCAGTAAATTGTACATCAGTTCTTTCCATGCATATCTCTTCTTGAGATGAAATGCTAATAACATTTGAAGATGTCTGAAGAGGATTTTATTCTCTTTGATATAGTCCATCTTTAAAGAATCCAAAATAGGCAGCACTCAAATGTACTAAAGTGATTTCTAGACAGTGACGAGATTATGAAGGGATGACACTATGATAAATATACCATGGGGAATTTACAATGTACATTTATGATAATAACATATATTGTATACCTTATAGGCAAATGTGATTGACACCAAATCAATATACAACCATATCATAAAGTATACCCTGTCAGCATGGAAGATGAATGTGACTAATAGATTTTAATACATTTTTAACATATAACCTGATGTTGATATTTACCATCCACGTAGGTAGTATGATTTTACAGCAGAAAATGGTGATCAGATTGATATACTGGAAAAGATTTAGTAAAACATTTAATTTATACTTTCTGACTTCATTGTTCACAGGGGTGTTACCAATGATTGATAACTCTTGCTGAGGGGAAAGATTAGAAGGTGTTTTCAATGATTGATAGCATTCTTTGCATGTGTGTATCCAGGGATAGATAATACCTTCCTCATGAACAATGAAAATAGCAGAGTTTTTAAAGAGTTACAGTATTAAACTTTTTGAAAAAATGTGTTTATAAATGCTGGAAATAAAAGTAATAAAAATATTTTTTTCTAATATACATTATCAATTATATACCCCTGAAAAATGAGTAAGATGTCTGGGTGGTTTGTAACATTGTACGTTGTTTCTGCACTCTCGTTATGTGCTTTGAAGATTATATTCTGTACACCGATTGTCACAAAACTGTCTTTGTATGGTGCCATGTCTTATGCTCCTTTATTAAAATGTTTTTAAAACTAAACTAATATACATTATCAATGTATTTTGCTTTTTTAATAGAGAAATAGCCATCTGAATTTGTCCTTTCCTGAGCGCTGTAAAATTGCTACATTTGTACACCGCTGACATGTCAGCAGCGTACGTGTGTACGGATTCCAATGTACTGTGGAATTGGGCAGCAGCGAGTACTGTGTACGGATCGCTGCTCCTTCCTGCAGTCCCTGATCTTAGATAAATTATTGATGCGCTGTGTCAGGATTTAGCTGAGCAGAGGGAGCTCCTGCTTCACTCAGCTGAAAGCTCCTCTCCTGTAACAATGTGCTGCTATTCCAGGTAGCAAACTTGTGTTTTCAAGTTCGGCGTACAAGATTTGGGTTATCTAAGAATTCCGTTATGGATTCCGCTACCAGGGACCATAAATTATGGTCCCTGGTAGCGGAATCCGTAATGGAATTCTTAGATAACCCAAATCTTCGCTAATCCCTAATTCCAAGCTTTCAAGTGAGACAGACAGGAGCCCGCTAAACTAAGCTAAATCCTGGCATAGCACATCGGTAAGTGCTGTGCCAGGATTTAGCTAAGATCAGGCACAGCAATGATCCGTACACAGCACTTGCTGTGTCCCATCCCACAGCAAGGAATATGTACACTGCTAATATGTCAAATGTCAAATGTAGTGATTTAACAGCGCTTAGGAGAAGACATTCAGATGCCTATTTCTCTAAAAAAGCAAAATATATAAATAAAGTATATTAGAAAAATTATTTTAGGACATTTCCAGGATTTATAACCAGGAGTGGATCAAAATACAGAATACAGGTGCAAATATTTCCATTATACCATATCTCTGTGTAGACTTCACTAAAGGTTTTGGCTCACAATCACTCATGGAAACAATTGAACAAATAAAGGTTTGTGTCCGGCCAACACTCCGCTTGTCTTCCGAAACAGTGTGCAGATCTCTCCCAGACCCCATTATACTTAATGACGCCGGTGGGCATTCTGTTTGTATCTGGAGCGCTGTATCCGGGGGATTCCGACTGGTTCTGGAATTCACAACGAAGATATGAATGTAGCCTAACTTGTACATTCCCAACTCTCTCAGTCTTATGGAATTGGTAATTGAACAATCCTTTTCCTTAGGCTGGGTTCAGACTTGAGCGTTTTACAGCGCGTTCCTATGCGCTGTAAAACGCTCAACAGGCGAAAACCCATGTTTCCCTATGGGCATGGTTCTCACCTGAGCGTTTTACAGTGCGTACGAACGCGCTGTAAAACTCCCTACGCCCAAAGAAGTACAGGAGCTTCTTTGGGGCGTATTGTCGCGTGTCCCCCATAGGGATATATACACGACGTGCGATTTTTACTTTCATTTTCACGATGCGAAAATAAAAGTAAAGCTAGAGCGTCGGACGCGCAAAGCGGGACGCGCAGGTGTGAACCCTGCCTTAGGTTATATTATAAGTGGGTTACCAGACATTTTTTATTTAAAGACTGACCCCTATAAATAAGTAGAGTTGAAATCTAGGTCTTATTAATTCGGTATTCATGATCACTCCCCTTAAACCCTTTATACCCATGATTTTTTTTGTTTTTGCGTTTTCGTTTTGCGCTCCCTGCCTTCGTAGAGCCATAACTTTTTTTATTTTTCCGGGAAATTAAGCAACCAAAAACAGCGAATCAACGTTTTTTTCTATTTTGCCATTTGCTGTATGGGGAAGATATTTTTATATTTTTATAGTATGGGCTTTTTCGCACGTTGCGATCCCCATGATGTGTATTTATTTATTTTTTGGGGGAAAGGAGGGGGTGGATTTTAATTTTCATATTTTTATTTACATTTTTTTAATTTTTAAAAACTTTATTTATTTATTTCTTACACTTTTTTTTATAGTTCCCATAGGAAACTATAACAAGCAATCATTAGAT
Source organism: Bufotes viridis (assembly GCA_033119425.1). NCBI lineage: Eukaryota > Metazoa > Chordata > Amphibia > Anura > Bufonidae > Bufotes > Bufotes viridis. The sequence goes on from CM065591.1 coordinate 69,410,853, forward strand.
TGTTATTCTCATAGACTCCAATGCATTATAAGAAATTTACTAGTTTCCTATGAAGCCCTGCTACAAACAAGGGCTCCATAGGAAACATTATTCAGCAGCTTCCTGTCATTGTCTATGACAGGCGCTGCTGCATACAAGCTCCGGCTAGCCGCTGGAGGGGGCTGGAGCATACCCGAAAGAGCGTGTTTCCGGGTTTGCACGCAGTCAGATACCATAGTCAGGATTGACCACGACACCTGAAGTGTTAAATGTCCATCAGTCGTGGACATGAGCTGCGGGCATCTGCTATATTAAAAAGCAGGCACCCCGCGGCTATGGCACTCACTCCGCTCAGGAGTGGGCACCATCTTTAACCGCTACAGGACCGCCTAACGCAGGGATGCGTCCTGCGGGCGGTCCTGTAGCTCTGAGATGACGCATCGGCGCGTCATCTCGTGAGAGCCGAGACTTCCTGTGAACCTTGGGGTGTCTTCTTTCCAGAATGGGGTCACATGTGGGGTATTTCTACTGCCCTGGCATTTTAGGGGCCCTAAAGCGTGAGAAGAAAAATGCGTAAAAATGCCCTCCTAAAAGGTACTCATTGGAATTTGGGCCCCTTTGCGCATCTTGGCTGCAAAAAAGTGTCACTCATGTGGTATCGCCGTACTCAGGAGAAGTAGGGCAGTGTGTTTTGGGGTGTATTTTTACATATACCCATGCTGGGTGAGAGAAATATCTCTGTAAATTGACAACTTTGAATAAAAAAATGTCAAAAGTTGTCGTTTACAGCGATATTTCTCACACGCAGCATGGGTATATGTAAAAATACACCCCAAAACACATTGCCCTACTTCTCCTGAGTACGGCAATACCACATGAGTGACACTTTTTTGCAGCCTGGGTGCGCAAAGGGGCCCTAAAACCAATGAGTACCTTTAGGATTTCACAGGCCATTTTTATGCATTTGGATTCTCACGCTTTAGGGGCCCCTAAAATGCCAGGTGAGTATAAATACCCAACATGTGACCCCATTTTGGAAAGAAGACACCCCAAGGTATTCCGTGAGGGGCATGGCAAGTCCACAGAATTTTTATTTTTTGGCACAAGTTAGCGGAAATTGATTTTTTTTTTTTTATTTTGTTTTTTACAAAGTCTCATATTCCACTAACTTGTGACAAAAAATAAAATTTTACATGAACTTACCATACCCCTCACGGAATACCTTGGGGTGTCTTCTTTCCAAAATGGGGTCACATGTGGGGTATTTATACTGTCCTGGCATTTTAGGGGCCCCTAAAGCGTCAGAAGAAGTCTGGAATCCAAATGCGTAAAAATGCCCTGTGAAATCCTAAAGGTACTCATTGGTTTTAGGGCCCCTTTGCGCACCCAGGCTGCAAAAAAGTGGCACACATGTGGTATCGCCGTACTCAGGAGAAGTAGGGCAATGTGTTTTGGGGTGTATTTTTATATATACCCATACTTTGTGTGAAAAATATCTCTGTAAACGACAACTTTTAACATTTTTTATACAAAGTTGACAATTTACAAAGATATTTTTCTCACCCAACATGTGTATATGTAAAAATACACCCCAAAACACATTGCCCTACTTCTCCTGAGTACGGCGATACCACATAAGTGACATTTTTTTGCAGCCTGGGTGCGCAAAGGGGCCCAAATTCCAACGAGTACCTTTAGGTTTTACATGGCGGCTCACAATTTAGCCCCGCCCAAAATGCCAGAACAGTAAACACACCCCACAAATGACCCCAGTTCGGAAAGTAGACACCCCAAGGTATTCACTGAGGGGCATAGTGAGTCCGTCTGAGATTTCTTTTTTTTTTGCCAGAAGTTAGCAGAAATTGAAACTTTTTTTTTTTTTTCTCAGAAAGTGTCATTTTCCGCTAACTTGTGAAAAATAATGAAATGATACATGAACTCACCATGCCCCTCAGCGAATACTTTGGGGTGTCTTCTTTCTAAAATGGTGTCATTTGGGGGGTATTTATACTATCCTGACATTCTAGCACCTGAAGAAACATGACAGGTGCTCAGAAAGTCAGAGCTGCTTCAAAATGCCAGAAATTCACTTTTTGCACCATAGTTTGTAAACGCTATAACTTTTACCCAAACCAATAAATATACACTTATTGGATTTTTTTTTAATCAAAGACATGTAGAACAATAAATTTAGAGAAAAATTTATATAGAAATGTAGTTTTTTAAAAAAAAACTACAACAGAAAGTGAAAAATGGCATTTTTTTGCAAAAATGTCGTTAAATTTGTATTAATGGCAAAAAAAGTAAAAATGTCAGCAACAATGAAATGCCACCAAATGAAAGCTCTATTAGTGAGAAGAAAAGGAGGTAAAATTCATTTGGGTGGTAAGTTGCATGACGGAGCAATAAACGGTGAAAGTAGTGTAGTGCAGAATTGTAAAAAGTGGCCTGGTCATTAAGGGTGTTTAAGCTAGGGGGGCTGAAGTGGTTAAAGACCCGGCCAGGGCCGTACTATTACGCTGGTGGTTGAGAAGGCGTTAAGAGAAGGATAACAGTGAGGACATCATATACCATTACTAAAGCAGGTATACGTGTCTAAAATGTTGCTAAACAACTGTCAGGATAATGGGTAAAAAGTAACTAAAATGTGAACACCAAGGACAAGTGGAGGTTGCTACATTATCATATGTGTTAACGCTGGCGACCTGTGTCTGCCACCCCACACGCCATTTGTCTGTAAGGTGTGGATGTGTGAACAGTAGATTAGTTCAGTGTATATCACTTCAGGTTCAGCACTAAAGGGATTACACCCTTTCTCTTTTTGCTTTGTGTGTTTCTGTCCAGATGCTGACTGAATGGCTCATAAGCTCCCCTATAAATACTTGCTTGTCTCTCTCATTCCTGGCCTGAACAGGTCCTGCTAGATTCTGCTAGTCCGTTTTATCTAGCTATCTGAGCTATAATCAATTTACTGTATCTGTTACTGTATCTGTTAGTATATTGGCAGTTGCCTTCCTGGAGAATGAGATAGCCTGATTCCTCTTGGACTCTGCTCTGCTGTCCCTGATCCCTTTGAGTGAGGTTGGCACAGTGGATCCACAGATCTTAACAGTTTGATCAGGGCATGAATTCCGCTGATCCACCAGAGATGAGCTTACCTGAGCTTTGCCAGGAGAAGGCTCAACAGTGTGACCAATTGCTGGATTTTGTGCACAGCATGTCTACCTGCCTGAACACCTTAACCACTGCTGTCAAGGCTTCATTAACCACCTAACTGTTCTGCCCGAGCTGAGCTCAAGCAGAAGTGGAAGGGGGTGGGGGGCTGCTTTAGCTGCTGATATTTCCTCAATGATAGCAGCTATAAGCATGGAACTGGTCTTGTTTGAAAGCTGCCATTCCATACAAGACCAAAATGACAGCTAATGTCCAAGCTAAACAGGAGATATCACTGTTAGAAATCATGTCAGGAATAAACGTGGGTAAAACCTGCTTTCAGTTCGTACCACTGAGGAAGGGGACGTAGATAGCCCCGAAACGTGTCTGGTCAGACCCCCCCACACTAACCAGTTACCAGAATACTGAAGTGACCGAGTCTTAATAGCTACCACTTACTGTGAAATCCGCGTGACAAGTGGACGTAGCACGAAACCCGCTTCAGAACACCGAGGCGCACGTGTGAGGACCCACTAGCACGGTCAAGACGAAACAGTTTGGACGACAACTACTGAAAATCGAGTGAGGTCCAGAACTGATTGAAACACTCGGTCCCAGCTCTGGTAAGACTGTTCCTTTTCTTTATGCCGGCTCAACAGGACAAATATTCGAATTCAGCGGGACACCGCTGAGTGTGACTAGTAGCGGGATGCTGCTATATATGTTTCAAGTCACAATATTATACCTGACTGTTTTATGGTGTACATTAGCTTAACGTATAAGACCATTGGATTGTCATTTGGATTCCTTTCACCTATAGTCCACAACCCTACGCTAAAAGCTATTACTTTTTGCCACTCCAAGAGATTAGTGATTTAAAGCGACTATTTGTGCTGCACTATTATTGTTGCTACTTATCGCTGCTATTTATTGTTGTTTTACTGCTGCCATATATATCCTTATAGATAGATTTTATTATTCCATTTCTGCCAACTATTAAATTGTGTGCTCAGTTACCATCTAGTGTGCCCGGTTTCTTTACAATTATTCAAAACCTGCTTTCACTTTCAGCTGCATTCACTGCATCCCGATTTCTAACAGTGATATCTTCCTATATAAGAACATATTGCTGTCATTCTGGTATTGTACATCAGCAGCTTCAGTCTGGAGGAGAACAGGGCTGCAGAAGGAAAGAAGAAATGGCAAAAAAAAATATAGAAATGTGGTATTATCATCATTGTATGGACCCACATAATAAAGTTATGTTATTTTTACCACAAGTTTTTTTTCATTCCCCCTAAATATAAAATAAAAGTTATTTACTACACTATATATACCCCAAAATGGTTCCTAAAAAAGTACAATTAATCCCGCAAAATAAATAAAAAAATTTAGAAATGAAAATTTAAAAGTTATGACTGCTAGAACACAAAAAAAGGAAAATATTATTGGTCCTTAAGGCTAAAATTAATTATGTCACTAAGGGGTTAAAAATGCTATGTGTTGTGTGCCAACTAGTTTTACTGCAGACACACATTAAAACTACAATAAAAAAGTGACATTTTTGAGAGAGTTTTTCCAATTTTAACGTGACTGCTAAGAGGTTAACCAGTGTACCATTCATTGGCAGTGCGGCCACATCTTTTTGAGTCAGATAGGACCAAGGTGGCCTTTATCATTTTACTTCTGTCTGGCTAGACCCTCTCCTGGGCTAATCCATTATGGGAGAGAGGCGACAAGTGACCTGCAAAGGTTCCTAACTACTTTCTGCACAGTTTTTGGTTAACCAGGGTGTACCTGGTCTGCTGCCTCCTCTCTTCTACGAATTAATTAGGGCCAGTACATACATGGCAGTAGGCCAGTATACCGTACAGTTTTGCACTCTGTCATCTGAGTTAGCCTGAAACTATGAGGCTCTTGTAGCAGCATTCTGGGAGAGCCCGTCAGCTCGTATTAAGGATGACGTGGTGGGTAGTGATATTCTGACTACCCTGGACAGTTTGCTCTCCCTAAGCACCTGTATTTATCTCTGGTTCCAAGAACATGCCAAAGAAGTAGTTTGTGAGAGAGAATCGTTTCAGTTGGCGCCAACATTGCAGAGACCTCTAACTCCTCCACCTTCTACTCAAGTTCAGGAGCCCATGCAAGTGGATAGCATCAAATTTTCTCAGGAGGATTGTCAATGCAGATGCTCCAGTGACCTCTGTCCGTATTATTGTACCAAGGGACATTATGTCTGCACTTATCTTTGAAATGAATGGAGCATAGAGGAACCATAGAGAAGATGGCCCTGAGTGAAGATCAGCAATCTCAAAAGTTGACCTTGCTAGCTCTCTGTCCTACAATGGTAAACAACTAGTGATGAGCGAGCATGCTCGGCCGAGTACTGGTTCGGCTCGAGCATCGCTATGCCCGGCACATTGCGGTACTCGGCCGAGTACCGCATGTGCTCGAGCAAAATACTTGAGTCTCCGCCCCGCATGTTTTGCGGGTTTTAAGCAGCCAGTAAAATTACAGGTAAGTACTGCCCTCTCTGTAATGCCAGTAGCCATATATAGCACCCGATGACGCATGTTTGGCTCAGACATAGATAGAGAGAGCATCAGGTAGGAAGGGGAAGACAGAGCAGGGAACAAATTTCAGTGATTTTAGTTATAGAAAGCTTTTAAAAGATCAACAATATATTTAACAGCAGTGTCAGGGACATTCGTGCTAAGGAAGTTACAGATGCAGGGAGAGAAATTTGCTGTATTTAATACCAAAAGCTTTTCAAAGAACCCAAAATCTTTTTAATTGCTACTGTGTGTGTTTCACAGCAGCAAGATATTTTTATTTTATAACTATTAGTGACATATACTGCACATCATCCACAGACTGACTCTTTAATAATCTGGGTCACATCTAGTGTCCATAATCTGTGGTGTTCTATACCCAATACTGTCCTGCCTCAGAAAATAATGTGTATATTACAACTAGTGGCCAAAATCTGTGGGTTTTTGTATCCAATACTGAACAGCATCTGAAAACACTGTGTATATTAGTAATATTACAACTTCTATTAATCTGGGCCTAGTATAGTGTCTGAAATCTGTGGGGTTTTGTATCCAATACTGAACAGCATCTGAAAACACTATGTATATTACAACTTCCATTAATCTGGGCCTAGTATAGTGTCCAAAATCTGTGGTGTTCTGTAACCAATACTGTCCTGCATCATAAAACTGTGTCTTTAGTGGACAGTAAAACAATCTGCACCACATCTATAGACAAAACGATTAATATGAAGAAGGCAAGCACAAAGGGATGGGGAAGTTGACGTGATGCTGATGGTGCAAGCAGAGGCAGTGGCCCTGGGTGCAATGAAACTGTGCCAGTGCAAAAAAATCCACCTTACCCAGCTTCATGTCTAACTTAGCTGGGCGGCGCAGGACAACACTATCCAAGTCAGACCAGTGCGAATAGGTGGTCGGTTGGATTGCTGAAGATAATGCTTCCAGTTGGTTAAGCACCACCCTCTCTTCCACTAAGTCCAGTCTCTGTAGCCAAGAGTCTGGTCAACCAAATTCTCACTCTGATCCTCCTTCCTCCCACCATGTCGCGTCTGTCCAAACAAGTGATCCCACACTCGGATATTGACATGACCTTTTTTCATCGCCAGTACTTGGTTTGGTTCTCTCGCCAAGTACCCTTGAAGAGGTACCTGAGATGTTGTGCCCTGATTCCCAACCTCTTGAGCCTTCACAGTCTCAAGAAGATGACGGTGGTGAACGGCAATCATTCGTTCACGAGGTGTATGATGATGAGACACAGTTTTCAATTACTGAGGTTGTGGTTAGGTCAAGTTAGGAGGATGAGCAGAGTGAGGAAGTGGAAGAGGAGGTGGTGGACGATGAGGTCACTGACCCAACATGGGAAGGTGAAAAGCTGAGCGAGGACAGCAGTATAGAGGTGGAGGCATCTGCAACACCGAAACAGTCTGGAAGAGGCAGTGGGGTTGCAAAAGGGAGAAGTCGGCCCACACCAAACAGGCCCGCAACCGTTATACGGAGCACCCCCATGCGTAAATCTACCTTTGCAACCTGTGCCGTACCAAAATGAGCCAGGGCGTGAACACTAGCAACCTCACCACCACCAGCATGATCTGCCACATGGCATCCAAGCACCCTAATAAGTGGCCCAAACGCCTGGGTCCACAATCTGGGTCTGCGAGTCACACCAATGCCTCCTCTTCCCCTATGTTACGCACTGCTGGCAAATCCCCTGTCGAAGGCGCAGGCCCAGATGCCCCTCGCTCTACAACTGGACCTTCGCATGAACCGTCAGCAACAACATCCACTTCCCTGTCCTGGCGCAGCGTCCAAATGCAAATACCCACCCACAGGCCATAGCACTAAATGCGCAACTTTCGAAATTACTGGTCCTTGAAATGTTGCCATTTAGGCTTATGGACACTGAGGCTTTCTGCAGCCTGATGTAGGCAGCCGTCCCTCAGTACGCAGTCCCAGGCACCACTATTTTTCACGGTGTGCCATGCCCACCTTACACCAGCATGTGTCCCAGAACATCACCCGTGCCCTGACCAACACACTAACGGGGAAGTTCCACCTCACCACGGACACATGGACAAGTGCTGGTGGCCAGGGATGCTACACTTCCCTGACCGTACACTGGGTGAATGTTATGGAGGCCGGGAGTGAGTCGTACCCTGGGATTGCACAGGTGCTACCCAAGCCAAGGATTTCAGGCCCTACATCCATCAGGGTCTCTGCTAGCAGCTATGTTACTGGCTCCAAACCCCACTTCTCCTCCTCCACCGCCTCCTCCTCCACTTCTACCTCCAACAGCAGTCAGCCATCAGTAGCTAGCTGGAAGCAGTGTAGCAATGCTGTGGGTAAGCGTCAACAGGCCATGCTGAAGCTGATCTGCTTAGGGGACAAACAGCACACCGCCGCAGAGCTGTGGCAGGGTATAAGGAACCAGACCGAGCTGTGGCTCTCGCCACTCAACCAATAACCAGGCATGGTTGTGTCTGACAATGGCCATAATTTGGTGGCAGCTTTGGAGCTCGTCAACCTGACATACATCCCATGCCTAGCCCACGTCTTAAACCTCCCACAATTTGCAAGAGCTACTAGTAAATGCGCTCCACGTTTGTGCCCATTACCGCAAGTCGCCCACAGCTTCACTCGGTCTGTCAACGCTGCAGCAGCGCTTGCGGCTTCCAGCTCACCCACTGTTGTGCGACGTAAACAGGCTATGGAACTCTACGTTCTACATGTTGGCCAGGCTTTGTGAGCAGCAGAGGGCAGTTGTGGAATACCAGCTGCAACATGGTCATCGCCTTTCCAGTCAACTTCCACTATTCACAAACGAGGAGTGGGCATTGATGTCAGACCTCTGTGAGGTTTTAAAAAACTTGATGAATCCATACAGATGGTTAGTGCAGATAACGCTATTATCAGCATAACCATCCCACTGCTGTGTCTACTCAAAAGATCGCAGCTCACAATTAAGGGCGACCCTTTGAATGTGGCAGACGAGGAAATGACGGAGGACATTTCACAGGGTGATAGCCAGACCCCCCACAGTTCGTCTTCTCAGCGCGAATTGGGTCATGAAGAGGAGGAGGAGCTGGAGACAGTTGTCTCTGCTACAGAGGGTAGAACCCATGAAACTTTAATTCCATCTGTTCAGCGTGGATGGAAAGGAGGAGGATGAGAGGATGGAGAGTCATCCTGATGTTGACATTGACGTCTTGCCTGTTGGTACTCTGGCACACGTGGTTGACTTCATGTTAGGCTGCCTTTCCCGCGACCCTCGAGTTATACGCATTTTGGATAACACAAATTACTGGGTGTTCACCCTTCTCGACCCCTGCTACAAAGAGAACTTCATATTTCTCATTCCTGTGGTGGAGAGGACGAGTAAAACGGTGCAATACCAGAAGGTACTTGTTGAGAGATTGCTCCAAAATTTTCCATCTGACAACTCTGCCGGCAGCTAACCAGCAGGTCTTCAACTATAATATTTTAGAGGGTCAGCTCACAAGCAGACTCTCACCTATAATGTTTTAGAGGGTCAGCTCACCAGCAGGCCCTCAACCATAATGTTTTAGAGGGTCAGATCACCAGCAGGCCCTCAACCATAATGTTTTACAGGGTCATCTCACCAGCAGGCCCTCAACCATAATGTTTTACAGGGTCAGCTCACCAGCAGGCCCTCAATCATAATGGTTTATAGGGTCAGCTCACCAGCAGCCCCTCGCCCCTAATATTTTAGAGCATCAGCTCAGCAGCAGGCCCTCAACCATAATGTTTTAGAGGGTTAGCTCACCAGCAGCCCCTCGACCCTAATGTTTTAGAGCAGGCATCCTCAAACTGTGGCCTTCCAGCCTTTGTAAAACTACAACTCCCACAATGCCCTGCTGTAGGCTGATACCTGTAGGCTGTTCAGGCATGCTGGGAGATGTAGTTTTGCAACAGCTAGAGGGCCGCAGTTTGAGGATGCCTGTTTTAGAGAGTCTGCTCACCAGCAGGCCCTCAACCAAAATGTTTTACAGGGTCAGCTTACCAGCAGCCCCTCCCCCTAATGTTTTAAAGGGACAGCCCAGCAGCAGGCCCTCACCCGTAATGTTTTAGAGGGTCACCAGCAGGCCCTTGCTCCAAATGTTTTTGAGGGTTACCAGCAGGCCACCAATCATAATTTTTCAAGGGTGTGTATGAAGCCCTCCTTTGTGTGTAATAAAGGGTGTATTGTAGTACCGGTTCCGTGTAATTTCTAGCAGCCCTTTCACTTAATTCCCATTGTGTCCCCTTCACAGTAATAATCCCCATTGTGCCCCCTTCATAGTAAAAATCCCAATTGTGCCCCCTTCACAGTAGGGCTGCTGGCTCCGCCCAAACAGGCCGGCAGCACGATCCGTGCCTGCAGGCTGATTGGTGGAGCAGGGAGAAGTCTTCCTGCTTCACCATTCAGAGTGTGGCCTACCTGAAGGAGGGGAGGAGCACAGGGAGCTGAGCAGTGATTGACAGGACCCAGCTTCCTGCGCCCCAGCAATTAAAGCTTCCATATGTATAGATGGAAGTGCTCATTGCTTCTGGCCTCTGGCAGCTATAGGCTCCTGCACTTGCCTGGGTATGCCGGCCTTGATGACTGGAACTCTGAGCAGATTCTTCATTACACCCATTCTCTCCTTGCTCCACTCTGGTGTCGCTGTCCAGCTGCTGACTAACTGGCTCATCAGCTCCACTATAAAAACCTGCTTGTTTATTTCCCTGCCTGCCTCAATACAGGTTCTGTTAGTCTGCTTTACCTTGCTATCTGAACTATGATCAACTGTCAGTTGTCTTCCTGGACTTTAACCTCAGCCTGTTCCTTAATAGGAGTTGGCCTAATTCCTCACGTGCTCCACTCTGGTGTCCCTGATCTCAGTGTATTAGCAACCTACCACTCCTGGGTAGTTGGCACAGTGGATCCACATTCTTAACAATATGATGATAGATTTCCATCAATATCAGGTATGATGGTTCCAATTTACTATGATTCAGGTTAATCATGATGGATCCCACTGCTCATTTCTAGAGATGAGCGACCACCTGGATGTTCTGGTTCGAGAAGTTCGGCTGAACTTCCCGAAAATGTTCGGGTTCGGGATACAAACTTGACCCCGAAATTCACCCCGAACACCATTGAAGTCAATGGGGACCCGAACTTTTGGGCACTAAAAAGGCTGTAAAATAGCCCAGGAAAGGGCTAGAGGGCTGCAAAAGGCAGCAAAATGTAGGTAAATTCCCTGCAAACAAATGTTAATAGGCAAATGACTTAAAATAAAATAAATAAAAATTAACCAATATCAATTGGCAACTTGGAGGAGGAAGAGGCGGAATAGGAGGTTGGGGTGGCATCAGGTGGGAATGCTATGGGAGTTGATGTTCTCATCACAGCCAAAAAGGATTCATGTCTGCCTGCAGTTCCACAGGCCTCATTCACAGACTCAGGGCCATGGCACCCGCAAAGAGGAGAGTGGTCCCGTAACAGCAACACAGGCCTCAGGTTAACCAGCAATGGAAAAGGCCATTATCATTTATGTAGGCCCCTGACACCCAGACAGAGGAGAGGCAATTTGACAGTAAAAAGAGTTTAATGTCTCTCACCCAGACAGCAAGCAATTAAACTAAATATAGGCCACTGACGCCCAGACAATTGGGCGGTCATTAGACAGTAAAAAGAGTTTAATATCTCCCACCAAGACAGCAAGCAAGTACGTGAAATTTAGGCCCCTGACACGCAGACAGAGGAGAGAGGTCCCATAGCAGAAAAAGAGGCATCATGTCACCCACCAATGGAGAAGCCCACTTTTAGTTATTTAGGCCCCAGCACCCAGACAGAGGAGAGAGGTCCCAAAGAAGAGAATCAGGCTTTATGTCACCCACCAATGGAGAAGGCCACTTTCAGATATTTAGGCCCCTGGCACCCAGACAGAGGAGAGGTTCATTCAACTTTGGGTTGCACCGCAAAATAATGGTAAAATTAAAAAAAGAGGATTTAATAAAGAAGTGCCGTGGAGTAAAAGAATATATGGTTAAGGGGAGGTAGTTATAAATGTCTATTCTGCACAAGGGATGGACAGGTCCTGTGGGATCCATGCCTGGTTCATTTTTATGAACGTCACCTTGTCCATGTTGGCTGTGGACAGGCGGCTGCGTTTGTCAGTAATGACGCCACCTGCGGATACACGTTCAGACAAAACGCTGGCCGCCAGGCAGGCCAGCATCTCCAAAGCATAAATGGCTAGCTCTGGCCACGTGGACAATTTGGAGACCCAAAAGTTGAATGGGTCAGTAGGTAGAGGGTTGTGCACACGTACTGTTTCACCATGTTAGTGAAATGCTGCCTCCTGGTAACATGTTCTGTATCAGGTGGTGGTGCAGTTAGCTGTGGCGTGGTGACAAAACTTTTCCACATCTCTGCCATGCTAACCCTGCCCTCAGAGGAGCTGGCCGTGACACAGCTGCATTGGCGACTTCTCGCTCCTCCTCTGCCTTCGCCTTGGGCTTCCAATTGTTCCCCTGTGACATTTGGGAATGCTCTCAGTAGCGCGTCTACCAATGTGCGCTTGTACTCGCGCATCTTCCTATCACGCTCCAGTGCAGGAAGTAAGGTGGGCACATTGTCTTTGTACCGGGGATCCAGCAGAGTGGCAACCCCGTAGTCCGTACACATTAAAATGTGGGCAACTCTGCTGTCGTTGCGCAGGCACTGCAGCATGTAGTCGCTCATGTGTGCCAGGCTGCCCAAAGGTAAGGACAATCAAATAAATTCTTATGCGTAGTGGATGGCACTCCGTGCCGTGGTCTCTTCAACATTTGTATTCAAACACTACCACAGAGCACCGAATTCCTCCACACAACTTCATATTCTACTTGCAATTTACATGACGTCTTGATTTACTTACGCTGATTGTTACAAACTTTCTGTCTACCCATTGTTTTGTAATATACTTACGCTTATATCCTACATGTATCTATTTATCTAGGCCATGAACAAGGTCCTGGTGGACCGAAACGTTGGCCAGTAATGTATATGCTCCGGGTTGGACAATAAAACTTGAACCTTTAATTGCAAAAACGAGTGCCGTGGTCTCTTCAACATTTGTATTCAAACACTACCACAGAGCACCGAATTCCTCCACACAACTTCATATTCTACTTGCAATTTACATGACGTCTTGATTTACTTACGCTGATTGTTACAAACTTTCTGTCTACCCATTGTTTTGTAATATACTTACGCTTATATCCTACATGTATCTATTTATCTAGGCCGTGAACATGGTCCTGGTGGACCGAAACGTTGGCCAGTAATGTATATGCTCCGGGTTGGACAATAAAACTTTAACCTTTAATTGCAAAAACGAGTGCCGTGGTCTCTTCAACATTTGTATTCAAACACTACCAGAGCACCAAATTCCTCCACACAACTTCATATTCTACTTGCAATTTACATGACGTCTTGATTTACTTACGCTGATTGTTACAAACTTTCTGTCTACCCATTGTTTTGTAATATACTTACGCTTATATCCTACATGTATCTATTTATCTAGGCCGTGAACAAGGTCCTGGTGGACCGAAACGTTGGCCAGTAATGTATATGCTCCGGGTTGGACAATAAAACTTTAACCTTTAATTGCAAAAACGAGTGCCGTGGTCTCTTCAATATTTGTATTCAAACACTACCACAGAGCACCGAATTCCTCCACACAACTTCATATTCTACTTGCAATTTACATGACGTCTTGATTTACTTACGCTGATTGTTACAAACTTTCTGTCTACCCATTGTTTTGTAATATACTTACGCCTATATCCTACATGTATCTATTTATCTAGGCTGTGAACAAGGTCCTGGTGGACCGAAACGTTGGCCAGTAAAGTATATGCTCCGGGTTGGACAATAAAATTTTAACCTTTAATTGCAAAAACGAGTGCCGTGGTCTCTTCAACAAAGGTAAGGACAAGCTGTCTTCTGTGGGAGGCGTATCGTCATCGTACTCCGTTTCCCCCCAGCCACGCACCAGTGATGGGCCCGAGCTGCGTTGGGTGCCACCCTGCTGTGAACATGCTTCATCCTCATCCTCGTCTACCTCCTCCTCATCCTCGTCCTCCTCATCCTCCAGTAGTGGGCCCTGGCTGGCCACATTTGTACCTGGCCTCTGCTTTTGCAAAAAAAAACTCCCTCTGAGCCACTTCTAAGAGACTGGCCTGAAAGTGCTAAAAATTACCCCTCTTCCTCCTCCTCCTCCACCTGGGCCACCTCCTCTTCCATCATCACCCTAAGTGTTTTCTAAAGGAGACATAGAAGTGGTATTGTAGCGCTGACACCAGCGTCATCGCCACTGGCCATGTTGGGGGAGTACTCGAAACAGCGCAACAGGGCACACAGGTCTCGCATGGAGGCCCAGTCATTAGTGGTAAAGTGGTGCTGTTCCGCAGTGCGACTGACCCGTTCATGCTGCAGCTGAAACTCCACTATGGCCTGCTGCTGCTCGCACAGTCTCTCCAGCATGTGCAAGGTGGAATTCCACCTGGTGGGCACGTCGCATATGAGGTGGTGAGCGGGAAGGCCGAAGTTACGCTGTAGCGCAGACAGGCGAGCAGCGGCAGGATGTGAATGCTGGAAGCACGTACAGACGGCGCACACTTTATGCAGCAGCTCTGACATGTCGGGCTAGTTGTGAATGAATTTCTGCACCACCAAATTCAGCACATGTGCCAGGCAAGGGATGTGCGTCAAACCGGTTAGTCCCAGAGCTGCGACGAGATTTCGCCCATTATCGCACACCACCAGGCCGGGCTTGAGGCCCACCAGCAGCAACCTCTCGTCGGTCTGTTGTTCAATACCCCGCCACAACTGCTGACCGGTGTGGGGCCTGTCCCCCAAACATATGAGTTTCAGAACGGCCTGCTGATGTTTACCCCGGGCTGTGCTGAAGTTGGCGGTGAAGGTGTGTGGCTGACTGGATGAGCAGGTGGAAGAAGAGGAGGAGTAAGCCGAGTAGGAGGAGGAGGCTACAGGAGGCAAAGAATGATGCCCTGCGATCCTTGGTGGCGGAAGGACGTGCGCCAAAGAACTCTCCGCCTGGGGCCCAGCCACCACTACATTTACCCAGTGTGCAGTTAGGGAGATCTAGCGTCCCTAGCCGTGCTTATTGGTCCACGTATCTGTGGTTAGGTGGACCTTGCCACAGATAGCGTTGCGCAGTGCACACTTGAATTTATCTGATACTTGGTTGTGCAGGGAAGGCATGGCTCTCTTGAAGAAGTAGTGGCGGCTGGGAACAACATACTGTGGGACAGCCATCGCCATCAGCTGTTTGAAGCTGTCTGTGTCCACCAGCCTGAATGACAGCATTTCAAAGGCCAGTAGTTTAGAAATGCTGGCATTCAGGCCCAGGGCTCGAGGGTGGATAGGTGGGAATTTGCGCTTTCTCTCCAATGTTTGTGAGATGGAGAGCTGAACGCTGCTGTGTGACATGGTGGAGATGCTTGGTGACAGAGGTGGTGGTGTTGGTGGCACATCCTTTGTTTAGTGGGCGGCAGGTGCCAACATTCCTCCCGAGGCGGAGGAAGAGGCCGAGGCAGCAGAAGAGGGAGCAGGGGGAGCCTGAGTGAGTTCCTTGTTTTTAAGGTGTTTACTCCACTGCAGTTCATGCTCTGCATGTAGATGCCTGGTCATGCAGGTTGTGCTAAGGTTCAGAACGTTAATGCCTCGCTCCAGGCTCTGATTGCACAGCGTGCAAACCACTCGGGTCTTGTCGTCAGCACATTGTTTGAAGAAGTGCCATGCCGGGGAACTCCTTGAAGCTGCCTTTGGGGTGCTCGGTCCCTGGTGGCGGTGGCCAGTAGCAGGCAAACTCTCTTGGCGGCGGCTGTTCTGCTTTTGCCCCCTGCTTCTTCTTTTGCTACGCTGTTGGTTTGGTCTCACCACTGCCTCTTCCTCTGAACTATGAAAGTCAGTGGCATGACCTTCATTCCATGTGGGGTCTAGGAACTCATCATCCCCTGCATCGTCTTCCACACAGTCTTCCTCCCTGACCTCCTGTTCGGTCTGCACACTGCAAAAAGATGCAGCAGTTGGCACCTGTGTTTCGTCATCATCAGAGATGTGCAGACTCTGATGAGGTGGTATTCCCATGTCCTCATCATCAGGAAACATCAGTGGTTGTGCGTCAGTGCATTCTATGTCTTCCACCACTGGGGAAGAGCTAGGTGGATTCCCTTGGGAAACTCTGCCAGCAGAGTCTTCAAACAGCATAAGAGACTGCTGCATAACTTGAGTCTCAGGCAGTTTCCCTGATATGCATGTGACAGACTGATGGGCTTGGTTTTCAGGCGCCACCTGTGCGCTTTCTGCAGAAGACTGGGTGGAAGATAATGTTGTGAACATGCTGGATCCACTGTCGGCCACCCAATTGACTAGCGCCTGTACTTGCTCAGGCCTTACCATCCTTATTGGACCCCACCTTATTGGCATTGGACCCCACCAAATATCGCTGTAAACTCTGGCGGGTACTGAAACCTGAGGTATTTGGTTCACTAGGACGTGTGGCTGTGGCAGAACGGCCACGTTCTCTCCCAGCACCAGAGGGTTCACTAACACCACGACCATGTCCGCGTCCGCGTCCCTTACTAGATGTTTTCCTCATTGTTACCGTTCACCACAATAAGAAAAAAATTATTTGGCCCAATGTATTGAATTCAAATTCAGGCCTTTTTTTTATAGGTACCTAACACTATCTGGCTATCTTTTTTTGTACCGTATTACACTAATCCAGGCACAGCAGTAACCACAGATTTAAGGGAATATCAATTGTAGGCCTAGTATTTAGGCCCTGGATGAAAGGTATCCTTTTACGGACAGATTTACACTTTGAGATGCACAGTAGCATGTGAAAAAATATATAGGATTATGCTTTCAGCACTTGTATTTTAACACTTTGTGTAATATACCCTTTAACGGAAAGATATACACTTAGAGATGCAAAACAGTGTTTGAAAATGTAGAGGATTATTCTGAATTTTAATACTTACTGTAATATACCCTTTAACCGAAAGAATTACACTTGGAGATGCACTCTGAGTGTAATGCACCCATTTACGGACAGATTTACACTTGGCCTGCAACAGCTGGAACACCAGATTTTGGGTCTTGCTATTTTGGCAATTGATTTTCACCCCAGAAAATAGTATATCCTTTGAGGGACACGATGAAACTTGTCCAGTCACAGCTGAAGCACCAGATTTACGGTATTGCTATTTTTGCAACTGAATTTCACCCCAGAAAAGAATATATCCTTTGACTGACACTATGAAACTTGTCCAGTCACAGCTGGAGCACCAGATTTACGGTATTGCTATTTTTGCAACTGAATTTCACCCCAGAAAATAATATATCCTTTGACGGACACTATGAAACTTGTCCAGTCACAGCTGGAACACCAGATTTATGGTATTTCTATTTTTGCAATTGAATTTCACCCCAGAAAATTATCTATCCTTTGCCGGACACTATTAAACTTGGCCAGCCACTGCTGGGACACCAGATTTAGGGTATTGCTATTTTGGCAATTGAATTTCACCCCAGAACTAAGTATATCCTTTGCCGGACACTATTAAACTTGGCCAGCCACTGCTAAAACCACTGATTTATGGTATTGCTATTTTGGCAATTTAATTTCACCCCAGAAAAAAATCTATCCTTTGCCGGACACTATTAAACTTTGCCAGCAACAGCTGAAACAACTGATTTATGGTATTGCTATTTTTGCAACTGAATTTTACCCCAGAAAATAATTTATCCTTTGACGGACACTATGAAACTTGTCTACATAAAAAGTAGCAGCAGCATATCCAGTTTCTTTCCTTTTATTCAGAGGACTTCACAGCATAGATACAAGTAAAGTGCAGATGCAACGTTTCGGCTGTAACCAGCCTTTGTCAAGCATGACAAAGGCTGGTTACAGCCGAAACATTGCATCTGAACTTTACTTGTATCTATGCTGTGAAGTCCTCTGAATAAAAGGGAGAAACCGGATATGCTGCTGCTACTTCTTTATTTCTGCTGTTCGTTTTGACCACTGGGGATCCGTGGCCTGTTCTGCAGCTGTTGCATTCCGGTGACCCGACAAGACCGTGTGTGCTGCCTTCATCTACCCATTTATGAAACTTGTCTAGTCACAGCTAGAACACCAGATTTACGGTATTGCTATTTTTGCAACTGAATTTCACCCCAGAAAATAATATATCCTTTGACGGACACTATGAAACTTGTCCAGTCACAGCTGGAACACCAGATTTCAGTATTGCTATTTTGGTAATTGAATTTTACCCCAGAACAAAAGCTATCCTTTGACAGACACTATAAAACTTGTGCTGCCACAGCAGAAACCACTGATTTAGGGTATTGCTGTTTTGGAAATTGAATTTAACCCCAGAACAAAATATATATTCTTTGCCAGACAGTATTACACTTGGCTAGCCACAGCTGGAACACCAGATTTAGAGTATTGCTATTTTTTTAAGTGAATATCACCTCTCAATAAAATATAGAAAATTCTATCCTGAGTTTTTAGGGGTGACAATAAGCACAGCCAAGCCCCTGATGTAGGATATAGCAAAAAGAAAAAAAAAACCTACTATTGATGGATTAATGGACTTGGTGGCAGCTTGTGCTGGCGCACCACAAGACGCTAAATGGCTGCCGATCACCCCAGAAAAAAGTGACAGAAAAACGATCTGGGCATCCTGAAAACAGCGAGCAATTAACTAGCAGAAGTTGAATGATTCAGAGCTGTAGATCGATCACTTCATTAATTGTTTTTGCTGAGTTAATCCCTGCCTAATCTCGCCCTAACAGCAGCTGCATCCTATCCCTACACTAATCAGAGCAGAGTGACGAGCTGCGTGATGTGACTCCAGCTTAAATAGAGGCTGGGTCACATACTGCACTTGACCAATCACAGCCATGCCTTTAGTAGACATGGCTGTGATGGCTTTTAGGGCAAGAAGTAAAATGATAGCTGATTGGCTGCTGTGCAGCCCTTCAGAAAGTGGGAAAAAATCGTCGAACAACGAACCCTAACCCGATCTATGCAGTTCGGGTTCGCTCATCCCTATTCATTTCCCTCATTTATTTATGCCCAAATAACCATATAAGCTATATTATTTTTGGAGTGTGATAGGGAGAAGGCAGGAAAGGAGACAGGGCGGCACTACCCAATAAAAATCCCCGTGAGTCGATGTTGGTCACCACCGATCTGGCGTGCGTGGAGCCGTGCGTGGTGCTCTGCTCCCAAGATACAAAGAGTAATCCAGTAATTGTAGGAGAGAAAAAGCGGTGCGGCACTCACCCGGCTGGTTAAACAGTTCCGTTTAATGTGTCATCAGACAAAAACACATAACTTCAGGTAGCAGGGGCGGAAATCGAGCTGAGCGGCTGCAAGGAGGCGACGGCCGTTTCGCGCTTGGACTAGCACATCGTCAGGCCAATAGAATCAGCGTGCGCAGAGGCGCACTTTTATGACGTCGTCCCGTTGCCGGCTCCAGCTACGTAACCCGTCATTCAGCTGATCCTGAAACTAATGACATCGCAAGAAGCAGTTAAGTTAAAATGTTTCAAAATGTTACATTCGGTTCTGCAATAATTCGACCACAGCAATACTTGTATATCTCAGATACAACTTTTCAATAGGTTACTTTCCTGACACGTGCTGCGGACCTCATATTGCGTCACAAAGTCACAGTAAGGACGACCACGTAGTTTTGTATATCACTAAAGGAACATAGATGGCTTAACGGAATAAGATTATAATTGCAGGACGCAGACCACATAGTATATAGATACAAAGGATATATATGGAAAAATACAGGTGTTGACAGATACAAGATCTGTCCACACGGGCCTGCGTGATGCAAAGACAATAGCTACGAAATAGCACCTCAGAGATAAAGATAGGAAGCGGGTAAGGTGTCACCTCCTATAAGTAGAATGCTTCTCAGAGGTGACGCTTTACAAGAAAACTGCTAAGTCATTTTTTTCATTCAAACCAATCGGTCCCATAGCTTCCGTACGCAGGATCCACCATGCTTCTCTTCTCAACAGAATCCGATGCCTATCTCCTCCGCAGGAGGGTTTTTTAACCCATTCAATGCCTGCAAAGGTTAGGCATCGTGCGTCGCCACCATGTCGCTCTTGAACATGGGCGATCAATCTTGGGCAGCCTCTCCCTGTTCTCACAGATGTGAGATGTTCCTTAACCCTTTCAAGTAGGGGCCTCTTAGTTTTTCCTATGTAAAAGGCCTGACATTGGCATATAATGGCATATACTACATAAGTAGTCCTGCATGTTATAAAGTCCCGAACCTTATGACTAATTGCCCCAAGTTGTAGTATCTTTGCTTGAGAATTCTGGGGGCATGTTGAGCAAAAACCACATTTGTGATTGCCCACCGGTTTTCGCTGTGTTAGCCAATCTTTTGGCTGTACTTCCTTAAATTCACTATGCACTAATCGATCTCTGATGGTGGTACTTTTTCTAAACGCCACCATTGGTTTTTGTAGTGTAAGTGGTGCTAACGCAGTGTCTCCTTTTAACAAATCCCAGTTGTCTTGAATCACTTTACGGATTGTATCCGCCATGGGGCTGTACCCAAAGGTAAAAACGAAGCGATCGAGTGTACGATCGCCTTTTGTCTTCTCGTTCAGCAACGTAGCACGTGGACAAATTAACGCTTTGCGTAGGGCAGCGTCCAAGTCTTCAGGTGGGTAGCCCCTCACGATCAAACGCTCCTTAAGAGCTGGACGATGTCGTTATTAAACCGGCGGACAAGGGGGGGAACGTGGTCCTCATGCCCCAATCATATTATTTGGAAGAGGCAATGAGACAACTGAACGACCCAGAGACGTATGAGAAATTGCGTACCAATCCCACCGAGAGCATTAAAAAGAAAATGGAGGTACTCCTAGGAGAATTTGTTGTTCTCAAGGTCTTACCACCTAATACAGATGTAGCATGGTTAGCACTCCTTTTTTATGAGATTTCTGAGTTTGGTTATCTAATCTAAGCAAACACCTTCAATTGTTTCCAATGGCTTTTTTCTCAAGATAATGAAATGAGTTAAGAAATTTGAGTTAACAGCGGGAGTGCTAACCCTGCTGCATCTGTATCCTGGAAAAATTAGTTCCAAACTTTCCAACATATCCGGTGTGGTATTTTGTTCCAAAAGATTCACAAATCACTCACTCGTCCCCCGGGCCGCCCTATCGTTGCCAGAGTGGGTTCTGTCACAGAACCCTTGTCAAGTTATCTTGACTGGTTGCTGAGACCCCTTTTGTTGGGGACTCCCACATATCTCAAGGACACCGGCGATTTTCTTCGCGCGATCGAATACCTCGAGTGGCGCAAGGATTTTCGCCTGGTGTCCTTGGATGTGGAGAGTCTCTATACCCGTATTCCTCACGATCTTGGCATTCAAGCTGTCAATACAGTGTTGGCTCGAACTTCAAAGGGACCGGCCTTCTGTCGGTTTGTGGAGGATGCTCTTGATCTCGTCCTCACCAATAATGTGTTCTCGTTCGGCAACCAGTGGTACCGCCAGGTGCAAGGTACTGCAATGGGCACCCCTGTGTCCTGTACTTTCGCAAACCTGTACCTGGCGGTATTTGAAGAGTCTTACGTCTTCACTGTCGATAACCCCTTTCTCCAATACATACACCTGTTCTTGAGGTATGTGGACGATGTATTTCTGGTTAAAAAACCCTCCCACGGAGGAGATAGGCATCGGATTCTGTTGAGAAGAGAAGCATGGTGGATCCTGCGTACGGAAGCTATGGGACCGATTAGTTTGAATGAAAAAAATGACTTAGCAGTTTTCTTGTAAAGCGTCACCTCTGAGAAGCATTCTACTTATAGGAGGTGACACCTTACCCGCTTCCTATCTTTATCTCTGAGGTGCTATTTCGTAGCTATTGTCTTTGCATCACGCAGGCCCGTGTGGACAGATCTTGTATCTGTCAACACCTGTATTTTTCCATATATATCCTTTGTATCTATATACTATGTGGTCTGCGTCCTGCAATTATAATCTTATTCCGTTAAGCCATCTATGTTCCTTTAGTGATATACAAAACTACGTGGTCGTCCTTACTGTGACTTTGTGACGCAATATGGGGTCCGCAGCACGTGTCAGGAAAGTAACCTATTGAAAAGTTGTATCTGAGATATACAAGTATAGCTGTGGTCGAATTATTTCAGAACCGAATGTAACATTTTGAAACATTTTAACTTAACTGCTTCTTGCGATGTCATTAGTTTCAGGATCAGCTGAATAACGGGTTACGTAGCTGGAGCCGGCAACTGCGCACGCTGATTCTATTGGCCTGACGATGCGCTAGTCCAAGCGCGAAACGGCCGTCGCCTCCTTGCAGCCGCTCAGCTCGATTTCCGCCCCTGCTACCTGAAGTTATGTGTTTTTGTCTGATGACACATTAAACGGAACTGTTTAACCAGCCGGGTGAGTGCCGCACCGCTTTTTTTTCTCTCCTACAATTACTATATTATTTTTGGTATCAAAGACCCCAAAGAAATGGAACATAGCACCAACATGAGCAGAGCCTTATAGATGGACATCCCAAAATATTGTCAGGTTGACCAGTCCCTTATCTAGCAGTCATTTTCAGACAAAAAGTGTAAATCAATTACAAAAAGTCCTGCTGATAATTAAGCCACATGCATCTTGTCATGTGTGGATGTAAGCCATGTCTTTTGATAAAATAATTAGCTCAGGCTTAATTGACGATATATAATAATAAAGAGTCAATTAAATTATATTCACAGTGGGCATTTTTGATAAATTATATGTTACATTTTATGTCATTTTGATATGTTTATTTCTTGTTGATGTATGATTTATTTGTTAATTAATACATCAGCTATCATTGGCTTTCATTTGTTTCATTTATGATTTGGCACAACTTAATTATGTGTATTCTAGTGGGTGGAACAGTGTCACAAGCATCCAGATATGCCTCTTTGACATTGTTACTAAGCATAGGCTTAAAAATGCTGCACTAATCAAATGGAAATTAGCAGAACACTGAATATCCATTAGCAATGATCCATAGTTAATTAAATTAAAATTCTAATTTTATGTACAGTATACTGTATGAGGTATAAATGCAAAAAAAAAAAAAAAACATAAAGACCAAATACGCCTTAACAACTATTTGTTATTGCTCCAGTGCATCCAAAAGTATAAAAAAAAAAAAACTTTCCAATAGCATTGTATCTACAGCTTCTATTCCAAACTGTGTGTCTCCATGGTAACAGACTACAAACAAACCCTGTGTGGTCTGATTGTGCAATTATTCTCCCTTCCATCTGTCCACTGCTTATCAAACATATATTTTCTGCAATTCAGCCATGTCCAAGAGTCCTTACTGAGGATTCAGATCGCAAATTTAGTATTTATAGGATGCCTAAAAAAGGGGGATCCATAAAAAAGGTATACAGAATAAACAGGTACAATTTGCTTGTGTGAAGCTTCTACACGTAGATCAAACAATTACTGTGCATAAATATGCAAATACAAAAAAGTGTCCATAGACATAACCATGCTAGTAGCAAATGATTAACAGTTGCATCTGACCATTACATGTCAAAGGATGCAGTATGGTATACTGTACATCCTGATACCATTTCCTTGTGTGGTGTGAATAAAGACTGAGAGTTCATCTCTTGTGCTTGTTTTACGGACATTATGGCAGGTAATAATCACTGCCACATAAGAAGATACAAGTATTATAACTGGTATGTGGTTTTGGAGGTATAGTTACAGATTTTACACTGGGGTCCTTAAGCTTTAAGTTATACCTCCAGGCATCATGAACGGGCTAAGGGGCCAAATCATCAAATAAAGTCATCTACAAATACTTTTCTGTGGTCTCAAATTTGTGAACAATAATAATTACAGAATACTGTACCCAGATTTCTTTCCATTAAACAATACACTGCAACCTTTCTTATTTTACTATTGCACATCCCAAAGCATATTGTGATACAGATGGTGCAGTATTATTTGGGTGGAATGTCACTTTAATCACTCAATTTTACAGATATAATCTCTATGCGTACAACTTTAGGCTTGATTCCTGTGACTTAGCATCCAATATTTCCCATTTAATTTCTTCACTATGTGCTCTCAGCCAGCAATCCATTATTGTTTTTGACATTACAGCCATAAACTAGTCAAATGTCAGTAAAACTGACAATTTAAAATTTACAGGAACAACTCAAATACATATCGAATTATTTATGTATTCATCCAGTACATATAAAGTCTTGTTTTATAAGTACAACTGTGACTTATTGTCAATTGGTCATGAAATCCACATAAGAACAAGCAGATGTTGGCATCTTCACATTTAGGGTGATATTTATTACTTCTTGCTTTAATCAGTTTTGCAGCAGAGCTCACATATTACAGACAGATGATCTCCAATAAACTATCAGCAATTAAATGTAAAATAAAGAATAATTAGCTAGAAGAGATGAAAATGTCAGGAGGGGTATGGTTTGGTGTGCAGCATGGTTATTGATTGGTTCAAGAATGAATAATACATAAATTTAATAGAGGGCTTTTCCGATAAGGCATTGGAAAATTATCAGATTGGTCCACTGTGTGTATTTAGATAGCTAGACAGACAAAAATATACAATAGATAGAAGATAGATAGATAGATAGATAGATAGATAGATAATGTAGTGCCCTGGAGCAAGGGTACTTAGGAGTCTGGAGTCTGACATTTGTGGACATTTGTCCTATTACTGCTATGCAAAACCATCAACTCACTACTTTAGTTTACTTTGAATGGTTGACTTGCAACGTATACTGTTTTCTACTGTTAAATTGTATTTTATATGATATACTCTGTTCATTTGCACTGTTATTGCACTGTATTTGCACTGAATTGTGGAAAGAGTTAATGCACAGCTAGTTCACACTAAGAGGCTTTGAGAATTTTCAGCCTGTGCACAGGGAGGCTAGTCATTTCCTTCTGCTGTAATAAAGGACTATGCAGAGTTGAGTTTTGGTTTTTAAATTTCCAGACACCGTAAACTTTTGACCATTTGGTTTAGCTCTGTCAGACTGTTGTTTACAACTGAAAACTCCTTGGTCATTCCCATTGACTTGTATTGAGGCCCAATACAAGTCTATGGCAGCTTTCCACCACAACATTCTTTCTGTTAGGCTGTGTGGCTCCAGCTTCACCCCTCCCACTAGAAAGTTCTAGATCAAGTTAAAAAAGACTGTATAAAAGTAGAGGAGTCAGAGCCCCTAATTCTTTGCAGATAGGGACCAGTGTTTACGAGTAGAGACTCTGCACAAGTGACCAAAAGAGATGATGAGATAGGTACATTCTGTCACAGACCCTGGGTCATCAGCCCTTTGACCAGGTACCCAGCCGGACCCTGGGACACCAGTCATTTGGCCAGGGTACCAGCCTTCTAAGAAAAGAGAGAGACAGATAGCTCAGTCCTTTACTTAGCGCACAACCTTATGCTGCCAGAGGGGGAAACTGGAGAGGCCAGCCCAGTGCATTGCCTGCATTGTTTTGCAATTGAGTTTCTCCAGTAAAGAAACACACTGGTTTACTGCAAACCCTGACTCTCTGGACTTACTTCCCATTGGTGTGCACTATGCCTTATCATCCCCTACAGAGAACAGCAACACATGATTACACCTCAACGGTGTCCCGAATGCTATATTGGGTTCCCTGGACAACCTCCAACCCTGCCACTGCAGATAGAAAATGTCAGGACAAGAAGACTACCATCACACACAAACAGGGATAGTGTAGCCCTAAAACTTCCCGCACCCATTATCCCTATCTACTTGCATGGTGACCCTAGGCAGTGACCCCACAACTGGGAGACAGTCCATATGCTTAAAGACAACGTGCAAACAGGGAACAATAAACAGACAGAGAGTACGGTAAAGTGAGATCAATTTAATATCAAATTGCCAGAAGCCAAAAACATAGTCACAATACCAGTCCAGAAATCCCAGCCAGAGGAATGTTCAAATACAACAAGGGGACAGCAGGGAGAGCCAGAAGTCAAGGCACCTGACTTATATAACGTGCAGGGAACAGCTTCATGGCAGCATCTCTGCATGCCAGATAGAGCTTCCGGCTTAGTGTCCAGATGCTCTGGAGCCCCAGTACTCCTCATCATTGGACCGGGGATCTGATGTCAGAGCGGTTTGCGCAGCTGATCTGGTTCCCCTGGCAACTGGACACTGCTGCTGGGGAACCATAACAGAAAATACATGCAGATAGATACATACATACATAACAAATCTCAACCACATAATGCAGATACATACACTCCTAAACATTGATATTGCATCACCAAGAAGGACACACCATAAGGTTATGCAAATTGAGAATTATCAGGAGTCGCTAAGATCTGGAAATGATCACATTTTCAAGCACCTACAGTAGGTCCAATCTGTGGAATGTGTAAGGGGCATAAAAGCCAGATTTAAAGCAACGTTTTTTAGTCACATGAAGTCTTGAAAATCAAATCAAAGTTGTGTGGGATGATTGAACAGGAGGCATCGCACATCGGTGCACCAGTTATCGCCACTTGTCGCAAACTGAGAGAGACAGAATCCTTCAACTAAGAGACCTTGGTTTATCACTGCGACGCTCCTAGGCCGAGATTCCAACACTGTTCAGCGTTGCGAGTCCTGGTGGTTGGGAGAACAAAGACAAACTGGAATGACAGCTAAGACTCTGCATGGATGGATCGTCGGATTAGGAGAACGGCGTGTAGTGATCCATTCTCTATTGCAAGGGAAATTGGATGTCACATCCCAAGCCAAGGGTGGCAAACAGTGTCTACACAAACAATCAGAAGACATTTTCAGGACACTAGGCTACTAGCCAGATGTCCAGCTACAGGTGTTCCATTGACCTAATGCTACCAGTCTCAAAGGGTATCATGCTGCACAGCGAGACAGAAATGAAGGCTGAAATGGAGGTTGTGATGAACCACACCTCGCAGCCCCAAATGACGTCACTGTATGTAGGGATCACGCAGTACAGTTTTGTCACTAGTTACCAAGATAGACGTTACGCCCTACCTGGGAGTACATAAGGTCACCTGAGCACAGTTTTACAGCAACACCCCATGTCCACGTAGGCACAGGGAGGCATGGGGAGTGAGAGAGGATGGCCCACCCAACCTGCAGCATGGCACAACACTCGCTCACAACCCTGACAAGCTGAGAAAGCCCTTTCACTGCCCCAGTGAAACAGAACCCTGCCAGCCTGGTAGCACCTGCCTTTACAGGGAATGTCACGCTGTTCCTACTCCTGACATTATAGTGTGGGGTGGCTTAATTTATGGTAGCCGGACCCCTCTAGTCTTTATTTCAGGCACACTAAGGGCTCAGCATTACACTGATTTGGTCGTGGAAACAGTTGTGTTAATTGATTTGCCCCGGGTGCTGGCAACCCACGCTACGCCACTGGGCAGAATTGCCCTTCAGGAGGATGGTAAATCAGTTAGTTGGCCAAGTAACAGACATAACAAAGATAGCTAAAAAGAATTCAGTATTTCTTTGCCATTATTATTATGTAATTCCATTTAAAATAATATATATATTTTTTTATAATTCCTAGACAAATAAAGGAGCTCTTTATTACCTAAAGTAACTACCATTTGCCATTTATACTTTAAATTGGTAGTCAGTGGTATCCCCAGCAACAAAGTCATCAATACTTTGATCACTAAAATGGAAAACCCATTTTTCACGAGCTTCACTTTTCGTTTGCTAGCAGGCAGCAATCTCTTCTGCCCTTTTAGGATGCATGTAGATTACTGATATGACCTTTATAATCACAAGAGCAATACAGAATAAATCTGTTCTGACAGGCTGATTTTTATCATATTCCACAAAGATATAGAGACCATTGTGACATCTACTGTATGTTTTATTTATAGAAAATAAAATAATACAATGTAGACAAATATATTGCTTCCATGGTGAATGTGCCCTTAACAGCTTGGCAGATTCAGAGCCAGTCAAAGATGTAGGAAAAGGCACAGCCTAAGAGGTAGGTGGAGAGCTTGAATTGAGTCAGTCAGTGAGATCTATTATCTACATATACACTGCAGCAGGATTGATTAATGCCAGCTATTGTCCTTTCAGCCTGGTTCCTGTGTATGCTACTTTGCTCTGTGCATTTTATAAGTTTTCTGTTTTTGACCAAGTTAGTTTACTTGACTATTATTGGCCTTCTCCCTTGGATTTTGTACTGTATATGACTTCGGACTATTTTCCTGACAACTGCCCTGCCTTTTGTTATTCTGCCGTTTGTCTCTTTTGGTTTTAACTCTGCCTATCTAGCACCAATCAGGGGAATACAAGAAAGGATTCCTTTCCATACCACCCGTAGGGACCGTTTAGAAACTTAACTAGTTAGGTTTCCTAGTGAGATTATCCCTGTTGGATTGGCTATTTTGTTGTAGACATGGTCACGGTATTGATAAATGTGTTACTAGACAAGTTTGCCATCTCTTGCTGAACTGGGTAGTGGCTATACATTTGCTGGACAAGTTATAGTATTCTAATAGATGTGTTAAACGTATCTTAAGACCACAACTGAAACGCCTTACAGTAACCTACCAAACTTGCAACCTGTATTCTTCTAGCATCTCTCATCAGATACCAGTCAATGCTTTGCTCTGATCATCACCTTCCCATTCCCTCTTCATCACATCTTTACCAAAAAGTCCTAGGACTACATTTAAAAAAAATAATCTATGGGCTCTCCTCTGTGTCCAAAGCCCCTGAGGAATCTGGGGAGCCCATGCAAGTTGGTTCCAAATCCTCACAGCAACAGAAGGAAAATCACCTCAAGAATGGTCTGTGTTTTTTCTGCGGCAGACCAGCTTACCAACTGCGCTTCACAGGGAAGGTCCATATCTGGTTTGGCTTTTGTTGAATCGGGGGCTTCTGCAAACTTTGTTTATTTCAACTTTGTGTCTGGGTTTCATGGTCTGTAAATTACCTTAACCCATTCCGATGTCAGGGGTGAAAACCACTCCATTCGCCCATGGGTTTATTGAATGTCAAACCAATTACTTGATTATGATGGTCGTGACAATTAATTCTGAAAAATGTCTGCTGATACTATTTTGGTTTTACCCTGGTTGAGAAAACATGCTGAAGGACATTCTGAATATCTGATAAGGCCCTCTGGGCTGTGTGATGCCCCAGCTGTATTTCAGAACCTGGTAAACAATATTTTCTGAGAGTTCCTGGGTCAGTTACTAATGTTATAGCTTGATGATATCTTGATATTTTTTTTCCTTGTTTCTAAAGTCCTTCAAAAACTGAGGGACCATAATTTGTTAGCAAAATTAAGCAAATTCGAGTTTTGTGTAAGAGAGGTCTCCTTCCTGGGTTACATCCTATCACCCCAAAATTTTTGGATGGGTCCCGTTAAGGTGCGAGCTGTTGTCGATTGGGCCAGGCCTACCTTTCTCAAGGCTCTTCAACGGTTTCTTGTTTTTGCAAATTATTACAGGAAATTCATTAAAATTGTTATGTCCTTGTCAAACTTTTGATGGACAGTACTTATAGATCACAAAAATCTGATTTATTTAGATACTGCTAATTGTCTAAATCCTCAGCAAGTACAATGGATCTTATTGTCACTTATCGTCCTGGCTCTGGTAATGTGAAGGCAGATGCCTTATCACATAGTTTTGGTACTGAGGAGTCCATTGATACTGAACCTGGTCACATCTTGTCGCCAAAATGCGAAGTTGTCAGGTAATCTTCCCTCTGGTAAATTATTTGTTTCTCCAAACTTTCATCTTAAAGTTTTGGAGGTATTTTATTGCTCTGTACTGACTGGTCATCCAGGTATTGCTGGCACTAAAAATCTTGTTTCCCAATCTTACTGGTGGCCTACTTGGTCATGTGATGTGGTTGCCTTTGTCTCAGCATGTGATGTGTGTGCTAGACTCAAGGACTTCATTATGGACTTTCTGCCCTCTTGGGGTAGATAGGTTCTCTAATATGTGTCATCTGGTGCCATTAAAGAAACTTCCTAAAGTAAGAGAATCGGCTGCTTTATTTGTGGACAACATCCTGAGTTCATTATCTCGGACAGAGGTGTCCAGATTTAATGTCAAACTTACCTGACCAGAATCCAGCAGAGAGATCTCCAGCTAATCTATTCCTGTGTGCTAGTCTCTTCCATTGCTGTAGTGCTTTTCACTGGAAAAAAAAAAAGCTGTAGCAAAAATTTACAAAGACTAGTGTTCAATAAAAAGACTGCTTGAGTGAGAGGCATGGGCCTCTTAATAAACTTTGCAGATCTTCTGGCAGTCGATGCACCAGACAGTCAAACCTATGCCAAGTATAAGTTTCTGGTGTAGATTCTAAGACCCACCCTTTTTCTCACCACTTTGGAAAAGTGGCAAGAAGTGCAAAAAAGACAGAAGGTTAAGGGTAAGCAGCACTCTAGGTCCCAGTTTGGGGACGAAGGTCAATAAAAAATAATTTGGGGAAATGGTGCCCGTGGATGGGGATCCTGGCTGGGGGTCCCGTCAAGTAACAAAAGTAGAAAAATCCACAGCACTCTTCAGTTTAGGTGAAAAAAACGGTTACTTTATTAGTAACAGCAACATACAGATAGCAACGTTTCGTCCTTCTCTGGTCTTTATCAAGATATGAAATCACAATGTGAAATGTGCCTTTAAATAGTAGGTCAGTGGGTGTGTCCCTTGTGGGGGGTGTGGACGTTATATCCCATGATCTAAATCTTAAATATGCAGTGACTAATTACACCATCTATACATTATCTATACTTATTATTGCACAATACTTACTGGTGAAGGAGGGTTCATGTGAAAACGAGCTCTGCATTCAGGAGGGAATTTGCGCCAAATCCCGCGTACTCTGTGTCCATATGCTCATGCGCTAAGTCACCACATCCACAGGGGGAGGGATCCTAAGGCGGCCAATAGAAAAATTGGGCGCCTGTGACGTCTGGTGTTGCCGAGGACTGAAGGCAGATCCTAATTATGGGAGCGCCTCCCACTCGCAGCACCAATCCAGAGCACAGGTGCCGGTGACATCTATTTTTGCTAGGGAAAAGGGGGCAATCGCCAAGAGACTGAGGAGCGCGTCCCCTCCGTAGCAACTATATATACCATATGTTCCAGCAACTAGAGAGAGGACCGGGGTGGTGATATCAAACTGGCCAAGGTATATGAGGATTTCACCTGGCTGGAATCGTTGATTAGGCGATTCCAGTTGTAACATGAGTCCTCATGCTAGGCTGTGGCCCCTACAGGGACATGGTCAACAGTAAATTGGCCATCAGTCTCTAAAGGGGCGGTCCACAGCCACCATTCATACATACCCCATACAAGAACAGTGTCAACCACAACATTTTTTCAGAAAACAACTCCTTACACACCGACCTTTTTCGGAAGGCAACAGATAGAAACAACCTTTTGCACTTTAATAGTGCACACACACGCGAGATGGTAAAATCACTCCCGTATAGCCAATTCCTACGGGTCAGGAGGATAGTGAGTAAAGAACAAAACATACAAACTCGACTAGACAAAACGACACAGAAATTTACGGAAAGAGGATACCCCCCTAAATTGATTAAAAAAAAAACACGAGGACAAAGTATTGAGCATGACTAGACAAGGACTGATTGAAAAAAGGAAACAAAGAACAGCTCCAAAAAATCTCGTTTGTGTCTACATATACCCCTCTCAGCAATAAGGTCTCAATAATCATCAAAAAAACTGGAAATTTCTGACCCAAGCTTTTCCAGAAATCCCTGAGTTTCTAAATCCCCCACTATTTTCATATAAAAGGGGCATTAATCTACGAGATAGACTAGTGCAGAGTTTCTCAAATAGTGGGGCACGCCCCCCATGGGGGGCGCGAGGCTCCGTAAAGGGGGGCTCCAGGTGACAGGAGATGAACGCTTCCACTGTGGAAGCGTTCATCTCCATAGTGATCTGTATCGCCGTCCTCTGGACAGCGATACAGATCGCTGTGCTGTGCGGCAGTGGAGGGAGAGGCGTCTCCCTCCCCTGCTCCTCTGATAGGCTGCGGGCCTTGTGCCGGCAGCCAATCAGAGTGGTTCAGGCGGCGCGATGACGTCATCGTGCCGCCTGAGCAGAGTGCACAGCGGGACACAGGCCGGAAGAGGCCTGCATCCAGCGCTTCCAGGGAGGTAAGTATTGGGTAGGTGGGGGGACCCTGGACCCTATTGGGGGTGGGGGGTCGGGGTTGGGGGAGAGAGAGCCTGGACCCTGCACCCTGCACATGATTTGGGGGGAGGGGGTTAATGTAGCCTGCACATGATTTGGGCGAGGGGGTTAATGGAGCCTGCACATGATTGGGGGGTTAATGGAGCCTGCACATGATTTGGGGGAGGGGGTTAATGGAGCCTGCACATGATTTGGGGGAGGGGGTTGATGGAGCCTGCACATGATTCGGGAGGGGCTTAATGTAGCCTGCACATGATTGGGGAGGGGGTTAATGGAGCCTGCATATGATTGTGGGGGTTAATGGAGCCTGCACATGATTTGGGGGGTTAATGGAGCCTGCACATGATTTGGGGGGGGGGGTTAATGGAGCCTGCACATGATTTGGGGGGTTAATGGAGCCTGCACATGATTTGGGGGGAGGGGGGGTTAATGGAGCCTGCACATGATTTTGGGGGGGAGGGGTTTAATGGCCCTCACCTGTGGGGAGATTGGTGTACTTATAACAATTTTATAGAGAAATGATACTATTTACAGTCGCGTGGGGGGCGCGAAATGTTTTCTTCTTCCTAGGGGGGGCATGACAGAAAATAATTGAGAAGCACTGCTGTAGCATGAGGACTTATGTTACAACTGGAATCGCCTAATCAACGATTGCAGCCAGGTGAAATCCTCATATACCTTTGCCAGTTTGATATCACCACCCCAATCCTCTCTCTAGTTGCTGGGACATATGGTATATATAGTTGCTACGGAGAGGACGTGATCCTCACTTTCTTGGCGATTGCCCCCTTTTCCCTAGCAACAATAGACGTCACCGGCACCTGTGCTCTGGATTGGTGCTGCGAGTGGGAGGCGCTTCCATAATAGGGATCTGCCCTCGGCAACAGCGGACGTCACAGGCTCCCGATTTTTCTATTGGTAGCCTTAGGAATAGGATCCCTCCCCCTGTGGATGTGGGGACTCGGCGCATGCGCATATGGACACAGAGTACGTGGGATTTGGCGCAAATTCACTCCTGAATGCAGTGCTCGTTTTCACATGGACCCTCCTTCACCAGTAAGTATTATGCAATAATAAGTATAGATAATGTATAGATGGTGTAATTAGTCACTACTTATTTAAGATTTAGATCATGTGAAATAACGTCCACACACCCCACAAGGGACACACCCACTGACCCACTATTTAAAGGCACATTTCACATTGTGATTTCATAGCTTGATAAAGACCAGAGATGGTTGAAACATTGCTATCTGTATGCTGCTGTTACTAATAAAGTAACCGGTTTTTTCACCTAAACTGAAGAGTGCTGTGGATTTTTATACTTTTTTTAAGAAGTGCAAAAAAGTTATAAATTATGTCAAAAATAAAGTGGGCACTATAATTAGTGCCATCATATACTACAAAAGCAGCGTAAATATTTTAAGGGATCGCTCTCTCACAGGAGTTCGCAATCATAGAGTTCTCCTCTGACAACGGGGTTCAAGTCCAAATTGTGCTTTAGTTTGGCACTTCAGCACCAGCACAAACATAAACATAATGAAATAAACACCTGCCGGTCTAGGCACTACCTAATACATAGGTTGTCTCTACTTCACCTATAGAGCGTAGTTCACACACGGAATTAGACCCGGCTTTCCTCAGCCAAACGGTCCAGCAGCCTCTAGGCTGTGACCACAACAGTACTTTTGGGGCATTATGGTCCAGAAGTCCTTCCAACTCTGACCGTGCGACCCTCTTTCTGCAGGCGTCGCTGGGCCAACCAAACTTCAGGCTTTCACACAGCCTTATGGCCCCTCAGACCTCCTGGCTGAGACCACACAGAGACTCTGCAGGCTTCCTTTTCCAAATTCTCTCTCTCAGTCATACACGGAGGGTTGGTTTAGCCCTCCGTGATTACAAGAGCAGGCCTCACCTGCGATCTCCCCAGCTAAAGGCAATGCATGTACTGGAAGGGTGTGAACTGGCAAATCCCACTACAAAACCTATCCACTAGTCCAAATAAAATATAGCCCAGAACAAAATCTAGACAAAACGGTCTCAGCAAACTACACTTTTCTAAAAACCACTGCAGCTTTCTGGATTTTCGTTATCTCACCCAGCTGAGGTATCTGGGTGGGATATACCAGCCTTCCAGCACTGTACACATTTTTCCACATCGCACCATGTGGCCAGTGTCACACTTTTCCCTTTATTCTGCCACACCCAGGCCAGCAGACCTTGGTTTGTCACCAACACAAACTTTCTACCTTGCAGATAGTGTCTAAGAGACTCCAGTGCCCATCTAATGGCCAGACACTCTAGTTCTAGTCTTTCACGAGCATCGATAATGCGCTCATGCACCCTTAGATTTCACTCTCTTTGTGTCTCTATTTTTCTTTCTCTTTGCCTCTGGCATTCATGCTCACTTTGTTTCTTTATTTTATCAACAGATAGCATCTCTCTTTTTTCTTTACTCTCAGTGTTTTGATCTTGGCTTCTGGAGCTCCTTTCAGAAGATAATATTGTCCAAACAATAGGCTCTTTAACTTCTCTGGCTCTGGCACATGCTCAGGCCCTTTCTTGGACTGCTGCAACTCTTGACTGAACTGTTCGCATAGTTGTTCCCAGTCATGATCGTGTCCAGACACTTCCTCCTTTGCTTTGCAAAGCTCCTTCAGAAGAGAATGCTTGTTGCCGCTCGCTCCTTTTAAAAGCATCTGGTTTACTTCTTCCTGAGCATCTTGCAGTTTCCCTTTCAGGAACCTCAATTTTGTCTCCACTTCTTTTTTGACGGTTCTGGGGTGATCAGAAGTTCTGTTTCTATGCTCTTCCTTCTTTTTAGCAGTGGTTTCCTCAGGTTTGGCAGCAACTTCAGAGTCCTCTGCTTTTTCAGTGGCTTTTTTCACTTCTGCCGTTACTCCTTCAGCCTCATTTTTGGTCTCTGCAGCATTTGAGGATTTCTCCCACTCCAACTCATCAGCCTTAGCTTCTTCAGCCTCGTGGCTGCCTTCGGGGGAGAGCCTGTGAGATCCAGCCCCCTGGTTCTCACAGAAAGCAGGCTGTAAGTGTATTACATTAAGTACTACACTTACAGCCAATGCATCACAATACAGAAGTATTGTTTGTGATGCATTGTAAAGGGGATCAGACCCCCAAAAGTTGAGGTCCCAGAGTGGGACAAAAAATAAAGTGTAAAAAAAAGTAAAAAAAAAAATAGTTTTCCCAATTTTTTTTAAAAAGTTAAAAAAATATTTAAAAATAGGGAAAAAAGTAGATATATTATGTATCGCTGCATTCGTATGGACCAGTTCTATAAACATATCACATGACCTAACCCCTCAGGTGAACACCGTCAAAAAAATAAAATAAAAACTTTTTTATCACCTTACATTACTAAAAGTGCAACGCCAAGTGATCAAAAAGGTGTATGCCCCCAAAATCATATCAATCTAGCCATCACTTCATCCAGCAAAAAATGAGTCCCTACCTAAGACAATCACCCAAAAAATGTAAAAACTATGGCTCCCAGACTATGGAGACACTGAAACATGATTTTTTTTGGTTTCAAAAATGCTTTTATTGTGTTAAATGAAAAAAAAAAAAAAGTTGACATATTAGGTATTGCCTTGTCTATAACAACCTGCCCTATAAAAATATCACATGACCTAACCCCTCAGGTGAACATAAAAAAGATAAAATAAAAACGGTATCAAAAAAGCAATTTTTTGTCACCTTCATCACAAAAAGTGTAAAAGCAAGCGATGAAAAAGTCATATGCACCCCAAAATAGTACTAATCAAACCGTCATCTCATCCCGCAAAAATGATACCCTACCTGAGACAATAGCCCAAAAAGTAGAAAAAATATGGCTCTCAGACTATGGCGACAATAGGACAATAGAACATGATTTTTTTTTAATTCAAAAATGATATTGTTGTGTAAAACTTAAATAAATAAAAAAATGTATACAGATTAGGTATTGCCACCTCCGTAACGACCTCCTCTATAAAAATACCACATGACCTAACCCCTCAGATGAACACCGTCAAAAAAAAATGGTGTCAAAAAGCAATTGGGTTTTGGAAATTTTCTGAAAAATTTCAAGATTTGCTTCTAAACTTCTAAGCCTTCTAACATCCCCAAAAAATAAAATGGCATTCACAAAATGATCCAAACATAAAGTAGACATATGGGGAATGTAAAGTAATAACTATTCTATGAGGTATCACTATCTGTTTTCATAAAAATGAAAATTTTTGACTCAATTTTACCACTGTCATGAAGTACACTATGTCACGAGAAAACAATCTCAGAATGGCCTGGATAAGTAAAAGTGTTTAAAAGGTATTACCACATAAAGTGACACATGTCAGAATTGCATGGGCCTGGGATTTAAGGTGAAAAATGGCTCGGTAGTGAAGGGGTTAAACCATTGTGTATACTGTGCATCTCCCTTACACCTTCATTTAAAGGGATAGGTACAAGTTCTGCAGGAGTTTCGTCACTGACTGTTTTTCCATTTCACCACAACTCCCAAATCAAGGGGAAATCACGGCCCAACATTACATCATGCATGAGCCTTTTTGCAACTCCCAGTTCCCACTGGAGTCTCACACTCAGTGAGAGCCACAGGATAGATTTTGAAATCCCCATGTATGTCTAGCACGTAGTCCCCAGCTACCAAGCTGGCATATACCAGGCTCACCTGGCTTCCTGGGTCCAACAACGCTTGGACTGGACTGCCATCCACCACAATGTCACACATTTTCGTCGCAGTCTGTAGTCCTGGTGTCTTAACACCTACGGACTCAGCAAGTAGCGTCTGCCACCGGCTCACAATACAGTTCATGGCTGTAGTAGAGCACTGGTCAGCAACATGAACAACCTCCAGAGCCATGCTCACTATCACTTTGTCTGCTACACAAGCGATAACGCTCTTACCCATTGACGTCATGGCTTCAGCAGTCTCGGGAGATGAGGGTGCTCCAGGAACATCTCCACCGAGGTCATCATCCTTCTCCTGGATCTTGGGAACCTCCTGCCCT
Organism: Bufotes viridis; assembly: GCA_033119425.1. Classification (NCBI taxonomy): domain Eukaryota; kingdom Metazoa; phylum Chordata; class Amphibia; order Anura; family Bufonidae; genus Bufotes; species Bufotes viridis. Next base: position 69,447,893 of record CM065591.1, read on the forward strand.
TGGTTCCTAGTGCCACGATCACATGCAGACTCCTCAAGGTAGTGGTTGCCACGGGAAACGCATTGACCTTGAATTCGGTCTTCTTTTCCAAGACAATGAGTCACACACCCTACTGAAGACTTTTCCTCAGATTCGCCAGCCGCACAATTTGAGGCATTTTCCCTGCTCCAGAGCTGCCAAAACAACGGAAAGTCTCTGCCCAGCACAAATTCTACTTCCAGGGTCTCACATTCCAAGAGCTCCTATTCCACAGAGCCATAGTCTGTTACAAAGGTCAGAGACACCTTGGTATCTGTCTCTGGCCCCCTCTTCAGAAAGTCCAGTATGTCGGGCATAATCCGAGACACTTGGTAGGAATCTAGAATGACCCCCGGCGGGATTCCCTCTATCACCAACTTTCGGGATCTTTCACATGTTTTGTCAAATCTCCTGTTCAAATGATCCTCCATTGCACAGTTCTCCAGCTGGCAACATTCCCAGCAATACTTTGTTGCACCTGATGGGCTCCACCCAGTCGCAGCAACTTCCACATAGGATTTCATGGTGACCAGATAATATATTTTCTCCACAGGTCAGTCTCTTTCGCTTGGGCTTCTGGCCCTTTAATTCTGACACAGTAACAAAGCAGCAGCTTTATCAAGACATTGGTATTCCGGCCTTTTAAATGCTCAACTTAATTTCATCCCAAATAGCAACAGTGTCTGGATTAGTAGCATTCAGCAGCACCTGCACTTTCTGTCATGCTGTTGCCCCTAGCAACACTTATCCTTTTAACTTTCTGTTGCCCCTAGCAACAACGTTGTGCCCTTTTTGAATGCCTCGGGCTTTAGTAGGTGTAGCCCTTCATCAGGCTCGTGGTCAGTCATGCATCAGGGATCATGCCGGCTGCATGACTGACCACGAGCCTGATGAAGGACTACACCTACTAAAGCCCGAAACGTTGCTTAAATGCCTGGCTGAATAAAATCTAAAACTGCATTCAAAATTCAAAAATTGGTGTGCCGTCTCAATTTTATGTATTAAGTGTTCAGGCACCTGGAAGTGGAGTCAGGACCAATACGAAACGAGCACCCTACACAATTGCCAGTAATCTGTTGAGTGCTGTGATCCTCTGAATACTGAAAGCCCTTTTTGAATGGACACTTGCCCTTAGCAACCTGTTGGTGCCCACATCCTCCACCAATTGTAAGGGATGGCTCTCTCACAGGGGGTCGCAATCACAGACTTCTCCTCTGACAATGGGGTTCATGTCCAAATGGTGCTTTATTTTGGCACTTCAGCACCAGCACAAACATAAACATAATGAAATAAACACCTTCCCATCTAGGCACTACCTAATACATAGGTCGTCTCTACCTCACCTATAGAGAGCAGTACACACACAGGATACGATCCGGCTTCTCAGCCACACGGTCCAGCAGCCTCCAGGCTGTGACCACACCAGTACCTTTGGGGGATTATGGTCCAGAAGTCCTCCCGACTCTGACTGCGTGACCCTCTTTCCGCAGGCGTCGCTGAGCCCCCCAAACTTCAGGCTTTGACGTAGCCTTGTGGCCCCTCAGCCCTCCTGGCTGAGACCGCACAGAACCTCTGCAGGCTTCCTTTTCCAAATTCTCCCTCTCAGGGCTCATTCACACGGCCGTTGCCCCTCCGTTGCCGTATTGCGGCCCGCATACGGCAGGTCCGCAATACACGGGGCACTGGACTTGTGCATTCCTATGGAGCTCATGCCTGTAATAGAACTCCATAGGAAAGTAGTAAAATGAAAGTGCATTGGAGTCTATGATAATAGCATTCAGATAATTGATTGTTATAATTCCCTATGGAAACTATAAAAAAAAGTGTAAAAAAAAAAAGTGAAAAAAATAAATAAATAAAATAAACATAAAAATTCAAATCACCCCCCTTTTCCCAAAATAAAAATAAAAGAACTAAAAAAATTTTAAAAATACACATCATGGATGTCGCGATGTGTAAAAACGGCCATAGTATAAAAATATAAAAATATATTCCCCATACGGCAAACAGCAAAATGGAAAAAAAGCATCCAAATGGCCGATTTGCTGTTTTAGGTCACTTCATTTTCTACAAAAAATTAAATAAAAAGTGATCAAAAAGTCATACACACCACAGAATGGTAGCAATGAAAAATTCAGATCGCCCCGCAAAAAATGAGCCCCCATACAGCTCCGTACACATAAAAAGAAATGTATAGGGGTCAAAATATGGCGACAAAAAAATAAAACAGATTTTTTCAAACTTTTTTATCACTATCAAAACGCAAGAGAAAGTATACATATAAGGTATCGCTAGATTCATACTGACCTGTAGAATAAAAGTAACTGGTCAGTTTTATCACACATCAAACATCGTAAATAAAAAAAAAACATTTGGATTTTTTTTCCCGTTTCCCACTACATCATATGCAATATTAAATGGTGGCGTTGGAAAGTACTAACTTGTCCTGCAAAAAACAAGCCCTCATATGGCTATGTGAACAAAACAAAAAAACCTCCGGGGGTGAAAGGGTTGTATTCTTCTTGGCAGTGGCGGATTAACATAGGGGCGTTCGGGTCGGCAGCCCAGGGCCCGGCATCACTGACCCGAGCGCCCACATACTGCGGCGGGGCACAGGAGCGCATAGTTCCCTGCCCCGCCGCCGATCAACACCATAGGCTTCAGGCCTAATAGGCCTGAGGCCTATGTGGTAGTATATTCCCGGTGCAGGCGTGCGTGATGACATCATCACGTGCCTGCGCCGGGACGCAGGACAATGAGGATTGCGCGCCTGCGGCCTGCCTCACCATCCCGAACCCAGGTAAGTATTAGCTTTTAGTTGTTTTTTTTTTTTTCTGTGTGTGCCTTTGGGGGCCAGAGGAGGACATGGGGGCAGTGTGGGGGCAAATATTTTCATGGGAGGGCAGTGTGGAGGCGAATTACTTTATGGGAGCAGTGTGGAGGAAATTACTATATGGGGCAGTGTGGGGGAGATTACTATATGGGGCAGTGTGTGGGAAATTACTATATGGGGCAGTGTGTGGGAAATTACTATATGGGGACAGTGTGTGGGAAATTACTATATGGGACAGTGTGGGGGAAATTACTATATGGGAGCAGTGTGGGGAAAATTATTGTATGGGGCAGTTTAGGGGAAATTACTATATGGAGCAGTGTGGGGGAAATTACTATATGGGAGCAGTGTGGGGAAAATTATTGTATGGGGCAGTGTAGGGGAAATTACTATATGGAGCAGTGTGGGGGAAATTACTATATGGAGCAGTGTGGGGGAAATTACTATATGGGGACAGTGTGTGGGAAATTACTATATGGGACAGTGTGGGGGAAATTACTATATGGGGGCAATGTGGGGAAAATTACTATATGGGGGCAGTGTGAGGGAAATTACTATATGGGGCAGTGTGGGGGAAAGTACTGTATGCCGGCAGTGTGGGGGAAATTACTATATGGGGGCAGTGTGGGAGAAATTACTGTATGGGGGCAGTGTGGGGGAAATTACTAAAAGGGGCCGTGTGGGAGAAATTACTGTATGGGGGCAGTGTGGGGAAATTATTATATGGGGCAGTGTGGGGAAATTACTATATGGGGCAGTGTGGGGAATTACTATATGGAGCAGTGTGGGGAAATTACTGTATGGGGGCAGTGTGGGGAAATTACTATATGGAGCAGTGTGGGGAAATTACTATATGGAGCAGTGTGGGGAAATTACTGTATGGGGGCAGTGTAGGGGAAATTACTGTATGGGGGCAGTGTGGGGGAAATTACTATATGGAGCAGTGTGAGGGAAATTACTGTATGGGGGCAGTGTGGGGGAAATTACTATATGGGGGCAGTGTGGGGGTGTTGCTATTAGGGGACATTATTTTTGGGGACACTATACAGGGATTATTATCTGGAGCACAATATAGGGTGCTGTTATTATTGCTGGGGGCCCTCTAGGGGACATTAAAACTGCTGTAGACACTATAGGGACCTTTCAGGATAATTTATCAAACTGTTGTAGTAGAACTGGCTTAGTTGTCCATAGAAACAGATTCCACCTTTCATTTTCGACATCTCCTCTGAAAAATGAAAGGTGGGATCTGATTGGTTGCTATGGGCAACTAAGCCAGTTCTACTTTACAGAAGTTTGATAAATGACCCCAATTATGAGAAACCTAACATGTCTGTGTAACAAACCCTGTAGAGACGAGATGCGGCTGAAAGAATTTGTCATGGCGGTCTGGGTCAGACGGAGAAGAAGAGGAAAGAGAAGTTCTACATGACAGGAGATATCCCTGGATGTAAGAGGTATGTGGTGCTGTATTCTCACTGCTGTGACCTACATCTCATCTTCTCCCCTGAGTCTTTTTTATTATAATCATATTGTAATTTGTCACCTGCAGTCCTATGTAACAGCCCAGATAACAGTGATAACTTTCTGTGTGCAGATAATGTAGTAGATGTTCCCTATGTAACACCCCACATAACACAGTGAACTATTGTGTTATGTGGGGTGTTACATAGGACTGCAGCTAACATCTATACTCAGAGAGTTATGAGATGGTGTGGCTCCGACTCCTGCCAATCCGCTGTTTGAGGAGACCGCGATGTCCCAGTGAGCGCTGCAGCCTCTTTGCTCAGCGCTGTCTATTTGATAGCACTGCGCTTGGTATTGCAGCTCAGCCCCAATCACTCAGATGAGACAGAGCTGCGCCTGCAGCTAGGCCATGTGAACAATAAATGTGATGTCCTATGGCATAGGAAGAGACTGTAGCGCTCACGAAGCACCGCAGCCTCTTCATACAGAAAACGTAAACTTAAAATGGTGGGAGGGGCCCGAGTTGGGTAGACAGCCCCGGGCCTATCATGCACTTAATCCGCCCCTGCTTCTTGGACCGTACTGCTGTATTGCTGCCCCATTACCAGTCCCATAATAGGTCCAAAAATATATGCCAGTTTTCAGCTTTATCAAATCTTAGTACTTTTTTTATTAAACGTTTCTTCCCCACTATTTTGTACAGCATCACAGTGTAACTATATAAATAAGTAACCGGCATCGCAGCTAGTTTTATGCATATACGCCACAGCCAACATAGACAGCGGGGCTAAGCAGTGACATTTTAGTGGCAAATATCAAGGCCCCTTCATCAATTATTCTACATATGTGACAAGTAGGCTTGTATTTTCACACTCAAGAATGATACTGATTGCATAATGTTCACCTTGACATTGACGTAACCATTAAAAGTAAATTGTGTCAAAGAAACATATAAATGGGTTTTGTCAAAGAAGAAATATCAAATAAAAATCACAATTACTGTCACAGCCAGTGCAGGAGGATAAGGGGAGGCCGAAAAACAATTCTGCTTGAAACTTGTGTTCTTACCACATTTGCCATGAATCTGTGATGACAGGAGGGATCAGTGTATCATCTCAGAGATGCCTGTGGATTACATTTTAAATCAAATTTTAAAAGTGAAGTAAACCAGGCCCAATATAAAAAAGGTATTGCAAAAAGGCAACTTGTTGCTGTAATTACACAAGAACTCTACTTCCAATTCTGTAACTACAGAAACACACTTGTTATTTTCAGATCTGTGAACCTTGTCTTTGAACATTATCCCATTGCACTTGGTCATGAAAAAAAAAATGCAGGTCCATATGCACTGTTCCTGTGCAGTTAGCAATAATTGGACAGTCTAGGACAGCTGAAGGACACGAAGCGGAAATGGTAACACCTAACGTCAATTAATTCCCACATTTCCAGGAGGAATTACTAGAACGACACAACACAAACTTCTAAGAATTTTTATTTTATGAAAAATGCAAGTCTATACTAAAACAGATGGGCATTCAGGATGTAATTCTACATATTTACACAGCCCACGATTGGATATGCTTTAATACAGTTATTATGTTTTAGGCCTCCGCTTCCTTGGAACGCTGCACAGTATATAGACTGTTATACGTAGAATATTTGCATAATTTCACAGTTCACATGCATTGACTTTTCCTGGAAAAACAACACTGTAAATATATTACATTTCTCGTGGGTTTGAGTCTTATCTAGCATTTGACAAACATACAATGCAACATCACTCTGAAAAAAACAAATAAAGCACAAAAAAGTATTCTAGTGCTAATGCTATGTTTATTAAGTAAATTTGAGATTCTTGGAAAATATATTTTGTACAAAATTATTTGTGCCCGTCTGTCACCCGTCAAGGCGATCTCTGTAAGACGGGAACCTAACACTAAATTCTACCTGTTCTGTGCCATAACGGCTAGCATAAAATTCAGGGAATGTAGGTTCCACAAACATGCTGGGCCCACCTTAATTTTTGTCATTTTTAGTGGCAAAATGGCCTCCATTAAATCCAGAGAATGCAGGTACCAACATGCATGCCGAGCACACTCCACACCTCTCCTGGGGCCAGATGGCCCCCAACGAATGCAATTAGAGTCCACCATATACCTCTCCTGGTGCCAAAAGGCTTCCAGTGTGAGGGAGAGCAGGCTACAGCTTTATAGTTACACTAATTAAAATAAGCCTATGGGGCAGACAGGCTGGTCAGGAGTGCACGACTGAAGAGTCAGCCACAGCTCCAGTACAAACTGCAAAGAAAAAAAGGGGTCAGTCAGCACATCCCAATGTGCACGCTGCTATGGCTGAAAACAGCGAGCACAAAATTCTTAAATCTCAGGGTCCATGTAAAATGATGGATTTATTCGCCATCTTTCACAATAAATTAAACATGACAGCTTTCTGAATTGAAATCTGTCTATTCATTTGAAATGCACTGTAATTTGTGGCGAGTGTAAGATGTTCTCCATACTGTGCGCCCTGCTTGAACACAGGAGATTTTGTGATTATTTTATTAGCAGTTCATTCATTGCAGTTCAGTGGTACCGAAAGTGGCTGAAATGACTGAAGTTTGATGAAACCAGTTTGATGAAAGCAGAAAAACCCACATAGCTCTTAAATATTAATGGGGACAGAAAAGACGGAAAAACTACAAAAGCTATTTAAGCAAGCTAAACCATTCAGTTTTTGTTAAAAGTTTCTGTATTAAATTGAGTCCTGGATGCACAGTTATTGAATAGGTATAATTTGCTAAATATTAATATCTGAAATATGTGTTCAATTTCATCAAATAAAGCCAGGTTTATTCTTAGCATATTTTATTGGCTAAACTCACAGCACATCTGTGATTCATTTTATATGTACAGTACAGGCTTGGACTGGCCCACAGGGGTACAGGTGAATGCCCCTGGGGGCCCCTGAGCAAGGTAGGCCTCTAGTCTCCCACCACCTGCACAAGTGGTACATAACACACATAAACTTACTGCACTATGTACTATATTCAATGTACAGCACCTCAACCAGCCTATGTTCATATACAAAACTTGATAGATTATTAAGGAAACTGCCCAGTGTATTATTATAGCCAGTGTCCTCTTCTCCCCAGGACCTACAGTACCTTCTCAAAGTTGCTGCAGGGACCCCCATAATCAATTATCTGGTACCATCTCACTGCTGTGTAAGCAGGCAATGTATCGATTGCACCCCAGTCCAACACTTGTACAGTACACGTGTATGTATGCGGTAGTAGTCTCCTAATGTATGAACTGAGGTGCCCATAGACCTAAACATCCAGACTGTCAGAGTTAGGGCTCTAGATAGATATCATTATGGCAGATGAACTTGGCTAAGGTTTAAACAGGGGAAGACTGGTGGTCGTGTTTCAAAGCTCAGAATGGGACTTCGCAATGTATAATATTCAAAATACAACTCACGGGGTATTGACTTTGCGCATGGAATTCCTAAGTTACATCCCCAGAGTTTATTTTTTTTAAATCCCCCAAATAGTTGTTTTTCACCTGCACAATTAATTTTTTAATAAAGGTGATAGCTACAATGTATTAAAGGTCAACAAATTCTACACTTCAATGAGGGTTATAGCTACATCTCAGTGAAAGTCTAAACCAGTGTTTCCCAACCAGTGTGCCTCCAGCTGTTGCAAAACTACAACTCCCAGCATGCCCAGACAGCCTTTGGCTGTGCAGGCATGCTGGGAGTTGTAGTTTGCAACAGCTGAGGCACACTGGTTGGGAAACACTGGTCTAAACAACTTCTACACTCTAATGCAGTGTTTCCCAGCCAGTGTGCCTCCAGCTGTTGCAAAACTACAACTCCCAGCATGCCCACACAGCCAAAGGCTGTCCGGTCATGCTGGGAGTTGTAGTTTTGCAACAGCTGGAGGCACGCTGGTTAGGAAACACTGCCCTAATGAAGGTAGCAACAACACTTCATTTAGGCCCCTTTCACACGGGCGAGTTTTCCGCGCGGGTGCAATGCGTGAGGAGGACGCATTGCACCCGCACTGAATCCGGACCCATTCATTTCTATGGGGCTGTGCACATGAGCGGTGATTTTCACGCATCACTTCTGCGTTGCGTGAAAATCGCAGCATGCTCCAGTTTCTGCGTTTTTAACGGAATGCAGGCCCCATAGAAGTGAATGGGGATGCGGGAAAATCGCAATCATCCGCAATCATGTGCGGATGTGTTGCGATTTTCCCGCATGGTTGCTATGCAACCATCGGGATGTGTAATCGGTTCTGATTATTTCACATTATAACATAGTTATAATGTAAAAATAATACCTTGGCCATCTTCTAATGTTTATACCGGTGCAGAATGGGTTAAAAATAATAAACTAATATTAACTTACCTGTTCCATTTGATCGCGAAGCCCGGCATCCTCTCCGTTAGCTTGCTAGTAGGAAAAGGACCTGTGATGATGTCACAGCATCACATGGCCCAATCACCTGCTCCATCACTATGGTGATGGAGCATGTGATTGGTCCATGTGACCATGTGACATCATCACAGGTCCTTTTCCTACTAGCAAGCTAACAGAGAGGATGCCGGGCTTTGCGATCAAATGGAACAGGTAAGTTAATATTAGTTTATTATTTTTAACCCATTCTGCACCGGTTTAAACATTAGGAAGATGGCCAAGGGTATTATTTTACATTATAACTATGTTATAATGTGAAATAATACCAGCGGGACAATTTCTGACCCAAACGTGCACTTCTGTGAAGAAGTGCAGGTTCGGGTCTGGGTACCAAAAGTGCAGATTTTTCTCCCGCGCGTGCAAAACGCATGACAGCGCTTTGCACTCGCAGGGAAAAATCGCGGCGATTCCCGCAACGCACCCGCACTGTTTGACGGAGTGCACCCGCAACGCTCGTGTGAAAGAGGCCTTAGGGTTAACTAATTCTACACTTCAATCAGGGCGATGGCTACACCTAAGTGACCAAAACAACTTCTAGACCTTAACCCCTTCAGGACCCTGTGATTTTCCATTTTTTCATTTGTATAGCCATATAAAGGTTTGGGCGTTTTTTGCAAGACAAGTTGTTCTTCTTAATGGCACCAAAGAATGCAGTGGGAAGCTGGAAAAAAAATCCAAATTAGGTATAATTGGAAAAATTTGCAATTCCACCACAGCTTTATGGATTTTGTTTTTACGGTGTTCCCTATGTGGTAAAACGGACCTGTTACATTCATTCTCCGGGTTAGTATTAGTGTTGAGCGAATGTAAACATCCGAAGTGGAATTCGATCTGAAGATTAGGAAAAATTCCATTTGCAATGAATCCAAATTTCCTTGCGCTTCGTGGTAACACATAATTTTTTTCCTAATGTGGCAGCTACACGTGTTACAAAGTGAAGGTAAGAATCCTGGGAACACAATATGACCCATAATGCAGTGAGCCAATCAGCAGATGGCCATCCTCTATGATGTCAAAGCCCTTTAAAATGCTCATCGCACACAGTCTCCACCATTTCACTGTGAGCTAAGCATAGGGAGAGATGTGGCAAGTGCTAGGGACAGTGTTGCTAAAAGTTTTTATTTGTGGAATATTGGATAGAGAGACAGCAGACAGAATGAAGGGACACTGTAGGGACAGCATAAGGACATTGCGTGGACAGTGCAGGCTCTGTAATCTGAAGCTGAAGGGATCCATAGAGACAGCCCACTTTGCAATAATCACTATGTCTAGAACAGAGCTATCTAACTGAACAGTGCCCACCTTGTTAAATAGATAAGCAATTTTTTAATTGGGGTGAATAACCTGTCTAATTTAACTGTTATTGGGGTGTCCACCGGCCTGTCACAGTAACTCTTACACTACCAGAAAAGACTAGCTAAGCACGTTGCTGCAATGCACAGTGATGTACACCGAGAAACACTCTCTGCGGGTTGGGATATACCTGATTCAACGTGCTTTGTGGCAAATTCATTCGGAACTAATCTAATTTTTGGGAAATATTGGGCAAAGCGTCAAATTCTTAAATATTTCACTTATCTCTAATCAGTATGATTAGAGCGATACCACATTTAAATAGTTTATCTTGTGTTTCAACACTGAAAAAACAAACTTTGTGAAAAAATTATTTTTTCTTTTCACCATATTGTGACCTCCATAACTTTTTTATCGTTATGTCTACAGGGCTGTGTGGGAGCTTATTTTTTCCTGGACAATCCTTAGTTTTAATTGATACCACTTTGGGGTGTTTACTGCTTTTTTTTTATCACTTTTTATTCAACTTTTATCAACTTTTAAGTGACAAAAAATGGCGAATGGGATAAATATTTTAATATTTCAATGGTACAGACATTTTTGGACGTGTGAAAACTGTTCCTTGTGACTTGTATGTTCATGTAAGGGTTAATGTTTTCCTGGTCTGTGTCTGAACATCAGGTGGTCCGGTGTCCTAATCACCCTGCTATTTAGATCTGGGAGCTGTGTGCCTGGAAGATCTGTCTGTCTTCTGTCTCCAGGAAAGCTGTGTGCAGTGTCCGTGCTATCCGGACCAGAGTGTTTGTGACTTCTGCCCTGACTCGTGTGGTCAGCCTGGTTGTTCATCAATGTTGCTATGTCTCAATGTCTGTTATGTCTCTGGTTATTTTCTGTTCTGACTGTGAACGCCATGTTTCCTGTGTGTATGCGGATCCACATGAGTTCCGGTTTATGCCTTGATCCTGATTCCAGTCCTGATTCTGTCTATGATCTGGTTTGCTTATGACCTTGATTTGTGTCTATTTGATCTGCTTGAATTCTGGATGTGTGAACGGGCCCCCGCTTTCTAACTGTGGTTGCTTGGACAAGGTTCATGCCCTTAGCCAGCATTGGGACTGTTGACCGGTTGAGGGCTGTCGTTTAGGACAGATCGTCCACGCAAATAGGGCAAGTGGTCTTGCAAGTCTAGGTCTTCACTATTCCTTACCTTTATGTCCAGTTTAATACTAATTATGTTTGTGTCTTGTACCATTTAGGGTGGCCACTCAGACCACCGTCAAAAGACGCACTTTATAACCCCGTCCCCGACTTCGCTAAGCCATGCCGTGACCTGGTTAGGCCACACCCCCTCCCAGTCCTTAGGGGATTTAAAAAATGAAAGGCAGAATCAACTTCAGGACAGCTGCGGGGGTTGGAGGGAGGGTGACTTTCTCGCTGCAGCTCATGCTCAGACAGCACAGTGCTGCTGTCTGAGAGTGAGCTGTTCAAAATGACATCCCTGTGACCTTCCAGACCTTGCGCCGGACGGAGGACAGGGACTCTGAAAGCCGGACTGACCGGCCTAACACCGGACCTGTGGCCACCCTAGTGTTCGTTTTTGCATATTCTGTGTCTGTATGCCTTGTCTGCGAATGTTTGGGATATTTTCAGTGGTTCTCCTAAACGCTGAACATCACAATGTATGTCAGAGGTCCAAAAATGGTTAATAAAAGGTAATAACACCAAATTCTAGACTTTAAAGAGGGGGATAGCTACACCTAAGCAAAGGTCAAAAAAACTTCTACACCTTAATGAGAATAATAACTTCTCTTACTCCTGCTAGAAGTTTATGGATATAGGTACAGATGGGAGTTACCAGCTGGGGGGTGTCCCTGCAAAGTCTGACACTGGCAGCACTGATTGGATAGTGTAAGACTGTGCAGGGACACCCCAAACTGGTAACATCCATCTGTACTTATAGCCACAAATGTCCACCAATACTACCAATACCTATAATCAAAGAACAGCTCAACATAGAGTAATAAGAATAGATGGCCCAAAATTGTATTACATGGAATGCATGTAACTACAAAAACAGACATGTCAGGAGACATGACAAGTCCTCTTTAAGGGATTATTAACATACACTTCATTTAAGGTTAATAATATAATTTTATTTAATACAACAAGAATAGTATATATAGAGGGATATAATGTCCTTTTTTTGCATTTCTTTTAGTACAAAGCATAAAGAACTTACCTCAGCAATTGAATAGGTATCATCTGGCGACACATCAGGTAGGGAAGCCTTTTTCACAGCATAGGCGAGAGGCTCAGTCAAGAAAACCCCAAGTTGATCCTAAAAAGTGAGAAGGTGCGCTTCTTCTTTTACCTTGCCATGAAAAGTTCCAGCTGTTATACCATATTAAATAAAGAGCTAAGCAACCTATTGTTCCAACTAACGCAGATATAGTATAAAGGTCATTGCATATGTGTTGCTCATGCCATTCATTCCCATATCCTTGAGTGTCCAGCTCCCAGACCCAGGATGAGTCAGTCACAAGACTATCACCAGAGATGACTGGCTATACGCCCAGATAATACCCATTCTAGTTCACAAGGTTATATATTATGCAAAATAAACATACAGAGCATAGTATTATAATATATAATTCTAAATATGATTTGCTGGAAAAACGCTTGCCTAACCTTGTTCAACGAACTAAAGATTTCACATAACACAAACATGAATACTAAATGCAATGAGTGCATTAACCCCTTAGGGACTGTGCTCATTTTCACCTTAAGGACCAGGCCATTTTTTGCAAATCTGACCAGTGTCACTTTACGTGTGAATAACTTTAAAACGCTTTTACTTATCCAGGCCATTCTGTGATTGTTTTTTCGTCACATATTGTACTGCACGACACTGGTAAAATGGAGTTAAAAAAAATCATATTTATTTATGGAAAAAAATACCAAATTTACAAAAAATTAGAAACTGATTTTACAAAGATCATTAACCCTTTAGGTGTTCCACAAGAGTGGCAAATGGAGATAAGATTTCAGATTTTCGATTTCTTGAAGATCCAGTGGATCTGATGTCTGTATAATACAGTACAGTACACTATATAGCAGTGATGGCGAACCTTTTAGAGACCGAGTTCCCAAACTGTAACCCAAAACCCACTTATTTATCACAAAGTGCCAACACGGGAATTTAACCTGAATACTACAGTCCAATATAGTATATCTTCCACGTACTTTATCATTTAGCTATAATAGCATGCCTATTAAATGTGCTGTCTGTCTGTGCCACTCATAGTGCACTCTGCGCTGATGAATGGCAGGAAAAGTCTAAGGCATATTAGTACACCATAGATTTTTACAGGGTGTGGGTGCCCACAGACAGGGCTCTGAGTGCCGCCTCTGGCACCCGTTCCATAGGTTCGCCACCACTGCTATATAGTGTATTTTACTGTATTTTTTATTTTACACTTAGTCCAATCAGACTTCTGCCTTTAGCAGAAGTCATATCAGACTTACCATCACTATAGCAATCAGGACGTCTCTGAAGGTGTCCTGTTGCCATGGTGTCCATCACCCGCTGCCAGAACAGAGCAGCGGGTGATGGGGAGGGAGGGGGGCCCCATCCCTCTGTGCTCACATCAAGAATCAGGGGCTGCAAGGGCACAGCAGCCCCCAATAGGAGAGGTAGGAAGCTCCCTCCTTGTTAACCCCTTCCATACAGCAGTCCGTACGGACCGCAGCATGGAAGGGGTTAAACTGCTGACATCTGCACCAGCACAGATGTCAGCAGTTTATAGCAGAGTGTCTGCAATGTGCTGACACTCTGCTATACCCACTGGCCAGCAGGGAAACATTAGAGAGAAGGCGGGTGGGGGATTGCGATCCCGCCGCCTGCACGGCCCATCTCTCACACCCCCACCACTAAAATATGATTGCGGGCTGCGGGGGGGGGGGGCTAAAATTGACAAGTTTAGGCATTTTTTAAGTCTCTGAATTGACCTGCGGTTTGCAGCGATCGCTGATACGGGGGGTCACCTAGGCATTGTAACAAAGAGGTCAGCAGGTACCTTGTTTTGATCACCGCCGGCTGAGCAACAGTGATCGGTAGTACACATGACGTACCGGTACATCATGTGTCCTTAAGTACCAGGACACCATGGCTCATCTGCCCCGATGCTAGGGTTCATCTTGGGCTCCCCTCTTACCTCAGTGCTTTGTGGCCAAGGGCAAGGAAGCACATAGCCTTCATGCTGCCTGAGGCAAAAATTTAAACAGCACCCTACCCTTCCCCTCAATGCCAAATTTTTTACCTAACCCCTTCCCTCCAGCATGCACTTTCTATAATACTGGTGTTTTCGGCACAAGAGTCTTTGGGCCCATTGGGGCTCCTGTGACATGCAAAGCCACTAATGACCAGGAGCAGCCAAAATGTTCTTCCCATTATCAGTAACTATGGTTCCTATCTCCAGTTTGTGAGGAGACAGCCAGTGTTTGATTTCTTTATTGGTGACGCAGAGCAGTTCCTTCCTGGTGTGGCTCCATTCGACCAGGCTTACCAGGTGCAGAACCTCGTGACACCGCCTAGCTTTGTATAGGTAATATGCTGGAAGACCACTGTGAACTGTGCCTAGAGGGGAGGATGAGGAGACAGAGGAGGAAATTGCCACAGAAATCTCACGATTACAACACGGAGACAGAATTGCCATCACATGGACAAGTTGCTGTGTGCCCTGGGCCAGAACCACATTTACCCAGTGGGCTATGAATTACATATATTGTCCTTGACGATAGTTACTCCATACCAGTGTTGGTGTGAACTCCACCAGGCACTTCTGATCAACTTACGTGTGCAGGGCAAAAGTAATGTCAGCTTGGGACTTTCCACCTTGGGTGGGCACAAGCCTTCAGTTCTCTGAAATGTGCAGAGTCTACTACATGGAAAGGGAGGGACGGTACTATCAGCAACTTGGCCAGTTGTATGTTCAGCTTCTTCGCCACTGGAAGAGTGCACGCATACTGTTGTCTTTTTGCAATTGGTGATCAATTGCTGTCAAAACAAGTGATGAGAAGGAGCATCAAGAGCAGTAGACAACATTGAGGTCGATGGGAAGGAATGACAGGTAGGTTTCACAGTAGCAGATGATGTACCCCTCCCACATTTGGGTCCAGATCTCCCACTGCTTTCACGATGCTGTCTCGCTGGCACGCTGCCACTCTCACCCCCTGATGATGATGATGTCCCCTCTTCATCCGGCTCCCAAGTGCGATCGGCTACATCATCATCTGCAAATGTTTGCTCATCATGTGTGTCACCCTCGCCTTTCTCTTGACCTTCACCTTTATCCTCCTCTTTCCTGACCTCTCACAACATGTGCTCCCACCCAACTGTCATCGGTAGTTGCACGCCTAAATGAGTATGCAGCGGACCTCACCTCCAAGTTTGGGTTGGCCTGTAACTGCTGACTGTCCTCACAAAGCTCATCATCGCTGAAAACCAGAGCAGAGCTGGCAGCTTAAATTACTTGGCTAGCAGAAGAAGCAGCAAAAGCAAGATGCAGGTTAAGGACAAGAGAAGCCATAGAGGCAGTTCCTGGGTCATGCCAATTAAGCGTGGTGTCAGAGGAACCCACCAATTCCTGGCTGTGTGCATCTGTAGTCACTTGAGATGATGTTGAAAAGGGAGTCAACCATTCCTGTACAGCTGGATTGTTGGTCAAAACTCGACCGCTGGATGACAGTGGCAGCTCTGACCTGCTGCTACCACCTCCCCTTCTGCTGCTACTTGTGCTGGCTACAGCAACATTTTTGCCACTGCCTGTTCCTTTGGAGGGCCCAAGCAACTTTCTGTTGGCCACAGTGTATAATAACTGTATCGTAGAAGAGATTTGCTATCATAAATTATGCTACACTGCACACTTATGTACTGGGAGATAAATTACAGCTGCCCGTAATACGGACGAAACGTAATGCTACAGCCAGGGGTGCACCACCAATGAGGCCAGGGGAGGCGATCACCTCAGACACCACCAGGTAGGGGCAAGAGGGGGGCAGCGGAAGGGCCATGGGCTATGAGCACTTTCATTGTGGCAAAGGGGTTAGGTTAAGAAATTGGCATGGGGGTGCCCCATTTTAGTTTTTGCCTCAGCCAGTAGAAAGGCTAGGTGCACCCCTGGCTACAGCTAGCAGAACAGATTACCTATGAACGTCAGTGCAGTGTACAGTGATGCACACTGCAATATATATTACACCTGCCTTTAATGCTGAGGCACACTAAGTGTATAATTAAAATGACGGATAACCTCTGAATGTCGGTGCAATGCACTGTGATGCTCACGGCTATACACTCTCCCAGCACTCTCCCTGCGCTCTACCTCTCCAATATTCTTCTATGAAGGGTTTCAGCAGCACTGTCCCTTGCACATGAACGCTTGTCATGTCTCTCCCTATGCTCAGCTCACAGGACAATGGTGGAGGATGAGGCTTTTATAGGGCTGTGATATTACAGGGGATTGCTATCTGCTGATTGGCTGGCTGCATGGCATTGTGGGTGATCTCACATTCCCCGTCTTCTTACTTTCACTTTGTAACAGTGCAGCCACCATTTTAGGTAAAAACTGATTCATTACCATGAAGAGCAAGGAAAATTGGCTTTGCTGCGAATCTAAGTTTTCGTAAATTTTGTACCGAATTTGACCGAATGCTTCACTTTGCTCAACACTACTTGTGACATTGCCTTCAATTCATGATAAGCACATTGTAAAGGCTGATGCTGAGCCTTCCTGGTAGTTCTGGTCATGTCAGAAATGAAAAAGATGAGGTTGTTGGCCTTTGCTAAGGGCCCAAACTTGGAACTTTTAGTAAAAGATTCTGTACACATGGTGATTATATTAACATGCCCTAGGAGAGTGGTTTTACAAGCTATGCAAGCTGCAAACACCTTTACCAAATCAGAGTAGTTATCAGCTTGTGTTTTCATAAAAGTATATACTTGTCTACTTTCATAAATGCCCTTGACCACCTGCCTCAATACACCTGTGGACACCTGTCTGACACCCACAGTGTGTGAAGGATGTCCCAAACCCAAACTTTAAACCAAGTTAGTAAGACAAAGACAGTGACACAAACAATTCTAAGTAAAGGAAAAAGTCAACTGTGAGAGAGAGTTCAGCAGTGTCTCTTATAGTTTATATCCCCGAAACAAGACCCACTAAGGAGGAGTAGAAAAGATACTGGGAAAGAAATCTGACCTGTGGCTCTTTAGTCTATCCCATAGATTCTTCCATCCAGATTGTTTGCACTGCGGCTAAAGGCTGCTGGTCATGCCCGCAGATTTGCCACCATCTGATACAGAACTCTGGTACCATTTCAAATAAGATAGGTATAAGCCTTTAGCAATGTTTCTGAGTCTGGGGCTGCAACATCTCGACTGGAGAGACAATTTCGGAATATGATTCTCAAATAAACCTGTTTAACCCCTTAAGGACGAAGGGCGTACATGTACGCCCTTCGTCCGCACTTTAAAGATGGCGCCCGCTCCCGCACGGAGCAGGCGCATGAGCTGCGGGTAAACGCTTGATTCATCAAGCTGACACCCGCAGCTCATGTTCGCGACCGGCAGCGATGCCGATCGCGGACATTTAACCCCTCAGATGCCGTGGTCAATCCTGACCACGGCATCTGTCAGCGCAAAAACCGAAAGTTTCACTTTCGGTTTTGCTCAGCTCCCTGATGGCCACAAGGGGAGCCGGAGCATGCATGTAGTACCCTAGGTTTCTGTGAATGAAACCTGGGATTACTACACAGTATTCCTATGGAGCCTATGACTGTAATAGGCTCCATAGGAAATATGTGATTTTCTCATATATTCCAATGCTATTGCATTAGAATATATGAGACTAGCAATCTGATGATTGCATCTTATAGTTCCCTATGGGAACTATAAGAAAGTGGTAAAAAAAAAAAAAAAAAAGTTTAAAAAATAAAAATTAAATAAAAAAAATATAAAAATTCAAATCACCCCCCTTTCCCCAAAATGAAAATAAAATAAATAAAAAAATAAAAAAATTACACATAATGGGTGTCACAATGTGCGAAAACGCCCATACTATAATAATATTAAAAAATATTCACCATACGGTAAACATAAAAACGGAAAGAAAGCGTCCAAATGGCTAATTCGCCATTTTTGGACGCTTCATTTCCTAAAAAAAAATGAATAAAAAGTGATCAAAACATCATACGCAACCCATAATGGTATAAATTAAAAGTTCAGATTGCCCCGCAAAAAATGAGCCCCTACACTGCTCCGTACGCATAATTACAAAAAAGTTATAGGGGTCAAAACATGGCGACAAAAAAATAAAACAAAAAAATTCCCACTTTTAATTTTTTTTTCACTATCAAAACGCAAGAAAAACTATACATATTAGGTATTGCCGGATTCGTACTGACCTGAAGAATAAAATTAACCAGTCAGTTTTATCGCAAATCGAACGTTGTAATTTAAAAACCCGTAAAACTGTGGTGAAATTGCTTTTTTTTTTGCAATTTCACCCCAATTGGAATTTTTTTCCCATTTCCCACTACATCACATGCAAAAATAAATGGTAGCATTAAAAAGTACAACTTGTCCCGCAAAAAATAAGCCGTCATATGGCTATGTGAGCAGAAATATAAAAATGTTATGGCTTTTGGAAGGCAGGGAGCGCAAAACAAAAACGCAAAAATCCCAAAACCCCCGGTCCTTAAGGGGTTAAAAGGAGTCTTCCAGGGGTTTTGACCATGTTAAAGTGCCCACAGCACTAGATAGGGACTGGGGAGAGCTGTACAAACATACCTCAAAGATTTCATCATCAAGAGTAGTGTGAATATGAAGTCTTATTCTGCCAGATTCATACAGACTACAGATGGTCCTATACAAGTCGGTGGGGCTATTTACTGATCCGTATTTTTCAGAAAAGCATTGGAAAAAAGAACACATCAAAAACCATGCATCGTGGCTTTTTCGATGGTGCATTTATAGCGTGCGTCATTCCGGTTTTAGTAGAGGTGGCGCGGTATATACTTATATACATTCAGCCTTGTGTTTCATCTTAAAAACTGCACCGGCAAAACTGGGGCATGCTTCTTTCCATGCTTTTTTTAAATCCCTTTTAAAAAGCAGAACAGCAAACCTTTTCCAAACACCTAGCTATGTATTTTCACTGAGGAAAAATAAATAAGAAATAAGTAAGACACACTGGTTCTTCAGATTATAGATCGAAAGCTTAGTGAAGCTTTCACACTAGGAAAGTTCTTATGTTTTACGTAGTTCTGGATCAGCATTGAACTACAATTACACTAAATTTTTGCAGAAAGTAATACACACATAAAACTAGCATTGAAAAGGTCTACTGGAGGCTTCTGAAGATTTACCACCTTCGATTCTACTAACTCTTATAGGTTGTTGCTTATACAGTACAGTATAAACAGTTGTTCCTTCTATGTGGCTAAGGATTGATTGAATTAACATCTCTAGAACTTTAAGTGAGGTTTGTTTGTTTTGTTTTTTGTTTGTTTTTTAGAAACCCTATTTTCAATATAATGCTAAGAAACCATATTTTTGGAATGTCTAATGTTCTCACAATTTACAGAGTAAAGGAGGTTTTCAAAGTGTTTTTTACTGATGACATTTCCTCCGGATAGGTCATCATTATCTATTCAGTGGGGCTCCGACTCCTGGGATCCCCGCTGATCAGCCTTTTGAGAAGGCATGGGCGCTTGCAGTAGCGCTGTGACCTTCTTTCTGCTGACCAAGCACAGCACCATCCATTTGATAGCGGCTGTGCTTAGTATCACATCCTAGCCCCATTCACTTCAATGGGGCTGAGCTGCGCCTAGGCCATGTGACCAATGAACGTGATGTCACATGACTCTGTGCTTTGTAAGCAGAAAGAAGGTTGCAGCGCTACTGCTTTCTCAAACAGCCGATTAGTGGGGGTCCCAGGTGTTAAACCCACACCAATCAGATACTGATGGCCTATCCAGAGCATAGGTCATCAGTAAAAAGATAATTTATCTTTAATATATAGAGCATCACACACCCCCAATACAGTGCATGTAAATATAATTATTTTCTATCAAGTTTTCAGAGGTACATTTTTTAGAAAGATTTGTAATTTTTTTACACTGTTCACAGCTATTTTTAAGTAGACATGGCTTAGCAGGGGTAGTGTAGCCTCCCACTGCTGAACAGCTTTACTATAATTTAGGGCAGAATCTGTCTCAGCAAACTGTGGATTAAAGGGATTGTGAAAGATTTTGATATTGCTGGTCTATCCTCAGGGTAGGTTATGAGTATTAGATCGTCGGGGATATCTTCAGCCAGGGGTTAACATAGATCTCATAGGGCCCCATAGCAAAATTTAGTATGGACCCCCCCATAGTTTCCCATGTACATGCATCAGTCACTTTCAGGCAATGCAGAACATGGGCAACTACCCATGTAGTAGGCCCTGGAAAAAAACTAATAGTGGCCCCATGTTGTAAGGAGGGTCCAAATTGACAGATGGCAGGGTAACACAAGTCAGCAATACCATAAAGCAAAATACTGTCCCAGCAGAACCATATACCACAGTGCAGCACAATATATTGCCCCAAGAGCTGATCAATAGCTTCCATTTTCTGCCCTCTTCCTCCAGTTCTCTCTGATTAAGATATGGATCTGGGGGCTTAGGAGGTGAGAGGCGGGCACAGCAGTTGAATTCAGGAGGGCATGAGCGCTCACCAGCCAGGTACATGAGCACATGATTCTCACATTGTTAATTATTACTGAAAGCTCATTATGTACCCAGTCGGCAGCAGAGAGGAGGGCTCGGGTGGCCCCTTGGGCATTGGCCCACTGGAAAATTCCCCTGTAAGGTCTATGGCTAAGCTGCAAAAAAACAGACATCTTAATCATTTGTTTTTATTTTTAGGCATAAATGATTCAATATGTATCGAGATCACTTTCCAGGACATAATTTTGAGACATACCACAACAGCAAATACTTCTGATCTGCTGTAATACAGTTGCTTGTAAAATGCCTCTGACATCCCTTCACTTGAGTCTGGTAAAAATATGATATAGCTAACTAGTCTCTGGGGTACTAGAAATTCTGCTTCAAGTAGGGATGAAGAATTGAGGTATTTGTGCTGGTTGACATGAGACTTGAATTCATATACTGTCACTCTGACATTTGTGCTGCACTTAGAGTAAATTAATTGGGCAGTGGGTAGATATTGATGATCTACCACCCTTCTAATATATGTACTGTGTCTGATTTATACATTGTCATACAACAAAAACTAATACCTGCACTATATATTTATTTTATGGACATCAGGTGTGTTAAAGGAGTAGATATTGATGACCTATCTTCAAGGTAGGTCATCAACATCAGATGGGTGGGGGTTCAACACCCAGCACCCCCAAAGATTAGCTGTTTGAAGAGGCGACTATTGTGTAAGTGCTTCTTCCTCCTCAAGAAAACACTGAGTGTCGTCTCACTTATAACAGCAGAGCAGTGCTAAGTGTAACGTGTAACAGCAGAGCAGTGCTATGTGTAACAGCAGAGCAGTCCTATTCAAGAGAACTGGATGAGCACTTGTAAATACACTGCACTGTGTGATCTTGAGGGGGAACCATACGAGCACTGCCTCCTCTTCAAATAGCTGATCTGTGGGGGTGCCGAGTGTTGCACTCCCGCCCATCTGATGTTGATGACCTATCCTAAGATGGGTCATCAGTATCTGCCCACTGCACAACTCCTTTAACCGCTTTAGTGACCACCCATACGTGTTTTTACGGCGGTCACTAAGGGGCCTTAGGCTGGGCCGCCGTTTTTTTACGGGATAGGGATAGTGCATTACATTTTAAAAGCAATCAAAATGCAGTCTGTTATAGTCTCCTTGTGGGACTATTAAGTGGTAAAAAAAAGAAAAAAAAAACATTTATTAAATAAAAAAGTCCCATTAAAAAAAAATTCACTTTTTTTCCATTGAAAATACTCTTTTCAATGAAAAAAATTGTAATAAAAAATCTCCCCCATATGTTTGGTATTGCCGTGTCCATAACAACCCAGACTACATAAATATCATATACATTATCTGCTACGGTGAATGAAATAAAAAAAAGACAGAATTGATAATTTATTCTTAGTTGCCACGGACAAAACTTAATAACAAGCAATCAAAAAGCGCTATTTACTCCAAAATGATACCAATGAAAAATACAAGTCGTCCTGCAAAAATCAAACCCTAAAACAACTCCATAAAAAAAAAAGAAAAAAGTAATGGGTTTTGGGAAGCGGCAATGCAAAAAAGAAAAATTTATTTTAAAAAAGGGGAGTTTTATTGCAAAAAAGTAGTAAAACGTATAAAAAACTATATGTATTTGGTATCACTGTAATCGTACTGACCCAGAGAATAAAGATATTATGTTATTTATACAAAAAAATGAACACCATAAAACGTAAAAATGCAGTGGCAGAAAGAGCTAATAAAAGTTAATCTGTAAGATATGTGTACCACAAAATGATGCCATTAAAAATTACAACTTATCCTGCAAAAAAAGCCCTCATAAATAGAGATGAGCGAACACCTGGATGTTCGGGTTCGAGAGGTTCGGCCGAACTTCCGGAAAATGTCCGGGTTCGTGATCCGAACTCAACCCGAACTTTATCCCGAACCCGAACCCCATAGAAGTCAATGGGGACCCGAACTTTTGGGCACTAAAAAGGCTGTAAAAGACACCCAGAGGGATAATATACCGCAATAAACGCATTGCGATTACAACTTTGAGCTAACGATCACCATGGGAACGCCTCCTCCAGTAGAATGTACTGTCGGATCTGAGAATTAAGTTGAAATCGCAATGCGATTCTTATATATTTGCTTAATCGCATTGCGATTTCAACTTAGCATTGCTAAATAATTCCATCCATATCGTTAACTTACTGAGTCAGTAAGTTAATGAATATGGATGGAATTATTTAGCAATGCTAAGTTGAACGGCAATGCGATTAAGCATATATACTAATCGCATTGCGATTTCAACTTAATTCTCACATCCGACAGTACATTCTACTGGAGGAGGCGTTCTATGGTGATCGGTAGCTCAAAGTTGTAATCGTAATGCGATGCTAAATACATAAGAATCGCATTGCGATTCCAACTTTTAGTACTCAACTTTTAAAATCGTACACCACTTTAAGTTCCAAAGTTGCAATCGCGTTCGAATAGAACTTAAAGCTGTCTCAGTTTTAGTATTGGTGTGCTGTAATAGAAGTTACATTCGTACTGAATATATCTTAGAGCAATACAGTCAACTTTACACTGTTAGTTTTATTATCGCGATAATACAACTATTCAAGAATCGTGTACGATGCGTCTGTACGTGTGTGCGTTACCTCGGACACTATTCTATTTTGCCAGCCACAGCTGAAACCACTGATTTATGGTATTGCTATTTTGGCAATTGAATTTAACCCCAGAAAATAATCTATCCTTTGCCAGACAGCAGACAGTATTATACTTGTCTAGCCAAAGCTGGAACACCAGATTTAGGGGATTGGTATTTGGGCAATTGTATTTAACCCTTAATAAAATATAGAAATTTCTTTCCTGAGTTTCTAGGGGTGACAATTAGCACAGCCAAGCACCTGATGTAGGATATAGCAAAAAAAAAAACTAGTATTGATGGATTGATGGACTTGGTGGCAGCTTCTTCTGGCGCACCACAAGTCACAAAATGGCCGCCGATCAACCCAGAAAATAAGTGACAGAAAAACGCTCTGTGCAGCCTAAAAACCAGCGAGCAAGTAACTAGCAGAAGTTCAATGATTCTCAGCTGTAAATTGATCCGTTCATTAGGTGCTGTTGCTGACTTTAACCTGCCTAATCTCGCCCTGATAGAAGCTGCGTCCTCTCCCTACACTAATCAGAGCAGTGTGACGTGCGGCGCTACGTGACTCCAGCTTAAATAGAGGCTGGGTCACATGCTGCACTTGGCCAATCACAGCCATGCCATTAGTAAGCATGGCTGTGATGGGCTCTTAGGGCAAGAAGTAAAATGCTAACTGATTGGCTGCTGTGCAGCCCTTCAGAAAGCGGGAAGAAATCGACGAACACCGGACCCGAACCCGAACTTTTTTGAAAATGTCCGGGTTCGGGTCCGTGTCACGGACACCCCAAAATTCGGTACGAACCCAAACTATTCTCGAACTGTTCGCTCAACACTACTCATAAAGCTATATAGATGGAAAAATAAAAAAGTTATAACTCTTGGAACGCGTCAAGGAAAAAAGGAAGAAAAAATGCTTGGTCAGTAAGGCCCCAAACTGGTCACTAAGGGGCTAACATACATAAAGTCCATAAAATACATGCATTGTACAATCATTATTAGTTTTATTTACATGACATAGTACATATATTAGAAAGGTGTACAGCACATGTACCCCAATCATCGAGAACATTAAAACAGATGACAAGTGAATAACATTGAACATATCATGGCAATGGCACCTGTCAAGGGGTAGGATATATTAGGCAGCAGTGGAACAGTCCGTTCTTGAAGTTAATGTGTTGGTAGCAGAAAAAATGGGCAAGCAGAGGGATCTGAATGACAAGAAGGGACAACCGGTAAACCAGCGACAGGGTCGGGGTGCCCAAGGCTCATTGATGCATGAAGCAGAAGCAATGTGATGCTCTAGACCAGGGGTGCACAACCTTTTTTGGTCTGGGGACCGCATTGTCACATCGCAAGGGGCCGCAAAAAAAGAGTTAATCAGCGTTTGTTTGCATCAGCCTATTACACAGGCTAATGCAAAGTGACTAGGTAAGAATGATCACTACCACAGTCATTCCTCCCTCATTCACATCTATCAATTATCGGTAGCACATTCCTGATTACACGGTGAGATGCGCTGACAATAATTGTACATCTTTCATCCTAAAAAAATATGCAGATCAGCCGACAAATTAGTGATTCCTTGTTTATCGGTTGATCAGCAGCACGATTATACCGCCAGATATTTGGAATGAGCATTCCTATGAACACTATATTTTTAACACGTTCCTGCAGCATGGGCCTGAAACAGAAGAATTATACTCTCCTGCTCCCCGCCGCTCCCGCTCTCTCCATCTTCTGGTTCCGGCGCTGTTTACATCCATTTGGCTATGGGCATAGTCACTTGTACCTCTCCAGCCAATGACTGGCTTCAGTGGTGATGTGGCCACAAGCAGCGTTTCACCGCTAAAGTCAGTCATTTGCTGGAGAGGTGCTCCGGGACCAGAGGATGAAGACAGCGAGAGCATCACGGAGCGGGAAAGTAGGAATCTTCTGTTTCAGGGGCCATACTGCAGGAACTTGTTAAAAATCCTTTTAACTGGGAAACTCCTTTAAGTGGCTACATTTTCTTCCTGCTTCCTATTCACAAAACAGCGCTTTACTTCACTGCAGAAGATGACGCTCACTGGTTATTACCACCTTCTGCACCCCCAGATATACTGTAGGTGCCCTGCAATAACCAGTAAGCATTTTCGATGAAGGCTCACACACATGGCCATTGTTTAGTCAGCATTTTTTTGTGTGGCTCGGATGCGGACCCTTTCGCTTCAACAGGGCCGCAAAAGATGCGGACAGCACATGGAGTTACTCCGTTCTGCAAAATGCAGAACACACATGGCTGGTGTTCTGCGGACCAAAAGAAAAGGTACGGACGTGTGTATGTGGCCTTACTAGCCGGGAAAGCACTTATTGGCTAACCCTTTATTGACCAGGCCTGAAGAGTCCTTAATGACCAGTCACTTTTTTGTGATTTAGAGCATGTGGTTCAAACTTTTTTCTTTTTTGGATTACCAAAATATCATTTGCAGCTTTTAATTATATAACACATTTTTATTCAAACTACAGCTCATTATTTAAATATGCAAATTATTATAAGTAGTTCCCTATATGTGTTGGAACGTTTTATTATTCAATACGTATAAAATTTTATTTTGCACTTTTTCCTCTTTCCTTTTTATTGTTTTCCTTTACTTGTATTTATTTATTTTACATCTTTTAGGGTACTTTCACACTGGCGTTTTGGATTCCGTTTGTGAGATCGGTTTCAGAGCTCTCCAAAACTGATCAGTTCAGCCCCAATGCATTCAGAATGGATAAGGATCCGTTCAGAATGCATCAGTTTGGCTCCGTTCCACCTCTATTCCGTTCTGGAGGCCGACACTAAAACGCAGCTTGCAGCATTTTGGCGTCTTTCTGACGATGCGGAGCCGAACGGATCCGTTTTGACTTACAATGTAAGTCAATGGGGACGGATCCGTTTTCAATGACACAATATGGTGCATTTGAAAACGGATCCGTCCCCCATTAACTTTTAATGTAATTCAAAACGGATCCGTTTTGACTTTGACATTTTTCTTTAAAGCTAATGCAAACAGATCCGTTCTGAACAGATACAAACGTTTGCATTATAGGCGCGGATCCGTCTCTGAAAATAACAGACAGATCTGCACCTAACGCAAGTGTGAAAGTAGCCTTAGCAAAAATTTTCAGTATTTCCCCTAAGAGGTCTTTAAAAACACTGAGTTTTTTTAAAAAAAAATTATTTGCACTTATTTTTATTTTAATTTGTATTTTTTTCATCGCATGATCTGCTGTGTTTCTGCACAGCAGGATGGGGGCCGCGAACCATGGCAGCGGGGTCGCATGCGGCTCGTGGGCAACAGGTTGTGCACCCCTGCTCTAGACAATGTTCTGCTGGAAAGCCCTGAGCTCTGACGTTCTTGTGAATGTTACTATGACACATAGTGCCTATCTAAATATTGTGCATATTGTTATTTTCTAGTGGTAGGGGTCTCTTTCAATATGATAATACCAAGAATGTTCAGTTTTAAGGTTTAAGGAACATGACAAAGAAATTAGGGTGTTGACTTGGCCTCCGAATTCCCTAGATCAATCTAATTAAGTAACTTACAATTTAGGGTACTTTCACACTAGCGTTGGTGCGGATCCGTCTGTTTATTTGTACAGACGGATCCGCACCTCTAATGCAAACGTTTGTATCCGTTCAGAACGGATCCGTTTGCATTAGCTTTAAAGAAAAATGACAAAGTCCAAAACGGATCCGTTTTGACTTACATTGAAAGTCAATGGGGAACGGATCCGTTTTCAAATGCACCATATTGTGTCACTGACAACGGATCCGTCCCCATTGACTTACATTGTAAAAAAAAACGGATCCGTTAGGCTCCGCCTCTTCAGACGGACACCAAAATGCTGCATGCTGCGTTTTGGTGTCCGCCTCCAAAACGGAATAGAGGCGGAACGGAGCCTAACTGATGCATTCTGAACGGATCCTTATCCATTCAGAATGCATTGGGGCTTAACTGATCCGTTTTGGACCGTTTGTGAGAGCCCTGAAACGGATCTCACAAACGGAATCCAAAACGCTAGTGTGAAAGTACCCTTACAGACGTAAGGATCTGCTGCTAATGTCTTGGCCAGATACCACAGGACACCTTCAGAGGTTTTGTGGAGTCCATGCCTCTATGGGTCAGAGATTTTTTGGAGGCACAGGGGGGAAATTACACAATATTAGGCAGGTGGGTTTAATGTTTCTACTAGAGATGAGCAAATTTTTCAACATTCGATTCGCCGGTTTGCCGAATTTTTGATTCGATCCGAATATATTCACAGCGAATTACGTTAAAAAACGGCTATTTCCTGGCTGCTGAGAGCCTTTATAGTGGTGTAGAACACTGTGCCTTGCAGTAACACGCATAGGGAGTCTGCTTGATAGTGAAAAAATACTGAGTCAGTATGACATGCAGATGACATGTGCCCCTCTTAGAATCACTGCACACTTATTCACGGGGCCAAAACTGACCAAATAACTCAAGTATGAACTCAGCCTTACAGGTCGATGCTAGCACCAAGAAGAAGCGCACTCCTTTTATACCGTCGCCAGCTGATTCCACATCGATGTCAACAGAACCTGTTGTATTAAACGCTTATACAAGTAGAGCCCACCTGACAGAGTGGAGAGGGTGTCAGTATTAAGTTTGTGTTGGCGTCACTGATACTTTGCTCTTCCACTGATCCGACAGAACAATAACCCACAAAAAACGGATCCTGTCTATCTAGCATACACCTTAACTCAGTCAGCATTTGCGCAATAATCCATCAGTATTGCTAATGCCCCCAAAAAAAACAGGATTGGATCTAAAACAGACATGACACGTGAATGGAATATTTGCATGTCTTCTGTGTTTTGTACCGACTTCTGCTTTAGGCTAACAAATCATAAGCCAATTCTGATGGGACCATACAGGCCTTACAGCTGCTACACACAGAGGATCCATTGTGTGTCTCATTTTTCCTTCCTTCTGACAGATCAGAAGAAAGTTCAAATAAATGATGATGTCAACCAGGCCGAAAGCCACAATAGTGGTCCAGCCATGAAGTGGGGAGGGTGGGAACAGCATGAGAAGTCCACAGAGTGGACCTATGACATAGTGGTGAGGTGAAAGCAGCATCAGGAGACCACAGAGTGGCCCAATGACAGGGTCTGGAGTTGGCAGCAGTATGAGGAGGCCACCGAGTGGCACAATGACAGAGTCTGGAGTTGGCAGCAGTATGAGTAGGCCACCGAGTGGCCCAATGGCAGAGTCTGTAGATGGCAGCAGTATGATGAGGCCACCGACAGGCAAGGTGACATAGTTTAGAGGTGGCGGCAGCATCCGGGGACTACAGAGTGGCAAGATGACATAGTGTGGAGATGTCAGAAGGAGCAGCAGGAGCAGACCACAGAGTGGCAAGGTGACATAGTGTGGAGATGGCAGCAGAAGCAGCAAGAGGAGACCACAGAGTGGCAAGGTGGCATAGTGTGGGGATGGCAGCAGCATGAGAAGACCAATGAGTGGCAAGGTGACATAGTGTGGAGATGGCAGCAGCATGAGGAGACCACAGAGTGGCAAGGTGACATAGTGTGGAGATGGCAGTAGCAGCATCAGGAGGATACCACAGAGTGGCAAGGTGACATAGTGTGGAGATGGTAGCAGCATGAGGAGACCACAGAGTGGCAAGGTGACATAGTGTGGAGATGGCAACAGCAGCAGGATACCACAGAGTGGCAAGGTGACATAGTGTGGAGATTGTGGTAGCATCAGGTGGCCACGGAGTGGCAAGGTGACATAGTGTGGATATGGCAGCAGCATGAGGAGACCACAGAGTGGCAAGGTGACATAATGTGGAGATGGCAGCAGCAGGATACCACAGAGTGGCAAGGTGACATAGTTTGGAGGTGACGGTAGCATCAGGAGCTCACAGAGTGGCAAGGTGACATAGTGTGGATATGGCAGCAGCATGAGGAGACCACAGAGTGGCTAGGTGACATAATGTGGAGGAGATGGCAGTAGTAGCAGCAGCATCAAGAGGATACCATAGAGTGGCAATGTGACATAGTTTGAAGATGGCAGCAGCAGCTTAGCAGCTGCATCAGGAGACCACAAAGTGACCTGGTAACAGAGTGGGGCGGTGGGTGGCAGCACCAGTACTCGCTGACGAAGGTGGGTTAAATAAGGATCACTTGGTATCAGATGTGTGGCATCAGGCGGGTTGCAGCATCAAAGTAGTAGCTGAGGCAGGTAGTCAAAAGAAACAGGTCTCTTGTATCAAAGTGTTGGTGTGGCACCATGGATGATTTAGTCTGATGCAACAGGAATTTGTGGTTGGAAATCCTGGCTGATCCACGCCTGATTTATCTTGACAAAGGTCAGTCTCTCCACATTTTGGGTGGACAGGCGAGGCGCCGCACTAAACACCTGCTCTGATGCCACACACCTGGCCAAGCAGGACAGCTTTTCCAGGGCAAACTCTGCTAGTTGCGGCCACAAATCCAGTTTGGCTACCCTGTAGTCCAGCAGATCTTTAATGTGGGGTGGCAGGGTGCAGTCCAAGTATGCCATCACCTGCTGGCTCAGGTTCTGCTCCAGGTCTACCTGCTGCTGGTGAGTAGTTTCTTCACTATGCGGGTAAAGAAAGCTACAAATCATCGACTATAGATTCAGGCTGCTGATGATGGAGCTGGTACTGCTCCTGACACCCCACCCCTTCCCAGCAGCAATGGCAGTGGAACGTGAGCGCAGAGGGCTCCCCGGTCAGAGAGGATGGACAATGGCGCAGATAGGCAGCTGTCAACTGACTACATAGATTGTCTCTGTAGTAGTTCAGTTTGTCCTTCCTCTCAGTGGGTGTAAAAAAGGCACCCATTGTGGACCGGTAGCAAGGGTCCAACAAGGTGGAGAGCCAAAGTCAACCCTCTGTCGAATGGTAACAATACGGCTGTCACTACGCAAGCAAGTGAGCACGCATTGTGCCATTTGTGCAAGTGACTCAGAGGGACTCCCTGCCTCCATCTCCACTGCATACTGCCACGGGGTGTCCGGGTCCTCTGTCTCGTCTTCCTCATCGCCCTGTAGCTCCTCTGGCTGCTCCTGCTCCTCCTGTCCTGTCAGCTGAGTAGAAAAAACACCAGTTTGGCTGCACATTGCCTGTGCTCCAATGTCCTCCTCCTACTCTTCCAGTTCAGCCCCCACAGGGCTTATGTGGCCATGAGATCGAGGCGCCACGTCTCCAGTCCCCTAACCAGCCATTGTTACCACCCTCTGTTCCAGGACATGAAGCAGTGGAATGACAAATGACGTGGCATATTCAAATGGCCTGAGTAAACAGCAAGTGTTATGCCACTGGCTGACATCGAAGTTACACAGGGGAGTACTCCAATCTGCTTACATCATTAAGAAATCGTTGATGGCCTTTCTCTGTTCTTATAGTCGGTCCAACATATGGAGGGTGGAATTCCAACAAATGGAAACATCACATATCAGCCTATGTTGGGGGATGCCGTTCTGCCGCTGCAACTCAAGGAGGGTGTGCTTTTCGGTGTATGAGTGGCTGAAGTGCATGCAAAGTTTCCTGGCCATTTTTAGGATGTCTTGCAGATCGGTTGAAGACTTCAAGAACCGCTTGACAACCAGATTGAACATGTGTGCTATGCAGGGCGCATGGCTCAGCCCTCCTTGACGCAGCGCCAACACCATGTACTTCCCATTGTCGGTCAGCATGGTTTCGATTTTGAGTTGTTGCTGAGAAAGCCGGGATTCGATTTCGTGATGAAGGACACCGAGCAGTTCCTCCCCTGTGTGACTCCGTTCGCCAAGGCAAATTAGGTGCAGAACAGCGTGAAACCGCCGAACCCTGCACATGTCGTATGCTGGATGGGCACTGTGACTTGTCCCTGCAGTGGAGCCTGAAGGCATGGTGGAGAATGAGGAGGCAGAGGCGGACATTGTCGCAGGACCAACGGTGTGACATCGTGGATGCGGGAGCAGCGTGACCTGTCCAAGTGCTGGTGTGGCTGGGCAGGAACCACATTCACCCAGTGGGCCGTAAAGGACATGTATTGTCCCTGACCGTAGTTATAGGTCCACACATCGGCGCTGCCGTGTACTTGGACAGACACCGACAGGCTCAAGGACTGGCCCACCTTCTGTTCTACATGTGTGTGCAGGGCTGGTACTGCCTTTTTCGCAAAGAAATGACAGCTTGGGACTCTCCACCTCGGCTCGGCACAAGCCATCAGTTCTCTGAAAGGTGCAGAGTCCACCACTTGGTAAGGGAGGGACTGAAGCACCAGCAGCTTGGACAGGAGCACATTCAGCTTCTGTGCCATTGGATGCGTGCACGCAAACTGTTGTCTCTTGGCAATCGCTTCGGTGATCGATTGCTGACGGAATAACTGACAAGGAGTTGGATCAGTAGCATCTGGACCAACAAAAGATGGGATTGACAGTCAGCTCCCTTCGGCTGAGGTGGTGGAGCCTTGACTGGCTGAAACTGGGTGCGTGCCACTGGGTGATGTAGCGGTAGCTGCGGCAGGCTGTACCACCACATCGGAGCCACGGTTCTCCCAGGCCACTTTATGGTGACGCTACATATGTTGATGCAGGGCCGTGGTGGCAAAATTGGCACCCTGCCCACGCTTCCCCTTCTGCCCACATATTCTACATATGGCCACGTTGACCTCCTCTGACAGCATAAAAAAAACTGCCACACCGCTGAGTACCTGATTTTTTCCCCCAACACTACTCACTGGATCACTGCTACTGCCGCTGCTTCCGTGAACCCGTGCACCACTCCTTTCCAGTAGGCTGCTGCAAAGCGGGTGGTCTATCCCATGCCCGTTTGGCTCCCGACCTCCCACTGAAGTGCTTATATATTTCTTGCAGTACTGAAATACGCCTCTATACGCTTTCACCAGAAATAACTGCAGTAGTGAAGTGCGTATATATTTTTGTAGTAGTACTGAAATACGCCCCTATATGCTTTGACCAGAAAAAACTTAGAGTGAAGTCGTATATAAATTTCTTGAAGTACTGAAATACGCCCCTATACGCTTTCAACAGAAATCACTGCAGCAGTGCACTGAGAATATATATTTCTTGTTGCACTGAAATTGGCCACTATACGCTTTGACCAGAAAAAAATTAAAGAGTGAAGTGAGTATATATATTTCTTGCAGTACTAACATACGCCCCTATGCGCTTTCACCAGAAATAACTGCAGCAGTGAACTGAGAATATATATTACTTGTTAGACTGAAATAGGCCACTATACGCTTTGACCAGAAAAAATGTAAAGATTGAAGTGCGTATATATATTTCTTGAATTTCTGAAATATGCCCCTATACGCTTTCACCAGAAATAACTGCAACAGTACAGTGCGTATATATATTTTTCTTTTTTTACTGTAATACACCTCTATACGCTTTTAACAGAAATAACTGCAACAGTGCAGTGCATATATATTTTTCTTTTTTTACTGCAATATGCCCCTATATGCTTTCACCAGACATAACTGCAGAAGTGAGCAGAGACTATATATTTCTTGTTGGACTGAAATAGGCCACTATACGCTTTAACCAGAAAACAATTAAAGACAGAAGTGCGTATATATTTTTCTTGTAGTACTGAAATACGCCCCTAAAAGCTTTCCTACAGAAAAGAAATAACTGCAACAGTGCAGTGCATATATATTTTTCTTTTTTTACTGAAATACGCCGCTCCCTGAACGCTGGAAAATGTCTGACTGTAAGATGGCCAACATATTTATAGGGCTGTGATATCACAGAGCTGATTGGCTGGATGCAGGCATGTCAATCTGGGAGATCCCGCCTTCCCAAAATTCCTTGCCCAATGTCCTCAGTCCTCACACGTGTAGCCGCCATTTTAGGAAAATTGTGATTCGTTACCACGAAGCGCGAGGAAATTCGCATTCATTGCAAATCAAATTTTTCCTGAAATTCTAAACAAATTCCACTTTGTCTGCTTCGATTCACTCATCTCTAGTTATTAATGATCAAGTATATTCTGTTCTATTGCACCTACCTGTAAGCCGAGATGATGACTTATACATATACATCATGAGCTGTAGATTGTGGCATTGCCTATATATACTGAAAGTATCTCAGGGCAAGATGTCATGTAAATGCAGCGCTAACTATTTAGTGATATAGTACAGATGAAAAATGACATAGGGGGTCATTTACTATCCAGAAATATGCCTATATTGTGGCGTAAAGGTTATTTGAGCAGCAATCTGCAACTTTTTCTCTCTCACGGCAGGCACGTCTCATTCATCATTTTCTAGGAATATTTTAGGCATACAAAATGGTCTAAATGTAAGCCAGCAAGGAAGCTGTCTTACATTTAGACAGGCCTGCACCTCTTCATAACTTTTGCAAATCCACCGCAGCTATAGGGGTTATCAAAATCAGCATCTAAAACACCAGTCTTAATAAATTACCACCATAGTTCCATCAAGTTTTGTAGTTGAACTGCCATAACAAGAAAGCCAATATAAAACCTCAATTATGCTACTAAATAATGTCCAAAATGAATGTGAGAAGACCGATATAACAGTCTACCTCTCAAATAATAATTGCATTGTTACGCTGGCAACCTGAGTATGCAGCTTCTCCGCTATATGGAGCGGCTATATGCCAGTGAAGATTTGCTTATCTGTTTGTCTGCCCATGTACCGTACCTCTGCCTGTTCATCAACTCGGATCATCCGCTGCCTCATGGACCATAGCCTAACTACCGCACTGAACCAATGCTGCCTGCCCTGACCTCAGCCTGTTTCTTGACTACAAGTATTGCCTGCTCCCAAGATGCTTTGCACCAGTGACTCTGACCCCCAGTGGGTCAGCTGTTAATTACACCAGGATGATTCTAAGAGGTAGCGGCCTGGTGGGTCCCATGCAATGAAGGCCAGATTCCTGTGTGGGGATTTAATGGTGAATACCAGGAGATTCCCAAGATAACACCCTTAGGACTAGCCCAAAGCCAAAGAAGTGATTTGGTACAGTGGGTCCATACCCGCTGCTCATTACAGACACACATTTTCCACGTACCCGTTGCAAATCTTTCACCAGGATAATCGCTATTGAAGTAAAGCCATAGCCTAATAGCAATTAGTACCTTATTTCCAGATGTGCCTTTGTTCCAGCAATAGATGTTTTATTATCCTCTGAAAATCCATTTTATTTGATATGCAAATGATCCAGTAAGGTGCCCAGGCACGCCTCCTGCCACAATGTGTCCACCCACCCCTCCTACATCACATTTAAGCCATCTTTCTGCCTCCCTTTTCCCTGCTCCCAGCATGAGGGCGTGCCTGGGCTCCTTCCTGCAAGAGTGATGCCCCCCTGGGCACCTTACTGGCTCATTTGCATACCAAATTAACTTGTTTTTTTTAGAAGATAGAAAACATCTATTGCTGGGACAAAGGCACATCTGGCAATAATGTACTCAGTGTTATTAGGCTATGGCTTTACTTCAATAGTGATTATCCTGGTGACAGATTTCCTTTAAATCAAATGTCATATTTAGCCCATTGTAACAGCCATAGTTAGTCATAAAATGGTGCCAAATTTTTTTGATCGGCTTGACAATTTAGATGTTTCCAATGTACCTTTATAGAGTTTTCCCAAAAAAATTTACTTCTGAATAAACAAACGCAAACAGACTCACGCTCCCTATATAAAATTTAGGGACAAAGTTGCAAAAAACAGACACTAATGTAGTACAAACGTATCAGTGCCATGAAACTACCTTCAATCCCAAAGTCAGTGCAGAGATCAGGATAACTGTCAAGCCTCAATGAATGTTCACTTCTCTTTGTCACTGCTAAGTCTAAAGTTGGCAGACGGCACATTTTCCACAATGTGTTCTGGATTAAGCTAGTTGGTGCTACCCTGGCCGGTGTTGGACTCCGGATCAAAGTGAAAGTAATTAAGTAATGTCACCGTTACTACATATAGTCCAGTGGGACAGATGCTCTGTTCCTTTGCATTTCAGAAGGCTTGCCTAACTTTGTGAGGGAGAGCAACTGCCTATAGTACTCCTAAGTAGTTTATTATAAATATATTCTCAAATACCTTTCATTATTTATAATGGCTCATTTTGTCTGGGGAGCAATGATCAGGGAAAATAAAATGGCTGCTGTCCCATTAGTTCACACAAAACCTGTTCTGATCACACATGAGGACCAGTTACTTTACAACACTGAGGTAAAGAGCTGCCTCATTCTCTTTTCTACTTGTCAGGGATTATGATCCTGAATACAGATGATAAGAACTTTAGCTGAATCTCTCGGGAATTTAGTTCATGAGTAGACATGAAGTACAGAGAGGATGGACAGGACAGACTGTGGTAATGTGTTGCTGTGGTAATGAAGACTGCATACAAGTGCTGCTGCTCATTAGCCACACCTCTCCCTCCTCTCATGTCTCCTCATCATCCCCATTCCCACAGAGATTCACCCATATTCAGGATCATGATTCCTGACAGGCAGAGCAGAGAGGAGGATGAGGCAGTACTATGGCTCATTGTGGTGAAGTAACTTGTCCTTCTTTGTGATTAGGACAGGTTTTGTGTGTACTGATAGGACGGCGGCCATTTTATTTCTCCTAATGATTGCTTCCTAGACAAAACAAGACACTCTAAGTAATGAAAGGCTGAGTACTAATGCACACCACACTTTCCAGATTTTTATTTATTAAAATTTTTGAAAACCGTGTATCATTCTTTTCATTTCACACATACTTGCTACTTTGTGTTGGTTTAACACATAAAGTCAGAAAAAAATACATTTAGGTTTGTGGGTGAAAAGTGAAAAAATGTGGAAAAATTCAAGGGGTATGAATAATTTTTCAAGGTACTGTACATGAAGTGTGCCCACTTTCTGCATAGGAATATGCTAAATAAATGTGGAGCCCCAGTTATGGGTCTACAACACAATGAAAGCCAGATATCCCTCAAAGGAAGGAAAACCAAGCAAAGGGGTGTCTCCATTACAGAGATCACCAAATCCACTATATTAAGTGGCCCCTATGTCAAGATCCCGCTTTTTTACAAGCTTGAAGGATGTGACAGGGAAAACCTAAGCTAGGTATCCATCCACAGACAGCTGTTTCGGGGTGTTGCCCCTCATCAGTGTGGAGTAGGATTCTGGCTAACCGGGAGCAATGCCTCGGAGACTACTCAAACACAACAATAGCTGATCTCAGGGAGACCAGCTACAAAAACACCGCGGAGCCTTACTTAAGAGTCTCAACACAGCAATCCGAAGTGCAAAGTTCCCTGGGAAACAGGAATATGCTAAATAAATGTGGAGCCCCAGTTATGGGTCTACAACACAATGAAAGCCAGATATCCCTCAAAGGAAGGAAAACCAAGCAAAGGGGTGTCTCCATTACAGAGATCACCAAATCCACTATATTAAGTGGCCCCTATGTCAAGATCCCGCTTTTTACAAGCTTTAAGGATGTGACAGGGAAAACCTAAGCTAGGTATCCATCCACAGACAGCTGTTTCGGGGTGTTGCCCCTCATCAGTGTGGAGTAGGATTCTGGCTAACCGGGAGCAATGCCTCGGAGACTACTCAAACACAACAATAGCTGATCTCAGGGAGACCAGCTACAAAAAACACCGCGGAGCCTTACTTAAGAGTCTCAACACAGCAATCCGAAGTGCAAAGTTCCCTGGGAAACAGGAATATGCTAAATAAATGTGGAGCCCCAGTTATGGGTCTACAACACAATGAAAGCCAGATATCCCTCAAAGGAAGGAAAACCAAGCAAAGGGGTGTCTCCATTACAGAGATCACCAAATCCACTATATTAAGTGGCCCCTATGTCAAGATCCCGCTTTTTTACAAGCTTTAAGGATGTGACAGGGAAAACCTAAGCTAGGTATCCATCCACAGACAGCTGTTTCGGGGTGTTGCCCCTCATCAGTGTGGAGTAGGATTCTGGCTAACCGGGAGCAATGCCTCGGAGACTACTCAAACACAACAATAGCTGATCTCAGGGAGACCAGCTACAAAAAACACCGCGGAGCCTTACTTAAGAGTCTCAACACAGCAATCCGAAGTGCAAAGTTCCCTGGGAAACAGGAATATGCTAAATAAATGTGGAGCCCCAGTTATGGGTCTACAACACAATGAAAGCCAGATATCCCTCAAAGGAAGGAAAACCAAGCAAAGTGGTGTCTCCATTACAGAGATCACCAAATCCACTATATTAAGTGGCCCCTATGTCAAGATCCCGCTTTCTGCATAGCAGTGACAAGGAGGACTGAACATCCAGTGAAGCTTCAGAGGTATACTGATCTCTGCACTGACTGAGATTGGAGGTAGTTTCAAGGCACTGATTCGAGTGATTGTACTATGTTAGTCTGGTTTTTGCAACTTGGTCTGCTGACTTAATATAGAAAGTTTAAATCTGTTTGCAGTTTGTTCATTTCTAAATATCTCCTGAGTACTTGAGCGGAAGGTACCAAGAGTAGCAGCACCTATATAGATAGGGGGTATGGTGACCACCATGTAGCGGTAGAGCCGATAACGATTGTTCTCCTTTGCTGTAATATAGTTCTAATTTATGCAATTTTTCTCAGGCTCCAGAGTCAAGAACATTGCAACTTTAGCAGAAGATACGACAACTGCAATGCATGAATATTCTTCAGGGCTGAACATCTCAATAAATTGTTGTTGCACCATCAGAGTAATTTTGAATCTCCTTTCCCACTGTTATAATTCTTCACTTGGAGATAACAACTCTTACTGTACTTATAAAGTGTTGCATTGTCACCTACATCAACTGTAATGGATATATAAATCTTATGAAGCTAATATTCCCAGATGCTGCATCATTAAATGCTCAGCAGAACACTATGTAAGTATTATAATGGAAACTGCGCACATCCAGCTGCGAAATTTCATATTTCATTCACACTTATTATTTGTAGTTCTGAAAGAACAATTGATACAATGCCTCAGGCAACCTGCATGGAGAATTTCTGACCTTAGGTACGTTCAGTTTAGCTAACAGAAAATCTAAAATATTCCTGTCCCTTCTTTATTTTCATCAGTATCCAGTATCGTACTGTGGAGGTCTACATGTATGTGTAATGCATAATGGACAATGATTGTTTATGAAATAATTAGTATACTGTGTGAAAGGATTGCAGCACTTAGGGCACCATAGTACAGAAACTTTGTGCTATATACATCTTTTAGAGCTGTCTATCACTGTGTGTGGGCGATGGAGATGGACTCAGATTTCTCAATTAGTCTTGGCAGAACAGCCATAATATTTAAACCATTAAGACTATACAATGTACGGCACTGTGCTTGGTAAGCTACCTGGAAGCTGCAGCACCAGAACTCCCTGAAACTGCTGATCAGTGGGTGTGACGGGACTCGGAACCCAGCCGATGTGATAATGTTGAACTATGCTCAGGAAAAGTCATCAGTATCATTTCCCATATAACCCCTTTTAAAGGATCTACTGTTTGGTGCCAGCTACCACAGGAGCCCTTTAAGGGGGATCTGTGGAGTTCATGCCTTTTGGCCGCATGCTTTAACTTACACAATATTATGATAATAAAATTATTGTTTCAAGGTTATTGCTGATCGGTGTAAACAGCTTTTACATGAACATACAGGGGAGATTAATTTTTACAGGTGTATGTAGGCATAGTTAAGGCAAAACTTATCAAATGGCACATGATACACTTCTGTTTTCAAATGTTTCTTTACTGTCTACTGTATACCACCCATTTGGACTACGATTTCAACAATTTATATGACTTTCAAAAGTTGCATTTCATAAATCAGACTTAAATCAACTTGACTTTTCAAAACTAGAGTCCATGGTATAGCAATGTCAAATGACACAAAATTTTAACTTATTTGTGTAAATATGCCCAAAACCTCTCAACTCCCTATTTTTTTTGGGAGGGGGGGATGACATGAAGCCAGAATTCTAGAGCACTTCATAAATTCCCTTATAAGTTCTTCTCATTTGTCAACCCATGACCAATATATAGGGTATTAAGAGGTTGTGAACCAGTATTTTCTCTGCAAGAGTTCTGCAAAAAAAAAAATTCAGGAACTTGTAGAAAGTCACACTCAGTCATTGTCCCTTATAAACATGTCACTGATCACACAAGTAACAAGCATTCTTTCAGGGGACTTTAAACATGCTCATTTCTCGACAGCACAATGCTCTCTGTTAACAAGGAATGTACGGCCATCAAATAAAAACTGTGTGAGGACTATGATCGCATTACCAATCGTTTCACTCTACAATAACAAATTTTTCTACATATAAATGCAGGTAACAGACATCAATCTACATGCTGTTATCTTCGATTAACGCTTTTTACCGAGGTACGGTAGTTTATCTATCCATGTAAAAGGACCCTTAATGGAAATGCCCACTAAGGATTACCAAGTGCCTTGTCATTTCTGCAAAGTGTTTCCTTCAAGTCATAAGGGAACTTGCACATGCTGCTGTGAGGGTGTTCAGGCAGAAAGTCACACATTACGAATCTCTGGATAACTGCACATAACTCAGGCAGACTTTTCAGGAAATTAAAAGTGCAACCAAAAAGAACAGAGCATGAAAGTATTCGATTAGTGTTGTTTGCTTTTAGACATTCATTTTTTATAGTCCAGGGGTATACACACAATTTTTAAAATGGGGAGCTTTGTAGCCATGAACACAGATACACTTAAATAGTACACAAATACATCAAAAATAAACATAAATATATATAGTATGAGACACATACACTATATACTTACATGTACATACATACACTGTGATAGATAGATAGATAGATAGATAGATAGATAGATAGATAGATAGATAGATAGTAGATAGATAGATAATAGATGGAATACAGATCATTTTCCTTTAATCATCAATCTTAGCACATGGCAGACAGAATCCCATACAGACTGACTACAAATGTAATAGCCAGAAGAGCCTTTAGGCATGCCTCTAGATCAGGCCCATTGTCTATTCAAGGCCTAGTGCATATGGTCATATTTGAGATCCATAGAAAAGTATGGTCATAATGTATTTAAAGGTGGGCAAGGCATACCAAGCTATAACTATAAGGAGGTGTATGGAGATATTTTTACCTTTTACCTCGAAAAAAAATGAATAAAGGATTTCTGGAAGCCCCTTTCAGATAAATTAGAAAGTTTCAGAAACTTCTGCAACAGGTCTGCCTAAGGATAGTTTCACACTAGCGTTTGCCATCTCCATCAGGCTGTTTCAGCAGGGAGCAGTCTGCTGGAGGAGTCTGCATCCGGCACTGCCAGAAGCTACCGTATCACCGCCTGGCCTCATTGAGTATAATAGGGAACCAGCAGAGATCTGGAGGCAACCCGGCAAGTATGCTGAGAATCTGCCGAACAAAAATCTGTCACAACAAGTATATGGGAGGGGAAAACACCAGAACACACACAGAAGGAAATAGACAGGAGTCTAGGCCTAATAGCTAAGGGAGAGGGATAGTGACCTCCTAGGAATCCCTAGACCTCTCTCTGACTCCTGCCAATATGTGCAGACCCTGAAGGTGGGAATACTTATACACCGGAACCAAAGCCCTGGAGACCCTGGAAAGCCCTAGGAGTGGTGACAGGGAATTAAACTACTGGTTCCTTCCAAGGTAAGGGAACCAGCGTCTCCCTGAGGCCTAGAAAGCAACTAACACAAGCGAACAGCAAAATGCAAAACAACATGCACGTAGCTTAAAGCAGAATGGAGGAGCAGGAGATCCAAAGGAACAGCACACCAGCTCCAGCAGGAAATATCAACCACATGGTAAGCAGTGTGAGTCAGAACTAAATAGGGCCTCAGTAATGACTACAAGCAGAGATGGCAAACGCTAGTGTGAAACTATCCTAATGCCTCTTTCATAAGGTCAATATATTGTATCAGTATTTGTAATCCAAAACTGGGGGTGGGTACAAAATACAGAAGATCCAAATAAAAGATGAACCAACTGGTTCTACCAGTTCATGATTTGTTCTGAAATTCTCAAAAAATTCAGATTCACACAAAACCAAATGAGAGAGCAATAGAGAGCACAAGAGCGAGCCTAGTATACAAACATGCATTTCTTAACAATATATATGTTATCTAAGGGGTACTCCTTCTCACTATGGAGAGGCTCTAGTATGCCAAGTATGTGTATGCAGTATTGTAGGTCAGGTGATGCCTCTATGGGTTTCTGGGAAAGATATTCAAATTAGCTTTTCTTCTAAAACTGAAAATATGCTAAACTTTTCTCATGCCAACCAATATATGCAATTTGCATATACTCTTCCTAGAAATCAAGACTCCCTCTTGATTACTGGGAAAATATATGCAATTTATTATGTCTAAAATCTGCTCACATCTAGCTTTAGGAAAGCTAATTTGAATATCTTTCCTAGAAACAATACTGCGCACACGTACTCGGCATACTGTAATAGGGGTTCACTGGGATAATTTTCAGTTGACATGTCACATGAAGACCCAATGTGAGTAGAAACTCCAAAAAAGTGACCCCATTTTGGAAACTATGGGATAAGATGGCAGTTTTGTTGGTACTATTTTAGGGTACATATGATTTTCGGTTGCTCTATATTATGCTTTTTGTAAGACAAGGTAACAAAAAATAGCCATTTTGGCACCGTTTTTACTTTTTGTTATTTACAATGTTGTTACAGACGTGACAATACCAAATATTACTACATAATAAAGCATTTTTTTAAATGATTTTTTTAGTGTCTCCAGATTCTGAAAGCCATAGTTTTTTTATTTTTTGGGAGACTGTCTTATGTAGGGTCTCATTTTTTGTGAGATGAGATGAAGGTTTGATTGCTACTATTTTGGGGTATACGTTATGACTTTTTGATTGCTTGGTATTACACTTTTTGTGATGTGTTTTTTTTTACTCCGTTTTAATATTTTTTTTTCTACAGTGTTCACCTGAGGGGTTATGTCATGTGATATTTTTATATAGCAGGATCGTTATGGATGTGGCGATACCTAATATGTATACTTATTTATGTTATTTATTATTAAGTTTTACACAATAAAAGCATTTTTGAAACAAAAAAAACATGTTTTAGTGTCTCCATATTCCTTAGTTTATTTTTTATTTTTTGGGCGATTGTCTTTGGTAGGGTCTCATTTTTTTGCAGGATGAGATGACTGTTTAATGGGTATTATTAATGGGTATTATTTTGGGGTGCGTATGACTCTTGCTATTGCACTTTTTGTGATGTCATTGTGATATTTTAATAGACATGGTGATACCTAATATATCAGATTTTTTTTTTTAACACAATAAAAGCATTTTTGAAACACGTTTTAGTGTCTCCATATTTTGAGAGTCATGTTTTTTTTTTTGCTCGATTGTTTTATGCAGGGGTTAATTTTTTGAGGGATGAGGTGACGGTTTGATTGGTACTATTTTAGGGGGCATACGCCTTTTTGATCGCTTGGTGTTGCACTTTTTGTGATGTAAGTTGACAAAAAAATTATTGTTTTAGCACAGTTTTTATTTTATTTTTTCTACGGCGTTCAGATGAGGGGGTGGATCAAATGATATTTTTATAGAGCCAGTCGTTATGGATGCAGCAATACCCAATATGTTTGGTTTTCTTTTTTTTCTATATTTTTTTACAATTTTATGTGTTTTATTTTGGGATTTTTTTTTACTTTTTATTTTTGTAATGCATTGGCTGTCAGCTTTTATGCTGACAGACTGCCTGTAAGACCCAGCCTAAGAGGCTGGATCTCACAGGCTTCCGTAGAAGGCAAGCCCGATACCTATGGAAGGCATTGGGCTGCCTTCTCTGCCATCGGGTCCTCGCCACTGCAGCACGGGGACCTGATGGGGAAGCAGAGGGCATCCGTACCCTCCTACAAACACTCTGCATGCCATGGTCAGCTTTTACCGCGGCATACAAGAGGTTAATATGCCGGCATCTATGTTTTCACAGATGTCGGCGTATGCAGCAGGGGCCCGATTGTCAGTGACTGCCTGGTCCGTGCCGCAGCTCCTGCACCCGTCCGATGTACATGTACGGCACTGGTGCTTAAGTCAAGTCCACCAGCGCTGTACATGTACGGCGTGGGTCCTCTACGGGTTAATGAAAATGATATACAGATCAGCAAGCATTCACCATTCCTAATAAAATATTCCTGGCTCCTGGTTCCTGTGCTTAAAATTTAGCATTAGAAATGCTGCCAATAGAAATACATAGGGAGCAAATGATTAAGATAAAACAAATGTAAAACCATTTTGGATATATGCACAGATATTTGCTTATTTGTAAACCCAGGATGCTTATCAGAATTAGCACAGGCTCATTTAGGAATTGTAGTTCCTGCAGCTCTGCTTGTAGAGAAGATGATTGTACTGGCTAAATCAATTTTGGCTCAGTTATTTATACTTTGTTGAGTTTACAGTAGAAAATTCGGTGTAATGTTCTGTATACCTTTATATCTATCCATAAATATGGTGGAGCTTCAATGGGACTCAAGGTACCAGATTATCACGAAAAGCATGTAGAACTTACTTGTATAGTAAAAATAAAATAGTAACTCACACATTATTGCTTTGTTTTTTATTCTAAAAAAATTACCATTCCAAACCATATTGATGTTCTGTGCTGAGCCAAAGTGATGAATTATTGGGGTTAAAGATTATTGGATGACAGAGGAATTTTAGATAGATAGATAGAT
Organism: Bufotes viridis; assembly: GCA_033119425.1. Lineage (NCBI taxonomy): Eukaryota > Metazoa > Chordata > Amphibia > Anura > Bufonidae > Bufotes > Bufotes viridis. The sequence goes on from CM065591.1 coordinate 69,492,180, forward strand.
AGATAGATAGATAGATCGGTGGACAGACTCGCCTGCTGAATAAAGCTTCTAAAAGGCTTTTTAGCGGCGGTACTTTTTATCGCGGCTCAGTCCCATTCTCTTCAATGGGGATGAGCTGTGCCTAGGCCATGTGATCATCAGTGCAAAACTCCTGGAAAACCCTTTTAAAACTGTGTGCATCTTCTAGAAGGAAGTCCATGAAGAGAGCACTGAATATGATGAGACATTTGGCTTCCTGTCTGAGACACAGCAGATATTGTTAGAAAATGAAGAGGTAAGTAAATCAATAGAGACTGAGCAGCACTACCCCAGACTACCAGGGAATTAGGCATTATCTCTTTCATTAACCTAGAACACAAGAAGCAAGCATCAGCCCCACCACTACCCTAGAACACCAAGGAAACAGGCATCAATTCCTCCATTATTTTAGACCACTATGGAAGTAGTATATCCCTCCATTACTGTATGTTAGGCACTAGGGATGTTCCACTCCCTTAGACTATCAGTCATTAGCCTCTTTAGCATTCAATACCACAAGAGATGGCGAAGATTATTTCCATTGCCAAAAACTATGAGAAAACATTACCTCTTTCTCTGCCATAGGCTAAATCCTCAAATGTCATATACCATTAGTCTGAAATCTTCTGCTTCTCTCCATTCATGATCTCTAACCTTTGATGTCAAGTTTTTTTTACACAGGCATATTATTGGGATGATTATCAGGAACAAGAGTACAAGAAATTTCTCCTTCCTGATGGTTGCCCAGTTTACGGGACTCAACAATCACCTGATGAACAAACTTGTTCGACGGTTGATCACATCTCTTATACGGCACAGAGAATTATCATTTTTGAAAAGCATATAGCCCTGTGTAAACAGAGATCTGTTACCCAGAATGAATGAATCTGAATGCTTACAAAGTCTCAGTAGCCATCGCTCATCCCCATACATAGGAGATAAATTGCTACATGTAAATGCCGGACTCATTCTGCTGACAGTGATCGGGAACGTTCAGTTTATTCCAAATAATTGATTGTGCATCTGCCCAGGTACACGGGCATTTAGAGTCTGATAAATTCAATATTTTTTTTATAAAATGCAGAATGATAGACAGAGATGTGTATTTTTCACATGTAAAAGGTATATTATTATTCATTGCATTTATACAATTTTAAATATTAAGTAATACCTTAAAATTAAATGCAGTACAGTATATAGAAGTCAATTATAGACAGATGGAAGTGAACAAATAAAATTAGGCCCATCACTAACTCACAAAACTTTTATGTTTAATACACACTTTTTTTCCTCTTTGAACACTTTTGTCTTCTGTAATTTTCTAGACTTTTTGTTCTCTTTGAACGTTACATTATCAGGCACATGGCTTATATTAGAAATAAGCAGATTTGTGGTTTAAGCTAATTTACTACCTTCATACTGTGTATGAAAGAGTCATTAATCAAAAATACACAAATCCTTTCTGGAGACCAACTCGACTGCCAATTTATTTTTAACACAATGACTATGATAATTTTGTGCTTAGAACTGACATGTAAGGATATACAGTGCCTTGAAAAAGTATTTATAGCCCTTGAACATTTGCACCTTTTTTCACATTACATCCACAAACTTAAATGTATTTTATTGGGATTTTATGTGATAGACCAAGACAAAGTAGCAAGTATGTGTGAAATGAAAAGAAAATGATACAGGGATTTGAACATTTTCAATTAATAAAAAATTGAAAAGTGTCCCGTGCATTCATATTCAGCCCCCTGTACTTTGATAGCCCTAAATAAAATCCAGTGTGACCAATTGCTTTCAGCAGTCACCTAATTAGTAGAGTCCACCTGTGTGTAATTTATTCTCATTATAACTACAGATGTTTTGTGAAGGCCGCAGAGGTTTGTTCGTGAACATTAGTAATCAAATAAGATCATGAAAACAAAGAAACAGACCAGACAGATCAAGGATAAAGTTGTGGAGAAGTATATAGCATGTTTAGATTATAAAAAAATCATCCATCATCCAAAAATAGAAGAAGTATGGCACATCTGCAAACCTACCAAGACATGGCCATCCACCTAAACTGAGAGCCCAGGCAAAGAGAGCACTAATTAGAGAAGCAGTCAGGAGGCCCTGGAGGAGCTGCAGAGATCCACAGGTTAGGTGGGAGAATCTGTCCACAGGACAACTATTAGTTGTGTACTCTACAAATCTGTCCTTTATGGAGGAGTGGCAAGAAGAAAGCAAGCCATAAGAAGTCCTGTTTGCAGAACACAGCAAACATCTAGAAGAAGGTGCTCTTTTTGGCCTAAATGCAAAACACTATGGGGGTCATTTAGTAAATTACATACATCAGTTTTCTGGCATATTTCTGTCGCAGATTGTGACTCAAAGGTTATTTGTAGAGTTGAGCGAACCTGAAGTGTAAAGTTCGCGTTCATACCGAATTTTAGGATTTTTGGCACCCGGACTCGAACCCGAGCATTTTCGTAATAGTTCGTGTTCGGTGTTCGGCAGATTTTGTGGTGCTTGTTGAAAAGCTGCTGGGCAGCCAATCAACAAGCGTCTAAATACTTTGCTCTTAGAAGCCATCACAGCCAATATATTGTTTTACCATTAAGTGCCTTTTCTGCCTGCTCAGTAAATCTGAAAAATAATCAGTACATCTATCTGTTTCACTGGGGTAGAATAAATCCTTTTTTTTTTTTTCCAATAAAGTACCTTATTGCCTTGTACAGCAAATCAAATAAAATCAGTAAATTCCACTGAGACATTGTGGGTGGAAAAAACACGTAATTTTTGGCACAAAGTAAATTTGTGGCCTGCTCTGTACTACTGCTAGTGAAAGAATTTCACTTGTATCTGTCAGGTTCATTGGTGGGTGAAGAAATCATATATTTTGTTGAAATAAATTACATCCTCTGCCTGCACAGGCAATCAGATACTGAAAAATAATCTGTTAATTCATCTGTTTAACTGGGGTTGAAGAAATCATATATTTTGCTGAAAAAAATTCCATCCTCTGCCTGCACAGGCAATCAGATACTGAAAAAATAATCTGTTAATTCATCTGTTTCACTGGGGTTTAAAAAATCCTCTTTTTTTCCTATAAAGTACCTTTTTGCCTTGTACTGCAAATCAAATAAAATCATTAAATTCCACTGGGACATTGTGGGTGGAAAAAAACACTTAATTTCTGACACAAAGTAAATTTGTGGCCTGCTCTGTACTACTGCTAGTGAAAGAATTTCACTTGCATCCATCAGTTTCACTAGGGTTGAAGAAATCATATATTTGGTTGAAATAAATTCTATCCTCTGCCTGCACAGGCAATCTGATAGTGAACAATAATCTGTTAATTCATCTGTTTTACTGGGGTTGAAAAAATCCTCTTTTTTTCCTATAAAGTACCCTTTTGCTTTGTACTGCAAATCAAATAAAATCAGTAAATTCCACTGGGACATTGTGGGTGGAAAGAAAACACGTAATTTTTGGCACAAAGTAAATACATGTAAATACATGTCACTGGTAAAATGGATTTTAAATCATTTTTATTTATTTGCAATTTTCCAAGTTTCAATTTCTCTGCTTCTATAATACATAGTAATGCCGAAAAAAATAGTTATTAATTTACAATCTCCATATGTCTACTTCATGTTTGGATCATTTTGGGAATGCCATTTTATTTTTTGGGGACGTTACAAGGCTTAAAACTTTAGAAGCAAATCTTGAAAATTATCAGAAATTTTCAAAAACCCACTTTAGGGACCATTTCAGGTCTGAGGTCACTTTGTGAGGCTTACATACGAGAAACCACCCAAAAATGACCCCATTCTAGAAACTACACCCCTCAAGGTATTCAAAACTGATTTTGCAAACGTTGTTAACCCTTACGTGTTTCACAAAAGTTATTGGCAAATGGAGATTAAATTTTAGAATTGCAATTTTTTGGCAAAATTTCCATTTGAATCCATTTTTTGCAGTAACTAAGCAAGGGTTAACAGCCAAACAAAACCCAATATGTATTGCCCTGATTCTATGGTTTGCAGAAACACCCCATATGTGGTCGTAAACTACTGTATGGCCACAAGGCAGGGCATAGAGGGAAAGGAGCGCTGTGTGGTTTTTGGAAGGCAGATTTTGCTGGACTGGTTTATCTACATCATGTCCCATTTGAAGCCCCCCTGATGCCCCCCTGGGGTAGAAACTCCATAAAAGTGACCCCATTTTGGAAACTACGTGATAAGGAGGCAGTTTTCTTGGGACTATTTTTAGGGTACATATGATTTTTGATTGCTCTATATTACATGTTTGTGATGCAAGGTTACCAAAAAAAGAAATTCAGAAATGTCATCTCCATTTGCCAAGGAACACCTAAAGGGTAAACAAAGTTTGTAAAATAAGTTTTAAATACCTTGAGGGGTGTAGCTTATTAGATGGGGTCCCTTTTATGGAGTTTATACTCTAGGGGTACATCAGGGTTTTTTCAAATGGGACATGGTGTCATAAAAAAAGGCCATGAGAATCATCCTTCTAGAAACCATATGGTGTTTCTTTCCTTCTGCGCCCTGCCGTGTGCCCGTACAGCAGTTTACCACCAAATATGGGGTATTTCTGTAAACTGCAGAATCAGGGCAATACATTTTACGTTTTATTTGGCTGTTAAGCCTTGCTTTGTTACTGGAAAAAATGGACTAAAACTGAAAATTTGCCAAAAAATAGCTGTTTTGGCACTGTTTTTATTAAATTTTTTGGACCTTGTTAATCTGAGGGGTTAGGTCATGGGGTATTTTTATAGAGAAGATTATTACGGACGTGGCGATACCTAATTTGTCTACTTTTTTAAAATTTATTTAGGCTTAACACTATATTATCTTATTTGAAACAAAATAAAAAAATTTTAGTATCTACACAGTCTAAGATTAATTTATTTTTAAGTTTTTATCCGATTGTCTTAGCTAGGGGCTCATTTGTGATCGCTTGCTTTTACACTTTTTGTTCTGTTATGTGACAAAAAAAAATCCTTTTTTTGCACCGTTTTTTTTTTTTTTTTACCGTGTTAATCTAAGGGGTTAGGTCATGAGGTATTTTTATAGAGCAGATTATTACGGATACAGCGATACATAATTTGTCAACATTTTTACATTTTTTTAGTTTTACAAACTATCATTTTTGCCCCAAAAAAATTTTGGGGTGTCTCAAGTCTGAGAACCATAGTTTTTATTTGATTGTCAGTGGCTAAATGGAAAAGGGGATTATACATTTAGTACTCCATGGAAGTGTCTTACTCCCTGAAGCAACCAATAACACAGAGGCCCGGATGATCGGGGCACGTGTCACACTGAGTGGTGGTATCCTTCCGTATCCCCCTCCTGTGACATACTCTGCATTTTTTTGGGGTTCATCCCTGCTTTCCAGTATGGGGGACCACACCTGGAAAGTGTTGGCCAGGGACAATCCGGGCGCCTCCAGTTCCCGAGGTACTCCGACCTGCTCTTTCCCGGTCTGAAAAGATCAGGTCCTTGAGGACTGCCTCATAGAACTCTAGGAATTTCCCTGTGTTGCCAGCACTCCGGGACAGCACAAAAGAGTTGTCCTTGGCAACCTGCACCAAGTAGATCGCAACTTTTTTGTACCATGCCCAGGTTTTGCGCATGGCGTTATATGGCTTGAGGACTTGATCAGAGAGATCAACTCCTCCCATATACCGATTGTAGTCGACGATACAATCGGGCTTGAGGACCGTTGCCGTGGTAGCTCGCACAGGGACAGGGTTTATGCCGTCACCATGAATTGTGGTCAGTAGAAGGACATCCCTCTTGTACTTTTATCTGACCAGCAACAGGTTTCCACTGGTAAGGGCACGGGTTTCACCCCTGGAGATAGGTAACTGGAGGGGGTAGGTAGGGAGGCGTTGATTTTTCCGCACGGTCCCACAAGCGGACGTGGATCTGGCGGCGAGGGACTGGAACAAGGGGATACTAGTATAAAAGTAATCCACGTACAGGTGGTAACCCTTATCTAGCAGTGGGTGCATAAGGTCCCACACTAGTTTCCCGCTAACACCCAGAGTGGGGGGGACATTCTGGGGGTTTAATACGGGAATCTTGTGCCTCGTATACACAAAACTTGTAAGTGTACCCTGAGGTACTCTCACAAAGTTTGTACAGCTTCACGCCATACCTCCCCACTTTGAGGGAACATACTGGTGGAAAATGAGTCTCCCCTTGAAAGAAATGAGAGACTCATCAACCGCGACCTCCCTTCCAGGTACATAGGCCTCTAATAATTTGGCCCCAAAGTCATCGATGACCGGCCTGATTTTGTACAGGCGGTCATAGGCAGGATCACCTTGGGGGGGACATGCTGCATTAACTGCATAATGCAGGCATTTCTGGATGGCCTCAAACCGGGAGCATGTCATGGCCGTACTGTAAAGTGGGGTCTGGTAGAGGACGTCCCCACTCCAGTAATGCCTGACACTGGGTTTTTTGACTAGGCCCATGTGCAGCACGAGACCCCAAAACTGACCGGCGTCCAGCCATCGGACCCAGCCAAAAAAGAGCCCGGGTGTTGAGCAATGAACTGTTGGGCGTACAGATTTGTTTGCTCCACCATCAGATTCACAAAGTGGTCACTGAAAAAAAGCTGCAGCACCCCTGGGGGGTCTAGGGTCACACAGCTGTGCTGTGGACCCCAGACACCCAAAGAGGGTGATGCAACAGTTTAAAAAAAAAAATATTTACTCTAAACTCTCCCTAAGTCTTCCTGCCTGACCTAAACCTTTCCCTAAGCTTTCTCTAACCTACCTGATAGTGCCAGATGGCACTTTGGAGGGTCACAGGAGGGTGCTGGGGGAAGTCTGGGCTGCTGGGTGCTGGGGTGCTGGGCTCCTAAAGATGGCTGCTTCTCTCCTCGCTCCCAGGCAAAGAATAGAGGAGGAGAGGAGAGCAGGGGGAGTTAACCCCCGCCCTCCTGTGCAGCCAATAGAAATCCATCCTGTGAGGTGATGTCACCATCACCTCTCGGGATCTAAGGATGGTGACTGATGGTGTATTATCACACCAATGATCACCATCCTTTTCCGGATTATCGGGTCACCGGAAACGCATCGCTGATATGGGGGGGGTGGTCACACAGGACCCCCTCGGCATTGTCCCAGAGTGCCTGCCGAATGATTTCGGCAGGCACTCTGTTCCGATCACCCCGAGCTGCGCGGCGGTGATCACAAATACTCAGGATGTACCAGTAGGTCTTGTGTCCTTAAATACCAGGACATCAGGGTGAACCGGTACGTCCCATGTCAGTAAGAGGTTAAAGGGATCCTGTCACAATGTTAAGGCAGCATGTTATTGAGCGGGAAGAGATGTTCAGATTGATTTGCAGTTTTGTGGGGGGAACCCTTATTCCTGTAAGTCCTTGCACTTTCTATAGTTAGCAATCCAATGGGCAGTCCTACTTACTGATTTTTAGCCTCCTTTGTATAAGTATACATACAGAGATAGCAGTCAGTCACCAATAGGACCACCCACTGGACTCCTATGCCCACAATGAACAGCAATTGCAATTAATTAAATGAAAGCCGCGGTGAAAGTTTTCCCATACAGCTATATATCAATCTGCTCAGTTTCTTCTGCCGTATATCATGCTGCCTGCAGATCGGACACCATGTTCAATGTAAGATCTTCTTTTTAAAAATGATAAAGTCTAGACTTTGATCCAAAAAGCAACATGGTTTGATTTCACATCATACTTTGGCAACTATTGGCCTCTTACAGCACCTTGTATTGTAATGGATTTTTTGTCAGTATGAGTGGGGGGGGGGGGGTGTATGCTAAATGGCCAAGTTCTCTTTGTATGTTGGCAATTACAGAACATCAATTCAAAGCACACATGGAAATCATTTAGTGTGAATGGATAAAGGCTTACTCATTTACCCTCTATATCACATTAACATATTGATTGCATGTAGGTCTCATTTTGTGTGATTTCTTTTATCTCATGCTGCAATTAGTGTGTAAATCTCCCGGGGTGACTGCTTTACATGATGTCAATGGTAACTTCTTTCCTAAATAGCAAGTATTGCTAGTAGTGTATGAAACATCACTGAAGCAATCTCCGCCATTGTGTCTGAAAGGTCAAGTTGTAAAAGGCTGTGTTGGAATCTCACACCTACTGGTATTCTAAGGCTTGTCTAGCAATTAATTTATTTGTCGTCCTAATTATAATAGTTGTGTTTCAATCGTATTTCTAGTATGTGATGTATACTAAATCTTAATATATTATAATATTTTCATGACTGGTCTTTGCATTGTGATTCAGCAATGTGCAATACATATGGTAAATATCTATGTCACATGGAAAATAAACCTCCTTGTAGTCTACTGTATTTAACCAATTTTTAAGGCAGAGCAATAAACCTCTGGGGTCTTCTTTTGTAATTGATTGAGTAGAAAACTGTCACATCGATGACCTTGCTGACTCTGCTAGCAATGTCATTGCATGATATTATCATTGCATGAAGTTATTTTTACCAGTCGGCACCTGCTGGAATAATGTAAAAGTCACTGTACTGTGCAGCCATTAGAATATGCACCAAGGAACTATTTAGTGCAAAATGCATGACTAAATAGGACCAAATGTTATGGAAACATCCTAGAAGGAAAAAGTACCATCCACACCTGTAGATGTCTCTTATTATTGCATACTCAATAGTTTCAAGAGGATTTCCTCCCAAAATGTAAAATGGACCGTGTATTAATAAATCACCAGCATTTGGATCTGAATGTTTTTGTACTTGCATGTAATTAAAAATGTATTATAGCCCTGATTTACTTAATACAATGTACATGTATAGCACCACCTGCTGTTCATACTTTTCCATATTCCATTGTCCACTTCAGTGACATTGCTGAGGTGGATGCATATGCTCAATTCCATCCTTCAACTGCCACCGGGTCTATCTACTGTTAGAAGCTGTGACAGTTACAGGGAGAAAGCTTCAGCGGAAAGAACCCCCTGAAAAAGGACACACCCACTGAACTGCCAGCTTGAAATAAATCTAGTAGGCAATTGGAGCAACGAAAAGATCCATGTAAGGTGCAGAACTGGTTCTAGCTTTGTTAGAAACAGACTGTTATGTGCCTCAGTATATGATGTCTGTTTTTTATTTTTTATATTAATCATGGCATAACCCATTTAAAGAGGCGTTGGCTACAGATGAGCACTTTTCTTGAAATTTGTTTAAGGTCTGATTCTAATAAATCAGTCAGAATATTCATTTCAGGTATGTATAATTTAAACCGAATTGGAAGTGCTCAAATTAGCTCGAAAATTGGTGTGACCTTCTGAGGACTCATATTTCAAATTTTCTTAAAACTTGTTTCAAAAATGGTCCTTTAATGGGAACAGATGTTCACCGGTGTTTATACACATACAGTAGTATAGGAAGAAGCAAAGGCTTGTTCTGAACAAGCGGTCCAAAAATGATGTCTTAACGGGGCAGATGCTTGCCCATGTTTATGCACATGTTAGTATTAGAAGCAGTGACATGCTCTGAACAAGCACAGTCCCAAAAAGTATGCCTTTAAACATGCAAATGTCTGCTCATGTTGATACACACACAGTAGTATCAGAATAAGTAGTGGCTTGTTCTGAATAAGCACCCAAAAAATATCCCTTTTTTCTCCCTCAGCAGCAGTCCAGTGTGGATGTGGAACATAACTGGCAAGGCAAGAGATGTATATATGGGGGAATAGTATAAGCAGTAGCAGCTAGAGATAGTAGTAGTGGCAGCAATAACCACAGCACCACAGTATGGAACCTGATGAATATGAGATGTGTGGCTGTGTAGGGCTAGTAGTAGTGGCAGAAAGGTGAGTAGCAGCTGTAGCAGCAGCAGCAATACAGTATGGAACATTATGTATTGGCAGACAGCAGCAGTGGCATGATTTGGTTTTCAATAAATAGTCACCATCAGCAATGGCTGGATTTACTCATTGGCCACAGCCAGAGATATGTGTAAATCCTCACAGATCCATGCCTGTTTCCAGAGGTGTAGCTAGGCTTTCCAGTACCTGGGGGCAAGGGTTGAGCATTGTGACCCCTTCACAGTAGTTATGCCCACCTTTGTGCCCTTTTACAATAGTAATGCCCACCTTTGTGTCCCTTCACAGTAGTTATGTCCTACTTGTGGCCCTTTCACAGAGGTAATTCCCACCTTTGTGCCCCTTCACAGTAGTTAAGTCCTACTTGTGGCCCCTTCACAGTAGTTATGCCAACCTTGTGGCCCCTTCACAGTAGTTATGTCCTACTTGTGGCCCCTTCACAGTAGTTATGTTCACCTTTGTGCCCCTTCACAGTAGTTATGTCCTACTTTTGGCCCCTTCACAGTAGTTATGCCCACCTTGTGGCCCCTTCACAGTAGTTATGTCCACCTTTATGCCCATTCACAGTAGCTATGCTAACCTTTTTGCTCCTTCACAGAAGTTATGCCTATCTTTGAGCACCTTCACAGTAGTAATGCCCACCTTGTGTAACAGAACGTGTTAGCTAGGAATGATGAATTTGGGTCCAGTTGGTGAAGCGATTTGTCTGGTAATAGCATCATAGTTCCAAACATAAACAATTGCACTAATGACACAGACTAATTTTTTTTTGTTAAAAGAACATATTAGCTTGGGTCGCGTTGGTGAGTGATTTGTGTGGTTCATTCCGATAACCAACGACATTTCTCCCATGTGGCAATAATTCAGCTGTCAGGTTTGATCCATTCAGCAAGTTTGGCCCAACTGGTTTTAACAAATCACAGAAAAACTATATATAAACCATCCTGCACGATATGGTATTAAATGTGCAGATGCATATAGCTACATTTACAAAATAACAGAAAATAATGCACTATAAAAATAGGTGCAAGACATATGGACTAAGTTCTCACTCTTGATAAAAACTCAGACACTTGGTCAATACATTTTTAGCAAAATACATCTAAGCCTACCTACCGGCGACAAGGTGGTCTCAGTTCAGGCGGGTTCCTATGCTAACCTATTCATGCTGTGGCGCATTTTCAAGAGCACAGTCCCTGCACATATGGTGTGCCGCCCATGTTACCTCCATGTGTATCAGCAATCGGTGGGAGGAGAGACACACACACCTATATGTACCACCTTAATCAAGGTCACCTATTAGATAGGTGGGGCAAAAGTGCACTTGAATATCACTCCCAGTATAGGAGCGTATTCACACATGAAGGTGCCACTCCTTCAAGACAATTCAAACAAATCACAGAAAAAACTATGTATAAACCATCCTGCACGATATGGTATTAAATGTTTGGATGTATATGGCTACATTTACAAAATAACAGAAAATAATGCACTATAAAAATAGATGCAAGACATATGGACTAAGCCCTCACTCTTGATAAAAACTCAGACACTTGGTCAATACATTTTGAGCAAAATACATCTAAGCCCACCTACCGGCGACAAGGTGGTCTCAGTTCAGGCGGGTTCCTATGCTAACCTATTCATGCTGTGGCGCATTTTCAGGAGCACAGTCCCGCACATATGGTGTGCTGCCCCTTGTTACCTCCATGTGCATCAGCAACCGGTGGGAGGAGAGACACACACACCTATATGTACCACCTTAATCAAGGTCACCTATTAGATAAGTGGGGCAAAAGTGCACATGAATATCACTCCCAGTATAGGAGCGTATTCACACATAAAGGTGCCACTCCTTCAAGACAATTCAATCACAGAAAAAACTATATATAAACCATCCTGCACGATATGGTATTAAATGTGCGGATGTATATGGCTGCATTTACAAAATAACAGAAAAAAATGCACTATAAAAATAGATGCAAAAAAATAGATTCTGGGAGTGATATTCAAGTGCACTTTTGCCCCACCTATCGAATAGGTGACCTTGATTAAGGTGGTACATACAGGTGTGTGTGTGCTCTCCTCCCACTGGTTTCTGATGCACATGGAGGTAACAAGGGGCAGCACACCATATGTGCGGGACTGTGCTCCTGAAAAATGTGCCACAGCATGAATAGGTTAGCATAGGAACCCGCCTGAACTGAGACCACCTTGTCGCCAGTAGGTGGGCTTAGATGTATTTTGCTCAAAATGTATTGACCAAGTGTCTGAGTTTTTATCAATTAATTTGCACTGCCCAAAGAGTGTTAAATAAGATCACTCTGTAACACTAAATCACAGTAACTGTTTGGCTAACAGAAGTAGTTAAATATCAATGTGGACACCCCACAAACAGTAGAATAAGACAGGTATATCACCCCAATTTATGAATCAGGGGCTAATAGAATTTCTTATCTTTGAATCAATGTGGACATGCCACTAACAGTCGAATGAGACAGGTGTATCATCCGATTTTGTGAATCAGGGGCTAATAGAATTGATTATCTATTAAACAATGTGGACACCTGAAAAACAGTAGAATGAGACAGACATATGACCACCCCAAAATCTGCGAATCAGGGGCTAATAGAATTGCTTATCTATTAACCAATGTGTCTATCTATAACAAAACAGATTAAGTTTTAATAACACAGCAAGTGAACTAGTTAACGCTCCTATATATTAGACTGCCTGTTGAGACTGAGTCTGATGCACAGTAAATCTATGTATAGCAGAACAGATTAAGTATAAATGATGCAGCAGGTGAACAAGATGCTCTGGGTGATTACACTCAGCCTGCACTGTCCTTACAGTTTCTAAAAACTTTTCCTACAATCTTCCTGCACTGTCCCTGCACTGCCCCTATCCAATATCCTACAATAAAAAAATAGAACCCCCTGAAAAAGGACACACCCACTGAACTGCCAGCTTGAAATAAATCTAGTAGGCAATTGGAGCAACGAAAAGATCCATGTAAGGTGCAGAACTGGTTCTAGCTTTGTTAGAAACAGACTGTTATGTGCCTCAGTATATGATGTCTGTTTTTTATTTTTTATATTAATCATGGCATAACCCATTTAAAGAGGCGTTGGCTACAGATGAGCACTTTTCTTGAAATTTGTTTAAGGTCTGATTCTAATAAATCAGTCAGAATATTCATTTCAGGTATGTATAATTTAAACCGAATTGGAAGTGCTCAAATTAGCTCGAAAATTGGTGTGACCTTCTGAGGACTCATATTTCAAATTTTCTTAAAACTTGTTTCAAAAATGGTCCTTTAATGGGAACAGATGTTCACCGGTGTTTATACACATACAGTAGTATAGGAAGAAGCAAAGGCTTGTTCTGAACAAGCGGTCCAAAAATGATGTCTTAACGGGGCAGATGCTTGCCCATGTTTATGCACATGTTAGTATTAGAAGCAGTGACATGCTCTGAACAAGCACAGTCCCAAAAAGTATGCCTTTAAACATGCAAATGTCTGCTCATGTTGATACACACACAGTAGTATCAGAATAAGTAGTGGCTTGTTCTGAATAAGCATCCAAAAAATATCCCTTTTTTCTCCCTCAGCAGCAGTCCAGTGTGGATGTGGAACATAACTGGCAAGGCAAGAGATGTATATATGGGGGAATAGTATAAGCAGTAGCAGCTAGAGATAGTAGTAGTGGCAGCAATAACCACAGCACCACAGTATGGAACCTGATGAATATGAGATGTGTGGCTGTGTAGGGCTAGTAGTAGTGGCAGAAAGGTGAGTAGCAGCTGTAGCAGCAGCAGCAATACAGTATGGAACATTATGTATTGGCAGACAGCAGCAGTGGCATGATTTGGTTTTCAATAAATAGTCAACATCAGCAATGGCTGGATTTACTCATTGGCCACAGCCAGAGATATGTGTAAATCCTCACAGATCCATGCCTGTTTCCAGAGGTGTAGCTAGGCTTTCCAGTACCTGGGGGCAAGGGTTGAGCATTGTGACCCCTTCACAGTAGTTATGCCCACCTTTGTGCCCTTTACAATAGTAATGCCCACCTTTGTGTCCCTTCACAGTAGTTATGTCCTACTTGTGGCCCTTTCACAGAGGTAATTCCCACCTTTGTGCCCCTTCACAGTAGTTAAGTCCTACTTGTGGCCCCTTCACAGTAGTTATGCCAACCTTGTGGCCCCTTCACAGTAGTTATGTCCTACTTGTGGCCCCTTCACAGTAGTTATGTTCACCTTTGTGCCCCTTCACAGTAGTTATGTCCTACTTTTTGGCCCCTTCACAGTAGTTATGCCCACCTTGTGGCCCCTTCACAGTAGTTATGTCCACCTTTATGCCCATTCACAGTAGCTATGCTAACCTTTTGCTCCTTCACAGAAGTTATGCCTATCTTTGAGCACCTTCACAGTAGTAATGCCCACCTTGTGTAACAGAACGTGTTAGCTAGGAATGATGAATTTGGGTCCAGTTGGTGAAGCGATTTGTCTGGTAATAGCATCATAGTTCCAAACATAAACAATTGCACTAATGACACAGACTATTTTTTTTTTTGTTAAAAGAACATATTAGCTTGGGTCGCGTTGGTGAGTGATTTGTGTGGTTCATTCCGATAACCAACGACATTTCTCCCATGTGGCAATAATTCAGCTGTCAGGTTTGATCCATTCAGCAAGTTTGGCCCAACTGGTTTTAACAAATCACAGAAAAAACTATATATAAACCATCCTGCACGATATGGTATTAAATGTGCAGATGCATATAGCTACATTTACAAAATAACAGAAAATAATGCACTATAAAAATAGGTGCAAGACATATGGACTAAGTTCTCACTCTTGATAAAAACTCAGACACTTGGTCAATACATTTTTAGCAAAATACATCTAAGCCTACCTACCGGCGACAAGGTGGTCTCAGTTCAGGCGGGTTCCTATGCTAACCTATTCATGCTGTGGCGCATTTTTCAAGAGCACAGTCCCTGCACATATGGTGTGCCGCCCCATGTTACCTCCATGTGTATCAGCAATCGGTGGGAGGAGAGACACACACACCTATATGTACCACCTTAATCAAGGTCACCTATTAGATAGGTGGGGCAAAAGTGCACTTGAATATCACTCCCAGTATAGGAGCGTATTCACACATGAAGGTGCCACTCCTTCAAGACAATTCAAACAAATCACAGAAAAAAACTATGTATAAACCATCCTGCACGATATGGTATTAAATGTTTGGATGTATATGGCTACATTTACAAAATAACAGAAAATAATGCACTATAAAAATAGATGCAAGACATATGGACTAAGCCCTTACTCTTGATAAAAACTCAGACACTTGGTCAATACATTTTGAGCAAAATACATCTAAGCCCACCTACCGGCGACAAGGTGGTCTCAGTTCAGGTGGGTTCCTATGCTAACCTATTCATGCTGTGGCGCATTTTTCAGGAGCACAGTCCCCGCACATATGGTGTGCTGCCCCTTGTTACCTCCATGTGCATCAGCAACCGGTGGGAGGAGAGACACACACACCTATATGTACCACCTTAATCAAGGTCACCTATTAGATAAGTGGGGCAAAAGTGCACATGAATATCACTCCCAGTATAGGAGCGTATTCACACATAAAGGTGCCACTCCTTCAAGACAATTCAATCACAGAAAAAACTATATATAAACCATCCTGCACGATATGGTATTAAATGTGCGGATGTATATGGCTGCATTTACAAAATAACAGAAAAAAATGCACTATAAAAATAGATGCAAAAAAATAGATTCTGGGAGTGATATTCAAGTGCACTTTTGCCCCACCTATCGAATAGGTGACCTTGATTAAGGTGGTACATACAGGTGTGTGTGTGTCTCTCCTCCCACTGGTTTCTGATGCACATGGAGGTAACAAGGGGCAGCACACCATATGTGCGGGGACTGTGCTCCTGAAAAATGTGCCACAGCATGAATAGGTTAGCATAGGAACCCGCCTGAACTGAGACCACCTTGTCGCCAGTAGGTGGGCTTAGATGTATTTTGCTCAAAATGTATTGACCAAGTGTCTGAGTTTTTATCAATTAATTTGCACTGCCCAAAGAGTGTTAAATAAGATCACTCTGTAACACTAAATCACAGTAACTGTTTGGCTAACAGAAGTAGTTAAATATCAATGTGGACACCCCACAAACAGTAGAATAAGACAGGTATATCACCCCAATTTATGAATCAGGGGCTAATAGAATTTCTTATCTTTGAATCAATGTGGACATGCCACTAACAGTCGAATGAGACAGGTGTATCATCCGATTTTGTGAATCAGGGGCTAATAGAATTGATTATCTATTAAACAATGTGGACACCTGAAAAACAGTAGAATGAGACAGACATATGACCACCCCAAAATCTGCGAATCAGGGGCTAATAGAATTGCTTATCTATTAACCAATGTGTCTATCTATAACAAAACAGATTAAGTTTTAATAACACAGCAAGTGAACTAGTTAACGCTCCTATATATTAGACTGCCTGTTGAGACTGAGTCTGATGCACAGTAAATCTATGTATAGCAGAACAGATTAAGTATAAATGATGCAGCAGGTGAACAAGATGCTCTGGGTGATTACACTCAGCCTGCACTGTCCTTACAGTTTCTAAAAACTTTTCCTACAATCTTCCTGCACTGTCCCTGCACTGCCCCTATCCAATATCCTACAATAAAAAAATAGCTAAAACCCTGTCCCTATGCTCAGTTCACAGTGAAATGGCGACGACGATTTATTCATCTCAAGTGTTGTTGGCCTTTTTTGTGTTGTGGCAACCAATTATCACTAAAATTGTTGACAGGTAGTGTAAGCCATATTTTCCCATTTAACCCCTTTCTAATGTGGGCCATTTTTCAACTTCTTACTTTACATTCCCAATATGTTTACTTTATGACGGCATCATTTTGTAAACAAAATTTTATTTTTTTGGGATGTTAGCTGGATTAGAAATTTAGATAATAATCTAATAATTTTTAAGAGAATTTCCAAAACCCGCTTTTTAAAGGACCAATTTAGTTATGAAGTTGCTTTGAAGGATTTAACATAGTAGAAACCAGCCATAAATGACCCCATTTTCAAATATGATTTTACTAACTTTGTTAACCCTTTAGATGTTCCACAAGAATTAAAGGAAAATAGAGGAGATATTTCAAAATGTCCCTTTTTTGCATTTTCCATTTTAATCCATTTTTTTCCTGTAAAGCACCAAGGGTTAATAGCCAAACACAATCAAATATTTACAGTATTTCCTTGATTCTGCAGTTTACAGAAACACTCCATATGTGGTCGTAAACTGCTGTATGGGTATATGACAAGGCACAGAAGGGAAGGAGCAACATATGGATTGTGGAGGGCAGATTTCTCGAGGATAATTTTCAGGTGCCATGTTGCATTTGAAGACACCGTGGTGCAGGTACTATTTTGGGGTACACATGATTTTTTGATCACTCGATATTACACTTATTGTGAGGCAAGGTAAGAAAAAAAATGGCACCGCTTTTATTTTTTTATTATTTTATTTTTACTGCATTCACCCGACAAGATAGATCATGTGATATTTTTATCGAGCAAGTTGTTATGGATGCAGTGATACAAAATATATCTATTTTTTTAATTGTTTCCGTTTTAAACAATAAAAGCATTTTTGAAAATAAATCATGTTTTTGTGTTGCCATTTTCTGATAGCCATATTTTTTGTGTAGGGGTTCTTTTTTTTTTCCCGGAAGAGTTAATTTTTTAATTGGTACCATTTTGGGGTACATATCCTTTTTTGATCGCTCAATATTACACTTTTTGTGGGCAAGGTGACCAAAAATGACTGTTCTGGCACAGTTTTGGTGTTCACCTGAAGGGGTAGATCATGTGATATTTTATAAAGCAGTTAGTTATAGATACCAAATTAATCTATTTTTATTTTTATATAAAATGGCTGATGAAGGGAAAGGAACAATTTTTTTTACTGGAATATTTTTTTTTTTTACTGGAAACAAAGGATGCTTTGGAACTGGAAAAGTACAAAGGAGAGGGACTAAACTGATAAGGGCATTAGTTATGAAGAAATATTAAAATAATAAAATTTATTTAGTCTTGAGAAGAGACGTTATGGCTGAGGTCTGTTAATTTCAGAACCAGCAGGGCTAGTCAGACCCTAGTAATACGTCATTGTGCCTTGAGGGACTGGTATATGTCCACATGGACAGCGGAGCACCCAGGAATTTTGTCTAGGCGGGGTCCAAAAAGAAAAAAATTGTTGGCCCCGCCCATTGTTATAAGCCCCTCCTGCATATAATAAGCCACTCCCAACAAACAATGCACAGCTAAAATTATATTGTTGAGGTTGAAGGTAAGAGTCTTACCCTCATCCTACATAGACGCACTGTACTCAATACTCAGGGGGCTGACATAATGCTCCTGTACTCACACTGTCCCCCACGTAGCTCATTGGCAGCAGCTGTTGCAGTTTCACTTCCTACCTCTTAGTCCTGAAGGTGTCAAAAGAGGAGTGGAGTAGGAGGAAGGTGTGTAGGTCCGGGTGGGGGCCCGGCTCTACACATCTTACAGAGAGGGGAGGGCCTGTCCTGGCTGCACTGCCTCCTTCACATTATACAATAGACAACAGCAGGCTACAGCCAGGAAGCTCCTCTGCTCTCCTCCCTCCCCAGATCCTGCTCAAGGCCTGTGGTTCCCCCACCATCTGCCACCCGTCATCTCCCAGCTCTGAATCCTCCTTCCGCAAATGGCAGGGGAGCAGCCGTAGCATCTCCTCTCCTACATAGCGCCACATACCTTTTACATCCAGTGATGTCACCTTTGATGTAGACGTTCTCTTCCTTTGATGTAGACGTTCTCATTCCTCATCTTCTCCATTCAGACCAGACCGCCATGATGATTTTTCAGCCATCTCCAGTCTCTGCAGAGATTGACAAACGGACATTAGTTTCCCACTTTTCCATCATCTTCACATCTTCTGAACACACCATCGTGCCCCCCCATACTGTGCACGCTGTGTTCCCCAATACTATACTGCAGAAACTGTCCCCTGAAAAATATATGTATCACGCAGATAGTGGCCCCTTCAGCAATTATTGCCACACAGTGCTTAAAAAAATAGCTAAGCTATGCCCAGTACATGGTATCCCGGACACTAGTATAAACATAATGTCCCCACAAGTAATTGTGCTAAGCTGATACTGTGCCAGGGTGCCCACCAAAATAGCAGTGCTCCCCAAAATGCCACAATAGAAATAATTCTCTGCCAGAGCACACTTAGTAGTAATAATGCCACCATAGTGCCCATACTAGTAATCATGTTCCTATAGCCCGCCAGTAGTAGTAGTAAAGCTCACCATAATGCCCCCTTGTAGTAATACTTTTCCTTATAATATGCCAATAAAAGAAATACCCCCACTTAGTGCCCACAGTTCAGCTAATGTCCCCATAATATATGCCACTATAAAATACACCTATATAGTGTCCCAGTAAATGCTCCCATGATGCTCTTTTCCCCTTCCCCATATTGCCCCCATGATGTGCCAGTATAAAATATGCCATCTTAGTGCCCCCAGCATATGCCTCCATTGTGCTCCTTTCCCCATAGTGCCCCCATTATTTGCCAGTAACAAAATTCCCCTTTTAGTGCCCCCAGAAGATGCCCCTATAGTACTCCTCTTCCCCAAAATGTGCCAGTAAAAAATGACCCTTCTTAGTGCCCGCCAAAATGTACCAGTAAAAATCCCCTGCTTAGTGCTACCAGATGCCCCCAAAATGTGCCACTAAAAATTCCCTTTCTTAATGCCACAAGATGCCACTATAGTTTCTCTCTCCCCTATAGTGCCCCCATAATGTGCCAGTTAAAAATGCCTTTTCTTAATGCCACTAGATGCCCCATAGTGCTGCTCTCCCCTATGCCAGTTAAAAAAATGCTTCCTTAGTGCCCCCTATAATGTGATTCACGGAAAGCAAAGGGACGCTAAAACTACACTTTATTGTTACATTTAAAAACAGGGGAAGATTCCTGATCAATATAAAGAAGACCAGGGTATGTATACACATCAAAGATACACAAATCCACGTCCTGGGACTTATGCAGTGAGGTCCCTGGAGTGCATGGTCCAAACGCCGGAGGTGTCAGGTGTGAGACAAATGGTCAAAGAAGGCTGGATGTGGCAGCCTGCCTGCTGAGTAAGGTGAGATTGAGGGCTAATTTTTGCCCAAAAACACCAAACGTAGGTATTCTCAACCAGCCAGCCACATGCAGCAGCTTCACAGGAGGTGCCAGGTGTTTATTAACCCGTACACACATTAACGGCCGAACTAGCGCCGGACGCTGTCACCACGCCAGTGGTACAGCTCTTGCTCTTAGTGTACACGGCAGGCAGGGTCTCTGTGCTCCTGATGAGTCTTCTTCTAGACGAAACAGCGTTGAGCAGTGGGCAGCCTTTACAGCCGGTCTATGAGCATTCTAGGTTTTTAGACCCAGCATCTCCCTTTGGAATTGTGTGCATCCCCTGAGTGTTTTTTGGGGTTTGCAACTCCATGGTACCCCCAGGGGAGTACTTACAAATACTCTCCTCCCTTTGGTGGGGATCCTTGGTTTTTTACTGGGTCTTGATTGTTAGGTGTACAGGTTAATAAACATCTGGCACCTCCTGTGAAGCTGCTGCATGTGGCTGGCTGGTTGAGAATACCTACGTTAGTTTTTGGGGCAAAAATTAGCCCTCAATCTCACCTTACTCAGCAGGCAGGCCGCCACATCCAGCCTTCTTTGACCATTTGTCTCACACCTGACGCCTTACACCTCCGGTGTTTGGTCCATGCACTCCAGGGACCTCACTGCATAAGTCCCAGGACGTGCATTTGTGTATCTTTGATCTTGGTCCCTGGTCTTCTTTATATTGATCAGGAATCTTCCCCTGTTTTTAAATGTAACAATAAAGTGTAGTTTAGCGTCCCTTTGCTTTCCGTGAATCCTACTTCTTTGAGACGAATACCTCCTTATCTAATTATCCGTGAATTCAGACCCCTTATAATGTGCCAGTAAAAAATTGAGCCCCAAAATGCCCCCATAGTGCTCCACTACGGCGCCGGGCTTCTACCACCACTTAGGCCTCAGGTCTACTCGACCCGAAGCCTATAGTGCCGATAGGCGGCGGGGCAGGGAACTATAAAAATGAATGGTTCTAGGGGGGGTCCAGACCCGTTGGACCACCCCCCTGGGTGCGCCACTGTATAGGAGCATTATTTGTGGGCACTATGAGAGAGTGGAGCACTATGGGGGCATTTTGGGGCTCAATTTTTTACTGGCACATTATAAGGGGTCTGAATTCACGGATAATTAGATAAGGAGGTATTCGTCTCAAAGAAGTAGGATTCACGGAAAGCAAAGGGACGCTAAACTACACTTTATTGTTACATTTAAAAACAGGGGAAGATTCCTGATCAATATAAAGAAGACCAGGGACCAAGATCAAAGATACACAAATGCACGTCCTGGGACTTATGCAGTGAGGTCCCTGGAGTGCATGGACCAAACACCGGAGGTGTAAGGCGTCAGGTGTGAGACAAATGGTCAAAGAAGGCTGGATGTGGCGGCCTGCCTGCTGAGTAAGGTGAGATTGAGGGCTAATTTTTGCCCCAAAAACTAACGTAGGTATTCTCAACCAGCCAGCCACATGCAGCAGCTTCACAGGAGGTGCCAGGTGTTTATTAACCTGTACACCTAACAATCAAGACCCAGTAAAAACCAAGGATCCCCACCAAAGGGAGGAGAGTATTTGTAAGTACTCCCCTGGGGGGTACCATGGAGTTGCAAACCCCCCAAAAAACACTAGGGGGATGCACACAATTCAAAAGGGAGATGCTGGGTCTAAAAACCTAGAATGCTCATAGACCGGCTGTAAAAGGCTGCCCACTGCTCAACGCGTTTAGTCTAGAAGAAGACTCATCAGGAGCACAGAGACCCTGCCTGCCGTGTACACTAAAGAGCAAGAGCTGTACCACTGGCGTGGTGACAGCGTCCGGCGCTAGTTCGGCCGTTAATGTGTGTACGGGTTAAAAAACACCTGTCACCTCCTGTGAAGCTGCTGCATGTGGCTGGCTGGTTGAGAATACCTACGTTTGGTGTTTTTGGGCAAAAATTAGCCCTCAATCTCACCTTACTCAGCAGGCAGGCTGCCACATCCAGTCTTCTTTGACCATTTGTCTCACACCTGACACCTCCGGCGTTTGGACCATGCACTCCAGGAACCTCACTGCACAAGTCCCAGGACGTGGATTTGTGTATCTTTGATGTGTATACATACCCTGGTCTTCTTTATATTGATTAGGAATCTTCCCCTGTTTTTAAATGTAACAATAAAGTGTAGTTTTAGCGTCCCTTTGCTTTCCGTGAATCACATTATAGGGGGCACTAAGGAAGCATTTTTTTTAACTGGCATAGAGGAGAGCAGCACTATGGGGCATCTAGTGGCATTAAGAAAAGGAATTTTTAACTGGCACATTATGGGGGCACTATAGGGGAGAGAAAACTATAGTGGCATCTTGTGGCATTAAGAAAGGGAATTTTTAGTGGCACATTTTGGGGGCATCTGGTAGCACTAAGCAGGGGGATTTTTTACTGGTACATTTTGGCGGGCACTAAGAAGGGTCATTTTTTTACTGGCACATTTTGGGGAAGAGAGGAGAACTATAGGGGCATCTTCTGGGGGCACTAAAAAGGGGAATTTTGTTACTGGCAAATAATGGGGGGCACTATGGGGAAAGGAGCACAATGGAGGCATATGCTGGGGGCACTAAGATGGCATATTTTATACTGGCACATCATGGGGGCAATATGGGGAAGGGGGAAAAGAGCATCATCGGAGCATTTACTGGGACACTATATAGGTGTATTTTATAGTGGCATATATTATGGGGACATTAGCTGAACTGTGGGCACTAAGTGGGGTATTTCTTTTATTGGCATATTATAAGGAAAAGTATTACTACAAGGGGGCATTATGGTGAGCTTTACTACTACTACTGGCGGGCTATAGGAACATGATTACTAGTATGGGCACTATGGTGGCATTATTACTACTAAGTGTGCTCTGGCAGAGAATTATTTCTATTGTGGCATTTTGGGGAGCACTGCTATTTTGGTGGGCACCCTGGCACAGTATCAGCTTAGCACAATTACTTGTGGGGACATTATGTTTATACTAGTGTCCGGGATACCATGTACTGGGCATAGCTTAGCTATTTTTTTAAGCACTGTGTGGCAATAATTGCTGAAGGGGCCACTATCTGCGTGATACATATATTTTTCAGGGGACAGTTTCTGCAGTATAGTATTGGGGAACACAGCGTGCACAGTATGGGGGGGCACGATGGTGTGTTCAGAAGATGTGAAGATGATGGAAAAGTGGGAAACTAATGTCCGTTTGTCAATCTCTGCAGAGACTGGAGATGGCTGAAAAATCATCATGGCGGTCTGGTCTGAATGGAGAAGATGAGGAATGAGAACGTCTACATCAAAGGAAGAGAACGTCTACATCAAAGGTGACATCACTGGATGTAAAAGGTATGTGGCGCTATGTAGGAGAGGAGATGCTACGGCTGCTCCCCTGCCATTTGCGGAAGGAGGATTCAGAGCTGGGAGATGACGGGTGGCAGATGGTGGGGGAACCACAGGCCTTGAGCAGGATCTGGGGAGGGAGGAGAGCAGAGGAGCTTCCTGGCTGTAGCCTGCTGTTGTCTATTGTATAATGTGAAGGAGGCAGTGCAGCCAGGACAGGCCCTCCCTCTCTGTAAGATGTGTAGAGCCGGGCCCCCACCCGGACCTACACACCTTCCTCCTACTCCACTCCTCTTTTGACACCTTCAGGACTAAGAGGTAGGAAGTGAAACTGCAACAGCTGCTGCCAATGAGCTACGTGGGGGACAGTGTGAGTACAGGAGCATTATGTCAGCCCCCTGAGTATTGAGTACAGTGCGTCTATGTAGGATGAGGGTAAGACTCTTACCTTCAACCTCAACAATATAATTTCAGCTGTGCATTGTTTGTTGGGAGTGGCTTATTATATGCAGGAGGGGCTTATAACAATGGGCGGGGCCAACAATTTTTTTCTTTTTGGACCCCGCCTAGACAAAATTCCTGGGTGCTCCCCTGCTCCTATAGGCCCCTTTCACACGGGCGATGGTGATGGAGCATGTGATTGGGCCATGTGACCATGTGACATCATCACAGGTCCTTTACCTAGTAGCAAGCTAACGGAGAGGATGCCGGGCTTCGCGATCAAATGGACCAGGTAAGTTATGATTAGTTTATTATTTTTAACCCATTCAGCACCGGGTTCAACATTAGGAAGATGGCCAAGGGTATTATTTTACATTATAACTATGTTATAATGTGAAATAATACCAGCGGGACAATTTCGGACCCGAACATGCACTTCTGTGAAGAAGTGCATGTTCGGGTCTGGGTACCAAAAGTGCCGATTTTTCTCCCGCGCGTGCAAAACGCATGACAGCGCTTTGCACTCGCAGGGAAAAATCGCGGCGATTCCCGCAACGCACCCGCACTGTTTGACGGAGTGCACCCGCAACGCCCGTGTGAAAGAGGCCATAGTGTTACTCTCCCCTATAGTGCCTCTATTAATGTGCCAGTAAACAATGCCATTGTGCCCCCCATAATATGCATTTAAAAAAGTCCCCTTTAAAGCCACCAAATGCCCCCATAGTGCTCCCAAATAATGCTCCTATAGTGCCACTCTCCCCCCATAATATGCCATTAAAAAAGTCCCCTTTAGAGCCCCCAAATAATGCTCCTATGGTGCCAGTGCCACTAGATGCCCCATATTAATTAATTTGGCCCCAGACTGCCATCCATTTATATGCCCCCCATGCCCCATATTAATTATTTTACCTGCCTTACGGCCATCCATTTATTTTCCCCCAAACTGCCCCATATTAATTAATTTACTCCCCATTTGTCCCCACTGTCCCATTAATTTGCCCCCAAATTGCCATCTTCCCCCTCCCCCAGATAAACACAAAACACACAAAAAAACAGGCCAACACTTACCTGTGTCCTGGATGGTGAGGCAGCCGTGCGATTCAGATGCACAATGACATCATCGCGCACGTCGCACGATGATGTCATTGCGCGGCGCCGGGCTTCTACCACCACTTAGGCCTCAGGCCTACTCGGCCCGAAGCCTATAGTGCCGATAGGCGGGGCAGGGAACTATAAAAATGAATGGTTCTAGGGGGGGTCCAGACCCGTTGGACCACCCCCCTGGGTGCGCCACTGCACATGGGTGATATGGGTTTTGAAAAATGTATTCCTTAAAGGGGTTTTCTGGGATTTTCATATTAATGGCCTATGTTCAGGATAGGTTATCAATATGAGATTGGTGGGGGTCAGGCTCCTGGGACCCCCACCGATCAGCTGTATGAAGAGGTTGTGGTGAACCATGAGCACGTTGGCCTTTCCTAGACCATGTGACGTCACATTCATTGGTCACATGGCCTAGGCGCAGCTCACTCCCATTCAAGTGCAATACCAACACCCGCTATCAAATGGATTGTACTGTGCTTCATAAGCTTTGGTGATCACCACTAGAGTTGAGCGGATACCTGGAACTTCGGGTTTGACGGGTTTTGCCGAACTTCACAAAAAAAAATTTGAAGTCAATAGGGACCCGAACTTTTGGGCACTAAAATGGCTGTAAAAAAAAGTCCTGGAAAGGGCTAGAGGGCTGCAAAAGGCAGCAAAATGTGGGTACGTGCCCTGCAAACAAATGTGGCTAGGGAAATAACTTAAAATAAAATAAATAAAAAAAAAAATTATTAACCTGCAACTCGGAGGAGGAAGTGGATGTGTAGTCGGAGGTTGAGGAGGAGGTGAATGTGGTGTTGTAGGTAGAAATGGAGGAGGAGGAGGAGGTATCCAGCTAACAATTTTTTGTTTTGTTTTTAAATTGGGGTAGCCCCCAAAATAATGGTACAGATAAAAAAAAAAGAAATCAAAGAATAAGTGCACTTGATTACAAGAATGTATGGTTGAGGCGGGTATAAATGTCTATTCTGCACAAGGTAAAGACAAGTCTTGTGGGATCCAAACCTGGTTCATTTTAATGAACGTGAGCTTGTCCACGTTGGCTGTGGACAGGTGGTTACGTCTGTCTGTAATGACGCCCCCTGCCATGCTAAATGCACGTTCAGACAATACACTGGCTGCAGGGCATGCCAGCACCTCCAACACGCCAGTACGTGTAGGCGTGTGCACATGTACTGTTCCACCATGTTGTTCAAATGCTGCCTCCTGCTAAGACATTCCATATCAGCTGGTGGCGCCGGTTGCTGTGGCGTGGTGACAAAGCCTTTCCACATATCGGCCATGCTAACCCTGCCTTCTGAGGTGCTGGCCGTAACGCAGCTTCTCCTAATCCGCCTCTGCCTTCTCCTTGTGCTTCCAGTTGTCCCCCGGTGTCAGTTGGTAATGCCCTCAGGAGCGCATCTACCAGCTTGCGCTTGTAGTCGTGCATCTATCATGCTCCAGTGAGGGAATTAAGGACGGCACGTTGTCTTTATAATGGGGATACAGCAGGGTGGCAACCTAGTAGTTAGCACAAGTTAAAATGTGGGCAACTCTGCGGTCGTTGCGCAGGCACTGCAGCTTGTTGTCGCTCATGTGTGCCAGGCTGCCGAGAGGTAAGGATAAGCTGTCCTCTGTAGGTAGTGTATCGTCTGTGTCCTCCATATCCCCCCAGCCAAGCTCCAGTAAGGGCCATGTACTGCGTTTGGTTCCACCCTGCTGTGAACCCGGTTCCTCCTCCTCTACCTCATCCTCCTCCTCCTAGTCTCTCCAGCATGCACAAGGTGGAGTTCCACCTGGTGGGCACGTCGCATATGAGGCAGTGAGCGGGAAGGCTGAAGTTACGCTGCAGCGCAAACAGGCGAGCAGGAGCAGGGTGAGAACGCCGAAAGTGCGCACAGATGGACCATACTTTCTGCAGCAGCTCTGACATGTCTGGGTAGTTTTTAAGGAATTTCTGCACCACCAAATTCAGCACATGCGCCAGGCAAGGGATGTGCGTCAAACCGGCTAGTCTCAGAGCTGCTACTAGATTTTGCCCATTATCGCACACCACCAGAAGGGCTTGAGGCTCACTGTCAGCAACCACTCATCGGTCTGTTCTTCTTTGCCCCTCCACAGCTCCTGTGCGGTGTGGGGTTTGTCCCCCAAACATATGAGTTTTAAAACTGCCTGCTGACGTTTACCCCTGGCTGTGCTGAAGTTGGTGGTAAAGGTCTTTCGCTGACCGGATGAGGAGGTGGTAGAAGAGGAGGAGAAGGAAGCGGAGTAGGAGGAGGAGGTAACAGGAGGCAAAGAATAATGCCCTGCGATCCTTGGTGGTGGAAGGACATGCGCCAAACCGCTATCCGCCTTCGGTCCCAGCCGCCACTACATTTACCCAGTGTGCAGTTAGGGAGATATAGCGTCCCTGCCCGTGCTTACTAGTACATGTATCTGTGGTTATGTGGACCTTGCCACAGATGGCGTTGTGCAATGCACACTTGATTTTATCCTCCACTTGGTTGTGCAGGGAAGGGACGGCTCGCTTGGAAAAGTAGTGGCGGCTGGGAACGACGTACTGTGGGACAGCCACCGCCATCAGCTGTTTAAAACAGTCCGTCTTCACCAGACGGAATGACAGCATTTCAAAGTCCAGTAATTTTGAAATGCTGGCATTCAGGGCCAGGGATCGAGGGTGGGTAGGTGGGTATTTTCTCTTTCTTTCCAGTGTTTGGGAGATGGACAGCTGAACGCTTGCATGTGACATGGTGGAGATGCTTGGTGATGATGACGGAGGAAGTGGTGTTGGGTTGGTGGCACATCCTCTGTTTTCTGGGTGGCAGGTGCCACTGTGACTCCAGAGGTGGAGGAAGAGGCAGAGACAGCAGCAGAAGAGGAAGCAGGAGGAGCCTAAGACCTTTCTTGGTTTTCAAGGTGTTTACTCCACTGCAGTTCATGCTTTGCATGTAGATGCCTGGTCATGCAGGTTGTGCTCAGGTTCAGAACGTTTATGGCTCGCTTGAGGTTTTGATGGCACAACATGCAAACCACTCGTGTCTTGTCGTCAGGACATTGTCTGAAGAACTGCCACGCCAATGAACTCCTTGGAGCTGGCTTTGGTGTGCTAGGTCCCTGTGTGCGGTGGGCAGTAGCAGGCGTACTGTCTCGGGGACAGCCGCTCTGCTCTTGCACTCTCCTCCCTCTTTTGCTGTGCTGTTGCCTCTGTGCAACCACCGCCTCTTCCTCAGAACTGCACATGTCACTAGCATGAATTTAAATCCAGTCAGGGTCTAGGAGTCTAGGACCTCATCGTCCTCCACATCATCTTCCACCCATTCTTGATCCCTGCCCTCCTCGTAGGTCTGCACATTGCAGAAAGCTGCAGCAGTTAGCACCTGTGTTTCGTCATCATCAGAACGTGATGCGGTGGTAATCCCATGTCCTCATCCGGCAACATAAGTGGTTGGGCATCCGTGCATTCAATGTCTTCCACTTCTGGGGCAGGGGCTATGGGACGGCCCGGGAAACCCTGCCAGCAGAGTCATCAAAAAGCATAAGAGTCTGCTGCATGACTTGGAGCTCAGATTGTTTGGCTGCTTTGCAAGGGGGTGAGCTGAAAGACTGATAGACATGGGCTGCAGGTGCCAACTCTGAGCTTTATGCGGAGGACTGGGTGGGAGATACTATGAAGGAACTGGCGCCACTGTCAGCCACCCAATCTACTATCGCCTGTACTTGTTCTGGCCTCACCATCTGTAGAGCGGTATTCGGGCCTACCAAATAATGCTGCAGGTTCTGTCGCCTACTCACACCTAAGGAAGGTGTTTCTCTTTCTTTCCAGTGTTTGGGAGATGGACAGCTGAACGCTTGCATGTGACATGGTGGAGATGCTTGGTGATGATGACGGAGGAAGTGGTGTTGGGTTGGTGGCACATCCTCTGTTTACTGGGTGGCAGGTGCCACTGTGACTCCAGAGGTGGAGGAAGAGGCAGAGACAGCAGCAGAAGAGGAAGCAGGAGGAGCCTAAGACCTTTCTTGGTTTTCAAGGTGTTTACTCCACTGCAGTTCATGCTTTGCATGTAGATGCCTGGTCATGCAGGTTGTGCTCAGGTTCAGAACGTTTATGGCTCGCTTGAGGTTTTGATGGCACAACATGCAAACCACTCGTGTCTTGTCGTCAGGACATTGTCTGAAGAACTGCCACGCCAATGAACTCCTTGGAGCTGGCTTTGGTGTGCTAGGTCCCTGTGTGCGGTGGGCAGTAGCAGGCGTACTGTCTCGGGACAGCCGCTCTGCTCTTGCACTCTCCTCCCTCTTTTGCTGTGCTGTTGCCTCTGTGCAACCACCGCCTCTTCCTCAGAACTGCACATGTCACTAGCATGAATTTAAATCCAGTCAGGGTCTAGGAGTCTAGGACCTCATCGTCCTCCACATCATCTTCCACCCATTCTTGATCCCTGCCCTCCTCGTAGGTCTGCACATTGCAGAAAGCTGCAGCAGTTAGCACCTGTGTTTCGTCATCAT
Source organism: Bufotes viridis (assembly GCA_033119425.1). NCBI lineage: Eukaryota > Metazoa > Chordata > Amphibia > Anura > Bufonidae > Bufotes > Bufotes viridis. The sequence goes on from CM065591.1 coordinate 69,521,723, forward strand.
CAGAACGTGATGCGGTGGTAATCCCATGTCCTCATCCGGCAACATAAGTGGTTGGGCATCCGTGCATTCAATGTCTTCCACTTCTGGGGCAGGGCTATGTGGACGGCCCGGGAAACCCTGCCAGCAGAGTCATCAAAAGCATAAGAGTCTGCTGCATGACTTGGAGCTCAGACTGTTTGGCTGCTTTGCAAGGGGTGAGCTGAAAGACTGATAGACATGGGCTGCAGGTGCCAACTCTGAGCTTTATGCGGAGGACTGGGTGGGAGATACTATGAAGGAACTGGCGCCACTGTCAGCCACCCAATCTACTATCGCCTGTACTTGTTCTGGCCTCACCATCTGTAGAGCGGTATTCGGGCCTACCAAATAATGCTGCAGGTTCTGTCGCCTACTCACACCTAAGGAAGGTGTTTCTCTTTCTTTCCAGTGTTTGGGAGATGGACAGCTGAACGCTTGCATGTGACATGGTGGAGATGCTTGGTGATGATGACGGAGGAAGTGGTGTTGGGTTGGTGGCACATCCTCTGTTTACTGGGTGGCAGGTGCCACTGTGACTCCAGAGGTGGAGGAAGAGGCAGAGACAGCAGCAGAAGAGGAAGCAGGAGGAGCCTAAGACCTTTCTTGGTTTTCAAGGTGTTTACTCCACTGCAGTTCATGCTTTGCATGTAGATGCCTGGTCATGCAGGTTGTGCTCAGGTTCAGAACGTTTATGGCTCGCTTGAGGTTTTGATGGCACAACGTGCAAACCACTCGTGTCTTGTCGTCAGGACATTGTCTGAAGAACTGCCACGCCAATGAACTCCTTGGAGCTGGCTTTGGTGTGCTAGGTCCCTGTGTGCGGTGGGCAGTAGCAGGCGTACTGTCTCGGGGACAGCCGCTCTGCTCTTGCACCCTCCTCCCTCTTTTGCTGTGCTGTTGCCTCTGTGCAACCACCGCCTCTTCCTCAGAACTGCACATGTCACTAGCATGAATTTAAATCCAGTCAGGGTCTAGGAGTCTAGGACCTCATCGTCCTCCACATCATCTTCCACCCATTCTTGATCCCTGCCCTCCTCGTAGGTCTGCACATTGCAGAAAGCTGCAGCAGTTAGCACCTGTGTTTCGTCATCATCAGAACGTGATGCGGTGGTAATCCCATGTCCTCATCCGGCAACATAAGTGGTTGGGCATCCGTGCATTCAATGTCTTCCACTTCTGGGGCAGGGCTATGTGGACGGCCCGGGGAAACCCTGCCAGCAGAGTCATCAAAAAGCATAAGAGTCTGCTGCATGACTTGGAGCTCAGATTGTTTGGCTGCTTTGCAAGGGGGTGAGCTGAAAGACTGATAGACATGGGCTGCAGGTGCCAACTCTGAGCTTTATGCGGAGGACTGGGTGGGAGATACTATGAAGGAACTGGCGCCACTGTCAGCCACCCAATCTACTATCGCCTGTACTTATTCTGGCCTCACCATCTGTAGAGCGGTATTCGGGCCTACCAAATAATGCTGCAGGTTCTGTCGCCTACTCACACCTAAGGAAGGTGTTTCACTTGGACTTGTAGCTGGCGCACAACGGCCATGTCCTCTCCCAGCAACAGGAGCTCCACCAACACCACCACGACTATGTCCACATCCCTTATTTGATGTTCTCCTCATTATTTGCGTTCACCCACCAAACTAACAGATGGTTTATCTCAGTTGTCAATTTAACTGCCAATAGTCAACAATTAAGTTCAATAACAGTAAGGCAGTGCCCGTGTCATAAACAGAATACCTTTCTTTAGGTCACAGAACAGTGTAATGGAGCAATCCAATACAATTACTTCACTATCAACAAAAATTTCATTTTTCAAACCAACAATGTAACAGCAGAAGTTTAATTCATCTGTCAGAAATGCAGCATACACCGCAAATGTGCTATCTACCACAAAATCGATGTTTTTGCAAAACTATGTAAATGCAGAGTTCCACAGGTTACTTAAATTGACTGAAATACAGGATAGGCCTCAGATCTGATATGTAGCACAAAACCAGTGTTTATTGCAACAAACTACAGAAATGCACTATGTCACCCCAAAAATTATAAAACAGGTTTTTCAGCGTTGTATGCAAACGTGCTCTGTAGCACAACAGTACGGGTTTATTAACCCAACTACAGAAATGCACTATGTCACCACAAAATTATAAAACTGTTCTTCAGCATTTTATGAAAAAGTGCTCTGTGGCACAACAGTACGGGTTTATTCCCCCAACTACAGAAATGCATTTTTTCCCCACAAAATTTTAAAATAGGTTTTTCAGCGTTGTATGCAAACGTCCTCTGTGGTATGACAGTACCGGTTTATTCCCCCAACTACAGAAATGCACTATGTCACCCCAAAATTATAAAATAGGTAATGTAGGGGGACTTGACCTGCCAGAAAAAAAAGGAATTTTTCCTCCACTGAGCTACCAAAAAATAATTAGACTGATGTCCCTGGCAGGCTGGCACACATGCAGGTCACATGCAGTTCCAAGGACACTGCAGTTGCTAAAATGGCTGCTGGCCCCCACCTAAGTAACAGATGGATTAAAAATGATTTTTTCACTGGGCTCAGGGCTGGGTACAAATATGTATCATAGCACCCTCAATAATTGCTGCAGTTTGAAGATTTAACACCACCAAATTTAACAGATTTCTTTCCGAATCTCTCCCTCACATTAGCAGCAATCTGTCCCTACACTAAGAGCAGCAGAGTAACGTGCGGTGCTACGTGACTCCAGCTTTTATAGAGGCTGGGTCACATGCTGCACTTAGCGAATCACAGCCATGTCAATAGTAGGCATGGCTGTGATGGCTTCCTAGGGCAAAGTAGTGAAATGCTTGTTGATTGGCTGCTTTCGAAAAGCTGGAAGAAATCGCTGAGCAACGAACCCGAACTTTTACGGAAATGTTCGGGTTCGGGTCCGGTTGCTGAAAACCGTTATGTTTGGTACGAACCTGAACTATACATTTCGGATTCCCTCAACTCTAATCACCATGGCTTCCTCAAAATCTGATCATAAGGGGTGCTGCGAGTCGGACCCCACCAATCTCATATTGATGACCTATGCTAAGGATAGGCCACTTATATTAAAATCCCAGAAAACCAAACTGAAGTTTTTGTTGGGTGTTGTTTATGATATATGTATCTATTCGTTACCACCCAGAGGATTTGATGTGAATTGCTTCCTATCTAGAGTTTTTCTAGCATGACGCAATTCTGTATTGCATTATAATTAATAAATTATAGGTACATAGGGTTAAGTTACATGTTAAAAAAAACAGGATATACGACGGCTGAAAATAAAGCATGGCAGACAATCTGGTAATTTAAGCAAAGAGGAACAGAATGTACTCTCGTTTTTGAAAGAAGAATGGATGTGATTATTAAACCCTCTGACAAGGATAAAAATATTATACTGGTGAATAAGAATGAATATATTGCTATTGATATGAGACAGTTGGCAGACAAGAGTATGTATTTACCACTACTGGGATATCCTACTGAGATCTCTGTTGGAGAATTGAATGTTAAACTGAGGGAAGGAAAGACAAAAAAATGATTAGGGGAATGAAAAAAAGTTTCTATTGAATTCACAACCAACTATTGCAATGTTCTATGCCTTACCAAAAGTGCATAAAAAATATATCTGGTGATGACAACTTGACACAAAATCACAGTCTTTGAGAAGATAAAAAATCTCCTTTTGTTAAGGCATTACCATCAAATTTACCAGATACCAAGGAAACAGTCACGAGAATCCATAAGATAATGGCCACACAGGATACTCTTGTAGCTAGACTAGATATTAAATCTCTTTACAGCAACATGGTCAGGGAATTAATGCAGTGAGATAGTTTTTGAACACAGCTTTATGCACAAAATTATTTTGTTACTACTTTATCAGAATTTGTGTTAACTCACACTTACTTTTTATTTAATGGCACATTCTTTCTATTGGCCAAAAGGACAGCTATGGGGACTGTGTGTGAACTGACTTTTGCCAATTTATTTTTGGGGTGATGGGAAGCAAAACCCTGCAATTTACACAGTAGAGAACGTATGTATATTTTCTAAACAAGCTGCCATAGATTTCATTCCAACTGACAGAGGTGGCGCGTAATTCATGACAAGGCCTGTGTTTGACTGCTCTAACTGAAAAGAATCCTTTTGTGTATTGATATCTAAGTTGCCTTTCTTGCACATGCAAAAATGACCTCTCCTCCTTTGTAAAGTCCTTGGAACAAATAAATCATGTGCTAGTTCCTTGTATTGACGACACATGTATCTGTACATTTAAATTAGATCACCTCTAAGATGTTTTCCAAGCTGAAAAAGCCCTAGCAACCCCCCCCCCCCCAACAAAGATAGTCATCTTGTGCTACTTATCTTACAATATATCTGGCCAAGAGAAAAAGTGAGGAGGGCCCACCAGTTAAATTAATTTTGGGGGCCCACTATAAAGCTACATGCGAATACTAACCACCCATACAGTGTCGGCAGGAGGAAGATGCTGCAATATGATTATGGGGGCCCATGCAGTGATTTCGAGAGGGCAGGTCCCTGGGGAAAGAGGAATAGCTAGCCTCTCTCTATATCTAAGTCATCTCAGCCACTCAATGTGTCGAGTGCTTTGTTAAATAATGTTCCCAGGTTTTCAGATCAACATAGGCTGGTTGAGACGCTCTATGCTGCCTATCTGTATCTAGTGCTGTCAGTCTACTGTGCCATGTGCCACTTGAAAAACGGTCCCACCTTGTTCAGGGGCCCGCCGTGGTATTCACCTGTTCCCCTGTGGGCCAGTCCGAGCCTGCATCTGTATATTGCTTCCCTGGTGTGACCACAATCAGATATCAGAAAGTATCTCCAAGCAGTGCAGTAGAGCAAGTGTAGCTGCACTCTGGTTCTTGTGTCTGATGGGCCAAATTAATTTATAGTGCTTGGGATGACATTAGTGCTATACATTTAATTACTACAAGATTACTACCTGGTACAGGTTTTGCATTAGGAATAGGAATAAAGATAAACCTCTTTTTCCAAGTCTACTGTATTGTTCTTTGTGCCTGATAAAGCCCCTTTTAGTCTGACAAAAGCCAATTGAGCGGAAGTTATTTTAGACACAAATAACTGGATATTGAGTCAAAGATCCCTTTCTGAGACAACATTGAAGTGTTAACAACTCATGTAATGGGTGTCAGTAGATGAAGAAGTAATTGGCAGTATGTTCTATTAAGATTTGGTGCTTTTCTACTACAAGTAATGGTTCAGATGAGCAGCCACAAAACCCAAAGACAAAAAAAGATTGATTAGATAATTTGGCAACATACACATAAACAGAAGACTGGTCAATACTGTCTACCTGAGTAATGAATGGAAAAATGCAGTTGAGCATGAACCTGAAATATCATTTATCTAGACCTTCTTATATATTGATCTGATCTCTTGGATAAACATTGTAATTTATTGTAACACGAAAAGTTAAATGCAGCAAAGTGAATAATGAAAAGCAATAAAGAAATGCTAAATTATTTTATCCATCCTTAATAGCATCTAAAATAGCAATGGACATAGTAAGAATATCAATAATGATCAATAATTTAAAATGCACTTTTGTTCTCATAGCCTGATGAAGAAGAATGGGGGAAAACATTTTTTGTTGGATGAAGTTGGGGAAAAAAATGCAATTCTGCTGTGTTTTTGGGTGTTTGTTTCTACGGTTTTTACTATGTGCTAAAAATAAGTCATAGCTTTATTCTGCAGGTCAGTAGGATTAAAGCAATACCTAAACTAAATTACCTGATGAGTAACTTTGTAAATACTGTATTTTTCGCCCTATAAGACACACCTGCCCATAAGACGCACCTAGGTTTTTGAGGAGGAAAATAAGAAAAAATATTTTTAACCAAAAGGGGTACTTTTGGTGTTTTTTTTACTAATGGTGTTCTGTGCATGACAGTATTATGATGCACTGTTATGGGGGATCTGTGGATGACACACTATTATGGGGGCATCTGGGGATGGTACTGTTATGTGGGCATCTGTGGATGGCACTGCATGGGGGTATCTGGGGATGACGCACTGTTATGTGGGGGAGCTGGGATGGCACTGTATGGGGGCATCTGGGGATGGCACTGTATGGGGGCATCTGGGGATGGCACTGTATGGGGGCATCTGGGGATGGCACTGCATGGGGGCATCTGGGGATGACGCACTGTTATGTGGGGGAGCTGGGATGGCACTGTATGGGGGCATCTGTGGATGGCACTGTATGGGGGTATCTGTGGATGGCACTGTATGGGGGTATCTGTGGATGGCACTGTATTGGGGTATGTGGGGATGACACTGCTATGGGGCGCCAGTGCCGCCTGCTTCATTAATAAAGTGGGCAGAGCAGGCGCGTGACGTTAAGCTGCCGCCTCCCGCCCGCCCGGCCTCCTGACTCCAGTCCTGCCTGCGATCTTACATTATAGTAGGTAGGGTAATACTGGCAGCATTAAGATTATACCTTAGTTTTAAACATCGCCTGTAACTACATTACTACAGCGGGCCCGGTGTAGTAGAATACAGTTACTGTACCGGGCCCTGCTGTCATTAGCAAGCAAGATGCTGCCCACAGCCCGTCCTCATTGATACCCACGCCGGCTGCGCTCTTTAGCAGCGTGGCGGTGTATCAATGTTTGCTGCATTCACCCCACAAGACGGAGCACTATTTTTCCCTACTTTATAGGGCGAAAAATACGGTACTTTCATTCTTTCATAGATATTGTGTTACAAAAAATATTGGAATAGTTCATCGCAAACAATCAGATTGATTTTTTAAATGCAGGGGACGGAGAGATCGGCAGTCTGAACCAAGGATGAGACAGGGCAGATGACCTCAGACTCCCTGTAGGCATTGTAGCTGTATTTTGGAATGTTGTGGAGGCAGCTCTGTGATATATCGATGGCCCTTGTCCACTGCCATCCTGCTCACTCAGGCAGGCATGGGTGCCGCTCCAAGCCTCTCCTCCTTCTCTGACAGCTCAGACCCACCACCCTTTCTCTGCACTGGTGTGGTGGGCCTGGCCGCCATAGTCATCTCTCTAGCAGGCTGCAGCCTATTTCTTCACAACTAAGCCTCTTCCCTCTGCCCGCAGGGTGCGCACGCTCCTCCTAGCTCTTAATGGGCCAGCGCATATGCACCCTTATTCACACTACCCAATGGATGGTCACCTTTGAGTAGTTAAGGCATCTTTTCAATAAGTTGTCTAGCTTGCTAGTTCTCTGCAAAGGTGTACTGTTTCCTTTGTCTGCCCATGTACCAACTTCCTGCCTGTTTACTGACCTGTGCCTGTCCTCTTTACTGACCATTCACTGCTTGCCATGACCTCAGACTATATTGGATTGCTTGTAATCTGCATTCCCTGACCTCACCCTGTCCATGAATATGATTTTGCCTGACCCCTCTGCAGCTGTGTCTCTGACCCCTGTGAGTAAGCTGTCAAGCACATGGAGACTACTCCAGGAGGCAACAACCTAGTGGTTCCCCTGTAGTTAAATCCAGATCCCTGTATAAGTGTCGAAGGGTGAAAAACAGGGAATAATACCCTTAGGAATAGCTCACAGCCAAATCTGTCGGTTGACACAGTGGTTTCACACCCACTACTGTAGCACTCTGTACTCAGATAGTGTTGAAAGATGGCTTCATAGAAGAGACACCCCCAATTGTTTTGACAGGAATGATCCTGCTACAAAAGTATTTCTCTGTCTGTAAAATAATTTAGGACCAAAATTGACTTTTGTAATGGTAATTTTTTATGTTAGTATTGTATTCATTCACTAATGGCACTCAGACATCACTACTGTATGTTCTAGCTGCTGAGGCTTCAGCAGAAAAAGCTTGTAAACCCCATAGTAGTAAACAAAACAATAACTCAACATAAGAACAATAACAGTAATGCCTTCTGTGCATTGCTGGTGTATTAAAGGAAACATTGAAAATGTCCTACACAGGTCCCCAAAATGACAACACAGCTTACAAAAGTTGCAGTTTGCGGTGCAGCTATTTTGTTAAAACTAAGGTATAGGAGAGGAAAACACACTATAGATGTCATACGAGAGCAATCCTGCAGTTTTGGAAAACTGCTACCATTATTGAAATATTCTCAAGTAAAATAACTGGGATTAAGTTCACTTCACCAGGCCATGGAGTGTGGCTGAGCCAGAGCAGAGCGGCACACCAACAGAAAATTTCACCTGTCTTGTCAGGGCATATCTAGTTGCATGTTAACCCTTGTGACAGAACAGTGAAATAGCTTGTGCAGCCATACGGACCAGTATGTAACCAATGATACTGTGTGCTATCTACTGGAGCTGTGTACACGTGTTTGGTGAGTGACGCATCTACGTCGTTACAGCTCTCAGTTTTTGAGACTGCGGGGTCTGAGATCACTAATTATGGATCTTACCCCTACTTCATGCACTCAGACCCTTACATACACCATTGGGACTTGAATTGGCTCTGACTGAGATGTGCATGCCAGTACCTGCCCATAACTGAGTAGATCGCGGTCCTAACTCAGAGCAATCACATGCAGGTATTAGCAGTAACCATTGAATCATCTACTGACCCTGGCTGCAATATGCTACAAATAAAAGCTCAACGCGTTTCTGTGCGGTGGTTCATGCCCACACTTCCTCAGGAGCTTAACTGAGCACAGGTCATCTAGTAAATCGCCTAGTTTCTGGCGCTCTGCACCGTCTAGTGCCAGAGCTCCGGCGCTGTGTTGGCCGTGACCGGCCGCCTACATGCCTGATATTTAATTCCCGCCCACCGGAGGGAGTGTGCATGCTGACGCGCGACCAATCAGAGTTAGAGGCGAGGCCGCTGCTCTCGCCTCCTGACTCAGTCCGCACCTCCAATCTCAATAAGCCTCCGGGGGGTAAAATTACAGTTATAAGAGGACGCTCATCGCGGTATGTAAAATGTCCCTTTGATCTATTCATTAGTGGGTGACCAAGGTCTATATTTTACATCAGAAATTGATGCAACTCAAATTACATTTTTGGACCTTACAATCTCCATGGGAGTAGACAGAAAACTTCATACCGAATTATTTCGGAAAAAAACGGCCACCAACAGCTTACTCCATTGGGAGAGTGGGCACCCCCTGGCCCTCAAGAAAGGTATCCCAAAAGGACAATACCTGAGGGCCAGGAGGAATTGCTCCTCAATTGGATCCTTCAAAGCAGCTGCCTCAAGTACGTCAGGTTCTTGCCAATCATTGGCCTGTTTTACAATCGGACCCTGATATAGGTCCAATGGTGCCCTCCCGTCCTGCAATTACATACCGCCGCAATGCTAATGTACGCGATCGCCTTGTGCATAGCTTTTATGAACGCCCTGTACCAAATACATGGCTCAGAACATCTGCAAAGGGCACATTTCCATGCGGGTCATGCATTATATGCGGACACATTCAGAGAGGACAATTTTTTAATAGTTCCACTACTGGCGAGAGATTTTGAATAAATTCCTTTATCAGGTGTACCTCTACCTGTGTGATCTATTTGCTCACGTGCTGCTGTGGTATGCAGTACATGGGCAAAACTAAACGAGAACTGAGAAGGAGAATAGGGGAACATCTATGGGATGTGCGGAACAACCGTGACACATCGGTTGCACGACACATTAATTTGTGTCATGGAGGGGACCATACTGTACTCAGAGTACAGGGCATCTATATGATGCAAAGGTCTGTACGAGGAGGCGATGTGGACACACCCCTGTTGCAGAAAGAGTCAAATTGGATTTTTAAACTCCAGACAGTTCAACCACAGGGGTTAAATGAGGCAATTTCCTATGCATGCTTTATATAGGTGTCAATCACAGTCCAAAATATAGCACCCTGCAGGATATGCATGGATGAGAACAATCAGATACAAATAATAGGCACATTTCATCCAGTCTCACTTTATTTAATGTGTACATACCATCGCAAAGCACTTACAGATAAATATGTTGACGTATGAAACCTATAGTAATCATCTGGCAGGTTCCTGCCAATTTGCATCTTGTATAGGACCTGTCTGTCACCCAGTATGTAGGTGGTGGATTGTGTATACATTTGAGTCCTACTGTATACACTTTCTACATATCCCTGTTACATATCCTTGCTGTATATCCCTGTCATATTTTCTCCTCTCACGGAGCAACCCTGCCCTATGGACATGGGCAGATTACGTATCTCCTATTCCTCCTAATTTGAATGCGTGGAGCTGTATAATACGATTGCCACACCTGTAAACAAAATCAATTGCTGCCTTGGTCACCCACTAATGAATAGATCAAAGGGACATTTTACATGCCGCGATGAGCGTCCTCTTATAACTGTAATTTTACCCCCCGGAGGCTTATTGAGATTGGAGGTGCGGACTGAGTCAGGAGGCGAGAGCAGCGGCCTCGCCTCTAACTCTGATTGGTCGCGCGTCAGCATGCACACTCCCTCCGGTGGGCCAGAAGGTTTAATAACGCCCCGCTCTGGCTCAGCCACACTTCATGGCCTGGTGAAGTGAACTTAATCCCAGTTATTTTACTTGAGAATATTTCAATAAAGATTTTTTGTTTTGTTCTAAACACGTTCTAACAGGCTGAGAATAACTATAATTTTTTTAGACGTGCAACTTAGTATCCTTTATCATTTGTTAATTAAAAACTGCTACCATGCCAAAAAAATGCTGCAAGCTTCACTTTTTCCATGTTTTCCTATTGAGCACCAGTAAACAGTTTAGAAAACCATTAAAAGCACCATTAACTCAATTTTCATGTAGATTTACAGTATATGTTATAAGAAGAAATTAAAGGACTATTGCAGGAATATTTTGTATGTTTGTACCACAGAACAAAATTACATTTGAGGTCAAGGAGGTATTTAATATTGCTATATCACCTACCATGTGTCATTAAGAATACTGCCGTCTTCTTATGCGGCAGAGGGGCCTTCGGGCTTCCTCAAGCACCATGGCTGCTTTGAGCGCCTTCTAACATTCTAATAGCTAAGACTGGGGGAAAAAAAGAAATTTCACACCACTGTCATAACATGTAAATTGCTAATGCTTTGTGTCCTGTCAAATACCAGAAAAATACAGATGAACCTTTTTTTTAGTTTATAGTCCTCTTGGGTGTATAAATATACAATATAATGCAACATAATGATTTACATATGTTTCTGTTATACTTAATAAACATGCACCACTTCACAGTGGTGGATATAGACACACAAACCTCCTGGGTTCCAATTACTGAACCTTTCTGGCAGACGTGTCATGATTTTACATGGTATCAGTTGGTTCTATTCATAGTTTACTCCTTCAGCAATTTATGTGCGTCTTATATACTGCTCATTGAAAAGTGTGGTGTTTTTTCATGACTAGAAAACATAGTAAAATACAAGAATGAAATAATGTTTGGGTCGTTTTTTAAACCTTTTTTTTGTGACAGTAAAAGTAATAGGTACTATAATACACAGTATATTATAAAATACAAAGTATGACACTTTCTTTAGTTTTTTTAAAAAAAATGTATCCCAACATAAATTAATAACATTGATGCCAAATACAGTATGTGAAGTGATAAAACACCAACAAGTTCAAAGACAGTTGACCAAACAAATAGATAGAATAGGGGGATTGCAGTACCCAATAATAATCACACTTGAGCTAGTTATTATGTATACCAACATACAGTGGTAAGATCTGTTTAATGATACATTTATACCCAGAACCTATAAATATAACAGATCAGCACATACTTCCGGTCAACCTTACAACCATAGTTCAGGGAGCTATTTAGTGGGTGATGGAGTGGTGTCAAGCTATCTACTGTCTTTCATGTCAATCCATCAAATTACCATTACTTTTAAACCTCGGTATAGCTCTTTACATTTAATGCTTTAACCATTATTTGGTAGGGAATAGGAATTAGGATTTGCTCAAACTTGAAGTTTCCAGTTTAAGTAGAGAAGTGCCTTAAAGAGGACCTTCCATCACTTCTAAAGATATTAACTAACGATGCTCACATGTAGAGCGGCGCCCAGGGATCTCCCTGCACTTACTATTATCCCTGGGCGCCGCTCCATTCTCCCGGTATAGGCTCCGGTCTCTGTGCTCACAAAGTTATAGTAGGCAGAGCCTGCCCTTCATCTCCTTCTCCCAGGCTGTAGTGCTGGCCAATCGGAGAAGGAGATGAAGGGCAGGCTCCCCCTACTATAACCAAGTCCCCCAAGTCCCCGCCTACTATAACTTTGTGAGCACAGAGACCGGAGCATATACCGGGAGAATGGAGCGGCGCCCAGGGATAATAGTAAGTGCAGGGAGATCCCTGGGCGCCGCTCTACATGTCAGCATCGTTAGTTAATATCTTTAGAAGTGATGAAAGGTCCTCTTTAAGTACTAGCATCTCCCCATCACTATATCAGCACCATGGACAGTGTCAAGAGAATATAAAGTAAAAATGAATTCCACACCAGTAACTCCAGTTTCAATGAAATATTATCATGAAAAATTGAAAGCAATAAATATGCGGCACTCACCTATGGCTATGGAAATATTAGTTTTGTACACTCCAGTAAACCTTAAAATGCAAATTAGCAAAAAATCACAACAAAAATCTATGCAATTTGGGATATGCAATTAGCCTTTAATCACTACAGCAAGAAAAGGCAATGCCTTTGCATTCAATCTATCATTACATTTAAGTGTCCAGGCAATAGAAATGTCTTGTTAATTAGTGCAGAATAATTGTACATTAATGTCCTGTTACCTGAACTTTTCAGATAATATGCCAAAGTTAGGATGAGTTTTCACTTATAGATTAACTAGCCTGATAGGAACATTAAAAATCAAAATAATAAATCTTTATTAGTAATGAATGTTTAAAAATATAGGGATTAACCCCACTAATGTACAAACAGGCTTAAAGAGGCATATCTATTGTATGACTGAGTACATATGGCTGAATACATATAGATTTTACCATATATCTATGTCAATGGATGGAGCGGTGTGCAGATATATGAAGTACTATACTCCACTTACGCTTACTAATCCATTACATACACCTCTACTGATATAACAGATCTCTGAGGGCTGACTCATCAAGGTCAATCGTATGCCCCCTGACAGCTATCAAAGGACACAATTAGCCCACACGCTGCCTATGACTATAAGTGACCAGCCAGTCACTCGATGCTGCCCTCTAAAGCGGCTGTTATCATTTAACATCGTGCCTCGCATTGTATGAGGCAATTATTACACATAGCTCAGAAATATGTCCTGCTCCCTGTAACTAGCTTGACGCGTTTCCGTGCCTGCATGTACTCGGCACTTCCTCAGGAGCCTACTGCTTTAAGACGCACTAATATGATGATTGTGGGACAATATTCTGCCTAATCGTGATACTCGGGTTGGAGCATCGGGGCTATGATGGCCAACATCATATCTGCCGGGGGGCATACGATTGACCTTGATAAATCAGCCCTTAAGAAATCTGTTATATCAGTGGGGGTGTGTGTAATGGATTAGTGAGCGTAAGTGGAGTATAGTACTTCATATATCTGCACACCGCTCCATCCATTGACATAAATGTATAGTAATCTATATGTATTCAACCATATGTTCAGCCATACAACGGATACGGCTCTTTAAGCCTGTTTATACATTAGTTGGGTTAACCCCTATATTTTTAAACATTCATTACTAATAAAGATTTATTATTTAGATTTTTAATGTTCCTATCAGGCTCGTTAATCTATTTCTGCAATAAGGGAAATATACCCCTTTATAATGATTTAGGGTTAGTCTGAGTCTTCACTTAGCAATTTCTATTACAAGCTGACTATTTAAAGATCATACAAAACTGCTGACAGTAGGGGCTGGGGAGAGCAGTACAAACATACCTTTTGTGGAGCTTTTATTATAAAATGTAGTCAGAATATAAAGTTTTATTCTGACAGATTCTGCTCCTGGAAGTGTACTGTAGGTGAAACTACACTGTGAAGGGCCCTCTGCATTGAGCTGCTTCTTAGCACACACACACACCTTTGCTCTAAGTGGCTGGTGTAGTATCCAACAAAGAGACTGCTACAGCTGTCACTCAGGCCAAAGAGATGGTTTTGTGAAGGAGCTCAATAAAGAGAGCAGAAAGCTTTGTTCCTGCAAGTTTACTGGAGGCATTTGTTCAGTGTAAATTTGCAGGAACAAAGCCAGGCAGAGAAAAAGCTCATATTCACACTACTCCTGATTATAACAATTCCACAAAACCCGTACTGTATATCTGCCCTGCACTGTGTAGCCCCTACCCAGTGCTGTCTGCAGTTATGTATGGTCAAAACTGCTGACTGACTCCATAAAAACACACCATGATGGAGTTGCTGGCAGCAAATGGAACTTTATATGTGTGAATGTAACAATGATATATATGATTACAATTAGGGATGAGTGAATCAACTTCGGATGGTACATCCGAAGTCAATTTGCAAAAAACTTTGTTGTAATACTGTACAGAGTTCCTGCTCCGTACAGTATTAGAATGTATTGGCTCAGATGACCCAAAGTTATTACTTCGCGAAGTCGCATGAGACTTGTGTAATAACTTCAGGAATTAATTATTACTGTAAAAAACCTTGGTACTGAACTTGGGTTCGGTTCCAAGGTACCACTAGGAACCGTACATTATTGCAACAAAGTTCGAAGTTGATTTGCTGATCCCGTATTACAATATTAGAGAGAAATCATAAGTTTTTTTGGGAAACACTGTACAATTAAAAGGAGGCTCTAGTACCCTGTTGGCTGCCTGTAGCCTGGAGTAAAGATGAAATATGGTTGGTCATGGAGGTATAAAGATTCCACATGGTATCCTGAATCCTGCAGCACATTTACCCACATATGTTGATGATAGGTCCTGCACATGCTGTAGGCTGTCAAAGCTGGCATCCCAGCTGGTCCCATAAAACCTTGATTGGCAATAAATTTGGTGATAAGTAGGATTGAATACTCTAAATCATCTGTGGTCGTATCCCAAACAGGACCTGGATTCATTGCTAAAGATGAAATGGTTCCAGTCCACAACAGTCCTGGTTTCTTGTTCATGGCACCACTACAAACGACAGTTAGTCAGGTAAGTCAGAATAGCCTAGATTGTGGCAATTAATTGAAACAACCATCCTGCTTCTCTCAGTCCAATGATGTGCCCCCTCTCAAAGTCAACTGGGCAAAATGCCTAGTAGTGCATAGTAGAGGCAAGACTAGCAGTCAGCTACCTCTCACCAAGTGGCAGACTATCTAAAAGTAGCCTCTGAGAGTCTTTTTATAGGGCAACAGGGAGGCACTTTTATGCCTTCTTGAGTCAAAAGCCAGTGTTTATTCAGACCTCACCTGTAATTATTTACATTCCTGTCTGAGATATAACTGCATGCTGTTTTGCATCATTCCGACATTTCTATCTGGGTGTGTTCATTTTTTGTTGTTGTTGTCAGTGAGTGTATTAGTGTTAGACTCTGCCCACAGCTGAAATAAATTCCTGAGACAACACTTCTTGGGAAGGAATTTACTTGTTTATTGGAGACAAAGGGAAGGCAGGTTACAGATTAGGTCATAAAACAAGATGTAAAATGAAATGGTATAATTGTAAGGTCTGGAATGGAAAAATGGTCTAATGGTAATGTTTTTCTCAAACTATGGATTTTTATACCCAAGATGAGAAGGGCATGTAATTAATACAGCTTAAAATGCTGCAGTCTACTGCAATACATTCACAGCAATGGCTTTCGTACATGACATCATCAATACATTCTTATTCATGTACCTGATGACATCAGAACAGTATTATTCATATGCATGATGATATCAAAACATTAATATGCATGAGGGAAGCTACACCTCTTGGTATACTTTGCAATTCTTGATTTGATAAAACTTTTCTATTACGTTCAGTAGAACTGGCTTAGTTGCCCGTAGCAACCAATCAAATTCCACCTTTTATTTTTCACATCTCCTTTGGAAATTGAAAGGTGGAATCGGATTGGTTGCTTTGGGCAACAAAGCAAGTTCTACTTTACACCAGTTTGATAAATCTACCACTATATTTTTCATAAAGCATCAAAATGTGACCCTTGCACAATTTAGGCACATAAATATCAACACCCTATACTAGAAGAATCAATGACAAGCATGAATCTAACTCTAAGACACCATTAACAGTCTGAAAAGTATCTTGCTTTTAAAAAAAAAATATAATATTAAGACTTGGCTATTTCTGTTAGAAGACATAAACTATAATTAATTAATTCATAATTCTGTTCTCTACCAAGAACACAACACCTTCTAATTGATATGCTTATGAAGTTACTCCTCACTAAGTTCTCTGAGGTAGTGATGTAAGATGTCTGACTAGAGCAACAAAGCCAACTCTCAGATAAGACCTTATTCTCCTACAATAGTCACTAAATACTTCATACTTAGGAGTTATTCCCTCATCAGAGTCAGGTTTTGTTGAAATGGTTTAATAGTACACAGCTGCGAGCTTTATTGTGCTCTATATAACACTATATATTGCAGAGAAATGATTCCCCAGAAGCAATATTTATACAACGTTCAGGATAACATGACAACATTTTCTTTATCAGTTTCTGCACGACTCTAAAATAAAAAATAAAAAACTCCAAATGAAATTAGAGACACATGGCGTACCTGCCAACTTTTGAAAATCACAAAGAGGGACAATAGCAGTGGTGCTCGTAGCACGCCACAGCAAATGTTTTAATAGTAAACAAAGCCTCTAACTCTGCTTAATAGATATCTAAACACTTCCAATCCCGCTGAGTCCCCTTAGTACCCCCATAGAGAAGTAGTTATTCCCGCATTGCGCCCCCTTCACAGTACTTATGTAGACATTGTGACTACTCACAGTAGTTATGCCCACACTGTATCCCTCATTGTAGTTATGTCCACGTTGTGCCCCCACACACACAGTAGTTATGCCCACATTGTGCCCCTCATTGTAGTTATGTCCATATTGTGCCCTCACATAGTAGTTATGCCAACATTGTGCATCCTCAAAGTATGTATGGCCACATTGTGTCCCCTTACAGTAGTTATGCCCACATTGGACCACTTTTACTGTAGATGTGCCGATATTTTGCACCCACAGTAGTTATGTAGCAACTTCTGTTAATAAAATTAAAAAAGAGTAGCGCTACCTGCATCATCATTGCAATCAACTGTCTCTGCATCCGAAGGACACAGAGACAATTGAGAGCGGGACATACCTCAGCTCCCCCTGTACCGCGGGTCAGCCACCAAAATCCTGGACTGTCCTACCGGATCTGGGACTTTTGGGAGATATGTGGATGTACAATAAGGCCCCACATTTAAGGCACTGAATTAAAGGAGTTGTCTCATGACAATAACAATGTCTAAATGCCTTATTACGACTCTCTGCAACCCATCTGTGAGCAAGAACAAAGTCATATCCATAAAGCTTTATTCTTCAAACAATTGTTTCAAGATAACTAAAATAATAGTGTCATGTCATGCTATAAATGTCTAAATAAAAATAATACCTAATCATATTGAATACATTTAAACTACTTAAGTAGCAATAAATTGATTTCCAAATGACTGAATTTGTTGAGTAAAATACATTTGAAGTAGAATTTCCATCAAAATCAATGACACTATATGGTGGCTACAGGCTGTGATTGTTTATGCAAAATCCTTTAAGCTGACATGTGCAGATGTCAAGAACGGGCAAGTTTGAATATATTTCCACAATAAGTACCTGTATATACTATCCAATGACCTTGGGACGGTGAATAGATTCTTAAAGGCTACCATGAGCGTCTTCATGGCTCCCTTATAGCAATTTAATTTTACTCTGACGCGTTGCAGTGTTTTAGAGAAAATATACAGTAGTTTGAAAAATACTCATTTGGGGAAAAGTATCTGCCTCTGGCTAGCTTCCTTTTGGCTTTCCAATAACCAGTGATGACAGGGATTGGCCATGTTGTTCTGTATTAAAGATTCTCAAATGTCATCTCCAGACAATGAAAATACTTTTTTTGAAATACTTAAATGTCAATGCTTAAGGATCCCTACCTACTTGCTAAAGGAGCACTGTATATTACCGTACATGATATAATGCACTAAAAAAAATCTCTAGACATTCTAAAGAAGAGGAAAATACCCAAACTCCGTATAATTGCACAGAATGCAACACATTCATCTTCACTTATGTCAGTTTCCTGTCGTGTATGAAGACAGAAATCTACAGCAGCTTGGAGCTGCCATATATTTTAGATCAGCAGGGGACATCACAGACCAATATAAATAGCCAGTCTATCATAAATCCCACCCAATGTTGTATTTGAGAGCTGCATCTACTATTCTGCTAATTACTGTTGGAAACAGTCAACAAGTTAATTGAAGGCACCAGTGGCGTAACTAGAAATGACTGGGCCCCACAGCAAATTTTTGAATGGGGACCCCCTCCCCAGTAAGTTTTTCACAACCCCTTCCTTTCATGCCGCCCCCTTTCCTGTGGCTAGTAAAGATCGCTCTCTCAGACCAGGCCCAGCAGCTGTTCTATCCGTTTTCTACACTGTCTATACTGCCACTGTATATCATTTCATTGTGTAATGATGCTGTGGGGCCCTGACAAAATCTTTTAGTACTTCTCCTCCTCTTGGACGGGCCCCTTCTGGGTCAGGGCCCCAAAGCAGCCGCTACCCCTGCTTCCCCTATAGTTACGCCCCTGGAAGGCACTTACTTGAAAGCGTATTTGTCCTACATTATATTACTATACAGTGCTTTGCATAAAGTCTACATTTCCTAGAATGCAAGATCTGAGAAGACATTAAGCCAACAATAAATGCTAAGAGATGGCAGCTATTCTTAAGATATTTTTAAATTTTAAATTTTCCTTTACCAGTTTGCAATATGTCATTACCATCATATATTTTTACCTTGTATACAGGGGCATAGCTGAAGACTCATGGGCCCTGGTGCAAGAGTTCAGCTTCCCTCTGTACTTTGTGGCCAGGGGCAGGGAAGCACATAGACTTCGTGCTACCTGATGCAAAAATTGACACGCTCCTAAACGCCCCCATCCCCATGCCAAATTCTTGACCTTACCCCTTCCCTCCAGCCAGAGGTGTAACTTGACCAGCAGGCACTTTCTATAATACCGGTGCCGCAGTCCCTATGTGTGGGATCTCATTGCTCAGCCATGCCTGGGAACCCCCATTAATGAATGCAGGTTTTATTAGGACGCACCCTAGTGTAATATCATCAGTAATCAATACTGACAATGTATACACTAATTTTGGCTTGTGATTACATAGGCCGTGTAGTCCTACATCAGCTGTAGGTCAGCATGGTGCAAAAACAGGAGGCTTCGCATCAGGTTCGGGTGGTGACTAGAGCGAATTTGTTCTAAATAAATCAAGTTTGTTAAGTTTCAGAAATATGGATTATAGTGAATCCAAAGCTTTTGTGATTTATTTCAGATGAACAAATTGAAATGGTGGCCACAGAAAAGAAGGCATCTGCGAACAAAAATGTTTTCTAATATAATTTTTCCTATTACTAATGCTGTCTTGGTTTTAACCCCTTAACGACCAGGGCTGTACATGTACGACGCAACCGGACGTGACATAACTTCCAGCGCCGTACATGTACGGCGCGCTGATCGGGCGGGTGCAGGAGCTGCGCCCGCCCAATCCGCGGCAGGGTTCCATCAGTCACTGATAGCCAGACCGCTGCTGTATGCGCAGGCATCTGTGAAAACACCGATGCCAGCGCAATAACCCTTGATGTGCTGCAGTCAGCACTGACCACGGCACGTGTGCGGGGATCAGAGCTGTCATCGGGTCCTCGCGCTGCTGTGACGGGGACCCAATGGCAGGGAAGGCAACCCTTGAGAGCCTGTGAGATCCAGCCAATGCATTACAATACAGAAGTATTGCAAAGGGGATCAGACCCCCAAAACTTGAAGTCCCAGAGTGGGACAAAAAATAAAGTGAAAAAAGAAGTAAACAAAATAAAGTTTTGCAAAAAAAATGAAAAGTTTCATGTAAAAAAAAAGCGTCCTTTTCCAAAAAATAATGTTACATTTAAAAAAAAAATAGGGAAAAAAAGACATATTAGGTATCGCCACGTCCATATTGACCAGCTCTATAAAAATATCACATGATCTAACCCCTCAGGTGAACACAGTCAAAAAAATAAAATAAAATTGTGCTAAAAAAAAGCATTTTTTTGTCACCTAACATCACTAAAAGTGCAACACCAAGCGATCTAAACGGTGTATGCCCCCCATACCAATCTAACCGTCACCTCATCCTGCAAAAAAATGATCCCCTACCTAGGACAATGGCCCAAAAAATGAAAAAACTATGGCTCTCAGACTATAGAGACAGTAATACATGATTTTTTCTGTTTCAAAAATGCTTTTATTGTGTTAAATGTAAAAAAAAATCTTTAAAAAAAGTAGACATATTAGGTATCCCCAGGTCTGTAAGAACTAGTTGTATAAAAATATCACATAAACAAACCCCTCAGGTGAACAATGTAAAAAAATAAAAATAAAAACTGTGTAAGAAATAAGCCATTTTTGGCACCATACCAATCAAACAGTCATCTCATCCTGCAAAAAATAAGACCCTACCTAAGACAATGGTCGAAAAAATAAAAAAAACTATGTCTCTCAGACTATGGAGACACTAAAACATAATTTTATTTTTGTTTCAAAAATGATATCATTGTGTAAAACTTACATAAATAAAAAAAGTATAAATATTAGGTATCTCCACGTCCGTAAGAACCTGTTGTATAAAAATATCCCATGACCTAACCCCTCATGTGAACACTGTTAAAAAAAAGGCATTTTTTTGTCACCTTACATCCCAAAAAGTGCAATACCAAGCGATCAAAAAGTCATATGCACCCTAAAATAGTACAAATCAAACCGCCATCTCATACCGCAAAAAATTAGACCCTACCTAAGACAGTCGCCCAAAAAAAATATAAAACTATGGCTCTCAATATGCAGACACTAAAACATGATTTTTTTCAAAAATACTTTATTATGTAAAATTGAATTTGGGGGAAATAAACCCGTATTGTTGTTCCACAGAGCACTTTTGCATAGAACGCTGAAAATTTTGCAGTGGCATACTGCATTCTTGTATTTGGGGGAAATAAACTCCTATTGTTGTTCCACGGAGCAGTTTTGCATACAACGCACAAAAACTTATTTTCAAATTTAGCAGTGACATACAGCATTTGTGTATTTGGGGGAAATAAACCCGCATTATTGTTCCACAGAGCACTTTTGCATAGAACGCTGAAAAACCTATTTTAAAATTTAGCAGTGACATACTGCATTCCTGTATTTGGGGGAAATAAACCTGTATTGTTGTTTCACAGAGCAGGTTTGCATACAATGCACAAAACGTATTTTCAAATTTAGCAGTGACATACAGAATTTGTGTATTTGGGGGAAATTAACCCGCATTATTGTTCCACAGAGCACTTTTGCATAGAACACTGAAAAACCTATTTTTAAATTTAGCAGTGACATACTGCATTCCTGTATTTGGAGGAAATAAACCCGTATTGTTGTTCCACAGAGCAGTTTGGCATACAACGCACAAAAACCTATTTTAAAATTTTGCAAACCCTTGCTCTGCATAGGTGACAGGGACCGAAAATTAGAAAAATCTTCATTTAGTGTGGACATAGTGTGGAGATGGCAGCAACAGCAGCAGAATGATAACATGACAACACAGATTGTCAAGGAGACATAGTGTGGAGATGGCAGCATGAGGAGGCCACAAAGTGGCAAGGAGACATAGTATGGAGATGGCAGAAGCATGATAACACAGATTGGCATGGTGACATAGTGTGGAGATTGCAGCAGCATGATAACACAGATTGGCAAGGAGACATAGTGTGGAGATGGCAGCATGAGGAGGCCACAAATTGTCAAGAAGACATAGTGTGGAGATGGCAGCATGAGTAGGCTAATCTGATGCATCAGGCATCGGTGGGTTGAAATCGTGGCTGATCCACGCCCGATTCATCTTGACGAAAGTAAGTCTCTCCACATTTTGGTGGGACAGGCAAGTTCTTTTTGGGGTAACTATGGCACCTGCCACACTAAACACTCGCTCTGATGCCACAATGCTGGGCAGAACAGATTTTCCAGGGCAAACTCTGCCAGTTGTGGCCACAAATCCAGTTTGAAGATCCAATGGACTACTGGGCAGCCAATGTGGGGTGGAAGGGTGCTGTCCAAGTATACCACCACCTGCTGGTACAGGTCCTGCTCCAGGTCTACCTGCTGCTGCTGGTGAGTAGTTACTTTACTATGCGGGTAAAGAAAGCTGTTCATGATCCCGGGCCATGCCAACTAAGGGTTGTGTCTGACGAACCCACCGACTCTTGGCTGTGGGTGTCCGATGTCACTTGGGATGAATTGGATGCCCAAGTTAACCAATCAATAACCACTGGGTTGCTGGTCAAGACACGACCAGTAGATGACATTGGGAGCTCAGGCCTCTCGCTGCGACTCCTGCTACCACGCCCCCTAATCTGTTGCAACCTCTGCCTGCGCCAGAAACATTTAGGCCTCTGCCACTCCTCTGTGCTTGGCCTGGCACTTCTCTGTCTTACATACTTTTTGCTGAACTAATATAATTAAAAGCAAATAAAAAACACTATAAACCCAGAATATATATATCTCTTTTTTGACAGAAATAGGCCACTAACCACTTTTAGCACAAATACATGTAAACGCAAACTGCCTATACATTTCTCGTTTTGGACTGAAATAGGCCACTAAATTATTATGGCGGAAATAAAAACAAACGTGACCTGCGTATATATTTCTCGTATTCAACTGAAGCCAATATATGATTTCAGTGTAAATAACAGGAAAAGTTAACTGCGTATATTTTATGCTTTTGTTTATTACAGATTGCAAATTGGCAATAAACGCTTTTATCGCTAATAACACCCAAATGTGAACTGCGTATATTTTTATGTTATTGTAATGAACTGGCAATAAATGGTTTAAACAAAAAAAAAAAAAAATGTCAACGCTGTGTATGAAATAACTGCTGAGGTGACGGGAGAAAATATAGGCCAATACATTCTTTCACCAAAAATTACTGCAACAGAGCAGTGTGTATATATTATGCTTTTTTTTACTGAAACAAGCCCAATATGCGCTTTAACCAAAAATTACTGCAACAGAGCAGTGTGTATATATTATGCTTATTTTAATTAAACCAGGCCACTATGTGCTTTCAACAGAAATTACTGCAACAGAGCAGTGTGTATATATTATGCTTATTTTAATTAAACCAGGCCACTATGCGCTTTAACCAGAAATTACTGCAACAGAGCAGTGTGTATATATTATGCTTATTTTAAATAAACCAGGCCACTATGTGCTTTCACCATAAATTACTGCCACAGAGCAGTGTGTATATATTACACTTATTTTAAATAAACCAGGTCACTATGCGCTTTCACCAGAAATTACTGCAACAGAGCAGTGTGTATATATAACGCTTATTTTAAATAAGCCAGGCCAATATGTGCTTTCACCAGGAATTAGTGCGACAGAGCAGTGGGTATATATTACGCTTATTTTAAATAAACCAGGCCAAAATGCGCTTTCAACAGAAATTACTGCAACAAAGCAGTGGGTATATATTATGCTTTTTTTCACTAAGACAAGCCCAATATGTGCTTTCACCAGAAATTACTGCAACAGAGCAGTGGGTATATATTACGCTTTTTTTAGTGAAACAAGGCCACTATGCGATTTCACCAGAAATTATCGCTACAGAGCAGTGTGTATACATTTTTCTTGTATTAGGGAAATAAGGCCAATATACACTTTCAAACAATTTAATGCAACAGTGCAGTGGGTATATATTTTTCTTGTATTACAGAAATAAGGCCATTATACGCTTTCACCAGAAATTATCTCTACTGTAAAATGGGTATATATTTTTCTTGTATTAGTAAAATAAAGCCAATATACACTTTCACCAGAAAATATCGCTACAGTGCAGTGAGTATATATTTTTCTTGTATAAGTGAAATAAGGTCAGCATACACTTTCAACAGAATTTACTGCAAGAGTGCAGTGGGTATATAATTTTCTTGTATTAGGGAAATAAGGCCAATATACGCTTTCACCAGAAATTATCGCTACAGTGCAGTGGGTATATATTTTTCTTGAATTAGTAAAATAAGGCCAATATATGCTTTCAACAGAACTTACTGCAAGAGTGCAGTGGGTATATATTTTTCTTGAATTAGTAAAACAAGGCCAATATACCCTTTCAACAGAATTTACTGCAAGAGTGCAGTGGGTATATATTTTTCTTGTATTACAGAAATAAGGCCACTATACGCTTTCACCAGAAATTATCGCTACAGTGCAGTGGGTATATATTTTTCTTGTATTACAGAAATAAGCCAATATAGGCTTTCAACAGAAATTATTGCTACAGTGCAGTGGGTATATATTTTTCTTGTATAAGTGAAATAAGGCCAATATACTCTTTCAACAGAAATTATTGCTACAGTGCAGTGGGCATATATTTTTCTTGTATTAGTGAAAGGCCAATGTACGCTTTCAACAGAATTTACTGTAAGAGTGCAGTGGGTATATATTTTTCTTGTATTACAGAAATAAGGCCACTATACGCTTTCACTAGAAATTATTGCTACAGTGCAGTGGGTATACCCTTTTCTTGCATTAGTGAAATAAGGCCAATATACGCTTTTAACAGAATTTACTGCAAGAGTGCAGTGGGTATATATTTTTCTTGTATTACAGAAATAAGGCCACTATACGCTTTTAGCAGAAATTATCGCTACAGTGCAGTGGGTATATATTTTTCTTGTATTACAGAAATAAGGCCACTATACGCTTTCACCAGAAATTATCGCTACAGTGCAGTGGGTATATATTTTTCTTGTATTACAGAAATAAGGCCACTATACGCTTTCAACAGAAATTAGAGCAAATGATTTTAGCTTAAAGAACAACAAAAGTGACCTGCGTACATATTTATTGTATTGTATTGAAATTGGCCACTAAATGATATCAGTGCAGTTAACAGCAAAAGTGACCAGCATATATATTTATCTTTTTCAACATATAAAAGCCACTAAAGGCTTTTCAACATAGCACTTTCACCCCAATAACTTATTGCTGGAATGACAGAGACTTGTATTATGAGACTGTCTGGATCCCCATGCACTAGTCAATCATCGCTTCTTTCCTTAGATCATCATAAAATAATAATTTTCTTTTTGTTCTATCTATAAAGAACCCATATTAGTATCCACAGGATAAAGAGACAGGCTTGTCATGCTCCTCCAATAATTCCATTACATTCTCGTAGGTAAAGGTGGTTGTTCTGCTTGTAAATCAATGTAATCGTTTAGTCAATTATTTAGGTGAATTTAGTCGGTGTTCATTTTGCTGAAAAATGGATTGCTGTTATAATAGCTTTGGCTGGGACAGTTCCTTTTCCGTGCCATGACTGCAGCACAGGATAACTGTGGCTTAAAATCAATACTCCTTGAATATAGCAGAAATATTTGTACTGATGCCATAACAAGTCCCAATTAAACGTTAAAGTGGTGAATCATCATTTTACATGTATACAGATGAGTCTGACACTGATTTCCAGTTCACCTTACCTTGATTACCTATTTGTATTTTTTAATGCCATTTTCTTGCTGAATTTCCCAATGTTTTTGCACAAAAAACATTGTGGCCAGATGTTTGCCAAAATCCAAAAGAGAACTATGAAAAGAACTGCAAAAAGTGCACTTTAGAGGCATTTTTTTTATTACCATTTATATTATCCGTCTGTTCAATTTGTTCTCAATTTTCCTCTTGCAGCCAGGTCCTCACCTGATACACATTCCATTAAAAATTAATTTGTATTGGGCATCCACATTTGATCAAAATTTTCATGTGCAATTTTGAATGAGCCCTAATGCTGAGTATTTAAGAGCAGGAGCTGCTCTTGAGTACTCAGCATTAGGGTTCATTCACAGTTGCACATGAAAATTTAGATCAACTGCTGTTTTCAGTTGTTGCTAACATGATGTTCATGTGCCCTACTACAGAATATGGATAGGGATTGTCCTAAGGTCAATGATGATGTCTGTGACAAGACGGTCAGTGTTTCATACATGAAGATGCCTGTGAAAGGTCTGTAATATGGACAGTGTGTCTGTTTATTGCCTTTGTGTGTCATCTGTATTCCACATGACCCCTAGGCTGAAAATGGGATTTCCAGAGCATATCCTACCAATGGTCGGTTGGTTGCCATCTGTGTTTTGTCAGTGGTTTTCATAGACCCATAGACTTCAGTATTTCTGTTTTTTACACATCACGGACCAAAGTAGCCCTTGTCGGTTATTTATCCACTCACCAACGGTCAATGATATGTGAATAAACACAGTAACCTATAACCATGTGTATAAAAAACTTTATACATTTTAGTGGACATTAAAATAATTGGGTGAAAAGTTCCTTCAAAATATTATTCAGAGTAAGCAGCATTGACTACCTACAAGGCTTCTTTATGATATTTGTAACCTGCGCTGCAAAAATCATAGACTCTAATTAGCTGCCATACGCAACACAATCATTGTCACCAGCGTTCATAAATTTTCTACATTGTGTCCCAGAGCTATACTGGGATCCTATTCATTTATGTGAGACTGGCCTATTAAAAGAGACAATGAGGCAAATTTATAAAATGGCGCTTTGACACCAGTTCTGTGTCAGCAAAAATTATGCAGATTTTGTTGGATACAAGCTGAAATAAGAGAAAAGAAGCACAGATGTATGCAAATGTCATGCCAAAAATCACTAACTGAGATTTAGGGCACCAAGAACTGCAGAGGTAAAAGCAGTGTCCAAGTTCATGTTCCAGCAAATCTTCCAGGTACAATTCAGCGTGTCATTTCACAGATTCATGTGTTGGGTAATCAACCAGTTTGTATTAATTACTATAGCTTACAGGCATGGAACGATGGGTGCCAAGGGCTCCTATAGTTTTATATGAATAGGGTTTAAATAGCAAATCATATGTTTGATATCTAAATCTCTAAGGATTTCAGTAGGCAGATTTTTGCTGCTAGCAAAGCTTTTTGCACAGTATAATGCAGTCCCAGAGCCAAAGCTTGCTTTATGATGGTTGTTGTCTTTAGAAGCACCTTCTATTAACGTTCTTCAAATTATGGTATACCATATAATTCCAAATAATACAACCATACAGTGAAATAAGGCTTCATAATAACACTGTAAGACAGTTGCCTAAGCAAACCAGAGAATATACTGTAGCTTCAGCTTGTGCATCATCATCTCCATAACTTCAGGCATAAAGTTTGGTATTGGGGATGCAAACAGCGGTAGCCCAGGCCATTATGGCTAATGAGGCCCTGTGAACGGTATTCTATTGGATGACTTCACAGGCAGTGGTGTACATAGAGAAGTAAGGGCCCCATAGCAAGGATCAAACCAGACTCCCCCACACACACACACACACACACACACACACACACAGGAGAGAAGGGTTTCTGCCTAAACCCTTTCAATGACCCTTGGGCCATTTTTCCACTGTCTCATTTGCTAAAAGTAGTTTTTTTAGAGGGTAGACTTCTGGCCAAGTTTTCATGTCCAGTAGAAGAGGATATAATCCCAACTACAACTGGGCCCCCTCTTGCCCTGAACCCCATAGCAGACGCCTGGTCTGCCGCTATGGTAGTTACACCCCTGTTCACATGTCATACATCCTCCAGGTCAACCCATAATAAAGCCACATGTAACCAGTGGTAGGCCAAGGTTTTGTTACATGACAAAACAACCATATTAAATGTAACATGTGGAATTACCTGGATTCTTGCATTAATTACTAAAAATTTGGTCAACTCACAATTATAGGCAAACAAAATGTTATTAAACTACAGTATTTTATTGAGCATATTGAGTGAACATCCATTGTTGCAACGAGAAAAACTAGGTGAACCCTTGAATTTACTAACCCGTATATCCACCTTAGCAGCCATTACCTTCACCAAATGCTTTCTGGGGTGAATACGATTTGCAGAATGTTGAGGAATTTTGGACCATTCCTATGTTGCAACTGTGTTCAGGTCATCCATTCAGGTCATGTCACAGCATCTCCATAGGGTTAAAATCAGGACGATTCTGTAGTTAATTTGGGGCATTGTCTTGTGGCATCACCCAAAGTTTGTTCAGCTTGACATCAAGAGTCTGATATCATGAACTGTTGCCTATATATTCTCCCATAAAATGGTTTGATACACCTTAGAATTAATGGTTTCATTAACCCCTTCAGTACACATCACGTATTGGTACGGCATGTTTCCCGAATCCTTAAGGACACATGACGTACCGGTACATCATGAGTAGTTCCGATCACTGCTGCTCAACCGGCAGTGATCAGAACAAGGTACCTGCTGAAATCATTCAGCAGGTACCTTGTTACAATGCCGAGGGGGGTCCTGTGAGCCCCCCGTATCGGTGATCGCTGCAAACCGCAGGTCAATTAAGACCTGCGGTTTGCAGCTCTTTTCGCGATCTCTGATCCCCGCGGTCTGTAACCGCGGGGATCAGAGTCTAAATGCCCCCAAAGTTATACATTTTAACCCCCCCTGCAGCACCCAATCATATTATGGCTGCGGGAGTGCAAGGGGGGGGGTTGTGGGCGGCAGGAGGCGGTGCGTGAGGCGGGCGGTGCGGCGGGCGGGATCACAATAGCGATCCCCTGCCCGCCTCCTCAGTATTCTTCCCTGGTGTCTAGTGGATCTATCAGAGTGTCAGCACATTGCTCACACTCTGATAGAAACGGCTGGCATCTGTGCTTGATCAGATGCCAGCTGTTTAACCCCTTCCATACCGCGGTATGGAAGGGGCTAACAGGGAGGGAGCTCCATCCCTCTCCCATCGGAGGGCTGCTTTGCCTCTGCAGCCCCCCCCCAACAGGATGGGATCGCAGAGTGAGGGAGCCCCCCTCCCTCCCTTCCCATCGCCCGCTGCTCTGTTGTGGTAGCAGGTGATGGTTGCCATGGAAGCAGGATGCTTTCAGAAGTGTCCTGCTCTCCATGGTGCTGAAAGTCTGAATAGACCTGCTAAAGGACTAATCATACTTTGTAAAGTAAAAAATACAGCACAGTGCACTGTATAGTGTACTGTACTGTATTATACAGACACCAGATCCACTGGGTCAAAAAAAAATGTGAAAAAATGATTAAAAAAAATAATATATCACTGAATACAAATAAAAAAAAAATACACTACACATTATGTATCGCCGTGTCTGTAAAACCTGCTCTATAAAAATATCACATGAGGTGAACGCCATGAAAAAAAATTGTGTAAATAAGCCATTTTTTGGCACCTTACATCACTCAAAGTGTAATACAAAGCAATTAAAAAGGCGTATGCCTCCCAAAATAGCACCAATCAAACCGCCATCTCATCCCGCAAACAATCAGCCCCTACCTAAAACAATTACCCAAAAAATAAAAAAACCATGCCGCCCAGACTAAAACATGATTTATTTTGTTTCAAAAATGCTTTTTAGTGTTAAATGTAAAAAAATTATTAAAAAGTAGCCCTATTGGGTATCTCCACGTCCGTAAGAATCTGCTCTATAAAAATATCACATGACATAAAAACTTTGTCAAAAAGCCATTTTATTGTCACCTTACATTACAAAAAGTGTAATAGCAAGCGATCAAAAAGTCATATGACCCCCCAAATAGTGCCAATCTAACCGTCACCTCATCCCGCAAAAATTATACCCAACCTGAGACTATTGCCTAAAAACTGAAAAAAATATGGCTCTCAGACTATAGAGACACTAAAACATGTTTTTTTTTTTGTTTCAAAAATGATATTATTGTGTAAAATCAAAATAAACAAAAAAAGGTATATGTATTAGGTATCGCCGCGTCCGTAAGGACCTGCTCTATAAAAATATTACATGACCTAACCCCTCAGGTGAACGCCGTAAACATAAAAAATAAAAACATTGTCAAAAAAGCCATTTTTTTGTCACCTTACATCACAAAAAGCGAATCAAAAAATCATTTGCACCCCAAGATAGTACCATTCAAACCGCCATCTCATCCCGCAAAAAATGAACCCTTACAAAGGACAATCTCCCAAAAAAAAAAAAAATATGGCTCTCAGACTATGGAGACACTAAAACATGTTTTTTTTTTGTTTTAAAAAATGATATTATTGTGTAAAACTTATATAAATAAATAAAAAGTATACATATTATGTATCGCCGTGTCCGTCACAACCTGATCTATAAAAATAACGCATGACCTAACCCCTCATCTGAACACAGCAAAAAAATAAAAATAAATACGGTGTCAAAAGTGATTTTTGTCACCTTACATCACAAAAAGTGTAATAGCAAGCGACCACAATGTCATATGCACCCCAAGATAGTACCAATCAAACCGACATCTCATCCCGCAAAAAATGAGCCCCTACATAAGACAGTCGCCCAAAAAACAAAAAAAAAAACATGGTTTTCAGAATGTGGAGACACAAAAAAATCTTTTTTTTTCAAAAATGCTTAATTATGTAAAACTGAAACAAAAACCGCCAAAAAGTAGTTATATTTGGTATTGTCGCATCCGTAACAACCTGCTCTATAGAAATAGCACACAATCTAACCTGTCAGTTCAACGATGTAAATAACAAAAAATACAAAACGGTCCCAAAACAGCTATTTTTTTGCAAATTTTCAATTTGAATCCATTTTTCCAGGAACAAAGCAAGGGTTAACAGCCAAACAAAACTCAATATTTATTGCCCTGATTCTCTAGTTTGCACAAACACCCCATATGTGGTCGTAAACTTTTGGAATGCAGATTTTGATGGACTGGTTTTTTGACACTATGTCCCATTTGAAGCCCCCCCTGATGCACCCCTACCGTAGAAACTCCAAATAAGTGACCCCATTTTGGAAACTTCGGGATACGGTGTCAGTTTTGTTGGTACTATTTTAGGGTAAATATGATTTTTGGTTGCTCTACATTACACTTTTTTTGAGGCAAGGTAACAAAAAATTTGCCAATAACTCTTGTGGAACACCTAAAGGGTTAACAGTTTGTAAAACTGGTTTTAAATACCTTGAGGGGTGTAGTTGCTTAGATGGAGTCACTTTTATAGAGTTTCTACTCTAGGGGTGCATCGGGGGGCTTCAAATGGGACATGGTGTCAAAAATCCAGTCCAGCAAAATCCGCCTTCCAAAAACCATATGGTGTTCCTTTCCTTCTGCGCCCTGCCGTTTGGCCATACAGCAGTTTACGACCACATATGGGGTGTTTGTGCAAACTACAGAATCGGGGCAATAAATATTAAGTTTTGTTTGGCTGTTAACCCTTGCTTTGTTACTGGAAAAATTGATTAAAACTGAAAATTTTCCAAAAAATCAAAATACTGAAATTTCATCTCCATTTGCCATTAACTCTTGTGAAAAACCTAAAGAATTAATGACGTTTGTAAAATCAGTTTTCAATACCTTGAGGGGTGTGATTTCTAGAATGGGGTCATTTTTGGGTGGTTTCTATTATGTAAGCCTCACAAAGTGACTTCAGACCTCAACTGGTCCCTAAAAAGTGGGTTTTAGAAAATTTCTGAAAATTTTCAAGATTTGCTTCTACACTTCTAAGCCTTGTAACGTCCCCAAAAAATGAAATGGCATTCCCAAAATGATCGATACATGAAGTAGACATATGGGGAATGTAAATCAATAACTTTTTTTGGTGGTATTACTATGTATTATAAAAGTAGGGAACTTGATACTTGGAACTTGATACTTGGAAAAAAGACAAAAAGTCTTTTTTTATAAATAAAAATGAAATCTTTCAACTTCATTTTACCAGTGTCATGAAGTACAATATGTGACGAAAAAACAATCTCAGAATGGCCTGGATAAGAAAAAGCATTTTAAAGTTATCACCACATAAAGTGACACTGGTCAGATTTTGAAAAAATGGCCTGGTCCTTAAGGTGAAATAGGGCCGTGTCCTTAAGGGGTTAATATTCACAAGGCATCTGAGGCAGCAAAGCAGTCTAAAATGATGATGTTGCCTCCACCATGCTTCATAGTACTGATGAGGTTTTGGTGTTGGTGTGCAGTTTTCTCTTTTTTCCTAAAAACAAAGTCATGGAAGGACACCATGAAGCAGGGGCGTAGCTAGAAATGACTGGGCCCCACAGCAAATTTTTGTATTGGGCCCCCCCTACCCGCGCGTTTCGCTCCCCCTCTATAATGTGCCAGTCATATAACCCCCCTATAATGTGCCAGTAGTCAGCCATATAGCCCCCCCAGCCCCCCTATATTGTGCCAGTAGCCAGCCATATAACCCCCCTATAATGTGCCAGTAGTCAGCCATATAACCCCTCCTATAATGTGCCAGTAATCAGCCATATAACCCCCCCTATAATGTGCCAGTAGTCAGCCATATAAACCCACCCTATAATGTGCCAGTAGCCAGCCATATAGCACCAGATGCCCCCATAGTGCTCCTCTCCCCATAGTGCCCCCTATAATGTGCCAATATCAAGTGCCTCTGTTCCCCCATCCCAATATCATAGTGCCATCCTCTCCCCTGCCCCCTAATTTGTGTGCCAATATGAAGTGCCTATCTCTCCCCATTTGCCAATATTATAGTGCCAATAGCCCCTCCTCCCTGTGGCAGTAAAGTAAAAGTCCAGTATTAAAAAAAAAAAAAAATCCTGTCTTTCAGAAAAGTTTGTGAAGGGAATCGAACCTGTGACCATTAGGATGAAAGGCAAGCCACTTATCCACAAGACCATATGAGCTGCTTAGCTAGGTAGCTAAAAAAATAAGACCTCTAGATAAGGAGAACTTTGATAGTGTATCTATACACATTACAGCTGCCCCAACACACCAAGCTCTGCTACATCCATATACAATGTGCTAGTGCAGCTGTAATGTGTATGGATACACTATCAAAGTTCTCCACATCTAGAGGTCTTATTTTTTTTAGCTATCTGGCTTATCAGCTCATATGGCTTTGTGGTTAAGTGTCTTGCCTTTGAACCTAATGGTCGCAGGTTCGATCCCCAGGGCAAGCTTTTCTGAAAGAAAGAAAAAATAAGTTTTAAGTAGACAAGGGCGAGAGCACACTGCGATTCACTGTGTAATTAGCGAAGGGAGCCATGAAGGAATCCACTACTGTCCAAAAACAAAAAGAACAGTACAACCTGGATGTTCCACAATGCTTCTGGGAAAATTTTCTATGGACAGATGAGGCAAAGGTGGAATTTTATAGCACAAATGCATAACAAACTTACAAAATAGTTCACTTACTTTTCTTTCATCTGTAGATTTGCTGCATCTCATAATCATTGTTATGTCATTATCTCTATTGCTATGTGGCATCTGTGTATGTATTACTCATATTAGATATGGGAATTATCAGATTTATTACCTTGCTGTTTGGACAGATGTTTCTTTAATGTACCAATGAAAAATTAAAATACTTCATTTTAAGCTTGGCGTTTGATTCTGGAGTAGCCTGGGGACATGTACTAGTATTTCCTACAGTTAACACAAGTTTTATTAAATGAACATTTGGATATTTTAGGCCTGATGTATAGAAGTTAAATTATTGATGTTGTGCATTTTGAGACAGATATAGCTATATTATATACATACAGGTCCTTCTCAAAAAATTAGCATATTGTGATAAAGTTCATTATTTTCTGTAATGTACTGATAAACATTAGACTTTCATATATTTTAGATTTATTACACACAATTGAAGTAGTTCAAGCCTTTTATTGTTTTAATATTGATGATTTTGGCATACAGCTCATGAAAACCCAAAATTCCTATCTCAAAAAATTAGCATATTTCATCCGACCAATAAAAGAAAAGTGTTTTTAATACAAAAAAGTCAACCTTCAAATAATTATGTTCAGTTATGCACTCAATACTTGGTCGGGAATCCTTTTGCAAAAACGACTGCTTCAATGCTGCGTGGCAGCCTGTGGCACTGCTGAGGTGTTATGGAGGCCCAGGATGCTTCGATAGCGGCCTTAAGCTCATCCAGAGTGTTGGGTCTTGTGTCTCTCAACTTTCTCTTCCCAATATCCCACAGATTCTCTATGGGGTTCAGGTCCGGAGAGTTGGCAGGCCAATTGAGCACAGTAATACCATGGTCAGTAAACCATTTACCAGTGGTTTTGGCACTGTGAGCAGGTGCCAGGTCGTGCTGAAAAATGAAATCTTCATCTCCATAAAGCTTTTCAGCAGATGGAAGCATGAAGTGTTCCAAAATCTCCTGATAGCTAGCTGCATTGACCCTGACCTTGATAAAACACAGTGGACCAACACCAGCAGCTGACATGGCACCCCAGACCATCACTGACTGTGGGTACTTGACACTGGACTTCAGGCATTTTGGCATTTCCCTCTCCCCAGTCTTCCTCCAGACTCTGGCACCTTGATTTCCGAATGACATGCAAAATTTGCTTTCATTCGAAAAAGTACTTTGGACCACTGAGCAACAGTCCGGTGCTGCTTCTCTGTAGCCCAGGTCAGGCGCTTCTGCCGCTGTTTCTGGTTTAAAAGTGGCTTGACCTGGGGAATGCGGCACCTGTAGCCCATTTCCTGCACACGCCTGTACACGGTGGCTCTGGATGTTTCTACTCCAGACTCAGTCCACTGCTTCCGCAGGTCCCCCAAGGTCTGGAATTGGTCCTTCTCCACAATCTTCCTCAGGGTCCGGTCACCTCTTCTCGTTGTGCAGTGTTTTCTGCCACACTTTTTCCTTCCCACAGACTTCCCACTGAGGTGCCTTGATACAGCACTCTGGGAACAGCCTATTCGTTCAGAAATTTATTTCTGTGTCTTACCCTCTTGCTTGAGGGTGTCAATGATGGCCTTCTGGACAGCAGTCAGGTCGGCAGTCTTACCCATGATCGCGGTTTTGAGTAATGAACCAGGCTGGGAGTTTTTAAAAGCCTCAGAAATCTTTTTCAGGTGTTTAGAGTTAATTAGTTAATTCAGATGATTAGGTTAATAGCTCGTTTAGAGAACCTTTTCATGATATGCTAATTTTTTGAGATAGGAATTTGGGGTTTTCATGAGCTGTATGCTAAAATCATCAATATTAAAACAATAAAAGGCTTGAACTACTTCAGTTGTGTGTAATGAATCCAAAATATATGAAAGTCTAATGTTTATCAGTACATTACAGAAAATAATGAACTTTATCACAATATGCTAATTTTTTTGTGTCTGTTATGCCAAACTAAATGTCCCTTTAGGATCTCATTAATGTTCCCATGATGGTCCTCTGCACAGCAACAGATTATTTACAATGATTGACTAATTTGGCCATACACACACTGGAACTAGTTTCACTCTTGTGTATTTTAGCCAGTATTTGCAAGTCTAAACCAGGAATAGATCCACAGCATGAAATAGACAAAAATCATTACAATATTCTTTTTTTCTTTTGGTTCCACTCATGGTTTTGGCTGATGCTGATGAAAAATACTGTGCGAAAGTAGATTTTGTGTTACTCACACTTCTCCTCAGACCAGCAACAATCTCTCAGTTCTGCTGCTCCCCTGCACCTAGTCATTTGCTATATGATGCTCACAAATGACATCCATTCTGATTGCTTATTAGAGGTGGAAGCTAGCCTGAGAGTATTTCCGCTATATTAAAGGGGTTCTCTGCTTTGTAAAATTCCTAGAAGTGACACAGGTCTCCTGACAATTAGCTAATCAGAAAATTATCCACCTGCTGGAATCTCGTTACATCAAAGGGTGAAGAACAGGAAGATTCCACTGTTCAAGGATCTATTTTTCTGGTGAGAATCTTAACAGTATTCAGAAGTGCCCAACCTTACCTTAGCTCTAAATTGGCATAAAATCAATTTAACAAAATATTGTGAAGTATTTGCTTACTAGGAAAACCCTCAAAAGGCAGCAGTTCACAAATACTAGATGGCTGCACATAGGCACATATAGGATAGACATCTCGTGGCATAATATAGTTAAATCATGTTTTGAAAAGCTTTCATGACACATATATCATCTAAATAACTAGGAAAGAAAATAATTAGCCACAAAACTGAATAAAGCAAAATGTAAAAATTACTTTGATCTCATTGGCTAAGAGGATGAAATGGCAGCCCCTTTCACTTCCCATACTTTTATTGCAGCATTCCAGGATTAGAATATTTATTTCTACCAGATGTGTGGACATTCTAAAAACAAAAAAAGAGGAAATTGTCTCCAGCAGCGGTTTTGTTCCCATAGGATAACTTAGAATAATGCAAGTTAATTAAAGATTTTTTAAATCATTTTCATGAGTTTCCTAATTCAGTTTGAATTATTAATCTTCCCCACTCAAACACTGAATCATGTTATTAATAAAAGATGTTCTGTGGGATGTTAATCTTACTTACTACAGCATGGAGGTTGTAGTCAGGGAGCTCTACACCACAACATGATAGAAAATATTCTATTCATCCATTCAAAATACGATTAAGATGAAAACAACCAAAAATGTTCCGATGAGATATGAGCTGTCTATTAGTTTTGATCGAGCAACAAAGTGCTTGGGTAGAACACTTTAGGATGCTTGGTTGCTCGACAGAGCACCCGAGCACAATGGAAGAACCCAAGCATTAAACAAGGCAACCCTTGCTCTGAAGAGGGGAGGTGCAGCTTCCCACTGAGGTCTATGCAGAAGATCACTTTACAGTGAAGAAATCCCCCAGTGTGAGTCCACAGCTTAGGAGTCCCTGCCCTGACTCCATATAGCGCTATGTCCATATACAGAGTCAGTGCTTGGGGACACCCAGTGTATTTAAATCTAATTTAGCCTCTATTTCTGAAAAGTTTCTGCTGGGATTTGAACTCACAACCTTCTACATTAGAACCAAGAACCTTAATCACTACTGTTCTGTTTCAGTATCTTGCATTGTGTATTGGTATGCTCCTGGTAACTCCTGGGTGTCTGGCTATACAGCTGCATGTTAACCTGCAGTGAACTATAAAATGATACTTCTGCTGTATAGGAATACTTACTACATGACAAACTACTATGAGGTTTTTCGGACACAGTTTATCATGCTTGAGCACACGCAGTATTCGGCCGAGCATTGCGCAGCTCGAGTCGAACACCAGTTCGGCAAAGCATGCTCGTTCAACACTACTGTCTATGTTTTTTGGCAGCATCCACTATAGAAACAAGAAATGACAGATTAGTAATTGAGTCCTAACACTTGTCAAGAAACTGTAGTTTTTTGGGTTTGCTAGGAAGAAAGTTAGAACAGATCATCAGAGGTTGTCAACCATTGATAAATGTGTGGACAAGCCATACAAATTGGAATTTTTTTTACAGTACCATGAAAACAAATAGATAAATGAGATTATTTTTTTTTTAACTGAAGGTGTTTGTGCATGTTCGTAATTAGCTTTATACACTGCACATTGAATACTGCTGGTGTTCATATCAGTATTCTAGCTTTTGGACATATTTCTTTATGGTTTTCCAATTTGTGCTTAAAATATTAAAAGGACCAATTTGTCATGGGCAAAAATAAAATGTATTCCCATATGAGACATTCATAGTTTATTGACAGTATTGTCTGATAGGTGAAGGTTTCACGTATCCGACTTATCGGAAGAATTGGGCTCTTGTGTTTCTCTGTTCAACACGCCAAAGTTAAAAAGATGAGGTGGACCAACATGCACACTGCTACAGGATCTCCATTGTAGTACAGAATTTGGCAGATACAGGGGCTGATTAAGTAGCCCTGGGATATTCCTTAGGTTTGGACCGCAGAAAAAAAAATGTTACAAAACATATACTGCACAGTATACCCTAATGCTAACTATATATTTAGCTGGACATTAAATTCAGTGTTACCAAATATACAGGAGAATACAGTACTGCATACCTTTTATTTCCAGTGATGTCTCCTATGATTTAGCTGTTCTGTTTCATCATCTTCTCCATTGGAAGTAGACCGCCATGATGACATCACTTTTCCATCATTCTCCCCATTCTGGTCCCCCAACAGTGTTATCCTGCTAGCACCCTTCATACTGTATCTATTGTGCTCCCCAATGCTCTCCAAATACTATATTTCTGAAATAATAGTGTCACACAATTAGCTCCCCCACTATAATATAAAAGTCCCACCAATAGTAATTCTCTCCCAGAGTGCCATTATTAGAAAGAGTGCCCACTAAATGGTCCCTATGCCCCAAGTAGTAGTAGTGCCCTCTACATTGTGTTCACTATTAATGCGCCCCCAAAAAACCCCAGTAGTAATAAAGGTCCCATGCTGTACCCCAGAAGTCATAAAACTCCACAGAGGCCATAGTAGTAACAAAGCCCCTCTATAGTGGCCACAGTAGTAATAATGCCACCTATAGCACCTCTAGTAGTAACACTGCCCCCTGTAGCACCCCTTGTAGTTGTATTGCTCCCTTGTAGTATCTCCAGTAGTTATATTGTTCCCCCTGTAGTGCCCCAAGTACTTATAAATCCCATGTACATAGCACCCTCAGTAGTTATGTGCTCCCAGTAGTGCCCCAGAAGTTATATTTGCCATTTATTATAATATGTTTTCCCAGAAATGCCCCTAGTATTTATGATGCCCTAGTATATATGATGCCTCCTTTTATAGCCAGCAGTATATAAAATGTCCTGCTTTAAATCCTGCAGTGAATAAAATGTTCCACTTTTTAGTTCCAGTATATAAACTGTCCCCCTTTTTAGCTTCCAGTATATGTATCCTTGTAGTACCCCAGTTATATTGACTCCAGTAGTTCCTATTGTCCCCCAGTAGTAATGACCAAAAAAAACACCTCACTACCACTGTCTGCAATGCAGGCCCCAGTGGCCTGAGTAGCCTGCATCCTGGCACAGAAGGTCATGGTGACATAATCGTGCCACCTGCATCATGATGCAGGCAGTCGAGATTACACATTGTGCTGCCTGAGACCTGGAGATACAGTAAAACCATAAGTTTTTATCTTATCCTCTTCTGACTGTTAAACATTCTATTGATTTCTTTATTAGTTAGATTTGTCTCTTCTGACTGTTAAAAATTCTATTGATTTCTTTATTAGTTAGATTTGCACTAGAGATGAGCAAATTTTTCTAAAATTCGGTTCGCCTAATTTTGGGGAAAAAATTTGTTTAGATCTGAATTTATATGAGGCGAATCGAGCTTAAAAATGGCTAGTTCCTGGCTTCAGAGAGCCTTTATAGTGGTGTAGAACACTGTGCCTTGCAGTAACACGCATAGGGAGTCTGCTGTGGTAGTGAAATAATACTGTGAGTCAGTATGACATGCAGATGACAGGCGTCCCTCTTAGAATCACAGAACACTTCACTTATTTGGGCAGTCACGGGGCCAAAACTAACCAAATAACTCAAGTATGAGCTCAGCCTTACAGGTAGATGTTAGCGCCAAGAAGAAGTGCACTCCTTTTACACCGTCGTCAGCTGATTCCACATAGATGTCTACAGAACCTGTTCTACTAAATGCTTATACAAGTCGAGCCCCTCGACAGAGTGGAGAGGGTGTCAGGTGTCAGAACAATAACCCCCAAAAAAACGATCCTGCTTGTTAAGCATCCGACTTCACTCGGTCAGCATTTGGTCAGTTATCCATCAGTATTGCTAATGCACAAAAAACAGGAGTGGATCCAAAACAGAGATGAAACGTGAATGAGGAGACCACAGAGTTGCCCAATTACAGAGTCTGGAGGTGGCGGCAGCATCAGGAGGAGGCCACAGAGTTGCACAATGACAGTGTGGAGGTGGCAGCAGTATCAGGAGGTCACAGAGTAACACTCAATGACAGAGTGTGGAGGTGGCTGCAGAATCAGGAGGCCACAGGGTGGCACAATAATAGTGTTGAGGTGGCAGCAACATCAGCATTCGGCCACCACAGAGTGGCAAGGTGACATAGTATGGAGGTGACAGCAGCATTAGGAGACCACAGAGTGACCCGGTGACAGAGTGGGGAGGTGGGTGGCAATACCAGTACCAGCTGAAGATGGTGGGTGAAAGAAGGAGCACTTGGCATCAGATGTGTGGCATCAGGCGGTTGGCAGCATCAGAATAGTAGCTAAGGCAGGTAGCCAGAAGAAACCGGTCTCTTTTGTCAAAGTGTTGGTGTGGCACCAATAATGATCTAATCTCATGCATCAGGCATTGGTAGGTGGAAATCCTGGCTGATCCACGCTTGATTCATCTTGACAAAGGTCAGTCTCTCCTTATTTTGGGTGGACAGGCGAGTTATTGCTGGGGTAATTATGGCCCCCGCTGCACTAAACACCAGCTTTGATGCCACACTACTATACGGGCAGAACAGCTTAATGGCAAACTCTGCTAGTTGCTAATACACTAATACACACTAAAAAGGGCTGTAATTTTCTCACTTGAACACACAAAGGCTAATAAGCCCTTTTTCTTTTTCCCCACTAATACACGACAAAAAGGGCTTTAGAACATATCCTCTGAACGGAAAATATGTATTTTTTTGCCACTAATACACGGCAAAAAGGGCTTTAGAACATATAACTGCACCGCTAAACGGCAAATAGGCCTTTATTTTTGTCCACTTAAACACGACACAAAGGGCTTTAGAATATATAGCTGCACCGCTGAACGGCAAATATATTTTTCTTTTTTCCACGCTGAACGGCAAATATATTTTTCTTTTTTCCACTTATACACGACACAAAAGGCTGTAGAACATATAACTGCACTGCTGATCGGCAAATATATTTTTCTTTTTTCCACTTATACACGACACAAAAGGCTTTAGAATAAATAACTGCACCGCTGAACGGCAATTTTTTTTTTTTTGCCACTAATAAAGTGGACTTTAAAAGGACTGTAATTTTCGCACTTCACCACACAACGGCTAAGAAGTCCTTTTTTCCCACAAATACAAGCTGAAAAATGCTTTAGAACATATAACTGCACCGCACAAGGACAAATATAATTTTTAGTGATGAGCAAGCACCAAAGTGCTCGGGTGTTCGGTCTGAACACACCGCATTATTCATGTGCTTGGCCAAGCTCCCAAGAATAATGGAAGTCAATGGGAGACAACCAGGCCCCCTCTGCTTGGATGAGGGGAGGGTGCCTGGTTTATAGGGAAAGGTCAGAAAGTGACAGAAACACCACCGAAATGGATCGGGAACAGCATGGGGACCATGTCTGGATGCATCTTGGACTCCAAAGTCGCTGATGGGAACCATGTTGTCCCAGTTGTACGTAACTTTTACAGACCGCCAAAAATATGTCCAAAACCCCGCCCCCTCAAAAAAAAATTTTTACAGGAAAAATTGTTAGGAAACATTCTTTCAGGTATATTCAATTGTATATACACTGCAAGTGCTGCCAAAAATTAAAAGGAAGAAGCACTCAGATACAGCCTGTATATCACATAAAGGAGGGCCTCATTCACATGGTGCTACAATTATTCAGGTACACTGCTACACTCATGAAGCCTATGCACCAAGTGAAAGGGCTGCCAAAAATTACAAGGAATCAGCACTGCAATACACCCTTTATTAGACATAAAGAAGGGCATCATACACACCCTTCAAAAAGTATGATTGATGGCCTGCTGGTGACCCTCAAAAACATTAGGAGCAAGGGCCTGCTGATCTGACTACCTAAGAAGTTAAGTGACCCGGTCAGCACAGGCTACCAAGAAAGAATGACCAATTTTAAATAAAAACATTTTTTTGGGGTTATAGATAACGTCACATAGCAGACTTAGCGACAGGAAATGGCAGTCAGCACAGGCAAGGAAAACAGAACAAATTTAAATCGAATGTTTATTTATTTTTGGTTCGAGATAATGTCACATAGCAGAGTTAGCGTAGGGACTGGCAGTCAGCAACAGGTACAATACAATATTATAGAATTTTTTCGTGCGGTAGTGTCACACTGCAGAGTTAGCGTAGGGAATGGTGATCAGCATTTGTTGACTCTTTACATGATAGAAACACATTACCGGAACTATACCACAATTCCAAGCTGCTATCTGACTATCTTGGAATTTTATGTCTACCCCAAAGAAAGATATAGGGAAAGTGGCACATACAATGAAAAAAAAGGATTAATAAATTGTATAAAAGCTTTAGTTTTCAAACCAGGGATATCAACATTTTACTGTATTTCCAGTAATGTTCTCCACAATAGAAAAAAACATGGTCAATCCTTAAAAAGACAAATCCACGATAAAAGAGAATTCCTGAATGGTCATCCCCCCCTGAAAACTGACATGCTTTCAAGTGTCTGCTCATAATTGTAATTCCTCAAGGCCCGAAATGTGAAAGGGTCTAATATCTCCTAAAAAGGCATCTTCAAAAGAGAGAGGAGAAAATGGAGTCAAGCCTGACATATAAAAAATAAAAATAAAATTTGAATTATTTACCCCTGTGCCACAATATAAAAAACAGAATCCTGTAAAAAAAACACATGCGTTAAAGCCCAGTTCTAGGTTTAGGGCGGCTAATTCGTGGTTTGAGGTTCTTACAAATCCAAACACGCTACGTGACAGCACGAAGAGGACGCAAGAAGACTAACTTCATCTATTACAGCATCAAATGAATTTCTATCTGATACAAATCCCAGGGTGTCTGTGAATGCACTTGAGCGCCAGCGGGGACGTGGCACCTAGATGGAGGAGAGGTTCATTCAACTTTGGGTTGCCCCGCAAAATAATGGTAAAATGAAAAAAAGAGGATTCAATAAAGAAGTGCCCTGGAGTACAAGAATATATGGTTAAGGGGAGGTAGTTATAAATGTCTATTCTGCACAAGGGATGTACAGGTCCTGTGGTATCCATGCCTGGTTCATTTTTATGAACGTCAGCTTGTCCACGTTGGCTGTGGACAGGCGGCTGCGTTTGTCAGTAATGACGCCACCTGCCGTGCTGAATACATGTTCAGACAAAACGCTGGCCGCCGGGCAGGCCAGCCCCTCCAAGGCATAAAAGGCTAGCTCTGGCCACGTGGACAATCTGGAGACCCAGAAGTTGAATGGGGCCGAACCATCAGTCAGTACGTGGAGGGGTGTGCACACGTACTGTTCCACCATGTTAGTAAAATGCTGCCTCCTACTAACACGTTCCGTATCAGGTGGTAGTCCAGATAGCTGTGGCGTGGTGACAAAACTTTTCCACATCTCTGCCATGCTAACCCTGCCCTCAGAGGAGCTGGCCGTGACACAGCTGCGTTGGCAACCTTTTGCTCCTCCTCTGCCTTCACCTTGGGCTTCTACTTGTTCCCCTGCAACATTTGGGAATGCTCTAAGTAGCGCGTCTACCAACGTGCTCTTGTACTCGCGCATCTTCCTATCACGCTCCAGTGCAGGAAGTAAGGTGGGCACATTGTCTTTGTACCGGGGATCCAGCAGGGTGGCAACCCAGTAGTCTGCACATGTTAAAATGTGGACAACTCTGCTGTCGTTGCGCAGGCACTGCAGCATGTAGTCGCTCATGTGTGCCAGGCTCCCCAGAGGTAAGGACAAGCTGTCCTCTGTGGGAGGCGTATCGTCATCGTCTTCAGTTTCCCCCCAGCCACGCACCAGTGATGGTACCGAGCTGTGTTGGGTGCCACCCCACTGTGAACATGCTTCATCCTCATCCTCCTCCATCTCCTCATCCTCAGCCTCCTCGTCCTCCAGTAGTGGGCCCTGGCTGGCTACATTTGTACCTGGCCTCTGCTTTTGCAAAAAACCTCCCTCTGAGCCACTTCTAAGAGACTGGCCTGAAAGTGCGAAAAATGACCCCTCTTCCTCCTCCTCCTCCTCCTCCTGGGCCACCTCCTCTTCCATCATCGCCCTAAGTGTTTTCTCAAGGAGACATAGAAATGGTATTGTAACGCTGATAACGGCTTCATCGCCACTGGCCATGTTGGTGGAGTACTCGAAACAGCACAACAGGGCACACAGGTCTCGCATGGAGGCCCAGTCATTGGTGGTGAAGTGGGGCTGTTCCGCAGTGCGACTGACCCGTGCATGCTGCAGCTGAAACTTCACTATGGCCTGCTGCTGCTCGCACAGTCTCTCCAGCATGTGCAAGGTGGAGTTCCACCTGGTGGGCACGTAGCATATGAGGCGGTGAGCGGGAAGGCCGAAGTTACACTGTAGCGCAGACTGGCGAGCAGCAGCAGGATTTGAACGCCGGAAGCGCGCACAGACGGCCCGCACTTTATGCAGCAGCTCTGACATGTCGGGGTAGTTGTGA
The DNA here is from genome assembly GCA_033119425.1 of Bufotes viridis. Taxonomy (NCBI): domain Eukaryota; kingdom Metazoa; phylum Chordata; class Amphibia; order Anura; family Bufonidae; genus Bufotes; species Bufotes viridis. The sequence continues at coordinate 69,566,142 of CM065591.1, forward strand.
AGCAACTTCTGCACCACCAAATTCAGCACATGCGCCAGGCAAGGGATGTGCGTCAAACCGGCTAGCCCCAGAGCTGCGACCAGATTTCGCCCATTATCGCACACCACCAGGCCGGGCTTGAGGCCAACCGGCAGCAACCACTCGTCGGTCTGTTGTTCAATACGCCACCACAACCAAACATATGAGTGTCAGAACGGCCTGCTGACGTTTACCCTGGGCTTATCAATTTAGAGAAAATGGACGGCACTGTGCTTTCATTGAGGTCCGGGTGCACGGTCAGCAGGTCGGATCCCCATCAAAATGAAATGAAAGGACCGGCACTCCATAATTTCTTTGCAAAAAAGACTTCTTTATTCGTCACCCATATGTGATGCGCGTTTCGGCACAGACATGTGCCTTTGTCAAACAACAGGTGATAATGGCTCATTCCCACAAGTAAAACACATCTTTTAAATCTTTTAAATAACCCGCCCCCTAATCACATGACTAGTCACATGATTGTGGCTAGAGGCAATCCGCCCCCCAGTCACATGATTGCGACATCATCTTGCTACGTGACACCAATACAAACAAAATTAGATATAAATGAAGCAAAGCAGAGTATGTAACCAAACTTTTACATTACTATTGAGCCTGAGTAATTACGTGAGCGATCTATTATGTAAACCAAATACCCAATATATTACAGTATATATATTTAATCACCATTCGTTCCACAAGCTAATTTCAGATAAAGCTGTTCAATGTATACTCCTTGTTCAGACCCTTGGGGGCAAGTGTTTCCACCCGATGGATCCAATATGCTTCACGTTGGTGGAGCATCTGGATCCGATTCCCTCCACGTCGGGGTAAGGTCACTTCTTCTATAATTTGAAAACGCAATTGCGAGATGCGATGATTTTTCTCAATAAAATGTTGAGGAATAGGTAATAAGGTGTTCTCTTTCCTAATAGTAGATTTATGTATCCCCACTCGGTCTTTTATGCGCATTGTGGTCTCTCCAACATAGCACAACCCACACGGACATTTTAGTAAGTAAATAACAAAACTGCTGTCACATGTAAAGTGACCTCGAACTGGAATTTGTTGTCCTGTGTGTGGGTGTGATATGTTGGAGCCCTTAATGACGCTCGAGCAATGAACGCAGTTCAGAGAGGGAAATGTTCCCTTCCTGACTGCAGAGAGAGTGAGCTGTCGTGAAGATGTCCTGTCACTACCTATGTCAGCCCGGATGATCCTGTCTCTGATGTTCTTATTACGCTTGTAGCACATCATCGATAATTCCCTAAATTCCTGGATTGTGGGATAGGCTCTCTGTAGGATATTACAGTGTTTGTTGACCACTGCTTTTACTCGATCCATCCAGGGATGGTATTTTACCACCAATGGTACTCTCTGTCCTTTCTCTACCTTTTTTTGTGGTTGTTCTATCGGATTTTCTACCTTATTCCTCTGTTACTGTAACAGCTGGGAGGGGTAACCTCTATCAGAAATTTTTTTTGTCATCTCCTGCAGCCTAAGATTACGTGAGTCTGAATCCATTACAATCTTAGCCACTCTTTTAAATTGCGAGTATGGTAGTGATTTTTTTACGGCTGGAGGGTGATTACTGTGGAATGATAACAGGCTATTTCTGTCTGTTTCTTTGACATAAAAGTCAGTTGTGATCCTGTCATCCACTCCCCTAATCACCCATGTATCTAGGAAAGACACACGTTGTGAATCTTGGTGCAGGGTGAACTTTAATTCAGATCTTATGCTGTTAATGTAGTCTATAAAGGTCATAAGGGTCTCAATGCCGCACCGCCATACGCAAAAAATATCGTCGATAAAACGTTTCCAAAATATGTAATGGTTTTGGTATAGTGCATTTGGGTAGATGAACTCTCTCTTAAAGTGTGCCATATAGCAATTTGCGTATGGCGGTGCGGCATTGGACCCCATCGCGGTCCCGCACCGCTGCTGGAAGAATGTATCCTGGAATAGGAAGTAGTTACGTCGCAGAACAATGGAAAGTAGAGACAGAAAAAATCCTTTTCAGCCTCCGTGTGTGTGTGCTCTCATCTAATAATGCTTGAATTGCCTTTAGGTCTTTGTCGTGAGTTATGCTCGTGTATAAACTAGGGTGACTAGGATGCAATCTTGTGACAGCTCAATTTCCCTTATTGTCTCTAAAAAATGTTGTGTGTCCCTAAGGTATGACGGGGCCTTTTTTGTGAGTGGGGTCAACACTTTATCAAGAAATATTGCAGGGGGGGAAAGGACTGAGTCCGTGGCTGCAACAATTGAACGTCCAGGTGGCTGCTCCAAGGATTTATGCACCTTGGGGAGTGTGTAAAATATGGGTGTCACAGAATGTTGGTTGATTAGAAATTCAGCTAACTTTTTATCGATGACATTCTGTTTTAAATTATTGTCAACCAAATCCTGTAGCTCGCGCTTAATTGCCCAGACCGGGTCCCTCTGCAATATTTCATAGACGTTGTGATCAGACAATGGTCCTAGTATTTCCTTTACATAATATTCCTTGCCCAATATGACGAGGGCTCCCCCTTTATTTGCGGGTTTAAAGACCAGGGAGTCATCATCTGTCAAGTGATTGACTACCTGTCTCTCCTCAGCGGATAAGTTGTGATGTATATAATAGTCTCCCTTTTTAAATTTTGTGACTAGCATAGAAATATCACGCTGTACCAATTGTATGATATATTTTTGGAGGCATATATTGGCTCTTAAGCCTCAAACCAAATTGTTGCAAACTTAACATAGATTGTGTACTATCAGGTGAAACAATATCATGTGATACTACATTAGAAAAATGGCTTTTTAACCGTATATTACGGAAAAAGCGGTTTAAATCCATGTCCAGTCCAAATGTGTCCAGACTAGCCGTCGGACTGAAAGATAGTCCCTTTTCAAGGAGTACAATTTGGAGTGGAGAAAGATTCTTGGAAGATAAGTTTAATACTAGGGTATGCTGGGTACCTGTGACGACCTGGCTGCAGAGTAGGCACAGCGTCCTCCGATTCTCCGATTCTTTACCCAGGGTGCAGTTAGGGAGATTGCCACAGATGTGACCTTGCCACAGATGGCGTTGCGCAGTGCACACTTGATTTTATCGGATACTTTGTTGTGCAGGGAAGGCACGGCTCTCTTGGAGAAGTAGTGGCGGCTTCAGCTGTTAGAAGCTGTCTGTGTCCACCAGCCTGAATGACAGCATTTCAAAGGCCAATAGTTTAGAAATGCTGGCATTCAGGCCCAGGGCTCGAGGGTGGGTAGGTGGGAATTTACGCTTTCTCTCCAATGTTTGTGAGATTGAGAGCTGAACGCTGCCGTGTGACATGGAGGAGATGCTTGGTGATGGAGGTGGTGGTGTTGGTGGCACATCCTCGGAGGAGAAAGAGGCCGAGGCAGCAGCAGAAGAGGGAACAGGGGGAGCCTGAGTGAGTTCCTTGTTTTTAAGGTGTTTACTCCACTGCAGTTCATGCTTTGCATGTAGATGCCTGGTCATGCAGGTTGTGCTAAGGTTCAGAACATTAATGCCTCGCTTCAGGCTGTGATGGCACAGCGTGCAAACCACTCGGGTCTTGTCGTCAGCACATTGTTTAAAGAAGTGCCATGCCAGGGAACTCCTTGAAGCTGCCTTTGGGGTGCTTGGTCCCCGGTGGCGGTGGCCAGTAGCAGGCGAACTCTCTTGGCAGCGGCTGTTCTGCTTTTGCCCCCTGCTCCCTCTTTTGCTACGCTATTGGCTCGGTCTCACCACTGCCTCTTCCTCTGAACTATGAAAGTCAGTGGCACGACCTTCATTCCATGTGGGGTCTAGGACCTCATCATCCCCTGCATCATCTTCCACACAGTCTTCCTCCCTGATCTCCTGTTCGGTCTGCACACTGCAAAAAGACGCAGCAGTTGGCACCTTTGTTTAGTCATCATCAGAGACATGCGGACTCCGATGAGGTGGTATCCCCATGTCCTTATCATCAGGAAACATAAGTGGTTGTGCATCAGTGCATTCTATGTCTTCCACCACTGGGGAAGGGCTAGGTGGATTCTCTTGGGAAACCCTGCCAGCAGAGTCTTCAAACAGTATAAGGCCTCTTGCACACGGGCGTCATGTTTGACGCCCGGATAAGATGCGGGTGCGTTGCGGGAATCGCCGCGATTTTTCCCTGCGAGTGCAAAGCGCTGTCATGCGTTTTGCACGCGCGGGAGAAAAATCGGCACTTTTGGTACCCAGACCCGAACCTGCACTTCTTCACAGAAGTGCATGTTTGGGTCAGAAATTGTCCCGCTGGTATTATTTCACATTATAACATAGTTATAATGTAAAATAATACCCTTGGCCATCTCCCTAATGTTTAAACTGGTGCAGAATGAGTTAAAATAATAAACTAATAATTACTTACCTGTTCCATTTGATCGCGAAGCCCGGCCTCCTCTCCGTTAGCTTGAAAGATGTAAAGGACCTGTGATGATGTCACAGCATCACATGGCCCAATCACATGCTCCATCACTATGGTGATGGAGCATGTGATTGGTCCATGTGACCATGTGACATCATCCAAGGTCCTAACCACTATCCACAGCCTGAGGATAGTGTTTAAGGACCTTGGATGATGTCACATGGACCAATCACATGCTCCATCACCATAGTGATGGAGCATGTGATTGAGCCATGTGATGTGACGTCATCACAGGTCCTTTAGATCATAGATGCTGCAGGGAAAGAGAGGACAGATCGCGACTACGCGATCAAGTGGCTAAGGTAAGTTAACTTTTATTATTTTTAACCCCTTCCTCATCATTTAACAATGCATTCTTTATTAAGAATGCTATTATTTCCCTTATAACCATGTTATAAGGGGAAATAATAGAGATTGGGTCCCGTTGCTAAGCAACAATGCGGGAAAATCGCAACGCATCCGCACTTGGTTGCGGATGCTTGCGATTTTCCCGCATCCCCATTCACTTCTATGGGGCCTGCGTTGCGTGAAAAACGCAGAATATAGAACATGCTGCGATTTTCACGCAACGCAGAAGTGATGCGTGAAAATCACCGCTCATGTGCACAGCCCCATAGAAATGAATGGGTCCGGATTCAGTGCGGGTGCAATGCGTCCCATGTGAAAGGGGCCTAAGAGACTGCTGCATAACTTGAGCCTCAGACAGTTTCCCTGATATGCATGGGGGTGATGTGACAGACTGATGGGCTTGGTTTTCAAGCGCCACCTGTGCGCTTTCTGCAGAAGACTGGGTGGGAGATAATGTTGTGAACGTGCTGGATCCACTGTCGGCCACCCAATTGACTAGCGCCTGTACTTGCTCAGGCCTTACTATCCATAGAACGGCATTGGCCCCCACCAAATATCGCTTTAAAACCTGGCGGGTACTGGAACCTGAGGTAGTTGGTTCACTAGGACGTGTGGCTGTGGCAGAACGGCCACGTCCTCTCCTAGCACCAGAGGGTCCACTAACAATACCACGACCATGTCCGCGTCCCTTACTAGATGTTTTCCTCATTGTTACCGCTTACCATAATAATAAAAAAATTATTTGGCCCAATGTATTGAATTCAAATTCAGGCCTTTTTTTACAGGCACCTCACACTATCTGGCTATCTATTTATGTACCGTATTACACTAATCCAGGCACAGCAGTAACTACAGATTTAGGGGAATATCAAGTGTAGGCCTAGTATTTAGGCCCTGGATGAAAGGTATCCTTTTACGGGCAGATTTACACTTTACCGGACACTATTAAACTTGGCCAGCCACTGCTGGGACACCAGATTTACGGTATTGCTATTTTGGCAATTGAATTTCACCCCAGAACAAAATATATCCTTTGCCGGACACTATTAAACTTGTCCAGTCACAGCTGGAACACCAGATTTACGGTATTTCTATTTATGCAACTGAATTTCACCGCAGAACAAAATATATCCTTTGCCGGACACTATTTAACTTGTCCAGTCACAGCTGGAACACCAGATTTACGGTATTTATATTTTTGCAACTGAATTTCACCGCAGAAGATAATATATCCTATGACGGACACTATGAAACTTGTCCAGTCACAGCTGAAACACCAGATTTACTGTATTTCTATTTTGGCAACTGAATTTCACCCCAGAAAATAATAAATCCTTGGATGGACACTATTAAACTTGGCCAGCCACTGCTGGGTCACCAGATTTACAGTATTGCTATTTTGGCAATTGAAATTCACCCCAGAAAATAATATATCCTTTGATGGACACTATTAAACTTGGCCAGCCACAGCTAAAACCACTGATTTATGGTATTGCTATTTTGGCAATTGAATTTCATCCCAGAACAAAATATATCCTTTGCCAGACACTATTAAACTTGTCCAGCCACAGCTGGAACACCAGATTTACGGTATTTATATTTTTGCAACTGAATTTCACCCCAGAAAATAATAAATCCTTTGCCGGACACTATTAAACTTGGCCAGCTACTGCTGGGACACCAGATTTACGGTATTGCTATTTTGGCAATTGAATTTCACCCCAGAACAAAATATATCCTTTGCCGGACACTATTAAACTTGTCTAGTCACATCTGGAACACCAGATTTACGGTATTTCTATTTTTGCAACTGAATTTCACCGCAGAAAATAATATATCCTATGACGGACACAATGAAACTTGTCCAATCACAGCTGGAACACTAGATTTTACGTTATTTCTATTTTTGCAACTGAATTTCACCCCAGAAAAAAATATATCCTTTGCCGGACACTATTACACTATTGTGCAGCCCTTCAGAAAGCGGGAAGAAATTGCCGAACAACAAACCCGAACCCAAACTTTTTTGAAAATGTTCGGGTCCGTGTCCCGAGTTCGCACATCCCTATTCAGGGGTTGTCGTAATGGATAAAAAAAGACTATAAACAACCAATCCTCTGTCCTAGACACAGGTCTGGATGACTCCTGCTCTGCAGCGGGGCCTTTGCAAGCACCATCAGCTAGCACACCCACTTCTGTACACAGCGTACAGATGTCCTTACCCCAGGCCTTTGATCGTAAGTGCAAATAGCCAGCCACCCACCCACAGGCCATAGCACTAAATGCGCACCTTTCAAAATTTATGGCCATGGAAATGTTGCCATTTAGGCCTGTGGACACTGAGGCTTTCCTTAGCCTCATGGCAGAGGACATCCTTCATTACTCAGTCCCCAGCCGCCACTATTTTTCTCGGTGTGCCGTCCCCGCATTACAATGCCAATTGTGTTCCGTAACATCACCCGTGCCCTGACCAACGCATTTATTGGGAAGGTCCACTTAACGACAGACACATGAACAAGTGCTTTTGGCCAGGGACACTACATTTCCATGATGACACACTGGGTTAACCTTGTGGAGGCCGGTAGCGAGTTGTACCCTGGGATGGCTCAGGTGCTAACGACGCCAAGGATTGCGGGCCCCCATTCCATCAGGATTTCCAACACCACTTACATTAGTGGCTGCAACCCCTCCTTCTCCATCTCTGCTTACACTTCAAACTCTGAATTCTCATCCTGCAGCAGCAGTCAACCTTCAGTCAGTAGCTGGAAGCAGTGTAGCACGGCAGTGGGAAAGCGACAACAAGCCATGCTAAAACTCATTTGCTTCTGTGACAAACAGCACACCGCCGCAGAACTGTGGCAGGGTATAAGGGACCAGACTGAGCTGTGGCTCTTGCCACTCAACCTACAACCAGGCATAGTTGTGTCTGATAACGTCTGTAAATTGGTGGCGGCTTTTGAGGTCGGCAAGCTCACACACAGGGCAATCATCAAGCATATATGTCCCATGCACAACAAACATCTCAAACTTATACACTAAAAACTTAACAAGAGTGGAGGTAAACCAATGGCATGGCCTGTTAATTAACTCATAAATAACAAAAGAAGCATAGCATATTTTACAACCATAAACCATAACAACACTAATAATACCAACAATAATAATTCAACTACAAACCATAATAATAACAGAACAGAATGTCATTGCGGAAACATTTACAGCTGACAACACTGGCGGCAGAGCACGTAGTTCCTTTGGCAACCAAGGAGGGGAGATGAGGGGAACACACAGCAGTTCCAACAGAGGCAGGACAACACTCTCCAAGGCCTGGAACAGTTTCATGACACCCCGCCAGCATCCTCACCTTGATGCGCAGCCTAGTGTCACAAGGCAGGAAAAATTGTTCAAGATGGTGAAGGAATACATAGCAGACCATGTTAGCGTCCTCAGTGATCCCTCTGTGCCTTAAACTACTGGGTGTCACAAACAGGACACGTGGCACGAACTGGCACTCTACAGCTATAGCTAAATGATAAGGAACATGGAAGATATACTATATTGGACTGTAGTATTCAGGGTAAATGACCATAGGCACTATGCGATAAATAGATAAAAAGTTTTGGGTTGCAGTTTTTTAGCACTCAGTCTCTAAAAGGTTTACCATCGACATCACTGTTTTATAGGGTTAGCGCATCTGCAGGCCCTCAGTTATATTCTTTAACTTAGTTTCATTGGCCCAGGGCCACGGCCTCTGCATGCACTATTAGCATCACGGCCACTTGCATGTCCCTTACTGGCCGTATTCTTAATATTAAACGTTATATATGCTTAAAAGTATGTCACATGTGCAGTAGCGTAGGATTTGTAAGTGTATGCGCCAATAAATTAAAATAGGAATTTGGGATGCGCACACTTTGCACAGGAGATGTAGCCCTGATAATGTCACAGAGTAGCATACACCGTCTTCGGATAAAGTACAGTATATGTCAGTGATATGTATGAAATGCAAACACACTAGATGTTGCACAAATAATGTAAATTTCCCCAAAATACACCGGTTTCACCTGTGGTACAATATTTGACAGAGAGTCACATGCTGTGGATACTAAATGGTGCACAAATAATGCACATTACCCCAAAATACACTGTTTTCACCTGTGGTACAGTATTTGACAGAGAGGCACACGCTGTGGACAGTAGATGTTGCACAAATAATGTAAATTTCCCCAAAATACACTGGTTTCATCTGTGGTACAATATTTGACAGAGAGTCACATGCTGTGGATACTAAATGGTGCACAAATAATGCACATTACCCCAAAATACACTGGTTTCACCTGTGGTACAGTATTTGACACAGAGAGGCACATGCTGTGGACACAAAATGTAGCACAAATAATGAAAATTTCCCCAAAATACACTGGTTTCACCTGTGGTACAGTATTTGACACAGAGAGGCACATGCTGTGGATTCTAAATGTTGCATAAATAATGTAAATGTCCCCAAAATACACTGGTTTCACCTGTGGTACAGTATTTGACACAGAGAGGCACACGCTGTGGACAGTAGATGTTGCAAAAATAATGTAAGTTTCCCCAAAATACACTGGTTTCACCTGTGGTACAATATTTGACACAGAGAGGCACACACTATGGACGCTAGATTAGGCCCAGATTAAGAATTGCGCATCAGACACTCTTTTCAGATGATGGACAGTATATGTCCCATAAAACCAGAGAATATGGACACTATTAGACCCAGATTCATGGAATTTGCGCTGCAGACACTGTTTGCTGATGTAGGACTGTATTTTTTACACAAAGCCAAACACTATGGTCACTAGATGTGAGCCAGATTATTAAAGACACAGTCTGCGGATGATGTACACGATATGTCACTAATAGGTAGAAAATAAAAATATGTTGCTGCTGTGAAACATACCCAGTAGTCAGTAAAAGGCATTGTGGGGTCTTTGAAAAACTTTTGGCCTTAAATTCAGCCAATTTCTCTCCCTGCATGATCTGTTCTCTCCTTAGCACGGATGTCCCTGACACTGCTGTTAAATATATTGTTGATCTAAAACACACACACAGTAGTCCTTAAAAGGACTTTTGGATCTTTGAAAAGCTTTCTCTAACTAAAATCGCTGAAATTCACTCCCTGCTCTGTCTTTCCCTTCCTACACAATGCTCTCCCTAACTATGACTGATCCGAGCACGTGTCATCGGGTGCTATATAACCTCCGATGGTGCGTTCCGGCCAGTCAATCACTGTAATGCCAGCAGCTAACATGGCTACTGGCATTACAGTGAGGGCAGTACTTACCTGCACCTTAAAACCCGCAAAACATGTGGGGCGGAGACTCAAGCATGCCGCTCGACCACATGAGGTACTCGGCTGAGTGCCGCCATGTGCCGAGCATAGCGACGCTCGAGCCGAGCCGGTACTCAGCCGAGCATGCTCGCTCATCACTAATATTTTTTTTCCCACTTATACACGACACAAAAGGCTTTCGAATATATAACTGCACAGATGAACGGCAATTTTTTTTTCTTTTGCCCCTAATAAAAAGGGCTGTAATTTTCGCACTTCACCACACAACGGCTAAGAAGCCCTTTTTTCTCACAAATGCAAGATGAAAAATGCTTTAGAACATATAATTGCACCACACAAGGGCAAATAAAACGTAATAATATTTCCTTGTAATAAACCCTGTTAAGGGATGTATCAAACAGCACTTGCACCCCAAAAACAAGAACAGTTTGCTGGAATTACAGAGCTGTATAATGGCAATTTAGGTCCCCAGTCAGTGCAGCAAGGTGTAATAGGATTGTTCCTATTACCTAGTCTGTAAACTCCCCTACTGAACCCTGTTCAACATAAATGCTGTGGAATGATTCCTCCCTATCATTTCCCTACACCTTGAATAATCTTTCCCTGCACTTGTAAATGTTTTTTTTTAGCACAATGAAGTTTTTTCTAACACTGTCCCTAGTGTCTGCTGACGTCTCTCCCTGCACTAAGTACACTGGTAAATGGCAGAATCCAAGATGGCTGAGGCTATTTATATATTTTATGGGCTGTGAACTCACAGGGCTGGCTGGCTGCTGATTGGCTGCATGCATGGTATTATTGGTGATCCCACCTTCCCAGAGTTCTTTGCTCCATGTCCTCACATGTGCAGCAGCCATTTCAGGAAAAAATGTGATTCGTTACCACGAATCGCGAGGAAATTCGGATTTGGTGAAAATTGACTTTTTCCTGAAAAAAAAATCAGAGTGGGAAAGTAGAACTAGAAAACTAGACAAATAAATGGTTTAGGCCCTGAAGTTAAATGGGGACCAACAGTTTTAGAAGAAAGAATCTATCCCCCAGGGTATTATAGAATGTCTTCAACACATTGTTAGAGAACGCAAACATCAGCAATTTGTGGGGGACCTGCAGGAATTTAAGGACAATAGAGCCTACATATTCCGCAGTTAGACACACACTAAGGAAATAGCCACTGAAGTGTCGTTATCGGAAGCTGAGGTGATTTTCAGATGATTTTTAGGGAGGAGCTGACACAAATAAACATAAAAGCCATTCCAGAGGTAGAAAAGAAGAATCAAGATCAAATAGAGGGCCTGTCCAAAGTGATTTTCAGGGAAGAGAAAACAGAGGAGCCATTAGTGGTGTGAACAGCAACATTTGTTGCCCAACCTCCACAACTGGCACAACAACCAGGCATATATCAGCTATGAAACAGGAAATTAATATTGGAAAAAGAACAGAGCACTTTTTGTACTTAAATTAAAATTCTTAAAGGGGTTCTATGCCCTTTTCTCACTGATGATCTATCCTATTGATAGGTCATCAATATATGATTTGCGGGGGTCCGACACCAGGGACCTCTGCCGATCAGCTGTTTGAGAAGGCAGAGGCACTCGCAGTAGCACCATGGCCTTCTTGCTGCTTCCCGCAGGCCAGTGATGTCACGACTATGTCATGTGGCCTGGGCACAGCACAGTCCAATTCCCTTCAATGGGGCTGAGCTAAGTCCAGGCCATGTGACATAGTCATGACTTCACTGGCCTGCAGGAAGCAGCGAGAAGGCCGCAGCGCTACTGCAACTACTGCTGCCTTCTCAAACAGCTGATCAATGGGGTTCCCGGGTATCGGACCCCCATTAGCTGGTGATGACCTATCCAAAGGATATACAGTAGATCATCAGTAAGATAAAGGTGGAGAACCCCTTTAAGCATTTTTAGATAAAGGATGAGAATCTATGTAACTAACACAACATCAAGGTCAGTGACCTTCAGGCAGTGAAGACCTTGGTGTAACTTCTTGATAGGAACACTAGGGAACCCGGGACATCCTTCCCTTCTATAAAGAATAAAATGGATAAACATTCCCCCTCCAGCACATAACCTCATAAAGATATTTTCCAGGAAAAATTAGGATAAAATCATTAAAAGTGTTAGAACGTAACAAAATCAGAAAAGGAAGCGGTGGATTACCTCAGTAAGTATAAGAATATTATTTTAAAACCTGACAATAAGGGAGGGAACATTGTAGTCCTAGACTCAGCAAACTTCAAAGAGATGTGTCTTCAATGCCTGGGAGATGAGACGAGACCAATTATAAGAAAATATCAGAGAACCCAACCCCACAATTCCTTACTGAGCTAAAAGAGATCATGACTGGGGCATTGGTAGTTACATTTATCAGCAAAGCAGAGGCTGAGTTTACATTACTTACACATCCAATTACTGCTACCTTTTATGCGCTAGAAAAAATCCATATGGGATTAAATCCCCTAAAGCGTAGATCAATTGTGTCGGGGGTTGGAAGTATCAACCAAAATGTAGGAGGCTATATTAACAAGATTTTGCATCCATTTGTACTTACATTACAATCCTATATTACTAATGCATCCAACTTCTCGGCAAATTTTAGGATATAAGCCCAGAACAGAACATCATGCTTGCCTCCAGTTAAAGGGGTTGTCTCAACTCCTCAAGTTATATTTATTATGTGCATGACATTGATATAAGTAATGAAGATGAATTAGCAGAAATGGCTCTGGTGCCCACTACCTTTCTTCTTTGTCCTCTTTATAGACTGCTTGTCTCCAGCGGTTACGGCCACCGCTGCAGTGCGATTGCTCACAACTAGAAAAAGAGCCGGCCTTTCTGGTGGCCGGGAATTGATGGAGTGAGTGCGCACAGGGACGCGCGCATGTGCAGCAGCTCCCGTTCCCGTCCACCTCACTGTCATTCTCTCCTGTAAGATACAAATTACAGCAACCACTTACCATAGGTTGTCATCTGTACATGGTCTGCTCCACTGAGACTGCTAGTGTTTCAGATAGTCTAGCAGCCTCACGAGCGTGCACGTGTAGTCAAGGGGCGGGATTATATTATCTCAGCGCCTCATGCCTGCTCCATCAGTCACAGCAGAGGTACCTCCCCGCCACTGCAGCTCAGGAAGTGCCCCAGGAGCTGTTCACTGAGGACTGAAATAAAGAGGCATATAATGATTTTGGGGTACATTTATTAACCCCTTCAAGCGACAGCCAGTTTGGACCCAATGTCGATGCCCCATTTTTCAAATCTGACATGTGTCAGTTTATGTGGTAATTAGAATTTCTTTGCTTTTAAGACGGATAGTGATACTTCATAAAATAGTTATCACTTTACATTCCTCATATGCCTACTTTATGCTGGCATCATTTTGCAAATGTCATTTTATTTTTTTAGGAAGTTGGAAGACTTAGAAGTTTGGAAGCACATTTTTAAATTTTTAAGAAAATTTCCCAAAACCCAATTTTATAAGGACCATTTCAGTTATGAAGTCTCTTTGTGGTGCTTACACAGTTGAAATCACCCATAAATGACCACATTTTAGAAATTACACCCCTCAAGTTATTCAAAACTGATTTTACAAACTTTATTTACCCTTTAGGTGTTCCACAAGAATTAAAGCAAAATGGAGGGAAATTTTTTTCCGGCAGAATATCCATTTACTGTAAATCCAATTTTCTTGTAACACACCAAGGGCTAACAAAAAACCTCAATATTTATTACCCTGATTCTGCAATTTAAAGAAACCCCCCATATGTGGTTGTAAACTGCTTTATGGCACACGGCAGGTGCAGAGGGAAAGGAGCGCCATATTGTTAACGTATAGCAGATTTTGCTGGAATGGTTTTCAGGTGCCATGTCACATTTGAAGAGCCCCTCAAGGAATAAATCTACTGATGAAGTGCATGCTTTGACCCAACAAGCATTTTATAGAATGTCTGTGAAAATAAAAAATTAACTTTTATCTCCAATATAAAGTTGCTTTAGCCCCAAATTTTTCATTTTCACAAGGGGTAACAGGAGAAAATGCACCCCAAAATTTGTTATGCATTTTTTCCTGAATAAGGCAACACCCATGAGCCGTTAGCTATGCCCCTGGCAACACCTCGTATGTGGTCCAACCGCTGTTTGGGGGCACGGCAGCATTCAGAAGGGTAAAAGCGGCATTGGGATTTTCTAACATGTAATTTGCTGAAATTAGTTTAGGGCCCATAACATTTGTATTTTTTCATAAATGTAGCTGTGAGGAGACTTACTTAAAAAGAAATTATATTTTGCATCGCCATATACTAAATTCCATAACATTTATATTTTTTCACCAATGCAGCTGTGTGGGGGCTTTTTTTTTGCAGGATGGGCTGTAGTTTTTATTGGTATCATTTTGGGGTACATATGTCTTTTTGATCACTTGTTATTTATTTTTTTGGGACGTGATGTGCCAAAAACAGCAATTCCGTCATTATGATACTTTGATAGATCAGGTTGTTACAGATGCGGCAATACCAATTATTTGTATTTTTTATTTTATTTTATTTCTTTAATTACATAAATGAACGGATATGAGAAAAGACAATTTTTATTTTATGTTTATTTAAATTTTTATAGATTTTTTTATTTTTAACTTTTTTTACATTTTTATTTTATTTTTATTTATCAAGACCCATCTGGATCTTAAAGATCCAGTGGGCCTGATGGCTATACAGTGCATTGCAATAGTCATCTATTGCAATGCACTGTATAGTCAGTGCTACACTTACACTAAGGCTGATCAGACCCTTAGGGTCTGGTCTGGCAGGTACATGGCAACCATCGGGCCGCTGCCATCGATGCAAGAGAGAGGGAGTTCCCTCCCTCTCAACCCCATGGATGCTGCGGGCGGCTGCTGACCATGGCATCTATGGGGTTAAACAGCCGAGATCTGTGCCAGCACCGATTTAGGCCATAGCAGCAGAGTGTCAGCTGTAAGTTACAGCAGACACTCTCTGCTAATGGCAGCGGCTCTGTTTCTTGAGCTGCTGCCATCACAGCCTGTAGAGAGGACATGGTAGCAGGGGGCAGCTTGGGGTGATGGGGGGGGGTAGTGAGGGGCAATGGCTGCATGTGGGGAGCACTTACATTTATCAGGGCCACTGGGGCACGGTCAGGGCCGGTGCAAGGATTTTTGCCAGCACAAGCAAAGCTACATTTACGTCCAAATGTGTTAATAAAAGGGTTAATAAAGCCCTAAGCTGGTTGTGGTTCCACTGAGGTTATGAAGAGCCGCAGGCCTCCCCATAACTTCAGCGGACCCTCCCCCAGTTCTAAATTTAAGCCAGCTACTGAGCTTTCTGACATTTAGACCTTTTTCTACACCTAAAACAGGCATAGAAAATGGTAAATGAGACGGGCCTTCGGACCCGTCCTCTTCCCTGCCCACGCAACACCCATGATTTTAGACCCAGCATGAGTGGGGAGAAGTTACAGATTGTGGTGCAACCAACCCTTGTGCTGTTATTTAGGCGTATTTCAGATTGATAAATGACCCTTTTGTCTTAAAATTACTTGCATTTAACGAGAACATTCTTCCATGTCAGCGCACACCCTTTGGCCTTAAAAAGCAAAATTCCAAAGGTATAATACTTACGCCTGAGGAGAAACTGTTACAATCAAACGTTTATCTGAACAAGCTCAGGATTTACGGTATTGGTTCTTTAATTGGGGTTACCCAGATAACAGACTTGGGGAAGATTTTAATAAAAGCAACTAAACGAAACGTCTGGAGTTACTAACCCTCAACAATCCAGATAACTCCCCCAGAAGCATCTGTGTCATAGGGACATTTAAAAACACCCACAGAAAGGAAAGAAGAATCCTGACAAAACTTTGGGGGATACGTCAAATTGACCCAAGTGCATGAAGGAAATCTGAAATTGATTTGTTGCTTGGGTATGAAATTGGCCCTATGGAACAAACATGGGGGTGGTTGGGATCGCCAGATCCATCAAAAGGAATATTGTGCTGTGATCTCCCCTATAAGGACATAGTGTGTGATTGGGATTGCTTAGTGAACTTCCTAAACATACATGGTCTTTGTGGCTTGTTCCAAAGACAGGAAAACTGTCACAGATGTAGTAGGGGAGAACACCAATAAGACAATTAGAAGGAATGAGAAAGACACTAGGCCTTACAGCTGGGGAAGGAAAAGGGTCACCACCTATAATACCCTGCTCCTGGCCCTAACTCCTATCTGTATGGGCACCTCTCAATGGTAGAGATGCCCATACACAGGAACCTAGAAAACCCTGGTGACCCTAATAGAGGAACAACAGAAAAATAAAGGTCAGTCTCAGGCATTTTTGGTTGAATCAGAGTTAGAGTTTCCTAACCAGCCTAGATGTAAGGGATTTCAGCAGGGTTCAGGCAATAGATGATTCATATATTCTAATGCTCCAAGAACATGCTTTTATTATCGAAAGGAAGGTAAATTTTATTCAAGAATGTCCAGAGCTCAGAATGCTGAATTCCCAGCAATTTCCAAACTTGCAATAGAACATTGACTTTCCAGTGCCAGAACCTGTCCGTATGTATACAATACAGGTAGCCACACAAACAGGGCCTTGTGCATTTTTCAATGCTGAATTTTCTTGGGGCCTGGATGTTGACTGTCTTGTAGACACTGGAGAAAGCCGTTCAGTATTGCAAAAGGAGATAGTACTGTACCTCAAGCTGCAATATCAAAGACAGTTGTTAAAGTGACAGGTCTATCTGAACTACCGTACCTATGCAGGAAACTATACACATTTCTGTTTATCTATCTGAGACTGAAGCAGTTTTTTGCAAGTTTTTAGCATCTGATAGCTGTTCAGTCCACTTTATAGGAGCAGATGTATGATCAGCCATTGATGTTATAACTTATAATCAGATATGGTCCAGAGGATGGATGAGTGACTGGAACAGGTCCTTTATCATTAGAACAATTGCAGATCATGTACATTGCATTGGCTAAAGATAAGACAGATGTGGGTAAAATATCTGTTCCCCCTACAAAAGTCACTGTTATGCCTGGTAGTTCACCGGTAAGCTTAACCAGTACCCTCTTAGTTTGGCTCAGCTTTATTAATGATTAGAAAAACAGATCAAAGCTTATCTGGAGATTAGGGTCATTTAAGAAATGTGTATCTCCATACAATACTCCATTGTTCCCAGTAAAGACAAGAACTGCGAAGGGAGAGTCGGGGGGAGGTGGTACGTACACGATCTTAGGGCTATTAATGCTATCACAGTAGCTGACACTCATATGATGCCCAACCCTCACACTCTTGTCTCATCCATAAAACCAAGTACTTGCTTCTATAGAACAAGCTTTTCAAACGCCCTGCCATCCACAAAGTAGTGGAGTGATTTGCTGATCTGGCAAACGCACATGTTAGACCAGCACTCTACGCCTGCACTGCTGCTCCTACACACAGGCACGGGCATTCGGCTCCTTCACCTCCTCCTGCTGCCGCGTGCCATGCTGACAAGCGTGGTTAGGGGGTAGCTTAACTGTTGTATACGCCTATGCGGGTACTTCCTTCCTTGCTGGCACAGGTGCAGCTATGTAGCCTCTGGCATCCTCCTTCCAGCTGTGAGCAGAACTTTCCCTCCAGCTCAGAGTCCTGTACTGTTTGTAAGGGTGTGCGTATGCATGTCTCTCCTCCTTTTGTGAGGCAGCATGTGCCCTCTATCTTCCCCAGCCTATGGCTGGTCTGCAATGTGTATTTAAAGGTGCCTCCTTCAAGTGGGAGGCGCCTGAACAATCAGGTTCCTAGCTAGTCTATTTTCCTGTGTATTGGACTTTGGATTGCGTTTTACAGACTTTGCCTGATTGCTGTCTGCCCTGACCCTGATTTAAGTTTATGGACTTTGCCTGATTGCAGCTTGCCATGACGTCTGCCTCCATACGGTACCTTGACTACACTTCTGTATGATCAGTCTCTGGCCTCCCAGCATCCACTAGATGTGTTGTATCACCTGGAGGTCAGTCTGGTGGGCTCACACTTAGGTCCCAATTCCCTTGTGTTCCAATTCCCCTCTGTGGTAGCAACTAATAAACTCCTCGGGTATTATGTACATTTTATGTAATTTATATTCACATCACAGGTGTCTGGTTGACCTTATACACTATTGCATCACTTGTACAATGTGCACGTTTATGGATCTATCATATATACATATGATTATTGCATATTTGCATGTGTATATTTCATCTATTTCATTTAATGTTTGTGTTTGTCGTTAAAAGATTTCGACAGTATCCCCCCATAACATGACCTCCACAGCTGTCTTATACTGAGAATGTCCTTTGTTGACTATAGCAATCAATCAGAGCTCATATTAATGACCTGTAGCAATATAGAAGCTGAGCTGTGATTGGTTGCTATATGTCACCTGATCAATATCCAGGCCAACTGCCACAACAGCCAACAGGGAATGGCTCCTATAGTTTGGTGGTTAGGTTACTAAGTGTATTCAAATAACTGGAAAGCGTGGCGTGAAAATTCTCACTCAAAACATAGTCTATGACATTCACATACACACATACATACATATGCTCAGCTTTATATATTAGATGGACACTCTGATAAACTATTGAATGTCTTCACAGAATCATGTAATTTTAAGTTTTGTATTGATGAGTTAATCATCTTACCTTCCTCCTATGTATATATACTTCACATCGGTATAGGCCACATTGTTTCAGAAAGACCTTATTGTGTTGAGCTGAAACATTGCAGTTGGGGTGAATAAAACCGGTCCACTACCCTTTCACCTAAATTGGAGTGCCCCCTCATTTGTCTCTTTTGTATCCATTGACCTATAACTGAAGATCTTGGAGGGATAGCACCCATATTTATCTGGATTGACAAAAGCTGGTGTTTTTTTCTAAGATAGATAGATAGATAGGTCTAGGTTTCAGCTCACAGCACTAAGTCATTATCTATCGTCTCCAGATGGCCCATTCCACATTTAAATGTACCTTGTGATTACAAATTTTAGCAATTATCTCTATTGTCTGGGGCTTGCTGGGAAGGTAATGAAATGTGCCCTTCATTTATATAAAATTATGCATGCAATGGCATTGTAAAATAGTTCTCTGTACTTTAATTGAATTACACCCAGAAAACATTTCTAGATAGTAGCAGGGAGTTGCTGTCTGGTTCATAGCTAATTTAAAATAATCTAATTAATTCATATTGTTCATCTATTTAAGATTGTCAGATTAATGAAATCCGATCTTTAGACATATCATGAAAAGAAAAAATGGGTTAAAATTTAGGGGACATACTGATATTGATATTAAACCACAGCTTATTCTATAGAATACTACGTCTCACTCATTGCAATCAGTTGTTGATATGTACAAAGCAGTAGTAGACCAAGTTAATATAATAAGTTGCATTATCTTTTGCAGACTTGGCGCCTACTGTACTCTTCCAACGTAGCCATCTACATGTAATAATGAATTATATAGAGATATTATTGCATGAGGCTTTTGTTGTTATGCAATGGAGCGAATCACAGTGAAGTGGTTGTGACATTAAATTGGAGCTTAACCCAATATAGTCTATGGACACCTCTGGCGGCATGTTTTTTTTATTATTACATTCTAATTATTTTGGGCTAAAATAAAATATTCACTTGTGTTTCCTGAAAAAAAAAAATCTACAATTTTTCCTCTGCAGCTTTCACTTTTAGTGCATCTGCAAACTACTGCTTCTCCTTCTTAGTGAATTCATCAGAGAGTTGTATTGGTGGCTCAATCTCTAGTGTTTATATTTACTTCCCCTATGGCTCATATACCCTCATTTAAAGATATTCTCCCACAAAAAATATTCTACAGTTTTCAAACCAGCACCTGGATCTAAACATTTTTGTAATTGCATGTAATAAAAAATTTTGTATAGCCACTGAGGTTTTCAATAAAATCTCCCTGTATGACGCCATTTGCTGTTTGTTTTGTTTATGTTTTTGTCCAGCTCACTGAAAACGCCGCATATGCTCAGTTTCATCCTTCAACTGCCTCCTGAGCTGTCATAGGGAGAGCGCTCCAGGACAAAAGACACACCTCTTTGGCTGCAGCAAAAAAGACACTCCCCTCGAGCTGTCAGCTTGATATAAATCTAGCAGAGCAATGAATGGGGAGATCTCTGGATCCATGTGAGGTACAGGGCTGGTTTCTGAAATCAGTTTTTAGCAAGGAAAAAAGTCCTGCATGCAGGACTTTAAAGGCTTCTTTCATACAGTCAGTATTTGTTCAATATTTTCCCATTCCTCCTTAGAAAACTGCTCCAGCTCCTTCAAGTTGGATGGTTTGCGCTTGTGAACAGCAATCTTTAAGTCTGACCACAGATTTTCTATTGGTTTGAGATCTGGGCTGTGACTTGGCCATTCCAACGCATTTACATGTTTCTCCTTAAACCACTCAAGTGTCGCTTTAGCCGTGTGTTTGGGGTCATTGTCCTGCTGGAAGGTGAACCTCCGTCCTAGTACAGATTTTGCTCAAGAATATCCCGGTATTTAGCACCATCCATCTTTCCCTCAACTCTGACCAGTTTCCCAGTCCCATCCCCCCCCCCCATGATGCTGCCACCACCATGTTTCACTGTGGGGATGGCGTTCTTTGGCTGATGTGATGTGTTGGGTTTGCGCCAGAATTAACGTTTTCTTTGATGGCTGAAAAGTTCAATTTTATCCTCATCAGACCAGAGCACCTTCCTCCATACATTTTGGGAGTCTCCCACATGCTTTTTCGCCATTTTTTTTTTTAGCTGAAAGTAATGGGTTTCTTCTGGTCACTCTGCCATAAAGCCCAAGTCTATGGAGCGTACAGCTTATTGTCGTCCTATGTACAGATACTCCAGTCCATGCTGTGGAACTCTGCAGCTCCTCCAGGGTTACCTTAGGTCTCTTTGCTGCCTCTCTGATTAATGCCCTCCTTGCCCGGTCCGTGAGTTTTGGTGGGCAGTCGTCTCTTGGCAGGTTTGCTCTTGTGCCATGTTCTTTCCATTTGGTTATGATAGATTTGATGGTGCTCCTGTGGATCATCAATGATTTGGATATTTTTCATAACCTAACCCTGACTTTTACTTCTCAACAACATTGTCCATTACTTGTTTGGAGAGTTCCTTGGTCTTCATGGCAGTGTTTGGTTAGTGATGCCTCTGTGTTGCAGCCTCTGGGGCCTTTCAAAAAAGGTGTGTATATGTAATGACAGATCATGTGACACTTAAATTGCACTCAGGTGGACATCATTTCACTAATTATGTGACTTCTGAAGGTAAGTGGTTGCACCAGACCTTTTTATGGGCTTCCTAAGGGGGTGAATACATACGCACTTGCCAATTGCTCATGCTCATTTGCAGTGCACATGCGTGGGGATGACACTTGATTTACTTGATTTACGTTAGCGCACGCGCATTGTGCATCATGGGACGCCTGATTAGCTACACATGGTCGGAATCATGGAGTGTGTATGTCTTAGATTTTAATCTATATATATTTGTAATTAGCACAAATGCACTTTATTATATTAATTACCCCTGATGAGTCACTATTATGGATTTTAATGTATTTAAGGATACATGTATACTTTTGCAAAGTACGCTTTATTGAATCACAATAATTCCATGTTTTTATATGAAATGATTTTTAATTGGAATCACTTTTTATATTTAGTTAAATCATGTTTATTCACAAATTGATGATAATTATGTAGATCCTAATACACAGCCCAATTTATATATGTGATGAGAGCACTGTGTTAACTGCTTGACAAAGGCTCCATTGAAAGAGCTGAAACGTTGCATTGACATTGGGTGTAATAAAGATCCACTTTGTTTAACTGAAGACCGGAGTACTGCCTTGTTACCTTCTTCATTAGTGACCATTTTTTCGTCCAAAACCTTCCAAGGATTTGCACCTGGCACCTAAGGAGTGCTGTTATTACTTTCTTCTTTTGTTAATATATATATATATATATATACATTGTAAGAGGGTGCAAGGTACCGTGGTCGATGGCAGGTACGTGTCACCGAGGTTCCTGGCCTCGGTGAGATAAGAGCCGGATTTTCGTGTGTCAGCAGCAGCTAGTGCTGTTTGACACCTTGTTTTTAGTTTGGCTGCAAAGCCAATCCGGGCCGGCTCTTCTACCTGTTAGGGAGGAGGTTCCGTCTGGTGACCGACCATTCCCCTCTCAAGTGGATGAGCCAGGCCAAGGAGAGGAATGCTCGGGTCACCAGGTGGTTCCTATCCCTGTAGAACACAGGGCAGCCCGCTTGCAGGGTAACGCAGATGCCCTGTCCCGCGTCCACTGCCTCACATGTGTTCACCCCCTCAGGGTTGAACAAAGGGGGGGGGTGTGTAAGAGGGTGCAAGGTACCGTGGTCGATGGCAGGTACGTGTCACCGAGGTTCCTGGCCTCGGTGAGGTAAGAGCCGGATTTTCGTGTGTCAGCAGCAGCTAGTGCTGTTTGACACCTTGTTTTTAGTTTGGCTGCAAAGCCAATCCGGGCCGGCTCTTACTGGGAGTAGGCAAAGAGTTGGGTGGGTGCCTATTCCCCACGGTCCAGGCCGGACTTTATCCGGGCCTTTAAAAGGCAGCCTCCTCAGCAGCTGAGTGTGATTGTCCTGGAGCTGCCGTTAGGCTGTGGAATCACTTGAGTTTGGGAGTGCTGATCCATTCTGTGCTGTGTGGAGTTCTCTGGGCTGGAAGCAAGACCCCAAGCAAGGAGGAGTGCAGACGGCCTGAAAGCCGGAGGTCGATCGCCTTGCGGCTAGACTGACAGCCAGGTGCGAACCTGCACCTAAAGCCTCCCAGGTGACTGGAACCTGTTTTGGACTATTTTGTTTTGCTGCACGTTTTCTGTTGGGTGTGAATTAACACCAAGTGACTGTTTGCTGTGTATTTGCTACAAGTGTGAATTAAACACTGTTTGCTACACTTTCTGGACTCCGTTTTGCCTCTATACTGCACCCGCACTGCTATCTACCAGAGCGACTCCCCACATTTGGTGGAGGATGCGGGCATGCGCAGTGAGGCTGGCGTGAACGCCGAATTGTTTTTGTTTTGCTGAGCACAAGTGCATGGCATATATAAAACCGGCAAAGTTGCAAACAGGAATTTCTGGCAACATGGAGGCGGCTGTGAAAGCCCTCATGGAGGCTAACGTGCATACATGGAGACTTAAAGGACTATCCCACTGCTGTAATGTCTCTATCCACGGCGGCCGGCACATGGACTTGTGAAGTGGCGATCTCCACAAAGCTACCGTATGAACTAATAATTGGGAGAGACTTCCCTGGTTTTCCGTCACTATGGCCTGAGATGAAAGTGACTAATAGCCCTGAGACAGGGGCAACCCTAGAAGAGTGGCCTGGTTCCAGTGGGGGGCCAGAGCCCTGGGAGCCCGAGTCCGAAGGGCCTGCGGTAGGGGTGACCACCACTGCTGTGATAGAGGGGGAGACACCCCCACTGAGTGTAATGGTGGGAGACATGGAGGACTTGCCACCAGGACCTGAGTTGGCAGACCTCCACATCTCCGGAGACAATTTTGGGACCGCCCAACACCGGGACCAAACCCTAACCAGGGCCTGGGAGAATGTGGTGGAAATTGATGGTAAACCCCAGAAGCCAGGGGCTGAGTTAATATTTCCCCGCTTTGTCGTTCACCAAGAAATGTTATATCGGGTGAACCAAATCCGGGTGAATCTGTTGAACAGTTGGTGGTGCCCACAGCGTATCGCAAGCTGGTCATGGAGCTTGCCCACCAACATGTTCTTGGGGGACACCTGGGGTGGCAGAAAACGCAGGACCGCATACTGCAGCGGTTTTATTGGCCTGGTGTGTTTAAGGAGGTAGAAGAATATTGTAAATCTTGTCCAACCTGTCAGGTAAATAGCCCCCAACCACATTTCCGTAGTCCCCTTGTGCCTCTTCCAATCATTGAGGTCCCGTTTGAGCGTATCGCTATGGATCTAGTCGGGCCTGTACCGAAGTCTGCCAGGGGCCACCAACACATTCTGGTAGTTCTCGACTACGCCACTCGGTATCCGGAGGCGGTGCCTCTGCGACATACCTCGGCTAAGCTCATTGCCAAAGAGTTAATGGAAATGTTTTCCCGTGTGGGCCTGCCAAAAGAGATTCTGACAGACCAAGGGACCCCTTTTATGTCTAAAGTTATGAGGGAACTGTGTAAATTATTGCGTATAAAGCAATTATGGACGTCCATTTACCATCCGCAAACGGACGGTCTTGTCGAAAGGTTTAACCAAACTCTAAAAATATGTTAAAAGGGTGGTGTCTAGAGATGGCAAGGACTGGGACCTGCTTCTGCCCTATCTCATGTTCGCAGTGCGAGAGGTGCCCCAGTCCTCTACTGGGTTCTCGCCCTTCGAACTGCTTTATGGCAGACACCCTCGGGGCCTGTTGGATATCGCCAAGGAAGCGTGGGAACAGCAGCCTGTCCCCACAAAAGTGTCATTGAGTATGTCACCCAGATGCAAGACCGGATGGAAAGGGTGTTGCCGCTGGTCCGGGAGCATATGGAGGCAGCGCAACAAGCCCAGAGTAGGGTGTACAATCGTCAGGCTCGGGTACGGGGCTTCAATCCGGGAGATCGGGTTTTGGTTCTGGTACCCACCCTTGACAGCAAGTTCCTAGCTAGGTGGCAGGGCCCCTATGAGGTGATTGAGAAGGTAGGGGAAGTAAATTACAAGGTACACCAGCCAGGGCGGCGCAAGCCGGAGCAGGTGTACCACGTGAATTTACTAAAGCCGTGGAAGGATAGGAACATGACTGACAACAACAGCCCCCGGCCAGGGCTTCTAGGTGAGAAGGGTCCAGCCCCACAGTTCGAGGCTTGCGAAGCGGTAGCCACGGTAAAAATTGCAGACAGCCTGTCTTCCAAACAAGTTCAGGAAGTCAGGGAGTTCATCAGTCGGAACACGGATGTGTTCTCGAACCTCCCTGGCCGCACGTCTCTCATCCAACATGACATCGTCACTGAGCCTCAGGCCAAGATCCGGTTAAAACCATACCGGGTACCCGAGGCTCGGCGACGGGCCATCGCGGAGGAAGTGCAATTAATGTTGAAGCTTGATGTCATTGAGGAGTCGAAAAGTGAGTGGGCCAGTCCCATAGTTCTAATACCCAAGCCGGATGGGACGTTGCGGTTCTGCAACGATTTTCGCAAGTTAAATGAAGTGTCCAAGTTTGATGCGTATCCCATGCCCCGGGTAGACGAGCTTGTTGAGAATTTAGGACAAGCCCGGTATTTTTCTGTGCTAGACCTCACTAAAGGGTACTGGCAGGTACCCTTAACGGAGTCGGCCAAGGAAAAACCGCTTTGTTACCCCGCAGGGCCTGTATCACTACAAGGTGTTACCCTTTAGCCTGCATGGCGCCCCCGCCACCTTCCAAAGGTTAATGGACATAGTGCTGCGACCTCATCGTCGGTACGCCTCGGCCTACTTGGATGATGTAATCATCCACAGCACCGACTGGGAAAGCCATTTGCCCAAAGTGCAGGCGGTAGTGGATGCCCTGAGGAAAGCTGGTCTAACCGCCAATCCAAAGAAGTGTGCGATTGGGTTGGAAGAGACCAAATATCTGGGATATGTTATTGGGCGGGGAGTCATCAAGCCGCAGGTAACTAAGGTAGAAGCCATACGTAACTGGCCCCGACCGGTCACCACCAGGCAGGTAAAGTCCTTCCTGGGAATGGTAGGGTACTACATGCGGTTTGTGCCCCACTTTGCCACAATAGCAGCGCCATTGACAGACCTGTTGAAGGGGCGAAAGTCTGGGAAGGTTAGCTGGAGTGAGAAGGCGGAGGAGGCTTTCTCCGCGTTGAAGTCGGCCCTGTGTGGGTCCCCGGTTTTGGTGACACCCGACTTCAACAGGGAGTTCGTCGTACAGACCGACGCCTCGGAGGTAGGCCTCGGTGCGGTACTGTCTCAGGAGGTCAACGGGGAAGAACATCCCGTTGTCTTCCTGAGCCGTAAGCTCAGTCCCGCCGAGTCCAGGTATAGTATAGTGGAGAGGGAGTGCCTGGCTATCAAGTGGGCACTCGAATCTCTCCGCTTCTACCTGTTAGGGAGGAGGTTCCGTCTGGTGACCGACCATTCCCCTCTCAAGTGGATGAGCCAGGCCAAGGAGAGGAATGCTCGGGTCACCAGGTGGTTCCTATCCCTGTAGAACACAGGGCAGGCCGCTTGCAGGGTAACGCAGATGCCCTGTCCCGCGTCCACTGCCTCACATGTGTTCACCCCCTCAGGGTTGAACAAAGGGGGGGGGTGTGTAAGAGGGTGCAAGGTACCGTGGTCGATGGCAGGTACGTGTCACCGAGGTTCCTGGCCTCGGTGAGGTAAGAGCCGGATTTTCGTGTGTCAGCAGCAGCTAGTGCTGTTTGACACCTTGTTTTTAGTTTGGCTGCAAAGCCAATCCGGGCCGGCTCTTACTGGGAGTAGGCAAAGAGTTGGGTGGGTGCCTATTCCCCACGGTCCAGGCCGGACTTTATCCGGGCCTTTAAAAGGCAGCCTCCTCAGCAGCTGAATGTGATTGTCCTGGAGCTGCTGTTAGGCTGTGGAATCACTTGAGTTTGGGAGTGCTGATCCATTCTGTGCTGTGTGGAGTTCTCTGGGCTGGAAGCAAGACCCCAAGCAAGGAGGAGTGCAGACGGCCTGGAAGCCGGAGGTCGATCGCCTTGCGACTAGACTGACAGCCAGGTGCGAACCTGCACCTAAAGCCTCCCAGGTGACTGGAACCTGTTTTGGACTATTTTGTTTTGCTGCCTGTTTTCTGTTGGGTGTGAATTAACACCAAGTGACTGTTTGCTGTGTATTTGCTACAAGTGTGAATTAAACACTGTTTGCTACACTTTCTGGACTCCGTTTTGCCTCTATACTGCACCCGCACTGCTATCTGCCAGAGCGACTCCCCACAACATATACACTGTATATGCAATCCTCAACATTGAAATTGCAACACCAAGATGTAAAAGTAGTGGCATTATGGAAATAACAGTATAGATAGACATGTTAATGATATGTAAATGATAAAACATAGAAAGAAAATATTCAATACATATCAGTTTATTCAGTATCAGGTATGGGTGCCACATGCAGAAATATACACATTTGCATGCCTTATATTGCTATTAATGAGATAATAGTTGTCTGAGGAATGCTCTGCCATGCTGAATGCACTTGGGCAAACAATGAATCATCAAGATCTGCTGCTGACAGCTCCCTCTGCAATTGCCAACCAATGAGGTCCCAGATGTGCTCAATGGGAGACATGTCCAGAGACACTGCAGGCAATGGTATCACATTTAGGCCACACAGGTTTCTCACAGTAGCATGAGCAACATGCAGCCTGGTGTGGTCCTATTGAAAAAAATGCCTCCTGGGACATGTCACGTTCGTGTGTGGGAGGGAAACACCATATCGAACATAGGAGGGAAAGGGGTGAGTGAATAAGGCCTGGAAACTAGGGAAAGGAGATGGACACCTCCAAGTAAAACCCTAATCAAAGTCCTGACTATCTACCCCAGAGGTAGGTGAGTTAATACACAATAATACCTAATGTCCTAAATCACCCTATAGGACCCTGGTACTAATGTCAGGACTGTGACAACTTGTTCCTCGAAAAGGACGGACGAACAGGAGACTTACTCAGGCCTTAATACAAATGACAGGGAAAAGCAATACACAAAGCCTGCTGGTCAATGTTAGAATAGCATTGCCCTTAAAATACAATGCACAATAGGGATAGTGCATTGCATTTTAAAAGCAATCAAAATAACGTCTTTTATAGTCCCCTTGTGGGACTATTAAGTGGTAAAAAATGAGAAAAAAACACATTGATTAAATAAAAAAATTCCAATAAAAAATAAAATTATGCTTTTTTTCCATTGAAAATACGTAATCTCCCCCATATGGGGCTATTGCCGCGTCCGTAACGACCTGGACTACATAAATATAACCTAAATTATTCCCTACGGTAAACGCTGTCAAAAATAATAAAAAAAAGACAAAATTGCTACTTGATTCTTAGTTGCCATCCAAAAAACGCAATAACAAGCGATCAAAAAGCGCCAGTTACTCTAAAAAGATACCAATGAAAAATACAAGTCGTCCCACAAAAATCAAGCATTTACTCAACTCTATAGAAAGAAAAATAAAAAGGTTATGGGTATTGGGAAGCGGCAATGCAAAAACATTTTTTTCTTTTAAAAAAAAGGTGTTTTATTAACAAAAAACTAGTAAAACGAAAAAAAAATTGTGTATCTCGTATCACTTTAATCGTACTGACCCAGAGAATAAAGATATTATGTTATTTATACCGAAAAATGAACGCCGTAAAATTTATAACGTAAAAACGCAGTGGCAGTAGTGCTGTTTTTCCCATCTCTCTCCCAGAAAGAGTTAATAAAAGTTAATCAGAAAGTTGTGTACTCTTAAATGGTGCCATTAAAACTACAACTTGTCCTACAAAAAACAAGCCCTTATAAAGCTATATAGATGGAAAAATAAAAAAGTTATAGCTCTTGGAACGCATCAATGAAGAAAGGAAGAAAAACGCTTGGTCAGTAAGGCCCAAAACAGGCTGGTTAATAAGGGGTTAAATCATGTTCTTTTTTTTTGGTAGATTTAATTTTCCATGTCACTATCTCTATTTAAAAAAATCCAGCAGTTTTTGCACTCTCCACTAAGCTTAATAATAGGTGCGGTTTCTTGGTCTGTGCAGATCACTTTATTGCAGTTATGTGCTTATCATTATAGGCAGAATTATACTGACAGATATCATTGATGTACAGATAACACAGGGTCCACAATTCACAATAGGTGATATCATAGCTTATCTGCTCCCTCCTGACTTCTGCACAGGTCACAGAGCTTGCCTAGAAAACTCTCCCATAGAAGTCAGTGAGGTCCCCTACTGACCATTTTTTCTATGGCCATGGTGCTGTAAAGCATATCTGTAACAGCTGTGTTAACCTCGATGGTCCGTCTCCATTGCTGCCCATTACTCATTGAACTACTACTACTCTCATTTTTGTCACCAACATTCCCTTCCTCTCCTTGCTCTGTGTGCAGTTGCACAGCTGCTTTTGATTGTTAATCAGTTTCTGAAATAAATGCTGGTCTGCCCTCTCACTACTTGCCTGAGTTTAGGTTCCTAGTTTACCAGTGAAGGTGTGCTGTTCTGTCTTCCCGTGTACTAAACTTCTGCCTATTAATCGACTCTGTTACTCCACTGCCTGTCCTGACCTTAGCCTGTCTACCACACTGCCCTTTTGCTGGCTTCCCAGACCGCTGCCTGTTTATCAGCTATAAGTATTGCATGACCCCTTGGTGTTTTGCATCAGTGTTTCTGACCCCCATGTTTCAGCTGCCAATTACACTGGGACCATTCCAAGAGGAAGCGGCCTGGTAGGGTCCCCTGCAGTAAAGGCCAGATCCCTGTATAGGAATTAAAAGGTGAAAACCAGGGGATCGCCAGGATAAAAACCTTAGGACTAAACCAAAGTCAAACCGGTTAGTTGATACAGTAGAAGAAAGCCTGAGATACTTTGTGTGGGCACAGCCAGGAGAGCTGTTGGACCTTGATTCCTCCTGCCCCCCCCCCCCCCCCAATGTGTCATGTTGGTCATAGCCAGTAGGTTGCTGAATGGCTGAGTGAAGCCGGATTTTCGCTGGTGTGAACAGGACTCTATAGGTGAGACAGGAATGGCCTGTGTATTAGGTAGAGCACAGACGGGTAGATATTTATTTTTGTTTTCTGTTATGTTATGCTAGTGCTATAACTTCACCTTCCCAGGTGACACGATAATTCGGATGCTAATCTGTATTGCCGAAGGGACCAAATAAAGCACCGGTTGAGCTTGAAAACCAGCTATCTCCATGGAAGTCTGTCATTGCTGACCTCACTGTGAGTACAGATCCCTACAATCATTATAAATGTTAGAACTCCAAACAGAACATGTATTTAAGACATATTGTAACATTCTGTCTGTCCATCATAACCATGAGGTGGAGTGTCGGAGCTTGCTGTTCGCTGTAGCATTATTTAATTTATTGTATAAACAGTATTCAGTGCTAGTGGTGGCTGCAGACAAATAGGAATTTGGAGCGCTGTATCAGAAGAACAGAGTTCCGACTGCTAAAAAGATACATAAAGAAATCAGCCAGGGCACAATTATGAAATGGAAGGGCATCACCTTAATCCGGATACATGTGCCAATTCATAGTCTGTATGCCAGCCTAACATCACAATTTTGTCAATGGGTTTGTCAAGGATATTTAAATTATATTTGCCTCATGAATTTATATGATTTTTTGGATCACAAATTTAGATGGTGAATATTGATGAGCTACGTATCTGTTTTATAAATCAGTCTTTCAGTATGTACAGTACTACCATACCACAATCAAACTCCCCTCTAGTCTCCATTGTTTTCTAAAAAATATGTTGTTAAACCATGAGCAATGAGTTATCTGTGATGGATGGAATAACAGCTACATTTGAGGCAGGCATTTATCAACTTGCGGAGGCAGCACGGTGGCTCACTGGTTGGTCCCGTGCATTGCTAGCACTACAGTCCTAGTTCAAATTTTACCAATCACAACACCTGTATGGAGTAGTTTGTATGTTCTAGAGATGTTTGCCTGGGCTTCCTTCCAAAGTCCCCACTGGGGACAGCAAGTGATGATAATACCTGAATATGTCAGCATTATGTAAGTAATTAAAGTAATATAACATAATCTATATTATTAAGCATAGGATTAAACATAATCCTACAGCTGATTGGCTAATGTGACATGAAATCCTGTCTTTAATTTTGGTTGAACATAATAAGTTTGTAATTTGTTTACTGAAAAAATGCTGCATGACAAAAAATGACTTTTATCAGTCTGTCATAATTTTGGTACTGTCAAAATAATTCTTAATTTTTTTTTTATATACTTATCAACTAACATGACATTACCGGTAAAATGAAAGTGTGCCTCATTATGCTACCTTCATAATGCATGTATACTGTAGGATCAGTCCTCTAATACTAACAGATGGTACGAGGGATGCATATTTAATTAAAACCAAAGGCTTCTTCATGGAAGACAAATAATAGGGACTGATTGCAATGCCATAAGCCCATAAACATAGCATACTATAAACATGATTGGATGGGGACCTGAGTGGACGGTTGTCAAATTTTCTGTTATTTGATGACACAGAATCAGATATCTCTACAAATCCATATGTGGGTCAGACGGATGACAGGCTGTCAGAGTAAAGTGCAATGCTGTACATTAAAGTATTAGGGAACAGGAGAAGGTGGCCCAAAATAAAGTGATGTATGTGGTTACTTAGAATAAACTGGCCACGACATGTACATACACACGGCACATTTATACACAATTTCTCTAAGGAAAACATTATTAACAAAAAAATTAAGCTGTTCCACTGTCACCTCTGCAATAGTGCTCCAGATGGTGAACTAGGCCAGCAGAGTCTCTCAATCTGAAATCTATTAAATTGATTCTATGAAAAAAAATTCCTGTCCCATTATCTTTCAGACCAGACCTATTCATTGAGCCCAATTCATTGTTTAGGCATTGTCCAACTGCTACAACAGTACTTCACTGCAAAAAGAGAAGTTATGTGCATTTCCTATAAGTATATTACCAAAAGGCTCAACAATTTTATTTATGGTGTATTTATGCTTTTTTTATTTCATACACAGCATAGAGTTAACAGGTCACAACAACCAGTCACTAGGTGGGGCGATGGTCAACCTCCCTATAGGGAAGAGTTTGGATGAGACATTACAGTCATTGTAGAGACAGTGGATGTCTAGACATTGGTAAGTGCAGAAGCAGAAAACCACCTCTAGAGAGAACAGACAGAAAAGATTTAGAGAAAAAGAGAAAACAGCAAAAGATCTATTTGAGGAGCATACCAGTGTAAAGAGGAGGTGCATGTTGTATTCCTGTGGAGATAAACTGCTTAAAAAGAAGCTTATCGATTCTATAGCAGACATTGTACAGAAAGTAAAAGGCTTCCGGACATGGACAAGCCAAAAAAGGCAGAATCCACCCGATAGGGCTGCCCCATGTCTCCCCTTCTATATGACCTCAGTCCTGAGCTTTTTGGAGCCAAAAAAATTAGTCTGAACCCAAACATACAAGGATAACCAGTCCAGGATAAATCCTTAAACATCTCTCTGTTTGCTGATAACATATAGCTGACTTTAGCACACCCCACTGTTTATCTGCCCAATTTACATCATACATTGGACCACTATACTGTAGTAAGCTCTCAGGTTATAAACTGAATAATTCCAAGGCAGAGGTTCTGCCACTTTATATCCTAGAGGCCAAGTTAAACAGTTTGAAAGGTGTTTTTTCTTATGCACGACAGGAAATATCCCTAAAAAAAATTTAGGGATCCATATTACCTTCTCTTAAGGTGGATTTAGACAAGATGACTAAGCGGCCGATTTTTATGAAGGAGTCGTTCCTTCCCAACAGTCAGCTGCTCGTTCAGTGAAGGTGACAGCGCATTTACATGCAGCGATCTCCTTCACTGTATGAGGATGGGGATCACTATAGAGATCCCTTGTCCTCATACAAAATCATGGCTTCTGAGCAGCAGATTGCTGTTTAGACCACATGATCTGCTGCTCAGAAGCCATGATCGGTGGTGCCTGCACAAGCGACAGGATCACCCAATGAACGAGTATTTCACTCATTCATCGGGTGATCGGCGGCACATTTAGATGGCCAGATGATCAAGAAGGTCAGTCTCTATAATCTGGATAATTATTGGTGCCTCTAAATGCACCTTTACTCTAGTCTATTTCATGCTAATTGACCTAAATTGCTCAGGGACATTTATTCACTGTTGGAAATCCTTCCCTATCTCATTTATAGGCCGAATAGCAGCTATCGAGATGTCTATCCTTCCTAGATACCTATACCTACCTTATTTGAGACATTGCACATACGAGTACCTGCGTCTGTACTTAAGTCCATTCAGACTACCCTTGTTAATTTTGTGTGGCATTACAAAGGCCATAGAATCCCTGTATCTGTTCTGACCATGGGGAAATCGCAAGGGGTCTCTCCCTCCCCAATATTACGCTTTATCACCTAGCAATCCATTTAAGACACATAGCTTCATGGACAACTTTGTTCACTTTTAGCAGATGGACTAACGGTGAAGAACTTTGGCTTGCCCCACACATCCTGGCTCCATGATTTGGGCTCAATGTGCTATCATACCGTTATCATTGCTTTTTTGGGTCCTTTGGTCCTTATGAGAGATATTTGGTATAGGTGCAGGTACCAGTTGGCCACTCTCAAGTCTCCTCTTACACCTTTCTTGTACTCCCTTCAATCTCCCATGACTTCGGCCATGGTCAGACCTTGGTTGAACACAGGCTTATTTTCATTGACTTACTAGACCATCCACGGGGGAGAATTATTCATGGAATACCATAGTCACTACATGCTCCATCCCTTTGATGGCAGCCTTCACATATCACCAAATCAGTGCTATTGCAGAACCTGTTCCTACCCTCTCTCAATCTTATTGAAAGGATCTATATGCAAGGCCTCTTGGCTAAAGGCCTTATTTCCACGATTTACAACCTCCTTAAAACACATGAGTATTCTCCTGATTATATACATCCCCATACACAGAGATTGCAAATACCTTTATGTATACAGGGTCCCACTACTGCTATAGCGTGGGACACTGTATATGCAGTACACCACGATACTCAATTATGATGCTTTATTTGGACAATTATATAGGAATGGCGTGGCACTCTTGTCTGTTCTGTCTCAGGTGCTATTGGTATGGCTTCCCAGCCCAAACTTAGTAGTGGACCGAGGTGTGAACACCCCATTCCAGAGCTCGCCATTCGACATTATCTGTTCCTATTTTATTTCTGGCAACTTGTGTTTGAAAAAGGTCACTTTTTGGACAGAAACGTCACTTATATGTGAAGTTGCCTTATAAATAAAGCATCTATTTTACATGCTTTATTTGGACAACACGTCACAACTAGTTACTTGATTTTTTATTTCACTGGTTTATGATTTCTTGAATAGTTTCAATTCTATACAATAGTTTTATGCACACTGATTGTACAAAAAAAAAAGTTGGAGAAAAAAAAGACAGAATCAAGATATGTCACTACACCACATCCCTCAGAGGACATCTATAGTAACATTAACTGTGAAATGGCAAGCTGTAAAAAAAAGGTATAGAACTTAGTCTGACGTTGGGGTCTTCCCTGTGGTTACATAGTGAGAAAGTTGAACCCCCTATTTCTTCATACTTATGCAATAGTCAGCTAGAGAAGAGCAGTGCCAGAAGAATTGCTTTAAAGAGATATCTTGGCCTATTTACTGTTACTGCTTTGTAACCTGTAAGAACTGTGGAAACTACACATTGTGTAAGAACTGCTGGTCCATGCATGCTGAGAACCCTAATTGATGTGCTTGAATATGATTCTTTAGTAAAGAACTGTTCTACTGAAAAACAGTTTCATCATTGTCCCCACCGCTGCAGGGAACCCGGCCTTGCGCCTCACAATTCATCAACAACAAGGGGACAAAAACCACCATCAGGCTGGAGAGTCTCCAGAACCAGGGTGTGTCCCAAAGGGAGAAAAGGTGTGCCCTTCCCATCACTGCACAGCCCTGGAGAGTGATATAGTGAGAGGACTGCTGCCATGAGTAAACTAATGTCCCATTATTGCTACAACCAATCCTATCCTCTCCCTCTCTCATGGGCTTGCTGCATTTATACCAATTGAAAAGATGAAAAGGAAATATTCACACAATGGAAATTTCATGATTCCACCATATATTCCATGTCAAAATCTATGTGAAATCTATTTTTATACCACCTTCTGCTGTTTTCAGTGGAACCGCCCTGAACGAATAGAAGTGACATACCACTTCTTGACATGTATTCTGTGCAAATTCCATGTGAAACCACGGAGACTAGCCACAAAAGGTTAGGTCCCATTCAATGGGACTCATCTACGTATGGGTCCGTCGTATGACAAACTACAAATATGAGTCATTCTCTGAGTTCTGCCACAGGTTTTGGAAAAGCCACCAATGCCTTGGGCTATGTTTACATTACAGATATTTCATGCTGAACAATCGAAAGATGATTTTATGAGAAAAAAACATAAATTTGCATGCAAATGGTTAACGCTATGATTTCAATGCAGAATACATTTCAGTAAGTAACATATCCCTTTTTTTTTCATAACATATATAAACTATTTGTACAAATTTCTCACTGAAATTAATGGGAAAGTATAAAATCGCCTTTTCACATTGAATATCCATCGGACATTGTTTCGGCTAATAAACATGCTCCCTTGGCTACTTTATCTGCATGCTTATGCTATCAGGGGTGAGTTTGGAGGTTTTCATAGACGTGAGATTTTTGGCTATTCCTGTCTAACTTGGCAGAGTCGGTGGAATCGTATGTACTGTTTGACCAGCTCAAGTAACTAAATAGTTACAAAATAGAGCCTGAGTGAAACAGTGGATTACACTTACAGTACTAATGCTTTCATAGTCCAATTCTTATTTGGAGCATGGCAAAATAAATTTGGTGCAAGTTCCAACTCCTATATAAAGTCACAGAAAATGATGCACTATAATAATAGATGCAAACATAAGACATGGACTAAGCCCTCACTGTAATGACAACATCTGAGACACTTAGCCAACATATTTTGATCAAAACACATCTGTGCCCATCTACCCAGCGCCAAGGTGGTCTCAGTTCAGGCAGGTCCTACGCTAAACCTCCCTATGCCGTTATGCATTTATATTAAGGAGCGCAGACCCTGCACATATAGTGTGTTGCTCCTAGTGACCTCTGTGTGCAGCAGCCAATGAGAGGAGAAGCACACAAAGCTATATCGTGCAGGATGTTTTATATCGATTTTCCGTGGCAAGTTCCAACTCAACCATGTCCACTTCTAAGCCAAACAAAAATTTTTAATGCATAATAAATTTAAGGCCATTTGAAAGCTGTCAAAAATAGATATACCAATGAGCAATCATTTTTCTTTTCAGTTAGCCTGCTTCTACCTTCCTCAAGGACCTCTCTTTCCTCTAAGTGTACTCTTTGCAGAAAACATTTTTTAAATGCATAAATTCAATGCGTACAGTTTTTCACATTATACTTTTGTTATGTTTTACTGAAGAATATGATATTTTATAATATGATATATTTTTTTACAGGAGATGCTTTCCTCAGTAAGACTAATCAGAAAATGAAATCATAAATGGACCATAAAAGACAAGTAACTCAAGTAAGTGAATACCTTCACAGGTTGCTTAAGTATATAACAATATAAGTGTAATCTGCCTAAAAACAAAATATAAGATCTGTAAGAACTAGTTTTTAAATGAATATGATTCAACTCATATTTTGTATCGTAGAAAATTGGCAAAGGGAATCTGACTATACACATGAAAATACAAACAGCTGTTGTATGTACCCAGTTTTTCTGAGTGTGGAACCGGTAGATGGGATATAAGCTGGACATACATTAGATATTTTAGATGGCCATTTTCCAAACAACTTGCTACTCGCTACTCATGGTTGAACAATATGTCTAATCAATATCTGCCCAATTTGTGGCCTGGTTTGGGCTTCCATAGAAGGGATACAGATCTGGTTGTTGGTTTCCATAGGCCACTCTTTTGTTTCCTGTCTGCACTTAATATTATACTATTTTGTCCTTCTTTACCATCATGATACTCCGTCGGGAGAAGTATATGCTATAGTTGACTATGTGCAGCCATCTGGTGATTTTGATGTTAATTGCTAGCATGTGAGGATAATGTATTAAATGTGTACTGTGAGAAACTGGAATTCTTAGTAAAATTTGCAGAAAGTTAAAAGGGTTGTCCCAAAACAAACACTTATCCTCAATCCACAGGATAGGGGATAAGTGTGTGATGAACAAGGGTCCAACAGTTGACCCTACATTGATCACGAGGATGACAGCTATGTATTTCACTCTTGAATAAAGTAGCTTTCAAGCATGTACATTGGTCCTCGACTTGTTCTCCAGTATCTCCAGAAGTCCCATGGAGCTGAATGGAACAGCAGGGTGCATTAGTGCTCACTTCTCCATTTATACTGGGAATGCAGCCCTATTCTCATGATCAATAGAGGCTCCGAAAGGGATGCAAATGAGCTTTACAAGCTCTGTCTCTAATGCCACCAGATGTAAGGCAGCTATCCTACAAGTCAATGTTCAACTCTTTAACTAGGCCATGAGACATGACTTGGATAATAAATAGGTCAGCACCTCATCTGCAAACAGCTGTTTCGGGGTGATTGCCCCTCATCAGTGCAGAGCAGAGAGTACTGGCTTAACTGGGTGAGACCTAAGCTCTCAACAGAGGCCAAAGCAGTTGGACCCCTACTGATAAGAATGCATACTCTATCCTGTGGATAGGGGATAAGTGTTTGTGGTGGGACAACCCCTTTAAGAGTGGACACATCACGTACATAAGACCCTCTTTGTTTTCATTTGGAGCTGGTGCATCAGATTTTGCAGATGGAACATATTCCAATATGAACACATCATTTTAAAAGTGGAATAACTTTTTGAGTTTTGCTTACCAAGACACCACTGCTTGCAATGTACGTCTTATACAACTACATAATAAGATTAGAAAAAAAAATACTGCAGACAGTGATAAGAATGACAAGAAATCCTTGATGGAAGTTCAGTCTATACTTGTAAGAGCTTGAAAGGTTAGTGATAAAAACTACTCAATATAAAAATCCTTGATATGTCATGATATATTACAAGCTGCCAATGACAACATGGAAAATCCATGTTTAATATCAGGTCCACCCTGATCTGATAAGAAAACATGTCTATCATGAAGAGATAATGCTTCCAGATCCCTGTTAAACTAATTTCCTCTGAGACATCCTTCATGGGCTCTGACGATTTGTGTAATAACGATATAGTCACAGGCTCGCAATCATCTTTACTACAGTCATTTATAGATGCTGTATCTGAAATATGGTGTATCATGATGTCAGTCATACACAATATAAGCAACATGCTTCAACGACAAAAGAATAATACAGCACTCCAAGTCTTGAATTTAAGGATGTGACAGGGAAAACCCAAGCCAGTTATCCATCCACAGACAGCTGTTTCAGGATGTTGCCCCTCATCAGTGTGGAGTAGAATTCTGGCTAACCGGGAGCAATGCCTTGGAGACTACTCAAACACACCAATAGCTGATCTCAGGGAGACCAGCTACAGAAAACACAGTGGAGCCTCATTTAAGAGTCTCAACACAGAAATCTAAAGTGCAAAGCTCCCTGGGACACAATAATATGCAAAATAAATGTGGAGCCCCAGTATTGGGTCTACAACACAATGGAATCTTCACATAGGGGACACTTAATATGGTGGATTTGGTGATCTCTGTAATGGAGACGCCCCTTTGCTTGGTTTTCCTTCCTTTGAGGGATAACTGGGTTTCATTGTGTTGTAGACCCAATACTGGGTCTCCACATTTATTTTGCATATTACTGTTTCCCAAGGAGCTTTGCACTTTGGATTGCTGTGTTGAGACTCTTAAAGAGGACCTTTCACCTAAAAAAATATATATCCAAAAGTTATATCACCTTACAGGGGTCAAACCCCTGATGTCTTCACCATTTTTCTTTTTTAAAAACGACCCCCATTCGCCGCTTAGCCTCCGATATCTTCTGCGCCTCATATGCAAATGAGGCATCTTGGTTATAGTAGGCGTTATCTCCAAAGTTATGGTGGGCGTGTCAGGCGTTCCTCCTCACTCCTGGCTGCAGCGCATCCAATAGCAGCGCTGGCTCTTAGCCAGGGAGAAGGAGCTCAAGTTCTGCGAGAACCGCGAGAA
Source organism: Bufotes viridis (assembly GCA_033119425.1). NCBI lineage: Eukaryota > Metazoa > Chordata > Amphibia > Anura > Bufonidae > Bufotes > Bufotes viridis. The sequence continues at coordinate 69,605,284 of CM065591.1, forward strand.
CCTGAGCTTGCCGAGTCCCGGAACCCGCGCCATCTTGGATTCCCAGCGCATTAGAGGAGCGTAGCGAGTGTACCAAGATGCGCGGGTTCCGGGACTGCAAGCTCAAGTTCTCGCGGTCTCGCGAGAACTTGAGCTCCTTCTCCCTGGCCGAGCGCTGCTATTGGATGCGCTTGCAGCCAGGGAGTGAGGAGGAACGCCCGGACACGCCCACCATAACTTTGGAGATAACGCCTACTATAACCAAGACGCCTCATTTGCATATGAGGCGCAGAAGATATCGGGGAGCAAGGCGGGTGAATGGGGGGTCGTTTTAAAAAAAGAAAAATGGTGAAGACATCAGGGGTTTGACCCCTATAAGGTGATATAACTTTTGGATATATTTTTTTTAGGTGAAAGGTCCTCTTTAAATGAGGGGCTTATGGCTAAGGTGTAACAATGCCTGCACCGCCACTGAATTGAACTCATCATGGGATCTACTAACTGGTAGTGCTGCCTTTATTTTTCTGTTATCTGGATCCAGGACAGAAGATCTACATATGTTGTTCCTTTCCTTTGGTTCTCTGTCTTTGTACAGGTTTACCCACATGATGACTATGCAACGACCGCCTAACCAGTCACCTCCAAACCAGCCAAAGCAGTGATCGTTTGATACTGGATTGGAACTATTGACATTATAATGTTAATTAAAGGGGTTGTTCGGGATCAAAATAATTTTTTTCAAAAGTAATTTACTCACTATTACTAGCCACATCAAGGTTCCCCCAATGTTTTTAGGTATTTTTTACACTGCTGCATGGCTCCTACGGTCCCCCACAGATTGTTGAAAATAATGTTTATTTGTGTGATGACTTCCTGCCGCACTGCACTGTGGGTCCCAGCGCAGCGCGGCATCTCCTGGTTTCTACTGTCTTTCAACTTGTCCCTGCACCTGCACCCCTTATACATATTCTGCCTCCATTCATTAGAAAGATCCATGCCCGGTGATGTCACTGGACCGGAGGGGCGCAATGTCTGCAAGCCTAGTTACCGCCCCTCCGTGCGCTCTGCATAATGACTTAGACTGACGGTGACGTCACCGGGCTCCCTGCGAAGCCGGAAGAAGAGGCTTTGCTCGCCTGCAAGGGACCCGGAACGTCACTGATTTTACAAAAATAGTCACTTCCGGCCAATAATTTGCAGTATCAAAACGGGGCTTTAGAATTATGTGGCACAGTTAGGACATGTATGTGTGAAATATGTATGTCTCCCTAGAACTATTACAACAATTTCAAAAATTAGACTGGCACACAGTCATGTGTATATTACATGGAAGGATATCTGCAGTTGTGATACATAACATTTATTAGTAATTAAAAGGTACGTACGAAAATATTTCACAATAAAAAAACAAGTTAAATAAAATTGTTAAAAATAGGTACAAAGCAACCGGTTGGTAGAAGTCCAAGCTTATTGTATGTCTATGACGGTCTTAATGTTCACCAGAAAGTGAAACATATATTAAGAGGTGAATCAGAATTGGTATCACCTAGAGTCCTATATCATATGTAGTCCCATACAGTGGCAATGTTCTCCTTTAATATGAGTGTATTAAAAGGTTAATAAGAATTGGTATCACCAAGAGTTTTGAATCATATGCAATCACACGTGGTAATGATATTCTCCTTTATATATGAGCTTATTTCTCTTATGATACTCTCTTCTCCCTTTTTATTAGGGCTGTTTTTTAGCATGTCCAGCCATCATGTGCTTCTCCCATGTAGTTCTTATTGTGCTGCAGTCTTTCCGTTAGAAATCTGGGATCCAGATAAATCAAAAGGCCCAAAAGGTATTTTGTCTTACCTACATTATTTTCGGTCTGTTGATTAATATACTACATACCGAGTCTTGTAGTCCGATTTTACTTGCAGTGTCTTGTCACCAACCCTGCGGCTGCTCTCCAGTTCACACACTACTCACAGTTCCGGCTTGTCACTTGGTACGGGGCAGATCTCAGACTGAGATCTAAGACTTCAGGCCGCTGCGTAGGATGATGAATAATACCAATCCCGTATGTTCTGTACCTGGAGCGCTCTGGTCCTCTGTCTGGTTTTTAAATATTCTCCATTATGTCCCAAACTTTTTGGTGGGGGTGTATGTGACTACTTACTCATTTGATGTGAAAGGGTGTATCAGCTAAGACGAGAGCACCTAATCCGTGGTGGAGAGGGAGTGAGCTATTCACACTATATTAGTCTAACTATTATAACAATGTCCCCAATCCCGGACAACCCCTTTAAAGAAGAAATTGTAACTCAGAATCAAACTCCATGCATTCAAAAGATATACCATAAATGTGTATAACATGTGGGTCTCACCTCTAAGATATAGCAGCCAGTATGACCAGATAAGAGGGAAGGGGTCGCATTCTAGAAAAACATCTGGGTGGTCTTATCAAAGAGGTGATTTTGTAAATTCAATTCATGAAGAATTAATATTTGCTAAAAGGCAAATAATCTAAACACATTTTATTTAAAGGGGTTATCTAAGACTATTAAATTCCACCCATACACCCGGGCCCCTCATAATGAATATACTTACCTGGCTCCTGGCTCTCTGCGCCGCTCCTGGTCCCCGCACCGCTGCTTCTTCTCCCCGTTCACGGATGAAAACATCCAGTTTCGGGTGGATCAGCCAATGGCAGGCAGTGATGGTGGGGAGCCTCCCTAGCGTCACCCATGAGGGGCATATGGGGGACATTTAATAGTCTTGGATAACTACTTTAACACTAACATAATAAATAAATAAAAAACTGATATCACTAATTCAATCAGGAAAAATTATATGCTACCACTGTAAAAAGGCCAATTATACAACCTTATAGTAACCATTTAGTAGTCAGTCTACACAAGTGGCCAGCAGAATATTATTACAATGCATACTATATAAGAGAACACTACTGATCAGACTAAGCCTGATGCAGAAAACATAACAGTTACACCTAGTGACTTACATATGCCCTTTTTTTATTTGAGTCATCCACTTTCCCTTTCTTCTCCATCCAACCTAGAGTGCCATGACAACCCCATCTGACCACTGCAGATTTTTTTTGCCCAGATATTTTTGGCCCCTCATTTCTGCAGTCTATCACAACACTCTAGCAAACTACCTGATGCTGTGATACTGTGCACGCTGCTGCCCAAAAACACCCCCATTACTGTACTTACAGTGGTGACTAGTGCCCTCAAATGCAATACTGCTGAAATAGTGGTGTCCGAGGGGCAGAAACAGATAAAAGCAAGACCATAATTTCAAAATGCTAGGCTGTAGTGCTTAGAGGAGTTGTCTCACTTCAGCAAATGGCATTTATCATGAAGGCAAAGTTAATACAAGGCACTTACTAATGTTTTGTGATTGTCCATATTACCCCCTTTGCTGAAGGAGGCAATATGGACAATCACAATACATTAGTAAGTGCCTTGTATTAACTTTCTCTACATAATAAATGCCAATTGCTGAAATGAGACAACCCCTTTAATTACCTGCCCATAAACTAGGGAGAAGACAAGGAGTTGTAACACAGTCTAACCCAATGATCAACTTAGTGACTAATGACATATAAGTACATCCTAGGCTGCAAGGGGCAGTATGAGAGAGTGCAGGAGCCAAGCCCTGCATATACAGCGTTTGCCATCTGCGTTATACAGCCTTTAGAAGCCTGTAATGGCCCAATTTTGAGGTGACCCTAATCCAAGCCATTTAACGCCTTGGATTCCGTGGTCAAAAGCACCATCAGAGCAGTTAGAATGAGAGAGCAGGCTTCCTCTGTCTCCTCATCACCCCCGTTACACAATCATAGAGTGCTGAGCAGTTTTAATGACAGTCCCTTGGGGGACTAAAAGCAGTTTAGTAAAATTTCAAATATGAAAAACACCAATATTAAAAAGAAACTCCCCTCTGTATCATATAAAAAATAAAATAAAAAAATATGTGGTATTGCCATATCCAATAATCGTCACTATAAATATATCCCAAACCCAGTATGAGATTTGTTTTGTAAATTTGCTATCACATTAGTCGGTCTGACTCACAAAATAAACTTAACATGCCTTGCTTCTGCACAGTGTATGCTGTAAAAAAAAAAAAAAAATATATATATATATATATATATATATATATATACATACACTCACCTAAAGAATTATTAGGAACACCATACTAATACGGTGTTGGACCCCCTTTTGCCTTCAGAACTGCCTTAATTCTACGTTGCATTGATTCAACAAGGTGCTGATAGCATTCTTTAGAAATGTTGGCCCATATTGATAGGATAGCATCTTGCAGTTGATGGAGATTTAAGGGATGCACATCCAGGGCATGAAGCTCCTGTTCCACCACATCCCAAAGATGCTCTATTGGGTTGAGATCTGGTGACTGTGGGGGCCATTTTAGTACAGTGAACTCATTGTCATGTTCAAGAAACCAATTTGAAATTCGCGCTTCGTGACATGGTGCATTATCCTGCTGGAAGTAGCCATCAGAGGATGGGTACATGGTGGTCATGAAGGGATGGACATGGTCAGAAACAATGCTCAGGTAGCCCGTGGCATTTAAACGATGCCCAATTGGCACTAAGGGGCCTAAAGTGTGCCCAGAAAACATTCCCCACACCATTACACCACCACCGCCAGCCTGCAGAGTGGTAACAAGGCATGATGGATACATGTTCTCATTCTGTTTATACCAAATTCGGACTCTACCATTTGAATGTCTCAACAGAAATCGAGACTCATGAGACCAGGCAACATTTTTTCAGTCTTCAAACAGTCCAATTTTGGTGAGCTCGTGCAAATTGTAGTCTCTTTTTCCTTTTTGTAGTGGAGATGAATGGTACCTGGTGGGGTCTTCTGCTGTTGTAGCCCATCCGCCTCAAGGTTGTGCGTGTTGTGGCTTCACAAATGCTTTGCTGCATACTTCGGTTGTAACGAGTGGTTATTTCAGTCAACGTTGCTCTTCTATCAGCTTGAATCAGTCTGCCCATTCTCCTCTGACCTCTAGAATCAACAAGGCATTTTCACCCACAGGACTGCCGCATACTGGATGTTTTTCCCTTTTCACACCATTCTTTGTAAACCCTAGAAATGGTTGTGCGTGAAAATCCCAGTAACTGAGCAGATTGTGAAATACTCAGACCGGCCCGTCTGGCACCAACAACGATGCCACGCTCAAAATTGTTTAAATCACCTTTCTTTCCCATTCTGACATTCAGTTTGGAGTTCAGGAGATTGTCTTGACCAGGACCACAACCCTAAATGCATTGAAGCAACTGCCATGTGATTGGTTGACTAGATATTGAGAAATAGAACAGGTATTTCTAATAATTCTTTAGGTGAGTGTGTGTATATATATATATATGTATATACATACTTTGGGGGGATTTCTTAACCACTTCTCAATATATTATATGGAACATTAACATTGTGTTAGAAAACAAACCCATCTACGGCTATATCAGCAGAAAGATGGAGGGTGGGAGGTGAAAAAACTTAAAAAGTTGCAGGCAAAATTTGCTTTGTCCTTATAGGAGTTGTCCGTATTATTTAAACAACTCTGGCAAGGCAGCATTTGTGATAAAATAGCAAAATAAAAAATACTTATTTTTTTACCCTCTGCTTTCAGTGCCTTCAGTTGTCATGTGCCATATTCTGGTTTTTGACTGCAGCAGTGTCCAAAGTTTACACATTACAAGCACATCACTGCTAATGTCATTGCTGCAGGGGTGGGGAGGATCAGAGCAAGGGATAAAATAGGTGAGTATATGTTCTTTAATTATTTTATCGCAAATGCTGCTTTGCCCGAGTTTTTGAAATAATTCAGACAACTCCTTTAGAGGTCAAAATATGAGTGTAGTCAACCCCTAAAAAGATATTTTCCCATCCCGTATGCTTTCTGTGGCAACTCTTGCCAACTTGTTATGACATTGTTTTATAAGCTTTCCCATCCATCTCCATCTAATTCTTCATTTCACCTGCAGAGTCTTTTGCAGAGGAAGGGGCAGCTTCATCCCATGGCAATAACATAGGAACACGTTGCTTACTTCTAAGGCACGGTCTTCCAAATTGGATAGGACAACCCCTTTAAAAAAAATATGCGCTTTAGAGTTATTTAGCGTTTGTTAATTTCTTTTCATTGAATTCTTTTGATCCAGGCAATCATCTGTTCTCTGCCCCATCACTGATTATCCAATAAGCACATTTATCTATATTCTTATGGATATGGAGTGTTCATTCACAAATCATTGAACCCGAATTTGCCATGGTGATTTTACTAAGAGGGTGGATTAAATCAGCAAACAAGCAATGATTGCTGCACCTCGTAGATAACCTCTATTTGAACTGAGGATGAGAATACGGAGATTATCTCACGCCACTAACAGGTTGTGCCCTCTTGTCTGGAACACATGTGGGCTTCTGCCATTATCTTAAAGATAATGATGTGACTAAAGAATAACTGCTTGGATACTGTAACTACAATGTAAAAGTATGATTCATTGAACTTGTTTTCCATTTCATTCAAAGCTGCAATTAGTCCATTTCCTGTTGCTTAGAAACAAGAATTTAAAGGAAAGTTTCCTCCTCTCTATTTATTAACCCCTTTACGACAGCAAACATGCATTTTTTACGGCAGCCTTTAAGGGCCTAATTCTAGAGTGCCACGTTTTTACATAACACCACAAAAAGTGCTACACCAGCGTCCACTGAGTGGGGGCTTGGCATTGGTCACATCACAGCTGTTTAACCTTTTGATTGCCGTGGTCAAGAAAGACCATGACATGGTCAAACAGAACTAGCCCCCTATGTCCTCACAACTGCTTGTAAAACAGATTATAATCTCTTATGCTAAGTATGCTAAGACATTATAAGGCCTCTTTCACACTTGCGTTCTGAGGATCCGGCAGGCACTTCCGTCCCGCTGGATCCGTCAGAACGCAAGTCGCCTAAAAGCATTAGAAGACTGATCAGGATCCTTGCGATCACGTGATCCATGCGTGTAGGGCGCCCTGACGTCACTCTGGAGCGCCCCGGGACCCGCACGGATGGTAAGTATACTGCTCCCCCGCTCCCCACTACACTTTACCATGGCAACCAGGACTTTAGCGTCCTGGCTGCCATGGTAACCATTGAGAAAAAGCTAAACGTCGGATTCGGCGATGCGCCGAAACGACGTTTAGCTTAAGGCCGGATCCAGATTAATGCCTTTCAATGAGCATTAATTCCGGATCTGGCCTTGCGGCAAGTGTTCAGGATTTTTGGCCGGAGCAAAAAGCGAAGCATGCTGCGGTATTTTCTCCGGCCAAACAACGTTCCGGTCCTGAACTGAAGTCATCCTGATGCATCCTGAACGGATTTCATTCCATTCAGAATGCATTGGGATAATCCTGATCAGGATTTTTCCGGCATAGAGACCCGACGACGGATCTCTATGCCGGAAAACAAAAACGCTAGTGTGAAAGAGCCCTAACAGTAAAATAGGCAAAACAGTAATCCCTTGATGGGATTAAAAAAAACATGAAAAAAATAAAAACAGCAATGGTTTTGCATAAAATACAATCAATTGCACATACATTACCCGAAAGCAAATCACCTACATTTATTAGGCATCCATATTGCTATAATAATCTGATGACTTTATTTACATTTGCAGGCGGCAAGCCTAGTAACGGTAACAGAGGATGGGAGTGTTAGTTGTGTCCCTGAGCGGGGTAGTAGTGCTCACAGTTCAGTATGTGACCCAGCCTTGACATGCTACGCTGAGGCCAGTGATTTGCATTTCTGAGGAACAGAGAGAGTGCAGATCGGGCCCTTAGCGCAGGAGCAGTGCAGTAGGAAGTATGTTTTTTGTTTTAATAAAGTGCAGTACTGGACAAATTTAAAAGAGGCTATAAAAAAGTTGGACAACCCTTCGGTGGCAATTTTTTTATGAGTGCATTTTACTCATTGTGGGCTAAAAATAATTTTTTCAATTGGTCTTTATAAAAATTGTGAGCTGTTCTATCACAAATGGTTAACTGTCTAGTTCTGTGAATGGTACTGTGTGCTGGTCAGCCAATAAACCTTATCTCTAAATCATTAACAGGTCAAACATTTATTTAATCTACATTCTTATCAGTAAGAAAAGAATTGAGCTATAACGAGTGTTTAGGAGGTCAGAGATCAGAGATAAGGAGACGTCAGCTGAGCTGCCTAATGGAACACAATGAAAACAGACAGCAGGCTACTAGAGAATCTCAGTGCTATACAAAGAAAATGACTCAAGATTTTCAATAAAGACCAACTGAAACAATGGTTTTCTAGCTCAAAATAAGTACAATGCAATACTAAAAAAAACTATTGCCCCTGAAGGTGTCCATAGCCTTTAAGTTAATTTTAAGCAGCAGTAGGCTTTGCAAATTTTATTATGGTTGCAGTGAGTAGAGTTTTTCTGAGTGTTCCAGTGCATATAGAACTGTATCTTCCCTAGGTCCTTCTCATTTATTGTACCATACACTGTCCAGGTGGGGATTTTTACAAACAGAAAATTAACTGTTTCAGATTTTACTGAGGAAGGTTGCCATCATCTCCTAAGATTATATTAAATATGTCAAGTGTTCTTGAAGACACATACAGCTCTATTTCTTGCTTCAATAGCATATCTCCCTATAACTAGATGAGCGTCAAAGAGCCTGGATAATGAGAATATTCCAAACAAGTCTCTTGTGATACAGCTGGATTTACTCTATCCCGCCTTCCATGGGAAATGTACAGTATATCCTATCCTCTACAGAATTTAAATTAGATTGATTTTCTCACAATTTATTAAATGGCCCAGTCCTCTTAATAAATCTGCCACCTTTTGGACTGTCCTAAAATCAGATAATAAAATCAACACCTGCTTTTAGATCTGAGCCAATATTCGTGTCAGTTTTTTGTCTTTGTATTTATAAATGTGGCAATTTTTGTAACTGTTTTAGAGAGTTTGACTTTTTCAGTGCAATTTGTGACTTGTTAATTTTTCCACAAATTTTCTGTTAAGCAAAAAACTGAAAGCCTGAAAGCTGTTAATAAATTCCCTACTAAAGTTATGTTCTCATGAGGGCTAGTGATTTTCGCTGCTCCATCACAGGAGCAGAACAATTATCAGGGTAGTGCTTTTGAGCACAACACAGACACCAACAGATACTATTGACTATATAGTTACATAGTTAATATGGTTGAAAAAAGACATAAGTCCATCAAGGCTATAATAGGTCCAGTCAGGTTTCCATCAATTAGCCTAGAATTTTACTGGACAAAATAGTACAGCATGATTCGCTATTTTGTCAGAGCTTCTCCCTCGGGGTCTCAGCACTCAGCACAAACATTTTATGTTAACTCTTTAACATGAACTTATAGTTCGGAGTATTATACATCTTTTCGAAATGGGTTGTTTCTTTATTTATTGACTATATAAATCAGTCTTACAATAATGTAAAATAGGATGGGAAGAATGTCATCATAGCAAATTAAAAAGAATCATTTGCACACTTACAGACTGAAATAATTTGTATGGATTTAATGTACAGTAGTGACCAAAACATAACGTAAAGCTCCTGGGGTGTAAATGAACGATAAAAGTAATCAGTAGTACAATATTTTGCCAGTCTGGATTCTGTGCAGGGTGTAGAAGAGGGATGACATGCTTCTTCTGCAACCAGACACAAGAGTATGAGAAAGGAGAGAGGAAATGTCTGTTCTCCTAGGACACGTACTACTGTAGAGAACAATTCTTTATATTTTTCTCACAACTTTGATTTTTTTCCTTTTTTATTATTTTAAATGATTTGCTCCTTTTGTGTTGATTTTTTAAAATTAAAAATAGGGTTAGCCATAATATTACTACTAATAATAATTTGTAATTTAGGAAATATACAATACAGTCGGAAAGTGTTCAGATTGTTTCACTTTTTTGAACATTTTATGTTGCGGCCTTGTGTTAAAATGAAAAAAAAAAATCCAGTTTTTCCTCATAATTCTGCACATCATTCTGACAGAATCTTGCAATTGTAAATGTTATATCTTGCTTCATGAATAAAATGCAAACAATCTCATTTGAATTCAGCATTAAATCTAGCATAGAATTCATAAAATGAAAAAGTCCAAGGTAGAAAGTCCATAAAATCAAAGACTTAACAGTCCGATGAAAGGAAACAGTTCACATGGAGGTGGAGGGCTCCAAATGGGGTGGAATTGGAACAAAAATTCCTCCATAGTTTTACAGGGTTTGTCCCTATGGCGTTCCCTCTGCAGCAAATCTGACCTTTGCCCTTCATTCTCTGGGTCAGTATGATTACAAGGATAACACATATGTAAAGGTTTTAAATGTCTAAATACTGAACTAATAAATTATTATATTCTGACTCCCATAACTTTTGTAAAATTATGTCTAATGAGCTGTGTGGAGGTAAATTTTTTTTTTTAGCTTTTATTGATACCATTTTGGAGTGTGTGTCTTTTTGATCACATTTTATTAAATTTTTTGGGGTAAAAGAAGCAATGAAAAAATGGCAAATATGCCAATTTGATACTATTTTCCATTACGCCATTTGCTGTATTGGAAAAAATATATTTATTTTTTAATAGTATGGGAGTTTTTGGACGCAGTGATGCCTTTGATGTTTATATTATTTATGTCTTTTTTTAAATAATGGGGGTGATTAAAATTTTTATATTATTTAACTTTTTTTTTTATTATTTTTTTGTACCCTCTTTAGGAGTCTACAATGTCCACTACTTTGTTTTTTATAGAATATTTCTATTCTCATATAGGGAATATAGGAATACATAGATTGATTCCTATGTTTGCCTGCCACCTGCTGGGGCTCTTCAGAGAGGCCCAGTTTATTAGAAATAATTATCGGCATCCCCGATTGCCGCATGATTGCTGCACGGGGAGGCCGATATTAACCCAGAAGCTAGCGCTTTAAGGTTTTCCACCCTTTAAATGCCATGATCACACTTGATCACAGCACCTAAAGGTTGTAATGTCCGTGATCGGCATTATTGCTGGTCACGGACATTAGCAGCGGGCTGCTGCTCTGTTAAACGTGTAGCGGGCACCATGTTTAAAGACTGCACCAGCACCGTATGTATAGCGCTGGTAGTGAAGGGGATGAAGGGGTTTTCTGGGCTCCTAATATTGATGTCCTCAGGGGAGCTGAGCTGCAGTAATCCAGGACAGTCACTACACATTGACCCTTTTAATATTCCCCTTCCATTTAGAAACTCTTTTGTTTTATATTCTAATCAACAAAAAAAGTAAATAAAGAAATCTACCAATTATTTGAGGTTAATTAAATTTTGGCTTTAACAATTAGATGTGGGTCTGTAAAAGAGAACTGTGTATGGGGAACTCCTGACTCTTCCCTAACAAATGATGTCAGGGAAGAATCGGGCAAACTAAATATTTTTGCCTGATCCTTGTTTATTCCAGGGAATAAGTCGCTGCCAGAAATGTCTGGCAGCAGCTTTCTCCTCTCTCCAGACTGACAACACATAAATGCTTAACCGAACCTGTATGCGTATGGGGGAGTTGGGAGGGAGAAATTCGGCCAACAGCTATTGAATTTGTATGGCTAGATATAGTTGACAGAGAGACTATTACAGTGTCCTGAAAGTAATTGAGTGCAGCTCTAATTCTGGAGAATGGCAGGTGAAATGTATTAATGGATAGATAGTGCATATTGTTACTATGCTGTCTCACCTAGGCTGGCAGCAGTATAATAGAGCTGTCATTAACTCACTCATCCTGTTAATCATAATAAGATGACTTTGCTCATTCTGCCTCAGTCTTTACAGTAAAGCTATGCAGTGGAAAACAGAGGAGAATTTATTAAGGCTAGTTTCACACATGTGGCAGAGAATTCTGGCAGGCTGTTCTGGAGTTGTTTGGATTACTGGATACTAGCGCCTTTCTGCCAGAGCCTGCTGACTATAATGGGGTCTGACAGAGATCTGGCTGCTACCCGGCAAATATGCCGAGAATCGGACAAAAATCGTTGCCTCTGTTTGGCCGATTCCCAGCATTGTCTGCGGGAACACCCTTACTGGAACATCTGGCCGCAGGTGCTAAACTAGCATAAGTCTGGACTGCCATTACGTGCACCAAAGTTATTAAACATCACAAGTTTCATGCATCTTTAACTATATCTAGAGATGAAACTAGAATTTTGTAGTGTAAAACACCCCCCCACCAACCCCAAGCCAAGTATTTGCCTATTTTGACTGTTCTTGTGCCCATGGAGACACATAGATCTGCATAGAGAAAGCAGAAGATTCTTACGGCATCACTTTACTTCTAAAGCATGCTCTCATCTGGAAGATGAAAATTAATAATAGTGTGTGATTTCATAGGAAATAGCTAATGGAAGACTTCCCTATTATTTCATTTATCATATACTTATTATTGTAGAATATTTGTCATACAGTTGTTTATAACTCATGTATAAACCTATTAATACTATATAGTAAATCTATGGAGACAAAACATGCTGACCCTGCATTACTGGTTACTTAATGTGGAATTTGTCAATGACACTTGTATTCTCATTAAATACTGCTTATACTACAGAAAACATTGGAAAAGCCAGAAACATCAGTTACTTATATTTGCATTTTTTTCAAGCAGGCCTTTTTTTCCCCTTGCACATTAATAGAACACAAATTGTGCACTTATCAAAGACCAGCATTTTACGCAGGTTTTTGAAATCTCCTGCACTGATGGACGAGGCACAGGTCCGATCATATATTCGGTGCATCACTGGTCAGGCAACATGCCAGAGAAAAATCTATGGCAGCTCAGAGCTTCTGGAGATTTCTTTCTCCACTTGCACCTGACATTGTGCACGCTTATATGGTCATACTGTATCTAGAAAGAAATGAAGCATGAGATAATATTAAGATGCTGAGCACTCACGGTAGACAAGATGTCCTCGACAATATTGATGGTTAGCGGATAATCACATAGTTGATGTCTGGACACAAGTATATACATTATATATTTTTTTAAGAATACTGTACTTTGAGATTCTGTGTCGTACTAGAAACCACAAGATGAAATAATTTTGAGGATGATGGATGAGGGGTCTGTGCAGTAGAATCCATAAGTGGAGCGCGGAAAGCTGGGAGGCCGGTATTTGGCACTGGAACCATTTTGAATGACATCATCTACAAGAGCAGCAGCCCCATCAAACAGCAGGACAGACACACTATGGTGGAAATGCACTCAAGATAATAGGCAACAAAACTTGTCTCAAGTACTCAAGGCACAGAAAACTTGTAAGCAATCTATAAATATAAGAAAGTGTCCTACCTATTTAACAGTTGCTGAGAAATCTAACTTTTTATATTTATGCTAAGGTGCTGGCTGTAGCACTTGGAGCACTACAAGGACTATGCCCGTGTGCTCTGTTCACTTCCCCTTTCCTAATTAATTGACAGGGATCTCTCGCTAGCGCCGAGTCTTCTCAATGACTTGACACAAAACACAAATGGAAGCTTGGGAAGCAGCATAAGATTAATTGTGCAAGTCGTTTTAGGTGACTTGGTTCCTGCACAGTGGATCTGATGATCAGTACTTTCAGAACTCATCAGATCCACTGTGCAGGCATCACTAAGTTGACTCGGTGCTGGCTAGAGAGCCCTGTCAATCAAATCGGGAGGGGAGAGTGAACAAAGCACAGGGTCGTAGCGCTTGTGGTGATCCAAGCACTACAAGCAACACCTTGGTGCTCAAAATAGTACATTAGCATACATATAAAAAGTTATATTTCTTAGTAACTATTAACCCTAGAGACAAAAGAAATATATCACTCTACTTAGCATGATCAACCCTACCAGGAAAAATGCCTTGTTTAATAGAGTTGATCATGCTGACAGATGCATTTTAAGCACCTAAGATGTTGATTATGTGAGTCACTGTGCTACTACAGTTGCAAGGTGCATGTCTACAGTCCTAAAGCAGTGCGTCTCACACTTGGTGGCTGGCCTTACCAGTGCCTTAGCTTAACGGTAGTGCAAAATGTAGGATCTCCAATTCACACCGTGGAACAGCAACAAAACCTCAGCATGGACTTCTTCAGATTATGAGTTCATATAGTTAGTACGTCATCAAATATTCCAAACCAAATAAATATTGACGTTTCGCTCAACTTTGGGCACCCTCTTGGGCATTCTAAAAATATAGTAGTAAAAACTTGCAATGTAGTGTGGTGTTCTTGGTACACAGCAAGTTCTTGCTATTTGCAGCACTTGGTCTGGTCATTGTGAGGAAAGCAAGAGTAGAACTGCGAGGTGGTCTCTTGTTCTTGAAGTGCAACTGGATAGGCAATTGACACAGAAGTGATCACTGCTGCTCAGGCCTTTCTCTGGATGCAGGCACATAATCAGGAGTGAAAAGAGAATTTAACATTTACCTGGAAAAAAACTAAAAGTGGCTCCCGTGTTGTCAGCTAGTCTAAATTGATAGAAGGTGGGGCAACAGAAGTAGACTCCGAATGTCTCTAATTAAAATATGAAGCAGTGGGCTCAGGAAGTGACATGGGGGACACAGCAACAAGCCAGCCCTATCTGCAGCATGATAACTGGAATGCCGCTAGAAATGACCCCTACAGAGGCCCCTGTTGTATGCTGCCCAAGTGGCCAAGGAAAGAAGAAAAAAATAAAATACATGAGTCCCATTCCAAGTTGCCATTTCCAGTGGAGGACACAGGCCTACTCCATCCTGCAACCTAAGAGTCTGCGTCTGTGTCCATGTACCACACTACAGTATTTAATTGTACGACCATCCTGAGGACAGCAATCAAACTGAATTCAGTAGGGCACCTGTGGCCACCAACCAGGTGCAGAAGTACCTGATGTTATTAGCCTTGGCTTAAATAGGAATGACTGGGCACCACATTTTACCGCCACTCCTTCGCCCTCCAGGAATTTTTTTACAAACCCCTCTGCCTGTGCAACCCTCACTGCTCTGGTTAGTCAAGATCACTCTCTCAGATGAGGCTCTGTTTGTTTCCTACATGTATAGTGTCTCTGGATAAAATGTCATTTTATAATACTGTTGAGGGGGACCTGACAATAAAATCTTTTAGCTCACCTCCTGGGTGGGCCTTTTCTAAATTTGGGCCCCAAAGCAGCCGCTTGCCCTGCTTCCCCCACGCCCCATCTCCTAGCATTAACTAACACAGAGAGCATCATATTATTATGTACCCAGCCAGTGGGAAGGGCTTGGGTGGCCTCCTGGCCATTAGCCTACTGGGAAGTTTCCCTGTAGGGTCTAGCCAGTTAGCCCTGGTGCATAATTTACTCCTTTTGGCTTGGAAGAGTTACAAAAAGATCTGCCCTTTTGATTTTCTAAAGATTTTCTTATAAGGAAACCCATTAGCTCTTTAAAAATGAAATATCCTTAATACCTTTTAAGGAAAATATTGATTGCACATTTTCAGCACTTCCCAGGAGGCGATGTTTAGTGTTCTTCGTGGATGGCGCTTGATCATTAAAGGGCTTGTACTACAAAAACTGTTCTACATATTCCAAATCAGCACTTGGATCTGAATACTTTTGTAATTGCATGTAATTAAAAATGTACTATAGCCACTGAGCTTCTCAATAAAACGTATCTGTGTAGAACCACCTGCTGTTTTTTCTTTTCCTTATTTCTCTGTCCACCTCACCAAGGTGGTCGCATGCACTCATTTAAAAATTTTAACAGTTTCTTCTGTTAGAAGCTGTGGCACTTACAGGTAAAGAGGTACAGCACAAAGTGCTCGCACCCTGATCTGTACACCTGAAATCAATCAAGCAAAGCAATTGGAGCAATGAATGTGAGATTTCTGGATTCATGTGAGGTACAGGGCTTTGTAAGAAAGATTGCCATGTACTATATGATGTCTGATTTATCATTTTTACATCAATCATTGCCTAAGCCGTAATGTATTCCAACTAGGTTTAGTTTTGCCTGTGGCTGCTGCTTACAGTTAATGTTCTTTACTTTAGTCCTTTTATTCTGTTTGTTGTAAATTGATCACTTGCTGAGATGTTCCATATAAACAAGACTCAATTTAACAATCTGCATCCACAAAAAGTAATCTAAGGCAAAGTAAACTGTATATTTCCAGTGAGAGGGACAGGCGAGCAGACAAACGTAATTGCTTAGAAACTGCGGTCTATGTTCATGGAAATGCAACGTTGCATGATTTCTAAAACCCCCTACGGTGCTTAATGCTGAAGTGTTTGTTGTTATGAATAATATATATTTTAATGATAGATATCCTATGTTTCCAGATCACTCTTATATAATGCAGCATTACTGCTGCACATTGTATTGCCTCCTGGGAGCCTGAAGTATGAGGTGTGCTACCAAGCAGGTGAAATCAAGACTTTTTTTTAAAGTGAGGAATGTAAAACATGAATACATATCACAATTTATTGGGGTTTAGCCGAATACAGGTATTGTCACACAGCAGCATGATGCTTTCTGGATGAAGGAAAAAAGTCTTCTACAGCAGGACAGCAAAGGGATCATGTAAATGGATAGAGAAGTGACTAAATTCAGAAAACTAATCATATACAGGGAGTGCAGAATTATTAGGCAAGTTGTATTTTTGAGGATTAATTTTATTATTGAACAACAACCATGTTCTCAATGAACCCAAAAAACTCATTAATATCAAAGCTGAATATTTTTGGAAGTAGTTTTTAGTTTTAGCTATTTTAGGGGGATATCTGTGTGTGCAGGTGACTATTACTGTGCATAATTATTAGGCAACTTAACAAAAAACAAATATATACCCATTTCAATCATTTATTTTTACCAGTGAAACCAATATAACATCTCAACATTCACAAATATACATTTCTGACATTCAAAAACAAAACAAAAACAAATCAGTAACCAATATAGCCACCTTTCTTTGCAAGGACACTCAAAAGCCTGCTATCCATGGATTCTGTCAGTGTTTCGATCTGTTCACATCAACATTGCGTGCAGCAGCAACCACAGCCTCCCAGACACTGTTCAGAGAGGTGGACTGTTTTCCCTCCTTGTAAATCTCACATTTGATGATGGACCACAGGTTCTCAATGGGGTTCAGATCAGGTGAACAAGGAGGCCATGTCATTAGATTTTCTTCTTGTATACCCTTTCTTGCCGGCCACGCTGTGGAGTACTTGGACGCGTGTGATGAAGCATTGTCCTGCATGAAAATCATGTTTTTCTTGAAGGATGCAGACTTCTTCCTGTACCACTGCTTGAAGAAGGTGTCTTCCAGAAACTGGCAGTAGGACTGGGAGTTGAGCTTGACTCCATCCTCAACCCGAAAAGGCCCCACAAGCTCATCTTTGATGATACCAGCCCAAACCAGTACTCCACCTCCACCTTGCTGGCGTCTGAGTCGGACTGGAGCTCTCTGCCCTTTACCAATCCAGCCACGGGCCCATCCATCTGGCCCATCAAGACTATTTCATCAGTCCATAAAACCTTAGAAAAATCAGTCTTGAGATATTTCTTGGCCCAGTCTTGACGTTTCAGCTTGTGTGTCTTGTTCAGTGGTGGTCGTCTTTCAGCCTTTCTTACCTTGGCCATGTCTCTGAGTATTGCACACCTTGTGCTTTTGGGCACTCCAGTGATGTTGCAGCTCTGAAATATGGCCAAACTGGTGGCAAGTGGCATCTTGGCAGCTGCATGCTTGACTTTTCTCAGTTCATGGGCAGTTATTTTGCGCCTTGGTTTTTCCACACGCTTCTTGCGACCCTGTTGACTATTTTGAATGAAACGCTTGATTGTTCGATGATCACGCTTCAGAAGTTTTGCAATTTTAAGAGTGCTGCATCCCTCTGCAAGATATCTCACTATTTATGACTTTTCTGAGCCTGTCAAGTCCTTCTTTTGACCCATTTTGCCAAAGGAAAGGAAGTTGCCTAATAATTATGCACACCTGATATAGGGTGTTGATGTCATTAGACCACACCCCTTCTCATTACAGAGATGCACATCACCTAATATGCTTAATTAGTAGTAGGCTTTCGATCCTATACAGCTTGGAGTAAGACAACATGCATAAAGAGGATGATGTGGTCAAAATACTCATTTGCCTAATAATTCTGCACTCCCTGTAATGTAGGTAGTGTTGGAATTTACTATGAGCCTCCATGGGGGGAGACAGTTCCTGTAATCCAGGAAGAAAAAGAATTGCAAATAATAGAATCACAGCACTGCATTCAGTCCTATTTTTTTACTGTCAAAATACAAGACCCCTAAGCATAACCAGAAGAGCCCCATTAAAAGTCAATGGGCCCTGCATGCATCACTAGTGTTTTCATTATGATAGAAACCAGGATGCTCTTGTTGTGAGCAGAGCCAAAGATTTTTCATAATATATTAAGGGGCTGAAATCATACAACCCCAATGAGTAGGTATTGTCATTCTGTTCCTTTACAAAGAGCCAGTAGTTTGTCCAATCATATATTAGTGAAAACTGATGTACAATTAAAATTGCTGGTTCCAGATTCAGTTTGGACTTTATAAATCCAAATCAGGTTCTTCTAACGTTTTGCCGATCTGAAATAGTGTTCTCTAGCCATTGGCCTAGGATCCATATTGAGATCACTGAGAAATATGTCCTAATTGTTGGCAGATGAACATATCATAATTGTTGTGAACTTAACCACGATCTTACCATCCAGCAGCTGCCACTTCGGTGGTGGGAGAGATGTATGTTCGGCAGACGCAAGGCAGGTCCTGAAAGGTTGTCATACCAACCAAGTAAGCCCCGACGTTCAGTCTAACAGAGCGATGGGGTGCCAAGCCAAGCAGGGCTCTAGATCAGCATTCAATCAGAGGGCTAGGTGTGGGATTTAAATCAGGCACTGACAGATCAGTGACATTACTTTTTTATGCATCCTGGCTCCTGTTCCTTAATCTGTGTTTAGTGCTCACACCCTTATATTCCTGCTTAGATATCCTTTATTACTGACCTTGGCTTGGCTCCTGATTAAATTCTTGTCTACTGATTAGGTTTATGCTTATTCTCCTGGCTTTGACCATTGCTAGCTGACTGTTCTATTGTTCCCTTTTGATCTACTACCTGTGAGTTTACACCCTTTTAATGTCACCTTACACCACAGATGTAACCTGGGTCCCTAGCAGCAGCACTCCATACAGCCTTGCACCGAGTTCTAGTAAACACCTAGGGGTAGCCTTAGATTCTGTAGTGTACGAAGATTGGTAGCAGTTTTTGAGTTTGCTACCAGTGTTTCAGGCAGTGTCCTTCGTAGTTTACTTTACAAAAATATTAACATAAGCTAAGAATATTATCACTGGCAAGCGTGTACACAGTGTAAAGGCAGACCAAGTAGTTGATATAGGGTTCAGGCCTGTTCCTATTGGTTAGTAGCAACCTGTAGAATCTCCAAAGGAACTGCACTGTTAGCAAGAAGGAAGGTTATAACTTGGCTCAAGAGTCAAGGAAAGAGTAACACCATGCCCTTTGTTCATGGATGGTACAGTTATCGGTGGCCCATTTTGATATTTTCTAAGGGATGCCTTCTCTTCTACGTTTGGCACTTGGCACCTGTGTCAACTGACCATACAGCTGGCTTCCAAAAAGTGGACTTTGCATCAGCACAATATTACTGTCACTTGGATTTTTGTTCAAACTAACAGGATCTTCTTTGTTAGTTCCTGTGTTATTACTATTTTGTTGTTCATCAACGATACATATCCAGTTCATTAGGTAAAGTGCCTAATAGTATATTTGATATACTACCCATTATCACTGTTATTACATCACCTACTGTAATTTAAAGTCCATACCAAGCAAACAATGTTTTGGACCTCCAACTAGTTTCATAGAAAGTGCACCTAAAGATACATATTATAAAGGAGTATGTACTGGCGTCCAGTTCACATCGTAATCTAAAAAAATAATGGAAATCATAATTACTGATAGAGATGTTTCATCTATTAGGTCATTTGGATGTAAGAGTGGTTACCCCCTTAGATTTTAGAGCTGCTAATAAGCAGTTCCCCTCTGGGGCAATTTGTGCCATCCATGCAGTTTGCTGGGATTCTGGGAGCCAGATCCATGATGATCAGCTGACCGTATATTAACAAGGTTGTACTGTATATGATGAACAAACCTCCTTTAAAAACATCAGATTTTTTACAACTACTAATAGATATATAAAGAGGAGTCAATTATATCAGTACTATCGCCGATCATTTTATAGAGTTGTTTATTCATTGACAGGCTGTGATAAAGAGAACAAAGAGGTATAAATCATCTAGTATGAAGTCTTATATTCTTTAGAATTCACACAATTGTACGGCTTATGACACAGTAAAGCAAACAGCTTAGAAAATCACACAAATAGTCTTTGACAATGAAACGCGTGGAACGATGCAGTGAAATCTGTTGAGGATTCTGCCCACTTGACTTTACACTGAGAATAAATAATATACTGCATTCCTTTATCGCTGTCACAGCAAACAAACATGAATAACGTGAATGAGTTCAAGCGCTCTGTGAAATGAAATATTCCATGAAAATTACCAGTGTGAACACTGAGGTAAAACATGAGGGATTCTCATCTGAGATCCAGCACAGTACTATACAAAGGACCTGTCACCATTTCATGGTGTACACATACTATGGCAAAATCTAGATGCTCAGTTGCACAAGGGTCGAAGAGTTCCCATGCCACCTTGTCATGAGCTGCTTACTGACAAGTGACATGACGGTGATCAGTTGTCTCAGTCTCTCATTTGTTTGGCTTAGGACTCTGAGCTCAGACTCTGAGACTCCATGAAGGGTTATTCCAGCTGATAAATGAGTCACTTATTCAATGGAGAGGTAATAGGCATTGGATTTGTTGGGTTCCAATGGTTGGGACCCTCATTGAATGCTAGAATGGGGACCCTGTCCCATAAATAGCAAAACACTCCATAGCTTCTATATAATTCCAAGGATTGGTAACACGCATGCTGAACTGCTGCTACATACAAACACCTCCATATCATGGCCATTGTCATGATGGGGCAGCAGACTTGCCAAACAGGAATTTCAGTCAATAACATGATAAATGGTAGCTTGATAGTATTCTGGCAGCCGGAATGCTCCTTTAATGGGACACTAAACTTTTCTATTGTATGAAGTTGAAAGTAATTTAGTATTTTCTATTTCTAGCTAGAGGCATTAAGTAAGTCAGGAAAAATGTCCTACCACATCCTCACTGCTTTATAGCACATATTTCCAGGTCCAGTGATATTTATATGCAGACTCTGCTTCCTTCATGCTAGGCCTATACTGACATAGTCCATACAACGGACACACTTGCATAGTGTAACATTAGGTTATTAGGTTTCAAAATGTGCCAGGATGCTGATTAGCCTGCTACACTGTTTGGAATAGCAAAACAAGAAAAATGAATACGCAACAATATAAATATGAAACAAAATAAACCTTTTAAAGAGCAAATGGAAAAAACAAAAGAAAATACAAACGTAAGTCAAAAATCCATATGCATATTCAAACTGTATAGAGTAACTGTGGTTTCAAAAGACCCTAAGGTTGACCTTTATTTACTGAAGACAGGAGCGAAACAAGTAGCCATGAATTTGGTGCCTAATCTATCATAACCGCCATCATATAAGAATGATAATGGCCTTACTCATGTGTCTTCACTTTCTTTGCAGGCCTCTCAGAGTTCCCAGTAACGTAGAGAACGTTAATCCTGACTACTGATTAATCTGCACCAGGGCTCCCGACTTCCATGGTGATAAAGTGGCAGACAGGCATTTGCTCTCCCACTGGCGTTCCATGCACCACCTATAGCCATCCCGATGATGCTTTTAGCTGCAAACTTAGTATTAGTTATAAACAAGATTAATAAATTGTCCAATTATCAATTTTTGGGCTTGTATATTACCACATGTTTATTACTAATCTAAAGACTGATCCCAGGTCCTCTTTAAAAAATCACTCATAGCAAAATCAAAACCATGACTGCACATTACATTAGAGGGAACATTGGGGGCCATTTACTATCCAGAAATATTCCTATATCAGGCCTATTTTAGGGGAAGATGGCAGCACAAGGTTAGCTGTGCTGCAATCTGTGACTTCTTTCCCACTCACTGTACGTCTAAAAAGTGGGCGTGGTATGGGCGGAGAAGGGGACGAGCCAGCAGGCCCATTTCATTCATCATTTTCTACGCCTAGTTTAGGAGTAGAAAATGGTCTAAATGTAAGACAGCAAGGAAGCTGCCTTACATTTAGACCGGTGCTGGATACGCCGCTGCCTCTTCATTACTTCAGCAGATCCACCGCCAGCTATAGGGGTTACTAACACAACATCTAAAACGCCAGTCTTAATAAATGACCCCCATTATTTTTCGATAATCAGACACACTATACCTGTCACCAGGTTACCTGGCTAATGCATTTTGCCTACACTATCTAAAATAATGCTGATCAGATGAACGCAGCACACACACACTATAATGAGTCTACGTGGGAGCTCCCCTCTGCGGGGGTGAGAGAGGCAACGATTAGTTAATGTGACACAATCCACTCATTTAGAGGGCTCAATAATAATGATAATGTGCTGTCGTGGTGGCAGGTTCCCCTTAAAGGGGTTGTCCGGGATACTGAAGGGCTATCCTCAAAATAAAGCTATCAATACCAGATCGGCAGGGATCCTACACCTGTACACCCCACCGATCAGCTGCTCCTAAATAGTTCCAGCACCAGAACTCCATTTGTAGTGGACAGAGCTGGTTACATAAGTGCTGCTCCCATTCACTTTAATGGACGAAGCTATCCAGTTTCAGTGCTGACTTCCGGCTCTGGAGATACAAAGAAACGGGTGAACAATGGTGGTGCAGAGTGTCAGTCGCATGCTGATCTGATATTAACGGGCCTATCGGACTGAATAGCTGGAAACTTTGGTGAAATGTTTTTGCCTCCAAGACTCTGATGTATTAGAATTTCAACTGTAAGAAAAAAATCACGGTGCAACCCAGCATTGTAAACTCTAGGTCCTGGACACATTAAAGCAGAAATTACCTACAGTGTGAATACTGTATATTTTACTAAGAAAAAATAAGCTTGTAGGAAAGGCACAGATGAATTTTGTCATATAGATATTGTAATTGAAATGTTTACTGTGTCATTCTCTGTGCGGGCTAGGGAGGCTCGCCCCGTCATGGCCTGCTATTGCTTTCCAGGCACCGGATAATTTGATCTGCGTGACAAGTAAGATGCAGCGGCGGCCGTGCAGGGATTAGGAGCAACATGGGTGCCGAGGAGCGGGTTAAGTATAATCTATATGTGGGGCCTGGGTATTGGGGGGAGGTATGTGTTAGACTTTGGATAACCCTTTTAACAGCACCCACTGTAAAATTAAGTGATGTGTCCTCTACTGCCAAGTTGCTAATAAGGCTGTGTAGCCACTCTTTAAACATATCTGTTCCTGGGAATACTCGATGACAACTGTTAAGACAATCCTTACAGCAATCACAGAAGTTGTCACTAGAGATGAGCAAATTTCATATTTTAAAATTCGTTCATGCTTCATTTGGTGGTAAAAGCAGAAGTGCGTTATGGATTCCGTTACCACTGACCATAACGCAATTCTATGAAGGAATGCATAACGGAATGTCTTTAGAGGCATTCCGTTATTCATTCCGTCATAATATAAGTACACGGCCTGCATAACGGATCCGTCCTATTTCAGTTATGCAGGGGAGTCCTCTCCTGCATAACGGAAATGGGACTGACCCGTTATGCAGCCCATAGACTTCTATTATGACGGAATGAATAACATGAACATGAAATTCGCTCATCTCTAGTTGTCACCCAGCTCCAGAACTCTTAACAGCTAATTTGCTTAGTTATGTGCACTGAAAACCCCTAATTTAGCTAAAATGACAAGCACACTGGCTTGTCGACTTTTTTTTCTAGAAACAGATATGACTAAGAATACACTAAATAGCCACAGCTTAAATCTCCTTCCTGTTTTCATAGATTACAGGGCATGGTAGCTGTGAGCCACTGTGCCACTTAGTAACTCTGGGGAACTCTGAGCACTGAACCCAGCTTCTTACAATAAAGCACTGGAGATTGCTTAAAGGGGCATTCCAGTCTTTTCATATTGATGACCTATGACCTGGATTTAAGATTGGGGGTGCTTGACACCTTTCTGCTTCTGACTCTACCCACTGTTTAGTTTCCAGCGCCGGCCGAAAACAGCTGAACAAGTGTCCGACATTATCTATCCGGAGGAAAGGTCATCAATTTCAAAAAGCTGGAATAGCTGGCGAGCTTTTCACATGGTCCTATATAAATTTACAGTGTGTGATAAAACGTCAAGTCTAGAAAGTAAAATGCACATTGAAGAATATGAGCAGTGACTTCATGTACACAGCCATATCACAGCTCCATGGAAACTGATCTGTGTGGTGCTATAAGGCACCACAAACACAACAAAGAATAAAAGATATTTGGATTTTCAATACTCTGATGCCTTCCTTAGACTTTTTCTTTTAAGCTGGGGAAAGGTATTTTCTGCTGAGGTTCAGTTCTGGCGAATGATTCTGTTTCTTTTCCATCTCCAGAGACCTTTTCATCTTGTAATAAATAGAAAAAATACACATTAGGTTTATTGGACGAATGAAAATACAGCATAAAACACTAGCACATTACAAGTAGTGGAATACAAGAGAAGCTAATGGAGCCTTTTATTAATAGTATAATTATAGTTGTGACTTTGGCCGTTGGTAGCGATTTTATAATTGCTACATGAAACACCATCACCGTCGGGATCAACATCTACATCTTGCAGGTTTTTATTTTTTTATTATTTTTTCTTCGGTTCACATAGCTGTATGAGGGCTTGTTTTTTGCAGGACAAGTTGTATTTTTTAATGGCTCCATTTAATGTTCCATGCCATGTATATAAACTCTTTTAAGCTTTTCTACTTGAAATGTGTTGTGTTGCGGCCATATTCTGACACTCATAACTTTTTATTATATTTCTATCTAAAAAGCTATGTGGGGGCTTGTTCTTGCAGGTTGAGCCATAGTTTTTATTGGTACTATTTTTGGGTATGTATGACTTTTTGACTACATTTTATTACATTGTTTGGAGGGGGAGATCTGACAAAGAAACAACTATTCGAGCATTTGCCGTAGATTTTTTACAATGTTCCCTGTGCTGCATTAATACTTTTATGTTTTAATAGCTAGGAAAAGAAGGAGATTTCAATTTTAATACTTTTATATATCAAGTCCTCTAGGGTATTGTTTATACCACACACTACAATACTTTAGTATTGCAGTCTATAGTAACTGCCATTCCTTCGTATTAAGTCCTGGCACACAAAGATAACAATATTACCATGGAGGACCTTGGAGCACTGACAACCAACTGATACACTTTGATTTTGCAGGTATAAATCAATTTTGTAGTCCAAACAAAAACAGGAGATCAGCACTGTTAATCTGTAAAACTTCTAAGTTTATTGTAGCACCTAAAAATCAGGACATCAATATATCATGGACAGTGTAGAAAAAGAAACCCACTTAACATTTCTGGCATCTAGGCCTTATTCATAGAATTCATAGCCAATTTTATTGAGCTGGGGAGTTCTTTAACCCTTCCATTGCTCCACATGGCTTGTACAAAATTTTGACCTTTAGACTTTAGGGACAGCATTGACCAACAAAAATAGCTGCTGTATACTGCATATAATTTAAAGGGGATAGGTCACAAAA
Source organism: Bufotes viridis (assembly GCA_033119425.1). Lineage (NCBI taxonomy): Eukaryota > Metazoa > Chordata > Amphibia > Anura > Bufonidae > Bufotes > Bufotes viridis. The sequence continues at coordinate 69,631,106 of CM065591.1, forward strand.
ACATTTTTTTCAGTTAAAACCAGATAATGAAGTATATCCTTTTCTCTGTTTTACATTCTGACTGCAGGTATTTTTATTCTGTTTCCTGAAAACGATTTTTAGGGCAGCCATCTTGCCTGACATGTTGTTAACAGCACTTACATATATGCTTTACAAGAACCACTATGGGCCATAAACACAATATACACAATGAACATGAGGGGACCTCACTGACTACTATGGAAGAGCTTTCTAGGTATGCTCTCTGACCTGTGCAGGTACTGTTAATGGTTGATCATGTGTTAGCTATATATAGGTGTTATAATTAATAAGGCATGATAAATTATTTGAATAATCTCATAGAATGGCAAGTGATTGGCACCAAAATTTGCTCCAAAAAGAGTTTCTCTCATGTGGACCTATTAATGTGTCATAGCTCAGGACCACCATAAAAGTTTCTGGTGCTTTGATGGGCTTGTGTAACCCTGATTCAATGCAATGATGAAGTCATGTATTGAAGTATCTTGAACCTTTCCAAATTGTCATCTTCCCTCTTAGGACAGTAGAGGCTAAAGCATCCACCTGCACCGACTATGAGAAGATTAGTATGCCCCTGGGTGGACTATTAAATATGCTGTCTATTTTACTTAATGCTCTTGAAGAAAGGATTTAAAATACTTCCTGAAACAGATTGAGCTGCTGTATTTTACTATGATCATTTAATAAGTGGTAACTGTTTTATCTTGGATTCTACTGTACGGGAATAAATAGGCTTAAACAATAGCAGAGGAATTAAAAAGTTTACTAAGAAGTGAAAAAAATATACAGAAAAGACATTTACTGATTACATACAGCATAAGATACAGAAACACTTAACCTGCACTCAATTCTCTGGAACCTCCTTGCTGGCCAGCGCCCAAGATTAGGGGCGGACTGGCAATAGACACTACAGGGAAATTTCCTGGTGAGCCAGGTGTCACGGTAGGAAGAGGGGGAAACTCCCCACCGTACACCAAGGGTAAATGGAGAAGCAACTGGGAAAAGGGAGCAGGTCACCTCCTAATGCCACCCTAATACTGGCCCTGACTCCTACCCATATGAGCGGACCCAGATGGTAGGACGGCTCATACCCGGGAACCTCGGACCCTGGAATCCCTGAATATCCCTAGGGATAATGTCAGGGCCTGAGACATCCTGTTCCTCCAAGACACAGAAGAACAGGAGTCTCCACTGGCCTAGATGCAAAGGAAGTGGGAGACAGTGAGCCGCAACCGCATCGGCAGGCAAGAACCAGAACCACTAGCACTTACCTGCCGCAGCGACAACTACTGGAACCCGTTCCTATGTACTGGAACCCACACACCAACCAGGACACAGTCCAAACCAGATACCCAGGAATCCAGCACACCAGTAACTGCCTGGACTCCCATGCGACTGGATGCATGGCGGCCCCAGGCAGAGCTGCTCACTGACTTGTGGTTCCCCCTCCGGGGAACCCAGGGGCCCTCTCACCGAAGGCACAGACAGACAGGGGAACGTCTAGCATCTATGCTGGACTACAAACACCAACCAGACCAGACATGGAACACTAAACTAGACATAACAACACATCCTGAACAAAACCCACACCAAAAAACACAACAGGTGGGGATGGGTAAAGGAAATAGAAACAAGGGGAAGAAATAGGAGAGACATTGATAACAAACTAGGTGGCCCTCACACTGGACAGATGGAATCTCCAGGACAGGAACATAACTCCAGCACACACCAAGGATGGAGTACAACTAACCTCCTGACTACAGCTACAGGCAATATAGGCACCTAGTGACTACACCCAGCCAGGTAGTTAACCCCACACACACCAGACAGGGAAGGGAAACAAACCTTAATGGGAAAGTGTACACACATGCTGCAAACACGTTGCCCCTGGCAACAAGCATGCACGGCAAACGTGTCACAGCAACCAACAACAAGACAGTGACACAGCCGTGACACCAGGTACATAAATATCTGATGCTCTGAGCATTCATTAATTTAAGAGCACCAGGCACGTATGCACGTGGCCACAGGTGCCCTTCTGAATACAACTGTCATCCTCAGGCCAAAGTTAGAATTTCATACTGTGGCACAGGTGGAAGCTTTTTGTGCTGCACTGTGGTATTTAGTTCTGCTAGGTGGTATTTAGTTCTACAATACAGTATTGCTGTCGCCGCCTACTTCTGTTGTACCTGCCTACTTGTGTTGCCCCATCTTCTGTCAATTTGGCCCCACCTACAACATGGGGTCACTTTTAGTTTCTTTCCAGGCCACTAAGTTCCCAGTCCTCCCTACCCTAGATATTGGAAAACAAAGAGACTGGTAGCGGTCTCAGGGTTGTCTTTAATAAAGCTTAAACTTTGTTACATGCATAGAACTTTATACCCTTTAGCCCAGTGGCCCCTTCTAAAAGGTCTCCAGTGTGAAGTATGCATCAACAGTGACCTCAGCCCTTAGGAATGCAGCCTAGTACCAGTTACCAATCCTGTTAACTATAGAATAATAGAGTCCTGTATCTGCTTACTACACTAACAAATAATAGTTATAGGGAAAGAACCACTAAAATGGAACCTTGAAACACAGACCATCTGCGTCCCCAGAGAAAAGCATAAATATCTTCTATACAAGTGAGGCTGGAATCAGGGATGGGGTCCACCGAGTTCCTCATATTCTAAGAGGTGGAGTGTTTTTATTCACATAATCCAAGGCTAATTGAATATACACTCAATGACAAAAAATTTATAAAAATAACGCACCAAGAGGGAATCAAATTAAACTTTATATATGGGAATGCAATGTTGATATACACTGCCTGGCCAAAAAAAGGGCCACCAACTGGATTTAAATAAGCAAATATGGAAGAGCCTCCCAGTAAAAGCTGACTACCTGAATATACTGAATGACCAGGTTATTCTATCAATGGATTTTTTTCTTCCCTGATGGCACAGGCATATGCCAAGATGACAATTCCAGGATTCATTGGGCTCAAATTGTGAAAGGGTGGTTCAGGAAGAAAGAGACATCATTTTCACACACGGTTTGCCCACCACAGAGTCCAGACCTAAACCCTATTGAGAATCTTTGTCATGCGCAGTGGTCTAAATCTCCAAATACAAGACCTTGGGGAAAAATGTATGCTATGCTGGACAAAAATAAATGTTGTGACATTGCAGAAGCTTGTGGAAACGATGTCACAGCGAATGGGGCCAGTATAATTGTAAAGGGGAATTCAATTTTATTGGGCACAGAGGGGACTGGGTTGAATTGGGACATTTATAGATAGACATTAAGCAAGGTTAGAGGCATGGATTATGGGTAAAAATATTTGCTACCCATGCCGCTGATAATAACCGCCACTGGGTTTGCCCACCTTTCACAATGTATTGCCCAGCTACCTAACTGCTCCACTCAACTGCATTGGCTTAGAGGGAACATTGGTCCCAGATAGTCCCATAAATGCTCAATTGGCAATAAATCTGGTGATAAAGCAGGCAAAAAAAGGTTTGCAATCTGGCATAGACTTTCCTGGAAAACCCTTGCTATGTTTGGGTGAGCATTTATCCTGCTGAAAAATGCCTGTTGCAAACCCTTCCATCAGAGGCAACACATGTGACTGCAGGTTGTCCTGCACATAACGCTGAGTTGTTAGTGTCCCTCGTATCACTACTAGGGTTGACCAACTGTTGTAAGTGATGTCTCCCCAGATCATCACACCAGCAGTTGAGGCAGTGTGTTGCTCCATAGCAAAGGCAGGATTAAGGCACTCACCACCAGGCCTCCATACTCTAACCCATCATGGGATCTCAAAAAGAACATGGATTAGTCACTTAAGACGATTCGGTTCCAGTCCGTGGAAGTCCAGGTTTCTCATTCATGATACCACTGCAAATGGAGGTGACAGTGGCTGGCTGTCAATAGTAGGACACAATGGCCGCATGACATAAAATTTCCTTAAGCTATGAGCCAGGAAATGGTCCAGGGAGATACAGGGGTGGGTGATGAAGGTGCTACCTGTGTCTGGCTGGTGGACAATAAAACTGTTGTAGCTTCTTGTGCTTGTCAGCGTATTAATCTTCTCTACTGGTGGCCTGACTGGACCATCCAGATTCTGTTCTCCATGTCTGCACTCATGTAACTACTGTTCCCAAAACCCCTAACAGCTGGGTGTTAATAGCCTAGGTGGCAGGCAGTTCATTAAAATGACCATCCTCCCTCCCACAGTTCACTGATGTGGCCCCTGTCAAAGTCTGTCAGATTGGCAAAATGTGTTGGAGCTAACTGTAGCGGTATGTCTCACTGAGGTACCCCACCCAAAAGGAGCCTCTGAAAGGTTTTGAATAGGTCAGCGAGGGGATGCTTTTATGCTCTCTTGTGGCAAAACCCATTGTCTAATCAGCCTACACCTGTGATCATTTACATATCTTGAGAAATAACTGCATGCCGAGTTTTTCAGCAATCCGACATTTTTATCTGAGTGCACTACTTCTTTGTGTCAATGAGTGTATATTGGCATACAGGTTTTCTTTTAGACAGTTTCATAAATCTGCCCAATGAATTCATTCTAAGTTTACCATAGAGAGGACTTTAATTAGTTAATCTGGAAAATGTCATCTAAAATATCGCTTCTGGCCATTTACAAGCAAAGATGGACAAATCCCTTAGTCACATAAATAGTTTATATGTTTTACTACAGTCTAACGATACATGGGGAATCATGGACCAGATCTGTTTACTAATTCCATATAAATTACCATATAAAGAGTGTTAAATATTGTTGGCTAAAACATTCACCTTGAAATGTTAAAGTTAGAAAAGTTAGAGTTCCACTGCTCTACAAAATTGACTTAGAATAAGATCTAGATACCAAAAACATGTAAAAGGGATACTTTTTCTACACTGTCCAGGATATATTGATGTAAGATGCTACAATAAACGTAACAGTTAACAGAACTGCTGATCTCCCGTATTTTATTTTGGATTACAAAACTGATTGCCTATACTTCGCATAGGTGATCAATATCAGATTGGAGGGCGTCTGACACCCCTCACCTCTGCCAATCAGCTGATTGAAGTGGCTGCAATGCTTTAGCAAGTGCCATATTCTCTTTATTGTTTACCAGGCATTGCTCCAAACATTTAGCTGTGGCCAGAAGTGAATTAGCTCTTGACTTTACAAGGAGTAACCCCCATGGGATGGTCAGGGTATGAAGTCATGAGGCCGGCCGCCCCCCACAACTAAAGAGCCATAAGCCAGTACACTATACATTAGTTATATACAATTGTAATAATCCGGCACAGTCTACATATGAGCCAGAACCTCTACCTTTTAACATGAAATAATAACGCTTCCACTACTGGTTAACAGGTTTGCATTTATTCAATGATCTAAATTTTGTAAACTCTCCCATTTTGCATTCAGCGTTTTTTTCCTAGAAGTTTAGATGGCAGCCCATGATAAAAGAGAGGAGAGCATTTGTATGTGAACGCTTAGTTTGGGTGCAGGTTCTTCTTTATGTTGTCCAAGTGCACCTCTGGGTCTCAATGGTTGTCATCAAACAGCTCTGGATATGAATAATTTATGCCCTATAGAAGGGAGTTGTCCAGATGGGCCAAAAATGGCCAACTTATGAGATGGGACAACCAGGAGATTCAGTAAGGTGGCATACAAAGCAGTGCACTACACTACAGTGCAATATGCAAAATATTAGCCCTTCTGTCCTTCTTATTTATATAGGACATGTCTGAACTTACAAAATGTTAAAATCACAAATAGTACATATGGCTACTTAATCACACCCAAAGTGAATACAGATCACCTAAACCAGGGATGGGAAAACTGCGGCTCTCCAGCTATTGCAAAACTACAACTCCCAGCATGCAAAGACTGCTTACAGATATCAGCCTACAGCAGTGCATGGTGGGAATTGTAGTTTTACAACAGCTAGAGAGCCGCAGTTTGCCCATCCTTGACCTAAACTAATAGAGACCACCCACCAGACCCCTCTTATAAGGCCCCCAAAAATGAAGAGATATTCACTGCTCCTCGTTCCTGCACCCTTCTTTACCCTCAGTTCTTGCTGCAGACGTCTTCCCACCGACAGGGGCCAGCATTAGGACGTTTTGTTTTTTTTAAATATAATTTTTATTTTGTTTTATCCAGTTACATCATGAAACATACAGACTGTAACAGTAATATGCAGTGGATAATCACGTCACAGACAAAATGTCAAAATACAATCCTGTTCCCTCCAAGTCTATCCCCCTTGGTGATCAAGCATCAGGACGTTGTCAGTGGCAGCACTTGGAAGTGGAGAGCAGTGCAGGAACAGGGAGAGGTAGGTATAATTAAAGCGAACCTGTCACCTGCTTTTTACCTCTTAAGCTGTTAACTGTACCTTATAGATCATTGTAACCTTGTTTCCAAACAGGTGTTCTTCGTTTTTCTGGGGTTTATATTCCTGAAAAAATCACTTTATAATCTCCTGCTCTGCTGCGTCTGAAGTCACCAGACAAGTCAAGGAGGCAGACCCTCCTTGACTGCTGGATGCGACTCCCCCGCCCTAACCCCGCCTCTCATCCCTATGATTGACACTAGGTCTTCTGCCCGGGACCGCGCTGGTCTCGGCGGCGCATGCGCCGTCTGCCTTCATAGCAGCGCGATCCCGAGCCTCGCGCTGAGTGAAGCGCGATCCCCATGCTAGATCGCGCTTGCGCACTTCTCTCCTCTCTAGCCGGGCCGCTGGTGAAATGCAGATCACTCAGCGCGAGGCTCGGGATCGCGCTGCTATGAAGGCAGACGGCGCATGCGCCGCCGAGACCAGCGCGGTCCCGGGCAGAAGACCTAGTGTCAATCATAGGGATGAGAGGCGGGGTTAGGGCGGGGGAGTCGCATCCAGCAGTCAAGGAGGGTCTGCCTCCTTGACTTGTCTGGTGACTTCAGACGCAGCAGAGCAGGAGATTATAAAGTGATTTTTTTCAGGAATATAAACCCCAGAAAAACGAAGAACACCTGTTTGGAAACAAGGTTACAATGATCTATAAGGTACAGTTAACAGCTTAAGAGGTAAAAAGCAGGTGACAGGTTCGCTTTAAAAATGAAGTGGCACCTAGGAGATTTGCATGCTCTTCCGGCAGTCTAGGAGGTCACCCCTTTAAACTTGAGCCTCTAAAAACACATACTGTAGTTGGCAAATATGCTAATGGGGCAGAAAGGCTAGGTGGATGGGAGAGGGAGATCCCAGGATATCTATCTCAGGGTACATTCATTTTTCTTGAAGACCCATTGTAACAAGTCCCAATGTAACAACGAGAATAGGACATGCTCTATCTTTTTTGCGGGACTGCGGAATGGACATACGGATGCAGACAGGACACGGTGTGCTGTCCACATTTTTTTGCAGGCCCACTGAAATGAATGGGTCTACATCCGACCCACAAAAAATGTGGATCTGATACAGACTAAAAATACGGTCGTGTAAATGGGGCCTTAGGGTGCATTCACATGACCACATTTATTTTACAATCGACAAAATGTGCACAAAGAATATAGCTGTCAACCGTGTAAGAATAACATAGAACATGTCCTATTCTTATCCTATCTTTTTTGTGGGCCTGAGGAAAAGAAATACAGAGGCGGACATCACACAGGGTGCTGTCTGCATTTTTTTGCAACACCATTGTAATGAATTGGTCGGCATCCAATCCGCATCTGCAAAAATGCGGAACAGATGTGGAATAAAATTATGGTCGTGTGAATAGGATCAGAAACATTTTGGAAAACTGAAGCCAGCTACAACAAGCAATTGGAAATGTTAGAGTGAAGTTAATGCGTCATATGGATTCTTTTTTTCATTGATCCATTCCAACGTTGTTGGTATTAGTGATGTGGGACCAGGATTGTCAGGACGTCACTGAGTATATAATGTACTATACTTTCTTTATAAAAAACTAAATGTGGCTTTGTGAAGCTTATTGAGTATTTCTTTTCTACAGTCAATTTAGTGTTGAATAATTAAGTGCAGTTTATAATTATTAAAGGGGCTATCCAATCCCTATATTGGGATATATAGTATAACCTATATGAGGGGCCTGTGTATCGTGGCGGTCATTATAGGGGTTGGATAACCCCTTTAAGTGTAATTTGTTACATAGCAGACAATTAATTCTCCAAGGCCTTAATACAGTGCTTAGATTTACCATATGTGATCAGTTATAATATGTGCAAGGAATTATGAATATAAAACTGCAATGCTTATCCAAGCAAAATTCAAGGTATAATAAAGTGAGAAAATTGGGACATACAATGAACAACACAACGACATGATATACTATTATTTTTTTTTTTTTTTTAAAGGTAGGATGTTTAGACATGTACTGTATCATACAACTACATAAGAGTCATAGGTCTGGATCCATTTGCCTATTGACTTTACTGTACAAAAAAAGATACCATATAGGTATGTGGCCTGACCAAGGAAGGAGCAATGGTAGCTCATTAGTGCAAAAGGAATTGCTACATCAGGGGTCCTAAAACTACGGCCCGCGGGCCACATGAGGCCCGCCTGCCGGGTGTTTTTGCCGTTTCTCACGGCTCAGCAGGGCGCCGCCACCTCCTCCCAGTGGAGACGCGAGGGGGCTGCGGCGGACAAAGAGAGGGACTGACAGTGTAGTGTGGCTGAGCTCTGTCTGGACTTTCGTTTCCTGTACTAGGCCGGACTAACAGGAAGTGCTCACTTAGTGTGCGCTTCCTATCAGTCCAGCCGGGTACAGGAAACAAATGCTCCTGTACCGCGGACCTCACAGAGCTCAGGCACGCTACACTAGGGGAGGGGGTGAGTAATGAGAGTGACAAGGGAGGGGGGAATGAGAGTGACAAGGGAGGGAGGGTCTGAGAAATGAGTGTGACAAGGGAGGGAGAGGGGCTGAGAAATTAGAGTGACAATGGAGGGGGACTGAGAAATGAGAGTGACAAGCAAGGAAGGGAGGGTCTGAGAAATGAGAGTGACAAGGGAGGAGGGCTGAGAAATGAGAGTGACAAGCAAGGAAGGGACGGTCTGAGAAATGAGAGTGACAAGGGAGGGAGGGGTCTGAGAAATTAGTGACAAGGGAGGGAGGGGAGCTGAGAAATGAGAGTGACAAGGGAGGGGTCCTGAGAAATGAGAGTGACAAGGGAGGGTCCTGAGAAATGAGAGTGACAAGGGAGGGAGGGGGCCTGAGAAATGAGAGTGACAAGGGAGGGTCTGAGAAATGAGAGTGACAAGGGAGGGAGGGGTCTGAGAAATAAGAGTGACAAGGGAGGGAGGGGAGCTGAGAAATGAGAGTGACAAGGGAGGGGTCCTGAGAAATGAGAGTGACAAGGGAGGGGTCCTGAGAAATGAGAGTGACAAGGGAGGGGTCCTGAGAAATGAGAGTGACAAGGGAGGGGGCCTGAGAAATGAGAGTGACAAGGGAGGGGGGGCTGAGAAATGAGAGTGACAAGGGAGAGGGGCTGAGAAATGAGAGTGACAAGGGAGGGGGCTGAGAAATAAGAGTGACAAGGGAGGGGGGAATGAGAGTGACAAGAGAGGGAGGGGGGAATGAGAGTGACAAGAGGGGGGGGAGTGAGAAAGAGAGTGACAAGGGAGGGGGAAATGATTCCCATTGAAATACTGGTAAATATATATAATTGCTCATAGTTAAACTATAGTCCGGCCATCCAACGGTCTGAGGGACCGTGAACTGGCCCCCTGTTTAAAAAGTTTGAGGACCCCTGTGCTACATGAAAAGAAAATCCTCTAAAATGTGCCAATACCCTTATTCCAACTTGTAGTGTTGTTATACTGTAAAAAAAAAAAGTGCAATAGGGAAATCATTCAATAAAAAATATCCATGTACACTAACATGTAAAAACAATAAAACAGCCAAAAAAGGTGAAGATGGACATAACCCTAAAGAAGCCATCTTTTGATTAGTCAAAAGAAGCCAAGATAAAGGGAGATTTACAATATACAATTATAAACCAACTAAAAATTCCCATCCCGCAAGCAGGTAGGGCAGCAAGGCAGGTGAAGATTAGCAAGAGATGACAGATAGCAAAGAATATATCAAAGCACTTCCCACAAAAGAGTGCCTAAAGAACCTCTTTGAAAAATGTACACAAACCATCAAGAAAGACATAGCCAATCTGTGAAATTAAATGAAAAATGTCTTTGACCAAGTATACTGCCCTGAAGAAACATGTTCACAAGAAAACCAACAAAAAAAAAAACTCAGAAGTAATAATCAGCAAATAAAAAGAAATCTACTTGTTTTGTCTTCATACACGTTCACACAGTGTGCAGTCTGACATTCAGCATAAACCATTCTTGACTTTCAAATAAGAGGACTGTTCTTTGTAGTCTAACTTGTTTATTGTTAAAACAGGAGTATTTCATTGGCAAAAGAGGAATATTTGGTAAAACTACAAGAATACAAATAACATGTATAAGTATAAAGCATAGCATAGCATGTACTATAACACTACATTAACACTGAAGCACATGGTAAAATGGCTTCCTGTACATAAAATTGCATGGCTATAGGGCTGCAATGAGTACTTGATTAAATAGAGTAATTCGACACAAAAAAATCCTCAATGCGAATTTTTTGCATCGAGGGATCGTTTTCACACCAGGGGTTCTCCGGACACTCCACAGCACGTCCATGGTCCCGCGCTGCACTAAGCTCCTGACGTACGCATGCCAAGACCTGACGTGCTGTGTGACATCAGGCCCAGAACAGTGCGGAACGATGGTGGCGGCGCGACTGAGGCCGGGAGCTCCGAGTCCACAGCGTAGGAGGCGGGAGAGACGATAGCACAGAGGAAGAGACAATGGCACAAGGGGGGAGAGACGGTGGCACAAGGGGGAGTGGAGCTCATGGCACTGGGGGTGGGAAAGCTGAAGGCACTGGGGAGGGGAGCTGATGGCACTGGGGTGGGGGAGAGCTGAAGGCACTGGGGGAGTGGAGCTGAAGGCACTGGGTGGGGAGAGCTGAAGGTACTGGGTGGGGAGAGCTTAAGGCACTGGCTGGAGAGAGCTTAAGGCACTGGCTGGAGAGAGCTTAAGGCACTGGCTGGAGAGCTTAAGGCACTGGGTGGGGGAGAGCTGAAGGCACTGGGGGAGTGGAGCTGATGGCACTGGGGTGGGGGAGAGCTGATGCCGCTGGGTAGGGAGAGCTGAATGCACTGGGGAAGTGGAGCTGATGGCACTGGGGTGGGGGACAGGTGATGGCACTGGGGTGGGGAAGAGGTGATGGCTCTGGGGTGGGGGAGAGGTGATGGCTCTGGGGTGGGGGAGAGGTGACGGCTCTGGGGTGAGAGAGAGCTGATGGCTCTTGGGTGGGGAAGAGCTGATGGCTCTGGGGTGGGGAAGAGCTGATGGCTCTGGGGTGGGGAAGAGCTGATGGCTCTGGGGTGGGGGAGAGCTGATGGCACTGGGGTGGGGAAAGCTGATGGCACTGAGTGGGGAGAGCTGAAGGCACTGGGGGAGTGGAGCTGATGGCACTGGGTGGGGAGAAGTGAAGGCACTGGGGTGGAGGAGAGCTGATGGCGCTGGGTGGGGGGAGCTGAAGGCAATGGGGGAGTTGAGCTGATGGCACTGGGGGAGTGAAGCTGATGGCACGGGGTGGGGGAGAGCTGAAGGCACTGGGAGAGTGGAGCTGATGGGACTGGGGTGGGGGAGAGCTGAAGGCAAAAGAGGAATATTTGGTAAAACTACAAGAATACAAATAACATGTATAAGTATAAAGCATAGCATAGCATGTACTATAACACTACATTAACACTGAAGCACATGGTAAAATGGCTTCCTGTACATAAAATTGCATGGCTATAGGGCTGCAATAAGTACTTGATTAAATAGAGTAATTCGACACAAAAAAATCCTCAATGCGAATTTTTTGCATCGAGGGATCGTTTGTGTCACATGACCACGGAGCGGGAGTAAAGCGCTTGCTATTACTCCCGCTCAGTGGTCTCCTGCTGGCCAGCAATGTGCTCAGAATACTCGCCATTCCACCAGGGGTTCTCTGGACACTCCACAGCATGTCCATGGTCCCGCGCTGCACTAAGCTCCTGACGTACGCACGCTAAGACCTGATGCGCTGTGTGACGTCAGGCCAAGAGCAGCGCAGAACGATGGAGTGTCGTCAGCGCCCCTGCTGGAAACGTAAGTTGGTAACAGGGGGTGGGGGCGCGACTGAGGCCGGGAGCCCCGAGTCCACAGCATCATAGCAACTAAAGGGAGAGATGACACAAGAGGTGCAGAGATGATGGCACAAGGGGGGAGAGATGATGGCACAAGGGGGAGAGACGATGGCACAGGGGGAGAGACAATGGCACAAGGGGGAAGAGACAGTGGCACAAGGGGGAGTGGAGCAGATGGCACTGGGGGGGGGGGAGCTGAAGGCACTGGGGAGTGGAGCTGATGGCACTGGGGTGGGGGAGAGCTGATGGCACTGGGTGGAGAGAGCTGAAGGCACTGGGGGAGTGGAGCTGATGGCACTAGGGTGGGGAAGAGGTGATGGCACTGGGGTGGGGAAGAGGTGATGGCTCTGGGGTGGGGGAGAGCTGATGGCTCTGGGGTGGGGGAGAGCTGAAGGCACTTGGGTGGGGGAGAGCTGAAGGTACTGGGGTGGGGGAGAGCTGATGGCTCTGGGGTGGGGAAGAGCTGAAGGCTCTGGGGTGGGGAAGAGCTGAAGGCTCTGGGGTGGGGAAGAGCTGATGGCACTGGGGTGGGGAAAGCTGATGGCACTGAGTGGGGAGAGCTGAAGGCACTGGGGGAGTGGAGCTGATGGCACTGGTTGGGGAGAAGTGAAGGCACTGGGGTGAAGGAGAGCTGATAGCGCTGGGTGGGGGGTGCTGAAGGCACTGGGAGAGTTGAGCTGATGGCCCTGGGGGAGTGAAGCTGATGGCACTGGGTGGGGAGAGCTGAAGGCACTAGGGGAGTGGAGCTGATGGCAATATGGTGAGCCAGAGCTGATGGCACTAAGTGGGGAGAGCTAAAGGCACTGGAGGAGTGGAGCTGATGGCACTGGGGTGGGGGAGAGCTGATGGCACGAAGTGGGGAGAGCTAAAGGCACTGGGGGAGTGGAGCTGATGGCACTGGGGAAAGTTGATGGCAATGGGGTGGGAGAGAGTTGAAGGCACTGGGGGAACAGAGCTGATGGCACATGGGGGAGTGATGGCACTGGGGGATAGTGGAGCTAATGGCACTGGGGGAACTGATGCACTTGCTGATCGCACAGGGGGGAAACGAAGGGTGTTAGTGACTGATGGCAGGTGGTCTGATGAGTTTTTACAAAGGAAAACAGTTTTAATTCATTTTTTTCTCATTAGAGTACTTGATTAATCATAAAAATAATCGGTAGAGTACTCGATTGCTAAAATAATCGTTAGCTGCAGCCCCACATGGCTAGCTAACAGTAATGTCTTCTTTTGTCCTGTGGAAAACTGTGCACCCCAAGTGATCTTTTTCACCATCGCAGGCATGGTCTTCACAGGAGGGATCTGCGAAAGGACAAGGCACAGGAGCGCTGTGTGGCTATTATTTTATCAGGAAACTGCTATGACATGGCTGGAATAGGGAAGGACGTCCATTCTCAAGTGTGTTGGTGAGCATACTGTTGACTGAGGTCGGCTTGTGTGCTCCTCCTAGACAGACGTCTCCTATGATGACCCATCCTAGGTCAAGTCTGCGGGCGTATAGAGCGTTCTGGAGACCGTTAATCTTCCTTGTAAACTCGTAGTATGTCTCTTCCAAGGAGTAAGACTATTGGAGCTTCTGGGTCCAGTTTCAGTATCAAGTGAGCTATACTCCTCAGGTGGGGGTGGTATGCAGCCACCCCTGGTGTAGGTATCTCAGACCAGTTGTCAGGTATGTGATTGCACTCCAGTATGGTTGGCAGGGACAAGCAGGTGTGACCATCTATGGACTCAACCTTGTACCCAGTTGCTTTCCTCCCCACCGCCTCGAAGAATTGGAAAAACAAGGCCCTACGATGTTGAAGGTGTCGAAGAAGGTGGATTTAGCTAAAGACCTATTGCTTTGATCATCTAAGATTGCATATACCTTGATTGCTTTATCTCGGTGGCTAACCGGATAAATTCTGACAAGGCAGATTTTTTAGCAGGATTTCCCTCCTGCGAGTCCTTTACAGATCTCTGTACAGTGAGAAGTGACTACTGCGGTGTCTATGTCAGTGTCTATCTTCCCGTCATATTCATCTGCTTCAGGTCATACCTGAGAGGGTGGTTCAGGGTGTAAAGCCGTGTTTTGTTCTGTGCTACCGCATTCTGTGCATGTCACACTGACATTACAGTTCCTGGCGAAGTGCAATGTTGTGGTGCAGCACCTGAAGCAGATGTTGTTTTCTTTGAGGAATTATTTTCAGTCCTCTAAAGACTGCTCCCTAAAGGCTCGGCACTTTAGTAGAGAATGTGGTTTCTTGTGCAGGGGGCATTGTTTAGTAAGATCTTTGAGTGTGTTCTCTTCTTGAGAAGACTTAAACTGCCTGTAAGAAGAACCTGTGGAGGCAACATTAGTTTTGTGGACTGCTTTATGAGGTTTGACACCAGGGTTAGTGGGACATGACAGAGTTAAGTCAAAACTGGGATCATTTCTTATCCTCGCCTGTTGAGTAACAAAGTCTACAAACACAACAAGGGGGGGGGGGGGATTATGAAACAGTTTAATGGGGACCATACGTGATCCGCTTCTCTTGAAGATTATAAGGGAGTTTTTGGACAATCAGATTGACAACTCTGGTGGTGTCCAGGAATCCTAATCCCGGCAGATCTCCTTCTGCCTGAGCAACCTGTACCTCTATCAACAAATCACTGAGTTCCCTGAGCTTCTGGTAACCCCTAATCACTATTCTGGGGAAATTATCAATTCTCTTGTATGAAGCATTTTCTATAACTTCTATTGACCCATAACACTCATCGAGTCTTTTCCACACCATCTTCAGGCCTTTGCCCGGATAGTTTATGTTAATGTCTCTGATTCTTTTGGCGTGTTCAGCAGACTCGCTTCCAATCCACTTTACGAAGATATCTAACTCCTCACTACAGGAAAGATCTAAGTCTCTTATGGTGTTTTGGAAGGAGGCTTGCCATGTCCTGTAGTTCTTGGGGCGATCGGTGAACTTTATAAGTCCTCTGGTAACTAGCTCCCGTTTAGCAATGAACTTAGTGAAGTCCGGGGAGGCCTGGTTAGCGCCAATTCTACCCGGTGTGTTGTTGTTATTCTGCATGTGTGGTGTATCACTATACCTTTTAGGGGTTTCTGGCTTAGGGAAGTCTGTATAATACCGTTCTTACATGAAGGTTGTCCCATTAAGTCAAAGAGAAGGTGGTACAGTAGCTTCTGTTCTGTAGGGCGGTAGTTGTGGTCAGTATTGCTTTGTCTCATACCATCCTGCTTGAGGTACTGTGGTTCAAAGTAGGATCTTTGACACTCTATATAGACTATCTGATATTCTGTATCATAGTCATCTGTCTTGGGATGCTGATGGACGTATTCTGAGACACGCTGTGTTGGATCTTGTTCATCTAGGTCCGGCCCAAGTACCTGGCTGTGTTTCTCGGATTCGGGGAACTCCAAGGCTTCTAGGAACTCTGCTTTGGCCACTGCGGCTGCTGCATCTTTCTCTGCTGTGAGTTTTTCCAGTGATGCTTGCTGGCATGCTGTCTCTTCTTCCAGTGCCGCTTGCAGACATGCTATTTCTTCTTCCAGTAACGCTCTCTCTTTTTCCAGTAACGCTCTCTCTTTTTCTATTGATGCTTGCAGGCATGCTTTCTCTTTTTCCCTTGACGTTCTCTCTTTCTTTAGTTGCATCTCTTGTAAAGGAAGACTTTACTTTTGTAGCCTCAGCTTCTGCACGGGCGAGAGCAGCCTTTTATTTTATTGAGGACTTGATAGGGAAGCTTGCTCGTGACCTAGTCCTGTATGATGATGCCTGGCTATCAAACACTGTGTGCCTTTTGGTGGCTGCTTAATGTCTCTGTGCGGACTCAGTCTATGTAGAAACAGACTTCAGCGTGGTCTGGATCGTGCTGCACTTGCTGCAGGCTGCACTCTTACTTCTTGTGACTGTATGGCAGCCGCTGCAATCTTGTATGGAGGACCACATGTGGGATGACGGCTCCTTATAGTCAGATCCACTATCACTAGTGACTAGCATCTGTTTTACTGTTCTGTCTTCATACACGTTCACACAGTGTGCAGTCTGACATTCAGCATAAACCATTCCTGTCTTCCCAATAACAGGACTGTTCTTTGTAATCTATCCTGTGTATTGGTAAAACAGGAGTATTTGACTGGCAAAACAGGAATATTTGGTGAAACTACAAGAATACAAATAACATGTATAGGTATAAAGCATAGCATAGCATGTACTATAACATTTGCATCAACACTGAAGCACATGGTAAATGGCTGCCTGTACATAAGATTGCATGGCTAGCTAACAGTAATAACAATTCCCTGAGTGACAATTATAACTAGATGAACAGCTCTGCAACACATCATGTCCCTGAAACAAAGGTAGATCTCTCACCAGATATGATTTTACAAGGATGGTAGAATTTGAGAAGGAGATATGCAGAAGGACAGCTCTGCCCTGGTGACTGGAGGCTTCTCTTTCCCACAATGCTTTGCACCACCCACAATGCTTTGCACCACCCACAATGCAGCAGTCTTAGTAACAAGAAAACAAAGTGTAATACAATTTAACACTGTTAGATGGTGCTATAACCACATGAATCACTACAGAAATGCCAAAACCCTGGCAGGATGAACTAGAATGATTCTCTAACTCCACTGGGCAGAACACTACTTCTGAAAATTAGATTGTAGAAAACAAAAATTGGAGTATAACAGTTATACCAGAAACAGTTTCTGAAAAAAAAAATTCTGTAAATCTAAGGGCCCATTTACACCAGGAGATGATCAGGCCAGTTATCAAATGTGTGTTCAAATGAAAGCTCGTTCCCGATAACTGACCCATGTAAAGGATTTGGAGATTATCCAATAAATGTGATGCCACGTTTTTTTTGGCATCACATCAACCAGTGTGATGTGTTGCCGACAATATGCAAAGGGAATGGGCAACTGATACGATTGTTAGCCTCCTTTCCCCTTTACATCAGGCAGTATGAAGAGTACTTTAAATGAGTGCTAATCAACTTTTATATCATTGATTGACGCTCATTCAGTGCCTGGTACTCACCAACCTACTAAACAAAGAATAGAAAAATGCTGAAGGCATAAAGACAGTACAGTAGTCACACCAAAGTCAGTAGGATGCCAAGAGATGTACTCTGTTGCCTCTAAATCTTTAAAATGAGAGAATAATTCTAAAAGTGACATACACTAAAAAAGTTTG
The DNA here is from genome assembly GCA_033119425.1 of Bufotes viridis. Taxonomy (NCBI): domain Eukaryota; kingdom Metazoa; phylum Chordata; class Amphibia; order Anura; family Bufonidae; genus Bufotes; species Bufotes viridis. The sequence goes on from CM065591.1 coordinate 69,648,524, forward strand.
GGATATTTGGCTTCCAGGTGAAATTTATAGAAAACGTAAAAAGTTCACCCTACAGTGATATTATATCATAAAAGTAGGGCATTTAAGTAGAGGCATGCAATAGTGATTTTCTCATCTCAAACAATTTATTGAAACAAAAGCCAACAACAGTGGTGGATATACCCCCACAAAAAATGTCAATGCCTCAATAACTTGTCATGTGGCCTTGAGCATCAATTACAGCTGTTGACAAGTTGACTTAATGTCTGCTGAGGCATGACATCTAACTCTTCTTGAAGGGTGGCCCTCAGGTCATTAAGGTTCTGGGGTTCAGAGATACAAGCATCTACACGGCGACTCAGCTGATCCCACAGGTTTTCAATGGGATTCAGGTCTGGAGAAAATGCAGGTCACTCCATTTGAGGTAGCCTAGTCTCCAGCAGCCATTCCCTAATGATGCGCCCTTGATGAGCTGGCGCATTGTCCTCCATGAAGATGAAATTAGGCCTGTGTCGTTTATGTAGAGGCACAATGACTGGATGAATGTAATTATTCAAGTAGTATGGGCTTGTCACTGTACCATTCACAAAGTGTAGGGCAGTTCTTTATTGAAATCACAGAATAAAGTGGCCTAAATGAGAGGAAGTGCTCAGAACCCCAAATACTGTAGTGTATTTATAACTGGGGGAGCAAATCCTCCTCATGTGGTCCATTGCTAACGGTAATCCCCAGCAAAAATGCATACAATGGAGGATGCCGGCAACAGACCACATGTGCCCCAACAACATCCTATACAAAAATGCATACATGTGTGGATAAGACTAAGAATAGATAAATCACTGCAAAAGGTGCACTACAATAATATGCAAATGATAATATATACAGTAGCTAAACCCTCACGCTGGTGTCAAAATGAGACTTTAGCCAATATATATTCCGGTCAAGAACATATCGGAGCCCGCGTACCTCGTCAAGGTATCTCATTGTGACGCGGAACCTAACGCTAACCTACCTGTAGTGTGTGAACACTGAGCTCCCAAAAACCTCCAATGCAGGATCACAAATGCAATGGGAGGAGGGAGGAGGCTGTGTGCCCCACATATAACAGACTCATTTGATGCAGGCTACCAGGTGCACCAGAATGTTACCAAAGATAAAAGCCAACACATTCCATACATATAACAAAATCAAATCACTGAATAAAGTGGCCTAAATGGAAGAAAGTGCTCAGAACCCCACAACAACATCCTACACAAAAATGGATACATGTTGGCAGCCATCATTTCTGCTCTGTGTAAATCAACTTTTATCAGTTAACAGTAATGAGGCCCACTGGTCCCTCATTCAGCATAGATGCTCCCTGACCCATGCGAGACAATAATGCCTGTGCCGTGTAGTGTGGTGAGGTAACCTTGCAGAACTTCCAGTGCACAGATCAGGCAGATGTTAATGGTTTTGATTGGTCTGATGTGACACTTGGATGCCTCTCACCTCCCTTAAATTTGCCGGGAGTTGTGTGGCATTCATCATCAGGTTCCGCAGGGCATTGTTTACAATGTAGCGGTCATCATTGTGGCCACTGGATGTCCACTTATATGCCTTTCTGTGACTCTTCTAGTCTCCCCATATCTCTGTTGCAACCTGCTGATAAAACTCTTTGACAGTCTAAGCTCAGTAGCCACTTCCGTCGAAGAACATCCTGCTTAAAGCCTCACAATGTCGATCAATTGCTAGGTGTTGTCTTGGTCTCATGATGTCAAAATGTGAACAGCATGATGAGGAGGACTGTTTAAATACAAATTCTCATTGATCCAGGAAATGCATTGGGTAATTCATGGATCAAACACCTGTTGTGATTTTTGCCATTAGGCTCCTTGTTAGAGAACAGCAAGTTGTGAAAAAGTAACACTGAACAGTTTGACATGTGCATTCAAAAGTTTAGAGAAGGTCACATTACGTTCATCTGTAAAGGTTAGAGTGCATTTTAGGTTCATCCTGAAATTTTACACACAAGCCAAATATAGAAATACGCTGCCGTCACGTCCTCCTAGTAGGATATGTCGAACTAACTCTCAATTTTTAACATCAGTGTGAGGGTTTAGTGTGACGGCAGCGTGCACCTATCTCTGGTTCTGTGTTTGTTCTGAATTCTTGCCACATCCACATAAATTTCATCTTATGTAGGATGTCCATTGTGGTACTTGTAGTCCGTTGCAGGCATCATCCATTGTATGCATTTTTTGCTGGTGATTGCCATTAGCAATGGACTACAAGTGCAGGATGTGCTCCCCTACAGAAATGCACAACTGCATATGGGTATGAGCGCATCCTGCTTTCTTATCACCACACTTTTTGATGGTTTACACAAGCCAAATATCCCTAACTTTTTGTGAGTAGTGTATGTGAAGAAATTGAAATTGGGGTACATTTGGGGACGAGGGCTGAAATGATAACTCGATTTGAATTGAGTAACTCGACACAAACGAGGATTCGTTTGTGTCATGTAACCACAGAGCAGGAGTGAAGTGCTTGATATTGCTCACCTCTCCCTGGTCACCCACTGGCCCATACCACGCTGTGCTTTCCACTTGACACATCGTCAATACATAGTGCACGTAAACATGCACTATGACCTGACGCTGTGTGACGTCAGGACGATAGTGCAGCGCAGGGAGAAGAAGACAGCTGATAGCACTGGGGGAATCTGATGGCACTGGGGGGAATCTGATGGCACTGAGGGGCAGCTGATGGCGCAGATAATGGCACTAGGGGGCAGTTGGTTGCACTGGGGGGTAGCTGGTGGCACTGGGGGAGGGGTCAGCTGATGGCACGGCGGTGCTGATGAGTTTTTATAAAGAAAACCATTATTTTAATTCATTTTTTGTTATAAGAGTACTCAATTAATCATTGGATTAATCAATAGAATACTTGATTACAAAAATAGTCGATAGCTGCAGCCCTATTGCAGACTATAAAAATATACTATATAACACCCATTCCCTCACCTTGCCATACAGTTATGGCAGCTGTAATGCCTGCACCATATCTGATACATTTATTAGTCTGCCACTTCATCTTGCCCCTATGACTGCTATAGAGCAACAGCGGCCTTCAGGTCTGTCAAGCACATAAATAAAAAAATACAAAATCTCCACATCTGTAACAACCCGTTCTACAAATTTATCGTTATGAATTACACTATCATAACATTGGGGAACAATGTTAGGGCACACTACATTCCAGCAAGACTGCATGCTATGTATACTTCAGTCTCACCATTATGGTTAGACATATAATAAGCCACATTTGATGGTCGTGCCCCATTGTGGCTCACCTTTGGTCTTGTGTAACGAGTTTGATGGTGGAGGTTACAGTCATGTTCTTCTAGATCCACCCGTTTTTTAGGCGACAAACCCACAAATATGAACAAACCTACCTTTAAATTAACACAGCATGTTCTATTAGCTGCTCACATTTACGTTGCTGCTCAATGGAAAACACCTCTCCTATGAATGGCCGTAACTATAGTAGCTGTTATGGGCCCCAGAGGTTGGGTTGCCCAGTCAGGTGCAAGAACATTGTACCTTTTCGTGGGGATTAAACATATAGTGGCTTTTTGCTATAAGGAGTGTTTTCTGATATTTGGTGCTAGTATACATACATTTAAATATTGCTACAGTACGTATGCTGCTGTTTTAATTTTCTTGCCAAGGTGGTGGAGGCCCAATCTTATTTTGCTCTCTACTCCTACAAAGATCAGTTTTATTTTTCGTATTAATCACATTATGTGATATAAAAAATGATCTGCTACTAGACAAGACAAGATTGAACATCTTAACAGGGTGTGGTCTCCCTGGATATCCTCACCTCATTCAGCCCATGTGCGGTATCATATCCCCTTATAGATAAAGGACTATGTCAGCACCTAGCTGGTGAAGATTTAAGTTTCTGGTGCACGGCAGAGCAGAGATGTGTCTGACTAATAGCGCACAGGGGATCTGGACTGGCGTATTGTAACATCAGTCTTGATAAATCTCCCCCATAGTGCCTGTGTAAATAATGAAGTGGCTGTGGCCTCCCTGGATTTTTTACTATGATGATTGTTGGGCGTCCTGTGAATTGTATCACCAGCCATCAAACATTCATGGTAGGAGATACTTTGAAGATTTTCAGCAGTGTTTTATCGTAGCAACAAAGCAGATGAGGTTTTAAGAAATCTCAACCACATGCTGAGAAATAAATCTGCAGCGTGAAATGATTTTAAATCCACGGTGTGTCAATTTAGGCCTCGGATATCCACATATTTCCTACCAAAATCTGTGACTAATCCACATATAGCACAGTTACACTGAAGAGGCCATCAAAGGTGAACCTACTTCTCTGTTTAACGGTATAGTAATGCTTTTTTTGGATATACTGTAGTGCATTGCTGTTTAACATATATCTTTGTAATAACTGGACTACGCACTTCCTGCAAAGCATGTTTTATTGCAGAATTTTCAAACTTTTCTTTGAATTTGTGGCTAATATTCACACGCATGATTCATAGGTTTGTTTATTTTAACTGTTGAATACAGCACCTAGTAACAGACAATTATCATAATTGTTCTAGAAATAACATATTCCAATGAATGCTATTAGCGCATTAACAGTAATGAGAATGATAACAAATTCAGTTACCTGATATTTAACATGATTTACTGGATGCAGTTAATTATCTGAAGAGCTTCCCTCACTGGCATCGCTGTAGCTATCCCTAAAATGAAAACAGGAAAAATAATATGAATTACATTTAAATACCTTGGAGATATTCAGTATAAAAAAAATCCTAACTAATAACTAGATATTTGCTTTTTTCTTCAAGAATAATATTACAGAAATAACAATATATGCAGTCACACAAGTAACCCCTTCCCACCACTGCAATTTTAAATTTAGGAATTTACATTTTTACTCTCTGCCTTCTATAAGTCATAACTTTTTATTTTTCCTATTTACATATCCATATGAGAGCTTGTTTTTTGTAGGCCAAGTTGTACGTTCCAAGTCCCAGTTGGTCCCCTAAATTATCAATTGGCGATGAATCTGGCAACTGAGAAGGCAAATGAAGTGTTCCAGTCTGGTTGAGACACTCCTGGAAAACTGTTGCTGTGTGGGGCCGAGCATTATCCTGCTGAAAAATGCCAGCTGGAAGCTCTGCCATGAGAGGAACACATGTGGCCACAGGATGTCCTGCACCTATCTCTGTTAGTGTCCCTCGTATAAATACTAGGGTTGACCGACTGTTGAATGTGATGGCTCCCCATATCATCACACCAGCAGTTGGGGCAGTGTGTTGTTCTACATTAAAAGCAGGAATGAAGCACTCACCATAAGGCTCACCATACTCGACCCCACCCAATCCCAAGCAGAACCTGGATTCATCATTAAAGATGATACAGTTCCTGTTAATAGCAGGCCAAGTTTCTTGTTCATGACACCACTGCAAACAAAGGCGACAGTGGATGTCTATCGATGGCAGGACACATAATGGGCGCCATGTCACCAAATTTTCTTCTGCTGATCACCTGAAAATCAAACCTATACTGTCTATGATCTAGCATAAATTTGAGCAATACTTTACGCCAGTTTCTAAAAAAAATTCTACTAAATCGGTCACGCCATTACTGGCCCTGCCCCTCCTGCTAAATCCTGCCAACAATTTTAGCAAATTTTGAAAAGTGGTTAAAAGTTGTAAATTATAGTGCAAATATGGTGCAAACTTTTTACTGTCATAAAAGTGGTGTTAATCCTTTCATAAATCTGCCCTCATGTGTGAAACCAATTTGACACTATCCATTCAATGCTGACAAAGCCAGCTGTATGTGCATTTTATTTTATATTTTTTTAATTATGTAAAAAATATGTCCCCCAAGAGGTCATAAAACAGCTCTGGAGGACAATTTACACTGTCAGTTTTATTTTTATTTTAATCATTTTTATTATTTAATATTAAAAAATACAAGATATAAAGTTTGACACAAAACAAAATATATTTTCCATCTTATATCTATAAACCAACCGCGACCCACCCTACCCATGGGAGAGAGAGAAATAAAATAAAAAAACACACAATTATTGTGCATTATTATTCAGCCGGCAATTCCAAAGTTTAGAGAACAAATCATTTTTTCCCCTATTATATACTATTTTCTCCATCCTTATAATAAGGTCCCCCAATCTCTTCCACTCTATCACAGAGGAAGGGTTTTTTAATCCATCTTTTTAATATAAGGAGTCTTGCTTGAAACAGTAATTTAAAAAGTATTTGTTTATCCATTCTTGAGATCCGCAAATGCTTCATGCCTCCTAATATACAAGCCAATGGATTTCTCTTTATTTGTACTCCAATAGTTTTTTTTTAATAATAACCGCTATCTCAGACCAATATCGGAACAATTTAGGACATCTCCATACCAGATGAAAAAGGCCTGCTTGCTCCCTACCACATCTAGGGAATTCATCTGTGGGTTTTATACCAATCTCTTTAAGTAATAGAGGAAATCGATATAGTATGAATAAAAAAAATTGAGAAACCCCATGTGAGGCCCTCATTGAGACCATAGATCTATTCTTCAATACATCCTCCCACTGTTCCTCTGATATCCCATCAATATCTTTTTTCCATTTCTCTTTAGCCACTATGATAATCTTACTTTGTTTAATTTTCAACAATAACCTATATGTTCTTGAAACACATCCTTTTACCTTTCTATTATCAAAAAGTTGAAATAATATTCACCATAGAGTCCTTTTTATATCTCTGGGAGTCTACTAGTGATGAATTAATTGCTTCTCTCAAATGTAAATATCTGAATTTTTTTTTATTCGGAATCCCAAATTCTTTTTTAAGTGTTTCAAAATCTTTCAATGAATCCCTCTCAAACGATTGAAACAACAAACAAACACCCCTATTTTCCCAATTTACGTAGTCTTTAATTTTCTGTATTTCTCACAAATTAATATTATTCCATATAGGAGTAAAATCTGTGTATCCTTTAATATCCTTAATTTTTTTAATCTCTCTCCAAACGTGATCCATTAATTTAAAAATACAATTATCATTATTTATACTCCACAATATTCCTGATTCTAATAACTCCATCATCTTAATTTAATTATCCTTCCAACCGAATTTATTTAAGTGACAACTCAAAATAGGTGACATATTACCACCACTCATTAAACCAAACTGTGCAACCAAAAAATATATATACCAATTTGGAAGTGCCATTTCCCCCTCTTTAACCGGTAAATGCAAAATCTCTAACCTTATCCTTGGATTTCCCTCTTTCCAAATAAATTCTCTCATTAACCTATTCATAATAGTGAAAACCTGAATTGGTAACCAAACTGGAGCACATTGCAATATGTAAAGAATCTTAGGAAGAAAAACCATCTTCATCAAATTAATTCTTCACATCATAGATAATGGTAACCTTTTCCAAATATGTATTTTTTTTTTCAACTCATCTAAAAAAGGGTTCACATTCAACCAAACATATTGTATCGAATTCCTTGCAATATTTACTCCCAAATATTTAAAACTCTATTCCCTATCCACCACATGAACATCAAAACTCCTCTCACCTACCTCATCCCCTAATAACATCAAGTGAGATTTTTCCCAATTTATTTTGAGTCACGAAAAATATCTAAATTTTTCAACTACGGTATTTCCATCACATTGGCCATTTCCTAATCGGTATTTGCTAAAAACAATAGAATATCGTCCGCATATAACATAATTTTCTCCCTTACATACAGTATTGAAATCCCTTAATGCTGTCATTTTCTATAATATTTATCACTAATGGCTCTATTGTGATTGCAAAGAGCAGCGGCGATAGGGGACATCCCTCCCTGGTGTCCCCAAAAAGGGCAAAAGGCAGGGACATCACCCCATTCACAGCCATCAATTTAATCCAATCTATAAAAGACTCCCCAAACCCAAAGCATTTAAGAACCTCCCACAAATATTCCCAGTCTATACAATCAAATGTCTTAACTGCATCTAGTGACAATATTGCTTTTTTACTATTTTTATCTTTGTTTGCTTCTATATTCATGAATAACCTTCTGATACTAGAATATATCAATCGCCCAGGAATAAACCCGGTTTGATCCTCATTTATTTATGTTTTTATTACTTTTTTAACCTGTGTGCCAGTACCCTGGCTAGTAACTTGATGTCAGTATTCAAGAGAGAGATGGGTCTATACAACTCTGGTTTTAATAGATCCTTTTCAGCTTTAGGGATCACGACTACAGTGGCTTCTTCAGCTGATTCAGGCAATTTTTTTGATCTCTTGGCCTCAATGAGGGTCTCCATTAATTCCGGGAGAAGAACTGAGCTAAATTCCTTATATACCTCAAATGGAAGCACATCCCCTCCCGGCGCTTTTTTTTTATTTTTAGTTGTATTCAGGGCTCTCAATAATTTATCCAGCTGTATACTCTCTTTCAACTGAGTCTTATGAACTTCAGCAAGCTTCCTAAAGGAAATACCATCCAAATATTGACATAACTCATCCTTTTTGTACCAAATTTTTTATTTATATAGTCCTTTAAAATATTTTCTAAATACAGCACTAATCTGTTCCGGTGATTTAACTATTTGTCCACTATTATTCTTTAATGCACCAAACTTTTTTTTCCTGTTAATTAATAATTATGTTTGCCAGGAGCTTACCCACTTTTCCCCCCTCTACAAAAGACTTAACCCCCTTAAATAACAGGGATGTTTGAGTTTTTTCCATATATACTTCCTTAACAGTTTCATTTATTTTTTCCTGGTTTCTAAAATTTTCCAATGAGGGGTCTTCTGCACAGAGTTTTTGGGCATCCTTTAATTTCTGTTTTAAACTCTGAGTTTTACCATTTACTTTTTTTTTTTTTTTTATTAATTACTTGCCTATATAATATTCCCCTCAGGAATGCATTTGCTGCATCATAAATCCATTGCTTATTAGCGGAGTCTCTATTTATAGAAAAAAAGGACTTCAATCCCTCCTTAATATAGTTCCTATCATTTAACATATTAAACCACTGGGGATTAAACGTAAAAACCCTAGAGATCTGTTTTTCCAAGGACCAAATCTCCATTACAATTGCACAGTGATCTGATATAAACATAGGAACATACTTTATACTTATTTAATTCCTTTCCAACAATTTCCTGTTACCAAGGATCGCATCTATCCTAGACCAGAATTAATGCGTCCTTTAAATAGCAGGAAAATACCTAATCTTCATGGTTATATAAGCGACAAATATCCATCCAACTGAATTCCACTATCAATCTGGGGAAATTAGTATTATGATGTAAAACGTTGCCCTTAGATAGTCTATCTATACTTGGGTCCATCACTGTATTATAATCCCCCGTTGCTAATAATACACAATCTTGTCTTTCAGTCGTATAATTGTACAACTCATATAGTACTTCAGGTTTATACAGAGGTGGTATATATATGTTTGCTATTACCATCAATATATCATTAACTCTACACTGTAAGAAGAGATACCTGCTGCAACCATCCGCCTTACATGCAATAAACTCAAAATTTACTTTATTATGTACTAAAATAGAAACTCCCCTTGAATATCATGTATATAATGAACGGTATCATGTACCTATCCATCAATTCTTTATCCATGTGTGCTTCCTGAAGGCAGATGATGGCCGGCAAGTACCTCCCTATCCACTCAAAAATAGCCAATCTTTTCAACCTTTCTTTTAACCCGTGTACATTAACAGAAGTAATTATTATCATTCAAAAGACAAAAAAATAAAATAAAAATTCTCTCTCGCTCGATGAAACATAATCCCACCCCCCAACCAATCTCCCATTTTGCTTCCCATTCCTCATTCTATACAAACAGATAGCTCCATTAACATGCATGGTATACTCCATACAACTACTACTTTTCACGCAAGCCCTTTAAATCTGCCCGTTCACTTGCTTCTTTAGGGGACTGGAAAAAAACTGATTTATTCTGATATACTACCCGGAGTTTAGCTGAGAAGACCAAGCTATATTTTACCTCAGCCTGCCTCAATCTCTTTTTTATGTCATTATATTTTTTCCTTTGGGCACTGGTAACCATTGAAAAATCCAGATATACTGTCATTTTTGTCCCATCTATTTGAAACTGCTCAGAGACTCTAACCTTCTTCCACACAGCCTCCCGATCTCTATAGGATACAAACTTAGTCAAAATTGTTCTTGGATATTCTCCTGGTGTTCTCCTTTGACTGGGGACTCTCTCAATAACTGTGCGCAACTCTAAGGAGTTGAATACTGTCCCAGAAATACAGTTCTCCAGTATCCATTTTTCCATAAAGCCAACACAATCTGAACCTTCCTTTCCCTCAGGTATTTCCACCATCTCAGATTTTTTCTTCTTGCTCGGTCTTCCAGATCTATTAACTTATTCTCCATGGCAGCATTCGTTTGTTTTAGAGACACTACATCTTTCTCCAATTTAAATAATAAATCTTCCTCCAGTGACAATCTACTTTCCAATTTATGCATGCGGTCCCTCACCTTTGTCAAATCATCTCTAAATAATGTGAGATCTGTTCGAATGCCCCCAATCTGTATTACCACCTTCCCCATCATACTCTCTAACCTCGTAACTACACATAGAATTTCTTTCACCAGGGTCTCCTTTTTCTCCCTCCACTTCTTTCCTTCAGGGACATCTAAGTGTATATTTTCTTCCAAACCAAACTCTACCCCTTCCCCTATCTCTTTCCCAGGGTTGGGAGTTCTTACTAGAGAAGATGGGGGTGTCATATATTTGCTTAAAGCATTTTGTTTCTGTCTTGTTTCTGATCCAACACCCGCTGCTGATCACCTGTTAGCATTGTTAGTATTCGATCCATGTTGATCCTCTCTTTTTTTTGGCAGCATTTTCAGCAGGGGTAATTAAAATGAAATGTAAAATCCAAGTCTATTAATAGATATACTGGTTAGGAATTTATCAGTCCGGGGTTAGTACAGCATTAGTAGGTTGGTAAAATGTTACAGCTGTCTATGGAGGGGTCACAGTCGAAAATCCGGATTAGTATCACAAGAGTTAAGGGGTAGAGGATAGAGAGTTATTAGAGGATCCAAACACAGTGGTTAAAGGGAAGCAACCGGATAGAATAGGGCAGTCAAATGAAAAATGGCAAACAAAAGCACCCTCTTTCTTTGCTCACATCCAGAAAATGATCTTTATCCCAGCATCTCTTCAAACACATATTCCTCCTCTCTTCCACTTAGCAGGCAAATCTTACTGAAAACCGTACGCCCCACTCTCACTCGATCTTCCTCAGCAGAATCTAAATGCTAGCTGCAATGCCGCCAAATGCGCCATCTCCAAATAACAGCCAACCAAAACCACCAACAGGGCAGGGATACGCAGGGGGCCGGGACAGACCACCTCTGACCGCACTTCATCAGACTCCAGGAGGGAAGACCGAGCCGCACTAGCTTACACACGCGGCGTCACCCCCGGCATCTTCCCCCTGGCTTCAGCACATGGATGGCCGCGTACTCCGGATCACGGAGGCGAGGGAAGGGGCGGAGCTAGTATCAAGCGTCAGATGCACCCATGCTCCTCCCGCCGTGTGTCATTTTTTTTTTTCATTTGCAGCTTTTCAATGTATCTGGGGCATCAACAGGAAACCCATTACAAGGCAAAGGCAGAGCTGCTCTGGGTCACTCTGAGATAACTGCTTTCAAAAGTGACAAGAAATATGGGCAGGGGTTAAATATTTATTATATTCTTTTGGGGGCAGAGCTACATTTTTAGCCAGATTTATCACTTGCAACCTTTTAAAAAGTTGCAAGTGTACTCCAGCCTCCTGGTGGAGTAGAAATTGACGGCACATTTATGATAAATAACATTAGACTGAAAAACCACTAGATAATTAATGCGAAAAAAGAAATTATATATAATGTAGAAATGGGGGAACTCTTAGTGGTGCTCTGTCTCATTAGTGGGATCAACAAGTATGCGTGTTACATATTGTAGTCCAGCCACCGCGGCTCCGCTTTTCTGGGAAACAATATGCAAATGTTAGTATTATACATCTACAAGCACCAGATAGGCTTAGTGTTCTTTATATCTTGGAATAAAAGCTAATTTGAATATTGTCCAGAGAAATCTAAAGATGTTCAAACTAGCTTTCCTTCCGAAAATAAAAAAAGCCAATATGATACCAGAAAATGCAAAAATGTAAATATACATTTCTGAGTAAGGCAAAGCGGCTTTGTCTATACTATAATATTCCTCATGCATATTTGTTGGTCTCTCTAATGAAAAAGAACCCCCCCCCCCCCCAATGCCAATCAGCTAACTAGGGCACTTCTTTTCTTGAGATACCCAGTACTCTTGTACTTTTGGAAGGGGAATTGGCTTGCATGTCTCATTTTCAGTGGAATATTATGCCTCTGTTTCTCTTCCTCTCAATATCTCTCTTGAAATGCATCACAAGAAATTTAGGATGAATTTTAAATCGATTCATTTATCTTTAATTACTTTCTTAGTAAAGCATCCAATATATACTAATGCTTGTCCATATTCTTTCCTGTATTGATTATCTTGCCATTATCTGATTCTGATGCCTTAACTTTTCATTGGACTGTCTAGAATATCATTGATCTTTTGTTATATTAGATAAATCTGCTCCTGATCTCCTTAAAAGACATATTTGCTTAGATAGCTAATAAGTAGCAGGTTGTGGTAATATCATTTACATTCTTTGCATGCACTAGGAACTTCAGCCTATTGTCTCTCAAACCCCACAGTTTCCTTAGAATGCCCCATGAAGATGGTACCTTACAGTATACTCGCAAAGCATCTAAAGCTTGCCAGATAAGCTTGATTAAAAATCTTACAATTTTGTGTCTACAGCTCATATGTAGATCTAGGTGTCTCCATGGTAACCGACTACAAATAAAACCGCATACCCTATTCCATCTGTGTGTACTTATTTCTGACTTATCAAATGTAAGTTATAAAGAAAAAGGGTCTACATTGGAACTGTAAACATACTACAGTTAAAGATTTTTTTCTATGAAGACTATTTGCAAAGCTGACAAATTTTTTATGTTAGATCTGAAGCACTACAAACCGATGGACATATCCTTTTAGCCCATAGAGGACCTGGCGATTTTCCATTTTTGCATGTTTTTTTTTCTACCTGTCTTCCCAGAGTCCCTTTTTTATTTTTCTGTTCACATAGAGAATGAAGGCTTGTTATTCATGGGACAAGCTGTACTTTCTAATGTCACCTTTTAACCCCTTAGTGACCAAGCCTGTTTGGGCCTTTATGACCAAGCGTTTTTCTTCCTTTTTTCATCATCGCGTTCCAAGAGCTATAACTATATTTTTTGGGGAACAAGTTGTAGTTTTTAATGGCGCCACTTTGGGGTACACATAACTTTCTGATTAACTTTTATTAACTCATTCTGGGAGGGAGATGGGGAAAAAAAGCAATACTGCTACTATGTTTTTATGTTATAAATTTTACGGCGTTAATTTTTCAGTATAAATAACATAATATATTAATTCTCTGGGTCAGTTTGATTACAGCAATACCAAATACATACTTTTTTTGCAATAAAACCTTTTTTTTTAAACCAAAAATTGACTTTGCATTGCCGCTTCCCAAGACCCATAACTTTTTTATTTTTTTTATTCTATGGAGTTGTGTGAGAGCTTGATATTTGCAGGACAACTTGTATTTTTCATTGGCATCATTTTCGAGTAAATGGTACTTTTTGATCACTTGTTATAACTTTTTTTTTGTGGCAACTAAGAATAAATTAGCAATTCTGTCTTTTTTTAACATTTTTTTTTTAAGGCGTTCACCGTAGGGGATAATTTATGTGATAGTTATGTAGGCCTGGTCATTACGGACGCGGCAATACAAAACATATGGCGGAGATTTTTTTTTGCAATTTTTTTCATTGAAAAGCATATTTTCAATGTAAAAAATAAGCGTATTTTTTATTTTATAGAATTATTAAATTTTTTGTTTCTTTATTTTATTACCACTTCATAGTCCCACAAGGGACTATTACAAACAGTATTTTGGTTGCTTTTAAAATACAATGCATTATCTCTATAATGCACTGTATTTTAACAGCAATGCTATTCTAAAATTGACCAGCAGGCTGCGCCAGAGAGGCACAGCCTGCTGGATTTACTACAGGAAGGACGGGGCCTAGGGATGGGAAGCCATGTAAGGCTTCACAACACATCAGCACCCCGCAATCGCATTTGCGGGGTGCTGATGGGTGACAGAGGGAGTCCGCGTCCAGCCATTGCGTCCGGCATGTAAAGCGTTAAACAGCCCAGATCGGCACTCCTGCCGGTCCGGGCTGTTAGAGCAGGGCCCAGGCTCTTATATGACACGGGGGACCCGTGCAGCGCTTAGACTGCGCTACCGTAAAAACGCGGCAGCCCAGCCTAAGCCCCCTTAGTGACTGCCGTAAAAACACGTATGACTGGTCACTAAGGGGTTAATACTGCATATGATATAGTAGGGAGCTGGAAAAAAATTACAAATGAGGTGAAAATGGAAAAAAAATAAAAAAATTCCGCCACTGTTTTATGCGGTAAAACTGACCTGTTAACTTCATTCTCTGGTTCACTACAATTACATCGATACCATATTTATATAGTTTTTCTTGTGTTTTTCTATTTATTGACATATTCTAACCCCTGTAACTTTTTTATATTTGTTAAAATCATGAAACTGCGCTGCTCTCAATCAACTGGAATGGACCATCCCAAGATAGGACTTATGAAGAGCTCCAGATATTCCACGGATGTAGTCACTGCTCCACCCGGTAAAGCGTTCAATCAAATCTCCGCTCGGGAGAAAGAGGAAATCGACCTTTTAACATTGATATGCCTGTTATTTTGTTGATCTTGTGAGTATATTAAATCTGCTGGATAATTAATGGTGGTTGCAGTGCTTGACTATTTTCTGCCCCCTATCTCTGGATAAATACAGGGAAAGCAGGAGCGGAGATTTTATTAAAAGCTTTACCGGGTGGAGCAGTGGTTTACTTCACCTGTGGAATATCTGGAGCAGTTTATAAGTCCCATCTCGTGATGATCCGTTCTAGTTGATTGGGAGCAGCGTGGTTTCATGATTTAGACAAATATAAAAGTTACAGGGGTTAGAATATGGCAAAAGTGGGAAGAATATGATTAGGCAGAGTGGTCTGGGTGTACCTGGTTTATAGCGATTCGTGACAAATTGATTTGTAATTAATCAAATTTCTTGGCGAACTTTAGCGATGCTGCCAAATCAAATTTTTCAAAACTTCATTCATCTCTAGTAGGAACTAATCAGAATGAGATTGCCTTGTCCGAGCAGATGGGCTCACACATTTTGATCAAAACGTGCAGCACGAGAACTCAAATTTAGTATAGTATAGTAAATACAGAAGCTATTCAATTTAATCTATATCACACACACACACTATGGGGACATTTATTATAATTTATACGCCACTTTATGATTTAAGTCATTTTCCATGCCAAAAACTTTCATGGAAAATGATAAATGAGACGAGCCTGCCGGTCTACCATTGTGACAAAATCTGTGACTTTTTGCAGCTGACATTTCTGTGAAAAGGGGCGTGGGCCATCATGCCCAACTCATTTATCATTGTCTACAAAGTTTTTGGTGTGGAAGATGACTTAAATGGAACCTGTCGTCAACCTTATGCTGTCCATACTAACGGCAGAATAAAGCAGAGACGGGTGAGTTCATTTCAGCGGTCTGTCATTTAAAAGTTAAAAGTAAGTGGTTGCCGAAAACCAACATCCCAATCATTGCAGACTAGGCCTGGAAAAGAGTCACCTAAATACAAAAGTACCACGGCACTCAATTTTGATGCAAAGTTTCAGAGTGAATTTATTTCTCTTATCATTCATCCACCATATAAGGATATAGCATATAGCATATTGGTTGTAGATTACAGTCTGGCCAACGTTTCGGTCCAATCCTGGACCTTGTTCACGGTCTATATAAGGACATAGAGAATTGAAGGTACAAATAAGTACATGAAATATAATAAATCACTTGTGGATGAAGGTACTTATCTTAAAATAACAAAAGAACGAAAAAACGAAGAAAAATAGTCGAGGGTTAGATTAACCATAATATTGTTATGGAGATGCGATTAAGTTCCAGGTTAAACAGATTCCAATACATAAAATAGATTCCAGTACATTAAATAAATCACAATGCATAGGATTTAAATATAGAAGATCCGTTACTAGTAGGTTAAACGAAGCACTATAGCTGGTATCACAATCTAGATATTTAGACACTTTGCATATCACACTATACACATATAATGGTCATATAATGGTCACTTACCACTGTATATCACACTACACATATATATAATGGTCGCTTACCACTGACATCAATGGTTGAATAGAGTGTGTGGATGGCGTGACTGCATTGCCGCCGTGTTGGCTATAAATGTATACAATATGCGCGCCAAAAGCGCGCATCCAGAGAGGCAGAGAAGAGTACGCACGCGCAAAGGAAGTGCCGACATCGGGAGGCGTGCGCAGGCGCAGTGAGTTAGATGAAATCGCTTATGTCCTTATTTTTACCACTGAGCACCAACAACAAGAAAGGAGTGCCGTTCAATATTCTTAAATATTGATTTTTCTTTTGAGTCTGAGCACCCTCAACTAATGTCGTCCAACACTTTCTCCTATGATCCTGTGACGGCAGATGACATTGTGTCCCAGGTTACAACTTCCAACGATTTTCTTCATGTACCACACAATGAATATCGCTTGAGAGACTGGGAACGAGAGTCAAAGAAATTAACCTCAGCTGAACTTCATTGCACGACTCTGGCGGAGTACTACCGACACAAAAGAATCCCAAGGGGACTCCGGGTCCAATTACGACCAACACTTTTTCCCACAAACCCAGACTACTGCAAGAAATTTGAGACTATTCTTAACAAATGTTCCCTGGATATCATCACCCTCAGCATCGAATTCCTCCAAAAGGCTATCCAGGAATCAAAAGAGAAATTAGAGACCATAGAAGCACAACTCCTAGCAACAACCTCCTCATCCGAATGGGCAGAACTGAAAAAGAAGACAGAAAAAACCCTAGACGACCACAGAAAGTACCTGGAAAACACAAAACGCACCAAATTCATACGCGATACAGAAGACTATCAACAAAACAGAATCTACCGCTGGCAATGGCAAGATACTGGAAGAAACTACAATCCTCCAAACTACACAGGCTACTCCTCATCCTCTTCAGGAAGCGAAAGACCAACTGGGTCACGACAACGTTTTTTTCACAGGCGAGGATATCGCCCACCAAGAAGAAGAACAGGAGGATACGCAGAGGACGTGGCACCCATCGACCCAAGCCATCCAGGAGTCCTGACCCGATCTCAGGTAGGAACCTCATAGTGAACATCTCCTCACGTACTTTGTCTCCTGCGGAAACAAATGCTTTAACTAAAGGACTATCATTTTGCCCCTACGGTCAATTACAACATTTTACACTGGAACAAGAACTCAATAGATTTTACCGGTCTCTCAGATTGAAAGCACACTTTTCACAAAATATCACTAATCCTCAACCCCCCCCCAACCCCACTTCTACGATGTCGATTCATACATTAGGGCTGAGGAATAAAAGCAACTACATGCCCCCTAAATCTTACCACGGAATAGAGGCATTTATAGATCTCATTCAGAAGGATATCAATTCCAAAATCAAAGCACTCAAACAGGGTACCATGCACATTCCTCAAAACCTATCCATAGAGGAACATATTGCCATCAGAGCCCTACAGAACGACAAAACCATCACAATCAAACCGGCGGATAAGGGTGGAGCGATAGTGGTGATGGATACCACATTATACATAAAAGAGATCCATAGACAATTATCTGACACTACCACATACAAACAAGTGTCACAAAATCCTACTTTTCAACTTAAACGTGATATCATCTCACTTCTTGACCATCATTTGCAGATAGGCACTATCGATAAGCCCACATATACTTTTCTCATTCAAGATAACCCCATTATTCCAGTTCTTTATATTTTGCCAAAAATCCACAAAAATTTAACCCATCCACCAGGCAGACCCATTGTTGCATCCACTAATTCACTACTTTCTCCATTATCCATATTTCTTGAAAGGATCCTCACTCCCCTGATTAAACAAACCCGTTCCTTCCTTCTTGACACGTCACACTTCCTTACAACTATTGACACATTACACAATATTCCCCCTGACAGCCTACTCATCACACTAGATGTCAATAGTCTATACACATCAATCTCCCACAGCAAAGGAATTGAAGCAACCACAACTTTACTATCTATGTCCGACTTATCCCCCTCGGCCCAAGCATTTTGCATTGAATTACTTAAAATAGTACTACATAACAATTACTTTATGTTTGGTGACACTTTTTATATTCAACAACAAGGCACAGCAATGGGGGCGAATGTGGCGCCTCCCTATGCCAACGCGTTTATGGCCAAATTTGAGGAAGAACATATTTACACCAATACCATCTTCTCAAAACACGCCCTCATGTGGCGTCGATACATTGATGACATCTTTTGTGTTTGGCAGGGTACCCCAGAATCTTTCTCCATGTTTCTAGACTACATTAACAAGAGAGATCCGAACTTAGAATTCACATCCCACATAGACTCACACTCAGCCAACTTTCTGGACACTACTGTCATAAAAACACCGGAGGGAATACTAACCACTGATATTTACAAAAAACCGACTGATCGTAACACTCTCCTCCACTACTCAAGTTGCCATCCCAGAAATACCAAGAATTCACTACCCCGTTCACAGTTCAAGAGAGTAAGTAGAATTGTAAAGACCCTACCCTACGGGTCCAACGCCTAGAAGAAATGTCAAAAAATTTTTGGACAGAGGGTACCCTAAGCCTCTTCTAGAAAAAGAATTGATTCATGCATCCGTTTCTCAACCCAGTAGAAACAAAGATAATACTCCGCCCGCCTCCCATTAGTTATGACATATCACCCAATAACACCCATGATTCAATCAATCATTCATAAACACTGGCTTCTGCTCCAACGTTCTTATCCTGAAATCGTGGAATTCCAACAACCAGTGAGGATGTGTTATAAACGCCCCAAAATCTACGGGATAAACTGGTACATGCGGACGTAGGATCTTTCAAACCCATTATCTCACAGAGAACATTAGCCCCTCAAAAGAAAGGCACATTCCCATGCCTTGGATGTGCTCAATGTACCAATGTCACAAAAGGCGGTACTTTTACTCACCCTCATTCGGGAAAACATATCGGATAAAGAACTTCTTTACATGTATTTCATCCTATGTGGTATACTTGATTAGTGTCCGTGCGGTCTCGCATACGTGGGCGAAACCACCCAGAGTGTGCGAGACCGCATTTCCAAACACAAATCTGACATACGCTGTAAAAAAACGGAACTCCCAATACCACATCACTTCATTACAGCTAATCACCATATAAACCAACTAAAATTCCAGGTGATCGAGGAAATAAGCCCAGCAAGGAGAGGCGGTGACCGTATTTCACGACTAAAACAACGAGAGGCGTTCTGGATTTTTGAACTAGGAACCCTGGCACCACGCGGACTCAATCGCGATTTTGACTTTTGTATTTCTTAAGGTTCCGCTTATTTATTTAATGATCATTTTTATTTAATGATCATGTTTGAGCCCTCTGTATGTCATGTTATTCATTGCTCTCCAAAAAACTGTAATTTTCATATATATATATATATATATATGTTAGTGTAGTCATTTTTCCTGTTCTAATTACATTATTCTCCTTCCTTTCAGCTAAAATGAATTCTACGTCCAGGTAGTATATTTGATACCAACTCTAGCCCAGTTTTGTGGACAACTGTACATGGTATATAATTTAGCATTGACAAAGGCACAAGGGATAATCCAGAAATGATGATATGAATAGATGATATAACAATTCAGAATTGATCCGCTGCTTTTTTCAAAAAATCTAGCTATTACATATACACATACACTTGTATATTTCTATATGCATCTATATACACAATAAGGGTCCCTGCATTGATTCACCATTATGCCCTGACTATTTATTTAGATGCCCTGACTATTCACACTCCCCTGTTCATAATTTGCGGGCACTTGCCCTCACATTCTTGCCCATAACTTAGCCTTTTTTCCATCGCGCCTGCGCCGGCGCCTGCGCATTTGAACCTGATGATGCCCACACTAAGCGATTTCATCTAACTCACTGCGCCTGCGCACGCCTCCCGATGTCGGCACTTCCTTTGCGCGTGCGTACTCTTCTCTGCCTCTCTTGGCGCGCATATTGTATACATTTATAGCCAACACGGCGGCAATGCAGTCACGCCATCCACACACTCTATTCAACCATTGATGTCAGTGGTAAGCGACCATTATATATATGTGTAGTGTGATATACAGTGGTAAGTGACCATTATATGACCATTATATGTGTATAGTGTGATATGCAAAGTGTCTAAATATCTAGATTGTGATACCAGCTATAGTGCTTCGTTTAACCTACTAGTAACGGATCTTCTATATTTAAATCCTATGCATTGTGATTTATTTAATGTACTGGAATCTATTTTATGTATTGGAATCTGTTTAACCTGGAACTTAATCGCATCTCCATAACAATATTATGGTTAATCTAACCCTCGACTATTTTTCTTCGTTTTTTCGTTCTTTTGTTATTTTAAGATAAGTACCTTCATCCACAAGTGATTTATTATATTTCATGTACTTATTTGTACCTTCAATTCTCTATGTCCTTATATAGGCCGTGAACAAGGTCCAGGATTGGACCGAAACGTTGGCCAGACTGTAATCTACAACCAATATGCTATATGCTATATCCTTATATGGTGGATGAATGATAAGAGAAATAAATTCACTCTGAAACTTTGCATCAAAATTGAGTGCCGTGGTACTTTTGTATTTAGATGTCCTTATTTTTACCACTGAGCACCAACAACAAGAAAGGAGTGCCGTTCAATATTCTTAAATATGGAAAAGAGTCACAGCCACCTGAGAAGAGTCCTGGTTATTCATGAATTCTTGCTCTCCCGCCCACCTGCTGATGACTGACAGTCTTCTACCTAGTTTTCTCCTTTTCTCTCTTGGAGAGAACTGCCAATCATCAGCAGATGGGCGAGAGCAGGAGATTATGAATAACCAGGACTCTTCTCAAGTAGATTTGACTCTTGTTAAGGCCTGGGCTGCAATGTTTATGATGCTGATTCTTGGCACCCACTTACTTTTAGCTCATAAGTGACACACCGCTGAAACCAGCATTTCTCTCATGCTGGCATAGATTTTAGTATGCCGCACGGCTTGCTGGAGGAATCGCCAAATTTATGCAGAGGCATGCACCTCCACATAACTTTGGCACATCCACTTGTAGTGCAGACAAAGACCAGCATCGAAATTGCTGGTCTTAACAAATGTGCATATATATATATATATATATATATATATATATATAAGTGCTTTTTTGTGTTGGTTTCCTTTGGTATTACAGTCAAAACAGAAGTACTACCCGGTTACTGTATTTTACTTTGTTAGGAGGTGCTATTTTTTCTGACAAAGAAGGGGGACAACTTAAAAGATGCACTATAGGCAGAAAAAAAGTCCTTCTGATCTTCAGCATCTGCAGACACCAGTAAAAACTGGAAACAGACAGGAAGATTTTCCCCCTCTCTGACCACTGTTCCAAAATGTTTCACTATGGATTTGCTGGATGCTAGAGGGACATGCAGTACAACATTACAAAACATCTACATGCAGAAAATCATTGCTGTTTGCTGCAATTCTCACTGGCATGTAACACATTGGTGCTCCTTGCCTAATCTAAACACAATGATTTAACTGACGGGAACTAATTGGATTAAGTACCATAGGTGTTACGTAAACCGTCACCTTTTACTGTGAAATAGTTAACATTCTATGGCCAGCTTGAGGCCTCATGCATATGACCATATCCGTTTTGTGATGCATTTTATTTGCGGAGCCATTGTTTTCAATTGGTCCATGGTCCACATTTTTCGTACATAATGTCATAGGAAATGACCAACAGTGTAGAAGAGTTTCTTATTTATCCTAATCTTTAGTTAAAGGGGTTGTCTCATCCCAGACAATGGGGGAATATTGCTAGGATATGCCCACATTGTCTTATAAGTGTGGGTCCCACCGCTAGGAACCGTACCTATATTGGGAACAGAGCGTCGCAACGCGATGGCTTGAGGACTCCGGTCCGGCCACCACCAATCGCTCTCCCCATAGAATTGAATGTGAGCATACCGTGCATGACCGGCCACTGCTCCCATTCACTTCTATGGGACCGATGGAAATAGCCAAGCCAGCGCTCGTCTATTTTCGGCGGCCTGATAGAAAGCGAAAGTAGGGCAGCTGCGCATGCGCCCTCCACCACTACTTTCGGGGGCCCACACCTATCAGACAATAGGGGCATATCCTAGCGATATGCCACATGCCACCAGTAATAATAAATCCTACTTTCCCCCAAAATCTAAAAAATGACCATTTATCTGTGAATCAGAAATTATCCTGGAAAATACAGTTTAGTAATTATATTATTTTTTCACCTACAGCAACATTAGCAATTTTTTGCTTTGTTGTGGTGGCCATATATTTGCAAAAGTGATAACATCGTACAATATTGAATGTAACTTTGGAATTAAAGGGCATTTGACAGCAGATTTGTACCTATGAAACCAGGTATGGATGACCTGTTACATGTGCGCTTGATAGCTGCAAACAACTGTGTTAGTCCCATGTTCATATGTGTTCTTATTGCTGAGATAAATTATGTTTTAATGTATGCAAATGAGCCTCTAGGAGCAATGGGGGCGTTGCCGTTACACCTAGAGGCTCTGCTCTTTCTCTCTGCAACTGCTGTGCCATTTGCACTTTGACTGACAGGACCAGGCAGTGAAAATGTCATCATACCTGGCCTTGTCAATGAAAGCGCAGAGGGCGCAGCAGTTGCAGAGAGAGCAGAGCCTCTAGGTGTGATGACAATGAACATGGGACCTACACAGATGCCTTCAGTACCAAGTGCACATGTAACAGGTCAGCCAGTGTCATAGGGACAAATCTGCTGACAGATGCCCTTTAACTTCTTTCCATCTGCTGGTAATTTGCTTCTTACCAGAGAAAAAAGCAGCTGAAATTTTCTGAGAAGCATACTCTAAGATACCAACCAATATGGCTGCATTTACTGTACTGTTGTAAAAATGACTGGGGCAACACAACGGTAAAAATGACAATATCTCTGTATGCACAGTATACACAAAACTTAATCTTACTAACCTCTGATTTACTAGTTTTCCAACATTTTTTACATCCTGAGTGGAGTCCAGTTTAAATGTATTGTGTCTCTGCCTATTGCTAATCTGAAAATAAAACCCAACTTATTGCGAAGGGTGCCCTGATGTTAATACCACTGTCATATCCGGTGAGTCAAACATGCAATACAAATACCCACGTGCAGTGTAATACTCACTTTCTTCAGAAGAAATCGACAGAAGCATTAAAATAGAAGTAACAGGAGATTAGTCGCTTCAGAAAATACAGCCCATTACAACACAACAAGCATTATGAATTTGCCTCCCTAGATGTAATTATCCAAGAAATCTGACATTGTTTGTAAATAACACAAAGTGAATCGCACATTTCAGACATTTTCCTCCTTCTATTGGCAATTGCTACAATAAATAATAAATGTAAGAATAGTAAAGCATTTGCAGAAACTGAAAATCTAATAACAAAATCAATAACTGTACGCGGTAAAGGCATTTGTAAGTACAATGCAGGATGAAAGGGAAGGAAAGAATCCTTCAGATCCTGTGCGCAGAACTGATGGATATTTATTTACAACGTTACTGTATTAGTTCCCCACCTTGTCCTTTTCAATTCCTTAATGGAATATATTGGTTTTTCCACCCTATGTACAACAAATCAGTTGCTTTCTGTTGCTGAGTGCTTGCAATAAATTTACACAACAGAAACCAACAATCTTCCTTTCGACTGTGAAGCTGATTTTTGTCTTGGTGTTGGAATACAGGCTATTCTTTCCGTTTAAATAACTTTCCAGTACCAGCAATATGTACAAATTCTCTAACCACAAGCACATAATTCTTATAACCCCATGTTATGGATTTAGAAGCCATGAATATTGATAACGTTGCATTTGCTTTGACTGACATCTCTTTAAACTGCATCTGTCAGCAGGATTAACCCTATCAAACCAGACATGATAGTCAGCTTCCCAGCACGGATTCACTTGATGTTAAACACTATATAAACTTGAAACAGAAGGCTTTATCCTGAGGGATTGACTTTAAAACACAGTGTGATCAGACTGCAGCCGTGCAGTAGAAACGCCTAAGTGTTAAGCTGTACGGTGTATCCTGGTGGATACTACGGGGGTCTTTTATTATTCTGAAATTCGCCTATATTGGGCATATTTCAGGCGCAGATTGCGGTGCAATGGTTAGATGCGCTGCAATCAGCAACTTTTCCCTGCTCACGCCAGGTCTAAAAAAGTGGGCGTGGGTGGGGAAGAGGACGAGTCGGCAGGCTCATTTCATTTATCATTTTCTATGCTTGTTTTAGGCATAGAAAATGGTCTTAAAGTAATCCAGCTAGGAAGCTGGCTTACATTTAGACTGCGCTGGATGCGCCAAAGTTATATAGAGGCCGATGCATTTTCATAACTGTGGCGGATCCACCACCAACTATAAGGGATATTACAGGCGTCTAAAATGCCGGTCTTAATAAATGACCCTCTATGTTTTAAAGAAGAGACAAGTAGGCGGCGGCAGCATATCCCATTTGTTTCTTTATTTGGACTTCACAACATACAATAAAAAAGTGACGTTTTGGCTGTAAACCAGCCTTTATCAAGCAGGCTTGATAAAGGCTGGTTTACAGCCGAAACGTCGCTTTTTTTTTGTATGTTGTGAAGTCCAAATAAAGAAACAAATGGGATATGCTGCCGCCGCCTACTCATCTCTTCTATAGTAATGGGCTGCTTGGATCTGCGGTTCTTGTGGGGCTATTACATCCATTTGAGACCAACTTGGACCTGAGAGTGCTGCTCTTATCTATTGATTGCCCCTATGTTTTAAAGTCATCCTGCTGGATGAAGAAATCTATGTGACAATGCCTGACTGGGCTGCCCCAGCTGATCTGCTGTGAAGGATATTAAGGCTCAAGTGCACCAAGGGTGCACCTTAGCTCCTCCCAACAAGTGACTAGGAACCTCCTACATTTAACTGTAATTTTCATATTTTTAATCTGATTTTTCCTAAATGCCACAACAGATCGGGCAAAAATGCCATGGTTGATCCTGCTGACAGATGGCCTTTAAGTCATGAGAGGGCAAAGCAAGTAATGCAGTGCTTGGACATGACCCAAATAAATAACCCAATTGGAGATATGTATATAAAAAAAGTATCTTTGAGCAAACCCTTTTTTTTTTCATTACAAAATATTTAAAGCCTATGTACACCTTTTGGAGGCAATTTTTTATTATTGCATTATACTTATTTTGAGCTAAAAATCATTTTTTCAATTGGTCTTTATTAACAACATGGAATCCTTTTTTCTGTACAGAGCTGAGATGCTCTACTAGCTGCCTAAGGATTTTCTGTCCTTTCTATTATCTGAGAAGCAGACATACTTCTTATCTGTGCTCTCTGCCCTTATAAACCCATTAAAGCTCAATCCTTATCTTACTGATAAGAAAGTGCCTCAAATAAGTTTTTATGACTTCTCAGTAGTTTAGAAATAAGGGTAATTAGATGAGGGCACAAAGTGAAAGTACCAGTCACACAGTTAGGCCTCTTGCACACGACCGTATGCTCTCGAGACATACAGTCCGTGAGCGGGCCATATGTCCCAGAGCGGCATTAATAGTGCGCACGGGAGCTTACAGCATCATAGATTACAATGAGACTGTGAACGTTGGGCCGCCCGTGGGACTATTGTCCCCCACACATTATTAATCATTGTAATCTTTGATGCTGTGTGAGTCCCGTGCGCATGATCTCTGCCGCTTTGGGACATATGCCCCCTTGTGACTGAACAGCTCAATATTTTTAATAAAGGCCAATTGAAAATATGATTTTTAGCCAAAAATAAGTTAAATGCAATAATAAAAATAAATTGACTCCAAATGTGTACATAGCCTTTAAAGAAGTATCCTGGATAGGGGATAACTTATATCCATACTGCTGGAACCCCCAACAATGACAAGAACAGGGTCCATGTACCCCGTGAAGCTCCCCAAAATGAACGGCACAGCCAGTTGGGCATGCACGCCGCCATTCCATTTATTTATATGGAAGTTTCAGAGATGGCAGAATACACTGCTCAACTACCTCCAGAACGCCCATAGAGATGAACAGAGGAAATAGAACAGATGAACAACAGAAAAGAAAACTGGCATAGGAGCTTAAACAGATAAATTCCCCCTTTTCAAAAATACAAATTTTTTTTTGCTGTTGAAGATATTGCATGTGCCTTAAAGAAGTTGTCAGCTTCAGGGGATAGTTACCGGATTCCCCCCCCAAAAGTGGGGGATAAATGGCAGAGCATCTTACGGTGCCAATACTAATGTGCACTTCCAATATACAGTAGAAGCGGTTATTAGTGCGCAGGAGCTCTAATGGCACTGGCTGCACTAACCGCTTCCTGATTTTCTTTTGGGAGCCACACTGCATATATTCTGACTGCCTATAAAGTCAGGACATAGGCACACATTATGACTTGGGAGCGCTGAGTGCAGAAGAGACCGCCAGATCTGCCGAGTGGCAGCACTGTCTAGGGAAGGAGAGGCAAGTTCTTGGGGATCTGATCAGAGGTCTGATGTCTGATGGAACAGGTCTGATGGAGCTTGGGGGTCTGATCTGACGTCTGATGAGGAATGGGGGTCTGATGAAAAATATTTGTTTCTTATTTTCCTCCTCTATATAGTAGTTGGGTCTTATGGTCTGCAGCAAAAAAAAAAAAACGCCTATGTTATATCTATTTTTAAAAACTTCACAGGGAATGCCCATATTGGAGACACAATTACTTGGTCGGTACAGTAACATATGTGTTCATTTTGGCAGCTGAAATGAATGAAAAAAGGCTTAGATTATACATCTCCAGGAAATGATGGATTGCAGCCTTCTTCACAGAGATTAGGGTGTGACAGGAGAGGTACATACTGAATCTTGGCTGGGTGTACAGTATATGGTTCCTTTTACAGTCTGTAATGAGCACCAATCGATGATATAAGAAGTCGCTAGATATCATTCAACGCCAACCAATGCAAACTGAAAAGGAGATGAACAATCAGTAGTAGGCTCATTCATCCCTATTCAGTTTGATATTGTCAGCAGCACATCCTGTTTACATACAGAGACGTGCTGCCAAACAGCAAGAACTTTAATGTCCATATAAAATATTCATTCGGCCTACAACCAGATGATTACTGCCCTGTTTACACTTATGAACGTTTCTTTGGCCGGTCATCTGCTCCTGTAAAAGGGACTTATAGTGCCTTTTCCCCTCTTATTTCGTGGCAAATTATGTACAGAAAACAAGAAGCATCTGTCTGTTGTGACTACTCTAGTGGCATGAAAATTTTGGAATATTACAAACAATTTTTATGTCGACAGTGAAATAAAAAAATATTTCATTAATAATGACATGCCATTTTCTACTGACACATTCCCTATGTTATACACTGTTGTTTGTCTGTCTGCAGACACCACTAAAGGCAGTTTAGGAGCTTACAGCATACTGTTTTATGCCACAGGCAGACAAAAGTTTGTGGATACATTTGGAGCTCTGTATCACATAAATAATATTCAAACACTGTAACAATTTATCATAGCTATTATGTAGCTTATAGTGGTGTTTAAAAGTTTGTGAACCCTTCAGAATTTTCTATATGTCTGCATAAATTTGACCTTAAATGAAATCAGATATTCACACAAGTCCTAGAAGTAGATAAAGACCAAATCAAACAAATAAGTTAAAATAATACTAGACCTGGTCATTTTTAAAAAAGGAAATGGATCCAATACCACATGTCTGTGGGTGGCTAAAGTATGTGAACCTTTGCTTTGAGTATCTGGTGTGACTTGTTGACTAGTCCTGCACATCGGCTTGGAGGAATTTTAGCTCATTCCTCTTTACAAAAAAGCTTAAAGGAGTATTCCAGTTGTTCCAAGTTATCCCCTATCCAGAGGATAAGGGATAACTGTTGGACTGGTGAAGGTCCTACCACTGGGACCCCCACCGATCACCAGAATGGGGAGCCCCGTACCTCCTACAGCCCCGTTTAAATGAATGGCTTGTGGCCACTCCATTCATTTCTATGGGAATTCCGGAGATGGCGAGGGTTGTACTTGGCTATCACCAGAACTCTCATAGAAATTAATATGTGACCGGCTGCTCTCTTCATTTCTGGGAGGCTGCAGGAAGTAAGAGGCCCCAGTTCTCGTGATCAGTGGTGGTCGCAGTGGTATGACCACACTGATCAAATAATTATCCCCTGTCCTGTGAATAGTGGATAACTTGAAACAACTGGAACACTCGTTTAAGCTCTGCTACACTATGTTGGTGGGTTTTCTCCCATGAACTGCACACTTCAGGTCCTTCCACAACATTCCGAGTGGATTAAAATCAAAGCTTTGACTTGGCTTTTTCAAAACTTTATCCTTCCTTACCAGTCTTTGGTAGAAGGATTTTTGTGCTTAAAGTTGTTGGCTTGCTGCATGACCCACATGGCCTTGGGAATCAGCTCACAGACAGATATCCTGACATTTTTCTTTAGAATTTGCTGGTATAATTCAGAATCCGTTGTTTCATCAATAATGGCAAGCCATCCTGGCCCAGATGCAGCAAAACGGGCACCAACTATGATACTAACACCACCGTGTTTCACAGATGGGATGGGGTTTTTATGCTGGAATGCAGTGTTTTCCTTTCTCCAAACATAATGCTTCTCATTTAAACCTCATCTATCCATAAGGCCTCATGCACACGAACGTATTTTGGGTCCGCGTCCGAGCCGCATATTTTGCGACTCGGGTGTGGACCCATTCACTTCAATGGGGCCGCAAGAGATGCGGACAGCACTCCGTGTGCTGTCCGTGTTCTTTGCTCCGTTCTGTGGCGCCGCAAAAAAAATATATCATGTCCTATTCTTGTCCGTTTTGCAGACAAGAATAGGCATTTCTACAATGGGCCACGTTCCGTTTCCGCGAACGCAAAACAGCTTCCGTGTTTTGCGGATCCGCGGATTGTGGACCGCAAAGCACCTACGGTCGTGTGCATGAGGCCTAAAACATTGTTCCAATAGTCTTCTGGCTTGTCCAGGAGATCTTTAGCAAACTGCAGATGGGCAGCAATGTTCATTTTGGAGAGAAGTGTCTTTCTTTTTGCAATCCTGCCATAGACATTGCACTCATGAACATTAACATTAGCTAATGTAGGAAAGGCCTTTAGTTGCTTAAAGGTTACCTTAGGTTCCTTTGTGACCTAACGGACGATTCCGTTGGCGTGATCCTTGTTGGTTGACCACTCCTGGGGAGGGTAATAATGGTCTTGAATTTCCTACATTTGTACACAATCTGTCTGACTGTGACAGACCTGGCAAAGTCCAAACTCGTCAGATATGGTTTCATAAGCTTTTCCAGCAGGATGATCATCAGTAACTCTTCTTCTGAGGTCCTCAGAAATCTTCTTTGTTCATTTCATGATACACTTCCACAAATTTATGTTGTGAGGATTGGCTTTGATTGTTCTCTGTTCTTTTAATAAAACAGGTCACCCACTCACACCTGATTGTCATCCCACTGATTGAAAATATCTGACTGTAATTTCACCGTCAAATTATCTGCTGATCCTACAGGTTCACACACATTTGCCACTTACTGACATGGGACACTGGATAATTTTCCTCAATAAATTAATGACCAAGTCTAATATTTTTTATTATTTGTTTGATTTGTTTGCCTTGTGTGAAAATCTAATGTAGTTTTAGATCACATGTATGTAGAAATATGATACATTTTAAAGGGTTTGCAAACTTTCAAGCACCACTGTAAGATATATAATTCCTATCATGTATTGTTACAGTGATTTAAGTCTCATTTTTGTGATACAGAACTGTAAATCCCCTGTATAGGCAAACGTTTGGCTGCCTGTGGCATAATACAGTATGCCATCAGCTCCTAAGCTGCCTTTAGTGGTGTTTGCAGGCAGCCAACATTTTATGAATTAAATCTCTGAGGAGGGGATTTTGAGCTCTGTATAAAAAACGTGGAGCCCCAAATACCATAAACTATATTAAAAAAGGTATGCGCATACAGTGTGGGAATGAAAAATGTCATGGTTCCAAAAAAAGATCAATATCACATTGGGGGTCATTTACTATGCTGAGTATTTCAGACACAGATAGCAGCACAATGGTTATCTGCGCTGCTATCTGCGACTCTGCCGCACTCACGCCAGGTCTAAAATTGTGGGCATGGTGTGGGACGGGCCGGGAGGTCTCATTCACCATTTTCTATGCCTGTTTTAGGCGTAGAAAAAGGTCTAAATGTAAGACAGCTAGGAAGCTGTCTTACACATAGGATGCACCGAAGTTATTGCGTCTCTTCAGTTTAGGGCCTTAAAGAAATGCTCACCACACACGGAAAGAGAAGAAAATCCCCCAGATGACTGATAACACATTACGCTGGCGATGACCAGTGAATAAATGAGCAGTGAGGCGGTGCTGGGCTTCGAGACAATGGCTGCGGCTGGGCTCAAGCGGCCAGAGAGACAGCCCCTTGGGCTCCTTATCGAGGTAATTAGCATATGATTAAAAGCTATTTTCTAGACAAATGAAAAGACAAAGGGCAATAATACTAGTATATTTTAATATAAATCGTGGAGACTGATGTGGTGATGTGAATAGCTCAGTAAGTGAAATCCAGGTGACCTTGTCCCTTTAAGAAGTGAGTAGTACTTATTTTGTTATTTCTGCCTTCTTCTCCATGAGTTTCTAATGTACCTGACAGCCATATACCGTAATTCTTGCTTTATAAGACACATTTTTGTCCCCACGAAAGTGGGTGGAAAATGGCAATGTGTCTTATAAAGCGAACGCTGCCATTTTTACTTTGCTGACACTGATACATAGCCGGCCGCTATGCTGCACAAAGAAGCCTGCGATGT
Source organism: Bufotes viridis (assembly GCA_033119425.1). Taxonomy (NCBI): domain Eukaryota; kingdom Metazoa; phylum Chordata; class Amphibia; order Anura; family Bufonidae; genus Bufotes; species Bufotes viridis. The sequence goes on from CM065591.1 coordinate 69,679,894, forward strand.
ATCAGCAGGGAGGGAGGAGGGGCTGGAGGCCGGCAACTCGCGGTGGGGTCTGATGCAGTCACTGTATTCTGTTACACACATCCACAGATCCCCCCCCAATAAGTGTCCCTGTGTAAATAGTGACCCCAATAAACCGTGCCTCCGCACAACAATGTTCATATGTAAAGTGTATTCATCATGTAATCCTAATTAAAGCAGCGCAATCCTCTGCAGTAGTACTTATTATCAAACCACCGTAGCAGGCAGACAGGCCAGCAGCGTAACGTCACTTGCTCCGTCACGTGCCTGCTCCTCCCACTTTATTAATGAAGTAGGTGCGTGACGGAGCGAGTGACGTTACGCTGCCGGCCAGCCTGCCTGCTACGGCAGTTTAATAGTAAATACTACTGCAGAGGATTGCGCTACTTTAATTAGGATTACAATAAAGGAATCATACGTAATATTATGTTTCCATGATACATTGAGATATCTTTCTAATAAAATAATGTGCATTGAAGATCTTTTAGTAGAAGCTACTCAAATTCTGCACACTAACGGATTGCAGAAAACTGTATAGGAAAGCATCCCAGAAATGCTATTAATTTTGAGCCCCGGGCACGCTGACTTTCTGTAAGTTTATAAGAATTGATATTATACATTTCTGATGATTATCTCATGAAACGAACAGTATTCAACGGCTAATAATACAAAGCTTGTAAAAATCTTACTTTTGTACTGGAACATAGATTAGTATGTGAGATCTATAGAGAGCAGTGAATGTTTTTTTCTATTTCGTGTTAAAATTCAAAAAAACTCAGGGAAAGGTCCCTGTGATGATGTCCTCATTTATAAGTAAAAAGATTATATGATAGTTTTGGGGATACAATAAAGTTTGATGTTACCCGTTTCAGACCAAATGCAAATGCTTTCATCTATTCCTGAAATGCCTGACATTAAATATCAGTGTTTAACCAGACAGCATAGAAGCTAGATAGCTTCCTTGGATCCTACTTGGATCTTCTCACAACAATTTTGGCCTGGGTCCATTCACACATCCATAAGTGTTTTGTGGATCCGCAAAACACGGACACCGGTAATGTGCGATCCGCAATTTGCTTAGGATTAGGAATACAACTAGACGACTGTTACCCCCAGTTGAGGTTTACTTGTGTTTAAAAACGTTTTAATCAATATGCAAATTCTCTACCTTTGTGCCCAAGGGGGCAGGCGCACATGTAGAGTACTGGCAGCACTAGACAGGACTAGGTAGCGAGGAGGAAGAGAGAAAGCTGGCACAGCCTCAGCATAGCCAGATGAGGATGCTGCCAGCACTCTACACGTGCGCCTGCGCAGGAATTCAGCGTTCGGCTAGCCTGAAAAAAAAGGCCAGTGCAGTGAATAATAACGAGGGGAACAGCGCTGGGAAGCTGTACTTCGCACGCGGCTGGGCACAAAGCCACAGGAGACGCTGCCCCATTGGGCACAAAGATAGTGAATTTGCATACAGATTAAAATGTTTTTTAAACACAAGTACAGCTTAACTGGGGGTAACATTAGTATAGTTTTATTCCTAATTCTCTGATGAATACCAGTATATATATATACGGCAATACTTACACTTTCCATTGTCTTGTGGTCTGCTGTTACAGGGAACCCATGGTTATCCTAGCCTCTCACTGATAACTGATTAAGGACTGGAGACACTTGTATAAGTGAAGGGAATGGATAGTCAATAGTTCAAGACTGAAGCTGTAAACCATTTGAAAAACTGCTATCATTCAGCTAAGGCTATAAAACATGTAAACTCAGATTGTTAGCTTAAATTTTAAACATGACTATGGGATTCTACTAGGAAAATCATGTTTTAAAATAAATGCCCCTTCCCCTGCCCCTTCCTGGATCCTCCCACTGCTCTATCTTCAGCAGAATATCAGCACACAAAGGAGAAGGCAGCAGCTTCTGCTCAACTACCTCTCTGTGCTAGAGGAGATTAGAAGAACTTGGTGGAACAGCTTCGTATTTGCATATTAAATACAGAGGAGTCGGAGTCGAGGAGTCGGAAGTTTCAAAATCTGAGGAGTCGGAGTCGGACAATTTATCTACCGACTCCACAGCCCTGCCCAGAACACCGCCTTTCATCCTCACAGAGACTACACAGCCTGACCTATCCACCGGACCCCATAGATAGATATCTGGAGACAAAACAACCAAAGAAAACTTTACTATTTAACAAAGGAATTCTCCAGCCACTAACCTATAAAATTACTATTGGGACCTAATCAGTGTGGCAGTCTTAAGAACTCTCTATATATTTTTTTAATTCTTTCATTTTTTTCATTTTAAAAGACTGTGACATTTTTAAGCAATTTTTAAGAAATTACTGTATGATTATATACTAATAGAACCCTTGTTACTTCTACATACAAAGAGATCACATCAAATTCTGTATCAAATTGTGACATATCCAAATCACTACACGGAGACATTTCTCCACTATACACTATCTGACACCAGATCTAGCAATCACAACATAGCCTGTCTCCTACTTTCTCTATTATATACCTATCTCACTAATTTTCCCAACACCCATCACCATATTATTGTTCAGTCTAGTATCTAATATTAGATAAAAGTTTTTTTGCTTTTTATTAAATAAACATACTAATATTTTCAGCAAACCCCAAATATAAGTGTTGCCTGCTAACTCCTTTAGGCTGCATTCACACGGGCGAGTTTTCCATGTGTGAGTTGAACGCATTGCACCCGCACTGAATCCGGACCCATTCATTTCTATGGGGCTGTGCACATGAGCGTTGTTTTTCACGCATCAGTTCTGCGTTGCGTGAAAATCGCAGCATGCTCTATATTCTGCGTTTTTCACGCAGCTCTGGCCCCATAGAAGGGAATGGGGCTGCGTGAAAAACGCATTGCATCCGCAAGCAAGAGCGGGTGCGATGCGTTTTTTACTGATGGTTGCTAGGAGATGTTGTTTGTAAACCTTCAGTTTTTTATCACATGGGTGAAAAACGCATCAAAACGCATTGCACCCATACGGAAAAAACTGAACAACTGAACGCAATCGCAGGCAAAACTGAATGGCTTTGCCTGTGAAATCGCAGTTTTCACTGAACGCATCCGCAACGCATCCGCACCTCCGCAACGCATCCGCAATCCGGACACGCTCGTGTGAACCCAGCCTAACCCTTAGGCCCCTTTCACACGGGCGAGTTTTCCGCGTGGGTGCAATGCGTGAGGTGGACGCATTGCACCCGCACTGAATCCGGACCCATTCATTTCTATGGGGCTGTGCACATGAGCGGTGATTTTCACGCATCACTTCTGCGTTGCATGAAAATCGCAGCATGCTCCAGTTTCTGCGTTTTTTCACGCAACGCAGGCCCCACAGAAGTGAATGGGGCTGTGGGAAAATCGCAAGCATCGGCAAGCAAGTGCGGATGCGGTGCGATTTTCCCGCATGGTTGCTAAGCGACGGGACCCGATCTTCATTATTTTCCCTTATAACATGGTTATAAGGGGAAATAATAGCATTCTTAAAAAATAATGCTGTGTAAAATGAGGATTAAGGGGTTAAAAATAAAAAACCTAACTTACCTTAGCCACTTGAAAGCGTAGTTGGCGATCTGTCTTCTCTCTTCAAGCTTCAGCTACCAGCTAAAGGACCTGTGATGACATCACATCACATGGTCCAATCACATGGTCCATCACCATGGTGATGGACCATGTGATTGGACCGTGTGATGGGACGCCATCACAGGTCCTTTAGACTACAGCTAAAGCTTTAAAGGGGTTCTGCAGTTTGTTACCACTGATGATTTATCCTCAGGATAGATCATCAGCATGTGATCGGCCGGGGTCCGACACCCGGGACCCCCGCCGATCAGCTGTTTGAGAAGGCCACGGCGCTGTAGGAGCGCCGCGGCCTTCTCACTGTTTACCTCTGCTAGCGCCGCCCAGTGACGTCACGACTTGTATCCAAGTGGCGTGGGCGAGGCTAAGCTCTGTTCACTGAGCGGAGCTTAGCCCCGCCCACGCCACTTGATACAAGTCGTGACGTCACTGGGCGGGGCGCTAGCAGAGGTAAACAGTGAGAAGGCCGCGGCGGTCCTACAGCCGCGGCCTTCTCAAACAGCTGATCGGCGGGGGTCCCGGGTGTTGGACCCCGGCCGATCACATGCTGATGATCTATCCTGAGGATAGATCATCAGTGGTAACAAACTGCAGAACCCCTTTAAGAGATAAGAGAGATCGCCAACTACGCGATCAAGTGGCTAAGGTAAGTAAAGTTTTTTATTTTTAACCCCCTTATCCTCATTTTACAAAGCATTCTTCATTAAGAATGCTATTATGTTCCCTTATAACCATGATATAAGGGAAAATAATAAAGATCGGGTCCCGTCGCTTAGCAACCATGCAGGAAAATCGCACCGCATCCGCACTTGCTTAAGGATGCTTGCGATTTTCCCGCAGCCCCATTCACTTCTATGGGGCCTGCGTTGCGTGAAAAACGCAAAATATAGAGAATGCTGCGATTTTCACGCAACGCAGAAGTGATGCGTGAAAATCACCGCTCATGTGCACAGCCCCATAGAAATGAATGGGTCTGGATTCAGTGCGGGTGCAATGCGTCCACCTCACGCATTGTACCCGCGCGGAAAACTCGCCCGTATAAAAGGGGCCTTAGGCCTCTTTCACAGCAGTGTGTCCGGATTAGGTCCGGATGCGTTGCGGATGCATTCACTGAAAACTGTGCGATTTCACAGGCAAAGCCATTTAGTTTTGCCTGCGATTGCGTTCAGTTGTTTCCGCGCGGGTGATATGCGTTTTGATGCGTTTTTGACGCGCGTGATAAAAAACTGAAGGTTTACAAACAACATCTTCTAGCAAACATCAGTGAAAAACTCAACGCACCCACACATGCTTGCGGATGCAATGCGTTTCCCACGCAGCCCCATTCACTTCTATGGGGCTAGGGCTGCGTGAAACGCAGAAAATAGAACATGCTGCGATTTTCACGTAACGCACAAGTGATGCGTGAAAAAAACGCTCATGTACACAGACCCATTGAAATGAATGGGTCAGGATTCAGTGTGGGTGCTATGCCTTAACATCACGCATTGCACTCGCCCGTGTAAAAGGGGCCTTAGGCCTCTTTCACACGAGCGTGTCCGGATTAGGTCCGGATGCGTTGCGGATGCGTTCAGTGAAAACTGTGCAATTTCACAGACAAAGCCATTCAGTTTTGCCTGCGATTGCGTTCAGTTGTTCAGTTTTTTCCGCGCGGGTGCAATGCATTTTGATGTGTTTTTCACGCGCGTGATAAAAAACTGAAGGTTTACAAACAACATCTCCTAGCAACCATCAGTGAAAAACGCAACGCACCCGCACTTGCTTGCGGATGCAATGCGTTTTTCACGCCCCACTTCTATGGGGCTAGGGCTGCGTGAAAAACGCAGAATATAGAACATGCTGCGATTTTAACGCAACGCACAAGTAATGCGTGAAAAAAAACGCTCATGTGCACAGCCCCATTGAAATGAATGGGTCAGGATTCAGTGCGGGTGCAATGCCTTCACATCACGCATTGCACCCGCGCGGAAAACTCACCCGTGTGAAAGGGGCCTTAGGATACCAGAGGTTTTTTCACTTACATTTTTTTTCCCTATCTTCCTTGAGCCGTAACGTTTACATATCCATATAAGGGCTTATTTTTTGTGGGACTAGTTGTACTTTCTAATGCCACCATTAAATATGGCATACAATGTAGTGGGAATTGGAAAAAAATGCAATTCCTCCACTAATTTACGGGTTTTGTTCCTATGGCCTTCCATTTCTGGTAATACTGACCTATGGCCGTCATTTTCTGGGTTAGTACGATTACGATACCCTATATGTATAGGTTTTTTATGTCTAAATAGTGTACAAATAAATGAAAACTTTGAAAAAATAATTTTTTTTTAACATCACCATATTCTGACACCCATAACTTTATTTTAGTTATATCTACTGAGCTGTGTGGGGGCTCATTTTTTGCAGGATGATCTGTAGTTTTTATTCATACCATTTTGGACTGTGTGTGACTTTATGATCACATTTATTACTTTTTGGGGTAACATAAGCAATGAAAAAATGGCGAATCGGACATTTTAACCCTTTTTTCCTTTACGTCATTCGCAGTATTGGAAAAATATTTTTATATTTTAATAGTACAGTTGTTTTCAGATGCGGTGATGCCCAGGACGTTTATATCTTATGGACAGGACCTCTATGCGGATAGCACAGAAGATTTGCCTAACAAGAGATGCATGGTTTATGAAATATAACACATCGAAGAGAATATGAATAAAGGCTAAATCAGTAAGTGCCATATAGTCATGTTATATACACATTGGTCAACAGTAGCCAGAAAGTGCATCGGGCAAGGAGGGCATTAATCACATGTGAGATTTGTTCTTTTTTGCTCATTGTTACTCTGGTCTTGCACCCTAGATCCTGTTTCACCATCTTCTGGTCCCCAAGTTATTTACTTTAGGTCGAGTACGTAAGTATGTAAGTAAACTAGCCAGGGACCAGAAGCTGGAGGAGGTCTGGAGCAGCGAATAGCAGGTAAGTACAAATCTTTCATTAGGTGGTCTTCTGTAAGGCTCCACTGTCTGGAGTGTATGACTTATTGTGGTCCATACAGGATATGGATAGGCATTATTACAATGGATCTGCAAAAAAAACGGATGCCATACGGAATGTCATGATAAGATACATCAAAATCGGGTCAGACTGGGGAAAAAACATTTTTGTTTTTATTATATTTAGATTTTTTGCCATCTTAGACTGTCAGAAGGTTGCTTGTGAAGGGTAACTAAAGACATTTATACAGTATTACAACTAAAAGAATTAGACAGCCAGGGAGGTTGATGTGGAATAAAGAATAGGGTGAACACAAGAAAAGTAAGAGAAGATACATGGATTATGCAGCAGATCGTTATCCTACAAGTTGGCTATCTGGATCGGAGTCAATGTGTAATATGGTCAATACATATAATATTTCCCATTTGAATATGTATAGCTTACCTCGGAGATAGCTTGCCGTTATTCTGTATGTATGTAGATAGCTTTCCAGAGGCAGCCAACATTAGCCCAAGATAAGGAGGAGAAGGTTTCATAGGTCTGGATGAGAATTCTGGATGAAACTGCACACCAACAAAGTATGGATGATCTGCAAACAGAAGAGAATACACTGTATAGCACAAGATTGCGAATGACGAATGATAACAGCGCTCAGTGGGTTCCATCAGCCCTACAGACCTTGAACATACAGTACAGGCAGTGTCCATACTCGAACACTGCTCCTTTAAAACTTGTCCTCACTTTGGTCGTGCAGTGATGAGGAACAGTTCATTCTGGAAATCTAGTGAATATGTGATAAATGACAATTGTGGGCAAACCCTAATGTATGTTGAAGAGTAAAGTCAGAATTACACTGCTGGCATCGAAGTCGCTGTAAAGGTAGCACAATCCGCCATAGCAGAGCCCCCCATCTATGACATTCATATGTTTCAATAGGGTCTATTTAACAAGCCAAGCACCTATGTGACAAATGGCAGATATAGAAGTCATATTCTGTTATTTCAAACAACTTCAATTTAAATGAAGAAACTAGCTCATAACCTTCAAGCTCAATGATCTCCATCCTCTGTCCCTCAGTGTCATGTCCAACAAACTTTAGACCTTTTTCTTCAAACTGTGGAATAAGTTCTGGATTCACCTGTGTAGAATTAGAAAGAGAAAGACTTTAAAGGGGTTATGCCAGTAATGATGTAAAAAATAAAAATCAGACATCATATAGTACATGACAATCTTTTTCTAACAAAGCTAGAACCAGCCCTGTACCTCACAATGATCCACAGATCTCCCCCTTCATTGCTTCAATTGTTCTCCTAGATTTATATCCAGCTGGCAGCTCAAGGAGCATGTCCTTTCTCAGCAAGCGTGTCCCTTTTCAGGGCGTGTGTCCTTTCTCAGAGGGTGTGTTTTTTCTCAGAAGGTGTGTCTTTTCTGCTGTAGCTCTCTCCCTGTAACTGACACAGCTTCTAACAGAAGATAGAGCTGGTGGCTTGAAAATTTAAACTGGGCAGTGAGTTGGACGGAGAAATTAAGAAAAGAACAAACAGCAGGTGGCGCTATACAGATACATTTTATTGAATAACTCAGGGGCTAGACTACTTTCTTTTTTTATTACATGCAATTACAAAAGTATTCCGATCCAGCTGCTGGGTTGAAAAAATGCAGAATATTTTTTTTGATATGACAATTAAAGGATAAGTTTACTTTGCAGCAAAATGGTACAGTTTATAAATATCTGCACAAGATGATGTGCCTCAATTTACACCAACAAATGGTACATACATCTTGCAACACATTTATTATGTGTTTTAAACACTTTTTCTGGATCACTAGTCAATGAGTGTGGCTTATAGGAAAGAGTATGGCTTACTGGTAGGGGTCTGGCTTAAGATGCATATGCCAAAACTGCACAAAAAGTTTGGCACAAAGTAAGCCCACTGCTGTCCTGCTGTCCCTTGCGGGCGTAAACTCCACACCACTTACCATACCATCCGGCATTCTGGTTGCCAGCTACCTCTGCAAGCTGCTGCCTAGTGCTCCAGTCTCTGTCCACTTAGGGCGCGTGTGCTCACCTTTGACCTCTAAAAGGGCCAGTGTACGTGCTTGCCAATACTTCCCCAAAAATGGCTAGAGTTCCCTGGGTATTTTAGGCACTCTCTCGAGGCAGAGGGTGCCTGAGCTTTTAGGTTGCCTGGTGACCTGCAAAGGTTTTTGATGTCTAATGCTTCTGCAACTCTCCTGCGTTTTGCCTCTTTTTATCCTGCTTATATTCCGGTCTATGCTCCTGCCTGTACCCAACCTGCCTGTGTGATCATGCACTTCCAGTTTCAGTTCTGTTCGTGTTTAAATTAACCCAGTTTGTCTGCCTTGTCCAAGTTCCTGTCAAGTACCCAGCTTGCCTGTCTTGACTCTGTCTTCACCAACACCCTGCCTGCTGGTTTATCCTGTGTCTCAATTCATTGACACTATCTGTGCTAAGTTCAGATCTCTGACTGCTCCTGCAGTTTTTCTGCTTTTTTAGTGTGTTTTTGGTATCCTGAGCTCATGGTGCGTGGGACCGTTTCCTGTGGCACCAGTCTCCGGGTAGTCTCTGGGCTTTCAGTTGTTGCTTTGTCCCCTGTTTATGTCTAATTGTTCAATAAATTTTGATACGTGTATTTTACATTCGACTTTGGTATTTATTTATGCACTGATTGTTGTGCTATATTGGGGTTCAGATGCTTATCCAGTGTTGACTGATTACTCCTATGTACTTTGAGGTAAACTGTAGGTATTAACTCATGGTGCTTGCGCCAGAGTCCCTGACCCCAGTAGGTCAGATGCAACCATACCGGGACTATCCCAGTAGGTGGCAGTCTGGTTGAGCCCTAGAAGCAAAGTACAGATGCCTGTAAGGTGTTAAAGGGTGAATACCAGGGGACCACCAGAATAATTCCCTTAGGGTTAGTCCAAAGTCAGACCAGTTGGCTGTCACAGTGGGTCCATACTCACAAATTGTGCAACATGTCTAGCAAGATGTAACAAACCTCATACAGCATGTGTCAATGTGATAACTTTGGTGCATCTTTAGACTGTCTGGTATAAGCTTACACTGCTCCACTGCATTTTCTTTAACTGTTCCTGTTCAGTCTCAGTTTTAGTCCACAGCTGTATTCACAGTGCTTTGGTTGTTATTGGAACAGTCAACAAGTTTGTTGTCAAACCCCTAGCAGCTCAGTTTAACTCCTATAATGCAGTGGGATAATTACGTTTTTCCTTCATCAAATTAACCTAGAGTATCTAAAATAAAGACTTCACTTCCTGGAATGTAAATCTAAAAATATGGAAGATTTGTGAATGGAGTCCTGGATTATAATATTCAGTAGACTGTAATTCAGGTTCAGTACCAGATGTGTAAGTAATGAACTGTATTCACCAAGTGACTCAACATAGATTCATTTTAAGTATATTACAGCAAAATGATGTTCATTGTAAACTTTTTGGGTTTTCCTTGGAACTCCAAGCCTTACATTCCCATCATTAGTTTAGCTGCCATCTTACATTGCTTCCATCTCCCCCCACTGATGACACTATTTACCATAAAAATATCACTTTATTCAATAGATCAAAAAAATATAGTAAAACACGTGTAAATGTTGGGACATCTGGAAACAAGTGGGGGTGGCGGAAGGGCTGAGGGCAGTGAGCGCTTCTATTGTGGATGCACTCATCTCTCTATATTAATATATTAAAGGAAGTCTGTCACCTCCATATGGCCATATACAGTGCTTACATTGTCTTACAGCACACCTATACATGAATGTAATAGTACTTTTGACTTTTTCTTTACACTTGCATTGTTTCCCCGCCCCCTTGCCGCTGGTTCCGCGCTGTTCGCCAGCACATGTGCAGTAGTTAAAGCGATGCCGTGCCCACAATGCACATTGTAAGGGGGTATTTTTGTACTGGCACACATTGTAAGGGGGTATTTTTGTACTGGCACACATTGTAAGGGGGTAATTTTTGTACTGGTGCAAATTATATGGGGGTAATTTTTGTACTGACGCTCATTATATGGGGGTATTTTTTGTACTAGCGCACATTGTAAGGGAGTATTTTTTGTACTGGCACACTTTATAAGGGGGTATTTTTTGTATTGGTTCACATTATAAGGGAATTTTTTGTACTGGCATACATTATAGGCGGTATTTTTGTACTGGCACATTATAAGTGGCATTATTAATTCTGGGCACAATGGGGGACATTATTACTATTAGGGGCACTGTTAACACTAAGTGCACTTTAGTAGAGAATTATTATTATTAGTGGGACTTTTGTTAGTATTATTACTTTGGGGGGCACAGCTTAGCAAAATTATGTTTGTGGAGTACTATGTTTACAGTACTACTAGTATTAGGGGAATTATTTCCTGGGCGCAAATATTTTTAGGTCAATGTGTGCCAATAATTATTGTGTGCCAATCTGCGTAATACGCAATATTTTCAGGGGGATTATCTTTTTCTGTCTAATAGTACTGGGGAGCACAATGGGCATAGTATTGGGGGTGGCAGGAAGAGGCGTTCAGAAGGTGAGAGAATGATGGAAAAGTAGGAAACTAACATGTCTGTATGTCAAACTCTGCAGAGACGAGACATGACTGAAAACAATCATCATGACTAGGGATGAGCAAATCGACTTCAGATAAAACATCCGAAGTCGATTTGCATAAAACTTTGTTAGAATACTGTACAGAGTGTTCCGTACAGTATTAGAATGTATTGGCTCCGATGAGCCAAAGTTATTACTTTGCGAAGTCTCGCAAGCTTTTGTGTAATAACTTCATAAATTGATTTTTACTGTAAAAAAAAAAACATTTCTCAGCCTTGGGTTTGGTTCCAAGGCACAACTTGGAACCGAAACCGAGTTCGGCAAAATGTTTTTAACAATAGAAATTCATTCGCAAAGTAATAACTTCGAATTATAGGAGCCACAACATTCTAATACAGTACAATATTCTAACAAAGTTTTATGTGAATCGACTTCGGATGTTTCATCCGAAGTCAATTCGCTTATCCCTAATCATGGCGGTCTAGTCTGAATGGAGAAGATGTGGAAAGAGAACATCTACATTAGAGGAGACATCACTGGATATAGGATGTAGGTGGAGCTGTATTACCCTGTATGTTTTGTAGCGCTGTATGTAATGTTTTCCAAGCATGTCTCTAACAGCAGGGCTGGAGGGAAGGGGTTAGGTTGCCAATTTGGCAAGGGGGGGAGCACCATTTCAACTTTCGCCTCAGGCAGCAGAAAGGCTAGGTGCACCCCTAATTGCAACATTTTAAGAGGTGAATAAATAAACCATTAAAAATGAGTGATGCTTCCACCTCCTTCTTTGGCTTTACATTCTGGGACTTTGGATCAGTGTGCACCAAGTAGCTGTTTTGAGGAGAAGTGATTTGTTTGAGAAAGGCTCATGTTTGCGAGCCGAAACTTCGCCACACCATATGGGTAAATAAAACCTATTTATTTTGCACAATTAATGGAGTGCTTTTTCTTTATATATATATATATATATATATATATATATATATATATATTTGTGGTCGTGGCTCCGGCGGTGAGCTTAGTGTTCCCTGACCATAAACGGCTTGAGGTGTGCCTTGTAGCCGCGCCCGTGATATACCAAAAAGGGGGCATACCATGGAATGAATAATAAGAATGGGAAAGAGTATTTATGGGAGGGAACGCAGGGTGGGACGTTGCCAGTCGGACGCCGGACCCTGTGGGTGGAGGGGCGGCGTATAAGTACCCTGCGCCCCTCCCACAAATGTAGGCTGTGACCAGCCTGCCATACTTGTGGTCGTGGCTCCGGCGGTGAGCTTGGTGTTCCCTGACCCTAAACGGCTTGAGGTGTACCTTGTAGCCACGCCCGTGATATACCAAAAAGGGGGCAAAAGTTACTTTTAGGAAGTTGTTTATTGAGTAAAGAATTACAAAACCAAGGTGTTGAATGCCCTGGCAATTTCAACTTCGGGGTGAAGAATGTATCGCGCGAAGCACGAGGATTGCCATCGTCCCATCTTGCGGATGACGTGGGCCGGGACTCCGTGCTTGGAGGCCGCGGATGCTGCACCGATTCGGAACGAGTGACCGGATATGCGTTTGGCGTCGAAACCTGCCCCTACCGCTATAATGCGTATGTGCTCGACAAACCTGGCCGTAGTGAGAGGCCTAACCGGGAATGGAAGTAGCAGGCTATCTGGATTTCGGTCTCCCAACCTGATCAATAGTTGATTGAGGACAGCCACCGGGCTGGTTATTGGAAGGGAAATAATTGATGCGGACTGGTGGTCCAACCTGTGAAGTCTTGGACACTTCGAGAATAAACACAAAGTGGTCCTGGAAACGCTGCAATTGCCTGACCCGAGGACCGGGTTTGCTCGTGTTTACACTGGTGAATTCCCCAGGTCTCCAGAACCCGTAGAAACTGAGGTATAGTGCTGCCTTGATGATGATACTCTTGAAGGGGCCAAAAGGGTTCCCGTCTAGAGCCGAAGATAAAATCCTGAACAGGTTTCCCGTGACCGCCTGTCTGGAGGTTTCCTGCCAACCAGAATTCTTTTTAATGCCTCGTAGGGTGACCTTAACTGCGTAAGAACTGAAAAAGAAGCTGCTGTCTGGGTGCTGGATCATGAAAAAATGCTGAACACCTGCTAGATACATCCTAATTGTGTTGTAGGACAGACCTAGCTCTTGGTGACAGTAAGCCAGGAAGGCAATGATAAATGTAACCCTGTCTGTCGGACCTCTGGGGTATTTTTGGGAAAATTCCTGAAAAGTTTTCCATCCTGTCCTGTAGTTCCTAAGTGAATTGTTGGCAAGAGATCTGCAAATTAGCGCTCGGGCAGTTGTCGCATATGTACTTAGTCCATTAACAGTGCCTGCAGAGGTGGCGGAGGTGTACCTGTTCTTGCTGCGTCTGGCATGACCTGAAAGAAGATGTCAAATTTAAATGTGATAATGCGTCCGCCGCAACGTTTTTGGAGCCCTGGATATGCTCACATGTGAAATGAAAATTGAACTGTAAAGCCAGCCATGTAAGCCTGCGGAGGAAACTCATGATCTTAGGGGCACGTGCTCAACCCTTGGCCAGAATGTCTACCACCGCCATATTGTCTGAAATTAAGCGAACCGGACGGTTAGCCCACTGGTGGGCCCAAACATGAGCTGCTGCCACAACTGGATAGATCTCCAGCAGATGAGAGGACCGAACCGCCTGTGAGTCTAAGGCAATCTGCGGAGACCACGGACCAGCCAACCATTGCCTGCCGAATATTGCCCGAAACCCAAAGAGGCAGCCGCGTCAGTAATGATGGTCGGGCAAGATTCCTCCCACTGCGGAACAAAGAGTGAGATACCGTTCCACCCTGAGAGAAATCTATCCCACATGCACAGATCGGCCAGTTCATCCCTGTCTAGAATGATTCGGGACTCTTGGTCTGGGGCTTCGGGAAATAACTGAAGGAGCCTAGAGATGAATGCCCTACCTTGTGGTATGACTCTGGAGGCGAAACTAAGCGATCCCAACAGGGATTGGAGTTCTACTCTGGATATGGAGCTACAGCCGATCGTCCTGGCAATATTTCCGTGGGGCTCGCTTAATTTCTCCTCCGGTAGCCTTGCCTCCATCCTGACTGTGTCCAGAGTAATACCCAGGAAGGTGAGTACTGCGGCTGGGCCTTCCACTTTGGATGGGGCGACGGGGACGTTGAGAGCTGTGAATATGTTGAGCAATTGGTTCAGTGCCTGCCGAGGGGATTCGGGTTGTTCTAACAGCAAAAAGTCATCCAAGTAGTGAATAACTCTAGGACATTTCCCGATGTTTACGAGAATCCAGTGGAGGGCTTGGGCGAATTGATCGAACAGCCAGGGGCTACTTTTAGACCCGAAGGTCAAGCGTGTAGAAAAATAATACAAGTCCCTCCACTTGATACCGTAAAGTCCCCATAGGTGTGGATGTATGGGTAGTAACTTAAAGGCGTCTGCAATGTCAGCCTTGGATAGCCATGTCCCTGAACCTAACTGAAGTATGAGTGAAATGGCTTCGTCCAAGGATGCGTATGTCATAGAGAATTCTTCGGAAGGGATTCATGAATTAAGACTGGGTATGATGGATGCGTGGGGAGACGACAGGTCGTAAATTAAACGTTTTTTATTGGAAGTTTTCTTGGTGGCTAATCCCAGAGGACTGACCCTGTATTTAGCAAAAGGTGGCTCTATGAAGGGACCGATGATGAAACCCTTGTCCAGTTCTACCTGTAATAGGGAATCGACTGACGAGGGGTCGTTCAGTGCTGACCGGAGGTTCGGCATTTTGCAGGATTGGTGGGGCACGGTGACTAAGCCTGTGTGAAATCCTTCCCTGAACCCGGAGAGAAGAAAGTCCACAAAGGCTGGATCGTAGTGATCCTGCAGAAACGTAGCCAAGATTGTGACGTCAATGTCGGCTAGTCAGCTTTTAGCCGAACGTTGGGGGCAAGTATACTGCGGGTGAGCTCGGGAGCATGTGGCACAAATATGCAGGGCTTTGCACTTGCTGAAATTGCAAAATGAAAGATTATAGTTGTTGCATAGTTGGCTTCTTTCTAGAAACGTAATGGGCCGCCCTAGTTTGTCTGTGGATGGGACTGCCTTCTGAATGCCAGATGGGCCAGGCTCGGTTTTGGGCAGAGCCGGATTGGCTGAGTTGGGGCACCAGTCGGAGGTATGCAGGATTGACAGGCAGCTGGTGCAACTTGGTGTTTGGAGCCCGGAGAAGTGACGGCAAAACAGTTCCGTATCCAACCCGGCCCAGTTGGTGGGGTGCTGGAATTGCGCCAAGGTGGCGGCAGCCTTGGCCGAGAAGGACCGGTGATAATCATAGAAAGCAAAACCTCCGTACTTATACCCCAACTCAGTAACCCTGTGAAGGTATGTGTCCAGCTCCTCCCTTCTATCGGGATGTGCGGAACATAAGATATCCCTATATAGGCCAAATGCTAGCACGAATTCTGGTATGGTGAGCTTCTTGTTAAGCCGAGAATCCCTAGCCTTGAGTACTACTGATATATCCCCGCATGCAATAGTCTTACTGTCGACCATATCATGAGTGAATATCAGTATTGCCGCCAGGTTCACATCTTTTCCTGCCAAGATGTCCTTCCTGAGATTTTCGGGGACAAAATAGGAGGGGGCGATATGCGGACTCTCAGGGGCTCTACCTGCCGGCGGGGTGGGGTCGTTACTTGTGCTCGCCTCTGCGGTACTTGAACTGCTAGGGGAAGCGACCCTAGTTTCCACAGTCTGCAGCCGCGTGTCGAGATCCGACATAGAGTTGGACAAGTTATTGATGGTGGCGTGTAGTTGGGTGAGGGAAAGCTGGATTGTCGATAAGGACACTTGTTTGGCCTGAGCACTCTGTGGTTCGGGGAACAGCAGGCGGTACAATTCCGCCTTGCGTGCTGAGGCCGAATGCCAGATGCCTCGCTTGTTCAATTCTAAAATCAGCCTTGGAATCGTCCAAGCCCGATATGAGGAACTGCTGGCTCTCCCTGACACAGCGGATTCCACGATCGAAGCGGTGTCCTCAATGTCAGATCCGTGCGACATGATGCCTAGAAGCAAGGAGACAATGTACCAACCTCTGTTGGAGCAAAATGACCTCGTGGACATTATGTGCGCGAATTGCCCCCACGGTGGAAGGATGTGGGGACCACCGCTCCTGTGAGTGACGTGGGAACTAAAGTAGCCCTTACCTGCGGGAGACGAGCTGGTTTACTCAGGAATCAGAATAAATGCGTATTGGACCTTGAGACGGATGCGCGGGTCCAGATCCCACACCTGATAGAAAAAATTGTATGACCTGATTTTGTAATAAGCCGATTGACGGCTTAATCCGGATGAACTAGCCCCACCTAAGGAGATGAGCGCCCGAGAACGAGACACGGATGCCGCCGGGGAACGTACCGTGACCGGTGAGACTACTGTGGAGTTGAGAACCGGACAAGTCCTGCGTGAGGACTGTCGAGCGAGAACCCTGGAGAAAGTGTGGCGCGTGGGACAGGGCGGACAGAGGCGAGTAGAGTACCCGCCTAGGAGAGAATCGTAGCATCCAACAGAAAGGTACCTGAGCGTATCAGGCCGTTAATCTGGGCGTACCAGAATTTGGAACCTGAGCGTATCAGGTGACAGAGACAGGCTTGAAGAGCTGAAAACTCGGCGGAGATTGCGCAGAGAAACCGCTAGGATGGGAATGTAGCCGAGTAGCCTGCGATGGTGTGGGACGGGGGTACCTTCTGATGAACTGGTACGTTGCGGTTTCTCTGTACCCTCTCCGGCCTGAGCCATGAACGAAGAAACAAGGAGGAGCGGGTTTTTTTTTTTTTTTTTTTTACGTGAAGGCGACCCGGTTGAGCGGCGATGGAGGCTGCGAAGCCTGTAGCGTGGGTAGCGGGACCGGACCGGATATAGGGCGGTTGAACCGCGGGAGGCAAGTTGCTTGCCTTAAGTGATAGATGAGCAACGACACCATGAAGATCACCAAATGAGTGACAAGAAGTGAAGGTATAGACTGAATGGTGACACAAGTGAACGTGGAGGTAACGCGCTGCCTGGGCGACTGGTGCGTGATAATAGGAATGATGCTATCCTATCATAATGGACCAACCTCCCCCGGTCTACCATTGAATAAATGCCAGCGCCACCCAGGTGACCCCTTCGCCGAAGGGTCCGAACCGTGTTACAGAGCGAATCAATGAATGCTGACCTAAACATACTAAACAGCTAACTACCACCTGGGCCTGGACCTCACACCAATCTCCCAGGTGGCGCGTGATTGGTGCGCTATGTATGGAGTATGTGTGTAAAGACGCTCATGGTACATCTGCTATCATGGAAGCTGCATGATAGCAGCGTCCATGTGCTGTATGAATGCGGTTATCTGGGCAGGTTAAATGGAAGTGAGATTTATAAAAGAACTCCTGAATACATGCCGTTCATACCCCATCCTCCGCATAAATCAACCCATGAAGTCAAGACCTACTTACATATCATGCCCGGATTATACGCTTGTGTTAGAAGGTAATTGCTGGCACAATAGCAGGGTGAGACGCGAGCCACCCCCTCCCAGCACGTCTGCGAGCGGCTGGAGACTAGTTGCCGGGCAATGCAGGACGCCACTGCCAGGGAGCCAGTTGCGGCGGCCGCCGGCACGGGTGCAGCGGCGAGATCCCGCAGCCGCCCTCCTCCTGCGCGGCCGGCCGGCGGGCGGATGGCACGTGAGAGATGGGGCAGGAGGGGGGTGAAAGAGCCGGTGGCCGGCACGTGCCGGTACCTTACCTTGTGAGAGGAACAGCCGAGACGCGGGGATCTCTCACCGGAAGTGACGCGTGAAGTTACCAAGTTGCCAGTCGGACGCCGGACCCTGTGGGTGGAGGGGCGGCGTATAAGTACCCTGCGCCCCTCCCACAAATGCAGGATGTGACCAGCCTGCCATACATATACTTAGATGTACAACGACAAGTAGCAGTTTTTAATACAGCTAAGTTATTTATTTTAGACTCCTAAAAATAAAAGTCATGTATTGAAACACTCCTTTTTTGTGGCTAAGGCAATTAGGGTATTCTTTGCCTAGGTGACAGTGATACAGTGAGTGTATAATTACACTACCCGTCCTTAGACCAGGGTCAGGTGGATCCAAAGTAGCTGTTTTCCCCCAATGTGCTTTTTTAAATTAGACAGGCCCCTTTCACATGAACGAGTTCCATGCATTGGACTCGCCATTAATTTCCATTGAAATGTATTAAGGGCGGATCCGACATTGAAAATCGACGCATTAACGGATGCGTTCTTCCACTCTGCGCATGCGCAGACCTTTAAAAATGGTAAAATGATAAATAAAGGATCAGTTTTTACGGATGACAACAGAATGACCGATCCGTTATTGCAATACAATTGTCAAACGGATCTGCAAACGGATCCGTTTTCAAACGTTTTAACAGATCCGTCGGGTAGTTCCGTTGACGGAAATGCCTGACGGAATCCTTCAACGCAAGTGTGAAAGTACCCTTAGAGGGTATGCTCTTTGAGTGCATTATGAGAAGCAGTCTATGGATGTGCCATAGGGCCGGGATACTTACAGGATCAACCCTACCAGGCAGTATGTCTGGTATAATATAGCTAAACCTGTTAACAGGTGATCTTTAAATAATATACAGATATTTTAAAAACCTTAAGCAGTGGCAGACTATTACACTATTGTGTCCTCCAAAAAATGTTAACAGTTGGAAAACAGGTCAAATGAGCCCAAAGTTTAATCTCTTGGTCTCCACTTGCTAAGTTAATGGATCCACAGAGGGATATGTTTGAATACCGTCTACAGGTATTTAAAAACAGCTCAGCATAGAGCGAAAATGTGATGTGAAAAGCCCCTAAGAATTATTCATCACAGTCGACCTCTTATCTGAGTAATCAAAGCTTTCCTTGATGAAGCCCTTTTTGTGTGCATTCTCTTGATAGAATGCTATATACACAAAGCACAAGGTTTGTAATCAAAGTCAGACATAATTTGTAGTCTCCTAAGTGTATTATGAATAAGGTGTTGTCAGGAACCTCAAAGGGCCTCAGCTCAGAGTGGCATCTAAAATCATACACGTGTCAATAAGAGAGATGGTTTGTGATGAGGGGGACAATGACCATAATTATGTACGAATTCAAGTTGCATCAAGTTTGTAGCAAGCTGATTTATTACCTAATTTATGTATGTCACAGGAACTAAAATATATACACCACTAAAAAGTATTTTAATTAAATACTATATGACAGAAAATCAAAGAGGCTACCAATTTTAACAGTAAAATGATAAAGAAAAAATCTCAGAAATGTGAGCAGACTGTGCAATCATAATTCATTAGTTATCCTATGACACATTGGACAATGCCGTGAATTATGGTTGCAATGTAGACAATTTAGCCACAGGTTCCAACTATACGTACATTTATATGAACATCTGTGAAATCAGATGTGAGCCTGTAGAAGAATTGGACTTCGTTAAAACCCTATTTTAGGTTTCTTTCACATTTGCATTACCGATTCTCTGCTAGACCAGCCTGCCGGAACTCTCTGGCTATGGCATAGCCACATGTTACCACAATGTCCACTGGCCCCATTGACTATATTGGGATCTGGTGGAGATCCAGCTGCTACCCAGAAAATATGCCAGTATTTGGTCAGACAAAAGCCTTTCTGATACGGTGGTAAAACTTTGCCTGAGGCTAGAGGTTCAGTAGCAGAACAGTGCCTGATTCTTGGCGGTACAGTGCTAAAGTAGTTGATATCTGGTGATACAGTGGCAAAAGAGGGACTGATGTCTGGTAGTACGGTGAAAAGACAGCCTCTGATTTTTGGTTGTACAGCGGAAAGACAGCGTCTGATTTCTGGTGGTGTAGTGGTAAAAATAGACTGATTTCTGGTGGTTCAGTGGTAAAAGAGTGACTGACATCTTGTGATACAGTGAGAAAGAGTGAATGATCTCTTTCAGTACAGTGGTAAAAGACTAGGTAATTAATTTCTGGTGGTGCAGTGGTAAGTGATTCACGTATTGTTGAACAGTTACTGATGACTGGGAATAGTGGCAAACCAGTTTTCTAATTCTTGTGATAAAGTGCTAAAAAAGTGACTGATATGTTGCGATAAAAAGGAAAACACTGATTTGTGGTGGTACAGTGGCAAAAGAGGGAAGGATTTCTGGTGATACAGCGGACTAGAAGGAATCTGATTTTAGTAGTAAAATGGTAAAAAAGTAACTGATGTCTGGTGGTAAAGCAGTAAGAGAGTGACTATTGTCTGGTGGTACAGTGATAAGACAGTGACTGGTGTCTGGTGGTACAGTGATAAGAGTGACTGATGTATGGTGGTACAGTGATAAGAGGGTGACTGATGTCTGGTGGTACAGTGACTGATGCCTGGTGGTACAGTGATAAGAGAGTGACTGATGTCTGGTGGTACAGTGACTGATGCCTGATGGTACAGTGATAAGAGTGACTGATGTCTGGTGGTACAGTGATAAGAGAGTGACTGGAGTCTGGTAGTACAGTGATAAGAGAGTGCATGGTGTCTGGTGGTACAGTGATAAGAGAGTGACTGGTGTCTGGTGGTACAGTGATAAGAGTGACTGATGTCTGGTAGTACAGTGATAAGAGAGTGACTGGTGTCTGGTGGTACAGTGATAAGAGAGTGACTGGTGTATGGTGGTACAGTGATAAGAGAGTGACTGGTGTCTGGTGGTACAGTGATAAGAGAGTGACTGATGTCTGGTGGTCTGGTGGTACAGTGACAAGAGAAATGTCTGGTGGCACAGTAATAAGAGTAGTAGTAGTAGCAAAATGGTAAAAAAGTAACTGATGTCTGGTGGTAAAGCAGTAAGAGAGTGACTGATGCCTGGTGGTACAGTGATAAGAGTGACTGATGTCTGGTGGTACAGTGATAAGAGAGTGACTGATGTCTGGTGGTACAGTGATAAGAGTGACTGATGTCTGGTGGTACAGTGATAAGAGAGCGACTGATGTCTGGTGGTACAGTGACTTATGCCTGATGGTACAGTGATAAGAGTGACTGATGTCTGGTGGTACAGTGATAAGAGAGTGACTGATGTCTGGTGGTACAGTGATAAGAGTGAGTGATGTCTGGTGGTCTGGTGGTACAGTGATAAGAGTGATGTCTGGTGGTACAGTGATAAGAGGGTGACTGATGTCTGGTGGTACAGTGATAAGAGGGTGACTGATGTCTGGTGGTACAGTGATAAGAGGGTGACTGATGTCTGGTGGTACAGTGATAAGAGAGTGACTGATGTCTGGTGGTACAGTGATAAGAGGGTGACTGATGTCTGGTGGTACAGTGATAAGATAGTGACTGATGTCTGGTGGTACAGTGATAAGAGTGACTGATGTCTGGTGGTCTGGTGGTACAGTGATAAGAGAAATGTCTGGTGGTACAGTGATAAGAGTGATGTCTGGTGGTGCAATGATAAGAGGGTAACTGATGCCTGGTGGTGCAGTGATAAGAGGGTGACTGATGTCTGGTGGTACAGTGATAAGAGAGTGACTGATGTCTGGTGGTACAGTGATAAGAGAGTGACTGATGTCTGGTGGTACAGTGATAAGATAGTGACTGATGTCTGGTGGTACAGTGATAAGAGTGACTGATGTCTGGTGGTCTGGTGGTACAGTGATAAGAGAAATGTCTGGTGGTACAGTGATAAGAGTGACTGATGTCTGGTGGTACAGTGATAAGACAATGACTGATGTCTGGTGGTACAGTGATAAGATAGTGACTGATGTCTGGTGGTACAGTGATAAGAGTGACCTATGTCTGGTGGTACAGTGATAAGAGTGACTGATGTCTGGTGGTACAGTGATAAGAGAGTGACTGATGTCTGGTGGTACAGTGACTTATGCCTGATGGTACAGTGATAAGAGTGACTGATGTCTGGTGGTACAGTGATAAGAAAGTGACTAATGTCTGGTGTTACAGTGATAAGATAGCGACTGATGTCTGGTGGTACAGTGATAAGAGTGACTGATGTCTGGTGGTCTGGTGATACAGTGATAAGAGAAATGTCTGGTGGTACAGTGATAAGAGTGATGTCTGGTGGTGCAGTGATAAGAGGGTAACTGATGCCTGGTGGTGCAGTGATAAGAGGGTAACTGATGTCTGGTGGTACAGTGATAAGAGAGTGACTGGTGTATGGTGGTACAGTGATAAGAGAGTGACTGATGTCTGGTGGTACAGTGATAAGAGTGACTGATGTCTGGTGGTCTGGTGGTACAGTGATAAGAGTGATGTCTGGTGGTACAGTGATAAGAGTGATGTCTGGTGGTACAGTGATAAGAGGGTGACTGATGTCTGGTGGTACAGTGATAAGAGGGTGCCTGATGTCTGGTGGTACAATAATAAGAGGGTGACTGATATCTGGTGGTACAGTGATAAGAGGGTGACTGGTGTCTGGTGGTACAGTGATAAGAAAGGGACTGATGTCTGGTGGTACAGTGATAAGAGAGTGACTGATGTCTGGTGGTACAGTGATAAGAGTGAGTGATGTCTGGTGGTACAGTGATAAGAGTGATGTCTGGTGGTACAGTGATAAGAGGGTGACTGATGTCTGGTGGTACAGTGATAAGAGGGTGACTGATGTCTGGTGGTACAGTGATAAGAGGGTGACTGATGTCTGGTGGTACAGTGATAAGAGGGTGACTGATGTCTGGTGGTACAGTGATAAGAGAGTGACTGATGTCTGGTGGTACAGTGATAAGAGGGTGACTGATGTCTGGTGGTACAGCGATAATAGAGACTTATGGAACAATGATGAAGGAATGATTCATGTCTCTGAGAACAAGTACCAGTATCTGATTCTTGGTGGCATAAGAGCAATCCAGCATCTGATCTCTGAAGGCACAATGTCAAAATTATATTTATTACCTGGAACCTATAGTGTAATAGGTTATTTTTTAGAATAGGAATTCAGATGGGGGAGGAAGATGGGGGACCAGGGGGGCGATCAGGGCTTCAGTAAATCGGCAAAGGAAGAGTAAAATCAATGCAGACAAAAAGAGTATATATAGAAGGTATCTAGTAGTGCCAAACAGAATCCCTGACGAAGGGCACATCCAGACACCCGTAGCTCACTGTGACATCACTAGGTGCTCTAGAGGAGCGCAAGCTTTGGATAGGGAATGGAGTTGAGCAACCAGCTGGGGAACACTCCTAAGTACAGATACTGACCTGTTATATACTGGAGTTGATAGCTGTATACAATGAAAGAAAAACGCTGTGGATTTGAAGTCTGCAACAAGGTAAAGAACCTTTGATTTTAGCGAGCTGAACCATTGTGATCCTTTAGTAGCGGTACCAGTAGTGGTGGGTGTAGTATATGCGCAATATCATATGTTCAGTTTATTCAGAATAATATTATAAATACACACAAACGAAATAATAAATCATTTCAATAATGATAAATCAACCTGGCGAAGGGTCAACTTCAAACCTAAAGGTACCATGGTATTCAACATAAAAATACAAATGATTTCCTATTTTCACAACATCTGCCTTGAGGAAGAGGTGGGTGCCCCCATACACATTAGACCACTGGCCAATTCCTACAAAATTGTCAGGTTTGGATGAGTTTAATCTTGTGCATAAGTTGATTTTCTAAGTTATTTTGGGCTGATTATTTTCCCTGCACAAGGCACTACATGCAGTATTACATGGAGCCAGCAAAATAAATGATACATTAATGTACCCAGACTACCAGAGCATCAAAGTTCAAGGTAGGTATCCAGCTCACTATCCTATATTCTGTGTTACCCGTCTGCACGGAGCCCAGGTTAACAAAACCTTCACAGAAAACTTATAAGCAAAAAAGGAAAATATAGGCTCCAGCACTCACTTTTGTTGAAATATCATTCCTCGGTTTTATTGTGCAAAATCTTCATAGATATACAGGACACAATCTCCCTCAAGTGTGGCGACTGTTGACGCGTTTCGAAAAACTTTCTTGTTTGTAAACGCATCAAAAGTCGCGTCAACAGTCGCCACACTTGAGGGAGATTGTGTCCTGTATATCTATGAAGATTTTGCACAATAAAAGCGAGGAATGATATTTCAACAAATATGAGTACTGGAGCCTATATTTTCCTTTTTTGCTTATAAGTTACCAGAGCATCACTCATAAAGGGGCACATTTATCAAACTGGTGTAAAGTAGAACTGGCTAAGTTGCCCTTGACAACCAATAATATTCCTCCTTTTATTTTCCAAAGTAGCTGTCCAACATGAAAAGAGGTATCTGATTGGTTGCTATGGGCAACTAAGCCAGTTTTCTAGGTTACACCAGTTTGATAAATGATCCCCTAAATGTTTAATGACCAGAAAAGTTTTGTGGTATTTGTGCATCCAAGGGTTTGAAAAGCTATATTTTTTATTTTCAGTGTTAGGTTACCCAAATAATTGTTAAAGGGGTTGACCACTTTCTGGTTACCACTGACTAATTTTTACGTCAGATGATTGTATGTAACTTCGTCTGCCCCATTTTCTTTATTTCATAAGGTATGCCCCTTGTTTGCAAAATCTTTTCTGCTGTCCACACAGAGGTCCTTTCCATAAAATGGCTACTGATAGAGGGTCATGTGACCAGGCAGATCACCTCCATGTGATGTGTCCTCCATGAATAATGGCGACATCCCATGGAGGTGACTTGCCTGGTCACATGACCCTCCATCAGCAGCCATCTTATGGTCAGGATCTCTATGTGGACAGCACAAAAAAGGGGGCTGGCCAATTAAATATAGCAAATTGCATAGAATATAAACAAACACGATATTAGTAAATGCTATAAAGTCATGTTACCGTACATGCATATTGGTCACAAGTAGCCAGAAAATGGCCAACCCCTTTAACCATTTTTTGTGACACTTAGGGCTCTTTCTGTACTACTTTTATACTAATATTTTTGGTTTTTAGTTTTATTATGGGCAACAAGAACAAGCATATTTTCTGTTCTTTTTCTTATTTTCAAACTTTTTTTTAACATTTTAATTTCTCAAAAACCCGCACAGCATACAGTTCTGTAAAGTGTGAAATCGTTTTTTTTTTCCCATTTGTTTCAGCTGTTTTAATACATAATATGTATAGTATGAGCCGAGTAGAGGAACCAACAGGGAAATAGAAAGAAAGTATATCAATCAAGTTATATGTATTGTAGCCTAATGCAATAGAGCGACCTGAAACACCTCAGCCCCAAGTTATGTACTTAAAACAAAAATTGGAACTGAGCTCATTTTATCTTCCAGTCAATCCCTATTATTTGTATACTACTGAAAACCCGAGAAGAGCTCCTCGTTCTTGTCTGAGAAGAATTGTGTTTCTTTTTAAAAAACAACTAGAAGCTGAACTCGTATTGGGTCTCTGACTACATAGTCTATTTCATTTCTGGAATTTCCGTAGCTTAGGGGAGGCACTGGCTCTCCTTAAAAAGCTTTTCCTAGACTTTTTAACTGATGACCTATCCTCTGGTTAGGTCATCAGTATGTGATCGGTGAGGGTCCGACACCCGGGACCCCCAACGATCAGCAGCTTACCAAGCATAGTGCCATACATGTGCTTGGTATCGCAGCTCAGTCCCATTCACTTGAATGTAATGTCACTAGGGAAAACTGCGAGCAGGCTGTGGCACTTACAGGAGCACTGGTGCCATCTCAAACAGCTGATCGGCAGGGGTCCTGGGTGTCGGACCCCTGATATTCAGATATGACCTATCCAGAGGAAAACCCCTTTAAGAAGACCAGCTGTGTATGGAGACTTTTTGGCAGTACTGTGAAGCAGCTGTCTGCAGATGCTTCTCTTTCTGTGGGAGATAGTTCTTTACATGGAATTTCCATAAAAATGTGCTTTCTGTGCTTTAACAATTTTGACAGAATATGTCCGTGAAAACCACGGATGCAACACGGATGCTATCCATGTTGCATTAGTATTTCATGGATCATTGGGAAGAAATGCTTTGAAAATTATTTTTCAGCTGTGCAGTGGCAGTGAAACACGGATGTCACACGGACAGCAATAAACGGACACACAGACCCAACACGGATCCTTCACGGATGCATCACTGATCACCTTCTCACAGATTTGAGCACAGACGTGTCAATGAGGCTTTAGACAGCTACATTTAGAACTGGGCACATTTAGAACCACCGCCTGCTTCATGTTTTTTTAAGATCAGCGTCTAAAAAGCCGGTCTTAATAAATGTGCCCCTATATACTGAGTGAGTGACTGTAGTCTACAAAATCCATATGTTTATTAAGGAATATTGTGCAAGAAACCTAACTCCTTGCTTCTGAATAAAGATATGGATTTTACAGTTCAGGTCCTAGATCATCTTGCGTCCTTTTGAAAACCTGCTGGGCTTTGAGGTGACAAAATGCCCCCATGCATGGGATATATGCAGTTCACTTTTATTAGCTGGTGGTTTACTTTTATTCTATTCTGTTCTACATTATTGATTTGTCAACTGATTTTAATATCTTTTCACTGTTCTAGTATAACGTGAGGGAGTCATGAATGCGGCACTGTACATGATCAATCTGATATATTTCTAGCTGAACAAAGAGAAAATAGAATATAATGCTGATTCAAGGTGAGTACGAATTCCAAGTGGAGGCCTTGGTCTTCAGCATTATAGCAGCACGTTACTGCATATTGAGGCGATGCTGAACACGCTACTTGAGGCAATCCAACAGGACATTCAGATTCTGCATTGGAAGCGGTATTCACTAACTCTGCACCACAACTGTCCCCAGGTTTTGAGTGGAATTGCAGCTTAGGCCTCTTCACTTCAATGGAGCTGAGCTACAATACCAGACACAAACCATGGACAGATATGGTGCTTCTTTCAGGATCCGTAACAATCCTTTTGAAATGGGTTGTCTCACTTCAGCAGGTGGCATTTATCATGTAGAGAAAAATAATACGAGGCACTTACTAATGTATTGTGATTATCTATATTGCCTCCTTTGCTGTCTGGATTCATTTTTCCATCACATTATACACTGCTTGTTTCCATGGTTACAGACCACCCTGCAATCCATCAGTGCTTTTTGTGCTTTGGTGGCCGGGACCATGGGAGCGCACATAGGCTGGTGCTTTTTTCCATAGTGCGCAAGCACAACCATCACTGCTGGATTGCAGGGTGGTCTGTAACCATAGAAACGAGCAGTGTATAATGTGATGGAAAAATGAATCCAGACAGCAAAGGAGGCGACATGGACAATAACAATATATTAGTAAGTGCCTCGTACTAACTTTCTCTACATGATAAATGCCATTTGCTGAAGTGAGACAACCCCTTTAATGCTGACAATAAGTTTACCTCATAGCGATGTCGATGACGTTCTTCCACAAAATCTATATTTTCATACAGCTTTTCTAGAAAGAAAGAAAAATAATAATAATTAAATCCAAAACTGGTCTTAGATGTGTTTGTGGACTTTTCTTTAGAAAATGTTATTTTTTGGCATGTCACACAAACAAAAGTGAGGCCAGCATCAGCCGAGTCTATCCACCAATTACTAGAACCAAGAAGCCCAGAAAGAATGATGGGAGACAAAGGAGCATAACCATGGGGGTCACTGACATGCCAATGATATATCGGGATTTTATGCACAAAGCGACATATTTCCGTTATGTCTCTGTTTTCCCAACTCTGCTGTGTTCCAGACCCTTATCTTTCTACCTATGTGTCAGGCCATTCATCTTTTCAAAACACTTGACCACCAATGTGCAACAGGCAGCGCAGTGAGCACACAAAAACTTGTGCTGTCAGCACTGAGAAGGGAGTGCTTGCTATAGCCAAAAACAATCATGTGGCCCCATCCACGACACCTCAGCATGGCCTTCAGACCAATTTCCCAGGAGCGTTATACAGGTGCACTTATGGCGGCACCTTCCGGTCTGACCACAGGTCTAATGGCCTGAACTAACAGTACTGTAATGTGCACACGCTACTCAATATATTTATACATATTAGTAAAAAGACTGGGCACTCCCTTGTATCTGGGATTGATAACTCTGTCTATTTATTAAGGTGACCTAAAATGAATACACTTAAAAATGAAAATGATAATAAAAATACATAATGATCGCACAGCACCTGAAAACATTGTAAAAATATGGAATAACAAAATAGCAACAATATAGCAGCCAATGTTAAATTGTATCAGCACCTAATTGTGCAAGCCAACATATAGTATTTACTTATAGCAGCACTTATATGGTTAATCCTGGATCTCTTTCAATATTGATACTTCCTTCCAATATAAGTAATTGGACTGGAACAGACAATGAGTTCGATATAATATATCACTTCATATAAAAGTCACATTCCATAGACCAGATCATAATATATTCACTCCGGTGGGGGTCTAATAGATAAGTGTCCCAAAGTAGTGTTATTATCGGCAGTGGTATAGAGCGGCGTCCCGCTGTAATTTTTATATAATCGCCGGCAATATGCAGTATTCTCCCTATTTGTGAGTGAGGAAGGGGTCATATAATACCCAGAAACGCGTTTGGTATTCCCCAATAAATATCAAGAGGACATTGGCTACTGTCAACTAAGGATATTTAACCCAAGGACGATTCGGACGTAGACCGCAGTGACCCTATATACATCTCGTCTGCCGCGCAAGCAACGGCTCTCCTGCAAAATCTACACCACGTGGAGACGCCAGCGTGGTATATGTTCAGACGGCATTGATTTTGGGGACAAGCGGAGGTACCATACCCTATGTCCGTATGGGTAAGACCGTAGCCTTTTACCACAAATAGGGAGAATACTGCATATTGCCGGCGATTATATAAAAATTACAGCGGGACGCGCTGGTTTAGAAGAGCGGGACGCCGCTCTATACCACTGAGAAAATTCGGCTAAACTCAAAAGAGGCTTGATCCTCACTGACAACACATGCCCCCAAGCACAGCCCTGTACATTGTATAGCGGCTGTGCTTGGTATCATGCTCAGCCCCATTCGCCATTCACTTAAATGGGGCTGAGCTGCACCCACTGTAGGCCACTTGACTGATGAACGTGTTATGGGGGTCTGATGTGATGTCCTGATATGGGGTTCTGATGTGATGTCCTGACATGGGGTTCTGATGTGATGTCCTGACATGGGGGTCTGATGTGATGTCCTGATATGGGGGTCTGATGTGATGTCCTGATATGGGGTTCTGATGTGATGTCCTGATATTTATGGGGGTCTAATCTAAGGTCAGATGAAAAAAATGTTTTCTTATTTTCCTCTTCTAAAACCTGGGGTGCATCTTATCATCAGGTGTGTCTTATAAAGTGAAAAATGTGTAAAAAAACGGAAGACACTAATGATTGCTAGGAGATGTTGAGTGTTAGGGGGGAGTTAACATCACCATTACTCTTCCTTTCTTCTGATCTGTCAGAAGAACAGAAAAATAAAGAAAAAAAAAACTGATCCTGTAAAAAAGATAAACAGATCCTGTGCATCAGTTATGCACATTTGCCATCTGTTTGAGCCATTTCCATCAGAGATCCGTTATTTCAGATGGAAGAAAAAGTCCTGCAGGCAAAAATGGTAAAACTGACACTTTGTTGTTGATTGAACATGCCAATAGAGGCAGCTTTCCATCAATTCAGGTAATATCACTGGAGAACCTGAAAGATAATTACTACATGTGGAGCTCAGAGGTACAAAAAATGTTACTTCTGACCGTTACACTTCTATAAGAACAACTAATAAGCTAGAAGTGGTAGAAAACCAGAAGTGTGAGCCCCCCATCAGTGGAATGGAATACAATAGACAATTTTGACATCTAGCTGATTGACTGGATATAGGTGACATCACTATGTGGGCACTGTGATGTCACTAGCCCTAGACATGGCATTTAAAGCCCTCTCCCGAATGCATGATAATAAAGCTCCCACTAAGCTTGATGGAACTGAACCCAATGCTTACAATAGATACACTGAAGCAGTTATGCATGTATAATGTGTACTGTATATTGTACATACTTAGGGTGGAGTTACTTGCTGTAAAAACAGTCTTCCGCTTCCCTAGTCGCATTGTTCCACCCATGTCTCCGGGGTTGTGCTCAGGCATGTCAATCACCTGAAAAACAAGATACTTTTACATAAGATGCACAAAAAAAATAAAAAAACTAGATTCATTTGTTAAACATTCTATGAAGATTATACTTGAATGTGTACCTAAGGATAAGTCATTAACTAGTAAGCCCCATTAAAGGGATTATCCCATGATTAATGTCAAAAAATAAAAAAAAAATTGAATTCATATCGTGCTTGAAAATCTTTCTAACAAAGCTAGGACCAACCCTGTACCTTCATTGCCCCAAATACTCCGCTAGATTCATTTCAATCTGCAAGCTTAGGGGGGTGTCTTTTCTCAAGGAGTGTGCCACCACCTCATTGAGGTGGACTGAGTAATGAGGAGAAGATCAAACAGCAGGTGGCACCTTAACTCAGACCCCTTTAAGTTTAATGAGAAGAATTACAGAATTACGTGGAAAGGAGGGAGGAAGGGAAGAAGAGAATGACTTGCATTTTATCCACTGATCCTCATCAATGCAAAATTTAACTAAATTCGCATCTTTATAATTTTTTGTGGCTTTTCAATGAGGCACAATGGTTGCAGGTAAATGTATCTTCCGCTCATGTAAACACATATCTAGTATAATGCAGTAAACTGTGTCTCTGTGTTGAGTAGAAATAACTACACAGTCGGGGAGAAGGCTTTTAGACACATTCACCAGGTATGTGCTTGACAAAGATGTCTTGCGACTATGCTGCCATGTCCCATTCATATCACATCTAAGGTGCCAGGAGGATTAAATGCATCCCCGGCCCCAACCATACAAATGTCAAGGCTTCACATCATAAATACTATACGCAGAGTTGGGTAGCAATGCTAGTTTTATGGATCTCCTGCTAATTGAATTGCCCCCAATGCTTCTCTCCGATGACTGGGGGAGGACTGACACCTGAGGGGATTTATATAATGGATCAGAAATATACGTGTCTGTACAGCAGTCAGAAGGCTGTCAGTTGTCAGATTTCTAGCTCCCCGTGAGATCAGATAGATGTAAACACCATCTGCTTCTGCTATGGAAACAAATCACTATTTCATTGTTGACTTTGTGAATAATGCGGCGTATCATTTATTCCGTGTGTTACAGGGAACCCCTTTAGGACCGGCCTATTTAGTGCCTTTAGGACGAAGCACTTTTTTGCTTATTCCGGCAAGCCACAACTTCAATTTTTACTTTTCAATCGACGTAGTTGGTATATAGGCAAGTTGTTTTGCGGGATCAGGCTACTTTTACACTAGCGTTTCTATTTTCCGGTATTGAGATCCGCCATAGAGTTAATGGGGAGAAAATGTAACTGAACAGAATGCTCCAAAATGCATTCTGTTCCGTTTGGTTGTGTTCTCATACCAGAGAGCAAACCATTTGATTTTGATTTGATTTCCGTCATGGGATGCGGAGCATCATGACTCACAATGCAAGTCAATAGGGACGGACCCGTTTTCTCTGACACAATCTGACACAATAGAAAACTGATCCCATTGACTTTCAATGGAGTTCATGACGGATCCGTCTTGGCCATGTTAAAGATAATACAACTGGATCCGTTCATAACAGATGCAGATGGTTGTATTATCAGTAATGGAAGCGTTTTTGCTGAACCCTGCCAGATCCAGAAAAAACGCTAGTGTGAAAGTAGCCATAGTTGTATTTTTCAGCTGCATCATTTTGGGGTATCTATACTTAAAGGGTCACTGAGTTTTGAGCACACTTTTGATCATAAAGACACATCAAAAGATTTAATCCGTGGAGTGCAGAGACACCCATCGATCCCTAGAATAAGGAGAGAGAAGGGTTTGCATATTGCGTTCTCTCTCTTCGCCGCAGGAAAGGAAGCAATATGGACATAAAAGAAGGTCTATGGGCCCATCTCAATTCCATTCCCTTCAGTGAGGAAAAAGAGCACAATTTTTAAGCGCTTTTCTTTCTTCATCTTCTAGGGGTTGGTGGGGGTCTCAGCACTCTAACCCCCCTCCCCAATGAAAATTTTGAAATGTCTCTGACATATCAAAAATTTGCTGAAGACTCAGTGACCTTTTGAAATGTAAAAAGCAGCAATTGTAATGTGTTGTTTTGTTTAAATTTAGTACCAATTCACTGTGCAGCATGAATAACATGTTATCTTTAATTCTTTGCACCATTACAGTTACTGAAATTTTTGTAGTGTTTTACGTCTTTAGCACAATAAAGTACATGTATTTGAAAAAAATCACTTGTTTCTGTGTCACTATATTCTGCGAGACATCATTTTTTACATTTTCCCTTGCCAGAGTTGGGAGAGGGTTTGTTTCCAGACAAACTGTGGTTTTCATCAGTATCATTTTAGTTTACATTCGATTTTTTTATTACACATTTTGGGAGGCAGCATGAACAAAAAAATCAACGATTCTGGATTTTTTTCACTGTGTTTTCTGTGTGGTATAACTGACATGTTTACCTTTCTCTATAGGTCAGTGTAATTATTTTACAGCACTGCTAAATTTTTTACAATATTTCACTACTTTGTATTCCATTTTTAGGAGACTGGATGAACAAAAACAGCATAGTCTTTCCGTGTCCGTATATGGAACCATTCATTTCAATGAGTCCACAAAAAAAGGAAGCTGCTCCGTGTACATTCCGTTTCCGTATTTCTGTTCTGCAAAAAAATAGAACATGTCCTATTATTGTCCGATAGTACTGTCCTATCAGTAGCCAGCTGTTCCGTTCCGCAAAATATGGAATGCACACGGACGTCATCCGTATTTTTTGCGGAGTGCAAAATACATACGGTCCTGTGCATAAGGCCTTAAGGACATTTTTCTATTCATTATTCTACAATTTTAGTCCCACAAGGGACAATGTATATGCAATCCTCCTATTGAAAAGTGTAGGAAGTAAATCACACTGCTGCATGGTTGATATTGGCGAGCCCTTGAGTTGTGAAAGATTTATAATTAAGAGCTTTATTGGGGCAACTCATTTCTGGAGCAGATCACTCTCCATCAGGTTCAATTGTATTCTGGTCTTGATAACGTTGTGCCTATTACCTGCACAGTTCTACCAGGTGAACACCCAACCATTCTGGTTTACCTTTGTTATTTTAAACAATTTTGTTTCTGCATATTGCTGTATTCTACTGAAAGGCAGCCTATTAGACGCTGCCAACAATACATAAATTGTATCAATGTCTTTAGTAAACTACTGGAAGGGGTTTATATCTTGTCCAGGAACAGCCTGTCAGATCCGTCTTGCCGCTAGTGAACATGTGCCCCGAACTACCGATCCGGCCCCATTGACTATAATGGGGGCGGAGCGGAGTTCCGGCGGAGACACGGCAGCGCACGGCAAGAGGCTGCCGGAATAAATGTTAGACATGTCGTAGTTTTATTCCAGCAGCCTCTTTTGGTGTGTTACAGAATTAGAGACATATCGAAACTAGTGATCGGTGGGGGTCTGAGTGCTGAGTGATGATAGGAGAGAAGCACACATATTGCACTCTCTCCTCTTTGCACAAGACCAGATCCATAGAAATCTATGAGCCTGTCTTGATTCAGTCCTCACCTCATAAGCGTGCACCTCTCTCCCCTTGTTCTACAGATTAGTGAAGGTCTCTGCACTCAGACTTCCACCAATCACTATTTTTTATATGTTTTTATGAGATATCAAAAGTTGTTTGAAAATGTGTGTGAAAAGTTAGTGAAGCTTTCACCCCCTTTTTTTTTTTCTTGAAAAAAAGCTACTGTACTTCAGCAGGAGGTGAAGTAGAAGTCCTTCCTTTATATTTTTCATTCCTCTTAAGTCATTTCTGTCTCTGGCTCAAAAAACTACCGTATTTTCCAGCAGAGCAGGTAAGTTCTAGACTTGAGGAGGTAAGTTCTAGACTTGACAGCGGCGAATCAATGGATGTCGTATATATCTGGACTTAGCAATTGACACTGTACCTCATAAAAGGTTAGTATATAAAATGAGGATGCTCAGACTGGGAGAAAATGTCTGTATGTGGGTAAGTAACTGACTGAGTGACAGAAAACAGAGGGTGGTTATTAACGGTACACACTCAGATTGGGTCACTGTCACTAGTGGGGTACCTCAGGGGTCAGTATTGGGCCCTATTCTCTTCAATATATTTATTAATGATCTTGTAGAAGGCTTGCACAGTAAAATATCAATTTTCGCAGATGACACTAAACTGTGTAAAGTAATTAACACTGAAGAGGACAATATACTGCTACAGAGGGATCTGGATAGATTGGAGGCTTGGGCAGAGAAATGGCAGATGACGTTTAACACTGACAAATGTAAAGTTATGCACATGGGAAGGAATAATGCAAGTCACCCGTACATACTAAATGGTAACACACTCGGTAACACTGACATGGAAAAGGATCTAGGAATTTTAATAAACAGCAAACTAAGCTGCAAAAACCAGTGTCAGGCAGCTGCCGCCAAGCCCGATAAGATAATGGGCTGCATCAAAAGGGGCATAGATGCCTGGGATGATAACATAGTCCTACCACTTTACAAATCACTAGTCAGACCACACATGAAGTACTGTGTACAGTTCTGGGCTCCTGTGAACAAGGCAGACATAGCAGAGCTGAAGAGGGTTCAGAGGAGGGCAACTAAAGTAATAACTGGAATGGGGGCCACTACAGTACCCTGAAAGGTTATCAAAATTAGGGTTATTCACTTTAAAAAAATAGACGACTTAGGGGAGATCTAATAACTATGTATAAATATATCAGGGGTCAGTACAGAGATCTCTCCCATCATCTATTTATCCCCAGGACTGTGACTTAGGGGGCATCCTCTGCGTCTGGAGGAAAGAAGGTTTGTACACAAACATAGAAGAGGATTCTTTACAGTCAGAGCAGTGAGACTATGGAACTCTCTGCCTGAGGAGGTGGTGATGGTGAGTACAGTAAAGGAATTCAAGAGGGGCCTGAATGTATTTCTGGAGTGTAATAATAATACAGGCTATAGCTACTAGAGAGGGTCATTGATCCAGGGAGTTATTCTGGTTGCCTGATTGGAGTCGGGAAGGAATTTTTTTCCCCTTAAGTGGGGAAAATTGGCTTCTACCTCACAGGTTTTTTTGCCTTCCTCTGGATCAACTTGTAGAAAACAGGCCGAACTGGATGGACAAATGTCTTTTTTCGGTCTTATATACTATGTTACTATGTATAAGACAACCCCCAACTTTTTCAGTTAAAATATAGGATTTGGGCTATACTCGTCATATAAGACTACCCCAGCCTCTCATCAGCCCCCTTGTCTCTCATCAGCTCCCCAGCCTCTCATCAGCTCCCCAGCCTCTCATCAGCCCCCCAGCCTCTCATCAGCCCCCTTGTCTCTCATCAGCCCCCCAGCCTCTCATCAGCTCCCCAGCCTCTCATCAGCCCCCAGCCTCTCATCAGCCCCCAGCCTCTCATCAGCCCCTTGTCTCTCATCAGCCCCCAGCCTCTCATCAGCCCCCTTGTCTCTCATCAGCCCCCAGCCTCTCATCAGCTCCCCAGCCTCTCATCAGCTCTGGGCACCGCTGACTGTAGGACGCCCCTTGGGCTCTTTTCACAGTTCATTTGCATACACAATCATTTTTTCTGCAAAACTACAGCATTCATAATTTACACACTAGTATATTTCTGACATGATGTAGGAGACCTCCAATAACATGTAATTGGCTCTATAGGGATAATCCTGGTGACAGAATCCCTTTAATTATGCATGTTCTTGCAAATGTATCAATGGTGTGATTTCCAAATAGAGAAATGTTATAAGAAAGTAAAACATTTACTCTGTGGTCAGGAGGAGTTTTTCAGTTGCTTCTTGTGAGTTTCTCCTGGTAAATGGGTAAATCTGACATGTCACGCTGACAAGACAACAGGTGCACAATGTTCTGACATAAAAATAGGCTCTAGTGTGATACCAGAGGACAGAATGTAAGAAGAATGCAACACAAAGAAGTTGAAAGATTCGACAGAATTCAGAAGCAGAGCAGAATGGCAGAACAATACACAGAGGATCAAAAATAGACCAAACAAAATCACCGCTTTCTTAACAGAATAGGAAAAAAAAAAAGAACACAAAATTATTCTAAAGGTGCATTTAATGTTTACTCTTTATAGGAAAAAACTTAAATATTAACTTATGAAAAATATATCAGTGATATAATAATGATACATCACTATACAGGATAATCAATGTTTAGATCCAGGTAGGCCTCATGCACACAGTAGTATACAGTTCTCCGATACTTGAAAAATGGATACCTTCTGTGTGCTTGAATTTTTTTTTTCACAGTGCCATTAATACAAAGGGCTATTCTCTTCTGCACAAGAATAAAACTGCACAAGGGACAAGAATAAAACGTGCAAGTGAGATCCTCAGATTAAGCACACGGATCGATGAAAATAAAATAGACTCTCCTGTTTCAGAGAGCAGCACCATAGTTCTTCCTGAGCTGCTGGACAGCTCCTTCCCAGCGTCTGTAGGCATTCCTGATAATTACTAAACTTCTTGTTTCAAACCTGTTTAACCTCAACCTCTGACTTTCCATTAAGCCTATACAATTCCTAATTTTCAGGTTTGGCTCTATTCACGTCTGTGTCGCACTCCTTTAGACCCATACGAACAGAGCCCTATTGTGCTTTGCCTATAATCCAGCAACTGTTACTGCTTACTCCAGTACCAAACCCGGACTGTTACTTGACTTATTCTTGCATCGTTATACCACCATTTAAAGGGTTTCTATCACTAGCCTGCGAGCGTCCTTTTCTCACCGCGCCTGCGCCCCAGCGCACAGGGCCAGCAGGAGGATGTGAACGCTGCCTGGCCCTGTCAATCAAGACTTGGAGGGCGTGTAATGAGGTGGCAGAACGGAGCCTCTAGGAGAAGGAGCAACGCCCCCCCCCCTGCTCCTAGAGGCTAATTTGCATATTATAAAAGTAAGAATTCTGCAGTAACGGGGGCCCTGAATAGAATAGCATAGTTAGGTTGCAGCTGACATTAGCACATCGCTAATGTCAGCCAGTTTAACAGTGAAAATTCTAGTGACAGAAACCCTTTAAGACAGCTATAGGAATCTGCTGCTGGGACCCCCGCAATCAGCTTTACATATTTTTATTACCCTTTATTAGAATTCTATTCATTTTTTTGCTTTGGTAACTTTTTTTGATAACTTCAAACACTTTTTTTAAATTTTTATTTTCATTTTATAGAAATAGGAAAAGCACTCGATTAAAATCCATATTCTTTTTTAATCCATCTGTAAAAACAAATTCCAGACATCCATTGCAAGTATGTCCGTGCTTGAGCCTGGAGTGTTGTTTCCTTCCTGCTCCGTTAGCAAGGGTGGTGATCATACAGTACATCTTATCCAGGATTTAATGTGACCGTACTAAACTTCTTTATTTCTTTTTACTTATAGACTGTTTTTAATGTTTTAACTACTTTCACATGTTCCAGCAGTTAAATGAATGGCCGCCATGCTACACTAGTAATATGGTGCATCACGGAGCTCTAAGCTATTTATTTAGCAGGAGAACATTGAAGGGGTGTTAGGTGAATTTCCGCTTATGAAATTCCTTCACACTTCGTTTGGTAGTAAAAGGTGAATTGCGTTATCGATTCCATTAACACGGATCATAACGCAATTCTATGACGAAATGCATAACGGAATGCCTTTAGAGGCATTCCGTTATTCATTCCGTCATAATAGAAGTCTATGGGCTGCATAACGGATCCGTCCCATTTCCGTTATGCAGGAGAGGACTCCCCTGATGTTTGTTAGATACTTCTTGATAGGTGCTACTTTCATTAATGATTGTGTTTTCTAAAGAGTTAGATGATTATTATCAAAACTTTGCCCTATCTTGGCTGTTGCCTTTTCAATCACAGCATCACTCCCTGGGGTACAGTTTTGGTGGCACCTGTATGCCCAAATTCTTTAAAGGGGTTATCCTATGATTAATGTAAAAAATTAAAATCAGACATCTTATATTACATGACAATCTCTTTCTAACAAAGTTAGAACCAGCCCTGCAACTCACATGGAGCCAGAGATCTGCCCATTCATTTCAATAATTGCTATGCTAGATTTACCGTATTTTTCGCCCTATAAGACGCACCTGCCCATAAGACGCACCTAGGTTTTAGAGGGGGAAAATAAGAAAACTATATTTTTCAATACACCTAACTTCAGACCAGCAATCAGACCCCCAATATTAATCAGACCTCAGCTGACAGCCCCAATCAGACCCCAAAATGTTGATAGGACCCCAATAAAACCTTAGATCAGACCCTCAATCCGATCTCTGCTCAGACCCCAAAGTGTATGACCCCCAATCAGACTTCAGATAAGAGCCCCAATATAAATGAGACCCCCATTCAGACCTCATATCAGCCCCAATGCCTCTAATCATCAGCCCCCATGCCTCTTATCAGCCTCCAGCAGCCTCTTCTAAGCCCCAAGCCTCTCATCATCCTTTATACCTCCGTACACAAGAGCAGGCAGTATGAAGACTTAGAGGTGGAGCAGGCATGTGTGGCAGGAAAGCCTGCTCCTCCCCTCATCTGCCTGCTCCTCCCCTCCCACCATTCTCACTGCAAATCTGCATCCAGTCCTTGTCAACCAGCACCAGACAGGGCCAGCTGGTCTCTTACCCTACGTCTTACACGCCACGGCCGGTACCCATCGGGAAGCATGCGCTGCGGCCGCCGGGCTCTCCCTCTTACGGTAACTCACATGTCTGTGCGGAGCGTTGCTTATGCTTAGACATCGCAGGCTGCGATGTCTGAGCATAAGCAACGCTCCGCAAAGACATGTGAGTTACCGTAAGAGGGAGAGCCCGGCAGCCGCAACCGAGAATAAGCAATGTGCCGCACATTTATATTCTTTGCCCTGTATTCACCCCATAAGATGCACTAGCGTCCGCTCCCCATTTTAGGGAAGTGCGTCTTATGGGGCGAAAAGTACGGTATATCAATCTAGCAGCTAAGAGGATGTGTCGTCTCTGCTGCAGCTCTCTCCCTATCATAGCTCAGGAGGCAGTTGAAGGATGAAACTGAGCATGTGTGTCCAGCAGAGAAATGAGAAAGAATAAATAAACAGCAGGTGGCGCTATACAGATAGATTTTATTGAATAATTCAGTAGCTATAATACATTTTTAATTAAAAGCAATCACAAAAGTATTTAGATCTGCGTGCTGGTTTTAAAAATGCCGAATATTTTTCTTGGGACAAACCTTTTAACTGCCAACATATTTCGATGTATGGATTAAATAACTAAGCCCTGTTACACAAAATAAAGTGAAATCCATGGTTTCCTACGATTTAGGAAAGATGGCCTTTAAACTGACATTTGTTCTCTATTCAGTTAGTTCACTTTGTTCGGAGGCGACGGACAAATCTTCTGAAGTTAATCTCCAAAAGGGAATACGGCTGAGAATTTTGGTATTTACTTACTCGGAATACAGCAAAATAACAATCACGACTGACAAACATAAATACGCCTCAGTTAAAATTTTCAATATCCTGGGGGCAAAGGAGGAAAATTGGATACATCCAATTAACTTACAACTACCGTATTTTTCGCCATATAAGACGCACTTTTTTTCCCCCAAAAGTGGGGGGAAAATGGCAGTGCGTCTTATATGGCGAATGCTACCATTTTCCTATAGTTAAAGCTGATACATCGCACAGCATGCGATGTATCAGCATGGAAGGAGGAGGGGGCGGAGCCTGGCAACACGCGGCGGGCGGCCCGCCGCTAACAGCGTGAATGGTTTCATAACATTTTTAATCTTTAGTCATGTCCCCTTATTCCTATAATGCCAGTACAGTAGCGCTCTGCTAACCTGCTATACAGATCCTCTAGCAGGCAGAGCGGTGCGGCGGCAGGCTGGTGTGTAACGTCCTCACTGACGTCATCTGCCTGCTCCTTTCACTTTATGAATGAAGCAGGAGGAGCAGGCAGATGACGTCAGTGAGGACATTACACAGCAGCTCTGCCGCCGCACCGCTCTGCCTGCTAGAGGATCTGTATAGCAGGTTAGCAGAGCGCTACTGTACTGGCATTATAGGGAATAAGGGGACATGATTAAAGATTATAAGTGTTATCAAAGCAGTCAAGCTGTTAGCGGCGGGCCGCCCGCCATGTGCTGCCAGGCTCCGCCCCTAAGCAGTCACTATGGGCCAGATCTGTGGATAGCACTTTGATGGGGGCATTTATAAATGACACTGTAATTGGGTGATCTGTGGATGACACATATAGCATAAGATGCTATATATGTGTCATCCACAGATCCAATCCATTACAGTGTCATTCATAAATGCCCCCATCACAGTGCTATCCACAGATCCCCCCATCACAGTGCTATCCACAGATCCC
Organism: Bufotes viridis; assembly: GCA_033119425.1. NCBI lineage: Eukaryota > Metazoa > Chordata > Amphibia > Anura > Bufonidae > Bufotes > Bufotes viridis. The sequence continues at coordinate 69,720,579 of CM065591.1, forward strand.
CCATCACAGTGCCATCCACAGATCCCCCATCACAGTGTCATCCACAGATCCCCCATAACAGTGCCATCCACATCTCCCCCACATAACAGTGCCATCCACAGATCCCCCCCATAATACTGTCATGCACAGACCACCATTACTTCAAAAGCACACCTTTTGGTTAAAAATATTTTTTTTCTTATTTTTCTCCTCAAAAACCCAGGTGCGTCTTATAGGCCGGTGCGTCTTATAGGGCGAAAAATACGGTATGTATCTATAAGTGGCGTACAATTCACAGCATAAACCCCTGGATCTTCTCCAGCATAATCAATAAATAATACATTTACAGAGAATACAACCAGTGCAAAAATAAAATAAAAACACAACTAATTGTCTCTGAAAAATTAGATATAAAGTGAAAAAATAACTGTTTCATAGCTGTACCAGGCTATGTACACCTTTGGGGGGATATTTTATTGTATTGTACTCAATTTAAGCTAAAATCATGTTTTCAATTGGTCTTGATTAAAAATATGGAACCCTTTTTTCTGTACAGAGCTGAGATGCTCTAGTAGCAGCTTCTGGATTTTCTCTCTTTTCTGTCAGTTGGGGAGCTGACGGGCTCCTTATCTCTGCTCTCTCTTACTGATAAAAATGTGGCTTAAATAAGTGTTGATGACCTCTTAGTATCAGTCACACAGTCAGAAAAACAGTTAACTCTATTTTGTTTGCAGCCCTTATACTGAACCATTCACTTGAATCAGTCCGCAAAAAATAAAAACAGAATTATGTGTGCATTCCGTTTACATATGTCCACATGGCCGTTCCACAAATAAGATGGAACATGTCCTATTCTTGTCCGTAGATTAATGCTAGCTGTACCCTAGATTCAATGGTGTTTAAAATGTCTGGCCTACTTAAAGGGCATCTGTCAGCAGATTTGTCTCTATGACACTGGCTGACCTGTTACATGTGTGCTTGGCAGCTGAAGGCATCTGTGTTGGTCCCATGTTCATATTGCTGCCTATCGAATGGAGAAGGTGAATGCTCGGTCTCAAACTAGTGACACACCACTTAAGTTATTCCCCTATAAACCCCAGCAGCACAGATTGAAACACGCTAGTTATTGTGAGATAGGTGCAACTAAAGAAACAATGTTAAATATGAATAGCTATGCTGTAGTTCAAATTATGGTATTATTGCATTTTGAACTAGTTATAAAACGTTAACATTGCAAAGTCTCAAGATAACAAGTGGGTTCCAGCCGATGTCACTGCGGTTTATGGGGGGATGATGTAGGTGGCAGTTCACCAGTCTGAAGACACAGGCTACAGGGGCGAGTTGTCTATTTGCATAATATCTCAGGAACGTAACGTTCCTGAGATATTTCCAAAAAATGACCTGCATTAGCCAATACAACATCCGATAATTGCTCAACAAGAGCAAGAGAAGACACAGCCAAAATATACAAAAGTATAAAGATTTATTAACAAATAAATAAATAAACAGTTAATGACAAGTGCATTTCGCACTTCACTTCGTCAGGAGGTACCTTCTGACGAAGCGAAGTGCGAAACGCGCGTCGAGGGTGTCTGTTCCACTGGCGCTGACTTCCCCCTTATACTATAGCCAACGGTATGCTATTTGTGTCCTAGAATGTCTGATTATTCCATGCATTTTCTGGTCATGTGGTTTAATTAATTTTTTTTGGGGGTTTACTATGACCTCTAACCCTACCGTTGTTATACTATTGAGTGTTTAATTATTTTATGTGGTGTGGGGGAGATTTAGCGTCAGTGGTGGTTCTTGGGCTTTAACTCTGTGCTCCTCCACCGCACAAATAATGTGTATGTATTTGTCATTAACTGTTTATTTATTTATTTGTTAATAAATCTTTATACTTTTGTATATTTTGGCTGTGTCTTCTCTTGCTCTTGTTGAGCAATTATCGGATGTAGTACTTTGGTTTTCCGCCACAGCCGTTCATGAGTCATTTTGGGGCCTTTTTGTAGGTGTGTATGATTAGCCAATACAAGCCTGCAAGTCTTTCTCTTCATATCCCAATTGTCATACACATGGTCCCTTATCAGCCAACAGAAGCTTACCGGTCCGTAGTCTCTACACACACACACTTTTACTCCAGGTTTCCATAACAACCCAGCCATTTTTCTTCACTGCTGTAGGTCAGCTTTAGGCTAGGGCTTCACGACACATAGGGCACAACTACACTGCTACATGCATCCATCTTGGATGGATTTTTTCCGACTGTCGTGTCGCAGTCGCAGCATGTTGCAGTGCGATACCATAGCCTATCATTATAAAAATTGTTGCGCGACTGCGCGACATTAGTACAACAAAATGTCGCACGACACATGTCGTCATGTAGCCCTAGCCTTAAAGGGGCAGGGTGCTGTGGAGGTCACTGTTAAGGGGGCAGGGGCCACTATTAAAGGGGCAGGGCGCTAGGGGGGACACTGTTAAGTTGTCAGGGGCCACTATGAAAGGTGCAGCTGCTGTGGAGGTCATTATTAATGGGGCAGAGGCCATTATTGAAGGGGCAGCTGCTGTGGAGGTCCCTGTTAAAGCGGCGGGCACTGTGGAGGTCACTGTTAAAGAGACGGACACTGTGAAGGTCACTGTTAAAGGGGCAGGCACTGTGGAAGTCACTGTTAAAGGGGCGGGCACTGTGGATGTCACTGTTAAAGGGGCGGGCACTGTGGATGTCACTGTTAAAGGGGCGGGCAATGCGGATGTCACTGTTAAGGGGGCAGGGCCCGCTATTAAAGTAGTAGCTGCTGTGGAGGTCACTGTTAAGGCAGCAGGGTACTGTGAGGTCACTGTTAAGGGAGCAGGGTACTGTGGAGGTGACTGTTGAAGGGACGGGTGCTGTCAAGGTCACTATTAATGGGGCGGGGCAACTATTGAAGGGGCAGGCCGCTGTGGAGGTCACAGTTAAGGGGGCAGGGGCCACTATTGAAGGAGCAACTGCTGTGGAGGTCACGGTTAAAGTGGTAGGCAATGTGGAGGTCACTGCTAAGGGGGCAGGCCACTGTTAAGGGAGCGGGGTATTGTGGAGCTCACTGGTAAAGGGACGGGTGCTGTTGAGGTCTCTGTTAAGGGGGCAGGGAACAGTGGAGGATACAGATAAGGGGACAGTCCCCTATGGAGTTCAGTGTTAAGGGGTGGGGTGCTGTAGAGGTCACTGTTAAAAGGGTGGGCCCCTGAGGAGGTCACTGTCAAGGGAGTAGGATGCTGTGAAACTCACTTTTAAAGGGGTGGGCTGCTGTGAAGGTCCCATTTTAAGAAGGCTGGGCACTGTGGGGGGTCAGTGTTAAGGGATGGGGGGCTGTGGAGTTCACTGTTATGGGGGATACTGTCGATATCTTTTAACGACACACACAAACATTAAGTGAAATAGATTAAATATACCCATGCAAAGCCAGGTCCTTCTGCTAGTATAATATAGAAAAACTGTATGTTCCTCCTGTGACCATTAACCCATATCAAACAGGCATCTATCCACAGCCTTCTATTACAGTCATATTTCAATGATTTTCCTGTCAGAAACTGTAGACCGTAATACTTACTTTCCATTCATCAATGCCTGTGACACTAAAGGGTACATGTGAAAGTCTCTGGAATTGTCGGACTCAAAATTCATTTGGATCAGTCTTTACTGAGAAAATCCAATACTCTCTTAGGCTACTTTCACACTAGCATTTTGGCTTTCCAATTGTGAGGTCCGTTCAGGGATCTCAAAAGCAGTCCAAAACGGATCAGTTTTGCCCTAATGCATTCTGAATGGAAGAGGATCCGCTCAGAATGCATCAGTTTGCCTTCGTTCAGTCACCATTCCACTCTGGAGGCGGACACCAAAACACTGCCTGCAGCGTTTTGCTGTCCGCCTGACGAAGCGAAGCCAAACGGATCCGTCCTGGCACACAAAAAACGCTAGTGTGAAAGTAGCCTTACTCAGCTTCACATGTACTTCTGTTGTAATAATGCTTGTACCAGCTTGACAATATATCTAACACAAAAACTGCACAATCTACAGCACTATCCTTACCACCAAATGTTACCAAAACCCTGATGGACCCAAATAGTAAAAAAAAAAAAAACATCTGTTTTGATCTGTTGGATGATCATATCATAGATTCATTATAAACTGAAGCCATGGTGCTATTTCATATACTCATCAACAAAAGATCTGCAGATGATCAAATTTCAAGCACCTAGCTCCGATCTAGGGCATGTGGGAGGACCATAAAAGTAAGATTGAAGCCAAAACATTTTTCCATATGAAACCTCAAAAGTTGAATGAAATCATGTGCGATGCCTCCTGTTTATCAACGTGCTACTTATTGCCACTTGACACAAACTTAAAAGGACAGAATCCTGAACTGAGAGACCTTGGTTCATTACTCCGGCAGATCACTGCATCTAGGCCAAGATGTTAGCACTGTTAAAAATTGTGTGTCCTGGTGGTTCGAAGAAAAACGATGAGGTGGAATGACAGCAAGAAGTCCACAGAGGCGAACATCTACACAGAGGAATCATTTGACTAGAAGAATGTTGTATAGTGCAAGTGAAACTGGATGTCACATCCTAAGCCTACAATGGAAAACAGTGTCTACACAAACCATCAGAAGCCATTTGAACGACATTGGACTACAAGCCAGACGTCCAACTACAGATGTTCCATTGACCTCATGCCATCCCTCGCAAAGGCTATCATGGTGCACAGTAAAACTGCAATGGAAGTCGGAGTGGAGGTCTATCATCTTCTGCGATGAGTCCTGCTTTTGTCTCGGACAAAATGATAGCCGAAGACCAGTCTGGGGACCATTTGGGCAACGTTATGAAGAGGCCTTCACAAGGGTACATCACATCGGTCCTACTCCTGGGATTATGGTGTTGGAAGGCATAATGTATTGTAGCTGAACCACTCTAGTCTTTATTTCAGGTACAGTAACAGCTTTGCATTACAGTTTATTCAGTCATGGAACCAGTTGTATGGCCATTTCTCTAAAGTGTCCCAGAAACCGTTTTTCCAAAAGACAATGCCAGTCCCCATGTAGCTCATGCTACTATGAGCAGCATAAATGTGATACAATGGCTTGCAGCGTCTCTGGACTTTTTTCCCCATCAAGCACATCTGGGACGTCATTGGTCGGCAATTGCAAAGGGAGCTGCCAGCAGTGGATCTTAAAGATCCGCATGCATAAATGCATTCAGTGTGGCAGAACATTCCTCAACAACCAATAATAACCTCATTCATAGCATACCAAGGTGTGTAAGTGCATGTATTTCTGCACGTGGCACTCACACTTGATACTGAATAAATCGAGATGTTTTTAAATATTTTTCCCATTTGCATATCATATTATCGATCCTGTGATTTCCATAACCTGACAATGTATCCATTTTTGATGGCCGTATTTTTTCATTTTCGTGTCAGTGCACCCTTAGGGGAGCCAGCAGGGTTGCCCTTAAAACAAAGTTATATTTTACCGTTTACAATGGTCTATCATTTGCTCATGTATTATTGGATAGAAAACTACAAATTACAGCACAAGCAATTCAGCTAGTTAAAATATATTAGAGAGTTGCAGATCACATATGTTTTCTGCTAACCATCCACTATCTGATCCATGTGTAGGGTAACTTGACAATGGTTGAATTTCCAGTAAGATCAACCACCAGTAAAATCCACCTTTATTCGAAGTGATGGTTATGATTAAGACTTTGTGTTGGAACGTGTAAACCAGTTCAGTGGTTTTGTTCCTGTATTATTTTTTCATTAGTTCAAATAAAGGTGGATTTTACTGGTGATTGATCATCTGGAAATTCATCCATTATAGAGAATTGTAGATGATACAATATTGATCTATGCACCTCCAAATTAGACATAAGACTTTGCAAAATGACATAATTCAATAAAACTGTGCAAAACACTTTAAAGGCTAGGTACACCTTTGGGGGCATTTGTTTTTTATTATTATTGAATTGTACTCATTTTGAGCTAAAACATTTTTTTGTAAATCAGTCTTCATTAAAAAATATGGCTTCCTTTTTTCTGTACAGAGCTGAGATGCTCTTAGCAGCACCCTTTGGATTTTATGTCTTTTCCATCAGACCAAGAGCTGACGGGCACCTTATTTCTGCTCTCTGACATTATAAGCACTCATTATTGCTCTGTTCTTATCTTACTGATACGAATGTGGATTGAGTAAGTGTTTATGACCTCTCGGTAGTTTAGAGATAAGGTTTATTAGATGACTGGCACAAAGTGAAAGTACCAGTCACACAGCTAGAAAAACTGTTAACCCTTTGTGATAGAACGGCTCAATATTTTTAATAAGGGCTAGTTGAAAAAATTATTTTTAGCCAAAAATTAGTCAAATACAATCATAAAAAAAATTGCCTCCAAAGGTGTACATAGCCTTTAAATAATATTCTTTAAGGGCTGCACGATCAGCCTAAGCAATGTACAGTACTAAGGCTATTATTTCCACACTCCATCTCAAATGTTATACTCCCAATTCACTTCTCTGTAGTATAGCATTTTCCTTATTATTCCTGTACTGCTCTACATCTTCTACTGGAGATTTACTGGTTTAGCCAATGTATTTGAACTCTGCATCAGTGATAATCTGCTCAATGTGTGCCAGCAAACTCTGAACATCTCACAGATTTCAGCAAGCGTGCAGAGAAACCTATATTTGGGCTAAAAGAACGCTGTAGAATTTGGAAAGTAATTCTGGCGTGAAGTCACTTGATGAGTTTTGTCCAAAAAAAAACTGGGGTATAAACATAGTAAACAACAGCTTAGTCTTGTATGTATACTAATACACAGAGAACATCAATTCCTGAATTCAAATAATGCACGCTGGAAGTGGACGATCTCCAACAACAACCAAGAATTGAAAGGACCCAAAGTCCTGGCCATCGAAGTACTGCAAAATTCTATGGACACAGATGATGATCAGATGATGGTAACTTATTGCACCTTTACATTGTACTTCTATGAAAGTCCACATGACCACTTACTAACTTACTAAGACTTACATGTCTGTCTTAGTAACTACCTGCACTCCCCATGTAAAGACAATTCTGGAGCATCTATTCCTATGACTCTATAATGTGCCAATTCCATGATATTCTCCTGTTTCTGAATAAATTGTCAGCAACTTGCAGTAAAGGTACAGATAGGTGTTGCCAGTCGGGGGGTGTGCCCCTGGACAGTCTGACAATAGTCAGAGTCAGACACATCATCTATTGGTAACACCCAGCAGTATTAGGGTTGAGCGATATACCGGTATCCACGGTATACCGCGGTATTAAGAAACGGCGATATGGCAATATCACCTTTCCTAATAACCGTGGTGTTTAATGATGTCATAGGAGCGATCACATATGTGCCGACCACTCCTATAATGTCCACGTCCTGCCGCCTGCTTACATGTCAGTCCCAGCAGTGGCCGCAACCTCCTAGTTCTGAGACCTCCAGGTGCAGGTTGGCTATGTATAGGGAGGTCACGGTGGGTTTGTGGTGCTCAGGGTCCATTTTCTGCCGCATATAATGGTGTCGGATAACGGCTGGTGCAGGCGTGCTCCTCTGGGCGCGTGCGCTGTTGCTGTCACTGGCCTTTGCCTCCTGCATTAATACTAGCGTGTGGAGGGCTGGAGGCGGCTGCAAGTGCACTGGAGGGAGGGGGCGAGCAGGCTTTTTTTTTTTACATTAAACTTTATATATACTTTTACAAACAAGCTGCATGCTAATGGAGGCTCCACAACCCATAGACACAGTTCTAACATAAATCGGCGCATAAACTTCGGTTTTAGGTGAGGAGAGGTCTGTTATTTTTTCCCTTTTTTTAGAGAGTGTTTTTCACATAAAGCCCATCCACAGCTATTGGTCATATCCTGCAAAGCAGCCAGAGCACAAGCATGACAGTGCCAGCCTGGGTGCCCCCAAAATAGTGTACATCAAATTACAAGCATGCAGTATAATGTCACCTCGGCCCCAGCCGCCCCATGCAGTATAATGTCACCTCGGCCCCAGCTGCCCCATGCAGTATAATGTCACCTCGGCCCCTGCCACCCCATGAAGTATAATGTCTCCTTGTGGCCCCCATACAGTATAATGTAACCTTGTAGCCTGCCGCCCCATACAGTATAATGTTACCTTGTGGCCTCTATGGAGTATAATATCTCCTTGTGGCCCCCATACAGTATACCGTCTTCTTGTGGCCCCATACAGTATAATGTTACCTTGTGGCCTCCATAGAGTATAATATCTCCTTGTGGCCCCCATACAGTATAACGTCTCCTTGTAGCCCCATACAGTATAACGTCTCCTTGTAGCCCTCACACAGTATAACATTTCCTTGTGGCCCTCATACAGTATAACATCTCCTTGTGGCCCTCATACAGTATAACGTCTCCTTGTGGCTGCCCCCATACAGTATAATGTCTCCTTGTTGCCCCTCATACAGTATAATGTCTCCTTGTTGCCCCTCATACAGTATAATGTCTCCTTGCTGCCCCTCATACAGTATAATGTCTCCTTGTTGCCCCTCATACAGTATAATATCTCCTTGTTGCCCCTCATACAGTATAATGTCTCCTTGTTGCCCCTCATACAGTATAATGTCTCCTTGTTGCCCCCATACAGTATAATGTCTCCTTGTGGCCCCCATACAGTATAACATCTCCGTGTTGCCCCCCATACAGTATAACGTCTCTTTGTGGTCCCCATGCAGTATAACGTCTCTTTGTTGTCCCCATGCAGTATAATGTCTCTTTGTTGTCCCCATACAGTATAACGTCTCCTTGTGGTCCACCTCCCCATACAGTATAATGTCTCCTTGTGGCCCCAAGTTTTTTTTTTTAATTCTAAATGGGCATTTATTGCGATATGTATTAAGGCTGACTAGTCAGCCTGCATTTGTGGGAGGGGCGGAGGCTCTTCTTAAACAAGCCACTGCCTCACTCCTGGGCGTGTGTTCTTCAGGTGCCCCACCCTCCCTCCCTTCTCTTTTCATTTCCACAGGGTATGCCCCCTTTTAGGCCTACCCACGGCTATGGCTAAGGGCACAATTCAAGCCATTAAGTTAGGTTTAGCTAGCACACGGCTAGCCGGGTTAGGTTGTTCTTGATGTTTATCTCCCTAGGGTTCATCAAGCATCGTTGGCCGTAGCCATGACCACAAATATCGTTATCACAAATGTCTTAATATCATTATCGTGGGAATATTTTTGATATCACCCAACCCTAAGCAGTACCTTTACTGCAGACTGCTGGCAATTGATTTGTAAACTTCTAGCAGGAATAATACAGGAATAGTGCAACATAGACATGGGGAATGCAAGTAGTTACTAAAACAGACATGGCAGGAGAGATGTGCTTGTGTCTTATAGTCGCCAGACCCTCCTGACTGCACTGGATGAATGAGGGAGCTCTGCGTCTGCACACTTCGCTCTCTCTGCCTGACATGTGTATGATAAGAGCAGGTAGGAGAGGAGGATGAAAGATCATTCGGCTCATGAGAGGACTGCGAGAAACACCGCCATCCCCGTGCTGAAGATTCCCACGCAGCAGGGACATATATAAAAGCTCTGACTTAGAGTAGCTAAAGGTTCTTTGATGATGTCACCAATTGGAGGAGTTAGTCCACTAAGAGGCAGAGGACTACACAATGGGTACTGTACTGTACACTGTAACTTCTCATCTTTTTTGTGATGGTGATATATCGGTCATGTGACCACGCGTCATTACTGTTTGTTTCAATGGTCAAAGGATGACACACTAGGATTAACGGAAACTGACTGTAAGCTATATCCCCCTCTACCCGAGACTATTAAAGTTAGTGACACTGACATCGTCACTTCATTAACCCTTTCCTGATTTTCCGTTATCTGTGTTTTCGTTTTTTACTCCCTGCCTTTTTTCGTTCACATAGCCATATAAAGGCTTCTTTTTTGAGGGACAAGTTTTACTTTCTAACGGCACCATTTATTATTGCATATGATGTAGTAGGAAGCTGGAAAAAATGTCCAAATGTGGTGGAATCAGAAAACAAAAATGCAATTCCTCCGGTTCCCTTCATTCTCTGGGTTAGTACGATTACAACAATGTTATACGTACATATAGAGTTTAAATAAAAACTTTGGAAAAATTATTTTTATTCTTTTCATCGCCATATTCTGACCCCAATAACTTTTTTTTTTTATAGTTATGCAGTGCGATGGCTCATTTTTTGAGGCACGCTCTGTAGTTTTTACTGATACCATTTTAGAGTCTGTATGACGCTTTGATTATACCATCTGCAGAATATACCAATAATAAGCCTAGAAGCCTACTACAGGCTCTGGCTTATTACTGCAATCAAACACCTTCCTCGAGCTTAGCCCGGGGGAGACGTTCCTGCCCAGCAAGAATGCGCTTCCGGGTTTTTGGCCTTTTAGATGTCGTTGTCACATTTGACCACAGCATCTGACGGCGGCATTATCGCTGATTGCAGACGTTAGCCCTGGGTGACTGTACATGCAGCTTCGGAAGGGGTTAAACTACCAGGGACATTTTATTATGCAGAAAACATTTATTTTCTAATTTTCTTTTGTGTAAGGCCTCTTGCACACGAACGTGTCCACCCCACGCCCGTGCTGCGGGCCGCAAATTGCGTCCCGCAATGCTCAGGCACCGGCCGTGGGGCAGCCGCAGCGGATCGCGGACCCATTCAGTTGAATGGGTTAGCGATCTGCCCGTTCTGCAAAAACATAGGACATGTTCTATCTTTTTGCGGGACGGAAGTACGGAACGGAACCCCGCGGAAGCACTCCTTAGTGCTTCTGTAGTGTTCCATTCCGTCATTCCATTCCGCACCGTTCCGCATCTCTGGATTTGCGGACCCATTGAAATGAACGGTGCAATAGGCCTAAGCCTGGGGTTGTCTCGTGGTCAGGTGTCTTATTTAGGGTCCATTCACACGTCAGTATTTTTACCTTTCCAGATAAACGTTCAGTTTTTTTGCAGATCTGTTTTTCTGTACAACCTTCCGTTTTTGTACTAAAGTGCATCCGAATCCGTTCTGTGTTTCCATTTTTCTGTGTTTTTTTTTAAAAAAAAAAAAGGAGGAGGAATACATGTTGCTAAGGTAAACGGATCCGCAAAATCGGATGACATTCGGATGCTAAACTGCATATCTTCCGTTTATTTTGCGGATCCATTGACTACAATAGGAAAACGGAACGGAAAGTTGGACAGAAAGTAGGACAAGGTGTTTCTTTTTTCAGGATCCGTATGCAAGGATCCCGAGGAACAGAACGGAGTCACGGATCCGGACAGCATCATGAGTGCTATCCGCATTTTTGCAGAGGCCATAGCAATGAAAAGGATTGCAAAATCGGACGTGTGAATGGACCCTTAGTCCGATAAATACGGTAAGTCTTGACATCACTTGGGCGCTATGGATCTGTTCTTTTCGCCAGTGAATAGATTACTATTCATGATAGATTACTAATAATATGTTATACTATGACAACTGTAAGGGTATGGCCACACGTGGAGTATACAATGTGAAGTATTAACAAAGTAGATTGTGAAAGTGGAGACTTTCACAAAACTCATCCACATGCTGCTGGACATTTCCCACAAGAAAATCTGCACATACCGTACAGTAACTTGACATGCGGTGCTGATTTTAAACCCAAAGCATGGCAGTTAGGGTTGTGGATTTCTGCTGCAGAGTCAACCCTTTACAATGTGGACTTTGCTTCTACAAAATACTGGGAGATCCACTGTAGATTGTCCTCTATAGAAAATCCACAGCAGTCCCGACATATGTGGCTATACCCTTATGGCAGGACTGGTGCAAGGATTTTTACCACCCTAGGCAAAAGCTAATTTTGCTGCCCCTTGACTCTGCCCATTGACCCGCCTCACAGATCCCCCCACCCCACCCCATAACAGTGTCATCCACAGATCCCCCCCACCCCATAACAGTGCCATCCACAGATCCCTCCCCATAACAGTGCCATCCACAGACCCCCCCCCCTCCCCATAAGAGTGTCATCCACAGATCTCCCCCCTCCCCATAACAGTGCCATCCACAGATCCCCCCCTCCCCATAACAGTGTCATCCACAGATCCCCCCTCCCTATAACAGTGTCATCCACAGATCCCCCTCCCCTCCCCATAACAGTGCCATCCACAGATCCCCCCCCCCCAACCCATAACAGTGCCATCCACAGAATCCTCCCACCCCATAACAGTGCTATCCACAGATCCCCCTCCCTCCCCATAACAGTGCCATCCACAGACCCCCCCCTTTACCATAACAGTGTCATCCACAGATCCCCCTCCCCACCGCTCACAGGAGTGTACATTTCTAAACTGTAATCCGTATCCTGCAGTAACTTTAACTTTAAATCAGCGCTCATCTACCTTACACTTAGCTTCGGTAACAGGCAGTACGGGCGGCGCCCACTCACTGACATCAGGCGCCAGCGCCACCTAATTTGTAAAGATCTCATTGATTCTGATGATGATTTTGCAGCATACTTATAAAAGTCTCTAATAAAACAAAGAGATTAAGTGGGTGACTGGTGGAAGTCTAACACCAGAAACCTTACGACCATCAAAACCCATGACAACAGTACCTAACACGTCTGTACAGTGGTCCCTCAAAATACAATAATAATTGGTTCCAGGACGACTATTGTATGTTGAAACTATTGTAAGTTCAGTAATTGGTTCCAAAGCCGCAAAATGTCATCCAAGATAAGAGAAAATTAACATTTAAGAAAAACAAGCAGATAGCTAAGACAGATAAAAGAAGTCCTTACATATAACAGTCAGGAACAGCTGCTAACTAGTAACTAATCCAGCTATTTTACCAGAGAAGTGGCCTTGAATGGTTGGGTCTGAGTCTGAGACATTGTATGTTGAGTCTAGTTTCAACTAATGATGGGTCAGAAAAGACCATTGTATGTTGAAAATATTGTATCCTGAGGCCATTGTATCTTGAGGGACCACTGTATTTGATACTCACCTCTAGTTCACTCCCTTTTATTTGAATAGAGCTGGACTGCAGTACCAGACACAACTGCACACACACGGACTGCTGCAGTGAATTCAAAAATTCTAGTGGTCTCTTTTCTTCTGCTGATCAGTGGGGTTTCCAAAGTCATACAGCCATGCATTGACGGCTTAGCCTTACTGTATATACAGCCTTAGTGTATATCCCTTAAAGGGGCTTTCAGGGAGATTGATATTGACAACCTATCCTCAGGACTGAAGAATAGTAAATGTAAAGAAATCACTCACCACTGGATTCTTTGTGTTTGGGTCAAATTCTGTAGAGTTAGCATCTGCAAAAAACAGAAATCCAGATTAAAAACAATCTGTGGACTATGCCGTAGCTTTAGACCATAAAAGGTGATAGATTATTTAGCAGATTTCATAAACTTCATAGGTTATATGAAATTTTACACCCCAAATTCTGTTCTCTGAAGTGAGCGCATCCCTCATTATTCCCCACAAATAACTTTTAGCACCTATCGATAGGAGACAAATGTTAGACTGCTGTCAGCACCACTGTCTAGGCCCCCCAATCACTAGCACAGGGGCTCTCAGTTTTCACCAGTGCACCAATGCTGAGAATTGGGAAGTAGTGGAAAATATGTTGGCACTAAAGAAAAACAAAAATAATAATATTAAAAAAGACTGGATTCATTTTACACTTTAAAAGGTTTGTCCCACCATAGGACCCTATCTCCTACCTAGAACATAGGGGCTAAGTATCTGATGAGTGGTCCTTCACTGATCACAAGGATGAGGTGCTGGGCTGAATTAATATCTGATCATGGGGGTCAGACCACCAATGGATCTCAAGACAAAGGTGATAGACATCCCAGAGTGAATGTAGTGGTGGTCACGCATACATGCCACTCTGTACTTGGCCTCTCTTTGGCAGCCCCATGTGCAACCACCATTACATTCACTCTGGGATGTCTATCACCTTTGTCTTGAGAACCATGGGTGGTCCCAACCGTCTGACCCCCATGATCAGATACTAATTGCCTATCCTGTGGATAATGAATAAGTTTCTATAGCAGAGCATCCCTTTAAGGGTGAATTTACAATGTGACGCATTTGCTGCAGACATTTATACTGTCTCATTCATCTACGCTTGCAGAAATCCATGTTTTTGCTGCCAGGTTCTATTCAGATGAGTGGCGCCTAATCTCAACAACCAAAGGAGAGGTTGCCCACTACTTCATTTCAGCAGTATATCAACTTAGTGTCACTTTACTGAACTATTTTAATGACTGTAGAATATGTTTTCAAGGAACTGAACAAAGTAATGCTCTAATGTGTGTGATGGACGTCTCCTTCTATTTCGTTTGACAGCTCTACTTATCTGAATTTTGCACAAATGTCAAGTACATCTAAGGATGATTAGAGGACAGGAGCAGTTCTAGAGATAAATGTTTTGACTGATTTAGACATATGTAGCTATCTTTGAGATGAGAGAAGCCTGGCAAGAGCTGTTAAAGCTGTGTGCAGTTGTAAAGTAGGGGCCATGCAAATAGTTTGATTTATACACCCCCCCCCCCCTCCTTCACTTCTCAGCCTTTAAAGCATTTCTTCCAGAAGCGGCCTGTCTGCTGGCTCTGTTTAAGGGGGAGACTCTGCTGGTACAATGGAGCTGTCACTGGGGGACATATCGGCAATCATGTATATGGATATTTAAGACATGCACTGTATGGTGCAATTTTTTATTTGCATAGTATGTTAGTATTATTCACTTATACTAGATGCATGGATTCAAGATATCACACAGAGACACATCTAGGCCAAAGAATAATCCGCAGAAGAAGGTCCGGTTGGGCCAAAACGTCTGGTTTAATATAGTTAGTGGCATTACCAGAATCTATTATACCATTAATGTCTGGATTATTCTTTGGATGCTTACATTTTCACAATAAAGTTATGAACTGATTAACAAAAAATGTGTTTATTTTGCACCATTAAATTTTTTGCAGTTACCTACAAAATTATACTTTTGTTGTTATCTTTAAAAAAAAACTGAAAAAAAAAAAACAGCATACAATGTAGTGGTATATATAAGGCATGTGTCTGTAGGACATTGTGTCTGGGAAGAATGCTACTGAGCTTTTTAGCCAGGCAAAATCCTTTCACTGATGACAGAGAAACATGTGGCTTAACTAGTAAAGTTACTCCCTCCCAAACAGCAGAGCCTGAGTTAAAGACCAGGCAGAGATAATCTGGAAAAAAACAGTAATAAAAGTTTCTGAGATTTAAATACTGATGACTTATCCACTTTAGGGGGGCGGGCTTTGGAGCTGTCCTAGCCTGTAAAACGGCTAGGGCAGCGCTAAAGCCCGCCCATCAGAGCCGGTGACATCACTGGGAACACTGCTGAGCGGACGCCTCCGTGCCCTTGTAAACCAAAAAAAAACTTGCTCTGCGCTGGAGAGCATCTGAGCATGAAATGCTCCGATGCTCATATCAGGGGGGCCGGACGGGTGATATACCCCTTTAAGCCACATGTTTCTCTGTTATCAATGAACGGATTTTGTCTGGCTAAAAACCTTAGTAGTATTGTACAGCGGTTGTGATTGGTATCGCAGCTCAGCCCCATTCACTTGTATGAGGCTGAGCTGCACCTATGCCATGTGATGAACGTTTTGTCACTTGGCGTAGAGAAAACTGAGAGAAGGCCGCAGCCTTCTAAAACAGCTGATCAGCAGGGTTCCTGGGTGTTGGACCCCCACTGATGAGATTTAAGTCTCAGAGAACCCCTTTATTTAAATATACAGGAGTATCCTGAAGGCCCATTCCCTTTCATGTCAGACTGCCAGGACTCCATTCAGTATCCCAGCAGGGCTCCCTAGCCCCACAGCAACGCATGGTCTGCCTTCACTGACGGAACCCCACTGGGTTCAGCTTCCTGGGCCCCTTTGCACTGATCACAGTTCTGTGCAGCTCTATCTATGATTAGTCTGGCCGAACACACAGGAGACCGTGCAGCAGACTTTCCCTGATCACAGTTATCTCTATGATCAGCATGATCCAGGACGGACCAAAACATCTGCAGTGAATACTGTATGCTATACTTTATGGTTTCATAGTAGATTAATGAATAAGAATTCTTCCATTGATTAACGCATATTTGAAGAGCTGTGAGTTGTGCTACAGGAAACAGTATTCACTACTCATAGTAAAAAGCCAGGTTTTGCCTTTTAAATGTGGTAGCACCTTTAGGGTGCCTTTACACGTGGCAGATTTTGAGGCAGAAAATTCCGCCACTTAAAAATAAGTTCCATTCATTTGAATGAAAGCGCATGGATTTCTTAAAGCCCCATTCACGTGAATAGAACTGAATTTCAGTCGTGGAATTTTCTGCCACAAAATCTGCCGCATGTTAAGGTACCCTTATGTGTGTCCATGTTACAGATATATAACCATATCAGTGATGCCACCCTTTACACAATCTTACATATACCCCTGCGTATTCCTAGCAAAGTCTGTCCCAAATGACTCACATGTTCAGCTCAAAGTTAAGTTGGACAAAACATTTGATTAATGTTGGACCTGCTGATTTAAAAAGAAAGGGCAGCTGGATTGTAATACTGTATGCCTGATTCTTTAGTTATTGAGAGAGAAGAGCCACTGCCATTTTATACATATGCACGATTGACCGTGCCAAAAATACATGTGAATTTCGGATAGAGGTGGGCTGGAGGAATAGCTGTCAGCCAAATGAGCATTCAACCAACAGCTATCTAAAGTCTATGGCCAGTCCTAGATTGACATAACATGCCATTTCTCATCTCAGCCTGTGCTATTAATCTGATGGATTACTAATAAACATAAGTAAAGAACTTCATTCATTCATTATCTCTATATACTGTCAATTCTCCTGATTTTGTACTGTTACATTTTCTGCTAGACTGCTAGAAATACAAACTTTTCTTTTTACGAACATTTCTCCTTGTAACACATCTGACACAGATAAAACTATATTGTTGAAAGCCTTAACACAATGCTTCATAAAACTGACAGAATGTGAAATGGAGTCCAGGATTCCTTCTCTCACCTCATGAAATAATACAAATACTCACCTTTCCAGTTCAGACAATTTCTTGCAAATTCCACTACAGCCAACTGCATCCCCAGGCATACACCTAAAACATAAAGCAACAGTTACAAAAATAACGTAGAACGCGTTTTGTATTAAAGTGGCAGTGTACTTAGGGAAAACGCTAGGTATGTCATAATGGCATCGAGTCAATTGCGGAGAGCCCTGCCGATTAATGGAACAAGGACAGAGAACTGCTCACATGGCAAGCTCACTCCCATCAAGGAGAAGATAAATGCAAATTGGACTCGAGAAAGTCTACAGCAGGGATCAGCAACCTTCAGCACTCCAGCTGCTGTGAAACTACAATTCCCAGCATGCTCCATTCATTTCTATAGAAGTTCGGAGAAGAGCAGAGTAAGTATGCATGCTGGGAGTTGTAGTTTCACAACAGCTGGAGTGCCGGAGGTTGCCTACCCCTGGTCTACAGGCTGACTCGATTCCGTCCAAACTATAAAAATGCGTGATATTAGAACAGGACATGCCCCACCCTATATGCAGTGGCGCATCTATACCAGGGGGCATATCCTGCACTTGTGGTCCACTGCCGGACAACAAGTACCACAATAGACATCCTACACAGGACAGTAAATGTGTGGATGTAATAAACAATATAACAATAACATTTACAAGGACAGGTGCACTCTGCCGTCTGACTAAACCCTCATACTGGTGGTACAATTGAGAGTTTTGCCGATATATCCTACTGTGGAGGACATATCGGAGCCGAGCAACGTGCCAAGGTTTCTCAAGTAGCTTGTAAATGTTATTGTTATATTGTGACTCCATCTCCTGCAGCGAGAAGATAGAGTGCGCTATGTGAGCACTTCTATTCTTATTCTAGCGATTGGCGGTGTCCTCAGCGCTCAGCTCACTGATTAAGCTACTTTCGCATCAGCGTTTTTAATTCAGGTTTAATCTGGCAGGGTTCAGCAAAAACGCTTCCGTTACGGATGATACAACCGCATGCATCCGTTATGAACGGATCCGGTTGTATTATCTTTAACATAGACAAGACGAATCCGTCATAAACTCCATTGAAAGTCAAAGGAGGACGGATCCGTTTTCTATTGTGTCAGGTACAACGGATCCGTCCCCATTGACTTGCATTGTTGGTCATGACGGCATGCTGTGGTTTGCTCTCCGGTATGAGAACGGAACGGAATGCATTGTGGAACATTCCGTTCTATTCAGTTACATTTTGTCCCCATTGACAATAAATGGGGATAAAATGGAAGAGTTTTTTTCCGGTATTGCGACCCTATGATGGATCTCAATACCAGAAAATATTAACGCTAGTGTGAAGGATCAGTTCCATTTAATAAATCCTGATGGCTCAGTTTTAGCCGGAACTGGTTGTAATAAATCAAAACTGAACAAACCTGATCAGGCATGAAAATCATTGTCAGTCAATGGGAGCCTCGTCCGTTTTTTTCTGTAGCAAAAAAATGGATCAGGCACCATTGACTTACATTGATTTTCATGCCTGATCAGCGCTCGCTCCGTACTGTATTGAAACGAGGTTTATGTGAATTGACTTCAGATGTTTCATCCGAAGTGGATTCGTTCATCCCTAGTCATAACCCCTGGATACTAGCAGTGTATAACATGATGGAAAAATAAATTCAGCCAGCAAAGGAGACAATATGGACAATCACAATACATTAGTAAGTGCTTTATATTGACTTTGTCTACATGATAAATGCCATTTGCTGGACTGAGACAACCCCTTTAATATAAAGCATATGTGTTGCTCACAGCAATGTTTGTGTTTCATAACCTTATCACCTCTGTAAACTGCATTTTCTGATCTTTATGTAACGCAGAAAACGAAATCTCTCAACTAGCTCTTGTCCTTTTAAAAGGAAAAAAGGAGAAAAATAAGAAAAAAGACTTACAGTAATTGCTCTTCTTCACTAGGTCAGTCAATTGTTCGCTCTTATCCTGACTTCTAATGAGAAATCTGCTTCTCTTTGAACTTTATTATTTATCTCACAGACACGCTAATTGCCATGAATCTCAGCGTCTTCTCACATCTATTCTACTTGTCCAGATTTTATTTTTTTACATTTCTGAAGTCCGTTAAAGACAATCTGACGAGGTTTATGCTGCCCCATCTGAGGGTAGAATAAAGGAGTGATAGAGACCCCGATTCCAGAGCTGGGTCACTTACTTTTTGATGTTGTAGCAGTTTTTTTAGCTGGAGAGAGAGCTCAGTCCAAAGTCGTCAGATTCATCATCGCCCAGATACCTTTGCTGATTGACAGCTTTCTCCTTATACTGCCCATAAAAAAGTCTACCAATCATCAAAGTGTGTTCAGAGGAATTAGCAGCTCAACAGGGTGCACAAGCTGAGAGGACTCCAGTGCTTGGCTCCTGCTGCAGCTAATACGCAGTGACTTTATGAAAGTACTGTAAGTGACCCAGCGACAAAATCAGGCTGTCACTATTTTACGCTGGGTTCAGACCTGAGCGTATTTGATACGCGCGTATTACACGCGTTTTTGTCACGCGTAAAACGCGTGTATTACAGTGCGTTTTGAAAATACGAAACGCGCGTCATACGGGCGTTCGTGACTCTGGAGACCAATTAAAAAAAGGCATATCTACCCTTAACGCGCGTTTTACGCGCATTCTCATTAAAGTCTATGGGTGCAAACGCACGACAAAACGCCCCAACGAAGCTCAAGAACTTTTCTGAGCGTAGGGCGTTTTACAGCGCGTTCAAACGCGCTGTAAAACGCTCAAGTGAGAACCAGGGCCATAGGGAAGCATTTTTGAACGCGCTGTAAAACGCTCAGGTGTGAACTGAGGGTTATGCTGCCCCCAGATAGGCAACATAAACTTGACGAAGGATTCCCTTTAAATAACTCTGTCGTACCTAAGAAAGGAATCTTTCTTTCTCTGGCCCAGGTGATGGCTTCAAGTTTTCCTTCAGTTCCTCGTGATCCAAATCCACCAGGAACCAATATACCCCTGGAAATAAAAGAAAACAGTTATCTATGCAATTCATTGTGAAACAGAAGTTATAAAAAAATATTACTTTAGTTGGATTTTAACATAAGGCCAGTGACAGGGAGAGAGGTGCATTGGAAGAAAATACTACTTCCATTTCTTACCGCTGATTTTAGGACCTTTTGGCCTCATGAGAGGTGTATAGACAATGAAGGCGTTCTGACCCCCATAACTTTTTTTATAGTTTTGTTTTCAGAGCTGTGTGAGAGCTTATTTTTTGCAGGGCGGCCTGTAGTTCTTGACGATACCATATTGGATCCCTTTTTCTTGAATTTTTTCAGGAAGGGAAGAGATAAAAAAAGGCAAATATGCCAATTTGATTTTGTTTCCATTACGTAGTTCACCATATGGGGTAACTATTTTTCTATTTTAATATTATGGGTGTTTTGGGACACAGCTTTATTTTTTATTCTTTACTTTTCTTTTTTTTTATATGGGGAAAGAGATTCGAATTTTTATATTTTTTTATATATTAAATAAAATATTTTTTTACAGTAATTTTGGGGGTTGTTTCAACTGGGACTTTGATGGCATATATCTAGGATATGCCTTTAAAGTCAGATAAGGTCCCACTTCTGAGACCTGAACCGATCTCTATAACAGGTCTCCAAAAGTGAATGAGAGTGCACCATATGGGCAGTTTGCTCTCCATTAATTTCCATGGTTGTTCTGAAAATAGCCGACTGAGCACGCTCTTCTATTTCTAGGAGTCCCATAGAAATTTATGGAAAGCGCACCATGCAACACTGGCCATTAATCCATTCACCTGTATGGGACTGCTGGAGGTACCCAAGCCAGCGTTTGGCTAATTTCGGCAGTCCCATAGAAATAAATGGAGGGCAGTGGCACATGTGCAGCTCCTCTCTGCTCACTTCAGGGGTCCCATTCAGGAGACAGTTGTAGATCCCAGAGGTGGGGCCCACACCTATCTGACATTGGTGGCATATCCTAGCGATATAGCAACCAAACAGCTCTCTCGATTGTGGTGTGAGGGAGCCGTTCGGGCCTCAGGTGTGCAGAGCTCCCAGGGTTTCACCGCTCAGATGCTGTGATTGCAATTGACCATGCCACCTAAGGTGTTAAATGTCAATGATGTGCATTATCGCCGATCGTTGACACTGCCTCCGCTGTGGCGCCTGCTCAGCTTCTGAGAGGGAGCTATCTTTAAAGTTTCGACTTCTACTGTACATGGACGGCGGAGGTCAGGAAGGGGTTAAAGTATAGTTACCACATAATTAATACTTGTCTATGAGGACAAGTCGTTTCTTTACGCTCTTTTTGTGGAAATGCACATTACAGAGGTGGGTTTCTACATTTGCTGCAGGCAAAATGGATAGCCGTCTGCAGTTTACTTTATTACCCATTGTATCAGTAGCCAAAAGTACAGTGATTAACTGATAACTGGAGGAGCTCATGACATAAACTGTTGGATGATTAATCTTCCAGTCGACACTCCTAGACCTCACTGTTCTGTTTCTCTCTTGAGCTATAGTAGCTTACTTTATACAGGTTTGTAAAGTTTTCATTTAGTTCAACAGAAAGATTTAAAGAGAATAACCTATATATTATATATTTATATTTTAGAACTTGGTGATCTTCCTTAATGTTCTATGTCACTATGGAAAAAAAACTAAAAACCTGCAGTTTTTACTCTTACCACTAAACCTAATAACATTTCAAGATTTTCTGTCCTGTACAGATTCACCTCTCAGCAGTCATCTCATTATCATAAAAGGCACAATGAGTACAATGACAGTTAATACCTATATACAGATTACATACAAGCCACTATTCACAATAAGTGATGGTCACAGCTTATCTTGCACAATGACTTCTGCACACTTCACATAGCATGTTTAGAAAACTCTCCCATACAAGTCAGTGAACATCTACTGTCCATATCTGTAAATGCTGTTACAGGGGTTGTCCAGTTTCTGATAATGATGACCTATCATCAGGATAGGCCATCAATATCAGATCGGTGGGGGTCCAACTCCCAGCACCCCTGCAAATCGGCTGTTTGAAGAGAATGTAGCACTCCTATGAGTGGGAAGGAGCAGTTGTAGTTTCAACTCTGTACCATTTAATTGTGTGGGATGGAGATGCTATAATTACCCTGCTCACTGCTTCAATGTTGATGGCAAGCAGGCAAACAGTGAAGAGAATGCAGCGCTCCTTCAATCAGCTGATATTGATGACCTATCCTGAGCACAGGTCATCAATATTGGAAACTGGAGAACCCCTTTAACAACAGCTCAAGCAACATGGCCGCCCCATAGTCATGTACACATTTATAGTTAGAGTAAAAACAGATTAGCAAATAAGGAATATGGTTTTAATTTGTAAAAATATAGGTGATACCTTCCCTTTAAAGAGGTTGTCCGGGTTCAGAACTGAATCGGGACATATCCCTTTTTTCCCCTATTCAGTAGTGCCCCCACTCATCAGCGCCCGATGCTGTCTCTTGGGGCTTTTTTACATTTGTTTACATTTTTACAGGCTAGTGCAGTGCTAAAGCCCGCCCATTAGTGCCGGTGACATCACCAGGCTCACTGCTAGGTGGAAGCCCCTACCTAGCTTACCCATGGAGAGCCGTTACGTTACTGGATCTCCAGAAAAAGCCCTTGTCCTGCACGTTTTAACATAGGGCAACGGAGCATGAAATGTCAGAGGGGCTGAGTGGGCGAAGAAGGGGATATGTCTGGGTTCAGAGCTAAACCCATTTAAGTCTTGTCACAACTCTTTGCCAATTTTTGACCATGCAAACCTGGATAGTCTTGAATGTCAATCGGACTGAATACTTTCATAGAGCTGCAGTACCTCACACAACCAGGGGATAGTTGTATAACTGTTTTTGGAAGAAATCACTCATGTGTTTCTAATTTTGAACAACCCCTTTAAGGATGTTCATTATTTGTGTTAGAACCCTTTTCTATGACTACTATATTGATGTTACCAGTATAGAACAAAGTTACAATATACTAGCAATAATGTCCAGCACTTCATGCCGTACAAATGCATTTGAAAAGTTAAGAAATGATTAAATATAGGTCCAATTTAAATTTTTCAGAAATTGTCTTTAAATAGTCAATTCTAGATTTTACTTTATTGTATTTTTAATCAAACGCAGAGAAATACATTCACTCGTCACCATCTCGTGAAAGCCATAACCGCACCGTAGATCTCAGCTACCTTGAACTCTGTATAATATGATAAATGGGGAAAAATATACAGTGCTCAATGCACTCACTCACTACCTGAATTTTCAGGCTTTGAGTTAAACAGGTATTCCAGTTGTGGCAAGCGACAACTATTAGATAGGTGGAAAGCTAGGATCCCCACTGATCACGAGAACAGCGACCCTGCATGCCATGGAGCCCCCCAAAATGATTGCAAGTCGGGTATGCGTACTGCCGCTCTATTCATCTTTATGGCGCGGCAGTGTGCATGCTTGACCTACCGCCATGTTCATTTGGGGGCCCAATGGAGTTCCCATTCTCGTGATCAGTGGGGTTCCTAATGATAGAATTTCCACCAATCTAATAGTTATTCCCTATCTTGTGGCTAGGTGATAAATTGACACAATTGGAACAACCCTTTAATATTGAAACAAAGAAAAAAATTTTTAGAAAAAATCTTTGCATAATGTTACTTTAAAAAAAAAATTCTCAATATTGCTTTTTCAATTATTACATAATTTTTTACACATTTACCCCTTGGATGACTACTTCACCCATCAGATTATGGATTACATTCTTGAGAAATACTTTTATTAAAGCATTAAACATCGCATAAAGATTTTCGATGAGACTATCTCGAGCAGACCAGAATACACTGATTGGTATTTCACTGAGGCAAGCATATTAAAACATAATCACTACTAACATATGCAAGCACATCTGCTTGCAGGTTTCATGTAATACATCTATCTTAAAAAGAAGAAAAGCAGAATACTTGGTAGTAGAAGCAGTAGTATCGAAAACGCACAAAACATCATAAACAAGTTAAAACCACTTAACAACACCTTAACCACCCTCGATACTTTTTTTTCCTACAATGAAATGAATTTGACTGAACTTTTCATTACAATTGTGACTGCGGTATCCTTTTTCTACACATGAAACAGACATAGAAAATGATGAATGAGACAGGGCCGGTGTTAAAATCTGCTGCCCGTAAAAATCTGCTGCCCTCGTCACTTCCGGTCAGGACGTCATGCTTCTGAGGGAGGTGTGTCTCTCTGCTCAGCTTCTGATTGGCTGTAAAGAGAGTTTGGCTAGAGACTGCGCACGATCGCTGAGGGCAGCAGATTTTCACAGCGGCTGTGCGGGCAGCAGATTTTCACAGGCTCTGATTGGCGGGCAGCAGATTTTCACTGACTCTGATTGGCAGGCAGCAGATTTTCATGGACTCTGATTAGCGGGCAGCAGATTTTCACAGGCTCTGATTGGGGCAGCAGATTTTCACGGCTCTGATTGGGGCAGCAGATTTTCACAGGCTCTGATTGGGGCAGCAGATTTTCACAGGCTCTGATTGGGGCAGCAGATTTTCACAGGCTCTGATTGGGGCAGCAGATTTTCACGGGCTCAGGGCAGCTCATTTTAACAGCAACTGTATGGGGATCGCTCAGGGCAGTTTATCTCAACAGGGGCTGTGAATGCGAAAGCGCAGCGCCAGCTTATATTACCATCGGCTGTATGAGGATCGCAGGGGCAGCTGATTTTAACGGGGATCCCACAGGCTGTATGGGGCTGATGGGGACGCGTTAGGATCAGCTGCCCCTGCGCGTCCACATCAGCCCCATACAGCCTCTGTAAAAAAAAAACTGCCCTGCGGGGACTTTACTAGAAGTTATATCTGCTACCAAAACAAATTGACAAAAGCATGAATACATCATTAAGAAGCATGAAGAACCAAGCAGAAGACACAAGTTTTGAAGAAACAGAATGACTGTTACAGTAAATATTGCATTGACACAGCTACAGAAGAGAATGGCCGTTATTTTATTTATTTTTTAGGCCAAAACGAATAGGGATCAAGACCAAGAATTGGCAGGTCAACAAGCACCTCCCACCAAGGAGCACAAGTCTGGAAGCCAAAAAGAAAAGAGAAGCCGATACTGGAAGACAAAATCAAGAAGCTAGCTTCCATTGACAGCTTCTTCAGGAAAATTACACATAGAGAGGGAAGAGTCCTCCATTTGCAATACATCAGATATTCAACCAAGTGTCAATACCTCTCAGGAAGCATGGTCGAGCATTGAAGAAGTCAGTGAACTGGTTGTAGACCCTCCAGACTAGCAAACCTTGTCCTGTCATTCTGGACCTCATCCAGAACTTAGTGATGATCCAGCAGAATGGCCTGATGTAATCATTGATCTACTGAGATGCCAAACTATCAAAAGGGGCCCTAAGCAAGTGAAGCTGAAAGATTTTCCCATGCCGGGTACTTGGAAAATGGTTCTACGAGATTAGTTCATTTACTCAGTGCTTGCAGACTCCACATATTGCTTTTGTTGCAGGCTATTTGACAATGAAGCTAAATCAAATTTCTCAAGTCCAAATGGATTTATAGACTGGAAGCATGTCAGTGGTAGAGATCCTTGCATTTCCACAAAATATATAGCAGCCCCCTGTCTAATTATGTCAAATGAAAAGATCTGGAATCAAGCATAAAAAAGAAACTACCATTGCCAAAGATAACGGCCCATGTCCTATTTTTGGACGGATGCTATTCGCTGGCCGTTAAAAGAACGGCCAAATGAATAGCCCCAAAGACTATGATTGGCGCTAAAAATGGCCTTGTGACGGCCGTTACTTAGACACTCGTCACACGGCCATTGTTCACAGTCGTGTGCATGAGGCCTTAATGTTCTATTACCACAGCTTTTCAAGAATAGAAGGTCTCAGGTTTCAAACAAGCTGAATGTAAGGCAGCAGGTATTTGCGAAAAGCTGGATATACCTACTGAACACCCGACACAAAGGGTTAGAAAGAAAACTTGGCAGTGCAGTAACCAAAACTGTCAAAAGCCAGCATGCCAGCAGGCAAGTGGAACATCAGTTTTAGATGCAAGGCAAGCATTTGAAGAGATATTCTTCAAGTCTCTGCTTGAAACTGTCCTTGGTGAAATTGAAATAAGGTTAAATTTTTTGCAGACAGTTACAGACAAGTTTGGATTTCTATATGACATTAAGAAAGAAGCCACTGACTTGTCTAACTCCAGTGTTTAAAATTCTCTGATCTAGCAGTTGATGGAGAGGTTATGCTTGAGGAAATCAAGACACTGGCTAGGATGTTGCCGGATCATCTATGCCCACAGGAGACTTTAAAGTATATATTCTCCCACTCACTTAATCTGGCATTCCCAAACCTTGTTTTGGCATTGCAGTTGTTGTTAACTGTGCCTGTTTCAGTTACATCTGCTGAAAGGAGCTTCAGTAATTTGAAGCTAATTAAAAACTTCCTTAGGTCCCAAATGTCGCAAGACAGATTAAATGCACTGGTGGTTCCTTCAATCGAATCTCAAGAAGAAGAATGTGTAGATTTTAATCAGATACTACATTTTTTGCAGCTGATAAAACACGTAGAAACGTGTTTTAATTGATTTATACAAGATACCACTTTTGTGTTCTGCCAAAAAAGTTCTGGACCATTACTGCATGGACTCCAACAAGACATTTCATAGTGTTCTGCATTAACTTCCTTTTGTACTTTTTCAAATGTTTTATGTCTATACAGTATGTCCAAATAAAATATTTTCATATTCAATGTCTGCCTGTTTCTCTTTAGAGGGTGTACAGTAAAAACGGAATACTGTGAGTAGACCTGAGGGATTAAAACACTGGGTAGATTAAAAAAAAGTAGGGACATAAGGATTGATTCACATATATTCACCCTGTTCTGTCTATTGTATTTGGCACCATATATAATACATGCAGTTTTATTGTCTCGTGTGTTGTGCAAAAAGCCACAAGGCGCCCACTGAGGCTGTAACGCCCAAGGGACCACATGAACCTGGAGCCGGCCCTGCCTGCCAGCCCGTCATCTTCCCCCCCATGCCACACCCACTAGAGCTGGCGTGAGCGGGGAGAAGTATCTGCCCCTGAAAAATGCCTAATTTAGGTGTATTTCAGCTTTAAAAAAATAGATGAACATAAATTACTCGGATATCCCTTTTAAAAGAGGTTGTCTGACCCCTGGCTCAAAATTAAATGATGGCTGGAACATGTGTACACTATAAAATGAAAACCACTCACCACTTCTAAGCAGCTCTGTTTCAGCACAAATGGTCCTTGTTGACCGGAAGTGTGACGGCTCATCTGTTACCTTATGCACCAATGCAGCCATTCACCGCATGTGAAGATGGACAAGACATTACATCTCAGGTCCGCAGGGGATCAGAGACAGCGAAAACAAGACCATTGGTGCTGAAATGGAGCTGCTTGGAAGAGAGGAGTGACTTTTGTTTTTTTTAGTACACACATTATAGCCATTATTTCATTTGAAGTTGTGGGTCAAATAACCTCTTAAAGGACATCTGTCAGCAAATTTGTACCTATGACACTGGCTGACCTGTTACATGTGCACTTGGCAGGCTGTTCATATGTGTCCGCATTGCTGAAAAAAATGAAGTTTTAAAATATGCAAATAGGCCTCTAGGAGCAACAGGGGCGTTGCCGTTACACCTAGAGGCTCTGCTCTCTCTGCAATTGCCGCCCCCTCTGCAATTTGATTGACAGGGCCAAGCAATGTAAACGTGATCACACCTGGCCCTGTCAATCAGAGTGGAGAAGGTGTGGTAGTTGCAGGGAGAGCTGAGCCTCTAGGACTAACGGCAATGCCATCGTTGTTCTTAGGGGCTCATTTGCATATATTAAAACATCATTTTTCTCAGCAATGCCCTTTAACTCTGCTGCATGACTCATCTACATTTCCTCCCATTTCTGAAATTCACCCTCCGCCTTCAGTTCCTGAAAGATTTTAAAGCCCTCATTGTAACCAACAAGTTCCTGTCCAATTACCCTCTGTGCATGTGCTTTCTAACTCACCGATATCATCGCACATGCAGCCTCCACCCTGCAAGTCTTCTCTCGTGCCTCCCCTCTCTTCTCTTTATACATCCAACCATGCCTTTAGTTTCTGTGCCTCTTTGCCAGGTATAGTGCAGTTGCTTTCAGAATCCCAGTCCATTGGATTTGTGGTTCCACAGTCTTAGTCTTGCCTCTACTGAAGCTGGGACTGCTGTTTGAGTATTGCGATTTTCTTGCTGTCTAATTGGACTTCAGTTCAGGGTCAGATAAGTGCTTTATATATCTTTTCTTACCACCATGTGACTGTTAAGTATTTCTACTCGACTCAAGTTGCTCTGGGGGTACTTGAATACTGAAAGCCATTGAGTAGGACTTGAGAAAAGCAACTGTTATAGGTGGTCAAGTTCTGCTGCCTAGCACACAACAGGTGTCGTTACAGTGTTACACCAATATTATTATATTAACATTATACCTTATACAAAGTGTAACCTAACACATGTTTGTAATCATTGACATCCTTTAGGCATCACAGATGAGCTGAGCTGAGTAGAGTTTCTTGAGCCTTTAGGACCACAGGCTGTATCAGCCAGGAGGCATCAGATCTACAATCTCGGCTCATTTACAAACTGAATGCACAATGTTCTCTCAGTGTGATTCCACATTAGAGTAAATCAGAGAGGCTTAAAAAACACTTTTCCCTAAAAGAGAACTCTCATTATGTGGCATCTTCTATTTGGAGGATGCAAAAATAATTAATCTTCTTTAATACTCATTCACCAGATGAATACGATATTGACCTATGTACTCCTGGAAGAGCAGAAATTCAAATGGATATCTAAGGAAACGTGTCTATCCTAGCTTTATGACTTTAGAATGTGTCATTTTACACAGAAAGCTTCAGATCTTGCTAAACCTTTCATATATTTTCTCCGAAATATACATATACCGACTACTGTGACAGCAGAGAAAGTAAGATGTGGTAATTGAGAAGAATATGCCACCTACCGTGTGAGAGATTAGTCTTCAGGTTGTCACCATTTACTGTTTAGTGGAAGCATGTCAGCAGGGTGCACGTTTTTAAGTCTGCAGACCCTCTGCATACAGAGGATACTAAATGTACAGTACATACACTGAGAGAGGAAAGTGTCTTTGAATGAAGATCCATAGACTATAATGGGGTCCTTTAGGTTTCCGCTTAGAGAAAGATATTTGAAGTGGACACAAAAGTCCTGCAAAAATCTTCCTCTGAGCGGAAACCTAACAGACCCTATTATAGTCTATGAGGTCCATAGGCTCCGTTTGGCTCAGTAATCTGCCAAATCCGTTCTTTCTGTTCTTCTACTCCTATAACGGAGCAGAACGGAAAGGCTGAACACTGATGTAAATCCCTTACACATCACATACCAAGAAGCAGCAAACTTTAACTTGTAATTTTCAATGGAATATGATGCATTAATGGTCCATCAAAAGTTTGCTACACCATGGCATGTACAATAACGTGTTAAATATCAAGTGATAGCTTGCTATGCCTGTATTCCTTCCTTCCACCACTCCCTGGTCTGGGAGGTAGCTGATGTTATTGGACCATATCACTCTATTTCTGAACATGTTGCAGCTATTTTTCAGATGCAGGGTGACTCAAAAAGGACGGTGAAAAATCAAAGCTGTGATGTTTAGTTTAAACCTGCACACAAAGGGGCAGGTTTAAGATGGCGACAGCGCAGAAAAAAATACAGCTTTGGAATTGGCAAGAACAGGGTCTGTTGTAACAGTTCAGCTACATTTTCAGAATAAATTTGGCAAATGTCCTTTGCATTTCAAGTTTGGTGAAGCAACTCAAAACCATTTGTTGTTTATGTCGTGGGAAAAATTCGGGTCATCCAAAGACTTCAGAAGAGACGGATTTGAGCCGTGTACGAGCATAGTTATAGAGTCAAATGCGACGGACCATGGTATGACATATCATATGAAAATGTCTGTATTGAAAGCCATACAGATTACAAATCCTTGAGGATCTGAAACTGGACAGACTGAACACAAGTGTTGAGTGAAACGAAGTCAAACGAATTGACCTCTATCCAAATTTCAGGAAAAATGTGATTCACCACGAAGCCGAATTTCCTTGCTCTTTCGTGGTAACGAATCTATTTTTTCTGAAATGGCGGTAAAAAATAAAATAAAATACATACTCACCTCATCCATTTGCTCTCAGAAAGGCAGTCGAGGCCTTCTTGATTGAAGATCAGTGCACCCAGCCAGCGTGATGAGGATCACGTCACTGCGTGACATTTCGCACGGTTTCTTCAATCAAGATGGCCACAGCTTCTCCATGATATGTATGCATATATATATATTTTTTTAACTCTGATTAACCCCTAAAAGGCCTCAATTTTAATGTCAGATGTCGCGATCAGCGATGAACGCAGCATCTGTGGGGTTCAATGACGGTGGGTGGGGTGGTGGGGGTTCAGCACGATCGCCACTACACAGAATGGAATGTGAATTGTCACAAAGTAATTCGTAATGAAGTGAAGCAGCTGAATCAAATTTTTGATAACTTTTCTCATCTCTACTGAACAACGTGACTTTTGCATCAACTTGCAGAGAAGATTAAAAGAGGGTGAAATAACCGACAGGCTGGTGTTCAGTGATGACGATACCTTTTACCTCAGTGAGAAGGTCAATCTCCACAACGTTAGAATCTGGGGCTCCAAAGACCCATGTGTCCTTAAGGTGTTCATGGGGACTTTCACAGATACCTGAATGAAACTCTACCAGAACATTGGATTGGCCACGCCAGAATAAAAAAAATTCACCAATGCTGCGCTGGCCTCTGCGATCACCAAATCTAATACCTTGCGATTTCTTTCTGTGGAGCTACATCAAGAATTCAGTGTAACTGCCCCCCAGCCACAGGACCTGAATGACCTGAGAAGACACATTAACTGCCAAAAACAGCGTGAAACCAGACATGCAAATAAATGTTTTTACACGGCCAATTAAAAAGGGACTTTTTTACACTAAAATAGTTGCAAGTTTCTTAACCACTTCCAGACCAGGCCATTTAGCCCCTTCCTGACCAAAATTCTGCAAATCTGACGTGTCACTTTATGTGGTAATAACTTTGGATTGTTTTTACTAATCCAAGTCTTTCTGAGATAGATTTTTGTGACACATTGAACTTTATGACAATGGTAAAGTTAAGTCATTATGTTTTACCTTTATTTATTAAAAAAATTCAAGATTTAACGAAAATTTAGAAAAATGTAAATAGTTAAAAATGTACTATTTTCTAAATAAGAATCTCTCAGATAGTGATAACTCATAAAAATTATTAATTAGCAATCACCATATGTCCCAGTTATGTTGGCATCATTTTGGTACTGTTATTTTATTTTTTTAGGACGTTAGAAGGTTTAGAATTTTAGAAGCAATGTTTTACATTTTCAAGAAAATTTCCAAAATCATAGATAATAGAAACCGCCAATAAATGACCCATTTTAGAAACAAAACCCCTCAAACTATTAAAAGCTGATTTTAGAAATGTTGTTAACCCTTTAGTTATTCCACAGGAATTAAAGCAAAATGGAGGTAAGATTTCAAAATTTCACTTTTTTTTGCAGATTTTCCATTTTAATCAATTTTTTTCCTGTAACACATCAAGGGTTAACCCCAAAACAAACCTCAATATTTATTATTCTGATACTGCTCTTTACATAAACAACCCATATGTGGTTGTAAACTGTTGTATGGGCACACAGCAGTGCTCAGAAGGGAAGAAGCAACATATGGTTTTTGGAGGGCTGATTTAGCTGGAATGGTCTTTAGGAGACATGCTGCATTTAAAGGGAGTCTTTCACCCCAAATAAGCAATTTCTAACAGTTAGACCATTCTGATCAATGCAGCCCCACATTAAAATGCTTCTTACCCTAATTCTGTCAGATCCACAGATCTTCTTAAAATCACTTTTATTCAGTATGCAAATTTCTGGTGAAGGTGCCCAGGGGCGGCGTTGTAACGGCTGGTGCCCAGGCCCTGCGGTCATTTTCATATGATACCACTCCCCTCTTCACCCAGTGGGCCCGCCCTGTGTCTTGATCTTCTCCTCCTTCTTTCCGACGCCTGCGCTGTGGAATGGGGCCTCCGCGCCCTTTACTGGCAGAAGCATCGGAGTGTCCAGTGCGCAGGCACAGGCCCGTACATAAGTTCTGAACAGCCCTCTGATGAGTTACCCCTACATTGAAAACCCCAAAAAGTGACCACATTTTGGAAACTAGACTACCCAAGGAATTTTTAAGGGGTGTAGTAAGCACTTTGACCCAACAGGTGTTTCATAGGCTTTATAACACTCGGCTGTGAAAATGAAAAATTACGATACATTCCTTTTTTTCTTTTTTTACAAGAATAGTGCTTTAAGCCCAAACTTTCCGATAACAGTATATCGGTCCACAATTTGCTACCTATTTTCCTCTTAATACTGCTGTTTGGAGATACGCCAGGGCTCAGAAATTTTCTTTAATGGTTCTTAAGAGCCATAGCTTTTTTATATTTTTTGAGAGAAGTGTGAGGGCTTATTTTTTGCAGGACAAGCTGTAGCTTTTAAGGCACCATTTGGGGGTACATTTGGCTTTCTGATAGCTTTTTATCTAATTTTTTGGCAGGTGAGGTGGGCAATAACTGAAATTCTATCAGTGTTTATTTTTTATTTTTAATGTGGTTCACCATGTGGTATAAATAATACAATAACTTTATCCTGCAGGTTGATATGATTATGGCTATACCAAATGTATATAGTTTTTTTTTCATGTTTTACTACTTTTACATAGTAAATCACTTTTTATAAAAAATCTGTTATATTTTGTATTGCCATAGACCAGTGGTCAGCAAACTGCGGCTCTAGAGCCACATGTGGCTCTTTAGCCCCTTGATATTGGCTCTTCCAGGTGCGGGCTCACATGTACAGTGCGATCGCATTTTCGTTGCCCGTGGCAAAAATCGGCAGGAGGGGGAGGACCAGGAAGCGGTGAAGGCTCTGTACGCACCGCTTCCTGGTCCTCGGCTGTAGGCTGTGCAGGGCTGCGCACAGTGTGAGGCGCTCTGTGACATCACGCTGTGCACGCAAGTTCACAGCACAGCCGACAGCAGGAGGAACACAGAGCGAGGGTGGTGAGGAGCAGCAGCATCCAGGAGCAGGAGAGGTAAGTTCTTTTTTATTTTATGAAACTTGGGGCTGATCTGAGGCAGCGGGGTGATGAGAATCATAATGGAGGATATGAGAGATATCATGGATGAGGAGAGGCATCGTTGATAATAAAGGGGACGATAAGAATCATAATGGGGGATATGAGAGGCTTTATGGATGATGAGAGGCATCATTGATGATAATGGGGATGATGAGAGGCATGGGGCTCTTATCTGAGGTCTGATTGGGGGTCATTTACTTTGGGGTCTGAGCTGACGTCTGATCTGAGGGAAGTCTCATTAAAATTGGGGGTCTGATTAGTGGTTTGACCTGAGGTGTAATGAAAAAATTATTTTTTTAATATTGGCCTCCTCTAAAACCTACGTGCATCTTATAGGGTGAAACGTTGTGGAGTGAAAGATGTAGTGTCAAGAATTGAGAAAGGTATGTTCAGATGGTTAGGCTTACCCTTATAAAGTTAATAACAATGTACCTTCCTATATAGTTTACGTTTAAAAATTTTGGCTCTCAGAAAAAATGAAATCGCTGTTTTGTTGATATTCGGCTCAGTTGACTAATAAGTTTGCCCACCACAGCCATAGACTAAGATCTATAAAAAAAAAAATTTCTGACAACTTCTCCATTGGTATGTGATGAAAAAAACCTGATGTGAACTGCACCATTTATCAGTGTGCTACGCACACAGATAAAACACTGTCATCTAAATCAGGCTGTACTGTATGAGCTGAGCCTCAGGGTCACCCACTCCTTGTGTTTAATGGTAAAACTGGCCCTGACGTCAGACAAATATATGGGCATGCACACATGCCACCGATGTTACTCATGGAAAGTCAAACTGACAATGTAACGAAAGTCTATTATCTGCAAAATATGCTTTAATATATGACATCATATACCTATAGCCTTGTTGTAGAAGCATCAGCCATAAACAGGCTTAAAAAGAATGAACTGTTCACACTTCATTTAATGCTTTTATAGACGAGTATGATAATGCAGGACAGTAATAGGGCATCTACATTATTCTAGCAGGTGTTATTTTCACAGTATTTGTGGTTTGCCATGCCGGCCTTCATTCAAGGACAAGCCGGCATTATCTGTCAGACCATCTATGCAGGATAAGTGATGGCGCATCTCGCATCGCATTATACTAAAAATGTATTAACGGGAAGAAAAACTGTTCAGAAAGGAGCTGCATGTAAAGCTTTACTCACCAAGGAGTTATCACCGCCATATAAGCTCTCTCTAGCCAATCCAAGTGCCTTGAAATGTATCATGCATTTTTGGCCATTTACTTATGTCATTTCCAATATTTTAACCTGATTAATCCCTCTTAAAAATACCATAAGAAACTCAGCAGTCCACTTGTATATAATATTGAGGAACCACTTCGGTCCCACAGACCGGAAAATACAATTCCAAGCAGTTCTCCTCAAGCAAAACCAGTAGAGCACCCCTGACCTCGCTTCTTCTTTTCAGTGCAATTAATAAGAACGGTCTTAGGCTTATTGCACACGACCGTATGATTTTGCGGTCCGCAAAAAACGGATCCGCAAAAAATACGGATGACATCCGTGTGCATTCCGTTTTTTGCGGAACGGAACATCTGGCCCCTAATAGAACAGTACTATCCTTGTCCGTGATACGGACAAGAATAGGACAAGTTCTATCTTTTAACGGAACGGAAAAACGGAAACACGGAAACGGAATGCACACGGAAACACTTCAGTTTTTTTTGCGGACCCATTGAAATGAATGGGTCTGTATACGGACCTCATAAAAATGGCCCGTACACCCGCAAAAAAAAACGTTCGTGTGCATGAGGCCTTAGGCTCCATTCACAGTTTCCTCTGATGTTACAGGAACATACGTCATGTACCAGACCCCCCTCTTTAAAAAAACGTACACTGTGCAATTTTTTCCTGTGTCACTCTATATGGAAAAGCATAGTAAATGACACTTTCCTATACAGTAAAAGAGAAAAAAAGCCAACCAGACCCTCCTTAGGTATATCCTGGAACCTACTGACCTATAGATATAATTGGCATGCACACTGGTAACTTTATCTGCACATAAACAAAATATGACGCAAAAATGTAATGTGAACAGACTCTTACTGGATTCTTAGAGAATCTAAACATAGAAACATAGAATGTGTCGGCAGATAAGAACCGTTTGGCCCATCTAGTCTTCCCAATATACTGAATACTATGGATAGCCCCAGGCCCTATCTTATATGAAGGATGGCCTTATGCCTATCCCATGCATGCTTAAACTCCTTCACTGTATTTGCAGCTACCACTTCTGCAGGAAGGCTATTCCATGCGTCCACTACTCTCTCAGTAAAGTAATTCTTCCTGATATTACTTTTAAACCTTTGCCCCTCTAATTTAAAACTATGTCCTTGTGATGTACCATCAGATGAAATGTCCTTGTGATGCAGGAAAGCCACTGGACAGCTCAAGAACAATCTATACAAGAAAGTGCAGATCCTGCATCTGATGCAGTATAAAAGATGAAGGTTTACTGAGAACCATTAAAGGGGCATTCTGGTTACATTAAGATATCCCCTATCCACAGGATAGGTGATAAATACTAGATCAGTGGGGGTCCTACAGCTGGGCCTACAAGAACGGGGGCCCCGTATCCCCTGCAATGAACAGAGCAGTCAGTCGCATGCGCGTGACCACTCCATTCATTTCTGTGGGAGCAGAGTACAACGTCCGGCTATCTCTCAAACTCCCATAGTAATGAATGGAGCGGAGACACGCATGCCTGACTAGCCACTCTGTTCATTTCAGGGGATGCGTGGCCCCCGTTCTTGTGATCGGTGGGGGTCCCAGGGGTAGGATCACCACTGATCTAGTATTTATCACCTATCCTGTGGATAGGGGATAACTTAATGCAACGGGAATACCACTTTAAAAGTACAGTATGGCTAGATGGCGCCATGTGTCGCAGAAAAGTCACAGGATAGCATATTAACACAGTGGGAGCGTTTTACACTCAGTACCAGTCTAGAAGCACAATGGCATCATCTGTCAGAAAGTTATAGAGAATATTAAATATATGAATCAAGGAAATGGGACACACTGGGGGTCATTTACTAAGGCTGTTTCTTTTTTTATTGGTCTTAGATTCCCCCCTACGTGTGCACCTCGTCATAAATTAGGCCAGGGATGCTCAACCTGTGGCCTTCCAGCTGTTAAACTACAACTCCCACCATGCCCTTCTGTAGGCTGATAGCTGTAGGCTGTCTGGGAATGATGGGAGTTGTAGTTTTGCAACAGCTGGAGGGCCGCAGGTTGAGCATGCCTGAATTAGGCGAATCAACGGCAGCCCAATCACCTGGGATTTTTCACCAACATTTACACCTCTTTACAGGAGTAAGTGTTAGTAAATTTGCCACCCACCCCTCCCTATCCCACCCAACTTACGAACACGGCATACCCCTCATCATAAATTAGACAAATTAGCAGCAGCCCAGTCACCTGGCATTTTTTGACAACATTTACACTTGTTTCCAGGAGAAAAAGTTAGTAAATTTGCCACACACCCCTGCCCTGGGGGCCGAGCAGCTTTAAAATACTAAAATAGTCACAAGTCCCGAAATAAATGACCCCCAATCAGGGTAGCAATAATGTTTCCAATATTACAAAGAAAACAGATAAAGCGCACAATTATAAATAGAATTAACCCTCTAATGACCAGGCCTGAAAAGGCCTTTATTACCAGATGCTTGCTTCGTGATTAAGCACACATGGTGGTTTAATGGTCGTAACTTTTTTATTTGTTGGACTACAAAAATATTTATTTTTACGTGACACCTAGGAATTTTTATTAATTTTTTTTAGTTTTTTTTTCTTCAAATTATAGTTCCTTATTCTTTAAATATGCAAACTGACACCAAAATAAATTAAAATGGGTTCCCTATTTTGTGCTTGTTTTTTTTAAAGTACAATATGTATAGTTTTGCATGCATGGGGTGACTGTGGTGATGGTTTCGGTTGGAGTGGGTATTTTTATTTATTTCTTTGATTTGTATTTCATTATATCTTATTTTTACTTATTTTTTCATATATTTTTGGCACATAATATGTCCCACTAGAGGTCATTAAATGAAATACACTTTCAGTACACTACCCACTATACTTTCACTTCACATTTTCTGTTTTTTTATTCTCATTTTTTACTCCCCGCCTTCCTGGAGCCACACCTTTTTTATTTTTCCGTTCAAATAGACAGAAGAAGTTGTACTTTCTAACGGCACTATTTAATATGGCATACAAAGTAGTAGCAAGCACCAGAGATTTATGGGTTTTGTTTATACAGCGTTCCCTATGCGGTAAAACTGACCTGTTCACTCTCATACTATTTCAGTGATACCACATTTTTATGGTTTTAACTTTGGAAAAAATATTCTGACCCCCATATTTATGTCTATGGGGCTGTCTAAGGGCTCATGTTTTGGGGGCAAATCTGTAGTTTTTTTTTTTTGTTTTGTTTTTGGGGGGGGGGTGAAGCAAAGAAAAACATAGCAAATCTACAACACAGGATAAATACTTTTATATTTTAATAGCTTGGGCATTTTGGAATGAAGTGATGTCTATGATCTTTATCTTCTTAATTTTTATATTATTATGGCGAAAAGTGATTATTAGATTTTTTTTATATTTTAAACTTTCTTTTACACTTTAAATCCCCCTAGGGAATTGAACATGCGAATCTCTGATCGCTTCTCCGATATATTGCAAGGAATTACCACTGCAATCTATACGAGATTGACTATGTTCCTATGAAGCCCGGCCAAAAGCAGGGCTCTATAGGAACTTTGCTAATTGCTATAGCACTAAGAAGGCCCGAGTCTGCAATAGTAATTGAACGGCTCTCTCAATCTCAGCTCTGGGAGCCGGTTGGGCCCTGAGAGCACAGGAAAACACATTGTATATGCCATGGTCGCAATCATCATCTAAGGAGTTAAATGTTCATGATTGGAGTTTTCACTGTATCAGTGATTAGAGTTAGCATTGTACATGGACCTTGCCTCCAGGTGTCTGCTGTGTTAAACAGCAGAGACCCGGCTTCTTCTGGAACTAAGAGGGCTCCAACTTTAAAGACCCGCAGAGGGTGTCAGGAAGGGTTAATAATGTAATATAAGGTCTAGTCTGGGGTTAAGACCACTTGGTCTTTTATGACCGCCTCTGTGTGAAGGAGGAAAAATCTTGTCTATCACTTTCAGGGTGGTAAAATCTTCATTATGGGCCAATATTGCAGAGACATTCTTTTTCCCAATAACAGATGCGATGTCACCTTATTTTTTGAAACAGTTAAAAGAAGAAAGTGACACAAATTATTTTATTCTTATTATTTTTTTTCTAACTTCAGATTTTTTTAATTCTATCTGAACATTATTATAGGAGCGGCCATCTTTCCCGAGCTTTTAACAGCATTTCAAGATATGTTTTACAGTAGCCACTATGGGCCATCGACACAATAGCCAGTTTTGTAGACAGGCTCTGTGACCTGTACAGTGGTCAAGAGGGAGTAGATAAGCTTTGGCAATCGCTTATTGAGAAGGGTCATCTATATATGTGTTTTATATATACAGTATATATTAGAGATGAGCGAATTTGTTGAAATAGGTCTTGGGTCCAATTCGTTGAAACTATTCTGGGTTTCGGAGCAATATATATGCGTTGCCTCGAAGGGTACAATTTCTCATTATGGCAAACGCGTAGTATGTGTGCGGAGTATTGCAGGCCAGGCAACATCTCTGTAGCATTCTTTACCTAAAGGTATGTAAAATGCGATGCAAGGCAAGGTCTGTTTGTTGTGAGCCGGTGACGTACTAGGCTTCACATCAATATGCTAGACAGGGAATTCTGCCTAGCAGGGAGCCCGGTAACATCACTGGCACAAATGGGTGGCGCATAGCGCAGTTCTCTGCAGTTTTTGTGTTGAGTACTAGTGATACCCGCTTCTAAAACTGCCGAGAACACCGCTATATGCCACCCATTTGTGCCGTGACATCACCGGGCTCCCTGCTAGGCAGAAGTCTCCACACCCTGAACCCGGACAACCACTTTAAATCTTGACGGTCTAGGGCTAAACCCGAATATAAGCTCCCCTTCACTCTTTTACCATGTACGAGTGGAGCATCAGAGCATTTAATTGCTGCCATGCTCCCCTTGCCTTGCACTGCATTGCGCAGGGCAAGGTCTGTTTGTTGTAAGCCAGTGACGTACCAGGCTTCACATCAGTATGCTATAGACTTCCGCCTAGCAGGGAGCCCAGTGACATCACTGGCGCAAATG
Source organism: Bufotes viridis (assembly GCA_033119425.1). Classification (NCBI taxonomy): domain Eukaryota; kingdom Metazoa; phylum Chordata; class Amphibia; order Anura; family Bufonidae; genus Bufotes; species Bufotes viridis. Next base: position 69,760,290 of record CM065591.1, read on the forward strand.
GGCGGTTTATAGTGCTATTCTGGGCAATTTTAGAGGTGGGTACTTCATCTCCGCCCTGAACCCGGACAACCGCTTTAAATCTTGACTGTTTAACCTTTGGATTCTGCTCTTCTCTCTGTCCTCCACAGACCTGTTTTCTACCCTTTATGCCACCAAAAAAACACAGTTACATTTTGAGGCTCTTAGGCTTCTCTCTAGTGAAGGGCAGGGAGACAGAATTTATTATTATCTCAAGTGAAATTCAGACCAACATGTGCAAAATATGCATATGTCATGTCATAAATGTCAGATAACAGTCAGCCTGCTTAGCGTTTCCATACTCAGACTTCAACTGAGGGTGGAAAGCTCTGTTTGGCTTCCCATTCTATTGGTCTTTGCCACCAGCCACCCTGTCTTGCAAAGCATGGTCATGAAATGCTCATCCTCCCCAACTATTAGACATTTGGTCCGCTAATTTTGCCGGAACCGGACAAAAAAGACAGTCGTGTGCATTTGCCCTAACTCTATGAATGTGTTTAGAGAAGTTGGGTTTTTGGAGATCTGGAACAGAAAATGGAGCTCCGACTCCTATAAAGATATGCTACGAAGTAAATCAGCATTGACATTTAGCCTAAAAACGCCTATGGAAAGCCTCTAATAACAGACATTTTTGTAACAGCTTTTTACACCAAATGGCAATACTGGATGGAACAACTCAGAGGAGGCTGAAATAAATGTGAGGAATAAATAAGATGAATGTTCTCCCTGCGGAGCTGGCAGCTCTGCCACATCCTGAACATAAAAGATATGCAGGCACACAGACCTCCTCGTGAACGCAAAAAATGGATCATTTTGGATATTCTGCCAAGGTACACTGAATGTACATCTGTCTCCTTTGTATTCAAAGGTAAGCCTATTAGTTCCCTCAGGGCACTACCTGAGGTATAAAGGATGGCTGGAAACCATTCCCGTCTAACATTTCAATATATTTTCCACTGTTTAATAATAAGAATATGACAATGAAGTAAAAATTTCCAGAAGTTCAGAATCCACATGCATTTTAACCCTATCACTGCTTTGGCATATTGCTGCACTTTTTCAATTTGGCAAAAACTTTTAATTGGTTCAAAGGCGTCTGTCAGAAGTTTATGAGCTCTCACAGCTGCTGGCGGCCTATTATAGGTGATGGGTAGGGTGGTGCAGACATGCCTAGAGAGATGGTCACACAGGTTGCCGGATGCAAGTGCCCAGGAGGCGATCTCTTCATGTTCACTGCCCTGGGCATCCGGACTGAGCAATTCCAGGCCCCTCCACCCTGAGTGACAGCCCTAGGGTTCAATCAGGAAACCATGAGTTGTCCAGAAAGCATTCAGTGTAGAGGGCCCAGGGCACTGAGCATGAAGGCACGACCTCCTGCGGTCGCAGTTGAGTGAGGATATAAAAACAGATATCTCAGTCATGCAACGTTCAGGACCATCTCTCTAGGTATCACTGCGACTCTCTCCCTGTCACTTGCAGAATGCTGTCAGCAGTTTTGAGGGCTCAAAACTGCTGACAGACTCCCTATAATACTTTTTGTACAAATGCAGTAAGCCAACAAAATCTAAACCTTGACAAGTTAAAAGTAATGAAGATATCAGATATCGTATGTCTGATGCACCTAGGACTCAAGAAGCCTCCATGACCACTAACCACCCACCATGTCAACTTCGTCATTCCCTGCTTTAGCTGTAGTCCAGGCCGGCACGTCACCAATGCACTCAGTGCAAGTAACAGTAACACTGCTGTTCTTCTGCCGCTGTCTGTGACCGGTTTCTGTGTCTGCTTATGTCTCTGTTGCCTCTGACTTGTCTCTGTATCGTCTTTAGTTTTTGGCCTCTTTATTCTGATCTCGCGATCCCATTATATTTTATTCTCGTATATGAAATGTCTCTATCAAATATATTGCCGATGTTCTAGTCCTGGATTTCCTGAGAGACAGGACAGCGAGAGAGAACTTCTGCTAATGTGTCATGTGTCTGCTCCAGAGGATGCTGGATTATCAGACTTTTTCTGAATATATTATATGTATCTCTGCTGTTTCAGTCTTTACCACTTGAGATCAGCCATTCCAGTCCTGATGGAACGTATGCACACCGCGCCACACAAAGAGGAAACTTAGGAGAATAAAATGAGGTGGTAATAGACTAATAGGGTTTCGCAATATGTTCTCTTTAAGAAGGAGGGACCTTGCTATACCGCCAGCAACTTCTGGCATTTAAAGGGCTTCTGTCACCCCCCAAAAGTCATTTTTCTTTGTTGTGCTTATTAAAATCCTTATAGGGCGATTATTCTATATATACTGTTTTTACCTTTTTCTGTCGGTTATTTTAGCTAAAAAATGCACTTTTTAAATATGTAAATTACCTTGCTACCAGCAAGTAGGGCGGTTACTTGCTGGTAGACGCCGCATCCTTCTTTTCCAAAAAACGCCCCCTCCTCCTGTTGAGTGACAGGGCCAGCGAGCGCTCTCCTCCTCTGGCTGGCCCTGTCTCAGTTCCAAATCGCGTGCCTGCGCCGTCCCAGTCTTCAGTTCACTGAGAGGAGGACGCTGCTCGGCCGCTCCTTCCTCAGTGCGCCTGCGCCGATGACGTCACATCTACACCCGGAAGAGAAGTCGACGGCAACTTCTCTTCCACTCAACAGGAGATGGGGGCGTTTTTTGGAAAGGAGGATGCGGCGGCTACCAGCAAGTAACTGCCCTACTTGCTGGTAGCAAGGTAATTTACATATTTAAAAAGTGCGTTTTTTAGCTAAAATAACCGACAGAAAAGGTAAAAACAGTATATATAGAAAATTCGCCCTATAAGGATTTTAGTAAGCACAACAAAGAAAAATGACTTTTGGGAGGTGACAGAAGCCCTTTAAACATGGTGAATACTTTGTGGTGTGTGCTACATTTTCTGGAATTTGGGGACTTTGGGTTAGTAGCTATGCTGCTCCAGTCCCACAGAGGTGCGCTAATCCATCCAGGTTTTTACAGATATTTACCAGACAGAAGTGTTACTACAAGAATGTCACCTGTTTTTACATAATCGCATCTGTTATTGGGACAAATGCCATCAGATTGTTCTGGTTCTAATATGTGTAAATCCAATACTAAACTTTCCTATCTTTTGCGGCTCTGCATGGTTCCCTCCTCCCTTTCCTTTACCTTAAGTTCACACCTGAGCGTTTTACAGCGCGTTCAAACACGCTGTAAAACGCTCAACACATGAAAACCAATGCTTTCCTATGGCCCTGGTTCTCACTCGAGCGTTTTACAGCGCGTTTGAACGCGCTGTAAAACGCCCGACGCATAAACAAGTACTTGAGCTTTTTTTGGGGAGTTTGTCTCGCGTTTTGTGATTGACACCACAGTAGTCAATCACAAGAACGCGCGTACGAACGCGCGTTTCCTATTTGCAAAAACGCGCTGAAATACGCGCGACAAAAACTCGCGTTTTAAGAACGCTCAGGTCCGAACCCAGGGTTACTTCCTTCTCCTTTCCCTTGTTTTTATGCTGAGGCACTACCCTTTTTTCTTAGGTGGATATTGCTAAATATTATTGCACCCTCTGTTATTTTTTCCTGCTTTGTCTTTTTTTGAGTTACATTATTTTATTTGTTGTCAGTCTTCATATGGTGGTAATATTTGCTTACTATATGGTGGTAATATTCCCATACAATATGGTAGTAATATTCACATGCGATATGGCGGTATTATTCGCTTACTATATGGTGGCAATATTCACTTGCAATATGGTGGTAATATTCACTTACTATATGGTGGCAATATTCCCATACAATACGGTAGTAATATTCACTTGTGATATGGCGGTATTATTCGCTTACTATATGGTGGTAATATTTACTTACTATATGGTGGTAAATTTTACATACAGTATGGTGGTAATATTCACTTACTATATGGTGGTAATATTCACTTACTATATGGTGGTAATATTTACGTATGGTATGGTGGAAATATTCACTTACGGTATGGTGATAATATTCACTCACAGTATGGTGGTAATTTTGGTATTCATGTAGTACTTTCATCCAGTACCAGTATAGTCACAGTATTGGGGTGTTATCCATTTACAGTACAGGATTAATATCCAGTCACACTATATGGTTGTATATTTTGTCTTATTATGGCTGTATTATTTAGTCACGGTATTGAGGTGGCATCCAGTCACGGTATGCTGGTATTATCCAAAGCATGGTGCTGTTCTCCAGTCATGTTATGGTGATAGTATTAAATTACAGCATGGCAGTGTTATTTAATTATGATACAATAGTAATATTTAGCCACAATATTTATTATTTAGATCTTAGATTGTTTTCCCTTTTCAGTACCAAGTCAGGTGTACTAGATTCTTCAAAACGGCAGTGGTGGGGGGATCATATCAACCACTACTGCCCTTGGAGTTGTTAGAAAAATACAAGTCAAAGATTAAAGCCTGCATTCTGCCTAGGGTGCAGTGGTGATAAAATAACCTATAGAGAAACTCCAGGTAATTTGGCCTTTAATTGCAGGCTCACCACTCGATTATTAGAGCGCCCCTGCTCAACAAGTTAAATAATAGACATATGAGCAAAACAGTTATCTCATATCTATGGCCAGCTTAATGCACCTCAATGGGGGTGAGCTGCAGTAACAGACACAGCTCATGGGCAGGAGTGGCATCATTTCTGTAAAAAATTACCGAATGCAGAACATCTTTTAATTATTACAACAAATATTTCGGTTTGTAACATTGTCACCTGTTACAGGAGACCCCTGCTGATCTGATACAGATAACCTATCATTAAAGGGGTTCTTCGGTTTCATATAGTTTATACCACCCACCGAAAGGGCACTGTCGAGGAAAGAATACTTACCTGTTCACTGATGTTCGGTTCTGGCTTCGTGAGTCCACTGCCACCTTCACTGTGCTTCAATCCCCTCATGTAAATTTCTGGCATGAACGGAACCGAGCATTGGGGAGCAGGAAAGTATTCTTCACTCGACAGGTCCTGCTGGGTGGGAGGACTTAAAAATCTATATGAAGTCGAACAGTCCCTTTTAAGATAGATCATCAATAAGTAAACCCCTTTAATTTGGTATTTTTTTTTAAGTCATCAGGACACGACCAATAGATAAAACACACATAAGTCCTATTATTGCATTACTATATACTGTCCATGTAATACATGACTTACTGAGCTTTGCACAGCTTTTCCCAGGCCTTATGATATTTCACAGGGTCTTCTGTTTTGTTTGAAGGTTCTAGTTCAGCAGAGTCTATATACTAAGAAAATAAATGTATTAATCAAGTGAGATACATTCTGTATGAATTGTTAATTTGTTGTTCTAAACTTCTAAGACTATGGTTATTTTTTAAAGTCTACAACCTAAAGCAGTTCTAGCCACTAGCAACCTGTTCTACAAGGGCAGAACTGGTTGCCTACACTCCCCTGCAATAGATGATAATGTGATCCTGCCTACGATATGCCATCATGGCTGAGCAGCCTGATAGGAAAGATCACCAATATGTAGTATATGCAAGCGCCAGAGAGTAATGTGTAGTGAGGCCCTGAGCCCTCAGCCAGCTCTGCAAATGGAGGCAACTAGTCCTGCTTACTTTCCAGGACAAGTTACTGGCAGCCATTTTAAATTTCCTTTCCCAGTTTTCCCCTTTAATAAACCAGAATTTATACCCATCTCAAAATAAACATGCTGCCCTAGGAAGCAGAGCCAACTGTTCCTTGACAGCTGTCTACCAGGCTTTATCCAGGCCCTGATCACTAGAACATCTACTATGTTGCCTAGAACAATGGCCTCCAACCTGTGGCTATTTAACACTTGCAAAACTAGAACTCCCAGCAGCTGGAGGGCCACATGTTGGAGACCACCACCTTAGCCATGATGATAACACTGATTAAAATATCCCCAACTAGGATAAATAATGGCTTACCATTAAATTCAGCTTGTGGTTGATGGCCAGGGCAGAGTGCTCTAGCGCCTTGAAGACAGAGGTATAACAGTCACTCAGTTTGGTGTATTTTCCAACCAGTGCTATGGAGCAGGTCTGCAGCAGTCGTTCATACCTGGTAAAAATGGTCACAGTTACCGGTTGACAACGAAAGGTGTTTTTTATTTCAGCTCCCACTGCTGGGCCTTCTGAAGGAAAAACTGTAGTCTGTGGGAGAATCTGACAGCGAGTGTTGAATTAGGCTAGTTTCACCTCTGCGGCAGGCTGGTCCGGTAGAGAACACTGGCACTGGTATCTGGCATTGCCTATAACTACTGCCTTGCCGCCAGACCACACTGACTACAATGCGGTCCAGCAGAGATCAGTCCGCTACCATGCTAACAATCGGTCAGACAAATAACACTGCACACAATGTTCTTTTGTCTGGACGATTCCTCGCACTGTCTGCCAGTACTGCCGGCAGGACCACCCTTTAGCCTTAACCTGCAGTGCCATCACTCAGGAAATTTTAGGGATTTTATGCTTTCATTTATTTGTTTATAGAATAGGAAATCTCAGATTAGTCCTGTAAAATGCATTCATGAGAAACTGAATAAGATTATACAGTCATATAAACTCCCCCCTTGCATCCCACCTATACATCATACAGCAACTATCTCCTCAGGAGATCAATTTAGGAACAAGCCGTAGGAGTTGAAATGTCGAAATGTACTGCATGTTTAGTGAGGTTATTATACCCTTTATACTGCATCATGTTGTTTACTGTCATAATATTGGATAAGGTAATTGAACCTGGAGACTGGCATCTATGGCGCTCACTCTAGTATTGTGTACACAGCAAATGCAGCATAACGAGCTGGTGTTCATTTCACAAAATGTTACTGCTGTATATACAAAATGTAACTTGAGAATGACTGTAGTATTGTAGAGGGAGGGTATCTCCTTTATAATTTCTGACTACGCAGCCCTCTATTCACTACAAAGAATAGCTAACAGTTTATTTCATCCATTAGTGATCACCAGCTGTTCATAAGCTAACTTTTGGCTGCTTCTGGCCTCAAGGTCTTTACAAACAATCTGGACCAGATTTACTAATCGTAAACATGGAGAAAGCTTAGACAGACTGTCTAGACCAGCACCAGATTTATCACAGGGGCCTGGCCTGGAGGATAAGGGTCCATTCAGACGTCCGTAGAATGGGTCCGGATCTGTCCCGCAACGTTGCGGACCGGATCCGGACCCATTCATTTTTAATGGGGCCGAAAGAGTTGTGGACAGCGGAAGAGATGCGGTTCACGGCTTCCGAAAAAAATAGAACATGTCCTATTCTTGTCCGCAATAGCGGACAAGAATAGGCATTTCTATAGGGGTGCCAGCCCGATTGTATTAAGGATCCGCAATACACAACGAACGTGTGAATGGACCCTAAATGTGGTGACTCTGTACCAACTATTGATTGGCTTACAGAATTTTATGCCAAAATATATTAGGCTCTGTGCTTTCCTGCGAAGCTCTGCCCACTTTCCGCTAATCCCCACTACTTTTTTAAACATAACAGTATAACATGTAGAAACCCTAGATGCGCCATATTTTAGGTGCAGTTGCATTACTAAACCCGGGCCTCTGTCCTCACTGTTATATTTAAGTCTCTTCTACAGGAAATATTGAAATGCAATGTAGGATAGTTACTATACTGTCACAGGCACGGTGGTGTCTGTTTAAGGCTACTTTCTCTATACCGGAATTAAACGGATCCATTTTGATTTTGCACATCAGGATGCATCCGTTCTGTTAGGATGCGGTTGTGTAAAATAAAAACGGAAATAAAAACAGAAATAATGCATTAAAAGTCAATGGGTGACGGATCTTTTTTTTTTAGGCTCCAAAAATAAACGGATCCATCACCATTGACTTACAATGTTTTCACTGCCGGATGAACTTTTTTCCATTTTTATGACCGGACACAAAACTTCAGCTTGCAGCGGTTTTGTATCCGGTCACAAAACGGAATACTGCCAGAACGGAAGACATCCTGATGCTTCCTGAACGGATCTCTTTCCATTCAGAATGCATAAGGTCTAAACGGAATTTATTTTTTCCAGCATTGAGACCCTCTGCCGGATCTCAATAACGGAAAACAACAACACAAGTGTGAAAGAAGCCTAAGACTTATCCAATCAAGACCAAGACATTTACTGAAGTTTCAAGGGTAGAAGGCAGACCGTTTATTAGGCAGGTCGCTGGCGACAGATTTCCTTTTAATATTTCAATATCTCATCAGTGGGAGCCCAACTCTAGGCACTTCCACTGATCAGCTGTTAGAAAAGGTTGTGTATCTCTTCCTTGGCCTGTGACGTCACATCCATCAGTCATGGGACTGGGCTGCAATAAGATACACAGGTGCTATACAATGTACGGTACTGTGCTTGGTATACTATGGAGAGGCCATGGCCCCTTAAAACAGCTGATAGGTGGGGTAACAAGTTAGACGCCCACCAATCTTATATTGACCGATTTTGAGGATAAGTAATCAATATTTAATTTCCGTGAACTCCTGTTATCTATGTTTTTTATTAAAATAAAATTATTATTAAAAAAAAAGCCCTCATATGGCAATGTGAACAGACAAATAAAAAAGTTATGGCTCTGGGAAGGCAGGGAGAGCAAAATGAAAGCGCAAAAAAAACCCTCTGGGGCTGAAAGGGTTAATGAATGATCCCAAAGATCATCTGCTAAAAATTACCTAATTTGACACTGTAAACTGCCAGACACTGTTACAAAATATCATATATACATGAAGGGACATCTGGGAAGGTATACGAAATTTCAGCTGGATCAGCTGATTAACCAGGGACATTCATAATGCAGACATCAGTCTTGCAGAGTATAATTACATGAGATCTAATCCCTGCTCTGCTGAATGTATTTAAATACATCACTGATTAATCAATGATCCATCAATGCCGATGACCATCTGATTTGCATGCACTAGATGCAGACACAGATGGAAGAACATCTTAAGTACGTATTCTGTTTGGTTCATGGCCACGCTGACACGTTTATATCCATCAATCTTCTAAGCTCTTAGAAGAAATGAGTCAATCACTGGGACTATTGTGAACGTATGAGAGATTGCATGAGGAGACAGGAAAGTGATGTCCCTTCTATTTTGTCCTTCTAAGGCCTCATGCACACGACCGTTGATTGTTTCCGTGTCCGTTGCTCCGTTTTTCGTGATTTTCTGCGGACCCATTGGTTTTCAATGGGTCCGTGGAAACCTCAGCAAATGCACCGTTTGTCCTCCGTGTCCGTGGTCCGTGATTCCAGTCCGTCAAAAAAATATAACCTGTCCTATTCTTGTCCGTGAAAAACGGTTCACGGACCCATTCAAGTCAATGGGTCCGTGAAAAATGCGGATGGCCATCCGTGTGTCATCCGTGTTCCGTGTCCGTTTTTTTTGCGGATCCCTTGGCAGGCACTTGGGAAACATTGTCAGCCTGTCTTTTGGTAAAATCTTTTGGGTCATGTCCGCTAAAAAAACGGAAGACACACGGAAGCACAACGGAAGGCAAAAACGGACACGGATCACTGAACAACGGAACCCCTTTTTGCGGACAGCATAAAAAAACGGTTGTGTGCATGAGGCCTAAATAAAATAAAAGTTTCTGCACAAAAGAAGAATTGCTAATTCCCATTGATTCTGTCGCTGGAATATGACAGCATAAAGGTAGCAGAGAGCATAGAATTACCAAACTGTGGATGCAAGAAATGGATTGAAATTGCAGTTCAGCCAAGCCTAGAAATACAATTCTCCAGACTTATAGATCTAAAAATGTTTTTAAAGTGTCAGCTTAGGATAAGTGATAATGGTATTACATCGGGGACAAAGTATAAACCTTTTTTCTATAGTGAAAGGGGTATTCGGGTTTTAATAATTTCTGTATTTTTGCTGTATAAGGCCCCTTTCACACGGGCGAGTTTTCCGCGTGGGTGCAATGCGTGATGTGAACGCATTGCACCCGCACTGAATCCGGACCCATTCATTTCTATGGGGCTGTGCACATGAGCGTTGTTTTTCACGCATCACTTGTGCGTTGCGTGAAAATCGCAGCATGCTCCAGTTTCTGCGTTTTTCACACAACGCAGCCCCCATAGAAGTGAATGGGGCTGCGGGAAAATCGCAATGAAGCAGGTGATTGGACCATGTGACCCAGTGACGTCACTGAAGCTCCTTCACCCCCTTTCCGGCTGAATACAGAACAGGAGCCCGGTAACAGACAGCTACGCGATCAAATCGAGGAGGTGAGTTAGTTTTTTTTATTATTTTTAACCCTCTCTTGCCCTTTTTACTTTGCATTCTCTATTGAGAATGCTATTATTTTCCTTTATAACTATGTTATAAGGGAAAATAATAAAATATACAGAATACTCAACCCGAAACCGGACTTCAGTGATGAAGTCCGGCTTCGGGTCTGGGTACCAAACATGCCGATTTTTCACATGCGCGTGCAAAACGCATTACAAAAGTTTGCACACGCGCCGAAAAATCGCACATTTTCCCGCAACGCATCCGCCTCTTATCCGGGCGTCAAACATGACGCCCGTGTGAAAGAGGCCTAAGGCACACCTGATGATGGGATGCAACTAGATTTTAGAAGAGGAAAATAAGAAAAAAATATTTTTCATCGGATTTTAAAACAGACCACCAATCTTCATCAGACCCCCAAATTAGACCCCGATATCAGAGTTTGACAGCAGAACTAGATCGCAGGTTTTTATTAGTGTGGACTGAGGTTTCTCAGGACCCCGGCTTCTAGAACCTGTGCACATCCACTTTTAATGTTATCCTACTCTTTTTTTAATATAATTGCACAAACAGGACACAAACAAGGTTTAATTAGTTATTTGTGAATCAAGAAACTGACCTCAGTGGTTGTTTTGCTGGAATTTTTGGGGCAAGCTGTATTAGGGTGCCCATTAGCGTATCAGATGTATGGCTAGGAAAATGTATCAACTAAAGAAAAAAGGTACTTACCTATTCACTGCCGCTCTGTTCCAGTGGTGAGACTCCCGTCCCTGATCTTTCTGTTTCCCGGTAGACTGTAAGTGTCATGTGGACCACTGCAGCCACTCATTGGCCTCAGCGGTGACATTTCCCTTAGCAGCACGTGACCACTCAGTTTACGTGGTAATCTGACTCATAAGGATACATGGTGGTGAATGTGACTTCCAGGGACCAGAAGGACCAGGGATGGGAGCCTTAGCACTGGAACAAGACAACCTCTTTAACACCACCAAATATTCATTTGACGCTTCAGTGATGTGATTAGTATACACCTTTTTTAAAGTAGTAAAACAAAAAAAAACTATAAAAAGTTTGGTCATCGTTATATTTGAATTGAGCCATAGAATAAGGGCATCATGTAATTTTTAGCACACAGTGAACATCGATATGTAAAAACTACAAAAACCTTGACAGAATTGTGCTTGCTTTTTTAAAAAACCTCACAAATAATTTTTTTCCCATTTTCCAATAACAGATATGGTCAATTATATGGCGCCCTTAAAAAATAAAACTCATCCCACAAAAAAAAGCCTCCATATAGCTATGTGAATGGAAAATTTAAAAAGTTATGGCAATTGATGTAGCTGGCCGGCTAAGACCTATCCTAGGTTGCTAATACGGCTTATATGTGTATATAGCTAGACCTGTGAATAACCTTAATACAGTTCATATGTTTATATGTTAAAGACAAAAGCAGAGTTGGATGTCATGTAACAGTTATATATTGTGTTCACAGAAGCAGAAAAGATAATATGCCTTTAAGATTCATTATATGACTAAGGTAAGCTCAATGACACAGCACAATTATTAACAGAAAGCATAGAGTTAAGCTGCTGTTATTGAGCAGGAGTCTTGGCCAATCACAGCCAATCTCACACTCAGCCTGTGTGGGAAATTCCCTAACAGGAGCTGCTAGAATTCATTTCACCAAAGGTGAGAAGCTGAACAGACTTTCACTCCAGTCAGAGCCGAGTTTAAGGAAGCAAAGAGGCCAAAATAGGTATTTAGAACAGTTATAAAATGTTCCTATTGTTAATGTAGTGATTAGAACCGTATACTGAACTAGTTATATGTGTTTACTTACAGTTCCACCAAATTGCATAAAAGCATCCAGACTGCTCAAAGCAATTGTATAGACCAAACTGCAAACCAAATAGAGCAAGTAGAACTATTGGTTAAACCTCAGATATACCTCTTAGAGAGATTATAAAGTGCCCAAATAACTTAAAGTAAGTGTACAGATAATGAAGAGAGAAATATATCCACCATTTTATGTTGAATGACAAGACTGAACAGTTAACTGGCCATTTTGTGATACTTTATTCAACACGTGTTTTGTACATGGACTATCTGCTGCGGAGGCGGCAGTGTTATATATGAAGAAAAGTTAAAGTTAATAAAGAAGTTATTTTAAGCATTTGGTGTGCTCTTTAAACCTACTGTTTCCAAAGAACGGCGCTAGAGGAATTACAGAGTAATAGACAGTCTGGTTAGACTAAAAGGTCAGAGATACCAAAATTCTTCTAATGCCACAGCGCAAAAGGCACTTCATAGTGCTGCGCCTGCCACAGTGGAACTATTACCCTTAGAGGGCAAAGTGATAGTGCTCCTCAACTTGCAGAGAAAAGAGCTAATTAGAGTAGCGGAGCGCCACTATATACACCCGTGCAGCGACTGTACCCTGAGTGAGCAAGCAAAGACACCTCAGCAAAGCTACCATAGAGGCCATAGAACGTGTGCATTAGTCAAACTGCAGCCAACTCTTAAAGTGGCAGAACGGCAAAGGCAAACTAGTCAGAGAAAGAGTGTTAACCCTCCTGCGATCCCTAGAGAGAGAAAGAGACGCATGGTGGGAGGCCAAAGTCCAGAGCTAGAGTGCCCACACCGCTACCCACAAAGAGGCCTCGTACTGCAGCCAGCTAGTTTCCCGCCACTAGGACCAAGCCTGCAACAGCGTATCGAACCCAGCGCATCGCAAGTCAGCACAGAGCTTCGCAAGTCAGTGAAAGCAAGAAAGACACATCTCCTTTAAAACTGATTTCTGTTCCTAAAGTCAGAGCTCTCCTTTTATTACTTATTGCACATAGGTTTTGGCATAAAGAGACATTTTCGTGTTCAGGAATAAAAGAATTTAAAGTAAAACAAAGGACAGTTTGTAGTATATGGACTCTAAATTATTTAAAGTGAAAGTCATTTATTGCCTGCATCTATTGCTATTGCATTTAAAGTGAAAGTCATTTATTTCTGCATTTGTCAGTATTGCATTTAAAGTGAAAGGTCCTTTAATATTCGACTTGATTGTTATAGCATTTAAAGTAAAATGTTTGAGCCTAGTATTACTATGCCACTGTTTGAGGATACAAAGAGGGCTTGGGGGCTTGGGCAGAGAAATGGCAGATGAGGTTTAACACTGACAAATGTAAAGTTATGCACATGGGAAGGAATAATGCAAGTCACTCGTACATACTAAATGGTAAAACACTCAGTAACACTGACATGGAAAAGGATCTAGGAATTTTAATAAATAACAAACTAAGCTGTAAAAACCAGTGTCAGGCAGCTGCTGCTAAGGCCAATAAGATAATGGGTTGCATCAAAAGGGGCATAGATGCCCGTGATGAAAATATAGTCTTACCACTTTATAAATCACTAGTCAGACCACACATGGAGTACTGTGTACAGTTCTGGGCTCCCGTGAACAAGGCAGACATAGCAGAGCTAGAGAGGGTTCAGAGGAGGGCAACTAAAGTAATAACTGGAATGGGGCAACTACAGTACCCCGAAAGGGTATCAAAATTAGGGTTATTCACTCTAGAAAAAAGACGACTGAGGGGAGATCTAATAACTTTGTATAAATATATCAGGGGTCAGTACAAAAATCTCTCCCATCATCTATTTATCCCCAGGACTGTGACTGTGACGAGGGGACATCCTCTGCGTCTGGAGGAAAGAAGGTTTGTACACAAACATAGAAAAGGGTTCTTCACGGTAAGAGCAGTAAGACTATGGAACTCTCTGCCTGAGGAGGTGGTGATGGTGAGTACAATAAAGGAATTCAAGAGGGGCCTGGATGTATTTCTGGAGCGTAATAATATTTCAGGCTATAGCTACTAAAGATGGGTCGTTGATCCAGGGAGTTATTCTGACTGCCTGATTGGAGTCGGGAAGGAATTTTTTCCCCTTAAGTGGGGAAAATTGGCTCTACCTCACAGGGGTTTTTTGCCTTCCTCTGGATCAACTTGCAGGAAACAGGTCGAACTGGATGGACAAATGTCTTTTTTCGGCCTTATATACTATGTTACTATGTTACTATGTTAAAGATAGATAGGATAGAAGGTGAAGAGCAAAGGAACCTCTCTGAGGTAGAAGAGTCTGATGCAGCATTAGTCTTGCATCAAACAAATATATCCCAAACAAAGGAACTAAGACGTTCATCACGTGCCAGAAAACCGACGCTGGAAAATTTGGAGCAAGAAGCAGCATTAAAAGAGAAAAAGTTCACATGAATGTATAATAAGTGGAAATTATACATTAGAGGCATTCGTGGAAAGCTAAAACAAAAAAGTATAAAAAGGAACTTGAGTGACATGGTAGAGACGGTAGAAGAATCTGAATCAGAGCTTATGGCAGCATATGTCAACCTGCGGTCATTTACGACACCTTCCCAGGATACTGTAAGGAACATGAACACGTACTGCGGTCACTAAAGATTTAGTAAAGCTTATGAGAGAACTATCATCTGCAGCTAACTATGATGAAGTTAAGGCAAGAAAGAGAATGGACGAGCTTTTTATGAGAGACTATGCTAGGTCCTTAGGGGGAACCACAATCTCAAGTGGGACTTCCTTCGCTAGCAGAAGTGCCAGCCACGTATTAAAGTCCTCAAGTACTTTAGCCAAAAGAAAGGAATTGGTTGAACAACTTGCTGTCAAGAGAGCAGAAATTGAGATGGAAGCTGCCGTTGAGGCACAGCGCCATCGAATAGAGGCACAGCGCCATCAAATGGAAGCTGAAATGGAGGCACAGCGCCATCAAATGGAAGCTGAAATGAAAAGTCTGGAAAGGCAGAAAGAAGTTAAGATTATAGAAGCCAGACTAAGAGTACACGAAGAGGACATGAATAGTAATCATAGGTCCAAAAGTGAAAAAGCAGACTCCTACTTTCCTCCATACACCCAGAAAAATGAAAGGAAATCTCCAGCATTTAGTGGGGAAATATGTCATTATCCTTCCATCCCTGCTCAGAAAGACAAAGAGAGACCTAGTCCAGTGTTAGGAAAAAGGTGTGTGAATTTACCCTCTCTACCGGAAAAGATGAAGAAAGGGACTCACCTAATTCAGAACTAAGTAAGAAAATAGACCTGGGTGATTCTATCCCTAGATGTCACTGCAACGGTCAAGAAAATGTTACAACTATTGTCCCAGCAAGACAACAGAGAACAGTCCTTGCTAGACTTCCTGTTCCGAAACCCACTGTATTTTCAGGTGACGTACTGAAGTTCATAGAGTGGAAGGCAAGTTTTGAAATGATCATTAAGCATCATTGCTTCAGTCCAGTTGACAAGTTATTCTACCTTCAGAGATATGTTGGTGGAGAAGCAAAGAAAGTTCTTGAAGGTAACTTCTACAGAAAAGACAAAGAAGCCTACAAGCTAGCTTGGAAAAAATTAAATGCAAGATATGGTCATCCTTTCTTACTACAAAGAGCTTTTAGAGAGAAATTGAATAACTGGCCTAAAATAGGTCCTAAAGAACACTTCAGACTCCAAGAGTATAGTGACTACCTACAAGCATGCAGCAATGCCATCCCACATGTATGATTACTAGACGTACTGAACGACTATCTATAAAACCACAGGATGCTATCTAAGCATCACCAATGTTTTTAATACTGGGGGGTGGAGGGGAAGGATGCACTGCGCCACCACTAATTCAAATACAGCCGCACCTGACCTCTATGAGAGGTAGCTGCGATCCGCGGCAGTTAACCTCTCAGGTGCGGCAGGGGTTAACTGCTGCAGATCGCAGCTACCTCTCATAAAGGTCGGGTGCGGCTGTATGATTCACCCACCTCCTGTATTTGAACGAATAAGTGAGTTAACCTCATTGATGGCGCAGTGGCCACAGCCCCTCCCCTCCTCTTCTCCTCACTTTTCTCATTGGTGGCAGCAGCAGCAGCACGGGGGGAGGGAGACACTGCATCCATGTCCCCTGTGCTGCTGAGCGAACATGGATCGCGCTGACAACAGCGCGATTCATGTTCGCGATTCGTTATCGGTATATCGGCAAGGTAGATGCCGATACAGATAACTTTGAAAATCCTAAATATCGGCCGATAATATCGGTAAATCCCTAGTGTTTACCACTCAAAGAAACCATATAAGATTAGAGTAGTATTTGATTGCTCAGCAAAGAAAGATAGTGTTGCATTGAATGATCATCTACTAAAAGGACCATATCTTACAAACACTCTGCCTGGAGCACTCTGTAGATTTAGAAAGTATCCCGTAGCGGTCAGGTTTGACCTCCTGAGGTTCCTATGGTGGGGGGACGGAGATACAGATAGAGAGCCAGCAGAATACACAAATACACAAAAAGTACACTTGTTTATCGTCTCCAGGTTGTGCCAATTATGGTATGAAGTACCTAGCCAATCAAAATAAAAAGGATTGCCCATCAGAAGCAAAGTCTCTGAAAAACTTTTATGTAGATGATGGTCTTATAAGTCTAAAGTCCACAGAATCTGCAATCAAACTAGTGAAAGAAAGCCAAGAGTTATGCGCAAGAGGAAACCTGCGCTTTTACAAATTTATCTCAAACAACAGAGAGGTACTGGAATCCATCAGTGACTCTGAATGTGCATCAACAATGAAGAATGTAGATCTCAATTAAGATCATCTTTCAGTTCAGAACGTTATTGGATTGGGATGGAATGTAGAGAATAACAAGTTCTTTTTTGAAGTATCTATTGAAGACAAAGTTGCAACTAGAAGTACCATTCTTTCCGCAGTGGCTTCTATATATGATCCATTGGGATTCTTGGCCCCAGTAATCGTCAAAGCGAGAGAAATACTGCAAGAATTATGCAGACAGAAGTTAGGATGGGATGAGCCCATACCTGGAAATTTGAGGCCAAGGTGGGAGAGTTGGATAAGAGACTTGCAAAACAAGTTCGGATACCCAGATGTTTTGTACCTCATGATTTTGAAAAGTACAAGAAATTAGACCTTCATCACTTTTCAGATGCCAGTAGTTATAATTATGGTCATTGCTCCTACATCAGAGTGATAGGAGAAGAAAAGATACACTGTGCCCTAGTTATGGGGAAGGCCAGAGTTGCTCCTACTAGTATTCAGACAATACCAAGACTTGAACTGAAAGCAGCTGTTGTTTCAGCATTAGTAAGCAAGTTTCTGAAAGAAGAATTGGGATTAAAAATAGATGAAGAATATTTTTGGACAGACTCACAAGTTGTCCTAGGATACATAAATAACCAAGCTCGAAGATTCCATGTCTTTGTCGCCAATAGAATTCAGAAAATTCAGGAAATAACAAATACGGAACGTTGGCATCACCTTGACACAAAGCATAACCGAGCAGATCATGCTTCAAGAGGCCCGAATGTAACAGAATTGAGGAATTCAATATATTGGAATATTGGTTTAAAGTATTTAGGAAAATACAGACCAGCTCCCCTTTAAGATATGATGCTTGTATTGAATATGTTATTCTAATTAATTTTCCGGAGATTAATAAACAAAAAAAGGAGCAATTGCTCTGGTTTAGGGGGATTGCCCTTGCTAAGATTATAATAGTGAAGTACTGGGGCTCGGCTATATACTCTACCTTTTAGGAATGGAAGGAGTATATGGACAAGGTAAAGGAATACGAATTAATTCTTGGTCAGACAGAAAAGAGAAGACTGCCCTGGTCAATGACTTGGGGTAATTGGAATTAGGTGGTATTTGGATTGCGACAGTGGCTCCATTAGAAACAGGGTTTCATTGGGGAGGGATTGGGGCCTAAATATTAAAAAATGTGAATGTTATAAAGTGTAATGACATAATAGTGTGTAATATTTTTATGCATTTTGTATACTTTGGCTTTTTTGAAAAAAGAAAAAAAATGGGTCATTTCTTAATAACTCGCGAAAGAAAGAGACGCTAAAAAGTACAATCTTTACTTATAGCAATTAAAAGGTTCATTTGAACCAAACAAAGAAAACTAGGAGGGATATTACACCCTCTAAAAAATCACGACACTAGTGTAGCCGTAAAACAGCCTAAAACGCCAGTTTATAAAGAGGAAAGATAGCCCCCTGGGAGGAGCCAAAGCAACGCTCACCCAATCAGGTGATGGGAAGGCGACTCCAGATTCCACTTTTCCTGGCGGCGCGTTTGAGATGCCCTGAGTTTATTAATAAATGGGAGACTGAATCCATAGAGTCTTCCCTTTGTCTGATATGTCTCCTGTTGGAAGAGGAGAAATCCCTATTTGATAAGAGCACATCTGTCCTACAGGAATAAATAGAAGCGATTAAAAAAATATCTACTATTCTACTACTAGGCAATTCATCTACTTTCTACTGCTAGGCAATCCAGAAATACACTGCCCAATTAAAAGAAAGGAAGCACTGTCAGTATTTGAGGGATACTGCTGATTTCCGGGTGGGATGCCTGTTTGATTATAAAGCCAAACCTGCTAGAGCAGGGATGGCCAACCTGCGGCTCTCCAGCTGTTGTAAAACTACAACTCCCACCATGCCCTGCTGTAGGCTGATAGCTGTAGGCAGTCTAGGCATGCTGGGAGTTGTAGTTTTACAACAACTGGAGAGCCTCAGGTTGGCCATCCCTGTGCTAGAGTCTTGGAGACTGAGACCGAACCTTCCTTTTCAGAGGGGGAAACTGACCCCAAGGTGTCACGCAGTTTTAACCCCCAACCCCCAGAATACCATCATCGAGGGCAGGGGCATACATAGAAATCATGGGGTCCCATAGCAAAACTCAGAATTTGGGTCCACCCGCCCCTTGCAATAAAAAATAGAATTATTGTAGCTGATCCGTTAGGATGTGGGGTTTAATCTAAAATTGATGAGAAAAAAAGCTTGTGAAGTGTTTTTTGTCTTTTTTTTACTTTTAATAAAATTGTATGTGTAAAAAAAAAAAGAAGAAGAATTTAAACTGGTTCACCGGTTCAGAGTTCCTTTGGGAAAAGAAAATAATACCCAGTAAAGCTCATACAGAATTGTCTATGGGTGATCCAGAAGTAAAGGTTGTTCAAACATTGAGCACTACTGCCAAGTGTCAAGATGACATACTTGAAAATCTATCCAGATGTTCAAAATGTAATACAATCATAAATGTAGTAGCTCGAATTCAGCATTTTGCAAAGGGAATCAGAAAGAAGGAATCATTGAATGTAGAAGAAAGAACGAAAGCTGAAGAAACAGTCAAGACTCATTCAACAGAGATTCTACAGTGAAGAGTTGAAGAGACTTAGTCAAGAATCTAAAAGGCTTCCTAACAACCACCCTTTGCACAAGCTTTTAATCTTGTTTTGCAGGATGGTATACTGAAGGTGGGAGGGAGACCAGAAAATGCATCGTTGCTTAGCAGTGTGAAGAATCCAGCAGTTCTACCCAAAAAGGCTATCTTCACAATAGGCCTGCACGATATATCGCCAAATCAATCGTATAGCGATAATCGCCGATTGAGATATGGCGATTTGGCCGACCCAAAAATGCTGTGATTTAAAGCGAGGGAGTGTGGGGAGGGAGGAGGGGCTGGAGGCAAGTTGCAGCGGGCCCGACGCACATAACTGTCTGTATGTAAAGTCTTTCTTTACTGCTGAAACAATCGCACTCCTATTGATAAACTCCTATTAGAACTCCTATTGATAAAATCGCCATCTTCTAGTCTGTACTCACTATGAATGCACTGCAGCAAGCGGTCCGGCTTCATTAATGAAGTGGGAGAAGTGTGACTGACTGAGTGACGTCAGTCACGCGCCTGGCGGACCGCTCGCTGCAGTCAATTCATAGTGCGTAAAGACTAGAGGCTGGCGGTTTTATCAATAGGAGTTTCAATAGGAGTTTCAATAGGAGTATATTAATAGGAGGGCGATTGTTTCAGCAGTAAAGAAAGTTATGTGCGCGGTTTAGGACACGAGGGGACATTATTAAAGTAATGCTGTAACACATAGGGCCATGAGGGGGACCAGCATAAGATGCTATATGTGTGTCATTCACACATATAGCATATTATGCTGGCCCCCCTTATGGCCCTATGTGTCATGGCACACACACCCTATAACAGTGCATCATCCACAGACCCCCCCCCCCACATAACAGTGCATCATCCATAGGTCCCCCATAACAGTGCCATCCAAAGAATCCCCATAACAGTGCCATCCACAGATCCCCCATAACAATGTCATACCCAGACCATTATTAGTTCAGATCTTCCAAAAGCACACCTTTTAGTTCAAAATCTTTTTTTTCTTATTTTCCTCCTCAAAAACCTAGGTGCGTATTATAGTCAAGTGCGTCTTATAAAGCGAAAAATACAGTACCTGGGTGACGGGTCACGGCAAGGGCTCCTGTGGCGGCGTCAGCGGCTCATACGGGAAAATCCAAGCAAATAGACCTCTAGCACAATTCCCTTAAAATATCGCATTGCATATTGTTATTGCAATTCTTAGGGCCCTAATCGCAATCGCACAAAACTCCCATATCATGAAGCCCTACTTCACAAGATTGATTATTGATCACTACCACAATAAATCCATGCATAAGGGAAGAAGCTTTACCCAAAGCTGTTTGAGAGAAGGTGGTTACTGGATTGTAAAAGGAAGCACAGTTATAGCAAAGTATATAAGTAAATGTGTAGTCCGTAGAAAGGCACTTAGACCTACCGAAGAGCAAAGAATGGCAGATTTACTGGCAGATCGTATAAACCCATCACCACCATTTTTTTATAGTGGAATGGATTGTTTTGGCACATTCATCACCAAGCAAAACCGCAAGGAGTACAAGAGATATGGACTAACATTTTCATGTCTAAGCTCCAGAGCAATTCACTTGGAAATGTTAGAAGATATGTCAACTGACGCATTCATAAACGCCTTGAGATGTTTCATAGCCATTAGAGGTACTGTCAGAGAGCTTAGTTCTGACCAAGGATCTAATTTTGTCGGAGCAAACAATGAATTGAAGAAAGCTCTAAAAAAGATTGATAAAGAAAAAGTAACTGAGTATTTGTTAGAGAAACAGTGTGATTTTCACATGAATGCTCCACATACAAGCCATACAGGAGGAGTCTGGGAAAGACAAATCAGAACTGTAAGAAATGTGTTAAGTTCAGTGTTGAAAAAGAATGCCGGAAGAATGGATGATGCTTCACTTAGGACCCTATTCTATGAAGTAAGGTCTATTGTTAACAGTCGTCCACTTACAGTTGATAATAACAAGTTTGGACCCTTTAACTCCCAATCATCTACTTCACCTTAAGTCTGATTACATACAGCCACTGCCTGGCAAGTTCACCAAAGAGGATTTATATGCCAAAAGGAGATGGCGAAGAGTTCAATATCTATCAGAACAATTTTGGAATAATTGGAGGAAAGAGTACTTAGCCAATCTGATGCTAAGAAGTAAATGGCAAACACCCAGAAGAAATATCCAAGTTGGTGACATAGTGTTAGTGAAAGAAAAAGATTTACCAAAGTTGACCAAAGTTCTAGAAGTTCAAAAGGATGAAGACAGACTAGTAAGAAGAGTGTTGTTACAAATAGGAGACTCAAAACTTGACATAAAGGAAAAACGTCTCACTACTCCACTCAAGTTGGAACGTCCTATACAGAAGTTAGTTGTTTTACTTAAGAGTGATAAAAGACACTTGAGAGTTGAGAACCTGATGGGAAATTCCCCAAATTCATGTTTAAGTCCTACTATAGAGAACATATAATTATAGGTAATTTTGGTGGGAGTGTACCTGGCCAGCTAAAACCTGTCCTAGGTTGCTAATACGGCTTACATGTGTATACAGCTAAAGCTGCCAATAACCTTAATACAGTTCATATGTGTATATGTTAAAGACAAAAGCAGAGTTATTTATTGTGACTTCATGTTTTTGGATGTCATGTAACAGTTATATATTGTGTTCACAGAAGCAGAAAAGATAATATGCCTTTAAGATTCATTATATGACTAAGGTAAGCTCAATGACACAGCACAATTATTAACAGAAAGCATAGAGTTAAGCTGTTATTGAGCAGGAGTCTTGGCCAATCACAGCCAATCTCACACTCAGCCGATATGGGAAATTCCCTAGCAGGAGCTGCTAGAATTCATTTCACCAGAGGAGAGAAGCTGAACAGACTTTCACTCCAGTCAGAGCTGAGTTTAAGGAAGCAAAGAGGCCAAAATAGGTATTTAGAACAGTTATATAATGTTCCTATTGTTAATGTAGTGATTAGAACTGTATACTGAACTAGTTTTATGTGTTTACTTACAGTTCCATCAAATTGCAAATTGCGACCAAATTGCATAAAAGCATCCAGACAGCTCAAAGCAATTGTATAGACCAAACTGCAAACCAAGTAGAGCAAGTAGAACTATTGGTTAAACATCAGATATACCTCTCAGAAAGATTATAAAGTGCTTAAAAAACTTAAAGTGAGTGTACAGATACTGAAGAGAGAAATATATCCACCATTTTATGTTGAATGACAAGATTGAACAGTTAAACCGCCATTTTGTGAAACTTTATTCAACACGTGTTTTGTACATGGACTATCTCCTGCGGAGACGGCAGTGCTATATATGAAGAAAAGTTAAAGTTAATAAAGAAGTTATTTCAAGCATTTGGTGTGCTCTTTAAACCTACTGCTTCCATAGAACACTGCTAGAGGAATTACAGAGTAATAGACAGTTTGGTTAGACTAAAAGGTCAGAGATATCAAAATTCTTCTAATACCACAGCTCAAAAGGCACTTCATAGTGCTGTGCCTGCCACAACTGAACCGTGGAAAGGAAAAAACAAAAACGCAAAACTAAAAATTGGCCCTGTACTTAAAGAGTTAAAATGTCAAAATATTATTTTTCCTGCATGCTGAACACCGTAATAGAAAATATAAAAATCCACGATTCACCATTTTTGGTCATCTAGTCCTTCCCCTTCAAAAATTAAAAGTGATAAAAAAGTCGTCAATCATCCCAAAATGGTACTGTTCACCCCACAAAAAAAAACCCTACACAGTTCTGTAGCGAGCAATATTAAAAAAGTTATGTGTCAGAAAATGGCGTACAACTTGTCCTGCAATAACTTTATTTTTTTTAAGTTGCAGCCTTTGGAAGGTAGAAAGGAAAAAACTAAATTACAAAACAAATTTAGTGACATGTCTTATTTAAAATTATTATCTGGGACAACTGGAAGTAATATCAATCTCCTTCTGAGAGAATTGCAGTCTGACATGGTAGAAATCAATATCCTTCACAGTAAGACGTCAGCAGCAGACATAATTACAGCTATTTCTAGCAGGCCCAGAGGGCTGCAGCCATCACCGCCATACAGGGGAAACAGGTTGGGGATCTCAGCATCAAATGATATAGAACTACAGAGAAATAGCTGCATCTGTCTATCTATTGCCTTCTACAGAAGAGGGATACAGAGTATACCTACATGACGACGGGAATGCACGTTTACTAATATCCAGTCCATACATAATGAATGTGTACATAGAGTTTTATGAACACATCACTCATCTATGGAAGGACAAAATACATTAGTCATTTTATATTTATGAAATCCATCAGTATTAATATACTATATTTTTTTCCCTGTAAGACGCACCTGCCCATAAGACGCACCTAGGTTCTAGTGAAGGAAAAAAATATATATATTTTTAGACCTCAGATCAGGCCACCAATCAGATCCCCAATGTTAATCAGACCCTAGTTCTGAGCAGCTATTCAGAACCCCAATTTTAATAAGACCTCAGCTCAGACCCCCAATGTTAATAAGACCACCGATCAGACCTCAGCTCAGACACTTAATGTAAAAAATACTCCTCCTCAGATCAGACTCAATGTGAATGGCTCTCAATCCGACCTCAGGTCAGAGCCCCAATGTGAATAAGACCCACTATTCAGACCTCAGAACAGACTCCCGATGTGAATGACCCGCATTCAGACCTCAGAACAGACCACCATTGTGAATGACCCCCCATTAAGACCTCAGATCAGACCCCCATGCTCAGAGCAGACAAAAAAAATAAAATTTACTTACCTCTCCTGCTCTGGACGACTCTTGACATTCAGCGCTTTTCCAGGTCTTCCTTCTATGCTGTGCTGTGACCCGGCATCACACAGCGTGAGGTCACAGAGCGCCAATGTCCTAATGCTGTGTGCAGATCACAGAACAGCATGAGGAGCCTGCAGGAGAAGACCAGGAAGCGGAGAGTACAGAGCCAGCACAGGGAGCAATGTATTCACCGCTTCCCGGTTCTTCCATAATGGAGGGTGAAAAAGTGCATCTTTTAGGGAAAAAAATACGATAAATGTTGAATAACTTCAAGGGGTTATCTAGCTTTTTGGACTTTTTTAGCTTTCAACCCCAGACTGTTATACCTATGCTGACCTCCTCCCGTTATTCCAGCTTCCTGGCTCCATTCAGCCGTATTCCGGTCTCCTCCCAGAAGAGTTCTCCTCCCAGAAGGGTTATGTGAGCCGATGCGGCCAATGACTGGACTCAGCAGTGACGTTGGATCATGAGGTGTTTGAGAAAACATCACTGCTCACATAAGTCACTGCCTGTAGTGGTGCATGTAACCCTTCTGTCCAGAAATTTACAGGACCGGGACTGTAGGACCACTGAAGGGAGCTGGAACAAAGTAGCTTGTGAATATTATATTTTTCAACAAGTACAACAGGCTGGGCTTAAAAGTTAAAGAAGTCCAAAAAGCGGGTCAACTCCTTTAAGCTTGTGTTCAGAAAGGGTGGTACTGATATGGATGACACCGCATCAACATGTCAGTGGACACAGTTTTTAAATTAAGTTCAAAGCTGACACGGACAATACCGCACTGTGGCCCCAACATGTAAATACAGCCTTAGCTAATAGCCGCAGAGCTGATCAACTCAAAGGCCTCTCTACCTGTGATCTACAGCTATGTGCTGGAGCTACATATAGCTTCTTACACATCACTGCTCGATTCCCTATACAAGGTATAGGTAATATATACAGATATAGGACATATGCCAGGGAGTCATATGGAAAAAAACTCCATTATAGTAAAGAACTGTATCACATTGTGTCTGCAGTATTCATTTAATATGTTTCCAGGCACATAAGATAAATGGACTAATAGGCCTTCATTATATCGAAAGAAGCCAAAAGACTGTTCTTTTGGCCTGCGTCAGGCAAGTAAACACCAGAGCTTAAGATTTTTTATAATACTGTAGCCCTCGTGGGTTGCCTGTGAGGGATGGAAGCCACTCAGAGGCATTCATAAAACACCCCCTCCTATTTTTCCACCGGAAAATCTTCCAAACAACTGTCAGGCATTGCAGACAAAGGTGAAAAGAGCATACAATTCACATATTGTAAACTACAAATTTCCAATAATTTTTTAAATCCATTAACTTCTCCAATTTTCACAACATTAAAAGATATGAGAACAACTGCTGCCATCTTGTAGAAACAGTGCCACACTTATCTACGGGTTGTGTCTGGTATTGCTTATCTGTAATAGGTCCCCTAGTAGAGGGAACTATCCTGGCAACCATGAATGTGCAATTGCCACCGAATCTGTGGTGGAGCTTATAAAATTCATACTAACCCATAATTACTTTTTATTTGGTGTCCAGCATATATTTACAGAAAACCGTTACAGCAATGGGAAGCAAAATGTCACCACAATATGCAAATATGTTCATGGTCAAACTTGAAAGTGACTTCCTTTGGCCACTATCGTTAAAATGACGACATCATAACCATCTGGACAGATTCTGAACTAAAAACATTCTATGAATGCTTCAATCAGTGTCATCTCACCATCAATTTAACACTCAACTACTCCTTTACTGAAATAAACATTTTGGACACCATCATCAGGATCCAAAACAATAACATAGAGACATAATTTTACCAGAAACCAACTGGCTGCACAACATAACTCAGATGGGACAGTTTCCACCCCAGAAATAAAAAAAAATTATCACCTACAGTCAAGCTATCAGATGCAACCGCATATGTTCAAACCCTACAGACAAGGATGAACACCCAGGAAGGCTAAAAAAAAAAAAACATTTTTGAATCAGAGACACCATCCAATTACAGTGAAAAATCAATTTTCCAGAAACACTAGTTTACGAAGAAGTGAGCTCCTATGATACACAACAAGAAAACCACTGGATACCTCTAGTAATCAGCTACAACCCAAATCAGAATATTCTGAATAGGGTTGCTGGGAGACAACATCTAATACTACAAAAAGATTGAGATCTATATTTACAACCCCCCACTCCTGTGTTATAAGCAGCCATCTAATCTTAAAAACATCACTGAATTGGATTTATGTCCATCTACATCATTTGAGGAAATGACCCTCCAGACCTCTTGGGTTCATAACATTCGTGGACTGGATATCTATCAAGGGACAATAAAACTTTCACTGTCCTTAACTATAACTGCTACAACTTTACTGCGTTTCATCACTTGTCTTATCTACCTCACTACTCTTATGTACTGTTGTGTATACATATGTTCAGATAGTGTCTTATAACATATCTGATGAAGAGACACGAGAAGTCTCACAACTTAAAAATTTTCAGTTTGCCATTAAAAGGTGTCAACCACTATGGAATCTCATTTTTAAATCATCTTAGGATACCCGGAAGGAATACCCCCAAATTCCCTATCGCCTCTCTCTGCTGGTCAAAGGAGATTACTTGACCTACTGTACATCACAGACACTTTTTCTATAGGGCTTCTGAAAATTTTAGGGGATGTTATCAGGGCATCTAATGACTTCTGTATGAATCGGCTTGTCAAGACAGGGTCACGTTGAGAATGACAGCAGGGAAGACAGCCTATATATTCTACAATATAATAACCAACAAGGTCAATCATTGCCTTACCTTATGTCTCATGCAGTATTCCAACAGAAGAAACAATTTAAAAAAAAAATGAGTTCTTCTTTAAATAAAATGGATTCAATGGTGAACAGTCACTTTACAGTGCTTGTACCATTTATCTTCACCTGCAAGGCAAGTTCTGTGGCCAAATGATGGGAAACTATATGCACTGCTAGGAACACAGAAGCACAAAACAGGAGAGGGCAGCATCTTATTTTTCCTTTGCTGGGTATGCTTTTGCTTCTCTTCCTATTTTTGGAGACTTTTTGATAATTTGCCAATTGTACTGTATATAGTTATATTTTTAGTAAGTTAGATTATGTTGCATTGTGTGTGTATATATATATATCTATATATCTAGATATATAAAAACACCTTTTTTTTTCAACGTTTTTCTTTTTTTTTCTTTTCTTTTCTACATTGTAGATTCATACTGAAGACATGAAAACGATGAGGAAACACTATGGAGATTAGCAGGAAAAAAGAAAGTGTTAAACAAACCAGAATATCTTTGTAGCCCCTTTTTGCTTTGATGAAAGCTTTGCACACTCTTGGTACTTTCTCAGTTAGCTTCTTGAGGTAGTCACCTGGAATGGTTTTCTGTTAATAGGTATGACTTTTTAAGTGTTAATTTGTGGAACTTCTTGCCTTCAAAATGTGGTTATCATTAATCATTAATGTTGTGCAGAGATATGATTTGTACACAGTTCCATACAGTCCTATTCCTCAACGGTTCTAATCCACAATATGGCAGGAACCACTCTCCTAACTGATGAGAAACAAGAGTCCATCATTGCTTTCAGACATGAAGGTCAGTCAATCCAGAAAATTTCCTGAACTTTAAAGGTTTTCTCAGGTGCCACCAAACACTATAATGAAACTGGCTCTCCTGGGGACCACCCCAGGAAAGGAAGACCAAGAGTTACCTCTGCTGCAAAGGATTAGTTCATTAGAGATAACAGTCTCTGAAACTACAAATTAACAGCACCTCAAATTAGAGCCATCATAAATGCTTTACAGAGATCAAGTACAGGACACATCTCAACAGCAACTGTTTTGAGGAGACTGCAAGAATCAGGTCTTTATGGTCGAATTACTGCAAAGAAACCACTACTTAGGAACAACAAGATGACAAGAATTACAATGACCCCAGGCTATGAAAGGGCTATTTGACCGAGAAGGTCAAATGATGAAGAGCTGCATATCAGGTGATAGCCTCCAAAATCACCCAACCTTAACCCAACTGAGATAGTTTGGGTTGATTTGGACTGCAGAGTGAAGAAAAAGCAGCCAACAAGTCCTCCAGATTGCTGTAAAACCATTGCAGATGACCACCTCATGAAGTTGATTAAGAGAATGCCAAGTGTGTGCAAAGCTGCCATAAATGCAAAAGGAAGCTACTTTGAAGAAATATAAATCATATTCTGGTTTAACACTTTTTTGTACTCACTACTTAACTCCATATGTGCTTCTTCATTGTTTTCACATTTTCAATATGAAGCTACAATGTGGAAAGTAAAAAAATAAAAATAAATAAAAACCACGGAATTAACCCCTTAAGGACCGGGCTCATTTTCACCTTAGGACCAGGCCATTTTTTGCAAATCTGACCAGTGTCACTTTATGTGGTGATAACTTTAAAACGCTTTTTCTTATCCAGGCCATTCTGAGATTGTTTTTTCGTCACATATTGTACTTCATAACACTGGTAAAATTAAGTCGAAAAAATATCAAATTTACCAAAAATTTGGAAAAATTTGCAATTTTCCAAGTTTCAATTTCTCTACTTCTATAATACATAGTATTACCGCCCAAAAAAGTTATTAATTTACATTCCCCATATGTCTACTTCATGTATCGATCATTTTGGGAATGCCATTTTATTTTTTGGGGACGTTACAAGGCTTAGAAGTTTAGAAGCAAATCTTGAAATTTTTCTGAAATTTTCAAAAACCCACTTTTTAGGGACCAGTTCAGGTCTGAAGTCACTTTGTGAGGCTTACATAATAGAAACCATCCAAAAATGACCCCATTCTAGAAACTACACCCTCAAGGTATTCAAAACTGATTTTACAAACGTCATTAACCCTTTAGGTTTTCCACAAGAGTTAATGGCAAATGGAGATAAAATTTCAGAATTTCGATTTTTTGGAAAATTTTCCGTTTGAATCCATTTTTTCCAGTAACAAAGCAAGGGTTAACAGCCAAACAAAACTCAATTTTTATTGCCCTGATTCTGTAGTTTTCAGAAACACCCCATATGTGGGCGTAAACTGCTGTATGGCCAAACGGCAGGGCACAGAAGTAAGGGAACGCCATATGGTTTTTGGAAGGCGGATTTTGCTGGACTGGATTTTTGACACCATGTCCCATTTGAAGCCCCCAGATGCACCCCTAGAGTAGAATCTCCAAAAAGTGACTCCATCTAAGAAACTACACCCCTCAAGGTATTCAAAACTGATTTTACAAACTTTGTTAACCCTTTAGGTGTTCCACAAGAGTTATTGGCAAATGGAGATGAAATTTCGAATTTCTATTTTTTGTTACCTTGCCTCAAAAAAGTGTAATATAGAGCAACCAAAAATCATATTTACCCTAAAATAATACAAACAAAACTGCCACCTTATCCCGTACTTTCCAAAATGGGGTCACTTTTTTGGAGTTTCTACTGTAGGGGTGCATCAGGGGGCTTCAAATGGGACATGGTGTCAAATAACCAGTCCAGCAAAATCTGCCTTCCAAAAACCATATGGCGTTCCCTTCCTTCTACGCCCTGCCGTTTGGCCATACAGCAGTTTACGACCACATATGGGGTGTTTCTGCAAACTAGAGAATCGGGGCAATATATATTGAGTTTTGTTTGGCTGTTAACCCTTGCTTTGTTACTGGAAAAATTGATTAAAATGGAAAATTTGCAAAAAATAGCTATTTTCGGACCGTTTTTATTTTTTGTTATTTACATCGTTGAACTGACAGGTTAGATTGTGTGCTATTTCTATAGAGCAGGTTGCTACGGACGCGGCAATACCAAATATGGCTACTTTTTGGGGGTTTTGTTTCAGTTTTACATAATACAGCATTTTTGAAAAAATGATTTTTTAGTGTCTTCACATTCTGAAAGCCATATATTTTTTTTATTTTTTGGGCGACTGTCTTATGTAGGGGCTCATTTTTTGCGGGATGAGATGGCGGTTTGATTGGAACTATCTTGGGGTGCATATGACATTTTGGTCGCCTGCTATTACACTTTTGTGATGTAAGGTGACAAAAATGGCTCTTGACACCGTATTTTTATATTTATTTTTTGTGTTCACCTGAGGGTTTTGGTCATGTGTTATTTTTATAGAGCAGGTTGCGACGGACGCGCCGATACCAAATATGTATACTTTTATTTATTTATTTAAGTTTTACACAATATTATCATTTTTTAAAACAAAACAAATCATGTTTTAGTGTCTCCATAGTCTGAGAGCCCTATTTTTTTTTTTTGGGGGTGATTGTCCTATGTGGGGTATCATTTTTGCGGGATGAGATGACGGTTTGATTGGCACTATTTTTGGGTGCATATAACTTTTTGATCGCTTGCTATTACAGTTTTTGAGATGTGAGGTGACAAAAATGTTTTTTTTTTACATTGTTTTTATTTTATTTTTTAACAGTATTTACCTGAGGGGTTAGATAATGTGATATTTTTATAGAGCAGGTTTTTACGGACGCGGCGATACATAATATGTATACTTTTTATTTATTTATTTTACTTTAACACAATAATAGCATTTTAGAAAAAAAAAATTATGTTTTAGTGTCTCCATAGTCTGAGAGCCATATTTTTTTTATTTTTTTGGGCGATTGTCCTATATAAGGACTCATTTTTTGCGGGATCAGATGGTTTTATTGGTACTATTTTGGGAGGCATACGCCTTTTTGATCACTTGGTATTACACTTTTTGTGATGCAAGGTGACAAAAAATGGCTTTTTTACACCATTTTTTTGTGTTTTTTTTTACGGTATTTGCGTGAGGGGTTAGGTCACGTGATATTTTTACGGACGCGGCGATACCTAATATGTGTAGTTTATTTGTTTTTTTTTGTTTTTTTATTCAGTGATATGTATTTTTCTTATTTTTACTTTTTTTTCACTTTTTGACATTTTTTGGACCCAGACCCACTTGGTTCTTGTAGATCCAGTGGATCTGGTGTCTATATAATACAGAACAGTACACTATATAGTGTACTGCACTGTATTTTTTTACTTTTCACAGTCTGGTCAGACTTCTGCCTTTAGCAGAAATCTGACCAGAGTTACTATACCATGGCAAGCAGGACGCTTCTGAAAGCGTCCTGCTGCCATGGTAACCATCACCCACTGCCATTACAGAGCAGCGGGTGATGGGAAGAGAGGTGAGCTCCCTCCTCTACTATCCTATCCCGTCGAGGGGCTGCAAAGGTACGGCAGCCCCCGATGGGAGAGGGAGGAGCTCCTCCATGTTAACACCTTCTATACCGCGGTCCGTACGGACCGCGGTATAGAAGGGGTTAAACTGCTGACATCTGCAGCACAGATGTCAGCAGTTTATAGCAGGGAGTCAGCAATGTGCTGACCCCTGCTATACCCACTAGACACCAAGGAAATCGATTGAAAGGAGGCGGGCGGGGATCGCAATTGCGATCCCGCCTGCCGCACCGCCCGCCTCCCGCAGCACCGCCGCAATCTCCCTGCACCGCCCGGGGACACTAAGATGGCGGGGTGCAGGGAGGTTAAAAATTAACCTTTGGGGCATATTTTAGTCTCTGATCCCTCAGAGATCGCACATAGCGCAGCAAACCGCAGGTCTGAATTGACCTGCGGTTTGCTGCGATCATGATATGGGGGTCACAGGACCCCCTGGGCATTGTGCCAAGATGCCTGCTGATTGATTTCAGCAGGCATCTTGTTCGATCACCGCCACGTGCGCAGCGGTGATCGGATATTCACAGGACGTACATGTACACCCTTGGTCCTAGTACCAGGGCGCAAGGCGTGCATATGCACGCCCTTCGTCCTTAAGGGGTTAAACAGTGTGTCCAAACTTTTGACTGGTTTTGTATGTGTGTGTATACAGTTGAAACCAGAAGTTTAAGTTTACATACACTAAATAAAAGGACACATATGCATGTTTTTCCCAATATCTGACATGAAATTTGAATAAACCTTTTCTGTTTTTGGTCAATTAGGATTACCATAATTATTATTATTTGCCAAATGCCAGAATAATAAGAGAGAGAATGTTTTAAGGCATTTTATTACTTTCTGCAATGTCAAGTTTACATACACTATGATTACTATGCCTTTTAACAATTCTCGACTACCCATATGATGATGCCATGTGTTTGGAAGCTTCGGTTTGTTGGCAACATCTGAGTTTATTAGAGACACACCTGTGGATGTATTTAAATACACACCTGAAACATACTGCTGCTTTGTGTAGCATCATGGGAAAGTCTAAAGAAACCAGCCAAGATATCAGGAAGAGAATTGTGGACTTGCACAAGTCTGGCTCAACCTTGGGTGCGATTTCAAGATACCTGAAGGTGCCTCGTTAATCTGTACAAACAATTATACGCAAGATGGGAATGTCCAGCCATCATACCGCTCAGGAAGGAGACGGATTCTGTGTCCCAGAGATGAACATGCTTTGATCCGACATGTGTATATTAACCCAAGAACAAAAGCAAAAGACCTTGTGAAGATGATAGCGGAAGCTGGTAAAATTGTGTCAATATCTACAGTGTAACGAGTACTGTATGAACATGGGCTGAAAGGCCACTCTGCCAGGAAGAAGCCATTGCTCCAAAAGAAACATAAAAAAGCCAGATTAATGTTTGCAAATGCACACAAGAACAAAGAGTTACATTTTTGGAGACATGTCCTGTGGTCTGACGAAACTAAAATTTAACTTTTTGGCCATAATGACCATTGTTACGTTTGGTGGAAAAAGGGAGAAGCTTGGAAGCCTAAGAACACCGTCCCAACTGTGAAACACAGGGGTGGTAGCATCATGTTGTAGGGTTGTTTTGCTGCAGGGGGGACTGGTGCACTTCACAAAATAGATGGCATCATGAGGAAAGAAGATTATTTAGAAATACTGAAGCAACATCTCAAGACATCGGCCAAGAAGTTAAAGTTTGGGCGGAAATGGGTCTTTCAAATGGACAATGACCCGAAGCATACTGCCAAACTGGTTACAAAGTGGCTTAAGGATAACAAAGTCAATGCTTTGGAGTGGCCATCACAAAGCCCTCATCTCAATCCTGGGCAAAGCTGAAAAGGAAGGTGCGAGCAGGTCGCCCAACAAACATGACTCAGTTACCACCAGTTTTGTCAGGAGAAATGGGCCCAAATTCCGACCAACTATTGTGAGTAGCTTGTGAAAGGATATCCAAAATGTTTGACCCAAGTCATACAGTTTAAGGGCAATGGTACCAAATATTAATGAAATGTATGTAAACTTTTGACTTCGCAGAAAGTAATAAAAATGTCTTAAAACATTTTCTCTCTCTCATTATTCTGGCATTTGGCAAATAATAATAATTATGGCAATCCTAATTGACCAAAAACAGGAAAGGTTTATTCTGATTTCATGTCACCTACTGAGAAAAACATGCATCTGTGTCTTTTTAATATAGTGTATGTAAACTTATGGTTTCCACTGTATGTATTGTGGCAATCAGCTCAAATGGTGACTTCAGATACAGTTCAAACAATAGCCTTTTTATTTTGTTCAAAACGGATTCAACAAACACTCGCTTACTTAAGCATGTAAACACACAAAAAACACAGTCCATGTGAAGTGGTCTGACTCACAGTCCTCTGTAGATCCTGGTTTTCACCACCAGCTTGACTTGGCAATAGCAGGCTTTTCCGCTGAAACACTCCACACAGCTGTACTCCCAGTCTATCACACTTCCAGACTAGGAACCACACCCCCAGCTCTCCTGGACTTCCTAGCTTATATAGGCCAGCCAAAACCTGGTCTGGATAAGTGGGAGTAGTCATCCCGCTCTGCTCTTTGAATACTCCAATGAAACTCGGCCCGGATCAGCTGCAGCAAGCGGCTAAACTACTACTAAAAAGTGTCAGTAACCTAGGGTTACTGACAAAAACATTACTGGTTCATTTTACCGAAGCCAGGCACCTCTCTGACACGTATCTATCGTCTACTATGGCACCTTGGCCTTTCTTCCTCATGTGTTGGCCCCCGAGAAAAATCTGGTGGTCACGTGTATTCACGGGGACACCAGGGTTTACCCGGTGGCCCAGGTTACTCTGGAAATAGGCTGGGGTACCCTAATGCACAATGTGGGGGTGGTGAAACTCTTACTGCATGATGCTATTATTGGTCGTGACTGCCCCCTGTTCTGGGACCCGTGAGCAAAGACGGCTATGCCAAATCACCCAGAAAGTCCAGGCAACCCAGTGGGTGGAAGTCCAGAGGTAACCCATGAGTTTCCTCTGACTGTCCTGGACAATTAGGAAGCGGGTACCACAGAGAAAAATGTCCCCGACTTGGAGGTGTCCCGGAGAAATTTTGGTACGGCCCAACTCCGAGATTTGACCTTGAAAGGGGCACTAGAGAATATGGTGGTCCTTAATGGGATTCCCCAGGAGCTCGGGGCTGACCAACGGTTTCCACACTTTCCCCTGAATCAGGACCTTTTATACTGGGTGACCAAGATACGGAACGAAGTGGTAGAGCAGCTACTAGTCCCAGGACTATACAGACGTATGGTTATGGATATGGCCCACTCCCACGTGTTGGGTGGTCATCTAGGGGCAGACAAAACACTCGAGAGGGTCCTACAACGATTTTATTGGCCAGGGTGTTACCGGGAGATTAGTAATTTTTGTCAATCTTGTCCAGTTTGCCAGGTCACTTCCCGGTAGCCCACTTCAAGAGCCATCTGGTCCGATTACCAATCATTGAGGTCCCCTTTGAAATGATAGCAATGGAACTGGTAGGGCCGTTGGTGAAGTCAGCTAGGGGGCATCAATACATCCTCGTAATCGTTGATTATGCTACCCGTTATCCCGAGGCTGTTCCCCTACGGAACCCCTGGTCCAGAAATATTGCCCGGAAATTGTTCTATGTCTTCTCCCAAATGGGGATTCCCAAGGAGATTCTTAGAAACCAGGGAACTCCGTTTATGTCAAAAGTGATGAGGGAACTGTGCAAAGTTTTGAAAGTTACTCAGTTGCGTACATCGGTCTATCATCCTCAGACGAATGGCCTTGTGGAGCGATTTAATAAGACCCTAAAGGCTATGCTGAGGTAGAGAAGGATGGATGGGACTGGGATTGTCTTCTACCATACCTATTGTTCTCTATTAGAGAAGTGCCCGCATCCTCCCCCAAATTGTGGCGATCAGCTCAAATGGTGACTTCAGAGTAGTTCAAAGAATAGTCTTTTTATTTTGTCCAAAACGGATTCAACAAATACTCACTTACTAATACTCACCTACTTGGTCTGACTCACTGTTCTCTGTAGATCCTGGTTTCCACTACCAGCTTGAGGAGGAAAAGACTTGGTAATAGCAGGCTTTTCCACTGAAACACTCCACACAGTTGTACTCCCAGTCTATCACACTTCCAGACTAGGAACCACACCTCCAGCTCCCCTGGGCTTCCTAGCTTATATAGGCCAGCCAAAACCTGGTCTGGAGATGTGAGAGTAATCATCCCACCCTGCTCTTTGACCACTGCAATGAAACCCGGCCCGGATCAGCTGCAGCCAGCAGCTAAACTACTAGTAACAAGTGTCAGTAACCTAGGGTTACTGACAAAATGTTACCGATTCATTTCACCGAAGCCAGGCCCCTCTGTGACACGTATCTATCGTCTACTATGGCACCTTGTGCCTTCTCAAAGTATATATTTGTATATTTTTGGTTCAGAGTGTGTGCTTGTGTATGCGAATCAATAAGTGGCTAGACAAATTTACATTTTTGCTAGACCAGTTTTCAATTTTTGCAATTACTGTTCATTTTCTGTTTATCATTTTAGGTTTCTATTTTTGATTATGCTGTTGTTATTGGGCGATGTTATGCTTATGTTATCATTTTATTATAATAAAATAAATACAGAAGAGAGCGATGTGGGCTACTTTACCTGTCAGCCATTCTTTTCCATTTCAGAAGCTGCACAGTGGGCTTATCATCCACAGGAAGGTTCAATCTGTGTTTAAAATACGTAATAATTCCTTGTTCCTCTAATAAAATGGGTACACGGTATGTAGAAGACACGTCATGAATAAAAATGACCTGAAAAGAAAGTTTTACACTGAGGAGGCAATCATAAGAATATATCTATACAGTTTCTAATGGAGTTATGACAGGTCTGTAGGTGATATCTAAGACTATGGAGTGAAGTTTTATAGATAGTACCACTGCTCCCTCTCATATGTTAGTGCAAATTATGATATTCCATACACTTAAAGGAAGTAAGCTACTACAAATGTCCCTTTAATAATGAGCATCTAGTAGACGTTATTTCTTAAAGGGGCCTGTCCAGGGCGGTCCAAGGTATAAAGATTGATTAAGTCATATCTATCCCTTATTGGTAGGGTAGAAGAAATCAATGAACAGCTGGATTGTTCTGACTTTTTATTGCTCCAGTGCATCTAAAACACAAAATGAAACAACTCTGAAAATAGTCTTCTCCGCAGTTTTTAGACTAGACACAAATCCTATAGTCATGTTTCCTGTTCTTCCATCCGTCTCCTCTTCTTGCTAACCTACAGACCATAAAAGAGAGGGCTGATGGAGTGCAACGTCACAAGGCTGCAGAGATCAGACTACACAGGATTTTTTTGTAGTCTGTTACCCTGGAGACACATAGGTCTGGATGGGAGTTGTATGAAGTCTACCTGCAAAGCTGCATCTATTTTTTGGGTAATTGCTGCTCTACTAAAGGTACTTTTACACCTACCAATAATCAGTCCAATTCGGGGATAAGCATTTGTAATTGACCTGTGTTAAAGGCCCTGTCTGCTCGGTAATCAGGTGAGCCTGTCTTTCAGCCAGCACCTAAAATGGTGGTTTCTGTTTCCAGGGAGCACCAAATATGCTACTCTGGGGTTATGGTCAAAGAGTGCCTAGAATGCATAGTATGTGCGGCAAGTATTGTAGCTCAGGCTACTCCCCTCTGGGTTTATGGGATGCTAGCAGATATAAGATGTGTTCATTTTCATATAGTTTTCTACAAACCCAGAGGAGAGTTGACTGGCTTACAATATTCCTCATGGATACTTGTCGTCCTCCATAAGGAGAAATTGTACTCCAATCAAGGCCTCTCAGGCAGCCAAGCAAATTTTCTTTGCTGTTGAAGACAGAGACACTCAGTTTTCCTTTCCTTTTGGAGACTAGCTTGCATGTCTCTTTTCCAGAAACGCATGATGTAGGGATACAAGCACAGCAATAGATTAAAAAAAAATCTTATTAGGCCAAAGCACTGATTAAACAGTTTGAGGCAACAACTAGGGGAAAAAATTATTGAGAAAAAGCGAAATCGATTCTTATCCGAATTTAAATTTTTCAAAAAATTTGCAAATCGGACCCAAAATAACTTTCAAGGAATTCGCTCATCTCTAAGGCTACTTTCACGATTGCGTTGAATAACGTTTCCTTTAGTCCCCACGCATTCTGAATAGAAAGAGATATGTTGAGGATGCCTTCCATTCCGGCAGCATTCTATGTTGTGACCGGACACAAAACCGCTTCTGGCACTGAAAATAAAGCTACTTTCACACGTCATGGATCTGCAAAAACGCTTACGCATGCATCCATCATTAACGGATCCGATTGTATTATGTCTTATATAGATATGACAGATCCGACATGAACACAATTGAAAGTCAATGGGGGATGGATCCGTTTTCTATTGTGTCAGAGAAAACTGATCCGTCCCCATTGATTTACATTGTGTGTCAGGACTAATCCGTTTTTCTCCGCACCACATCGCGGACATAAAATGCTGCTTGCAGCGTTCTTTTGTCCATGATGGGGACACAACCAAATGGAAAGGAATGCATTCTAGTGCATTCCATTTCGTTCAGTTTTGTCCCCATTGACAAAGAATAGGGACAAAACTGAAGTGTTTTCTTCCGCTATTGAGATCCTATGACGGATCTCAATATCGGAATTGAAAACGCTAGTGTGAAAGTTGCCTAATGTGAAGTCAATGGTGACGGATACGTTTTTTTAGGAGCCTAAAAAACAGGATCCGTCACCAGTTGACTTTCAATGTATTTAGTGACATTTTCCGTTTTGATTTTATACAACTGCATCCTAACGAAGGCAAAATCAAAACCCATCCATTTACCTCCTCTGCCAGATCTCAATACCGGAATTAACAACGTAAGTGTTAAAGTAGCCTAATTCAATTCATTAGCAAATTCAGTCATCATCAGTTAAAAAAAAATCTTTATCACCAGTGACTAATTATTTCTCATCTAGACTATGGTAACTCACTAGTGGAAAAACTGTCTCCACTTCAATCCACCAGGAATGCAGCAGCCAGGTTGATCTTTCTGGCCATTGGTTATGCTCTTTGTCGATCTTTAAATAGGTTACCA
The DNA here is from genome assembly GCA_033119425.1 of Bufotes viridis. NCBI lineage: Eukaryota > Metazoa > Chordata > Amphibia > Anura > Bufonidae > Bufotes > Bufotes viridis. The sequence continues at coordinate 69,799,077 of CM065591.1, forward strand.
GCTTCTTGTAGAACAAAGGGGGTTTGCAGGACTTCCAGATAGGCCATCACTATCAGATTGCCAAAAGTCTGACATATAACCCCTGAGTTGCAACAGAAAGGATGAGTCCCCTGAATTGTGTCAGAAAGTACACGCCCCCTGAGCTGCCAGCCTGAAATATATCTAGCAGAACTGGAAAAATGAATGTTGAGATCTCTGGATCCATGTGAGGTACAGGGCTGGTTCTAGCTTTGTTAAAAAGAGATTGTCATGTTCTATATGATGTCTGATTTTCATTTTTTACATTATTAATGGGATAACCCATTTAGGGACAAATTGTAAACCATTACGAATGATAAAGATAATATGTAATATACAGTATATCTATAAGTCATACAGTGATCTGTTCGAGTACCATCAGCCTAAAAAGAGATACAACAACTTTATTTTTCATGTACAATTTCTTCTATTTTCAGACTTTCAGCCATGACCTACAACTCTCATTATCCCTTTATTACACCCCCCATCTACAAGACTTCTTCTATGCTGCACCAATTCTGTGGAACTCACTGCTTGGACCATCAGATTTCCTCCTAACATTCCCACTTCTAAGTTTTCCTGTAAAAAAGAGGTCTATGTCACAGAATCATAGCCCATACACAACCTGACCTGGTCACAAATATTTCCACTCCACCGTTTCCTCAGCTAGCTATCCTTGTGCTGGCTCCGATACTGACAGGTTCATGCAGCTCTATCTATATTCCCCATGTCAATAGAAGGGGATGGCCCCCTGGATAAAATTACCATCACGTGATCGATTGGATCACTCCTCCTAATCCATTCAGATTGTCAGCTCCAATGGGCAGGCACAGCAATCTGTCTGTCTCTTTGTTCATATGTTTCATTTGTCATTTCACTTGTTTATTACCTTTTGTAAAGTGTTGCACAATACAGTATGTTGCTGTCATGTAAAGGCTGTTATTAAGCGCAATTTTCGATGATTTGGAGTAATAAGGCTTATTATGCTAGTGTGAAAGTACCCTAACTGCAGCTGCCCCCATATTTGTCCAGCAAGAGGTATCCCTAAAGATGTCCAGCCACAGGTGCCCCTATAACTGCCACACAGTCTCCCATAACAGCTCCCTATATTTGGCAACCACAGCCCTTTACTATAATTGCCAGCCATATCCCCCAATAATTACCAGTTACAGTTTCCCTTCCCAGGGTGACAAGCTGCCTCCCTTTGCCAACCGATCTCCTCCTCTTTCAGTATGGGGGAAGTAAACATTGTCAGTTCATTGTACTATATTAGCAAATACATAATTTCCCTCAATATCACAAGAAGCCCACTGATCTATGAAATGTAGGAGGAAATTAACCTCCTAACAGTCATGTCAAAATTGGAAAAACCCTCACAAAAATGTCACTTTTTTATTGTAGATTTTTAATGTGTGTCTGCAGTAAATCTTGTTGGCGCACAACTCGGGGAAGACTGTTGAATTTTTAGCCCCTTAGTGACAATTTTAGCCTTAAGGACCAATAATATTTCTAAATTTTTATTTTGCAGGATTAGTTGTAGGTTTTTAGGAACCACTATGGGGTATATATAGTGTATTAAATAACTTTTATTATTTTGTTTTTAGGAGGAAAGAAAAAACGGCAATTTTTATATTATTTCGTGGAATTTATTTACGACATTCACTGTGTAGTAAAAATAGAAACTTTATTATGTGGGTCAGTATGCTGATGATAATGCCAGATTTCTATACATATTTTTTTTTACTTTTTCTCCTTTCCTCCTGCAGGCTGTCAGCTCTGCAACTGCTCCCCCTCCTCCTCCAGACTGAAGCTTTAGCTGTTTATATCTCTGGGGTGGAAGCAGATAGAGATATGGGCTTTATATTGTTTGAAAGCTGACATTCCAAGCCATTACCAGAATGGCAGCAATATCTTCAGTACACAGGAAGATATCACTGTTCGGGAAATCGGGATACAGTGAATACAGCTAAAAGTAAACGCAGGTTTTACCTGCGATTATTCCTAACTCAGTTTCTAACAGTGATATCTCCTGGCACCATCCTGGAGGGAACACGGCATGAATTTTTGCACTTGCACTTTATTGTTTACCTTGCACATATAACATGGACATTTTTATGAACTGTTTATCCGCTGTGCTCTTCCTCCAGATCATGTCACTTTCGTCCCTGCACTTTATCCCCCTTTTTAATCATGTATACTGTATATGTTTAATCATGTAATAAAATGACATTGATTTATAAGCGGTCTGGTAGTAGTTTGTGGGTTCAGTGATATCTCCTGTTTATCTTGGAATAATGCTGTTATTTTGGTTTTGTATGAAAAACTGGAATGTCATCTTTCAAACAAGACCAGTTGCATGCTTCTTGTGCTACTATTTAGGAGATATCAGCAGCTAAAGCAGCCCTCCCCCTCCACTTCTGCCTGAGCTGAGCTCCGGCAGAACAGTTAGGTGGTTAAAGAACCTTGAGCAAACCCAGCCAGTGGAAAAGACGTGACCGTAAACTCTAATGTGAGACAATCATGAAATAAATAACTGACCTGTTCGGGTTCCACATGACAGAACATTGAAATCTTCTGTTTCACAGCCATCTCAATGGGTTTGGTACTCCTACACACAATCTGTGAAAAAAGATTAACAGTCAGAGTTCCCCACGTGTCCAGAGAAATCCATACATACACTTTCCGAAAATTATGAGCACCTACCCAAAGTTTATCTCTGCAAGCACAGTCATTGCTGGGTTACTGCTACAGGCTGACCTTAATAGTCCTTTAGAGGCCTCTGTTGTAGAGACCTGCCTGGTCTCCTTCTATACGTCAGTCAGTCATCAGTACAGCCTGCCAACACCTTTGCCCCTGTACTTGTTTTTCTCTGTGTAGTGTGGGTAAGGGCAGGACGACAGCAAGTGGCATTTATCATGTAGAGAAAGTTAATAACCGGCCCTTACTAATGTATTGTGATTATCCATATTGCCTCCTTTGCTGTCTGGATTTATTATTTCATCACATTATACACTGCTAGTTTCCATGGTTATAACACCCTGTAATCCATCAATGGTGCTCGTGCTTGCACACTATAGGAAAAAATGCATGGGTGTACTGTGACGTAATCGGCACAGGCGCACTGAGGATGGAGCTGGCGTCCTTCACTCAGTACGCCTGCGCCGATTGAAGAATGTTACGGCGCAGGCGCGGGGCTTAATGAGAAGACAGGGCCAGCGGCAGGAGAGCGCTCGCTGGCCCTGTCTATCAAGAGGAGAGGGGGCGTGTCGGCAACTGGAGGATGCAGCGGCTAACAGCAAGTTACTGCCCAACTTGCTGTCAGTGAAGATATTTGCATATAATAAAAGTAAGAATTTTAAAAGAACGAAATCACAGGGTAATGTAAGAAAAGTATGTTTGAGATCAGCTGACATTAGCAAATAGCTAATGTCAGCTGATGAAAAATGCATTTTGGGGGGTGACAGAAGCCCTTTAAGAGCAGGTGTGCTTGAAATGCGTAGACGATCCTCTGCAGGCCCACGTTAGGAGGTTGGGATTCTCTTGCTGCACAAATAAATTTGTTGTACCGTATTCAATAAAGGAACCAAAGAAAAATCTTTTAATCGAAAAGTGCTGGACGTGTTTATTGTCTTCAATAGCGACCATACGTTGTGTACACACTGGGGTCAGGTAAACAGAGACCAGTACGGATCCAGGAAGTGTAATAGGGAACAGCAGTATACTGATAAAATATTACGGTACTTCTTTTGTTATTTTATATCATTGTAATCTCTGTAATTTGTAAAACAATGTCATGGGGATAGAAAACTCCTTTAGCCCCATGCCGCAAATGGACATAACTGTACATCCACTTTAACAGTGCCTTACCGAAAATGGACGTACAGTTCTGTGCAATGGATGACTTTGAAGAACTGAGTCTACACCAGCTGCAGTAGGTGCTGGGTGTAATATATATCTGGGCACCGCCGTAAAAGCCAGGATCGGAGTTAACTCCGATCTTAGCTGTTTTCCGAGATTTTACCACTGATAATCTATACCCTGGACCCCACCGATCAGCTGTCGGAGAAGGCAGTGGCACTCGGAGCAGCTCCGTGACTTTTTCACGGCTTTTCCTAGACCAATGACGACACGTTCATCACTCACATGGCCTAAACACAGCTTAGTCCCATTGAAATGAAGGGGGCTTAGTGCAATACCAAGCACAGTAGCTATACAATGTACAACACTGTGCTTGGTAATCACGGAGAAGGCTGTTGCCTTCTCAAACAGCTGATTCGCGTGGGTCCCATGTGTCAGACCCCCACTGATCAGATACTCATGGTCATCAGTAATAAAATGTTGGAAAACCCTTTTAACTGTTAATAACTATCTGCCTGCCATAGATATATGCACTAATAGATTGCTTGTCAGTTTGAATGACAGGTAATAAGGCTTTGGTATACTGAGTATACCAAACTAATATAAAAGCAATCAAATGATCACATTGTCAAGTATTGGTACTAAAAAATATGTTAAACCTAGAAAAAAAACACAGAGTACTTTCTTAAACTGACCAAGCTGTTTTGCTTAAATTTTGTACTGAACAGCTCCACCGATGCTGCTCATTCCCCAGTGCAAGCCAATAAGTCCTGATATTCACAAGCTCATGGCTCTCCCCGACCCCAGTGCTAATTTACATAATTCTTCCTACAGCAATCAGGGGGCAATCATGGTATCACCCGAATTACAACAACACATAGAATAAAGTTAACATTTCATTTAGTTTGCACAGAGAGCACTGTACTGCATTGTAGGAAAAACACGCAAAAAAAACCACATGTACCCCAAAATGGCTCTATTAAAAATATGACTTGTCCTCCAAAAACAAAACATATAAAGCTATATTAATGGCAAAATGTTTTGGCTCTTGGACTTTTTTTTCTATGAAATGTGCTTTTATTGTGCAAGAGTAGTAAAAAGCTCAAAAATACTATACATATTTGTTATTGGGGGCATCCATAGAATAAAGGTGACATGTTTTTTACTGTATACTGCAATGTGAACGGCACAAGAATTATAGCGCTAAAAACAAAGGAGAAATTGTTGTCGTTTTTTTTTTTTTATCCCCAAGAAAAAAGATAAAAGTTGATCAAAAACAACTTGGTCCACAAAAAAACAAGCCCTCAGTCACTTACAGTATTTTTCACCATATTTTTCACCCTTTTTCCCATTGGCGATCTGATCTGAGGTCTGATTAACATTAGGGGTTTGGTTGGGGCTCTAAGCTGAGATCTGATTAACATTGGGGGTCTGATCTAAGGTCTTATGAAAAATGTTCCTCCTGTAAAACCTAGGTGTGTCTTATAGTCAGGTGCGGTATGTTTTGGATCTCCGAAGGTGGGTATGAAAAAACAAAACAAAAAAAATCATGATGTAATAAATGGCAAAACTGGCTGTGGCAGCAAGGGGTTAAAAAATGAATCCAATGAACTGTGATGTCTAGGAAATTTCATAGTTTTACAGATGAGCAATTGACACATATTGGAGCTCTATGAAAGATTTACAGGACATACCAAATCAGGAGATAGGCCCAGACCCCTGAGCGCGCGGACGCTGTTCTGCGTTGGTTTGGTCTTTTGTTCTCCTGTAGCTGTTGGCTAGAAAAAATTTAAACGAAACATTAATTTCTAATGTTATTATTACATAGGCACAATCTTACTTTTACTACCCTGCAGCACATGCTGGAGATAAATAATGCTGCAGCCATTGCTGCGTAGATTCACCTATATGTAGGTACGTTATACCAGTGTTTCCCAACCAGTGTGCCTCCAGCTGTTGCAAAACTACAACTCCCAGCATGCCTGCACAGCTAAAGGCTGTCCGGACATTCTGGGAGATGTAGTTTTGCAACAGCTGGAGGCACACTGGTTGGGAAACACTGCGTTATACCATTGTTTTAGGCCACTTGCAGATGAGCGTGTGTCATGCTGCGAGTCTGCAGCACAGCTCCCGGCCTGACCTCCCAGCACTGACGGGGGTCACATAGCATTATATTGATTTATGATGCTATGTACAGTGCCTTGCAAAAGTATTCATTCCCCTTAACTTTTTTCGTATTTTGGTGTCTCACAACCTGGAATTAACATGTATTGTTTGAGGATTTGCATCATTTAATTCAGTGTTTTTCAACCACTGTGCCGCGGCACACTAGTGTGCCCTGAGATATTGTCCGGTGCGCCGTGTCCGTGAGCTCGAATTATTCGCGAATATTCGTGGTAAAAAAAATCGCATGTGATTTTTTTTACCACGAATATTCACGAATAATTCGAGCTCAACACTATTCTCGAGGTTGCGGCAGGTCTCGCGGGATTTGGGAACATGGGCCCCGAGCGACTTGCACAGCAGCACTCGGAGGTGGAGCAGAGCCGGAGAAGAGACTGAGAGGGAAGGAGGACGGGACTCATCATCCAGAGCCAGGACAGGAGCCATAGGAGCAGGTAAGTAAGTTCATTCACAGGCACGCCAATTTAACTTCAAGCCAAGCACAGCACCACCCGGTCCTGAGATATGAGGAGAGGGGAGGGAGGGCTGGGAACTTGACAATGATAGATGAGCTGGCGGGAAAAAAGCCCTCAGCTCAGGATGCACCTGCTGCACTGTATCAGCGAAGATCAAAGAAATAATTTCTTTGTGTTTATTTCATTCCTATTTAGGACACTTTGACGAGAATTACTTTATATAGTCAATATAGGGCTTATAGGCTACAGAGTTTCATTTTTTTAACATTTTCTGTGGTGTGTGGTGGTGTGCCTCGTGATTTTTTTCATAAAAAAAGTGTGGTTGAAAAAGGTTGAAAAACACTGATTTAATTTACAGAACATGCCCACAATTTTGAAGATTTTTTTTTTTTTTTTATTGTGAAGCAAACAACAAATAGGACAAAATAACAGAAAATGTCAATGTGCATAACTATTCACCCCCCTAAAGTCAATACTTTGAGGAGCCACCTTTTGCGGCAATCACAGCTTCAAGTCGCTTTGGATTAGTCTCTATGAACTGCTCCAGCTCCTTCAGGTTGGACGGTTTGCGCTTGTCAACAGCAATTTTTAAGTCTCACCACAGATTTTCTATTGGATTGAGATCTGGGCTGTGACTCGGCCATTCCAACACATTTACACGTTTCCTCTTAAACCACTCAAGTGTCGCTTTAGCAGTGTGTTTGGGGTCATTGTCCTGCTGGAAGGTGAACCTCCGTCCTAGCCTCAAATCACGCACAGAGTGGTAAAGGTTTTGCTCAAGAATATCCCTGTATTTAGCATCATCCATCTTTCCCTCCACTCTGACCAGTTTCCCAGTCCCGGCTTCTGAAAAACATCCCCCCAGCATGATGCTGCCACCACCATGTTTCACTGTGGGGATGGTGTTCTTTGGGTGATGAGATGTTTTAGGTTTGTGCCAGACATAGCTTTTTCTTTGATGGCCGAAAAGTTTAATTTTAGTCTCATCAGACCAGAACAACTTACTCCATACATTTTGGGAGTCTCCCACATGCCTTTTCGACAACTCACAATGTGCCTTTTTGTGGAATTGCTTATTTTTCACATAGCCTTCAAATAAAAATAAAAAAGTTATGATTCTGGGAAGGTCGGGTGAAAGAAACGCAAAAATGGCCGCAGCCTCTTCCTAGGCCCCTGAGGTCAACATTCATCAGTCACGTGGCCTAAGCTCAGCTTAGTCCCATTCAAGTTAGGTTAGGTTATCAATATCAGAATCTCGAAAAACCCCTTTAAAGGGGTTGCCCCATCTGACAAGTTTATGGCATATCCACAAGCTAATAATCCATTTGTAAAATGACGTTTCGGGGGCGTAGCCGTTACACCTAGAGGCTCAGCTCTCTTTGCAACTTCTGTGCCCTCTGCACTTTAATTGACAGGGACAGGCATTATGATGTTATCACTGCCTGGCCCTGTGAATCAAATTGGAGAGGGAGCAGCAGTTTCAGAGAGAGCAGAGCCTCTAGGTGTAATGGTAACGCCCCCGTTGCCCCTGGAGGGCCATTTGCATATATTAAAACATAATTTTTCTAAGCAGTGCGGGCACATATGAACATGGGACCAACACAGACGTCTTCAGCTGCCAAGTGCACATGTAACAGGTCAGCCAGTGTCATAGGCACAGATCTGCTGACAGATGCCCTTTAACTCCTTAGTGCTATTTGACGTGTATACTTGTCATGGAGCACGTCATGGCATTAAACTGTCACCATGTCTGCAGACATGGTGACAGCGCTGAGACCCCAGCTTTTACACACAGCCAGGGATCTCAGCTAACTGACCTTGCTCTGATTGGCTCCATGACTGTGGGGATCAGAACCTTGTTAAATATGTATATATATATATATATATATATATATATAATGTTATTTTATTACTTTATTACTTATGTGCACCATTTCAGGATGGGCCCGCGATCCCCCCCCCCCCCCCCTCCCCTTTCGCCATTTTCCATTTTCAGGATGGCCGGAGCGGTTAGCAGAATGTCAGCATACACCCTGCTTGAAACGGCCGACATCGTTGCTGGTACCGATGTCAGCCGTTTAACCCCTTCCAGCTGCGCTGCTGTGGCAATGTCCGATGGTTACTATGGCAATGCCATGGTATAGCTAAGCCTGATCAGGCTCCTGCTAAGTGTAAAGTCACAATACACCGCACTATATAGTGTAATGCAGTGTATTATAGAGGAATCAGACCCACTGGATCTTCAAGAAGGTAATAAAAGTGATCAAAAAAGTCATATGTACCCCAAAATAGTACCAATCAAACCAATCACCTCATCCCGCAAAAAAATGAGCCCCTACATGAGACAATCACCCAAAAAAATAAAAAATATAGCTTTCACCCAAAAATGAAAAAATATGGCTTTTGGAAAATGTAGACTCAAAAACGTTATTTTTTATTTCTAAAATGCTTTTATTGTGTTAAAGTGAAATAAACAAAAAAAAGAGTATACATATTAGGTATTGCCGAGTCCATAACAACCAGCTCTATAAAAATATCACATGACCTAATCTCTCAGGTGAACATTAAAGAAAAAAAAAAACTGTAACTTTAATTGACAAAAAGTGTAATACCAAGCGATCAAATAGTCATATGTACCGCAAAATAGTACCAATCAAAGCATCACCTCATCTCGCAAAAAATAACACCCTACCTAAGACAATAACCCAAAGAATAAAAAAAATATGTATTTCAGAAAATGGAGAAACAAAAACTTTTTTTTTCAAAAATGCTTTTATTGTGTAAAACAAAAAATAAAATAAAAAAATAGACATATTAGGTATCGATGCATCCGTAATGACCTCCTCTATAAAAATATCACATGATCTATCCCCTATGGTGAATGCTGTAAAAAATAAAATAAAAAATGTGCCACAACAACTATGTTTTTGGTCTACTTGCTCAATAAAGTGTAATATTGAATGATCAAAAAATATTATGTACTCAAAATTGGGACCAATGAAAATGACAACTCTTCCCGCAATAAACGAGCCCCTGCACATGACGATCGGCATAAAAATAAAAATAAATGTCTTTCAGAAAATGGAGACACAAAAATTATTTCTTTTTCAAAAATGCATTATTATGTAAAAGTGAAACAAAAAAACAAATAAAGTAGACAAATTTTGTATCATCACATCCGTAACAACCTGCTCTATAAAAATAGCACACAATCTAACCTGTCAGATGAACATTGTAAAAAAGAAATAATAAAAACTGTGCCAGAACTGCAATTTTTGGTAACCTTGCCTAACAAAAAACGTAATATAGAGCGATTAAAAATCATATGTATCCCAGAATAGCATCAAAAAAACTGTCACCTTATCCTGTAGTTTCCAAAATGGGGTCACTTTTTGGAAGCTTCTACTGTAGGGTGCATCAGGGGCGCTTCAAATGGGACATGGTGTCTAAAAAACAATCCAGCAAAATCTGCCCTCCAAAAACCATACGGCGCTCCTTTCCTTCTGCACCCTGCCGTGTGTCCTTACAGAAGTTTACGACCACATATGTGGTGTTTCTGAAAATCGCAGAATCAGGGTAATAGTTTTTGAGTTTGACTGTTAACCCTTGATGGGTTACAGGAAAAAATTGATTAAAATGGAAAATCTCCCAAAAAAGTGAAATTTAGAAATGTCATCTCCATTTTCCTTTAATTCTTGTGGAATACATAAAGGGTTAACAAAGTTTCTAAAATCAGTTTTGAATGAATTGAGGGGTGTAGTTTCTAAATTGGGGTTATTTATGGGTGGTTGCCACTATGTAAGCCTCACAAAGTGAGTTCAGAACTGAACTGGTCCTTAAAAAAATGGTTTTGGAAATGTTCTTAAATATTTTAAGAATTGCTGCTAAAATTCTGAGCCTTCTAAAGTCCTAAAAAAATATAATTACATCAACAAAATGATGACTATCAACACTAGAGGGGTAATTTTTTTTACAATTAAGACTTAACTTTTAATAAAAAGAATAAAAAAAAAAATTACACACTAAATATAAAAGTTGGAACAATCTTACCAGTATGCTGATGATTTGGTTAGTGCACAGATACCGGAGTAGTTGACATCGCTGACAGGACAGGGGAGGGGGAATAACGGATTATACAATGCGTGTATCCTTTCCCTACTTTGCTCTCTCAAGTCTATTGTACCCTGATAAGGGCGGCCCCGTTGGGAACCTTGCCCTATTAACAATCCCTAAAAACTCTGTTACAGAAGAGGGGTTGAATAATTTGACTATCTAGACCATATCTGTTTCAAATCTAAATCAAAATAACTAAAAAACTCAACATTTATGTGTGGTGGCACCACTTATATATATAGCTGGGGGAGTGGGGGGGGGGAGTTAGTGTGTCCGATGTTAACCACTTGACGACCGCCCATGGACTAACCTTTGCGGAGCACATGTTCCACCTTATACCAAAAGGGCCCAGTATAAAACACAGGTCCACCACATGTGTAGGGGAGTCCCTACAACCCCGCAGTTCCTCCAGCATAATAAAGGGGAGTACCCCGGGGAGCAATGAGCTAACCTATTCGGTGTCAGGTACCAACGCAACTGAATTCTTCTAGCTTGCTCAATGTGATTTACACATTTAGTGCATGGGAAAGACCAGCACATTGCCTCCTTCCATTGGATCGGTGTAAACTGAGCTCCAAATTCCTGTTCCCATCTGGACATAAACGGTGGCTTACTATCAGACTGGTCCAGGAAGAAACCTGTGTAGAGGGTAGATATCTTAAGAACGACGGGGAGGAGTACCCATAAACAGGGCCTGGTATGTCTTATCAGGAAGGTTAGATTCGGGTTTCCGGAGGCTGCCCAATAAATGTCTGACCCTGAGGAACTGATAGAACTGCGAGTTCTGGAGAGAGTAAGAAGAGTGTAGGGACTGAAAGTCCACCAAGGACTCAGCAGAGTATAAACAACTGAGAAATTGTATTCCGCAAGCAGACCAGGTAGTGAGGTTGAGATCCGGAGTGTGATATGACAAAGATATCAAGGGGATCCTTTCCTTAGGAACCCTGAGTATCTTAAAAGTGTGTAACACATGATTCCATATAAATATCGTGGCTTGCATATTGGCTAGTGGGGCATGAAAACGGAAACACTTCAGGCTTTGAGCAGCTAGGAGAGCAGAGTCCCAGCTTCCTAGTGTACGATTCCTTAATTAGGATCCATTTTTGAGGCACAGACGGGGACCACAATTCCATAGCTTGTTCCGCTAAGTTTGCTAAATAATATATATACAAGCATGGAACTTCCAATTCCCCTGATCTAACCGGTGGGTATAGAGAGGATTTAGGGATCCTCGGATGTCTATCAGACCAAATGAAGCGTAAGAGGTCTGCCTGAAGCTGTGTAATGAGCCCTTTAGGAACCTGCAGCGGGAGACATCTGAACAGGTATAGTACTTTCGGCAGTACAAGCATTTTAGTAATGTTAATAAAGTAACACATGTCATATTTCCAAAATAAGGCCTGGTCAGGAAGGGGAAAATGGCCTGGACTGGAAGTGGTTATTGAAGAGATGAGGAAGTTAATGGAGGAGGTGAAAAAAAGATATTTCCGCCAAAATATTTTATTAGAGATTTTACCGCATATCAGTGCAGCAATTAACGCAGAATACAAGATTTTTACCGCCTAAATATTTCAATAGAGATTTTACCACATATCAGTGCAGCAATTAACGCAGAAAAGAAGATTTTTACCACCAAAATAATTCAATAGAGATTTTACCGCATATAAATGCAGCGCTTAACGCAGAACACAAGATTTTTAATACTAAAATATTTCAATAGAGATTTTATCGCCTATAAATGCAGCGCTTAACGCAAAATACAAGATTATTTCTGAAGTGAGCGGGACATAGCGGAGGAAGTAGGTACGTGATGGAAGAGCGAGACGCGGACCTCGTACGGTTTCTGTGCTGCAGAATAGTCTGTAATGTCAAGTAAGCAATACTGCAGATAGATGCGGGCTGGTGTGAAGTATTTCGCATTTTTGTGCAGGGTTAGTGCATAGTGTATTCACCTGTATTGATGCGCAGTGTGTGAAACGTAAATACAAAATTTAAACATTACACAACGTAATTCAGTCTATACCACAAAATGTACTTTCCCACATATAAGAGCAGCGCTCAAGGCAAAATATATCTTGATTTCTGCACAGAAATATGACATTTAAGGCTTTACCCCATATATAACTGCAACGGCGAACGCTGAATATTTTTTTCATTTTTCTAACGATATACGTGAATAAAGTTATTCCAAGATATAAGTGCAGCAGCGAATGACAAATGTATATATTTTTCTAATGATATACGTCAATAAAGGTTTTTCTACATATAAGTGCACCAGCGAATGGCAAATGTATATTTCGTTAAATATTGCAAAACACCAGTAAAGGCTTTACCAGATATAACTGCAACAGTGAACTGAGAAAATATTTTTCTAGTAGTTCTGAAATAAGGCCAATATACTCTTTCACCAAAAATTACTGCAACAGAGCAGTGTGTATATATTACGCTTTTTTTTGTGAAACAAGGACACTATGTGTTTTCAACAGAAATTAATTAAGCAGAGCAGTGTGTATATATTAAGCTTTTTTAAAAAAAAACAGGCCAAAATGCGCTTTTAACAGAAATTACTGCGACAGATCGGTGGGTATATATTATGCTTTTTTTTAGAGAAGCAAGGCCACTATGCGCTTTCACCAGAAATTACTGCAGCAGAGCAGTGTGTATATATTACGCTTATTTTAAATAAACCAGACCAAAATGCGCTTTCAACAGAAATTACTGCGACAGATCAGTGGGTATATATTATGCTTTTTTTAGGGAAGCAAGGCCACTATGCGCTTTCACCAGAAATTACTGCAGCAGAGCAGTGTGTATATATTACGCCTATTTTAAATAAACAAGGCCACTATGCGCTTTCACCAGAAATTACTGCAACAGAGCCACCAGACACCAAAATGGAGTCACAAAAATGAATCAGACTAATTGGAACCTTTGATACCACGGACCACCATCTCCCAACACTGGGACATCCTCTGTATGGACCCGGACTTATGTGATGTCATTGGTCCCCGACCCTCTATTACTTAGAGAAGTCTGCGGAACCATCTAGTGTATAGCCACTTTGAGTCAAAACCAGAAAAGGACCCCAAAATGTGACAGTCCAGTATCAGGTTGTTTTTGCTGTGGTAAATGTAGCTTTTGTGACCAAATACAGACCACCAAATCCCTTGAGGTGATCGTGACATAAGGGGAATATGGATGAGACCACTTTTAAAATCTGTTATTTCATTAATTGCCGCACAGTAGGGGTCATCTATCTGATTACGTGTCAGTGTGGTCTCCAGTACGTAGGCAAGACATGTAGAGAGCTTTGCCGGGGCATTAGGGAACACATGGGAGACATTCGTAATGAAAGGGACACAACAGTGGCCAGACACATAGTGGAGTTACATAAGGGTAACACAAAATGTATCCGGTTTGTAGGCATAGAAAAGATTCCCTGCTCACCAAGAGGGGGTGACTGGGATAAAAAGATCCTCCAAAGAGAGTCATGGTGGATCTTTAAACTTAGGACTTCCAGTCCCTTTGGACTGAATAAGCAGTTAAACTTTGGTTGCTTCCTGTAATACCATTATTTTTGAGTTTTTGTATTTTATAACACTGTACATATCTGTTCCTTTAAAAACATTTAAAAACACCCTTCATGTAATATACTTTAGTAGGGGTTTGTTTTTGCCTCCTGAAAAAATAAAGAGATATGACTACATCCATCTATAGTGTATATATATAGGACTTCCTCACTAGTAAGGGATTCCACCATTTAAATGTCCTTCAGTGTGTGATCACCTGATATGTACAATAGTAGGACGCGCATACGGCTTCCTGCACTGTTAGATGCCGGTGTTAGCGTCATGTGTTGCTAGGCAGCGCCGACACTACAGTGAAATCTCTATCACGCCCCCTGCTCCCACGTGACATGCTCTGGCTACCCCGCACTCCTGGAAGTAATACCGGTGACATCAGCGGACAACCCAGAACTAACAGGTGAGGCACGATCCTTGTATCTATTTAAAGCAGCGGCGCAGGGCTTAGCGCTGCCGCCACATATCAGTGAACTTATCACGCTGCCATACTTTTTTACACTTGGAGGTGGTAGGGCTTTTTTTTGGCCCTTAGTCCAAATTTTGGCGGTGGTGCTAGCGATGTCAGGCCCCGACCTCAGCGGCCCCTTGATTGCCAGAGAAGCTTCAAAGAAATCGCAGCACTCCCAATATTGAATCCAATCTTTGTAGCTTGAAAAAGACCTGTTGTGTCGAAACGTTGCTTGTTTTTCGGTGCAAATAAATACAAAGATTGGACTCAAGATTGGGAGTGCTGCGATTTCTTTGAAGCTTCTCAGTGTATATAGTGACACCGGATGTAACAGTGGTGATCACTAACAGCCCCTCTGTACTTTTCCTATTTTGGTCCCCCGTCCCCTGATGAGTCTGGGGGAACTTGATGAGACGAAACGCTTTGGGATTTTCCATTTACATTTTTGACCTTTTCTGAGTTATTTTGATTTAGATTTGAAACAGATAGCGTCTAGATGGTCAAATTATTCAACCCCTATCCCTTAACAGGGTGTTTTAGGGATTGTTAATAGGGCAAGGTTGCGGACGGTGCCGCCCTTGCCAGGAGGTCATCAGGATAAAATAGACTTGACAGGGCAAAATAGGGACAGGATACACACATTGTATAATCCCTTATTCCCCCTCCCCCTTCCTATCAGCGATGTCAACTACTCCGGTATCCGTACACTAACCAAATCATCAGCATACCGGTAAGATTGTTACAACCTTTACATTTAGTGTGTAATTTTGTTTTTTTAGATACAATTTATTAACATTTAAGCCTTAATTGCAAAAAAAATTACCCCGTCTAGTGTTGATAGTGGTGAATTCCAAAGGGAGAACAGTACGAGTATATCACTTGTTACACGTACATTGTCACAAGTTGTCACAAAAATAGTAAGAACAGCAGGATTATATTTTTTACTTTATAGAAAACGCTTGTTTATAGTGAGAAGCATTTTTCAAGCAAGGATGCCCCCTAGTGTTACAAAGTGTAGATAGTAGTAAATCTAAATCATCCTCATGCTGCTTTTAATAAATGTACAGATTAATACAAAGGATGCCATTCTTTTCTCGGGTTGGCTACTGTTGCTTGCACTCTCCCTCGCACGTAACAAATGACATACTCTTTTATACAGGTGTTCTAACTCACCAAATTGTTCTGAGCGTTTATATCCAGTGCCTTGCAAAAGTATTCACCCCCCTTGACTTTTTTCGTGTTTTGTTACATTAAAGCCTTAAGTTCAATGTTTTTTTAATCTGAATTTTCTGTGATGGATCAGAACACAATAGTCTAAGTTGGTGAAGTGAGAAAAATATATAAATAAAACTATTGTTTAGAAAGAGAAAACAGAAAATTGGCATGTGCGTATGTATTCACCCCCTTTGTTAGGAAGCCCATAAAAAGCTCTGGTGCAACCAGTTACCTTTAAAAGTCACATAATTAGTGAAATTATGTCCACCTGTGTGCAATCTAAGTGTCACTTGATCTGTTATCACATATACACACCTTTTTTTGAAAGGTCCTAGAGGCTGTAACACCTAAGCAAGAGGCACCACTAACCAAACACCGCCATGAAGACCAAGGAACTCTCCAAACAAGTAAGGGACAATGTTGCTGAGAAGTACAAGTCAGGGTTAGGTTATAAAAGAATATCCAAATCTTTGATGATCCCCAGGAGCACCATCAAATCTATCATAACCAAATGGAAAGAACATGGCACAACAGCAAACCTGCCAAGCGACAGCCGCCCACCAAAACTCACGGACCGGGCAAGGAGGGCATTAATCAGAGAGGCAGCACAGAGACCTAAGGTAACCCTGGAGGAGCTGCAGAGTTCCACAGCAGAGACTGGAGTGTCTGTACATAGGACGACAATAAGCCGTACGCTCCATAGAGTTGGGCTTTATGGCAGAGTGGCCAGAAGAAAGCCATTACTTTCAGCAAAAGACAAAAAGGCACGTTGTGAGTTTGTGAAAAGGCAGGTGGGAGACTCCCAAAATGTATGGAGGAAGGTGCTCTGGTCTGATGAGACTAAAATTGAACTTTTCGGCCATCAAAGAAAACGCTATGTCTGGCACAAACCCTACACATCCCATCACCCAAAGAACCATCTCCACAGTGAAACATGGTGGTGGAAGCATCATGCTGGGGGGATGGGACTGGGAAACTGGTCAGAGTTGAGGGAAAGATAGATGGTGCTAAATACAGGGATATTCTTGAGCAAAACCTGTACCACTCTGTGCGTGATTTGAGGCTAGGACGGAGGTTCACCTTCCAGCAGGACAATGACCCCAAACACACGGCTAAAGCAACACTTGAGTGGTTGAAGGGGAAACGTGTAAATGTGTTGGAATGGCCGAGTCACGGCCCAGATCTCAATCCAATAGAAAATCTGTGGTCAGACTTAAAGATTGCTGTTCACAAGCGCAAACCATCCAACCTGAAGGAGCTGGAGCAGTTTTGCAAGGAGAAATGGGCAAAAATCCCAGTGGTAAGATGTGGCGAGCTCATAGAGACTTATCCAAAGCGACTTGGAGCTGTGATTGCCGCAAAAGGTGGCTCTACAGAGTATAGACTTTAGGGGGGTGAATAGTTATGCACATTGACTTTTTATTATTATTTTGTCCTATTTGTTGTTTGCTTCACAATAAATAAAAAAAAACATCTTTAAAGTTGTGGGCATGTTCTGTAAATTAAATGATGCAAATCTTCAAACAATCCATGTTAATTCCAGGTTGTGAGGCAGCAAAACACGAAAAATGTCAAGGGGGGGGGGTGAATACTTTTGCAAGGCACTGTATGTATACTTTAAAGGGGTTGTCCTTTCTGCTGCAGCTCAGGGGGTGTGTCCTTTTTAAGAGGGCATGTCCGTACTCAGGGGCGTGCCATTTTTTTGCAGATTTATCCCTGTAACTTTATCCCTGGAATGTCGACATCCAGTTAGCCCTTACCCTGGAGGCATTAAGGCCGTGATCAAGGTCTGGAAAGGACCACAATGTCGGTCTTTTCAATATTATAGTAACTGGATGGATTAATAAAAGTTACAGTCTAGAAATGGAGAGTGTTGTGATATTTTTTTAACGATATTTTGGATTTTTCCTATCACTGAGCACCAGGATTGCTCTTTTTCTAAAGAAGTGGAGTGCCAACTAATTCTTCTGAGTGTTCATCCCTGTAACTGTCACAGTTGAATCTGTTGAATCTTGGAGATATGTGCGTCCACCTCAGTGATGTTACTGAGGTGGACGAAAAAAAAAGGAAAAGAACAAACAGCAGGTGGCGCTATACAGATACATTTTATTTAATAACTTGGTGGCTATGCTAAATTTTTTATTACATGCAATCACAGGAGAATTCGGATCCAGGTGCTGGTTTGAAAAATGTAGAATTACTTTTATTGGACAATCCCTTTAAGCACTCTGCAGTGATTGAGTAAAACTTCCATACCTTATTTCAGATGATAACACATAAAAGCCATCTCCAGCAATGTCTGCTGCATGAAGGGTTAATCGGAAAAAGAAAGCGTAGTGAGCTGACAACGTGTGTTTGTTCTTTCATATGTAGAAACTGATTTAAAGGGATTCTGTCACCTGGAGTTTAGCTCAGTCTCCAAGATTTATTGTAAAATATACTATTCATACCCCCATCCGTCTTGTTATTTAGTGTAAAAATCGCTTTTATAAATATGCAAATTACCTCTATAAGGAGCCCAAGGGGATGTTCCTCTGTCTGTTGGAGCCCAGCCGCGCCCATTATCTCGGAGCCCAGAACCACCCCTCTTTTAATTATTCACTCCTCTCGTCGCTTTTTTTTTTTCCAGTGCGCTGTAATCTCACGCATGCGCCCTGGTTACACTGTTCGCGGCCCGCACGGTATCCTGGCAGCAGCTTCACGTAAGCAATCGCGCATGCGCCGGCTGTCTGCACACTTCGCTTCACCAGAGCGAGCAGACAGCCGGCGCATGCGCGATTGCTTACGTGAAGCTGCTGCCAGGATACCGCCCGATGCCGGACCAGTGTAACCAGGGCGCATGCACGATTTGCAGAGCACTGGGAAAAAATAAGCGAGAAGAGAAGTGAATACTTAAAAGAGACGGTGCTGGGCTCCGAAATAATGGGCACAGCTGGGCTCCAAGGGACAGAGGAACATCCCCTTGGGCTCCTTATAGAGGTAATTTGCATATTAATAAAAGCGATTTTTACACTAAATGACAAGACAGATGGGGGTATGAATAGTATATTTTACAATACATCGTGGAGAATGATGTGAAAATCTCGGTAGCTAAAATCCAGGTGACAGAATCCCTTTAACAAGACAGATCACCCCTGAGGAGGGTACCATGTAGCAGCAGTATGTGTGAAGTTTTACCTTACACATTCCATCAGATAGCACACAGACTCCATCTTTTGATGCATATACAGCATATTTTTGCCCATTATGGTCCTGGTTTATCAAGATCAGCATGTGCTTCATTAGTCTTGATGGGCCTGTGGTGCTGGAGAAGGCTTATAGATGGTGCAGATTTCAGTCATCATTTATGCCAGTTGCTACTAAATACATTTGCAATGTCGAATAAAAAGTCACAATGTGTATCATTTTTCTTTTCACGTCACATCGCATTATAATTGCTTTATTTGCTATATTATTTTTAGTTCACCCATTTTGAATGTCAAAGTATTTTTCTATACAGTTTATATATCCGTGATTGCAATCAGTGGTATCTTGTGCCCCATGCTAATGTATCTGCTGTTTCATGGTGACTGACTAAAAACAAACCCCTTGTGTAGTCTGATCATGTGGTCATGTATTACTGAAGCGGCATCTGTGGTTAGGACATTTCTCCCAGAAACCACACAGTGATAGTCATGTCAGTGTGAGAAAGTGGTTCAGATGAGATCCCGGCAAGGGCAAAGAGAGGCAGGGGAAAGAGAGGAATACTGTCACGCTCCAGTGTGGGAGGGAAACCCCCACACCGAACATAGGAGGGAATGGGAAAAGCAGATAAGGCCTGAAAACCTGGGAAGAAAGACGGACACCTCCTAGTGAAAACCCTAATCAAAGCCCTGACTGACTACCAGAATGAACAGAGCCTATCTAACCCTAACGGACCCTGGTACTAATGACAGGAATGAGACATCCTGTTCCTCCAAAAGAAAGGATGAACAGGAGTCTCCCTAAGGCCTAACACAAAACAACAAAGGAATGCAACACACAGAAAAACCAAAATACAAAGGGAAAGGTAACACTTAACTTCCAAGAAGCTATGGCAGCACCAGGAACTTAGCCGAGATCCAATCACCAGCTATCCACAGGTCCAACTGAAGCTATAAACCGCATAGCATTGTGGGAGAAACATCTCGTTCGCGCGTTCATGTGATCGGAGCCGGGACAACTGAAACTACAGCTTGCCAGCGCTGATCATGCGCTGACAGGCTGTAGATGCGGAAAAAAACTAATTTAAATCGCATATCAGACGCTGTTTTGTAAACAGCGTCTGATATGCATGCTGTCTGCTCATCTGGTGGTCCCTTTGTCTGGGACCACCAGAGGAAACATAGGTAAAGTGCACCAATCACTACACACACCCCCCCCCCCACCCCCATCACTGAATAACCCCTGATCACCCATGTCACCCCCCCTGATCACCCCCTGTCACTAATCACCCCCCTGTAAGGCTCATTCAGACGTCCGTATGTGTTTTGTTTTTTTCCATGGATCTACGGATCCGCAAAATACGGACACCGGCAATGTGCTTTCCGCATTTTGCAGATCCGCACAGAACTATATAGAAAATGCTTTTACTTGTCCGCAATTGCGGACAAGAATAGGACATGTTCTATATTTTTGCGGAACGGAAGTGCAGACCCGGAAGCACGGATCCGTAATTCCGGATCCGAGCGGGACAAAGTCTGTCCCCATAGAAATTATTGGGTCCACAATTCCGTTCCGCAAACAGAATTTCGGACGTGTGAATGGGGCATAAGGGCCCCTTATCACCGCCAGTTAGCTAGCTACTTGTTAGGTAGTTAGCGCCCAGCCCACCGCACCGCAGTCACTGATTTTGGCAGAGATTTTTTCATCCACATTGATCGATGCGAATGAAAAAATCTGTGCCGTTCATTTTTTTTTTTTTTCAGCCCAGAGGCTGAACGGAAAAAAAAATCTCATTACCCGTATGCTCAGTATAAGGAGAATAGCAGAAACTCCTCATGCTGGCCATACGTGTAATGATTGCGGAGACCCTCAAATGCCAGGGCAGTACAAACACCTCACAAGTGACCCCATTTTAGAAAGAAGACACCCCAAGGTATTCCGTGAGGGGTATGGCGAGTTCATGTAAAATTTTATTTTTTGTCACAAGTTAGTGGAATATGAGACTTTGTAAAAAAAATATATATATAGATATCAATTTCCGTTAACTTGTGCCCAAAATTTTTTTTTTTGTGAACTCGCCATGCCCCTCACAGAATACCTTGGGTGTCTTCTTTCCAAAATGGGGTCACATGTGGGGTATTTATACTGCCCTGGCATTTTAGGGGTCCTAAAGCGTGAGAATCCAAATGCGTAAAAATGCCCTGTGAAATCCTAAAGGTACTCATTGGTTTTAGGGCCCCTTTGCGCATCTTGGCTGCAAAAAAGTGGCACACATGTGGTATCGCCGTACTCAGGAGAAGTAGGGCAATGTGTTTTGGGGTGTATTTTTATATATACCTATACTGTGTGTGAGAAATATCGCTATAAACGACAACTTTTAAAAAAAAATTATACAAAGTTGTCAATTTACAGAGATATTTCTCTCACCCAACATGGGTATATGTAAAAATACACCCCAAAACACATTGCCCTACTTCTCCTGAGTACGGTGATACCACGTGTGTGACACTTTTTTGCAGCCTAGGTGCGCAAAGGGGCCCAAATTCCAACGAGTACCTTTAGGTTTTACATGGCTGCTCACAATTTAGCCCCGCCCCAAATGCCAGAGCAGTAAACACACCCCACAAATGACCCCATTTCGGAAAGTAGACACCCCAAGGTATTCACTGAGGGGCATAGTGAGTCCATAGGAGATTTTTTTTTTTTGCCAGAAGTTAGCAGAAATGGAAACTTTATAATAATTTTTTTTTCCTCAGAAAGTGTCATTTTCTGCTAACTTGTGAAAAAAAATGAAATGATACATGAACTCACCATGCCCCTCCGTGAATACTTTGGGGTGTCTTCTATCTAAAATGGTGTCATTTGGGGGGTATTTATACTTTCCTGACATTCTAGCACCTGAAGAAACATGACAGGTGCTCAGAAAGTCAGAGCTGCTTCAAAATGCCGAAATTCACTTTTTTGCACCATAGTTTGTAAACGCTATAACTTTTACCCAAATCAATAAATATACACTTATTGGATTTTTTTTTATCAAAGACATGTAGAACAATAAATTTTGTGAAAAATTTATATAGAAATGTAGTTAAAAAAAAAAAAAATTACAACAGAAAGTGAAAAATGTCATTTTTTTGCTAAAATGTCGTTACATTTTTATTAACCCCTTAAGGACTCGGCCCTATTTCACCCTAAGGACTCGGCCATTTTTTGCAAATCTGACCAGTGTCACTTTATGTGGTGATAACTTTAAAACGCTTTTTCTTATCCAGGCCATTCTGAGATTGTTTTTTCGTCACATATTGTACTTCATAACAGTGGTAAAATAAAGTCGAAAAATTTCATTTTTATTTATAAAAAAATACAAAATGTACCAAAAATTTTGAAAAATTAGCAATTTTCCAAGTTTAAATTTCTCTACTTCTATAATACATAGTAATACCACCAAAAAAAGTTATTGATTTACATTCCCCATATGTCTACTTCATGTATCGATCATTTTGGGAATGCTATTTCATTTTTTGGGGACGTTACAAGGCTTAGAAGTTTAGAAGAAAATCTTGAAATTTTTCAGAAATTTTCAAAAACCCACTTTTAGGGACCAGTTCAGGTCTGAAGTCACTTTGTGAGGCTTACATAATAGAAACCACCCAAAAATTACCCCATTCTAGAAACTACACCCCTCAAGGTATTCAAAACTGATTTTACAAACGTAATTAACCCTTTAGGTTTTCCACAAAAGTCAATGGCAAATGGAGATAAAATTTCAGAATTTCGATTTTTTGAAAAATTTTCCATTTCAATCCATTTTTCCAGTAACAAAGCAAGGGTTAACAGCCAAACAAATCTTAATATTTATTCCCCGATTCTGTAGTTTGCACGAACACCCAATATGTGGTCGTAAACTGCTGCAGAGCGCAGAAGGAAATGAGCGCCATATGGTTTTTGGAAGGTGGATTTTGCTGGACTGTTTTTTGACACCATGTCCCATTTGAAGCCCCCGATGCACCCCTAGAGTAGAAACTCCATAAAAGTGACTCCATCTAAGAAACTACACCCTTCAAGGTATTCAAAACCAGTTTTACAAACTTTGTTAACCCTTTAGGTGTTCCACAAGAGTTATTGGCAAATGGAGATGAAATTTCAGAATTTCTATTTTTTGTTACCTTGTCTCAAAACAAGTGTAATATAGAGCAACCAAAAATCATAGTTACCCTAAAATAATACCAACAAAACTGACACCTTATCCCGTAGTTTCCAAAATGGGGTCACTTTTTTGGAGTTTCTACTGTAGGGGTGCATCAGGGGGGCTTCAAATGGGACATAGTGTCAAAAAACAGTCCAGCAAAATCTGCCTTCCAAAAACCATATGGCGTTCCCTTCCTTCTGTGCCCTGCCGTTTGGCCATACAGCAGTTTACGACAACATATGGGGTGTTTGTGCAAACAAGAGAATCAGGGCAATAAATATTGAGTTTTGTTTGGCTGTTAACCCTTGCTTTGTTACTGGAAAAATTGATTAAAATGGAAAATTTGCAAACAAATTGCTGTTTTGGGACTGTTTTTATTTTTGCTATTTACATTGTTGAAGTGACAGGTTAGATTGTGTGCTATTTCTATAGAGCAGGTTGTAACGGACACGACAATACCAAATATGACTACTTTTTAGGGGTTTTTGTTTCAGTTTTACATAATAAAGCATTTTTGAACAAAATTATTTTTTAGTGTCTCCACATTCTGAAAGCCATAGTTTATTTTTTATTTTTTGGGCGACTGTCTAATGTAGGGGCTCATTTTTTGCGGGATGAGATGGCGGTTTGATTGGCACTATCTTGGGGTGCATAGGACATTTTGGTCGCTTGCTATTACACTTTTTGTGATGTAAGGTGACAAAAATGGCTTTTGACACCGTATTGATTATTATTTTTTTGATGTGTTCAGCTGAGGGGTTAGGTCATGTGTTATTTTTATGGAGCAGGTTGTGACGGACGCGGCAATACCTAATATGTATACTTTTTATTTATTTATATAAGTTTTACACAATAATATCATTTTTAAAACAAAAATAAATCATGTTTTAGTGTCTCCATAGTTTGAGAGCCATATATTTTTTTTTTTTTGGGCGATTGTCCTATGTAGGGGCTCGTTTTTGCAGGATGAGGTGGCGGTTAGATTGACACTATTTGGGGGTCATATGAATTTTTGATCGCTTGCTATTACACTTTTTGTGATGTAAGGTGACAAAAAAATGGCTTTTTGACAAAGTTTTTATTTAATTTTTTTACAGTTTTTACTTGAGGGGTTAGGTCAGGTGATATTTTTATAGAGCAGATTCTTACGGACGTGGAGATAACCAATATGTCTACCTTTTAGTTTTTTTTATACATTTAACACTAAAAAGCATTTTTGAAACAAAAAAAATCATGTTTTAGTCTGAGAAGAATATTTTTTTTATTTTTTGGCCAATTGTTTTAGGTAGGGGCTCATTTTTTGCGGGGTGAGATGGCGGTTTGATTGGTAATATTTTGGGAGGCATACGCTTTTTTGATCGCTTTGTATTACACGTTTAGTGATGTAAGTTGCCCAAAAATGGCTTATTTACACCATTTTTTTTTTTTTTTTTTATGGCGTCCACCTGACGAGTTCAGTCATGTGATATTTTTATAGAGCAGATTTTTACGGACGCGGCGATACCTAATATGTGTAGTGTATTTTTTTTTTTTTCAATTTATTCAGTGATATGTGTTTTCTTTCATTTTAACTTTTTTTTCACTTTTTTACATTTTTTTGACCCAGACCCACTTGGTTCTGAAAGATCCAGTGGATCTGGTGTCTGTATAATACAGTACAGTACACTATATAGTGCACTGTGCTGTATTTTGTACTTTAGAAAGTCTGAATAGACCTTTAGCAGGTCTATTCAGACTTTCAGCACCATGGAGACAGGACGCTTCTGAAAGCGTCCTGTCTCCATGGCAACCATCACCCGCTGCCATAAGAGGGCAGCGGGTGATTGAAGCAGAAGGAGTGGAGCCCCTCCCTCTGCGATCCCATCCTGTTGGGGGCTGCAAAGGCACAGCAGCCCCCGATGGGAGAGGGAGGGAGCTCCCTCCTGTTAACCCTTCCATACCGCGGTCCGTACGGACCGCTGTACGGAAGGGGTTAAACGGCTGGCATCTGATCAAGCACAGATGCCAGCCGTTTCTATCAGAGTGTCAGCAATGTGCTGACACTCTGATAGACCCACTAGACACCAGGGATACATAACAGAGGAGGCGGGCGGGGGATCGCAATCGCTATCCCGCCCGCCGCACTGCCCGCCTTCAGCACCGCCTCCCGCCGCCCGCAACCACCCCCTGCACCCCGCAGCCACAATATGATTGGGGGCTGCAGGGGGTTAAAATAAACACATTGGGGGCATTAACCCTCTGATCCCCGCGGTCACAGACCGCGGGGATCAGAGATCGCATAAAGCTGCAAACCGCAGGTCTGAATTGACCTGCGGTTTGCAGCGATCGCCGATATGGGGGTCACAAGACCCCCCTGGGCATTGTAACAAGGTACCTGCTGAATGATTTCAGCAGGTACCTTGTTCCGATCACTGCCGGCTGAGCAGCAGTGATCGGAACTACTCATGACGTACCTGTACGTCATAGGTCCTTAAGGACTCGGAAACCATGACGTACAGGTACGTCATGCGTCCTTAAGGGGTTAATAGCAAAAAAAGTAAAAATGTCAGCAACAATGAAATACCACCAAATGAAAGCTCTATTAGTGAGAAGAAAAGGAGGTAAAATTCATTTGGGTGGTAAGTTGTATGACCGAGCAATAAACGGTGAAAGTAGTGTAGTGCGGATTTGTAAAAAAGGGCCTGGTCACTAGGGGGGTATAAACCTGTGGTCTTCAAGTGGTTAAATGACCACAATATCAACACCTGGAGGTTAAGGGTGTGGCCATTACCAGAAACAACACAGACGCCTATTGATCCACAAGGTAAACATGTCAAATCAAACCACGTGTTGACAGTCTCAAAGATCGCCTGCCACTCACTGTCGCAGGGATGTCCGTATGTCTCGGTACGTTCGTGACAAATATAGCGCGAACACTCAAAGTGAATTATCTCTGAACTTGTAGGTCCACAAGAAACAACATGAGAGAAGGTAATAAAAGGCATAAAAGGGAGCAGATTTATCATAGCTCAGTGGCGTATGCCGGGTTATGATCACCAGGGGCGCTGTCGGATGCTGCGCCTGATTAATGAAAAAACGTAGGCATCGTTATAAATTGAGCACAGCATGAGGCAGTCCATGCGCCTGAACTGAAATCTGGTGGCTGGTATAGATTTCAGCATTCTTCTGGCATAGAAGATGATATGCTTTTTTATAAATTAGGCGCAGCATCTGGCAGTCCGTGCGCCTGAACTGAAAAGATTTCAGTGCCCTTCTACACTAGAAGACTGCAAAAAAAGGGGGTCAGTCAGCACATCCCATTGTGCAGATGCACGCTGCCATGGCTAGAAACACAAAGAAAAAAAGGGGAAACTCTGCAGACACAAATAAAGTACAATAATGCCATAATCAGTGCTTATGCTACGCTTATTTTGCAAATTAGAGACTCTTGGCAAATACATTTTGTACAAAATTATTTGGGCCAGTTTGGTGGCAGTTTTTTGGTGCCATAACGGCCTTCATTAAATCCAGGAATGCAGGTACCGACATGCATGCTGAGTCCACTCTATACTTCTCCTGGTGCCAGATGGCTTCCAATGAATACAATAAGAGCAGGCTACTGC
Organism: Bufotes viridis; assembly: GCA_033119425.1. Classification (NCBI taxonomy): domain Eukaryota; kingdom Metazoa; phylum Chordata; class Amphibia; order Anura; family Bufonidae; genus Bufotes; species Bufotes viridis. The sequence continues at coordinate 69,825,923 of CM065591.1, forward strand.
TCTATACTCATGTTGGTACCTGCATTCCTGGATTTAATGGAGGCCTTTATGGCACCAAAAATGGTAAAAAGCAGAGGGGACCCAGCATGCATGTGGAACCTGCACTCCCTGCACTTTATGGTGGCCATTATGGCACACTACAGGTAGTATTTAGTGTTAAGTTCCCGTTTGATAGAGATCGCCTTGACGTTCGGCAAACAAGCCCAAATAATTTTGTACAAAATGTATTTGCCAAGAGTCTTTAATTTGCAAAATAAGCGTAGCGTTAGCATCAGAATGTTTTCTATGATTATGGCCTTATTGTACTTTATTTGGGTCTGCAGTGCTGTTGTAATTTCCCCCTTTTTTTCTTCTACACTAGAAGACTGACGTGAAAGATAATAAATGTGCCCCCCCCTCCCCCTCCAACCTTACCTTTTCGGGAAAGTGGCAAGGATGGCAGAGTAATGGCACTTGTGCAAACATTTTGTGCAAGTGCCGTTAAAAAGTCACAAATGTGTAGCTTACAACTTTTTCACGTGACAAAAGTGGCGTACTTACCATATTTTTCCCCCCAAAGTTGAGGGAAATGTCAGTTCGTCTTAAGGGGTGAATACTTCCATTATGGAAACACTTATTAGTACAGGAAGATCAGTAAGCAATGAAGGCAGTGCTCTTCGTGCAGGCTCTGTACTGTGACCTGTGCTACAAGTGTGCTACAAGTGAGGACGTTGGGTCTTTTTCACATTGATGGTCTGATCTGAGATCTGATTAACACTGGAGGTTTGATTGGGGCTCTAGGCTGATGTATGATTAACATTAGGGGTCTGATTGGTGGTCTGATCTGAGGTCTAATGAAAAATATTTATTTTCTTATTTTCCTCCTCTAAAACCTAGGTGTGTCTTATGGGCAGGTGGGTTTTATATGGCGAAAAATACGGTACACGCTAAACTCTGTCCATAGTGTGATCCCAACTTCTCCAAGTAGACAGAAAAGTATCTAAAATATCTCTATTTCATGACAAAGGACCTGTTACCAACCAATCCTGACACAACTAACAAACCAGTATGATTACTGAATGAACCAGCATGGATAGTCTGTTTTTTCAGCTTTTTGTATACTCTAAAGATTTCATTCATTTTCCTTTCTGACTATAAGCTCAATCTATCCTCACACTCAAAGAAACTTACGTTTAAATTGAATAGCTTTTTGTGCCCGAGACTGTGTTGTAAGAGTTGTAGTCTCGGCGTACCTATGATTAAGGTGAATTGAATCCGTCCGTCAGAAAACAGCCACAGACGGTCTAGACTTTATTTATTGTGAAGGTAAAGGACTTAACAGCATGTTCTTTCAATAAACAAGTGAGGGTTGGGAATTATGTACACGTTACGTGTGATACATCGCGGCGACTCTCCAACGCAGCACCATCGTCTTTACTTTTATCTTGCACTTTGAAGACCCTGCTCTTAGTTTTCCCTTGTAGTCCCCTATATTTAAAATGTCTAATTTCTTTGTGGTACTAGTCTAACATTATCTTCACACAGATAAACAGATAGACAAAAGCTGCAGATTGAAGTAAATTACAGTTTCCACAAATTAGGATCGGATAGCTTTAGACTGTATGCAATTAGCTGCAAAAAAACATGTATTTTATATAAAGCGATGCCATTCAACATATACATGCTTTTAGTATTATGAAATCTTAAAAAATAAAAAAGATCTGACAGATCTAACGTCATGGCTGGCTGCTTTACCAAAGCTTGTCTTCCCCATTATTTGGAGCATCATTTCTGTGTCAGATTTACTAATCCTGTAGACGATACTGTCTAAATTTATCACTGGGCCTCAGGCTGGATGATAAATTTGGTGCAGGGAGAGACACTTTTGCTAAATTTTATTTCAACTATTGGTTGACTTAGAGACATACCGTATTTTTCGCCCTATAAGACGCACCGGCCCATAAGACGCACATTTTTGGGGAGGAAAATAAGAAAGAAAATATTTTTAACTAAAAGGTGTGCTTTTGGAACTAATGGTGGTCTGTGGATGGCACTATTATGGGGGATCTGTGGATGTCACTGTTATGGGGGGGATCTGTGGATGTCACTGTTATGGGGGGGATCTATGAGGGACACTGTTAAAGGGGAACTGGGGATGGCACTGTTATGGGGGATCTGTGGATGTCACTGTTATGGGGGGGATCTGTGAAGGACACTGTTATGGGGTATCTGGGGATGACGCACTGTTATGGGGTATCTGGGGATGACGCACTGTTATGGGGGTCTGTGGATGACACACTGTTATGGGGGGATCTGTGACTGCCACTGTAATGGGGGGGATCTGTGAAGGATACTGTTACAGCCCCCCTGTAACAATATCCTTCACAGATCCCTCCCATAACAGGGCTGGCACTGTTATGGGGATCTGTGGATGACACTATCATGGGGCATCTGTGGATGGCACCATTATGGAGGATCTGTGGATGGCACTGTTATATATGTGTCATCCACAGACCCTCCCCACCCCATAACAGTGCCATCCACAGATCCCCCATCCCATAACAGTGCCATCCACAGACCCCCTCCCCCCATAAAACTGAGCGAGCGGGGAGGGACTGGGAGGAGAAGCTGGGGGCTGGCAATTGCAGAGGGGCTGGTGCAGTGACTGTACTCCGGCCCCCCGCTCCAGTGCTGCACTATAGAAATATAAGATATCTAATTCAATTAAAAGTTACTGTCCATGCCTCCCACTCCCAATATTACCGACACACGGCTGCTTCTGTTGAAAGCAAGCAGTAATGCCGGGCGGCCGGTGCGTCACTCACTGACGGCACGTGCCTGCGCCGCCTACTTTATGAATGAAGCAGGCGGCTCAGGCACATATCGTCAGTGAGTGACACGCCGTCCGCCCGGCCTTACTGCCTGCTTTCAACAGAAGCTGCCGTGTGTCGGTAATATTAGGAGTGGGAGGCATGGACAGTAACTTTTAATTGAATTAGATATCTTATATTTCTATAGTGCAGCACTGGAGCGGGGGGCCGGAGTACAGTCACTGCACCGGCCCCTTCGCCATTGCCGGCCCCCAGCTCCTCCTCCCAGTCCCTCCCCGCTCGCGCATACATCGCAGCTTGCGATGTAAAAATGTCAGCATTCGCCCCATAAGACGCAGGGCACTTTCCCCCCATTTTTTTTTGGGGGGGGGTGGGGGAAGTGCGTCTTATGGGGCGAAAAATACGGTAATTCACACCAGAATTGTGGTGTAAATGTGGCATAAAATGGACATCTTAGGCTATGCCCCTTTCCTGCTAAGTCACTCTTCTCTAAAACTAACAGTTACCAAGACTGGCACAATCACAGACTGGCAGTTCCATTCAATACAATAAAAATTAGTTCAGAGATGTACGTAGAGCCCTTTTACAATCCGAGTATAGTTAAATAAAATGATTTATTTAATGAAATAAAATAACTTTACCCCTTAAATAGAAATAGATCAAATTCAATGTGATAAAAAAAATACTAAATGGAAAACATGAAACAAAAAAAACACAAAACAAAAACTAGGTGTGCCAAATTTTACCAAAATTGCCCCAAATTGTGCAAATTTGCACCAGACTTTGGCACGGTTTACAACACTGTATAGGGCAGTGACGGTGAACCTTTTAGAGGCTGAGTGCCCAAACTGCAACGCAAACCCACTTATTTATCGCAAAGTGCCAACACGGCAATTTAACCTGAATACTGATATAGTATATCTTCCATCTACTTTATCATTTACCTATAATAGCCTGCCTACATTCAGCGTGCTGCCTGTGCTGTACATAGCGAGCTCTGTGGTGATGAATGGCAGGAAAAGTCTAAGGCATACTGGTACACCATAGACTTTTTCCAGGGTGTGGGTGCCCACAGAGAGGGCTCTGAGTGCCACCTCTGGCACCAGTGCCATAGGTTCGCCACCACTGGTCTAGATGAAATTGTAGTAAATAGAGGGCTCTGTGTTGTTTTGTTCTTCTGTTATGCCTCATTTAAATGAACAGATACAAGGCCACTTGGGTGATACCATTTCTCTTGTCAAAGGGGTGTGTCTGAATCAGCACTGATTGGGCAGTGTATGGACACAACCCCAACTGGTAACACCCAGTTGTCAATTTGGTCATATAGATTGAGGAGGAGAACACAATGCAGAGCTTTAAGAAAAGATTCTCCAGAATTTTTATTTTACAAAGAATACAATTACTTACTAAAAACTGTCAGGAGAACTGACACGGACTTGTTAACATTTTTTTTTTTTTTTTAAATGTTGTTTGACTTCGTAGTAATGCACACTGGCAAAGTGGAAGTGCCACAGAAGTTGTGACACATTCCTCTTGTATGGAGATTATTCTCATCTAGAAGCAAAGCTCCATTCTGTGATGATGATTGGGGATTCTTTATATTTTGTGGGGATGTGTACAGTAAAAGTCCTGGAAGGGGTGTATATCTCACCCAGGATCCTCAACTGGGTGAGATAGTAACATCCAGGTAGATGGCGTTGGTTTAAGAAAAAATTGTTTCTGGAGCTATTTTGGTTTGTTAGTACAAGGGCTGGATTTTATTTGGACTGGGAAGGTTAGGTTTGGTAGTGGGACCTTCCCAGTCCACCCCATTCCAGGGGATAAAGACGATACCATTGCGTTGAAGAGTCTGCATGTGATCGTGGCACAAGGAACAGGGCAGGAGGTTCCTAAGATCCAGAAGAAGGGTGATGACCTTGGTGGAGATATTCGTAGAGCATCCTCATCTCCCGGAAGTGCCGAACCTGTGACGTCAATGGGTAAGAATAAGACGATGGTTATTGCTTGAGGTTGGGTGTGGACTAAAGACTGAGTAGCACGGGCAGTCTGGTCCCGGCGAGGTCTTCCCACTGAGGATACCGGGAATGCTCCAGTGCTTGAGGTGCCGTGAGTGCGGACACATTGCAGCCCATTGCGCTCTTACCTCAGATGCCATGAACTGTAGTGAGAGTCGGCGGCAGTTGTTACCTGCCATGCCGGTCGGTGTTAAGACACCGGGACTAGAGACTGCAACAGAAGTGTGTGACATGGTCGTAAATGGCAGTCCAGTCCAAGCGTTGTTGGACTAAGGGAGCCAGGTGAGCCTGGTACATACCAGCTTGGTAACTGGGAGCTAGGTGCTGGACATTCATGTGGATAGTAAGGACTATCCGGTGTCTCTCACTGAGTGTGAGACTCCAGTGGGAACTGGGACTTATGAACTTGGAGCTGCAAATACACTCATCCATGATGTAATGTTAGGCCGTGATTTACCCTTGTGGGGAAAGGGAGACACTTCGGCAGCAAGTAACAAAACATCTGCAGAACTTGTGCCTATCCCTTGAAGGTGTGAAGGAGATGCACATTGAACACAATGGTTTAAGTGAAATGACCATTGGAAACAATGGTGCAGATAAGTTGCAAAGTGAACAGGTCAAGTTAACTGAAATGCTTGATGAAAATGTGGGGCCATGTGATGATGATGATGACACCCCTTTCCTTTGCAGGTTGTGATCAGGGAAGAAGCTCCCCCTGCTGGTAAAGATTTATGTGATGTAGAAATGTTGATTAATGTTGAGAGCACACAGCTGAGGGAACCCACTGTGATAAATGGGCAGGAAAGTGTGGCAGTGATAGAGGGTGTACCACACGTATCAGGTGCGGATAAGCAGTCTCCACAGTGTTCTATGGTTAGTGAACTCGGGTGCAGGGTTGAAGAAGATGAATTACAAGCCACAGAGGATCCCAAGTTGTGCTTAGAAGTTAACCTGCAAGCTATGAGGGCCCAATTTGAGAGAGATCTGCAAGGACGTGAGGAGCAGAGTGAAGACAAGAAGAAACAACTTGTCAGACAAGTAAAAGCAATGGAAGCAGAGCTTGAAGATGAAAGGAAGCAACGTTCATTGGCTGTAGAAGCCAGAAAGAAGCTCGACATGGATCTAAAAGACTTAGGGGGATAAATTGACTCTGCCAACAAAAATAGAGAAGAAGCCATCAAACAACTGCGTAAAATGCAGGTGCAAATGAAGGATTACCAGAGAGAGTTGGAAGACACTACAGCATCCAGGGATGATCTTTTAAGTTAGTCTAAAGAAAATAAAAGGAAACTTAAAAGTCTGGAGGCGGAGATGATCCATATGCAGGAGGAGCTTGCTACGGCAGAGCGGGCCAAAAGGCAAGCCCAACATGGTTATACTGAACTGGCCAACGACAGACTGAGAAAGGCTACTCTCCAGATTGACCAGATAAATGCTCATCTGAAGGCAGAACGTAGTAATGTATACAAATCGAACCGGCACTCTAGATCTGGATATATAGATGCAATTTATTTATAAAATTATATCATAATTAAAATTGTACAATAATTTAAAATCTCTGAAAAAAGAGAAAAAAAAAATAGGTTTTCAATGTACTATTGTTGTGATGTGCATATCTTGCTTATACCACCAATCGTAATAAACTTTATAAGAAGATCTTGCTACTATTATTCACCTATCACATTCTCGGTTACGTTAGAACGTAGTAATGCTCAGAAGAATGAAGATGCCCGTCAGCATTTGGAACGACAAAACAAGGAGTTAAAAACAAAATTGCAAGAATTGGAAGACTTTATTGAAACCAAATTCAAAGCATCCATCACAGACCTATTAGGAGTCCCTACAACACCCTATCAGGGGGAGAGGGAAAGTTAACAGCGGAACTAGCTAACTCCTGACTAGTAACAATAATATAGCTAAACTACATTGGAGGGAGATAGCTATTTAAGGATAGATTAAAAAAGCAGTCTGCTTTTTGACTCTATCCTTACATAGCTATCTCCCTGTATTGATAGGGTTCTGTAGGGATAGGACTATACCCTAATACAATGCTTTGCTTCCCTCAGGATCCTCTCTGTTTTGGCCCCACCAGCCCTGGTACCTATTAGATTTGGACAACAATTGACCCTTTGGACAGCTAGTGACTCATCCTTCTAGTGTCTACATATCTGGGTATGTCAAGTCCCATTAGGTGAGCATCATACCGGTTAGACAGTTCTTGTTTTATCACGTTTAGTCATATATACGTTTGGATTCAAGAAAGACCGCAACAAGCGGTTGAAACGTCGCTATTTTGACAGTGGGTGAATAAACCTTTACAACCTTTTGGATAATATTGGAGTGCTGCTGGCTTTTTTCCATTTTTTTTTACGTTTGGATTTAGATTTTTAATTATTATTATTAAAAGTTATGTTGTTATGTTTTAGGAACAGCTTGATACTGAAACAAAAGAAAGACATATAAATATATATATATGTATAAATATATCAGGGGTCAGTACAGAGATCTGTCCCATCATCTATTTATCCCCAGGACTGTGACTGTGACAAGGGGACATCCTCTGCGTCTGGAGGAAAGAAGGTTTGTACACAAACATAGAAAAGGATTCTTCACTGTAAGAGCAGTGAGACTATGGAACTCTCTGCCTGAGGAGGTGGTGATGGTAAGTACAATAAAGGAATTCAAGAGGGGACTGGATTTATTTCTGGAGTGTAATAATATTACAGGCTACAGCTACTAGAGAGGGGTCGTTGATCCAGGGAGTTATTCTGATTGCCTGATTGGAGTCGGGAAGGAATTTTTTTTCCCCTTAAGTGATGAAAATTGGCTTCTGCCTCACAGGGGTTTTTTGCCTTCCTCTGGATCAACTTGTAGGAAACAGGCCGAACTGGATGGACAAATGTCTTTTTTCGGTCTTATATACTATATACTATGTTACAGGCTGCAAATAAACAAGTCCATCCGTCAGAGAAAAAGCTGAAGGACATGCTAATGCAGCTAGAAGATGAAAGGCGCAATGCTGAACAGTTGAAGCGCCAGGTAGAAGAGGCAGAAAAAGAAGCACAGAAGACTGCAGTAGACACAGACAAAGTGCTTAAAAAGACCCTGGGTGGATCTCCCTTGGGGCTTCCAAAAGAGAATGGTAGTATTTCTATATCTGCTGCTGCAGCAGAGAAAAGCAGGGACTGCATGGTATGGGAAACCAACATCTCTCATCTGTTACGGAAGACGGTAAATGGGAAACCTGAGGAGGAGAGTCCTCTGAAAGAGGCCACGAAGTCCAAACCAGGACCTGTTAAGAATGGGTCTTGAGATGGTGGAGCTGTGGTGCCAGCCAAGGCAGAGAGGATAGAAGAAGTTTCTGGGCTGATGTGGAGGCCAGAAGACTCATGGCAGTGAGCAACCGGACCTGGTCATGAAAGACATCCCCTCTGCCGTCAATGCCTTCCAGGAAGTCAGCAGCCTTCTGGGGATGAAATACAGTGAGATGGATAACCATTATGCAGATGTTGTCTACTACTATGAGATGGCTCTCCTTGGGCTTGCACGAATGGAGAATAATGTCCTGGGTGACCCTCTGGAGGGAATGCCAGAAGAGGAAGATAAAGAGTCTGATAAGGACCCCAATATCCCCAGTGCCACCAACCTCGGTGAGAAAGAAAAGGAGGAATTAAGAGTGCAGGTATAGGATGCATTGTCCGAGATGGATGAGAAGGCTAACAAAGAGAATGGAGACTCCAAAGAGACAAAGGCCGATGAGTTGGAGTGGGAGAAATTCTCAGATGCTGCAGAGCCCAAAGAAGAGGCTGTAGGAGAGTCTGCTGAAGTGGAAAAAGCCACTGAAGAGGCAGAGGACTCTGAAACTGCCACCAAATCTGCGAAAACCACTGCTGAAGAGAAGAAAGAGCATGGAAAAATGGGGGGGATATGTGGTGATGTGTACAGTAAAAGTCCTGGAAGGGGTGTATAGTTCACCCAGGTTCCTCAACTGGGTGAGATAAATAACATCCAGGTAGATGGTGCTGGTTTCAGCAAACATAGTTTCTGGAGCTATTTTGGTTTGTTAGTACAAGGGCTGGATTTTTTTTGGACTGGGATGGTAGGTTAGGTAGTGGGATCTTCCCAGTCCACCCCATTCCAGGGCATGTTTTTCCCCTAAGCTGAGGTGATCACAGGTAAGGCCTGCTGTAATCAAGGAGGGATAAAACCAACCCTCTGTGTATCAGTCTGGGAAGAGAGAGAAGAGTTTTGAAACAGAAGCCTAAGAGGCTCTGGGTGGTCTCAGCCAGGAGGGCTGAGGGGCCACGAAGCTATGTAAAAGCCTTAAGTTTGGGGGGCCCAGCGACGACTGCGGAACGTTGGGACTTTGAATACGTTTTCTGATGAGATGTCTGTGATTGCGACCCCGCTGAGAGAGAGCGATCCCTTACAATATATTCCAGGATATTATTCAATATGAAAAATTGACTTTATCTGTAAAGATCAGTTTCTCTGGGGTGACCAATGCTGAGACATATACAGTCACAGATGACTTACCTGAGGCACAAGGCTAACATGTATGTTACAGAAGTTTTCTCTCTTGGCTTTAAACTGGAACTGCCTGAAAGCTTCTATGAAAGCCATTCCCTCAATGTCTCCAATAGTTCCACCAAGCTGAAAAGACAATACAGAAGATTTAACGTCTCCTTACATGTATATAAAACAATCGTATTAATGGCACATGGTAGGTGTGGGACCCTGAAAGATTCTGAACTGGGACCCAGGGGCTTCGAATTACACCTCTGTGAGATATCGTTTTCCATGCTGTTCTACTTTTCACTGATTTGTCCTTAAAAGGTTTCTGTCACTAGAAATATGCCTCCAAAGCTGTCTGACATAAGCTATGTGCTAATGTCAGACTAACCTAATAATGTAAATCTAATGCCTCTCTGACCTGTAATAACTCTAAAAAACGATTTTATATAATATGCAAATTAGCCTCTAGGAGCAGGGAGGGCGTTGCCCCTGCTCCTAGAGGCTCCGTGTTTCCACCTGCGGCCACGCCCCTCATCTTCTGATTGACAGTGCAGGGCAGTGCAGCTCTCCTGCCCCCGGCCCTGTCTTCATGCCGAAATTCCGCCCATGGCTTATGTCAGACAGCTTAAGAGGCACATATCTAGTGACAGAAACCCTTTAAAAAATTATTCTAAACCAGATAGAATTATTCAGTTGTTTTTTTTTGTGTTTATATATATATATATATTGTGGTAAGGTGCAGGGTGCCGTCGTGGATGGCAGGTATGTGTCACCGAGGTTCATAGCCTCGGTGAGGTAAAAGCCGTTTTTGTTGATGTCAGCAGCAGCTAGTGCTAATGACATAGTTGTAAATAGCATGGCTGCAAAGCCGATCCGGGCCGGCTCTTACCGGGAGCAGCTAAAGTGTAGGGTGGGTGGCTGCTCCCCACGACCCAGTCCGGGTTTTGGGCTGGGTTTATAAACTCAGCCAGCACCAGCAGCTGGGGGCTGTGATTGTCCTGGAGCTGCTAACAGTTCTGTGGAGTTCTCTGACCTGGAGGAAAGAGCTCAGCAAGGTGGTGTTTTTCCCTGCAACCTGAAGGTGGAATCTCCTGCGGCTGGGCCGACTGCTAGGTGTGAACCCTCACCTAAACCTCCCAGGTGACTGAACACTGTGTTGGCCTGTTTTGTTTTGCCACATTGTTTCTGCTGTGTGTGAATTATCACCAAGAGACTGTTTTCCATTTATGTTGTGCAAGTGTGAATAAAACACTGTTTATTGCACATTCTGGACTCCTTGTTTTGCCTCAGTACTGCACCCGCACCGCTATCTACCAGAGCGACTCCCACATTTGGTGGAGGATGCGGGCATGCGCAGTGAGGCTGGCGTGAACGCCGAAAATTTTTTGTTTCTGCTGGGCACGACTGGATGTCCTATATTAGGCCGGCAAAGTTGCAGCCTGTGATCCCTGACACAATGGAGGCGGTTGTAAAAGCCCTTGTGGAGGCTAACTTGCAGCAGCGGGAGGCCAACAAGCAGCAGCAGGAGACCAACCAGCTACTACTTCAGCAGGTGATGGCTTTACCAGCTGCAGGAGCGTCCCACCATGTCCATGATGCCCGGAAAGCGGTCCGTGCGGCGATCCCAAAAATGACCCCCTCGGACGACGTTGAGACGTATTTGGCGGTCTTTGAGAAAGTAGCCGTAAGGGAGAAGCTACCCCGTGACCAGTGGGCTGAAGTGGTCGCTCCGTTCCTGGCGTCCGGACCCCAGCAGGTATTCTCTGATTTGGCAGATGACCAGGCTGCTGATTACCCCACGGTGAAGGGGGAGATCCTGGCCAGACTGGGGTGAACGTGTTAGTCCGGGCTCAGCGGGTCCACCAGTGGGACTTCAAAGCGGCTGAACCCGCCCGGCCGCAGTACTATGAGTTGCTGCACAGGTTGCAAAAATGGCTGCAGCCTGATATTCTAAGTCCGGCTGCTATGCTGGACCGTCTGCTGGCTGACATGTTCTGGAGGGCCTTGCCGTACCCCCTTCAGCACTGGATCGGCCAGGTATCACCCACTAATGCCCTGGAAATGGTCGACCTGGTGGAGCGCTATGAGGCCACAAAAAACTTGAAAGGGGGTGTTGTTGGGAGGGGGCCGGTCAAACCCCGGAGGTCTCCCATCCAGTCCCGACGACTGGTACCCGAGACACCTGCTCGGGGTGTACCCCCTGTAGACCCGGCCCCGATAGTCTGCTGGCGGTGTCACGAGCCTGGCCACGTAAGGGCCGACTGTCCACAGTGGGGAGAACCCATGGAGACTAATTATGGGTACCGGGCTTCCATGTATGTATTCCATGTATGTATTCCAGTATACGGGCCGGAAAGTGGGGGTGGTGTGCATACACGAAGACTTAAAGGACTATCCCACGGCTGTAATGTCTCTGTCCACGGCGGCCGGCACATGGACTTGTGAAGTGGCGATCTCCACAAAGCTACCTTATGAACTAATAATTGGGAGAGACTTCCCTGGTTTTCCGTCCCTATGGCCTGAAATGAAAGTGACTAATAGCCATGAGACAGGGGTTACCCAATCAGAGTGGCCTGGTTCCAGTGGGAGGCCAGAGCCCTGGGAGCCCGAGTCCGAAGCGCCTGCGGTAGGGGTGACCACCACTTCTGTGATAGAGGGGGAGACACCCCCACTGAGTGTAATGGTGGGAGACATGGAGGACTTGCCACCAGGTCCTGAGTTGGCAGACCTCCACGTCTCCGGAGATAATTTTGGGACCGCACAACACCGGGACCAAACCCTAACCAGGGCCTGGGAAAGTGTCGTAATAATTGATGGTAAACCCCAGAAACCTGGGGCTGAATTAATGTTCCCACGATTTATTGTTCTTCAGGATATGTTGTATCGGGTGAACCAAATCCGAGGTGAGCCTGTTGAACAGTTGGTGGTGCCCACCGCATATCGCAAGCTGGTTATGGAGCTTGCCCACCAACATGTTCTTGGGGACACTTGGGGTGGCAGAAAACCCAGGACCGCATACTGCAGCGGTTTTATTGGCCCGGTGTGTTCAAGGAGGTAGAAAATTATTGTAAGTCCTGTCCGACCTGTCAGATAAATAGCCCCCAGCCACATTTCCGTAGTCCTCTGGTACCTCTTCCAATTATTGAGGTCCCGTTTGAGCGAATCGCTATGGATCTAGTGGGCCTGTACCAAAGTCTGCCAGGGGCCACCAACACATTCTGGTAGTTCTCGACTATGCAACTCGGTATCCGGAGGCGGTGCCTCTGCGACATACCTCAGCTAAGCTCATCGCCAAAGAGTTAATGGAAATGTTTTCCCGTGTGGGCCTGCCAAAGAGGTTCTGACAGACCAAGGGACCCCTTTTATGTCCAAAGTTATGAGGGAACTGTGTAAATTGTTGCGTATAAAGCAGTTACGGACGTCCGTTTACCATCCGCAAACAGACGGTCTTGTCGAGAGGTTTAACTAAACTTTAAAAAATATGTTAAAAAGGGTGGTGTCTAGAGATGGGAAGGACTGGGACCTGCTTCTGCCCTATCTCATGTTCGCAGTGCGAGAGGTGCCCCAGGCCTCTACTGGGTTCTCGCCCTTCGAACTGCTTTATGGCAGACACCCTCGAGGCCTGTTGGATATTGCCAAGGAAGCGTGGGAACAGCAACCTGTCCCCCACAAAAGTGTCATTGAATATGTCACCCAGATGCAGGAACGGATGGAAAGGGTGTTGCCGCTGGTCCGGGAGCATATGGAGGCAGCGCAACAAGCCCAAAGTAGGGTGTATAATCGTCAGGCTCGGGTACGCGACTTCAATCCTCGAGATCGGGTTTTGGTTCTGGTACCCACCCTTGACAGCAATTTCCTAGCTAGGTGGCAGGGCCCCTATGAGGTGATCGAGAAGGTAGGGGAAGTAAATTACAAGGTACACCATCCAGGGCGGCGCAAGCCGGAGCAGGTGTACCACGTGAATTTACTTAAGCCGTGGAAAGACAGGGACACGGCCGACGACAACATTCCCCGGCCAGGGCTTCTAGGTGACAAGGGTCCAGCCCCACAGTTCAAGGCCTGTGAAGCAGTAACCACGGTAAAAATTGCAGACAGCCTGTCTTCCAAACAAGTTCAGGAAGTCAGGGAGTTCATCAGTCGGAACACGGATGTGTTCTCGGACCTCCCTGGCCGCACATCTCTCATCAACATGACATCGTCACTGAGCCTCAGGCCAAGATCCGGTTAAAACCATACCGGGTACCCGAGGCTCGGCGACGGACCATCGCGGAGGAAGTGCAATTAATGTTGAAGCTCGATGTCATTGAGGAGTCGAAAAGTGAGTGGGCCAGTCCCATAGTCCTGATACCCAAGCCGGATGGGACGTTGCGGTTCTGCAACGATTTTCGCAAATTAAATGAAGTGTCCAAGTTCGATCGTATCCCATGCCCCGGGTAGACGAGCTTGTTGAGAATTTAGGGCAAGCCCGTTATTTTTCTGTGCTAGACCTCACTAAAGGATACTGGCAAGTACCCTTAACGAGTCGGCCAAGGAAAAACTGCTTTTGTTACCCATGGGGCCTGTATCATTATAAGGTGTTACCCTTTGGCCTGCATGGCGCCCCGCCACCTTCCAAGGTTAATGGATATTGTGCTGCGACCTCATCGTCGGTACGCCTCGGCCTACTTAGACGATGTAATCATCCACAGCACCCGACTGGGAAAGCCATTTGCCCAAAGTGCAGGCGGTAGTGGATGCCCTGAGGAAAGCTGGTCTAACCGCCAATCCAAAGAAGTGTGCGATTGGGTTGGAAGAGACTAAATACCTGGGATATGTAATTGGGCGGGGAGTCATCAAGCCGCAGGTAACTAAAGTGGAAGCCATACGTAACTGGCCCCGACCGGTCACTGCCAGGCAGGTAAAGTCCTTCCTGGGAATGATAGGATACTACATGCGGTTTGTGCCCCACTTTGCCACAATAGCAGCGCCGTTGACAGACCTATTGAAGGGCGAAAGTCTGGGAAGGTTAGCTGGAGTGAGAAGGCGGAGGAGGCTTTCTCCGCGTTGAAGTCGGCCCTCTGTGGGTCCCCGGTTTTGGTGACACCCGACTTCAACCGGGAGTTTGTCGTACAGACCGACGCCTCGGAGGTAGGCCTCGGTGCTGTGCTGTCTCAGGAGGTCAACGGGGAAGAACATCCCGTTGTCTTCCTGAGCCGTAAGCTCAGTCCCGCAGAGACCAGGTATAGCATAGTGGAGAGGAGTGCCTGGCTATCAAGTGGGCACTCGAATCTCTCCGCTACTACCTGTTAGGGAGGAGGTTCCGTCTGGTGACCGACCATTCCCCTCTCAAGTGGATGAGCCAGGCCAAGGAGAGGAATGCTCGGATCACCAGGTGGTTCCTATCCCTGCAGAACTTCAAGTTCTCCGTGGAACATAGGGCAGGCCGCTTGCAGGGAATGCAGATTCCCTTTCCGCGTCCACTGCCTCACATGTGTCCACCCCTCAGGGTTGAACAAAGGGGGTGTGGTAAGGTGCAGGGTGCCGTCGTGGATGGCAGGTATGTGTCACCGAGGTTCATAGCCTCGGTGAGGTAAAAGCCGTTTTTGTTGATGTCAGCAGCAGCTAGTGCTACTGACATAGTTTTAAATAGCATGGCTGCAAAGCCGATCCGGGCCGGCTCTTACCGGGAGCAGCTAAAGTGTAGGGTGGGTGGCTGCTCCCCACGACCCAGTCCGGGTTTTGGGCTGGGTTTATAAACTCAGCCAGCACCAGCAGCTGGGGGCTGTGATTGTCCTGGAGCTGCTAACAGTTCTGTGGAGTTCTCTGACCTGGAGGAAAGAGCTCAGCAAGGTGGTGTTTTTCCTGCAACCTGAAGGTGGAATCTCCTGCGGCTGGGCCGACTGCTAGGTGTGAACCCTCACCTAAACCTCCCAGGTGACTGAACACTGTGTTGGCCTGTTTTGTTTTGCCACATTGTTTCTGCTGTGTGTGAATTATCACCAAGAGACTGTTTTCCATTTATGTTGTGCAAGTGTGAATAAAACACTGTTTATTGCACATTCTGGACTCCTTGTTTTGCCTCAGTACTGCACCCGCACCGCTATCTACCAGAGCGACTCCCCACAATATATATATATATATATATATATATATAGTGACAAGCAGTGTTTTACACCTTATCTGTTCTTGTTTCCAGTAGAAGAAGATGCTTTAACACTGTAGATGACATAAAAGGGTTTTCGACAACACAAATCATGCACTCAAGTGTCCTTAGTACACCTCTTTTCTGGTTTTGCATGATTCTTTAGCTCTGATGGAACGTCTTTCTTTGATTCATTTTTCAGACACTGCCAGGATATCTTGTACTTTGAACTGTTGTCTATACAAAGCGGCATTCTTATCCATGGGTTGTGTCTGGTATAGCAACTGAGCCCCACTGAAGTGAAGAGGCAGCAGTAAGGGGTACATGGTACTGTATGTGCGGAGATCTGTAACAGATTTTAAATTGAGGCCTAGGAGCTTCAAGTTATTGGAGAGTGTTAGCCTTGGAGACAGGGGTGCACCTAGCCTTTCTGCTGCCTGAGTGAAAACTGAAACAACGCCCTTCCTTCCCCAATGCCAAGTTCTTAACCAAATTCCTTCCCTTCAGACCATGGTCCTTTGGCTGGCCTAGCCCCCCCCCCCCCCTCTTGCTCCTACTTGGTGCTGCCTGAGGTGATCGCCTCACCTGGCCTCATTGGTGGTGCACCCCTGCTTGGAGAGTGCCTGGACACACTGGGGTTTCAGGGACACTATGGGTGGGTTTTTACTAACAGAAATGCCTATATATTATTTGCGCTGCAAACTGACTTTTCTCTGCTCACGCCAGGTCTATAAAAGTGGGCATGGCGCGGGCGGGGAAATTTTAGGCATAGAAAATGGTCTAAATTTATGCAACCGAAGGGAGCTGGTGTAGATTCAGATGCGGTGCCTCTACATAACTGCATATTCCTTGGACAGGAAAGATACATTATACTACCAAAAGGGCTGTGATATTCTAGTTTGGACTAGTCCTATAGGGACTATAGTGGACACTGTTGGTAGTCTTCTAGACCAGCTTGACCTGAGCTGTATATTTGGCATTTCTTTTATTATCATTTTTATACTGGTATTTGCATTTATTCTTGGATTACACTGTACAAGTGTGTAGGTTACAGTGAATAGTACATGTATACCTCTTGTTCACTTGTCAGCATTAATTATGTGGGGTCGAGCTTGACACTATCTTTATATTCTGATTCTTAATATTGTTTTCTTAAACGGGTTCTCTAAGAATTTAGAAAATGAAAATACTTAAATATAACTTTATTATAAATATATTCCTAAATACCTTTCATTAGTTATAATGGCTCATTTTGTTTAGGGAGCAATCATTAGGAGAAACAAAATGGCTGCTGTCCTATTAGTACACACAAAACCGTCGTAATCACACAGGAGGACAAGTTATTTCACAACACTGAGCTAAAGAGCTGCCTCATCCTCCTCTCTTTTCTGCTTGTCAGGGATTATGATCCTGAATACAGATGATAAGATCTTCAGCTGAATCTCTGTAGGAATGGAGTCCACGAGCAGACATGATGTACAGAGAAGACGGACAGGACAGACTGTGGTAATGGAGACTGCATACAAGTGCTGCTGCTCATTATCCACATCCCCACCTCCTCTCTGTACTTCATGTCTCCTCATGAACTCCATTTCTACAGAGATTCAGCTGAAGATCATATTAAACTGTATTCAGGATCATAGAAGAAAACGAGGCAGCTCTTTAGCTCACTGCTCTGAAGTAACTTGTCCTCCTGTGTGGTTAGGACAGGTTCTGTGTGTACTAATAGGACAGCAGCCATTTTATTTCTCCTAATGATTGCTCCCCAGACAAAACTAGCCATTATACCTAATGCAAAGTACCATATTTAAGAATATATTTATAATAAAGTAATATTTAAGTATTTGCATTTTCCTAATTCCGGAGAACCCCTTTAAGGTATAATAATACACCACTGTGCTAGATCCCACAATCTGTACAGTGGAGTTGGTGAGCTACTCTTCTTTTTTTCTATAAAAAAAAATGTATTAGGGGTTTTACAAAGTTTTTTGCAGCATTTTTCATGGTTTGTCATTTTTGGGGTGCATTTTACTGCAGTTTTTATTTTTTTATAGACATGCTATCTGTAAGTATATGGAACAAACTGCAGCTCAGTTGAATGGGAGCTTAGCGCTGGACATTGGCATAGCCCTTCTGGTTCTTTAACCACTGGCTAGTTTCTGGCGGCAGCAGCTGACGAAAACTGATGATCATGGTAGTGTCAGACTCCCCCACCCCCCACTCTGACATTGATGACCTCTCCAAATGATACGTCATCAATATCAAAAAATTGGATTGGAATGCCCCTTTAAGTTCCACAGAGTCCATGCTGGTCCACATTTGGGACTATTTGGGGTCCGACACCTGGGACCCCCCCTCCCCCCCCCCCGATCAGCTGTTTGAGAAGGCAGCGATGCTCCTGTGTCATGCAGCCTAGGAGCAACTCTGAGCGCGATACCAAGCACAGCTGCTGTACAATGTAGGGACGCCGCTGCCTCCTCCAAACAGCTTATTGGCGGGGGGTCCAGAGTGCCAGGCTCCCACCGATCAGATACTGATGACCTAACCAGAGGATATATCATCAGTAAAAAAAATCTCGGAAAACCCTTTTAACTGAACTGCTTGTCAGAAGGCCCCAGTTGTCCATCCATGGGCTATGTAAACACCGCACCACCACAGCCGCCCTGTGCATGGGAAGCAAAATGGTGGCAGTCATGTGGTTAAATCACAAGCCTGCTATCTACCATCCATGGCCGCTTCCTCTTCTGTACAGGTGATGGACAGAAGTCGAACTGGTCCAGCTCCATCTATTTACACAGTCTGCAAATGGTCTGCCAGGTGCCTTATGAAAAGCAGCTTAGGTGAGCCAAAAGGATCCTAAGAGTTTATTGTGCTACAGCAAGATTTTGCTCAGCTCAACTTTCACCTAATCTTACATTTTGTTTGCAGATGAGAAACCAGTGTGCAAAAATATGCAATAATATGTCATATCTGCAAGGGTGTGATGTTATGTAATAAAATAACTATCAATATCCATTATATACATCTGGCCTGGTTAGAAGCATAAATATCAAAAATATAAGAAAAGTCTGCAAATCCATCAACTATAAAGCAGCAAATCCACTATTATGATGCTGGAAGAAACGATCTATCAAAATGATTACTCAGTGTTCAGGAGAATCCATCCTCTGGAGTACTTTACCATGTGGATAGACAGGTTCTATAACAAGCCAAAGGAATGATTGCTGACTTCAGAAAAGAACAGTGGGATATTACTGTGCAATGATAATCGCAAGATGGATAGAATGATATATCAACAAGCGGAAGATATCGCAAACCTCAGACCAGACATCATCTCACATATCCCTATTCTCTGTGTCGATTTTTTCAACAAGCACCACAGCTAAGGCCGGGTTCACGTCAACATTTATTTTCCGTTCTTCTTATCCATCAGAAGAACAGAAAAATAAAAAAATAAAACAGATCCTGTATTTTAGGCATTCGTTATGGTCAGTTATGCACATCTGGCATCCGTTTTAGCCATTTCCTTTCTTTTGACATCTTTTGGCATCGCCGCTTACCAAGACCCATAACTTTTTTGTGTGAGGGCTTGATTTTTAGTTTTTATTGGTATAATTTTGGGGTAAATTACACCTTTTTATCGCTTGTTATTAAGTTTTTTCGGTGGTGACTAAGAATAAATTAGCAATCCATATATTTTTTTTTTTTACAGTGTTCATCGCAGGGGATAATTTACATGATACTTGTGTAGTCCGTGTCGTTACGGACTCAGCAATACATGTGGGGGAGATTTTATTTTTGCTATTTTTTTCATTGAAAAGTGCATTTTAAATGGAAAAAAGCGTATTTTTTTATTGGATTTTTTAAATTTTATAACTATTTTTTTTTTTACTTTTTTATCACTTAATAGTCCCATGAGCGGACTATAACAGACAATATTTGGATTGCTTTTAAAATACAATAAACTATCCCTATAGTGCACTGAATTTTACTTTCAGTACTATGCTGACATTGACCAGCAGGCTGCTTCAGAGAGACACAGCCTGCTGGAAAACACTCAAGGTACGCCTGGGGCCTATACCAGGTCCCAGCCAACCTTTACACACATCGGCACCCCGCGATCGCATTTGCAGGGTGCCGATGGGAGACAGAGGAAGTTCGCTCCCTCTGTCACTGCTTATATGCAGCAGGCGCCATTGCCCATGGCATGTTAGGGGTTAAACAGCCCGGATCTGCACTACTGGTTGGTCTGGGCTGATAGAGCAGGAACACGGCTCTCATGTGTGAATCGTGCCCCCGCTCTGATGAAAAGGCGGCAGCTCAGCCTAAGGCCCCTTAGTGACCGCCATAAAGAGGCGTATTGGTGGTCACTAAGGGGTTAAAGGGATTTTCTGGCTACAGGTATTGATTATTAATATCAGATTAGCAGGGGTCTGATGCCTGGCACCCCCTCCGATCATTTGTTTGAAGGGCCTACAGCGATTGTGCTGTATCGTCGTCTCCACTATGGTGGCAGTGAAGTAATTACAGCTGTAGTAGTCAATTGGAGAGAAAGCTAAAATTACACTGCCCCTCCACTACAAGAGAGATGCACAAGGGTCCAAGTCCCTTCAAACAGCTGACCGGTGGAGGTTGGGGATGGGAGTGAAACCCCGCCAGTCTGAAAGTGATGACCTATTCTGAGGATAGGTCATCAATATCTGTAGCCTGGACAACTCCTAAAATGGGTTGCCCAAGATAATTAAAATTCTCGGACAAGCCGCTCCAAACTGCCTAAAATAAACAATCATCATATACTCACCCATTTCTCCTGCTCCATTCCCTGCAGCGCTGGTCCTCCTGTCACTGCTTGTTTGCTAACTGCAGCAGTGACGTAGCGGTATACAGCATGTGAACACTGCCCTCAGTGATCATTGGTGGATGTTTAAAGCGATTCTGAACCATTATCTACAGTCATACATGAGCAGTACTGCAGATATGGAGGCCAGATCACTATTTTTTATTTTCCTACTGTCCCCCACTCCCCCGCTGTCAGCTCTTAGAGCTGTGTTGAAATACATTGTCAGGGCTGCCCAGCATGCCCACACAAGTCCTCTCCATTATGTTAGCACTGCAGTCCGGACTGTGTATTTCAGTGCAGCTTTGAGTGCTGACAGCGAGGGAAAGGGGGGCAGTTGGAAAATAAAAATAGTGATCTGCAATCCTAATCTGCAGTAGTACTCATGTATTACTGTAGATAATGGTCTAAAATTGGGGTGACAGATTCCCTTTAATAATATACTGGGTGACAGAAAGCAGAGGAGGGGTGGGTTATCAATATGTCCATGCCAGTTGTGTCGTGTAAATACTTTGAGAAATATCTTGTTCAGAATGAGTGCCATATTTATGAAGCATTTATGAAGCGCCACTTTTTCCAACACTAAGGTTGGGTAAACTGGGTGACATGGAGGGCGGCATTTTTTTTTTACAAAAATTTCCACGACTTAATTTAAGAAAACTCTTAATTCGTCATGCAGCCCATTGGTGTAGAGGGGCACATACTAAGTTTTCCTATGGGGCCCTATGAAATCTGTTGTACTCTCCTGCCTTGGCTGAAGTCAAATCCTGTACCGTTATATTAAACTATGTTTATGGAATGGATAAACAGGCTTATTTAAAAATATATAAAACCCAGTAAATATAAAAGATAAACATTTTTATTCATTGCCAAAGCTGTTTCCTGATACATTTAGATTTTAATACTGAGCTGACAAAAAGCTTGTATAATAATGCTTTCTATTCAAGGCGGCGAGAAATGATCCAGAAACGGTTATAGTTAAACTGCGGGGATCTACGGCTTGTCACTTCACTCCGAAGAGAATTATGGAGATTCAGATCAAGAGCCATAAACAAAATATATACGACCGAATATACTGCATTAAAAAGACAACAGTGCCCTCTAGTGGTGCAGCAAGCACATCACACAGAATGGAAACAACTGCATGTGCTATACTGCTGATATATCTATACTTTGCAGTATATTCAGGAGAATGTCAAGATCGAGATATGTTTCCTATTTAGTATAGGATTTTCCCCTTACCCCCCCTATCCGGATGGCAGGAACGCTTTGAAAGCTACTATACCGTATGTATAATTACAGCGACACCGCCAGTGCAGAGGGGGAACGAGGATGGTGCCACCAAAAAGGCCCTCCTTATGAACTAATTTTCAATTGAATGGAAAAATAACAGAAAATAATGCACTATAAAATTAGATGCAAGCATAACATATGGACAAAGCCCTCTCACTCTTGATAAAAACTGAGACACTTGGTCAATATATTTTAATCAAAATACATCTAAGCCCACCTTATCCTGAAAAAATGCGCCACTGTGATCCTGAAAAATGCGCCACAGCATGAATAGGTTAGCATAGAAACCCACCTAAACTGAGACCACCTTGTCGCCGGTAGGTGGGCTTAGATGTATTTTGATCAAAATGTATTGACCAAGTGTCTCAGTTTTTATCAAGAGTGAGGGCTTAGTCCATATGTTATGCTTGCATCTAATTTTATAGTGCAATATTTTCTGTTATTTTGTAAATGCAGCCATATACATCCGCACATTTAATACCATATCGTGCAGGATGGTTTATATATACAGTTGTGTTCAAAGTTATTCAACCCCCACTGAAATTGAGTGTTTTGGCCAGTTTGACATTGATTTTGATCATTTCAGTCATCTTGTTTACAATTAAATCAAAGAGGCACTTGTAAGTCAGACAAATATAACATAACATTTATAATGAAATAACCACAAATGTCTTTTCTGTGCTCACATCATTATCAGTTTTATTCAACCCCAAGTGACATTCAATCTTAGTACTTAGTACAACATCCTTTTCCAGTTATAACAGCTTTTAAACGTGAAGCATAGCTTGACACAAGTGTCTTGCAGCGATCTACGGGTATCTTCACCCATTCTTCATGGGCAAAAGCCTCCAGTTCAGTCACATTCTTAGGCTTGCGCGCTGCAACTGCTTTCTTTAAGTCCCACCAGAGGTTCTCAATCGGATTTAAGTCTGGTGACTGCGATGGCCACTTCAAAATGTTCCAGCCTTTAATCTGCAACCATGCTCTAGTGGACTTGGAGGTATGCTTGGGATCATTGTCCTGTTGAAAGGTCCAACGTCTCCCAAGCCTCAGGTTTGTGACGGACTGCATCACATTTTCATCCAATATCTCCTGGTACTGAAGAGAATTCATGGTACCTTGCACACGCTGAAGCTTCCCTGTACCTGTAGAAGCAAAACAGCCCCAAAGCATGATTGACCCCCGCCATGCTTCACAGTAGGCAAGGTGTTCTTTTCTTCATAGGCCTTGTTCTTCCTCCTCCAAACATAGCGTTGATCCATGGGCCCAAACAGCTCAAATTTTGTTTCATCAGTCCACAGAACACTATCCCAAAACTTTTGTGGTTTGTCCACATGACTTTTGGCATACTGTAGTCGACTCTTCTTATTCTTTGGAGACAGCAAGGGGGTGCGCCTGGGAGTTCTGGCATGGAGGCCTTCATTACGCAGTGTGCGCCTTATTGTCTGAGCTGAAACTTCAGTACCCGCATCTGACAAATCTTTTTTCAGTTCCTCAGCAGTCACACGGGGACTTTTCTCCACTTTGCGCTTCAGGTAGCGCACAGCAGTCGAAGTCAGCGTCTTCTTTCTGCCACGACCAGGTAGCGTTTCAACAGTGCCAACAGTTTGCGAATGATGCTTCCTAAGGTGTCTCTTGGTATGTTTAACATCTTTGCAATCTTCTTATAGCCATTGCCCTTCCTGTGAAGAGAAATCACCTCTACTCTTGTCTTCCTGGACCATTCTCTTGACTTCACCATGTTTGTAAACACACCAGTAAATGTCTAGAAGGAGCTGAGTATCACCGTCATTTTAACCACTTAAGGACCACAGGTTTATACCCCCCTAGTGACCAGGCCCTTTTTTACAATTCCGCACTACACTACTTTCACGGTTTATTGCTCCGTCATACAACTTACCACCCAAATGAATTTTACCTCCTTTTCTTCTCACTAATAGAGCTTTCATTTGGTGGTATTTCATTGCTGCTGACATTTTTACTTTTTTTGCTATTAATCAAAAATGACCGAAATTTTTGCAAAAAAATGACATTTTTCACTTTCTGTTGTAATTTTTTTTTTTAAACTACATTTCTATATAAATTTTAATCTAAATTTATTGTTCTACATGTCTTTGATAAAAAAAAATCCAAAAAGTGTATATTTATTGGTTTGGGTAAAAGTTATAGCGTTTACAAATTATGGTACAAAAAAGTAAATTTCCGCATTTTGAAGCAGCTCTGACTTTCTGAGCACCTGTCATGTTTCTTCAGGTGCTAGAATGTCAGGATAGTATAAATACCCCCCAAATGACACCATTTTAGAAATAAGACACCCCAAAGTATTCGTGGAGGGGCATGGTGAGTTCATGCATCATTCAATTTTTTTTCACAAGTTAGCAGAAAATGACACTTTCTGAAGAAAAAAAAATAATAAAGTTTCCATTTCTGCTAACTTCTGGCAAAAAAAAAAAAAATCTCCCACAGACTCACTATTCCCCTCAGTGAATACTTTGGGGTGTCTACTTTCCGAAATGGGGTCATTTGTGGGGTGTGTTTACTGTTCTGGCATTTTGGGCGGGGCTAAATTGTGAGCAACCCTGTAAAGCCTAAAGGTACTCGTTGGACTTTACGTCCCTTTACGCACCTAGGCTGCAAAAAAGTGTCACATGTGGTATCGCCGTACTCATGAGAAGTAGGGCAATGTGTTTTGGGGTGTATTTTTACATATACCCATGCTGGGTGAGAAAAATATCTCTGTAAATGACAACATTTTTTAAAATTTTATACAAAGTTGTCAATTTACAGAGATATTTCTCTCACCCAGCATGGGTATATGTAAAAATACACCCCAAAACACATTGCCCTACTTCTCCTGAGTACGGCGTGACACTTTTTTGCAGCCAAGATGCGCAAAGGGGCCCGAATTCCAATGAGTACCTTTTAGGAGGGCATTTTTTAGGCATTTGGATTCCAGACTTCTTCTCACGCTTTAGGGCCCCTAAAATGCGAGGGCAGTATAAATACCCCACAAGTGACCCCATTTTGGAAAGAAGACACCCCAAGGTATTCCGTGAGGGGTATGGTGAGTTCATAGAAGATTTTTTTTTTTTGGCACAAGTTAGCGGAAATTGTTTTTTGTTTCTTCTCACAAAGTCTCCCTTTCCACTAACTTGTGACAAAAAGTTCAATCTTTCATGGACTCAACTATGCCCCTCAGCGAATATCTTGGGGTGTCTACTTTCCAAAATGGGGTCATTTGTGGGGTGTTTGTACTGTTCTGGCATTTGAGGGTCTCCACAATCATTACATGTATGGCCAGCATTAGGAGTTTCTGCTATTCTCCTTATATTGAGCATACGGGTAATGAGATTTTTTTTTTTCGTTCAGCCTCTGGGCTGAAAGAAAAAATGAACGGCACAGATTTCTTCATTCGCATCGATCAATGTGGATGAAAAATCTCTGCCAAAAATGTGCAAAAAAAAAAAGAGGGGAAAGGACATAGGAGTGCTTGCAAGTAAGGCCCCATTCACACGTCCGCAAAATGTCCTATCTATTCCGCAATTCTGCGAATAGATGCGGACCCATTCAGTGTGAATGGTGCCGGCGGTGATGCGGAGAGCACACTATGTGCTCTCCGCATCAGCATTTGCGGAGCTGCGGCCGCGAACTTCCGGGTTTCGACCCCGAAACATCCGGCCACAGCTCCGCAAAAGATAGAGCATGTCCTATTCTTGTCCGCAGCCTGCGGACAAGTATAGGAATCTCTATGGAGAGTGACGGCATGGTGTGCTGCGGATCCGCAATTTGCGGGTCCACAGCACACCACGGACGTGTGAATGGACCCTAAAGCTGCGATCGCTAATAAAGATCCAAAAAGCTCAAAAGTGATCTATATAGCGCCGCAGCGATTGTACAGTGTTTTTGCAGTGATCAGAAAAAAAAATATTCTGTCACTGAGGTGGGGCGGACTGAACGCAAGTATGCGCACAAGATCAGGCCTGATCGGGCGAACACTGCGTTTTTTGTAGAGCCCAAGGTGACTGTAATGTACTGATATAGATCTGATTGCGATCAGTCTTGATCACTTACTGATACTATATAGTACTAGCAGGGGTGTGGAAATTTAAAAAAAAACTACTTGTCGAAGGACTAAAGCGGAGACTCAATCTACTTGTCCCTCATGACAATCTACTTGTCCTGAACTTCTACTGTATGGGGCGGGGGCCACAAGGAGACTTTCTACTGTATGGGGGCGGGGGCCACAAGGAGATGTTCTACTGTATGGGGGCAGGGGCCACAAGGAGACGTTCTACCGTATGGGGGCGGGGGCCACAAGGAGACTTTCTACTGTATGGGGCGGGGGCCACAAGGAAATGTTCTACTGTATGGGGCGGGGGCCACAAGGAGACGTTCTACTGTATGGGGGCGGGGGCCACAGGAGACATTCTACTGTATGGGGCGGGGGCCACAAGGAGACATTCTACTGTATGGGGGCCACAAGGTGACGTTCTACTGTATGGGGCGGGGGCACAAGGAAACGCTCTACTGTATGGGGCGGGGGCCACAAGGAGACGCTCTACTGTATGGGGGTGAGGGCCACAAGGTGACGTTCTACTGTATGGGGCGGGGGCCACAAGGAAATGTTCTACTGTATGGGGCGGGGGCCACAAGGAGACGTTCTACTGTATGGGGGCGGGGGCCACAAGGAGACGTTCTACTGTATGGGGCGGGGGCCACAAGGAGACGTTCTACTGTATGGGGCGGGGGCCACAAGGAGACGTTCTACTGTATGGGGCGGGGGCCACAAGGAGACATTCTACTGTATGGCGGGGCCACAAGGTGACGTTCTACTGTATGGGGCGGGGGCACAAGGAAACGCTCTACTGTATGGGGCGGGGGCCACAAGGAGACGCTCTACTGTATGGGGGTGGGGGCCACAAGGTGACGTTCTACTGTATGGGGCGGGGGCCACAAGGAAATGTTCTACTGTATGGGGCGGGGGCCACAAGGAGACGTTCTACTGTATGGGGGCGGGGGCCACAAGGAGACATTCTACTGTATGGGGCGGGGGCCACAAGGAGACGCTCTACTGTATGGGGGTGGGGGCCACAAGGTGACGTTCTACTGTATGGGGCGGGGGCACAAGGAAACGCTCTACTGTATGGGGGCGGGGGCCACAAGGAGACGCTCTACTGTATGGGGGTGGGGGCCACAAGGTGACGTTCTACTGTATGGGGGCGGGGGCACAAGGAAACGCTCTACTGTATGGGGGCAGCCACGCCATACTTGGGCAGTGAATCCCTTTAATGTATAATATATACATTAAAGTGATTCACTGCCCCAGTATGTCATGTACATTAAAGTGATTCACTGCCCCAGTATAGTATATACTATATTGCATACTGGGGCAGTGAATCCCTTTAATGTATATGCCATAATGGGGCAGTTCGAGCAACCCCCCCCCCCTCCCCTCCCCTCCCCCGGGCGACCCGGCAGCTCACCCAGGGGAGTCACCACACACTACCTGCTGCCACCATGTGAGGAGACAGGAGCTCCCACTACTGGTTCAGCCGCTGACTGCCTGACTCGCTCTTCTGCTGGGAGCTGACTTCCGTCCCGCAGCGCACTCCTTTGATCATGACTTCCGGCCTGCACAGGAGCGATGTTCACAGAGCGGTAAGCAGCCCGGACGTGCTGCCGGGCTGTGTATAAGAGGAGAATCCGGCGCCACCCTAGCCCTGCTACTTGCCCGCAGGACTAAGCTACCTGCCCAAACTACCTGCCCGGCGCCCGGAACTGCATGTCCCGGGCGTCGGGCGATAGGAATTCCACACCCCTGTACTAGTGCTGATTAGCGACAGTGATGACGCTAATCAGCGACTAATCAGTGACTGCGGTGTGGAGGCGCTAACTACCTAACAAGTAGCTAGCTAACTAACTGGCGGTGATAAGGGACCCTTAGGCCCCATTCACGCGTCCGCAATTCTGTTCCACATTTTGCGGAACGGAATTGCGGACCCACTCATTTCTATGGGGACAGACTTTGTCCCGCTCGGATCCGGAATTGCGGATCCGCACTTCCAGGTCCGCAAAATAATAGAACATGTCCTATTCTTGTCCGCAATTGCGGACAAGAAAAGGCATTTTCTATATAGTTCTGACAATGTGCGGATCCGCAAAATGCGGAAAGCACATTGCCGGTTGTCCGTGTTTTGCGGATCCGCGGATCTGTGGATCCGCAAAACACATACGGACGTCTGAATGGAGCCTTACAGGGGGGTGATCAGGGAGTTAATATGGGGTGATCATGGGTTAATAACGGGTTAATAAGTGACGGGGGGGTTGGTGTGTGGTGATTGGTGCACTTACATAGCTGCCCGTGTCCTCTGGTGGTCCCAAGCAAAAGGGACCACCAGAGCAGCGGGCAGCAGGCATATCAGACGCTGTTTACAAAACAGCATCTGATATGCGATTTGGATGCGATATACTGACATCCACAGCCTGCCAGCGCATGATCAGCACTGGCAGGCTGTAGACTAAGTTCTTACCTGTTGGGCTGCAGTGAACGCGCAGACGCGCGTTCACATGAAATCTCGGGTCTCGCGGGATGACGCCGATAGGCGTGATCGAGACCTGAGAGAACCACCTCCCGCACGCCTTTCGGCGTTAGCGTGACGGGAGGTGGTTACATCTGCCTAATTGGTGCTTATTATGCTTGATTGCTGCTCCTTGACATCCAATAGGTGTTTTCAATACCTGATTGAAAACACTTGAATGAACATCTGTTCTTAAGGCTAGGTTCAGACGACGACAACTGTCGCGTGACAAATAGGGCACAACTTCACTGCAGCATTTGTCGCACGACAATTTTTATAATGGGAGTCTATGGTGTCGCATTGCGACATGCGAAATGCTGCGACTGCGACGCGACAGTCGCAGAAAAACCCATCTTGAATGGATTTTTTGCGACTGTCGCTTCGCAGTCGCAGCATGTCGCAATGCGACACCATAGACTCCCATTATAAAAATTGTCGCGCGACAATAGTGCGACAAAATGTCGTCATCTGAACCTAGCCTAAGAGTGGTAGTCTTTAAGGGGTTGAATAATTGTATCAATGAAGAAATCACAAAAAAAACATTTAATACTGTATTACAAAAACAATTGATGTCATTTTAGTTGCATTTGGTTCTTTAAAAAGTCCTTGTAAGATTTCATTCTGAACACAATTACAAATGTACACTAAATTCCCTAAAACCCTTTACAGCATTGGGGGTTGAATAATTTTGAACACAACTGTAGTTTTTTCTGTGATTTGTTTGATTTGTCTTGAAGGAGTGGCACCTTCATGTGTGAATATGCTCCTATACTGGGAGTGATATTCATGTGCACTTTTGCCCCACCTATCTAATAGGTGACATTGATTAAGGTGGTACATATAGGTGTGTGTGTCTCTCCTCCCACCGGTTGCTGATGCACATGGAGGTTACAAGGGCGGCACACCATATGTGCGGGGACTGTGATCCCGAAAAATGCGCCACAGCATGAATAGGTTAGCATAGGAACCCGCCTGAACTGAGACCACCTTGTCGCCGGTAGGTGGGCTTAGATATATTTTGATCAAAATGTATTGACCAAGTGTCTCAGTTTTTATCAAGAGTGAGAGGGCTTTGTCCATATGTTATGCTTGCATCTATTTTTATAGTGCATTATTTTCTGTTATTTTGTAAATGCAGCCATATACATCCGCACATTTAATACCATATCGTTCAGGATGGTTTATAGGTTTTTCTGTGATTTGTTCAACTGAATGGAACCAGAATGACTTATAGAGCTGATTATATCAGGTGCGCTGGAAAATCAAAGATCTGCAAGAACTGCAGCAACATCCAGTAATACATGAGCAAGCAAATGCTGGGTTTACATGCAGTGGAAGAAGAAAGCTAGGCTTACATATACCCTGGGAACACACCTGAGCGTTTTTCAGCGCGTTCATACGCGCTGAAAAACGCTCAACATGTGAAAAGCCATGCATCCCTATGTGCATGGTTCACATGTCGGCGTTTTACAGCGCAGACGACCGCGCTGTAAAACGCCCTACGCGATCGCGTCGGCTGCCGTGACTATCGCGCGGCAGCACGCACGATCCAACCCATATTCTATAATGGGAGCGCGCATATGACGCGCGCTTCCATTAAACAGCCACATCGCGGCAGAAGCGCGCGTCATATGCGCGCCCTGGGAACACGCAAAGTGTGTTCCCAGGGATACAGAGAACTTCTGCTTTTCTGTTCCAGCATACGCTAGACACAGACGGATCCGTTTGGCTGTAATGGAGTCTATCTGGTTTCCTGTATGTACAGTATATGAGCGTTCTGCCAGACAAAAAAGCGCAGAATGCAGCAGAATTTTGTCTTTGCTTTTTGCCAGAATTGGAGACAGAGGCTTCTGCAATAACCCAGCATATAAGTAAAATGTAGAGCTTTTACATCCTTAAGCTTCGTGCACATTTAGGTAAATTCAGACTTGGCTGATTTGCTGCAGATTTAGGGTCCATTCACACGTCCCCAATTCTGTTCCGCATTTTGCAGAACGGAATTGCGGACACATTAATTTCAATGGGGACAGACGATGTCCCGGCCGGGTCCGCAATTGCGGATCCACACTTCCGGGTCCGCAATAGCGGATCCGCACTTCCGGGTCCGCAATAGCGGATCCGCACTTCCGGGTCCGCAATCGCGTTCCCGAAAAAAATAGAACATGTCCTATTCTTGTCCGCAACTGTGGACAAGAAAAGGCATTTTCTATATAGTGCCGCAAAACACACACGGATGGATCCGCAAAACACACACGGATGTGTGAATGGACCCTTACAGTGAGGATTTTGCACTGCAAATCTGGACCAAATTACAGTACAATCCATGTGGATAGGGCTTTGAAATTGACATCCACAAGCAGCGCAAACTTTCAACATGAAAAAAAACTAGCATGTTGTGGATTTTTACAGGGCATTTTACCCCTTCAATGTATAGGAATGAAATTTACAGTGTATACACAGCATAATCTGCTTGTAACACACTGTGGATTTTGCTGTGGAACTGGCCTAGATTTGTGTTCTGTGGTGGAAAACATCTGCTACAAGTGGAATTACCGTTAGAGGTATACCGTTTGTATGGAGCCAGTAAAGATACACATGGAGTCCCATGGCTCTGTATATTGGAGCTGTAGGCACTCTGTGTACTGCAATATGGTACCTCTATATGGCATGTTACAGATAATACCTCCATTCTGTGTGCTGCAAAATGGTACCTCTGTATGCCATGTTACAGATAATACCTACACTGTGTGCTGCAAAATGGTACCTCTGTATGCCATGTTACAGATAATACCTACACTGTGTGCTGCAAAATGGTACCTCTGCATGGCATGCTACAGATAATACCTCCACTCTGTGTGCTGCAATATGGTGCCTCAGTATTGCATGCTACAGATAATACCTCCACTCTGTGTGCTGCAATATGGTGCCTCAGTATGGCATGCTACAGATAATACCTCCACTCTGTGTGCTGCAATATGGTACCTCTGTATGCCATGTTACAGATAATACCTCCACTCTGTGTGCTGCAATATGGTGCCTCAGTATGCCATGTTACAGATAATACCTCCACTCTGTGTGCTGCAATATGATACCTCTGTATGCCATGCAAAATATATTCTTATCACTTTATATTCTTGTCAAAAATGGTCTCCAAAATGGGACAAAAACAGCATATGTGACTATTTTATTAGTAAAAGTACAACATAGTAATAACATAAAAAATATGAAAAAATGGATGTAAACCTGAGAAAAATGCTCACGCTACATGCACACGACAGTGAAAATATTTTTTTAACGACCATCACACGTCTGTTTTAGGACTAATGGTAGTCTATGGGGTTATTTACACGGCAGTTTTTTTTGACTGTCAGTGAAAAACGGACGTCAAAAATAGAACATGTTCTATCTTGTCCGTTTTTCACTGGCAGACTGCCCCCATACAATTCAATGGGTCCATTTTCAACATCCGTGTCTCAGAAAGGCATCAGTGAAATAAACGTCCGTTAAAAATGTCAGTTTTTAACGGACGACTTTTTTTCACTGTCGTGTGCATGTAGCCTTAGGATATGTTCACACAGAGTTTTCGAAGATTGAAAAAAAAACTGATGCTGAATCTTCTTCAGAATTTCGCGCATTTTTTTAATGCATTTTTTTTTCCATGATATGGTTTTTGACACTTTTTTTATACATCTTTTTTTCATCCTGCCCATTAAGCATTCTAGACGCTATTTTTGAAAATTTTAAACAGGGAAAAAAGCGCATTATGAATTCACATGCAGATTCCCCATTCCGCACCAAAGAAACTGTGAGAACATACCCTCATTGTACTGAAGACTTTATTTAAAGGGAAACTCACTATTTATTTTTTTTGTCCTGGCTGCTGCCAGCAGGGGACATGAACGATTGGCATACATATGCGGACCATCTGTGATATCAGAAGGGCTTGTAGTGAGTATTGATTGGCACAGCTGTTTCCAGATCCTAACAGGTATTATTTTAACTATCTAAGAGTTTTGCCCAAGCAATGCTAGGGCTTTGAGAAGAGTACTTCGAGAAGACTCCGGACTTAAAATTTAGATTGTCAGCTTTCAAACATGGCCTGGCCCATATCTCTAGCTTCTACCCAGCCTAAGGCCCCTTTCACACGGGCGAGTTTTCCGCGCGGGTGCAATGCGTGAGGAGGACGCATTGCACCCGCACTGAATCCGGACCCATTCATTTCTATGGGGCTGTGCACATGAGCGGTGATTTTCACGCATCACTTCTGCGTTGCATGAAAATCACAGCATGCACTATATTGTGCGTTTTTCACACAACGCAGGCCCCATAGAAGTGAATGGGGCTGCGGGAAAATCGCAAGCATCCGCAACCAAGTGCGGATGCGTTGCGATTTTCCCGCATTGTTGCTTAGCAACGGGACCCAATCTCTATTATTTCCCCTTATAACATGGTTATAAGGGGAAATAATAGCATTCTTAATAAAGAATGCATTGTTAAATGATGAGGAAGGGGTTAAAAATAATAAAAGTTAACTTACCTTAGCCACTTGATCGCGTAGTCGCGATCTGTCCTCTCTTTCCCTGCAGCATCTATGATCTAAAGGACCTGTGATGACGTCACATCACATGGCCCAATCACATGCTCCATCACTATGGTGATGGAGCATGTGATTAAGCCATGTGACCATGTGATCATCATCACAGGTCCTTTACCTAATAACAAGCTAACGGAGAGGATGCCGGGCTTCGCGATCAAATGGACCAGGTAAGTTATAATTAGTTTATTATTTTTAACCCATTCAGCACCGGTTTCAACATTAGGAAGATGGCCAAGGGTATTATTTTACATTATAACAATGTTATAATGTGAAATAATACCAGCGGGACAATTTCGGACCCGAACATGCACTTCTGTGAAGAAGTGCAGGTTCGGGTCTGGGTACCAAAAGTGCCGATTTTTCTCCCGCGCGTGCAAAACGCATGACAGCGCTTTGCACTCGCAGGGAAAAATCGCGGCGATTCCGGCAACGCACCCGCACTGTTTGACGGAGTGCACCCGCAACGCCCGTCTGAAAGAGGCCTAAGATAAAATCAGTTAAAGCAGCAACCACCCTGCTGTCCATGCTGTCAACATTGCTCCAAGAGGCTAATTTCCATATATCAAAACATCATTTTTCTCAGCAATGCGGGCACATATGAACATGGGACCAACACAGATGCCTTCAGCTGCCAAGCGCACATGTAACAGGTCAGACAGTGTCATAGGTACAAAGCTGCTGACAGATGCCCTTTAACAGTTCAGCCTAAGCAGCATGGACAGCAGGGTTATTTAACCTGTCTTATCTGGGGCTTGGTGGAAGCTATTCAACCCTGTTATACCCTACGTCATCCCAACGTCATGATGTAGGATATAACAGGGTTGACTAGGGGTAGGTACGTGGACAATGGGCATTCCACCATTAGGGTTCACCTTTGTGCTGAGGAGTAATCAGAGATTCTATAGGGAAACGCCTTCATCCCTGACTGTGTGTCTCCTCTAATTTTTACCCTCCTAGCAATCGCATTTCGTTTTGGATAACGGTTATTTGGTTTTTCTTTTGTTCTATTCTTTTATTTATATTAAAAGTTACGTTTTAAAAGTTTCATACCCTCTGTGATATGATTTTACAGGGCTGTGACATCACAAGGGATGGCTATCTGTCTGGCTGCACAGCGTTCCCAGGCTCCATACTTTTACTTTGTAACATGTGCAGCCGCCATTTTACAAAAAAACGATTCATTGCCACAACGCACAGGGAAATTCGGACTTAATGTGAATCAAAGTTTTCCTAAACTTCAGACCAAATTCCGCCTCGAATGCTTCGCTTCACTCAACACTAATATAGACCGAAACAGTTCCTAAAAACACCTACAACTGTTCACAAAAGTTCAAAGTTTCTTACAGCTAAATTGAAGAAAAAATAAAAAACGTCATGACTGCTGGAACACATAAGGGGAAAATGTTACTGGTCCTTAACCCCTTTGGGACACATGACGTACCGGTACGGCATGTTTCCCGAGTCCTTAAGGACACATGACGTACCGGTACGTCATGAGTTGTTCCGATCACTGCTGCTCAGCTGGCAGTGATCGGAACAAGGTACCTGCTGAAATCATTCAGCAGGCACCTTGTTACAATGCCCAGGGGGGTCCTGTGACCCCCCCATATGGGCGATCGCTGCAAACCGCAGGTCAATTCAGACCTGCGGTTTGCAGCGCTCTTTGCGATCTCTGATCCCGCGGTCTATGACCGCGGGGATCAGAAAGTTAATGCCCCCAAACAGTTTTTAACCCCCTGCAGCCCCCAATCATACTGTGGCTGCAGGGGTGCAGGGAGTGGTTGCGGGCGGCGGGAGGCGGGGCGGTGCGGTGGGCGGGATCGCGATTGCGATCCCCGCCCGCCTCCCTGTAATCTATCCCTGGTGTCTAGTGGTTCTATCAGAGTGTCAGCACATTGCTGACACTCTGATAAGCGGCTGGCATCTGTGCTGCAGATGCCAGCCGTTTAACCTTCCGTACCGCGGTCCGTACGGACCGCGGTATGAAGGGTTAACAGGAGAGAGCGCTCCCTCCCTCTCCCATCGGGGGCTGCTGTGCCTTTGCAGCCCCCAACAGGATGGGATCGAAGAGGGAGGAGTGCAGTTATGGCAGGGGGTGATGGTTGCCATGGAGATAGGACGCTTTCAGAAGCGTCCTGCTCTCCATGGTGCTGAAAGTCTGAATAGACCTGCTAAAGGTCTATTCAGACTTTCTAAAGTACAAAATACAGTACAGTGCACTATATAGTGTACTGTACTGTATGCTCTGAACACCAGATCCACTGGATCTTTCAGAACCAAGTGGGTCTGGGTCAAAAAAATGTAAAAAAGTGAAAAAAAGTAAAAATGAAAAAACACATAACACTGAATAAAAACTAAAAAAATAAAATACACTACACATATTAGGTATCGCAGCGTCCGTAAAAACCTGCTCTATAAAAATATCACATGACTGAACTCCTCAGGTGAACGCCATAAAAAAAACCCCAAAAAATGGTGTAAATAAGCCATTTTTGGCACATTACATCACTAAAGTGTAATACAAAGCGATCAAAAAGGCGTTTGCCTCCCAAAATAGTACCAATCAAACCGCCATCTCATCCCGCAAAAACGAGCCCCTACCTAAAACAATTGGCCAAAAATAAAAAAACTATGCCTCTCAGACTAAAACATGATTTTTTGTTTCAAAAATGCTTTTAGTGTTAAATGTAAAAAAAAATTAAAAAGTAGACATATTTGGTATCTACACGTCCGTAAGAATCTGCTCTATAAAAATATCACATGACCTAACCCCTCAAGTAAACACTGTAAAAAAAAATAATAAAAACTTTGTCAAAAAGCCATTTTTTGCCACCTTACATCACAAAAAGTGTAATAGCAAGCGATCAAAAAGTCATATGACCCCCAAATAGTGCCAATCTAACCGTCACCTCCTCCCACAAAAATGATACCCAACCTGAGACAATTGCCTAAAAACTGAAAAATATATGGCTCTCAGACTATGGAGATACTAAAACATGTTTTTTTCATTCAAAAAGGATATTATTGTGTAAAACCAAAATAAATAAAAAAAAGTATACATATTATGTATCGCCAGCGTCCGTAAGGACCTGCTCTATAAAAATATAACATGACCTAACCCCTCAGATGAACGCCATAAACATAAAAATAAAAACGTTGTCAAACAAGCCATTTTTTTGTCACCTTACATCACAAAAAGTGTAATAGTAAGCGATCAAAAAGTCATATGCACCCCAAGATGGTGCCAATCAAACCGCCATCTCATCCCATAAAAAATGAGCCCCTACATAGGACAATCGCCCAAAAAAAATATATATATGGCTCTCAAACTATGGAGACACTAAAACATGATTTTTTTGTTTTAAAAAATTATATTATTGTGTAAAACTTATATAAATAAATAAAAAGTATACATATTATGTATCGCGCGTCCGTCACAACCTGATCTATATAAATAACACATGACCTAACCCCTCAGCTGAACACAGCAAAAAAAAAAAAAATACGGTGTCAAGAGCCATTTTTGTCACCTTACATCACAAAAAGTGTCATAGCAAGCGACCAAAATGTCATATGCACCCCAAGATGGTGCCAATCAAACCGCCATCTCATCCCGCAAAAATGAGCCCCTACATAACACAGTCGCCCAAAAAATAAAAATAAAACTATGGCTTTCAGAATGTGGAGACACTAAAAAAATTATTTTCAAAAAGGCTTTATTATGTAAAACTGAAACAAAAAACCCCAAAAAGTAGTCATATTTGGTATAGTCGCGTCCGTAACAACCTGCTCTATAGAAATAGCACACAATCTAACCTGTCAGTTCAACTATGTAAATAACAAAAATAAAAACAGTCCCAAAACAGCTATTTTTTGCAAATTTTCCATTTCAATCCATTTTTGCAGTAACAAAGCAAGGGTTAACAGCCAAGCAAAACTCAATATTTATTGCCCTGATTCTGTAGTTTGCAGAAACACCCCATATGTGGTCGTAAACTACTGTATGGCCAAACGGCAGGGCACAGAAGGAAGGGAACGCCATATGGTTTTTGGAAGGCAGATTTTGCTGGACTGGTTTTTGACACTATGTCCCATTTGAAGCCCCCTGATGCACCCCTACAGTAGAAACTCCAAAAAAGTGACCCCATTTTGGAAACTACGGGATAAGGTGTCAGTTTTGTTGGTACTATTCTAGGGTAAACATGATTTTTGGTTGCTCTATATTACACTTTTTTGAGACAAGGTAACAAAAAATAGAAATTCGGAAATTTTATCTCCATTTGCCAATAACTCTTGTGGAACACCTAAAGGGTTAACAAAGTTTGTAAAACTGGTTTTGAATACCTTGAGGGGCGTAGTTTCTTAGATGGAGTCACTTTTATGGAGTTTCTACTCTAGGGGTGCATCGGGGGCTTCAAATGGGACATGGTGTCAAAAATCCAGTCCAGCAAAATCTGCCTTCCAAAAACCATATGGCGCTCCTTTCCTTCTGTGCCCTGCAGTTTGGCCATACAGCAGTTTACGACCACATATAGGGTGTTTCTGAAAACTACAGAATCAGGGCAATAAAATTGAGTTTTGTTTGGCTGTTAACCCTTGCTTTGTTACTGGAAAAAATGGATTCAAACGGAAAATTTTTCAAAAAATCGAAATTCTGAAATGTTATCTTTATTTGCCATTAACTCTTGTGGAAAACCTAAAGGGTTAATGACGTTTGTAAAATCAGTTTTGAATACCTTGAGGGTGTAGTTTCTAGAATGGGGTAATTTTGGGGTGGTTTCTATTATGTAAGCCTCACAAAGTGACTTCAGACCTGAACTGGTCCCTAAAAGTGGGTTTTGAAAATTTCTGAAAAATTTCAAGATTTGCTTCTAAACTTCTAAGCCTTGTAACGTCCCCAAAAAATGAAATAGCATTCCCAAAATGATCGATACATGAAGTAGACATATGGGGAATGTAAATCAATAACTTTTTGGCAGTATTACTATGTATTATAGAAGTAGAGTAATTGAAACTTGGAAAATTGCAAATTTTTCAAAATTTTTGGTAAATTTGGTATTTTTTTATAAATAAAAATGAAATTTTTCGACTTCATTTTACCACTGTCATGAAGTACAATATGTGACGAAAAAACAATCTCAGAATGGACTGGATAAGAAAAAGCGTTTTAAAGTTATCACCACATAAAGTGACAATGGTCAGATTTTGAAAAAATGGCCTGGTCCTTAAGGTGAAATAGGGCCGTGTCCTTAAGGGGTTAAAGGGGTACTTCGGTTATAGAAATGATCCCCTATCCATAGGATAGAGGATAACTATCCTACTGCTAGGACCTCCACGACCACGAGAACTGGGGCCCCGTCCATTGTGGAGCCCCCTGAAATGAACAAAGAGGCTGGTCGGAAAAGCACAGCACCGCTTCATTCATTTTTATGGGAGGTCCAGAGATAGCCAAGCGCTGTACTCAGCTATCTCCGGCACTCCCATACAAATGAATGAATGAATGGAGCAGCAACTCACTTTTCCGACCAGGCACTCTGTAGATGCGGGATAACTTTCTATAACCGGAATACCCCTTTTAAAATGAGTTATGTTACTAAGGGGTTAAAAATGAAATTGTGTCCCCTGAGCTGTGCGCCAACTAGATCTACTTCAGACATAAATTCAAAATCTACAACAAAAACAACAGGACGTAGACGGAGGCAGGGGAGACAATATGTCATATGTTGCCATATGTTGGTTATACTGTATCCTTCCTAGAAGCAATATTTCAATAGCTAAATATTTCCAAAATATGGTGTCTAATGGAGCAGGCCACAACTTTTCTTTTGTAGGATTTGTATGAAAGCCTCTATATGCCTTTGTAACGGAAACATGCACAGTGGCCATCAAACGGCTATGTGCATGAATCTCTAGGTTGTGGTAGGGAAGTCACGGACATCCCGGCGACAGTGACTGGCAGGAGATCTGTGAGACTGACAGGTTTTTCTTGTGGATCAATAGGCGTCTGTGTTGTTTCTGGTAATGGCCACACCCTTGCCTCAGGTGTTGCTAATGTGGTCATTTAACCTTCCTTATTTATAGTTGCTTCTCCCACTATGCTGTGCGGTTTATAGCTTATTTGCCTATGGATTGTTTGTGGTTGGATCTCGGCTGAGTTCCTGGTGCTTCCATAGCCCCTTTGAAGTTAAGTCTTTCCTTTCCCGTTTGTATTTTGAGTTCTGTGTTGCATTTCCCTAGTGTTTGTATTAGGCCTGTAGTCCTGTTCGTCCTTCCTTTTGGAGAAACAGGTAGTCTAATCCCTGCCATTAGTACCAGGGTCCTATAGGGCTAGATAGGACTCTAGGTATTCCTGTGTATGAACTCGCCTACCTTTGGGGTTTGTTCATACTGGTAGTCAGTCAGGATTTTGGTTAGGGTTTTCACTAGGAGGTGTCCATCTTCCTTCCCTAGTTCTCAGGCCTGATTCCCTGTTCCCCCCTTCCCTCCTATTCTCGGTGTGGGTTTCCCTCCTACGTTGCTAGCTGCACTGCGACCAAGAACCATTGCTGATAAATTCACTTTTTGCACATTTCTCTATTGTTAGCACTAATGCAGATTGATCTAGTGCAGGAGTAGGCAACCTCTGGCACTCCAGCTATTGTGAAACTACAACTCCCAGCATGCATACTTACTCTGCACTTCTCCGAACTCCCATAGAAATGAATGGAGAATGCTGGGAATTGTAGTTTCACAGCAGCTGGAGTTCTGAAGGTTGCTGACCCTGGTCTAGTGGATTAGATACATCACAAGAGTAAAGAGATGGGCGCTTAAGAGACACAAAAAGTCAGTGATGGGTCAGAATATAGCTGCTGGAGGCAGAAGGTGATAGACCTGCTGAGGTTTTATGTTACCGGCACTTGCCTCAATGACACAGATCTGAGGCTCCTGATGGTCCTTGTCCACTGGGACTGTTGCCTGCTTCATCACCCATTCCTGAATAGCATCCGTAATATGTGGGACCACTAAAATCAAAGACAACATATATAAATTAGGTGCTGCCAAACATAATCTTTTATTAACATTAATACCATATCGATTTAACGGGTTGTCCCACAACACATACTTATTCTTGTGATCGGTGGGGGTCCCGTGTTCCCCAATGCGAATGGACATGCACACTGCTACTCAACTGAACTCTATGGGACTGTCTGGGAAGTCCAGTGCTCAGCTATGTCCGGCAGTGAGCATTCATAACCGACCCTCCATTCAAACTGTGGGACCACAGGGCCCGTTTCATGATCAGCAGGGGCCCCAGTGGTCAGATCCCAGCTCATCAGACACTAGTCCCCTATTCCGGTGGATAGGGGATAAGTCTCTGTCATGGGACAACCCCTTTAAGCTCCTGGCACACAATTGCAGTTTGTAAATGGCAATGTACTATTTACAAGGATATAGTTCCAGTTACATTACTGTTAATGTATAGGAGTAAAATGCTACGTGGGAAGTGCAAAATCAGGATGAGTCTTTAGCCACTGAATGCAAACAAGAGTGTCATTCACTGACAGCAAGAAGAGGCTGTGAACATGGTGATACACTGTATACACAATATGTGCGATTTATATAAACCTCCCAAAAATACTCCCCCAGTACCTGTAGTACCTGAGCACCACGAAGACCTGGACTATAAACCACTAAATACCGCAAATCAACTGGGTTTTTCTGGTAACAGGTTGGTACATGAGAATGCTTGGACTGGGAGAAAATGTCTGTATGTGGGTAAGTAAGTGGCTCAGTAATAGAAAACAGAGGGTGGTTATTAACGGTACACACTCAGGGGGTACCACAGGGGTCAGTATTGGAGGAGTTATCGTCACCAGTGGGGTACCACAGGGGTCAGTATTGGGCCCTATTCTCTAATATATTTATTAAAGGGGTTGCCTCATCATAGACAATGGGGACATATATTGCTAGGATATGCCCCCATTGTCTTATAGTTACGGGTCCCACCGCTGGGACCCGCACCTATACAGAGAACAGAGCCCCGCAAGGTGGTGGTTGGAGGACTCGGGTTCGGCCACCACCAAGCCGGCTCCCCATAGAAGTGAATGGGAACGTACTGTGCTTGGCTATTTTCGCTGGTCCCATAGAAAATGAATGGATAGCGGCTGCGCATGCGCAGTGCGCCCTCTGTCACTTGAGGGGCTCCGATCTCGATATAGGTGCGGGTCCCAGCGGTGAGACCTTCACCTATAAGACAATGGGGGCATATCCTAGCGATATTCCCCCATTGTCCACGCTGAGACAACCCCTTTAATGATCTTGTAGAAGGCTCGCACAGTAAAATATCCATTCTTGTGGTGTAAAGTAATTAACACGGAAGAGGACAGTATACTGTGTGTGTGTGTGTATATATATATAGATGTATAGATATATATATATATATATTAGAGAGGATCGTATTCTGCTACAGATGGATCTGGACAGATTGGAGGCTTGGGCAGAGAATGAGGATTAAAAGGGTAGTTTCAGGTTATCCCCTATGCACAGCATAAGGAATAAATATTAGATCTTCCCACCAAGACCCCCACCGATCACCAAAACAGGGGCCCTGTATTCTGCAAGACCCGTGAGAAAGAACAGAATGACAGATGGGGCACACTCACTGCCGCTCCATTCATCTCTATGTGACTGCAGGAGATGGGCGAGTAGAGCGCTCGCCTATTTCTGCCACATCCCATAGAGATAAATGGAGTAGCAACGTGAATGCCCTGTGAATAGGGGATAACTTACTGGAATTTACTGGAATACCTTTTTAACAGTGGGTCTGAACATGGGAAGGGGAAATACGTACATGTCACCAGTACATACTATATGAGAAAGCACCAGGTAAAACTAACATGGAAGGGGACTAAGGAATTTTAGTGGACAGCTGCAGCAACCAGTGTCAGGCAGCTGCTGCCAAGGCTAATAATTATGGGGTGCATCAAAAGGGGCATAGATGCACGTGATGAAAAGTTTGGCATCACATTGATTTAATCGTGAAACCAGGGGTATGACCATTTCCCCAAAGTGTCCTAGAAACTGTTTTTCAACAGGACAACACCAGGCCACATGTTGCTTGTAATACCGTGAGCAGTCTGCATGGCCTAAACGTGCTACCATGGCCTTCAGCATCTCTGGCCTCGTCTCCCACCAAGCACATCTGGAAAATCATTGGTCGGCAATTTATAGCTGGGAGAACCGCCTTGTCTGCCATACATGCCAGCCTGGCACTATGCCACCATAAGAGATCATGTATATGGCAATGCCGAATGCACAAACCCTACACTGTGACAGGTGAGTTCTACCAAGGCCTTGTGATACCCTGTATTGGCATTATACCTTAGTAGGCATGCACTGGAATATATTGCTTTCTTCTCGCCACACAATAACACTTTACAAGAGCTGAAACAACGATGAGAATTGGAGGAAGAAATCCAGCGCTAAAACCTCTGCGCTACGTTGACCGACCTTGCACGGTTTTGCCCAGGTAGTCTCCTCGCCGCTCCTTGTTAATCACATGCTGATAAATCTTTCCTGTAGTGATATTGTTGTCCTTATACAGACTGATATCCAGGAATCTCTCATAATTTCCCAAATCCAAGTCTACCTCTCCTCCATCGTCCAGCACAAACACTTCACCTGCAAATCAGATCAACGGAGAACAAAGAGGAACATATCATATGTCATGTTACTCGTCAGGTTTTCTCTATGCAATGACTGTGACATATATCCTGGATATGTTAACAGAGGGGACCGGACTGGAGAGCATTATAAATCTCAGCTGAATGGCCCGTGGTAACCAAATCCATATCGAAATAATAATTATACCCAAACCCGAAATTGTAAAAGTTAGCTCATCCCTAGTTAAGATATGAAGAGAGCTTAGAGAGGTATTCCTGGTATGACAAGTTAGGCTACCTTCGCATCTACGCTTTCCCTTTCCGCTATTCAGGTCCGTCATAGGATCTCAATAACGGAGGTAAAAACACTTCTGTTTTGTCCTCATTCATTGTCAATGGAGACAAAACTGAACGAAATGAAATGCGCCAGAATGCATTCCGTTCCGTTTGGTTGCGTACCCATTGCGGACAGAATAACGCTGCAAGCAGTGTTTTTCTGTCCGCGATGTGGTGCTGACTTTTAATGGTGTTCATGAAGGATCCGTCATGGCTACTTTAGAGATAATACAACCGAATCCGTTCATAACAGACGATTGTATTATCGTGACTGAAGCGTTTTTGCTGATCCATGAAAGATCCAGCAAAAAACGCTGGTGTGAAAGTAGCCTTATCCCTATCCACATAGGGATAGGGGATAACTATGGGGGCCCTACCGCTGGGACAACCACCCATCATGAGAATGGAGACCCTGTACCCTTAGGGCACCCCCAAAATGAACGGAGTGGCAAGTCAGGCATCCGTTCCCTCATTCATCTCTGCGGGAGTTCTAGAAATAACCGTGCTCTGTAGTCAGCTGTCTCCAGGACACCCATAGAGATGAATGGAGAGGCAGTGTGCATGCTCGGCCTTCTGCTCTGTTCATTTTGGGTAGCCCCGAGAGGTACAGGATCTCGTGTTCGTGAATGGTGGGGGTCCCAGCATCTAATGGTTAATTCTTATCCTGTGGATAAGGATAACTTGTCACAACCGAAATAACTTTTCTAATTTTCCATCTACACAAAAATTGAACAAAGACCTCTCCAGATGAAATAAAAATAAATATTTACTTTATTAATTATATAAAAACATTTAAATATATGTAATTATAGCAGCAAAGCAAGGAGAACATTGGATAAAAGACAAGCACCTAAGAGGGGGCTGGGGGATCAGCATGAAAAGAAAGGGCAGTACAGAAAAAATACAATAATCACACTGAGCCCATAAGTACAATTAAAGACATGGTAACTGTTTAAAATAAAGAGGCCTAAGTGTGAAAATACGTAGTAAGAATTACCCACAGTGAACATGCTGATCCCCCAGCCCCCTCTTAGGTGCTTGTCTTTTATCCTATGTTCTCCTTGCTTTGCTGCTATTATTACATATATTTAAATGTTGTTTTATATTAACAAAGTACATTTTTATTTTTATTTCATCTGGAGAGATCTTTATTCAATTTTTGTGTGAGTGATTAATATCCACTTTTGTGTTGTTTTGGCCTCTCAGGACTATATATGGTAACCCTATTGACCCGGAATTTGATTTGGTGGCTAATTTTCCATCTACAGGGCAGTGTGCGGGCATGTTTTTTGGTTTGGCGTTACTTGTAATTTTTATTGGTACCATATTGAGACACATGACTTTTTTATTGCTTTTTATTA
This sequence comes from Bufotes viridis, assembly GCA_033119425.1. NCBI lineage: Eukaryota > Metazoa > Chordata > Amphibia > Anura > Bufonidae > Bufotes > Bufotes viridis. Next base: position 69,870,027 of record CM065591.1, read on the forward strand.
CTTTTTTGGGGCATCCAGGTTACCAAAAAACATCAATTGTGACATTCCACGACCATACTAGTGCCGGAGCGCTGCCTCCACACACGTGGGACGGAGCGCGCTGCTGCTGAGTTTGAGCTATAGACAGAACACTATGCCATTGAAATTAGGGCTCCTGAGAATTACTAATGAAACGCGTTGAGCCTAATCTAATGTAGCGTGAGCATAGATAGCTTGCCAATGTTAAGGCAGCAGGGATAGCTCAATCTGTACCCCCACACTAATAGGACCAAGTAGTCGCAACTAGCTGTATTTACACACAGCAAGAGAGAGTGCTAGGAGAGGACTAGGGACCCTCTGGCAAACGGATCTATTTGTAGCCAGAGGTCTGGAGGGTTGAATTAACATATGACTGGTGCTTCGGGGTCATTCTGGTATTCAGACCCGGGCACCATAAACCAGCATCATTGGTGGTCTCCGTTTATCTCAACCTTGATGTCCCTCCATTCCTATTATTACCTCCTCTTCTCCCTCACAAATCTCGTGCCTGGTGGAGGAAAGGCGATGCTGCGCTGACCCGCCCCTTCTTTGGCTTCACTGCAGTCCTCTGCGCATGCGCCGGTCCGTAGTTTGAAATCCAGTGGCGCGGGCAGAAGTAACCGGCGCATGCGCAGAGGACTGCAGTGAAGCCAAAAAAGTGGTGGGTCAGCGCAGCATCGTCTTTCCTCCAGCAGGCGCAAGATTTGTGAGGGAGAGGAGGAGGTAATAATATGAATGGAGGGCGGGCCAGAGGGGTGAAAGAGGTGTGGATTTCTGGGCACATCGGCAGTAACGCCGCCCCTGGGCACCTTCTGGACCTAATTAGCATAAGTTTTCAAAGTCTTTTTTGGAAGATCTTGCCGAGGGACTGCACAAATAAAGGTACCATTAGAATTAGGGCACAGGAGTCTATAATCTGATCTGAGCGGTCCAAAATGCTCAGATTAGGTGAAAGACTCTCTTTAAAATAGCATTGCATTGTGTTTTCAGCATATCATATCACAACCTGTCTCTAGCGGGATAAAATAAGTGAAGTAAGATGGCAGACCTTCACTAGGCCCATGGCTGCCATGACCCCTAACCCCTTGATAAGATGACCCCATCAGTCTAACTGCTTATATTCCATAGTAGCTATTAGGTTATTTCTGGTCCTAGTCAATGCACCCAGTGAGCTCCATATGATGTTGGGATCAGCTGAATACAATTGGGGACATTTATCAAAACTAGTGTAAAGGAAAACTGGTTTAGTTCCACCTTTCATTTTTTCAAAAGAGCTCCAAAAAATTAAAGATGGAATCTGATTGGTTGCTATGGACAACTAAGCCAGTTTTACACCTATTTTTTTCAAATCTTCCCCAATGTTAACCAGCTTAAAGGAATATTCTGGTTGTGTGAGGTTATCCTCAATCTTTAGGATTAGATTGGTGGGGGTGCTACTGCTGGGACCCCCATGATCACAAGAAAGGGGACACACCTGAAATAAATAGAGCGGCCAGTCGGGCATGCGCACTGCGCTCTATTTATTTCTATGGGAGATAGCTGAATACAGAACTTGATTATCTCTGAGCAGGCCACTCCGTTCATTTCGGGGGGCTCTGTGGGGGTTCGAAGTCTCCATCCTCGTGATCAGTGGGTTCTCCGTTCTTGTGATCGGTGGGGTCCCTTATAAGACCACTCTATACAGTACATGAATTTTGTCTGGTGTTTTTTTTTTACCACAAAAAAATTACCATAGACGCCCCTCATGTTTTTTTCCAGACCATGTGCGGTTTTAATGGTGTTTGTTTTAACCACTTCAGCCCCCCTAGCTTAAACCCCCTTAATGACCAGGCCACTTTTTACAATTCCGCACTACACTACTTTCACCGTTTATTGCTCCGTCATACAACTTACCACCCAAATGAATTTTACCTCCTTTTCTTCTCACTAATAGAGCTTTCATTTGGTGGTATTTCATTGCTGCTGACATTTTTACTTTTTTTGCTATTAATCAAAAATTACCGAAATTTTTGCAAAAAAATGACATTTTTCACTTTCTGTTGTAAAATTTTTCAAAAAAAACTACATTTCTATATAAATTTTTCTCTAAATTTATTGTTCTACATGTCTTTGATAAAAAAATCCAATAAGTGTATATTTATTGGTTTGGGTAAAAGTTATAGCGTTTACAAACTATGGTGCAAAAAGTGAATTTCGGCATTTTGAAGCAGCTCTGACTTTCTGAGCACCTGTCATGTTTCTTCAGGTGCTAGAATGCCAGGATAGTATAAATATCCCCAAATTACACCATTTTAGAAAGAAGACACCCCAAAGTATTCGTGGAGGGGCATGGTGAGTTCATGTATCATTTCATTTTTTTCACAAGTTAGCGGAAAATGACACTTTCTGAGAAAAAAAAAAAAGTTTCAATTTCTGATAACTTCTGGCAAAAAAAAAAAAAATCTCAGACGGACTCACTATGCCCCTCAGTGAATACCTTGGGGTGTCTACTTTCGAAAAGGGGTCATTTGTGGGGTGTGTTTACTGTTCTGGCATTTTGGGCGGGGCTAAATTGTGAGCCGCCATGTAAAACCTAAAGGTACTCGTTGGAATTTGGGCCCTTTGCACCCAGGCTGCAAAAAGCGGCACTTATGTGGTATCGCCGTACTCAGGAGAAGTAGGGCAATGTGTTTTGGGGTGTATTTTTACATATACCCATGCTGGGTGAGAGAAATATCTCTGTAAACTGACAACTTTGTATAAATTTTTTTAAAAGTTGTCGTTTACAGAGATATTTTCACACAAAGTATGGGTATATATAAAAATACACCCCAAAACACATTGCCCTACTTCTCCTGAGTACGGCGATACCACATGTGTGCCACTTTTTGCAGCCTGGGTGCGCAAAGGCCCTAAACCAATGAGTACCTTTAGGATTTCACAGGCCATTTTACGCATTTGGATTCTCACGCTTTAGGACCCCTAAAATGCCAGGGCAGTATAAATACCCCACATGTGACCCCATTGTGGAAAGAAGACACCCCAAGGTATTTTGTGAGGGGTATGGCGAGTTCACAGAAAAAAAAAATTTGGCACAAGTTAGCGGAAATTGTTTTTTTTTTTTTTTTTTTTACAGTCTCATATTCCACTAACTTGTTACAAAAAATAAAATTTTCCATGAACTCACCATACCCCTCACGGAATACCTTGGGGTGTCTTCTTTCTAAAATGGGGTCACATGTGGGGTGTTTCCACTGCCCTGGCATTTGAGGGTCTCCGCAATCATTACACGTATGGCCAGCATTCGTTTCTGCGATTCTCCGTATATTGAGCATACGGGTAATGAGATTTTTTTTTTCCGTTCAGCCTCTGAGCTGAAAAAAAAAAAAAAATGAACGGCACAGATTTTTTTCATTCGCATCGATCAATGTGGATGAAAAAATCTCTGCCAAAATCAGTGACTGCGGTGCGGTGGGCGCGAACTACCTAACAAGTAGCTAACTAACAGGCGGTGATAAGGGACCCTTATGCCCCATTCACACGTCCGCAATTCTGTTTGCGGAATGGAATTGCGGACCCATTCATTTCTATGGGGACAGACTTTGTCCCGCTCGGATCCGGAATTACGGATCCGCGCTCCGAGTCTGCACTTCCGTTCGCAAAAATATAGAACATGTCCTATTCTTGTCCGCAATTGCAGACAAGAAAAGCATTTTCTATATAGTTCTGGCAATGTGCGGATCTGCAAAATGTGGAAAGCACATTGCCGGTGTCCGTGTTTTGAGGATCCGCGGATCGGATCCACGGATCCGTGAATCCACGGATCCGTGAATCCACGGATCCGCAAAACACATATGGACGTCTGAATGGAGCCTTACAAGGGGTGTGATCAATGACAGGGGGTGATCAGGGGGTCTAGATGGGGTGATCAAGGGGTTAATAGGTGAGGGGAGGGGTGGGGGGTTAGTGTAGTGTTTGGTGCAACTTTTACTGTAGTTACCTGGTCCTCTGGTGGTCGATCCCAGAAAATGGGACCACCAGAGGACCAGGTAGCAGCTATATCAGACGCTGTTCATAAAACAGCGTCTGATATAGCTGTTTGATGCGATTTATATCGCATCTACAGCCTGCCAGCGATTGATCATCGCTGGCAGGCTGTAGTCCAACTCTCGAGACGCGCTTCACTGTGAACGCGCGCGCGTTCACAGGAACTCTCGCGTCTCGCGAGATGACGCCCCGGCGCGTCCAAACAGAAGATCCCGGCCGCCCGCAGGACGGAATCCTGCGTACGGCGGTCGGGGACTGGTTAAAGGCGTTTTTTTGCTAAATGACTGAGTCAGGTTTTTTTCGGGCATTTTTTCTCCTATAGCAAGGATGTCAAATTGCCAGAAAAAGAAAATACAAAAGCTTTTACAGACAAGAATGGTTCTAGAGGTGGGACCAGCACCTATCTGATACTGATGGCATATCCTAGCGATAAGTCATCAATGCCTGGGATGGGAATACCCCTTTAATTACCAAGTCTATGAATATACTGAAGCATTGATCAGTGCTCCATCTGTGGATCAGACGATTGTCAGGTACATTCACAATATGATGATTGAATAAAATCTGTAATATCATAACTTATACTGTACCATGCTCATAAGGTGAAAAAGTCCCAGCATCAATATTAATGTACGGGTCAATTTTAATGGCGGTCACTCGAAGCCCACATGACTTCAGTATGGTACCAATGCTGCTGGCGATGATTCCTTTTCCAATGCCAGAGATGACACCCCCAGTCACCAGTATGTACTTCATCGGTTCTCTACGTACAGTAGTCAGGTGCCGAAAGAGATTCCTAGAATACAATAAATTATATTACTATGACTAGTTCTCCGGCAGGCTGTCCTGGCGGGTGAACAGCCTGTCAGATCCGTGCTGCCGCTAGTGCACACATGCCTCCAGAGGTCCGCAGGAGGCCCCATTGACTATAGTGGGGGCGAGCCGGAGTTCCGGCGGCAGCGCGGCAAACATGCCGAGAGGCGGCCGGAATAAAACTACGACATGTATAAATGAGTCCTGGGACTCAGTAAGTTCAGCAAGCCCTGTTATTATAAGCCATACCAATGGTTTCCCATAGCACAGGCTACAGGTAAAACACCATGGAAATAAATACATTACCGATACATTAAGATTCATACCAAATTTTGTTGCATTGCTTCTTGGACTTTTTCACATTTTTTCCTATTATACAGTGACAATGATAAATAATTGACGATCTTTGATAAATTGGATTAAAAGGGTTAATCAGAAAAAAAAAATCTGTGTACGGCCTTAAATAGCATATATAGAATAGCATTAAAACCTACTGCCACATGGATCAAATATAGGAAAGTTAAAGGCTATGTACACCTTTGGGGGCAATTTTTTGTTATTACTGCATTGTACTCATTATGAGCTAAAAATCATTTGGTCTTAAATAAGAATATGGAGTCTTTTTCTCTGAACATGGCTGAGATGCTCTAAGATCTGCATTTTCTCTCTGCTCCGTCAGACAGCTAGCTGACGGACTCCTTATCTCTGCTCTCTGACCTTATAAACACTCGTCAAAGCTCAATCCTTATCTTACTAAGGCCTCATGCACACGACCGTTGTTTGATTCCGTGTCAGTTGTGCCGTTTTTCGTGATTTTCTGCGGACCCATTGGTTTTCAATTGGTCCGTGGAAAACTCAGCAAATGCATAGTTTGTCCTCCACGTCCATGGTCCGTGATTCCAGTCCGTCAAAAACAATATAGCCTGTCCTATTCTTGTCCGTTAAAAACGGTTCGCGGACCCATTCAAGTCAATGGGACCGTAAAAAAATGCGGATGGCCATCCGTGTGTCATCCGTGTTCCGCGTCCGCGTTTTTTTGCAGATCCCTTGGCAGGCACTTGGCAAAAATTGTCAGCCTGTCTTTTGATAAAATCTTTTGGGTCATGTCCGCTAAAAAAATCGGAAGACACACGGAAACACAACGGAAGGCAAAAACAGACACGGATCACTGAACAACGGAACCCCTTTTTGCGGACAGCATAAAAAAACGGTCGTGTGCATGAGGCCTAATAAGAATGTAGCTTAAGTGTTTATGGCCTCTTAGTAATTTAGAGATAAGGGTTATTAGATGACCGGCACAAAGTGAAAGTGAAAGTCAGATGCACGCAGCTAGAAAAACAGTTAACCCTCATTTTTTTTTAATGAAGACCAATTGAAAAATATATTTTTAGCCCCACATGAGTAGAATGCAGTCATAAAAAAGTTGTCCCAAAGGTGTACATAGCCTTAAAGGACTTATTTACTGGTGAACATGACTGCTTCCTTCCTGGCTACAGGTTATGAGATGTATTGCAGCTCAACTCTATTCAGTTTATTGGAGCTGAGTTGCAGTACCAGACATAACCCATGGGGAGGCGTGGTGCTGTATCTGGGGAAAGAAGCAGCCATGTTTTTCTAATTCTGTTTAGCCCCCTTGGTCTTTCTGCAGACAATCCCTTTCATAATATAACTGAAAAGTGATATTACCTTCTTCCACAGGCAATATATTGCCCAGCGAGTCTCCAGATCATTACACAGTTACTCTCCACACTGCAAAGCAACAAAGGCATGTTTTCCAAAGAAAGATTTTTATGTTAATAAAATAAATAAAAATGGCAACGTAATTAATGAATTACTTTTCAATGAATGCGCATCTAAATAATGTCTTAAGTCCACCCTAAAAGCAGCCCCAGGACCACCCACTCAGAGGGCTACAGCTAGCCTTTAACCACTTGAAGACCACAGGTTTATACCCCCCTAGTGACCAGGCCCTTTTTTACAAATCCGCACTACACTACTTTCACCGTTTATTGCTCGGTCATACAACTTACCACCCAAATGAATTTTACCTCCTTTTCTTCTCACTAATAGAGCTTTCATTTGGTGGTATTTCATTGTTGCTGACATTTTTACTTTTTTTGCTATTAATAAAAATTTAACGACATTTTTGCAAAAAAATGACATTTTTCACTTTCTGTTGTAAATTTTTTTTTAAAAAACTACATTTCTATATAAATTTTTCTCTAAATGTATTGTTCTACATGTCTTTGATAAAAAAAAAGTTCAATAAGTGTATATTTATTGGTTTGGGTAAAAGTTATAGCGTTTACAAACTATGGTGCAAAAAGTGAATTTCGGCATTTTGAAGCAGCTCTGACTTTCTGAGCGCCTGTCATGTTTCTTCAGGTGCTAGAATGTCAGGATAGTATAAATACCCCCAAATGACACCATTTTAGAAAGAAGACACCCCAAAGTATTCGCGGAGGGGCATGGTGAGTTCATGTATCATTTCATTTTTTTCACAAGTTAGCGGAAAATGACACTTTCTGAGGAAAAAAATAATAATAAAGTTTCCATTTCTGCTAACTTCTGGCAAAAAAAAAAATCTCATACGGGCTCATTATGCCCTCAGTGAATACCTTGGGGTGTCTACTTTCCGAAATGGGGTCATTTGTGGGGTGTTTGTACTGTTCTGGCATTTTGGGCGGGGCTAAATTGTGAGCAGCCATGTAAAGCTAAATGTACTCATTGGATTTAGGCTCCTTTGCGTCCAGGCTGCAAAAGTGTCACTCATGTGGTATCGCCGTACTCAGGAGAAGTAGGCAATGTGTCTTGGGGTGTATTTTACATATACCCATGTTAGGTGAGAGAAATATCTCTGTAAACTGACAACTTTGTATAAAAAAATTTAAAAATTGTCGTTTACAGAGATATTTCACACCCAGCAGGGGTATATATAAAAATACACCCCAAAACACATTGCCCTACTTCTCCTGAGTACGGCGATACCACGTGTGACACTTTTTGCAGCCTGGGTGCGCAAGGGCCCTAATTCCAATGAGTACCTTTAGGATTTCACAGGGCATTTTTACGCATTTGGATTCCAGACTTCTTCTCACGCTTTAGGGGCCCCTAAAATGCCAGGGCAGTATAAATACCTCACATGTGACCCCATTTTAGAAAGAAGACACCCCAGGTATTCCGTGAGGGGTATGGTGAGTTCATGTAAAATTTTATTTTTTGTCACAAGTTAGTGGAATATGAGACTTTGTAAAAACAAAATAAAAAAAATAAAAATATATCAATTTCCGCTAACTTGTGCAAAAAAAATTCTGTGAACTCGCCATGCCCCTCACGGAATACCTTGGGGTGTCTTCTTTCCAAAATGGGGTCACATGTGGGGTATTTATACTGCACCTGGCATTTTAGGGAACCCAGCGTGAGAATCCAAATGCGAAAATGCCTGTGAAATCTAAAGGTACTCATTGGTTTTAGGGCCTTGCATCTTGGCTGCAAAAGTGTCACTCATGTGGTATCGCCGTACTCAGAGAAGTAGAGCAATGTGTTTAGGGTGTATTTTTACATATACCCATACTGGGTGAGAGAAATATCTCTGTAAATTGCCAACTTTGAATAAATTTTTTAAAAAGTTGTCATTTACAGAGATATTTCTCACACGCAGCATGGGTATATGTAAAAATACACCCCAAAACACATTGCCCTACTTCTCCTGAGTACGGCGATACCACATGTGTGACACTTTTTGCAGCCAAGATGCGCAAAGGGGCCCTAAAACCAATGAGTACCTTTAGGATTTCACAGGGCATTTTTACATATTTGGATTCTCATGCTTTAGGTTCCCTAAAATGCCAGGGCAGTAAATACCCACATGTGACCCATTGTGAAAGAAGACACTCAGGTATTCCATGAGGGGCATGGCGAGTTCACAGAAAAAAAAATTTTGACACAAGTTAGTGGAAATTGATATATATATATATATATATATATATATATATATATATATTTTTTTTTTACAAAGTCTCATATTCCACTAACTTGTGACAAAAATAAAATTTTACATGAACTCGCCATACCCCTCACGGAATACCTTGGGGTGTCTTCTTTCTAAAATGGGGTCACATGTGGGGTATTTATACTGCCCTGGCATTTTAGGGTTTCCGCAATCATTACACGTATGGCCAGCATTAGGAGTTTCTGCGATTCTCCGTATATTGAGCATACGGGTAATGAGATTTTTTTCTCGCTCAGCCGCTGCGCTGAAAAAAAAATGAACGGCACAGATTTTTTCATTCGCATCGGTCAATGTGGATGAAAAATCTCTGCCAAAATCAGTGATTGCGGTGCGGTGGGCTGGGCGCTAGCTACCTAACAAGTAGCTAACTAACTGGCGGTGATAAGGGACCCTTATGCCCCATTCACACGTCCGAAATTCTGTTTGCGGAACGGAATTGCGGACCCATTTATTTCTATGGGGACAGACTTTGTCCCGCTCGGATCCGGAATTACGGATCCGCGCTCCGGGTCTGCACTTCCGTCTCGCAAAAATATAGAACATGTCCTATTCTTGTCCGCAACTGCGGACAAGAAAAAGCATTTTCTATATAGTTCTGTCGCGGATCTGCAAAATGCGGAAAGCGCATTGCCGGTGTCCGTATTTTGCGGATCCACAGATCCATGGATCCGCAAAACACATACGGACGTCTGAATGAGCCTGTAGGGGGGTGATCAGTGACAGGGGGGGGTGACAGGGGGTGATCAGGGGGGGTGACATGGGTGATCAGGGGTTAATCAGTGATGGGGGGGGGGGGGTGTAGTGATTGGTGCACTTTTCCTATGTTTCCTCTGGTGGTCCCAAACAAAGGGACCACCAGACGAGCAGACAGCAGGCATAAACAGCGTCTGATATGCGATTTAGGCCTCATGCACACGACCGTTTTTTTATGCTGTCCGCAAAAAGGGGTTCCGTTGTTCAGTGATCCGTGTCCGTTTTTGCCTTCCGTTGTGCTTCCGTGTGTCTTCCGTTTTTTTAGCAGACATGACCCAAAAGATTTTACCAAAAGACAGGCTGACAATGTTTCCCAAGTGCCTGCCAAGGGATCCGCAAAAAAAACGGACACGGAACACGGATGACACACGGATGGCCATCCGCATTTTTCACGGACCCATTGACTTGGGTCACGGACAAGAATAGGACAGGTTATATTTTTTTGACGGACTGGAATCACGGACCACGGACACGGAGGACAAACGGTGCATTTGCCGAGGTTTCCACGGACCCATTGAAAACCAATGGGTCTGCAGAAAATCACGAAAAACGGAGCAACGGACACGGAATCAAACAACGGTCGTGTGCATGAGGCCTTAAATGCGTTTTTTTCCGCATCTACAGCCTGCCAGCGCATGATCAGCGCTGGCAGGCTGTAGTTTCAGTTGTCCCGGCTCCGATCACATGAACGCGCGCGCACGACGCGCGCGCGTTCATGTGAAATCTCAGGTCTCACGAGATGACGCCGATAGGCGTGACTGAGACCTGAGAGAGCCGCCGCGCTGACGCCCATCGGCGTTAGCGTGGCGGCAAGAGGTTAAAGGGATTCTCCAGGAATTAAGAAAATGAAAATAAGTAAATATTTATTTATTATAAATATATTCCCAAATACCTTGTATTGGTTATAATGGCTTGTTTTGTCTAGAGAACAATCATCAGGGGAAATAAAATGGCCGCTGTCCTATTGGTACACAAAAAACCTGTCAGAATCACACAGCATGACAAGTTACTTCACAGCACTGAGCTAAAGAGCTGCCTCATCCTCCTCTCTGCTCTACTTCTCAGGGATAAGGATCCTGAATACAGGTGATATCTGTAGTAATGGAACTCATGAGGAGACATGAAGTAAAGAAAGGAGGGTGGGGATGTAGCAATGATCAGCAGCTCTTGTATGCAGTCTCCATTACCACAGCCCAACATTACCACAGTCTGTCCTGTCCATCCTCTCTGTACTTCATGTCTCCTCATGAACTCCATTCCCACAAAGATTGAGTTGAAGATCTTATCAGCTGTATTCAGGATCATAATCCCTCACATGCAGAGCAGAGAGGAGGATGAGGCAGCTCTTTAGCTCAGTGTTGTGAAGTAACTTGTCGTGCTGTGTGATTAGGACAGGTTTTCTGTGTTCTAATAGGACAGCAGAAATTTTGTTTCTCCTAATGATTGCTCCCCAGACAAAACAAGCCATTATAACTAATGAAAAGTATTTGGGAATGTATTTATAATAAAGTAATATTTAAGTATTTTCATTTTCTTCATTCCCGGAGAACCCCTTTAACTGCTCAGGAACCAGTTGGTACTGGCCAAGTGGTGGGCAGGGATTCTACATCGCACTACATTAAAGGAACTGGTTGACCTGTTGCTTGTGAACTTGGCAACTAAAGGTGTCTGTGTTGGTCCCATGTTCATATGTGCCCGCAATACATGCAAAGGAGCCTCTAGGAGCAACGGGGGCGTTGCCTTTACTCCTAAAGGCTCGGCTCGATAGGGCCAGGCAGTGTAAACGTCATATCACCTGGTCCTTCCAATCAAAGTGCGGAAGGGGGGGGGGGGGCAGTTGCAGAGAGAGCAGAGCCTCTAGGTGTAACTACAACGACCCTTTTGCTCCTAGAGACTTAATTGCAAATAATAAAACATCATTTTTCTCAGCAATGCGAGCACATATGAACATGGGACCAATATAGATGCCTTCAGCTGCCCAGTGCACATGTAACAGGTCAGACAGTGTCACAGGTACAAATCTGCCGACAGATGCCCTTTAAAGGACACCTAACTTTTGTAAAAAGAAAATAAGGGCCAGTAGTGCTGCTCTGAGTGCTCTGCATCTTCGGGTTTCATCAGCTCTGCTCAGCTGACCCATGCTCCACAGGATTGGATAACCGAGCATAGGCAATGAAAACCAAAGGTGCATATCGTTTAGGCCTCATGCACACGGCCGTTGTTGTGGTCCGCGTCCGAGACGCATATTTAGCGGCACGGGCGAGGACCCATTCACTTCAATGGGGCCGCAAAAGATGTGCTGTCCGCATCCGTTGCTCCGTTCCGTGCCCCCGCAAAAAAAATAGAGCATGTCCTATTCTTGTCCGTTTTGCGGACAAGAATAGGCATTTCTATAATGGGCCACGTTCCGTTCCGCAAATTACGGAACGCGGAGCAGCTTCCGTGGTTTGCGGACCGCAAAACACCAACGGTCGTGTGCATGAAGCCTTAGAGGAGCACTTCTGCCCCTTCATGCTTCTTGCAAAAGATTAGGTAACATCATAATAACTGTTTTGTTTTGTTTTTGCCATGTTCTTGTGTCTTGTGGCATCTTTAGCAATCAGTAATATTTTTTTATTATACTCACTGATATAGCGCCACTATATTCTGCAGCGCTTTCCAGACATTAGCATCATGCTGTGCCCAATGGGGCTCATAATCTAAGGTCCCTATCAGTATGTCTTTGGAGTGTGGGAGGAAACCAGAGGAAACAAACGCAAACACGAGAAGAACATAAAAAAATGCAGATGTTCTCCTTGGTCAGATTTGGACCCAGGACCCCAGAGCTGCAAGGCCCCAGTGGTAAGCACTGAGCCACCATGCTACTGCTCGCTAGTGTTTTCTTTATGCCGTTTTTCCCCTATAGAGAAGGTGATGTGAAAATGCCTCAAAAAAAGTGTTTTCAAATTTCCCATAGACTTGCAGAAGGAGCAGGAGTTTTTACCGTAAAAAACACACACAAAAAATGCAGGTGCAAAAAAAGTCACTAAAAACGTATGTGCAGAAATGTGACAGCAAAAACCAAAATATGAACCCAACCTTAAATTGGTGTCACACACAGGTTTCTTTGGCGTTTTTGAGGGTTGTTGTCTTTTTTGCTGATGCTTTCTGCAGAGTTTAGCTCCAGATGTTGCATGGAAGTCTTTGGGAATTATTAAGTGGACGACAAACAGAGGTTCTTTTGTAATGCCAGTTTTTCACCCTTGATGTGCATTTTTGGGTCAATATATATATTTTTTTTTATTACAGCATGCTCTCAGTCTGGCATTCACTACAAGACATCCAAACGAACGTCACTACTTGAAAATGCTTTAACCCCTTACATGTAAGGCATTATTAGGCTAGGTCTACACGACGACATGTGTCGCGCGACAATAAGTCACATGACACATAGGGCACAACTACACTGCAACATTTGTTGCGTGACATTTTGTCGCACAACAATTTTTATAATGATAGTCTATGGTGTCGCACTGCGACATGTTGCGACTGCAACGTGACAATTGCAGAAAAATCCATTTTGAATGGATTTTTTGCGACTGTCGTGTCGCAGTCACAGCATGTCGCAATGCGACACCATAGACTATCATTATAAAAATTGACGCGCGACAAATGTCGTCGTGTAGACCTAGCCTTAGCCCGTAATTGTATGGAGCAGGCTGCTGCAGCGAGCCCACTCCATATGCGATGAGTATGCGTATAATACAGCACGCACCTGGCAGCAATGACGGGGAACAGCGATTGTGCCAAACCCCGTCATTTAACCCCTCAGATATGATCAACAGCGATCGCGGCATCTCTGAGGTTAGGCAGAGGGATGAAGCTCCCTCTGCCTTCTGATCAGAGCTCCTGTCATGAAATTGTGGGGCTCCGATCAGTTACCATGACAGCCTGGAGTCAGCTGAGGCTTCCCAGGCCTGCCATAGTAACCTTCCTGCTAAGCTGTGCACAAGGCATAGCTCAGCAGGGAGTGTATCAAAATCCTATTCACCCTAATACATCTCTATAAGGGCTCATGCACACGACTGTAGCCTAATTGTGGTCTACAAATTGCGTATCCGCAAAACACTGATTCCAGCCTTGTGTGTTCCGCATTTTGCAGAACGTAACCTCCTGGCCTCTATACAACAGTCCTATCCTTGTCCGTAAAACAGACAAGAATAGGCCATGTTCTATATTTTTGTGGATGCTGCGGAACGGACATACAGATGGGGACAGCACACAGTGTGCTGTCTGCATCTTTTGCGGCCCTGTTGAGTATGCATCCGACCTGCACAAAGTGCAGATCGGATACGGACCAAATACGGTCGTGTGAATGGGGCCTTAGGGTGAACAGGACAAGGGATCAAAAGAAAAAGAAGAAAAAAGTTTAAAAAATGTAAAAGAAAAATACACAAAAATATAAAAAGTTTAAATCACCCCATTTCCCAATTTTACATATAAAAGTATATAAACAATAAAAAATAAACATATCAGCAATCGCCATATCCAAAAATGCCTGAACTATTAAAATATTTTTTTAAATTTCCTATGTGGTGCATGTGGTACTCTTCTCCGTCTAAAAAATCAGATCTCTGACAGAATGGCTCAAACAGACGTCAAATGTGCATAACGTATGCACAGGATCAGTTCACACGACGACATTTGTCGCCCGACAATAAGTTGCACTATTGTCGCGCGACAATTGTTATGATGGGAGTCTATGGTATTGCATTGCGACATGCTGCGACTGCAACACGACAGTCGCAAAAAATCCATTCAAGATGGATTTTTCTGCGACTGTCGCAGTCGCAGCATGTCGCAATGCGACACCATAGATTCCCATTATAAAAATTGTCGCGCGACATTGGTGTGACAAAATGTCGCACGACAAATGTTGCAGTGAAGTTGTGCCCTATTTGACAAATGTCGTCGTGTGATTTTTTTTATACTTTTTTCTGTTCTTCTGACGTTCTTCAGAAGAATGGAAAAATAATGGTGGTGTGAACCCTCCCTATGTTGGGCTACAATATTCAGGTAAACGGTTTGGATTTGTCTTGGGGTAATACTACATGGAAGATGGATGACACAGGTAACACACGAGCCGTTCCCAGCAGGCCACTAGCCACCACACACAAACACTTATGACATGTTAATACACAGCAACCAGTCGCAATTCATCGTTCTGCCATTTTATACCCATAAGTGACTGCCCTGATGCTGTGAAAATGGTGCAGAGGCTTTTACTAAGGACGTTGGGGCAGATTTATGAAAACCGTTTGAAAACAAAAACTATTGTTGTCCACAGGAATCAATCACAGCGCAATTTTCATTTTTCAAGAGCAGGGTATAAAATGGTTGCTATGGTTAACAACGACAGTCTTTGGGGGAGATTTATCAAAATGGTGTCAGTTTGGCTCCGTTCCCTCTCCATTCTGCTCTGGAGGCGGACAACAAAACGCAGCATGCAGCGTTTTGGTGTCTGTCTGACGAAACTGAGCCAAACCGATCCGTCCTGACATACAATGTAAGTCAATGGGGACGGATCCGTTTTCAATGACACAATATGTCACAATAGAAAACGGATACGTCCCCCATTGACTTTCAATGGTGTTCAAGACGGATCCATTTTGCCTATGTTCATGATAATACAAACGGATCCGTTCTGAGCGGTTGTATTATCAGTGCGGATCCGTCTGTGGAGATACATGACGGATCCGCACCAGACGCCAGTGTGAAAGTAGTCTAAGTTGCCCATAGCAACCAATCAGATTCCACCTTTCATTTTTCACAGCTCCTTTGGAAGAGGAAAGCTTAAATCTGATTGGTTGCTATGGGCAACTAAACCAGTTTTCCTTTACAACAGTTTTGATAAATCTCCCCCAAAATCTCCTAGGTTGTTCTAGGGAAGAGTTTTGGTTAGGCTGGATTCACATATATAATGGGTCAAACCCACTGTTGAATCCGTATGTGTTGATGTGGATTTAGATTTGCTGTAGATTTCGCCTTCTGCAATGCATCAAGTCAAGCAGATTTTGTGGCATAAAATTGTGGTACGGCTGTTGCAGTGTTGCACCCGAGTATCACAGAGTAGACGGCTGCCACAGGAAGGAATGGGGCTGCGGCACGACTTCTGTGCTGGCTACAACCGGGACATGCGAATTGCAAAAAAATCCAACACTGCTGGGTGTTTTGCGATTTGTGTGTCGCGGTCACAGCAAAACTGCGAGTCATGTTGCAACCTATTCATACCTATAGCGACGCGAGCGCGCAACAGATATCACACGTCACACCCCAAGTCGCTGTGTAGCCATACCCTTAGGCTACATTCACTCGACCATATGAATAAGTCCGCATCCGTTCCCAATCTCTATGGGGCGGCAAAAGAGGCGGACAGCATCACCGTGTTCTTTGTGCATCCCGCACTTTTCGCTGGCACTATTTTAACATTGCATAGTGCATGTTTCTTTTTTGCAGGGCCACCGCTGTGCTGTCCGCATTTATTGCGGCCCCATTTAAATGAATGAGACTGCGTGCAATCCGCAAAAATACGGATCATATGTGGACCGAAAATACAGTCTTACACGTGAATTTGGTCTGGCATTTTTGAACACTAAAAAAAGTCTAATAAACGCTACAGTTATTTTAAGTGGCTTTTTTCTTTTTTTTTTTCAAACAATGGCATTTTTTTTCAGCTTTTTTTTTCCCAAATAGAGAAGATGAAAAAAATCATCAGCATAAATAAAAGCCCCCTGTTTCAACATGCGGCATTTAAAAAAAAATACACCAGAGACAAAAAACGCCACCAATTTCATATTTCAGCTAACATCAGAAGCTGGTGTTTTTTTAACAAAAAATTTACCAAAAACGGCAGGTGCAAAAAATGCCACTAAAAATGTAAAAGTGTTGAAAAAGCCGACAATATACTTAGGTGTGAATCCAGCCTCCAGGACACTTTCACACGATTCTTTGTAAGCCAAAACCAGGAGAGGAACCTTCAGTAAACAGAAAAGGTATAAGGGCTCATGCACACGACCGTATGGTCGCCGTGCCCGTGCTGCGGGCCGTAAATAGTACTGCAATTTGCCATACGGTCGTTTGATTGGGCCCTGTGTTTTGGACCAACTCCTTACAAATACTGATGAAAGATACTGACCACCCCTAACTGTCACCGCTCCTGACATGCCTGTTTTAATAACTTCATGCATTCCCCATGTAATAACAATTCTTATGGCTCTGCCATGTTGTGCCATTCCTTTATTATTCCTGCTAGAAGTTATGAACAGGGATAAGTGAACTTCTGTTTTCAAGTTCAGCGTACAAAGTTAGAGTTCGGGTTATCTAGAAATTCCGAACTTTGTACGCCGAACTTGAAAACACATGTTCTCTCATTCCTAGTTATGAATGAATTGCTAGCAGTCTGCAGTAAGGGTACTGATGGGTGGTAACCAGTTGGGGGTGTGCTAGCAATTCATTCATGACTGCTAGTAGAAATAATAGAGGAATAATACAACATAGAGCCATAAGAATAGATGATCCAGAATTGTTATTACTTGGGGAATGCATGAAGTTATTACAACTGGCATGTCAGGGGTGGTGACAGGGAGTCTTTAAATTTCCATTCCTTTTGAATACACTTCTGACTTTGGCTCAAAAAACTGCATTAAAACTGCCACAAAAACTGAGCGTTTCCGTTCTAAAGGGCCATTCACATGGACTTTTGCAGGTGAAATCCGCCTCCCATTCTTTTCAGCTGTTCACGAGGCTGCGGTTTATTGTCCATCCTTGGCCTGGTCGCGGCCATAAACCAATTGAAAACAATGGGAGGCAGATTCCGCGCAGCCAGCCACTGGCTTCTGTTTGTAAAAGCCACGGTGTGAACGCCCCCTAAGGCCTATGGCTTCACTCACACAGTCTGAACAGTGCGATGTGAGAGAGAAATAAAGCTGGAATCACGTGTCCTTACTGCAGTTCTGCATATTACATAGGCTCACCTCACACACAGAGGAAAATGCATCAAGCCCCGAGAACCCGTTTTCAAAGGCTATTTTATGTGCAAAAATGTGTGAATGTTTTTGCTATTTTATGCCACTCACAGCACTTAAAAAACAATGGGCAGGGCTTAGTGGAGGGGCCACTGTGGCTCGGCAGAGCTATCATATTTACACTGGGTTCAGACCTGAGCGTTTTGAAGCCTAGCGTTTTTGGTGCGTTCAAGACTGGCGTGTAGGCGCGTTTTTTCAAGCGTTTTGGTAAATAGTGTAGGCGCGTTTGACGCGCGTTTATGTGATTGACTGCATAGTTGGCCAATGACCAAACAGCCCTCCCTATATAGTTTGGCCAATCTGAGGTGTGAATTTTGAAAAACGCGCGTCCATAGGCGCGTTTTACGCTGCACAAACGCCCGAACAACACGCCTATCGCGTTTCCCATTGAAGTCTATTAGCACCAAACGCTCGAAAAAAGCCCGAATTAACGCGAACATACTTGCTTATGCGTCGGACGTTTATAGGCGCCTATGAACGCGCATAAAAACGCGCAAGTGTGAACCACCCTCATTTGAATGCATGGTTCCTTTACTGTTGTGCGTTTTTATGTGCGTTCAAAAGCGGCGTTTTACGCGAAAGTGTGAACTGAGTGTTACACCAAAAAACTGGCCTATGTCATTGCTGAAATCTACACCGGCTTCTTAAACGCTGGTCTTGGTAAGGCCTCATGCACACGACCATATGGCTTTTTCAGTATTTTGCGGTCCGCAAAAAATACAGGTGACGTCCGTGTGCATTCTGTTTTTTGCGGAACGGAACAGCTGGCCCCTGATAGAACAGTCCTATCCTTGTCCGTTATGCGGACAATAATAGGACATGTTCTATCTTTGAACGGAAAAACGGAAATACGGAAACGGAAGGCATACGGAGTACCTTCCGTTTTTTTGTAGATCCATTGAACTGAATGGTTCTGTATACGGTCAGTATACGGAACACAAACAACGAAACAACGTAAACAGAAAGAAAATACGTTTGTGTGCATGAGCCCTAAATCTGGGGTTTTTTGGTTTGTTTGTTCTTGCTACCCGTCTATTAATGTATCTGTACAAGCACTGTAGATACATGTGATCCCCAGGGCCCGGGTGTCTGCATGAGCTGCTGGGACTTAGAAGATCCAGATTAGCGCTGCAGTGAGACTGTACAGCCTTGTACCACCTATGTGGGGTGGTATTCCCCCTGTAACTGAGGGTAATATGTCAGACCCAATGTAATGTTAGGCTACATTCACATCTGTGGCCAGGGGCGGACAGGGAACTTAAAGTGGCCCTGGAAAAAATACTAAGGCCTCTTTCACACTAGCGTTTTAGCTTTCCGTCCTAGAGATCCGTCGTCGGGCCTCTAGGACGGAAAGATACTGATCAGGATTATCCCCATGCATCCTGAATGGAGAGAAATCCGTTCAGGATGCATCAGGATGTCTTCCGTTCAGTATGTCAACGTTTTTTGGACGTTGACAAAAGCGCAGCATGCTGCGGATTTGTCTCCGTCCAAAAATCCGGAAGACATGCCGCAACGCCGGATCCGGAATTAATGCCCATTGAAGTGCATTAGTCTGGATCCGTTTTAGCTAAACGCCGCTTCCGCGCATTGCCGGAACCGACGCTTAGCTTTTTGTCAATGGTTACTATGGCAGCCAGGACGCTAAAGTCCTGGTTGCCATAGTAAAAAGTAGGGGAGCGGGGAGCGGCATACTTACATTCCGTGCGCTCCCGGACGCTCCAGGATGACGCCGGGCGCCCCAGTGCATAGATCACGTGATCGCATGGATCACGTGATCCATGCGCCAGGGCGCTCTGACGCCATTCAGAGCGCCCGGGAGCCGCACGGAATGTAAGTATGCCACTCCCCCGCTCCCCACTGCTACTATGGCAACCAGGACGCTAGTAGCGTCCTGGCTGCCATAGTAACACTGAAAGCATTTTGAAGACTGATCAGTCTTCAAATGCTTTCAGTTCACTTGCGTTGTGCAGGATCCGGCGTGCATTCCGGCGACGGAAGTGCATGCCGGATCCTAACAACGCTAGTGTGAAAGAGGCCTTATAGTGTCCCCGTTTTGTAGTCGGGTCCAAATTGATGGAAGGCAGGGCCAGCAATACCATATTGTGGCACATTGTACCACCCCAACAGAACCAAATGCCACAGTCCATCACAAAATACTGCCCCAAAAACTTCTACTGGCCGGCCGTGAGGAGGGCCCAGGTGGCCCCCTGGGCATCGGCCCACCGGGAAATTTCCCTGTCTAATGGAAATGTCTACGGCCAATCCGCCCCTGTCTGCGGCATTGTGATCCGGCCGCCAGTTCAGGGAAAGAATGCCAGGAAGCGGCGGGACACAATCCCCAGCCTGCAGCGGTTTCTGCCCATCCAATTCTCTGAATTTTCCCAGATTGCAGACAGACCCCTTTATAGCTAATGGGGCGGCGGGCATTCCGGTCGCATCTCGCAGTGCCAAATCCGGAGAATTCAGGCAGGATGTTCTCTACGGGAACAGCCCCCCAGAATTACTGCCGCAGAGGTGGAACTAGCCTTATATGCCCCCCAAAGGTCTTGTATGACTTTATGGGCAGCACAAAGCATAAAACGTAATAATAAAGGCAAAACTAAATTAAGAAAAAAATAAAAAATAAGGCGTCCACTAGCCCACACCGCGGCTTCTAGCCCAACCCCCGTAAACTGCATATCTTCTATATCAAAACAATGTAAACATTTACTTTAGAAAGGAAGTCAAAATAATGTGAAAAAACATGGCTTTTTACCTCCTGCCTGTCCAGAAGGGGATACATGGCCCATTGTGGAATGCATTTGCTCTAGTATTTTTCAGGTTCTATAGAAAAGTCTACGGGAAAAACATTAGAAAAAAAATCCATACCTAGTATACTGCGTTAGTGCGCTGTTTTATATTTTTAAGGCCAAAATGCTCAAAACTGCCATGTAAAAAAAAAAAAGCTTTTAATGTAGGGCTTTTCATCCTATGTGGGCACATAACAAAAAAAACTGAAAAAAACATGCTACGGAATGCTGCAAAAAATAAAAACACCCAAAACACTAAACATGTGAACTGGCAGAAAGGGAAGTAAAATTTTGGAAAACAGATGGACTTTTTGGTGGAAATAACTATAAATTGATAATGTGCTCTGTGAGGTAGACATGCCGCTGGCTGGTGTCATACAGCACATACAAATGGGTTTTCAGCACCAATTCATTCCCAGCAAGCAGAGATCTTGAAATTCCTATCTGACAAACTTTTTATTACATTTGCCTGGAGCCAGACTCCTTATAAGCCCCGCCTCCTGTCACTAATACTTAACCCTTCCGGTACCACGGCTAAACATAAAGGAGACGTGCAGACCACAGCCTGACACTGCAGTCCCGCTCTGCGCCCCCCTCACCCCGTGCTATCTAGCCCCACTATCATTACCTATGCGATACCGCAGCACAGTGCAGACGGCTACTTCCTATAGCGCACACAGAGGACTGGCCGTGGTGTCACCTGTACTGCAGGGCCCGGGAGTCCAGTCATCTGTCCAGCCCCGTGCCGGGTTACCACGCACTCAGGGGCCCAACACACCTTCAGGAACAACACGTTGGATTGACAGGATAAGTTATTCTGACGCTCAGCCGCTAGGTGGCGCCGGTTTCCACAGCAAGAGTCACAAACATGTACAGTAGATAGATCATGCCCATATTAGTTTTTTTTTTTTTTTTTTTTTGTCGGTGCTTTATTGATATAGAAACAAAACAGAGTACAAAATTGCAACTTGTCTTTTAGTTTGTATTAAAGGTTATCATTTTATAAACTAGAGATAACTAGTACAGGCAATATTACCAGCGTGTAATATGCTGCAGTTAATCTATTTCAGAATTCTCATGACGTGTTAAAAAAACGCAGCAGAAAAGCTGTGGTTTTGCGGGATTTAAATCTGCAGATTTCATTTCCAAAGCAAAGAATGAAACTGCATCTTTTTTTGTAACAAAATCCGCAGCGCCTCCACGCTCCCTGTGGTGCGTTTTTTTCTGCTGCAGATTAGAAGCAGAAATCGGTTAAGCGGTGGTGTGAACCTACCCTTATTATCCTTGCATGTAGCGGTATTTATGTCGCAAACTTGCTGGATTATGGAGAATGTGGATCCGGTGGTGACCGGCTATGCTGGATACAGTAAGGCCTCATGCACACGACCGTTGTTTGATTCTGTGTCCGTTGCTCCGTTTTTCGTGATTTTCTGCGGACCCATTGGTTTTCAATGGGTCCGTGGAAACCTCGGCAAATGCACCGTTTGTCCTCCGCGTCCGTGGTCAGTGATTCCAGTCCGTCAAAAAAATATAACCTGTCCTATTCTTGTCCATGAAAAACGGTTCACGGACCCATTCAAGTCAATGGGTCCATGAAAAAATGCGGATGGACATCCGTGTGTCATCCGCGTTCCGTGTCCGTTTTTTTGCGGATCCCTTGGCAGGCACTTGGGAAAAATTGTCAGCCTGTCTTTTGGTAAAATCTTTTGGGTCATGTCCGCTAAAAAAAAACGGACGACATACATAAACACAACGGAAGGCAAAAACGGACACGGATCACTGAACAACGGAACCCCTTTTTCTGAAGACAGCTTTAACCCTTAGGATACCGGGGGGAGGGGGGGTGTTTTTTCATTTTCATTTTTCTTCCTTATCTTCTTGGAGTCATAACTTTTTTATTTTTCCGTTCACGTATCCATATAAGGGCTTGTTTTTTGCAGGACAAGTTGTACTTTCTAATTCCACCATTTTATGTGCCCACAATGTAGTGGGAACCTGGAAAAAAAATTCCAAATGGGGTGGGGCTCACTGGTCAGGGAAACTGGTCAGAGTGGAGGGAAAGATGGATGGTGCTAAATACAGGGATATTCTTGAGCAAAACCTGTACCACTCTGTGCGTGATTTGAGGCTAGGACGGAGGTTCACCTTCCAGCAGGACAATGACCCCAAACACACGACTAAAGCAACACTTGAATGGTTTAAGGGGAAACATGTAAATGTGTTGGAATGGCCGAGTCACAGCCCAGATCTCAATCCAATAGAAAATCTGTGGTCAGACTTACGCTGGGTTCACACTTGAGCGTATTTGATACGCGCATATTACAGTGCGTTTTGGAAATAGGAAACGCGCGTCATACGCGCGTTCGTGACTCTGGAGACCAATTAAAAAAAGGCATATCTACATTTAACGCGCGTTCCCATTGAAGTCTATGGGTGCAAACGCGCGACAAAACGCCCCAAAGAAGCTCAAGAACTTTTTTGAGCGTAGGGCGTTTTACAGCGCGTTCAAACGCGCTGTAAAACACTCAAGTGAGAACCAGGGCCATAGGGAAGCATTGGTTTTCATGTGTTGAGGGTTTTACAGCGCGTTTGAACGCGCTGTAAAACGCTCAGGTGTGAACTGAGGGTTAAAGATTGCTGTTTCACTATTGATACTGTCCACTATTGTTCTTGTATTTATGTCTAAAATTCAAATAAAAATTATTGAAAACAAAGAACTGAATTAGACTTACCGATAATTCCATTTCCTTGAATCCACCATGACGGCCACAAGGAGATTGACCCTTGACCTCTGAAGGGGAAGGAACACACGGGGAGTTTAAATTCCCCACCCCACGGGCCGTCATGGTGGATTCAAGGAAATGGAATTACCGGTAAGTCTAATTCAGTTCTTCCATTTCATCCACCATGACGGCCACAAGGAGACTTAACAAATGATTAGGAGGGTAGGGAAAACGCCTCGAGAACTCTTCGTCCGAACAGAGTCTCATTGGAGTCTAGAAGACTAAGGTGATAATGTTTTACAAAAGTATTTATACTAGACCATGTAGCGGCCCTGCAAATCTGCTCGAGCGACACACCTCCTCTTTCTGCCCAAGAGGAGGCTGTAGCTCTAGTCGAGTGGGCTTTAATGAAACCAGGACTAGATAAACCTTGTATCTTATAACAGCATTCGATAGTGGACCTGATCCATCTAGCTATGGAAGCTTTGGAAAGTTTTTTACCCCTGTTTTTCCCCGAAAACTGTACTAAAAGGTTATTATCTACTCTAAACTCTTTAGTAGTGTCCAGATACTGGATAACCGTATCTTTTACATCTAGAAGATGGAATCTGTCGTCATCATCGGACCTTTGAGACTTAGGTATGGAAGGAAGAAAGATCTCCTGGTTGCGATGGAAGTTAGAAACAACTTTAGGGAGAAACCCGGGATCGAGTTTTAGTCTAATATGATCCTCTTTTACCAGGAGATATGGTTCTTTACAAGACAAGGCCTGTAATTCGCCTATCCGACGGGCAGAAGTTATGGCTATCAGAAAAGCTGTTTTAAAAGACAGATGTTTTAAAGAGATGCTTTCTAGAGGAACAAACGGGGGTTTTGTTAAGCCTTCGAGGACAATGTTTAGGTCCCAAGGGGGAGAATTAGACTTCAGGGATGGACTAAGTCTGGTGGCTGCTCTTATAAAACGTTTTATCCACCTATGGTCGGCTAGTGAGCAGTCATAGAAGACGCTAAGGGCCGAAATTTGTACTTTTAAGGTACTAGGTCTTAGGCCTAATTCTAGCCCTTGTTGTAGGAACTCCAGGATCTTATCAACCGGGGGAGATGTGTCTGGAAACTCTACCCTAACCAGGAACAATACTTTTTCCATACTTTCAGGTAAATAGCGGAAGTGACCTTTTTCCTGCAGGCTTTCAGAGTAAGGATAACCTTGTCTGAGAGACCCTGTTTCCTCAGAGTTTCCCCCTCAGGATCCAGACAGCCAGATTGAACTTCTCTGGGTCCGGATGATGAAGGGGACCCTGTACCAGCATGTCCCTTTGGTAGGGGATTTTCCATGGACCCTCTATGGAGAGACGTTGTAGTACTGGGAACCAACACCTTTTTGGCCATAGAGGGGTTATGAGGATTAGTGTTACAGGTTCCCTCTGTATTTTCTGTACAATCCTTGGTATGAGGGGTATTGGAGGAAATGCGTACGCAAGGTGCCATTCCCATTTTATGGAGAGGGCGTCTATGGCCCAAAGTTTGTCTCTTGGGTTCAGGGAGCAGAATACATCTACTTGGGCGTTCTTTTTTGAGGAAAAAAGATCGATAGCAGGACATCCCCATCTTTTTATAATGTACTGGAAGATATTTCTGTTTAGTGACCATTCCGAGGGGTCTATTTTTTCACTGCTGAGATACTCTGCAACGAGCTTGTCGCTGCCCTTCAGGTGTAACGCTCATAGAGACAGAACACTTCTTTCTGCCCAGGAGAATATTTTTCGTGCTATTTCCCCCAGAGAGTCTGATCTTGTGCCTCCTTGGTGTCTTAAGTAGGCTACGGTGGTGGTGTTGTCTGACAGGATTTTTAAGTGACGACCTTTTAAGTCTTCCCCCTTGCGGATGGTTTCGAGGACTGCATATAGTTCTCGGAAGTTGGATGATCTTTTCATTATGTCTTTTGGCCAGGAACCTTGGAAGTAATGATCCCCCAGACTGGCCCCCCAACCGGTTTGGCTTGCATCTGTTATGATTTGTATCTCTGGATACTTTTGCCAATCTAACCCTAAAAGAAGATTCTTCTCCTTTTTCCACCAGTCTAGATCCGTTTTTATTTCTGATGGTATCTGTATTATTCTTTCTAGATCCGTTTGTTTCTTGTTCCATTGGTTCAGGATCCAATTTTGGATTTTTCTTGTATGGCTCTGGCTCCAGGGCACCGCTGTGATGCATGCTGTCAGATTCCCCAGTAGACTCATGGCCTCTCTGATAGAGTATTTCTTTGATTTTTGGAATTTTGTGATCTTTGATATCAGGTTTTCCACTTTGTCTTTTGGTAAAAAGGTTTTTTGAGCCGAAGAGTCTAGTTCTACTCCTAGGAATTTCTTCCTTACCGATGGTTCTAGGGAGGATTTCTTTGTATTGATGATCCAACCTAGAGATGAAAGGACTTCTTTGAATCTGTTGGTTGCGCTGCGATTTCTTTCTTCTGTTTCTCCCAGAATTAAAAAGTCGTCTAGGTATGGGATTATACAAATTCCTTCTTGGCGAAGGAAGGCAACTATTTCCACTACCAGCTTTGTGAACACTCGTGGAGCCGAGGAGATTCCGAATGGGAGTGCGACAAACTGGAAATGATGGGTAGTCCCCTTTAGGTCTTTTAGAGCAAACCTCAGATATTTCTGATAGAGAGGGTGAATAGGGACGTGATAATAAGCGTCTTTTAAATCGACGGATGACATGAACGTTCCTTTTGCAATGAGTGGGATCGTTGTGGCTACTGTCTCCATCTTGAACTTTCTGTACAAGATGTACCTGTTTAGGAATTTGAGATTTATTATAGTTCTGAACGACTGGTCGGGTTTTTTTTTACAAGAAAGAGATTTGAGTAAAATCCCTTTCCTTCCTCTGATTTTAGCACCCTCTGAATTGCAGCAAGTTTTAAGGGGTCCTGTACACTTTTATTAAATCTCCTCTTTTTTGGAAAGAAATATGGAAGCTTTTTGGGGGGAGAGACGTAAACTCTATTTTGTAACCGTGGGAAACAAGATTTAGCGCCCACTGATTTGATGTTATCTGGGCCCATGCCGGAAAAATTTTTTTTAGTCTGCCCCCCACAATGGCGTCATTGCTTGGACTGCCTATTTTGGGGATTAAGGATGAAGCCTCTTCCTCTTCCCCCTTTAGGGTAACTCCACCTTCCTGTCTTCCCTTTCCCCCTATAGGATTTCTGTTGGGGCTGGTATTGACGAAAGGGCTTCTTTTTGGTATCTTTTTCTTCCGGAAACCCTTTTTTCTTATCCGCAGCTTTCTCAAGGATCTTATCTAGAGTAGGTCCGAATACGTACTCGCCTGAAAAGGGTATGGAGCATAATTTAGCCTTAGAGGCTTTATCTCCTGACCAAGCCTTCATCCATAAGGCTCTCCAGGCAGTGTTAGCAAAAGCTGCTTCTTTGGCAGAGAACCGAATGGATTCCACTGAGGCATCAGCAAGAAAGGCCGTGGCGGAGCGAAGAAGAGGGATAGAATCTCTTATTTCCTCTCTAGGGGTTTTGTCTTTAAGCCTTTCATCTAGTTTGCCTAGCCAGATGTACATAGCCCTGGCGACTGAGGTAGCTGAGATGTTTGTTTTTACCCCAAACATGGCTGCTTCCCAGGATTTTTTTAGCATCGCATCAGCTTTGCGATCCATATGATCCCGTAGCTGGGAGGAATCCTCAAAGGGTATAGCCGTCTTTTCTACGACTTTTGCTACCTGAATGTCAATTTTTGGTGTTTCATTAAATTTTTTTGACTTTGCTTGGTCGAAACAGAGTCGGTTTCTAAATTCTTTAGGGACTCCAATCCTTTTTTCTGGATCCAGCTATTCTCCCATGATCATTTCCCGAATATTTTCATTAATAGGAAAGACCATGGTTCTTTTTGATCTTAATCCCCCAAACATCACGTCCTGAACTGTGCGGGGTTTGGGAGTGTCCTCTATACCCATGGTGGATCTTACGGCCCTTAATAAATCCTCCATTTCATCGGAAGAGAAAAAATATTTTTTATCTTCTTCTATGATTTCCCCTTCAGACATGGGATCTTCCCCCTGCCTGGAGGAGACGGAGGCACCATCAGCGTCCTCTGCCTCAGAAGAGGAAATTACTGAAAGTTTCCGTTTTTTTGATGGAACCGCAGTATTACTAGGGGTGGACATGGAGGCTATAGAGGACTTAATTTCTTCTTGTATAAAGGATTTAACCTCAGCCAGAAGATTTGGTTGTTCCTCCCTCAGAACTTCAGAAATGCAGGTTTTGCATAATTTCTTTTTGTAGTCTTCCAGAAGCCGTTTAGCGCAGGCACTGCATTTTTGGAGTCTAATTTTTGGTTTAGACTCTTTAGTGGCCTAGGAGGAACAACCATAAAATGTTCTATTTTAATAGGAACCCTCCAGAACACATAACATAATTACAGTAACCTTTTGACCCCAAAGGGGGACTCACGGTACTGGTGGCCGAAGGATCCGAACCCTCATGGCGGGTGACAGGGGCGTCCATTGCGGTGCAGGAGTCTGATACGGCCTGGGATCGCAAGTTTAAACTTTGCCGGCGTCTGACGTCAGATCCGGCTGACGTCATCGATGTGCGCCCGCTGGTAAATATGCGCACGACGGCGCGGACCGCCCCTTAGTGCGTGACGCACTTCCCCCCCCTCGCATACCGGCGATGATTTTGGACGCTGCGCGCGTGTGCTGCCTACCTGGACTGCTTCCCAGGGGAAGGAGGTCCGGAGGATCGGGGGTGGGGGCCGCAGGACCCAGCATAAGCCGAGCCGAGGGACCCCGATGCTCCTGGCTGCCCAGCATCCGCTCCTGCTTCCGGAGGACAGCCGGAGAAAAGTTCCTAAGGGACCCGCTGGAAGATCTGGTATGGTCCCAAGCTTTAGCACAAAAAAATCCCAGCGGGATTCTCTCCACATGTTGGCCCCTAAAGGGGCAGGAAAACACTGAGGAGCTGAAGGGGGGTGGGGAATTTAAACTCTCCGTGTGTTCCTGCCCCTTCAGAGGTCAAGGGTCAATCTCCTTGTGGCCGTCATGGTGGATGAAATTGAAAAAAAGATTGCTGTTCACAAGCGCAAACCATCCAACCTGAAGGAGCTGGAGCAGTTCTGCAAGGAGGAATGGGCAAAAATCCCAGTGGTAAGATGTGGCAAGCTCAGAGACTTATCCAAAGCGACTTGGAGCTGTGATTGCCGCAAAAGGTGTCTCTACAGAGTATTGACTTTAGGGGGTGAATAGTTATGCACATTGACTTTATCTGGTATTTTGTCCTATTTGTTGTTTGCTTCACAATAAAAATTAACTAAAATCTTCAAAGTTGTGGGCATGTTCTGTAAATTAAATGATGCAAATCCACAAACAATCCATGTTAATTCCAGGTTGTGAGGCAGCAAAACACAAAGTCAATATTTTTGCAAGGCACTGTATGTATTAGATATTGCCCTTAAAAAAACAAGAACATACAAAAGCACCTTTAAAAAATTCGGAATTCAGCAGTCTGGGAAAGCTGGGTAACAACCTTTGCAGAGATGTAATGGAGGTCAAATTTTACAAATACACTTTGTATACACGACATCCATAAATATCACATCTCTCCATCTTTCCAAAGCTGCTGAAAATGAAAATTTACCCGATTGTGAAGGGAGGAATTATCACTGCATCACTTCCAACAAAAAAAGCCACTCTGTGTACACAAAAATTATCCAGACTGAATCCAGCTCCCTCCTTCTATACTCCCTGGCTCATGTGCACACGTATGAGAGAGGAGGGGGTAGAGGACATGGCTGCAGCCTGAGATAACAATGCACCGCTTTTCTATTGTATTTTTTATGGTCTGCGTTTGTAATATCTGACAAAACAGTAAATAGACACAAAAGTAGATAATGTTATGTTTTTTGTGTTTGGATTCTGGGTTTAGTTCCCCTTTAACCTCTACCTCACAGAGTAATTTTCCGTTATTTGTTTTATTTTATTTTTTTACTCCCTACATTTTTGGAGCCATAACGTTTTTATTTAACCATTCTCATAGCTGCAGGACAAGTTGTAATTTCTAATAGCACCACTTAATATTGCATAGGATGTAGTGGGAAGCTGAAAAAAAAAAATATGTGGTGAAATAGGAGGAAAAAAATGCAATGCATAAAAAATAAAAACTTTGGAAAAAATATTTTCTCATCTCTGTATTCTGACACATATATATAAAAATTTTTTTTATAGTTACAGCTATAGGACAATCTGAAGTTTTTATTGATCACTTGGCAATGGCAAATTGGCCATGTTTTTTTTCCATTAGGCTACTTTCACACTAGCGGAAGGACGGATCCGACAGGCTGTTCAACCAATAGAACAGCCTGTTGGACCCATCCTGCTGCTAGTGAACGTGTGCCCTGGACTACCACTCCGGCCCCATTGACTATAATGGGGACGGATTTCTGGTGGAGGCACGGCAGCGCACGCCGAGAGGCTGGCAGAATAAAACTACGACGTGTCCGACATTTATTCCGGCAGCCTCTCACCGTGCCTCCATCCCGCCCCCATTATAGTCAATAGGGCCAGAGCAGTAGTCCGGGGGCACACTAGTTCACTAGCGGCAGGACGGATTCGACAGGCTGTACCGTCGGGTAAACAGCCTGTCGGATCCGTCCTGCCGCTAGTGTTAAAGTAGCCTTACGCTATTCACCATATGGGATACGTTTTTTATATTTTAATAGAATGGATGTTTTCAGACACAGCAATGCCTATTATGTTTATTTATACTTTAATTTTGGGCAATGGAGGAGGGGGGGGGGGTGATTTGAATTATTAATTTTTTAGGCCCCCTAACATGCAATCCTTAGACTACAATTTGTATAAAGTAATGACATTCGAACCATTACCATATACAAAGATCAGCATATTACAATTCAGTGCTGCCACCCGCTGGCCTGGATTGTAATATACAAGTAATAAGCCTAGAACCCTAGCACAGGCTCTGGGTTATTACTTCAATGGAACACCTTCCCCAATCTCCGCCGAGGGGAGGCCTTCCTGCCCAGCAAGCAAGCACTTGCAGGTTTTTGGCCTCTCAGATGCTCTGGTCACATTTGATCACTGCATCTGAGGAGTTAAATGTTAGCAATCGGCTGGCACCCAGTTGCTATGGCACTGACTCTGCTCTGGAGCGGCCGTCATATTCGAAGGGGTTATCCAGGAATTAAGAAAATGAAAATACTTAAAGATTACGTTATTATAAATAGATCCCCAAATCTTTTCATTAATTATAAAGGCTAATTTTGCATAGGAAGGAATAAAATGGCCACCCTCCTATTAGTACACACAAAACCTGTCCTAATCGCTCAGCAGTTACTTCAGAACACTGGACTAAAGAGCTGCCTCTTCCTCCTCTCTGCTCTACTGGTCAGGGAATATGATCCTGAATACAGCTGAGAAGATCTTCAGCTAAATCTCTGTAGGAATGGAGTTCAAGAGGAGACATGAAGTACAAAGAGGACGGACAGGACAGACTGTGGTAATGGAGACTGCATACAAGTGCTGCTGCTCATTATCCAGATCCTCCTCTCTGTACTTCATGTCTCCTCATGAACTCCATTCCAGAGATTCAGCTGAAGATCATATCATCTGTATTCAGGATCATTATCCATGACAAGCAGAACAGAGAGAAGAACCAGACTGTTCTTTAGCTCAGTGTTGTGAAGTAACTTGTCCTGCTGTGTGCTTAGGACAGCTTTTGAGTGTACTAATAGGATGGCGGCCATTTTATTTCCGGATGATTGCTCTCTAGACAAATCGAGCTATCAGACGTAACTAAGAAAAGGTATTTGGGAATATATTTAGAATAATGTAATATTTAAGTATTTTCATGTGGATAAAGAGAGACTGACGGCACCGACCCTCTCACCCAGAAGCTTCCAATGTCCAAAATTGGCCTTACGATCCAGCGGAGACACGGGGTGCATGCTCTAAACAAGGCAAAATGATAGCAAAGAGTAAAGAGGAGCCGCACTCACCATCCGTGAAAAAAATGTCCCTTTATTATAGAATCTTCAGGGCTTGGGCAAGGACTCCCACCAGTGGGGATGGGGGAGACTCACCAGGATACACAAATGACAGCGACGGCTGTTTTGCGGCGTCCCGCTTTTTCCGGCTGTTACACAAAGTTAAAAAGATTGCGCGCCTTTTATTGGCGTCACGGGGGGAGGGAGGTGGAGCCGCACCATCATTTGACAACCACCTACGCTGAACAAGCCGCGCGAGAGTTGCAAAATCGCATGCCGCTTGGCAGCGTCATGTGGGAGGGAGGCCGGAGCACATAGTCACCTAGCAACCCCCGACGCTCAGTAAGGAGCGCGCGTTACAATATACAACACAAATACAGCTGGGCAACAAAACCGCCCAAGCTGGGCAAAGAATTACATGGAGCAGCAATACCATGATATATATGTATACACTTAACGGAATACTTCAAGAATGCATGCATTATGAGGAAGTAGCAATGCAAACGCGAACATATCATTCCATTCATTCAGGCCTAACGGACCCGTGGCATCTGTCTTGTTGATTAAACAGGCTTCTTTTTGAAGCAAAATGCGGTGACGGTCGCCGCCCTGTGATACATGAGCGACAGACTCAACTCCCGCAAATTTTAACACATTTGCATTGCCTCCATGTTGAGTACGTACATGTTCAATGAGGCGAGTACGCCCCCTGCCTGTTTTTATAGAGTTTCGATGCTCACGGATTCGTTCCATTAAAGGCCTCTGTTTTACCTATATAAAAAGGCTCCACATAAACATATCAATACATACACCACAAACGTTGTTTTGCATGTGATCAAATGACCCACGTGATGTTCCAAACCTCCAAAGAAAAGATGGCGGCCCTGTACGATGAAGCTGCATAGTGAGCAGTCTCCACACCTGTGGTTTCCCGTCGAACGCCCAGATGAGAGCCAATCGCGCGGTGTAGGCTCACTATAGCGGCTGCGCACCAAAATGTCTCTAAATGTGCGACATCTCCTGAAGGCCAAAATAGGTTTAAGACAGTTTTTTCACGGATGGTGAGTGCGGCTCCTCTTTACTCTTTGCTATCACTAAGTATTTTCATTTTCCTAATTCCCGGAGAACCCCTTTATCGACCCGACTATTACAGAGGATTTCGAGAAGAGGTTAAATCTTCATCATACCCGTTTTCTGCTATTTATCCCCTTCATAATTATGACACTTCCACCCAGTAATCTATGTGCTCCATTTTATTACCAGTTTGGGAATCAGAGATCACACACAATGAAAAGGATAGACAACACTTTTAATATTTCTCTGATATATTCTCAATTTAACACATTTAAATAGATGAGTGATTAAGTACAGGAATACTTGGGTATGAGAAGGTCATGGTAGAGGTACATAGTACCAAAAACGCTATACGCAGCCTTCTTTTGTATATTACCAGACAATGCACAAGGCAATCCTTAACAACTGCAGTTGAAATACGTTACCTAGAGAATCAAAGCCGTTCCCATGGCAGGAAACGTAATATAACAAAGTGATTTTACATATATATTTTTTTTTAGAGTAATGGGAAAGAAAAAGAAGACAAAACATACACAGCAGTGTAACGGAGTGTTTCATTAGGAGCATTGGTTCTGCCCCGATTCATAATGGAGTCCAACAGCGCCAGAACTGTCCGTTTGCAATACTTGTGTCCAAGGGTCTCAAAAGCTGGATCCAAATGGTCATTGTCCTGCAGCAAATCATATGCTGAGATACAGCCTCACTACAAGATCCACGGGTTCTTCAAGATAGTAGATTGCATGTATCCGAAAATGAAATTGCAGCATAGGTAGAAAGAATCAGATCTTCAGCTGAAGAAACCCTCCACATCTCTGCAGCACGAGGCTCATAAAACCAGACATTATCATAATTTTGACGTAACGAGGCCTAACCTGTTATGCGGTTAGCCTCTCAAACCATTCCCACAATACTACAAAGTTGTTTCCACCCCAGACCACTTGAAATTATTGATGAATGCAACTTTTACTATATCGTCAGCATCCTTTAAAGGGGTTGTGTCACAAAGCATTTTCTAATTTTTTCAAGCCAGCACATGGATCTGAATGTCTTGCCAATTCCTTGTAATTAAAAATGTAGTACAGCCAGTGAGCTTTTCAATAAAGTATCTGTATAGCGCCACCTGCTGTTTGTTTTCTTTTTTTATTTCTTGTCCATCAAAATGATCAGGTCACACACGCTCAGTTTAAATCTTCAACTGCCACCAGCCATATGCTCTGTTAGAAGCTGTGACAGTTACAGGGAGAGAGCTGCAATAGAAAGGACACACCCTTTGAGCTAAAGATAATCTAGCAGAGCACTTGGAGCAATAAATGGGGAGATCTCTGGATCCATGTGAGGTACAGGCTGGTTCTAGCTTTATAAGAAAAGTACTATACGGTGTCTGACTTTCATTTTTTACATCAATCATGGCATAACCCCTTTAAGGCTGAAGTAATTTGTAGTCTATTATTGACAGCTTCATAGGAAAATGGGGCTACTTTCTTCTTTAAAAAGCAATGCCACACCGGTCCATATATTGTGTGAGGTATGGCAACTCAGCGTCACTGCAATTATCGGGGCTGCCATACCACTCCCAACCTGGGGACAAGAGTGGCACACTTTCTAGAAGAAGCCAGCCATGGTTTTCTACCCCTGGGCAACCCTTCTTTGATAAACTATAAAGTCCAAGGAATTAGCAGCCAATGTTCAAAGCAGTGATAGGACATTCCCCACCAGTTGGGTAGCCTTGGAGGAATAGGAAAATGTGATCAATCCAACGTGCAGCGTAATGAGAGCCTGCTGGGAATGTGTCATCAGAAAATAACCTATTGTTTAAATCACATTCTTAATGCTAAATACATTTTTAAATAATTTTGATATATATAATGGACATGGAAAATTTAAAATATTTAAATAAAACCCTACAGTTTCCGCACTGGCCACTAAGCCCAATAATAGCTGCCGCTTCTTGGTCTGTACAGATCACTTGCTGTAAAGCAATCCTTTAAATGCTTTCTGAAGGCTGTTAAGAACAGCTCGGTCGAGATGGCAGGCCCCGTAATCATGCCGAGAAAATAAAATAGAAATCTGTACCCAAAAAATAGAAATAGATTAGAAAAAAAAAATTGGAGTTGCTATCTGGTTTTAAGTAGGAGAAAAAAAAAATTGATGACACATTCCCTTTAAGTGTCGATTTAATGATAATAAATTTGCACTTTTATTAGCAGATTAATTTCCAGCAAGTTGTATAAAAGATGGGAAAACGTTGCAATTCATTTCCCAAGAAGTGTTGTCAGAGGGACACGAGCTCTCCTCACAAGCAGACTGTAACTGCAGTTGGTGATAACTTGGCATAGGAATCAGGTATATTTTTTTTCTCATTTTTAACACAAGTGAATTAAAGGTTATCTGTCAGCAGATTTGTACCTATGACACGGGCTGACCTGTTACATGTGCGCTCGGCAGCTGAAGGCATCTGTGTTGGTCCCATGTTCATATGTGCCCGCATTGCTGAGAAAAATTAAGTTTGAATATATGCAAATGAGCCTCTAGGAGCAACAGGGGTGTTGCTGTTACACCTAGAGGCTCTGCTCTCTGCAGCTGCCACGCCCTCTGCATTTTGATTGACAGGGTGTGATGTGATTGCGTTTACACTGCCTGGTAATGTCAGTGCAGAGAGCGCATCATTTGTAGAGAGAGCAGAGCATTTAGGTGTAATGACAACGCCCCCGTTGCACCTAAAGGCTCATTTGCATATATTCAAACTTCATTTTTCTCAGAAATGCGGGCACATATGAACATGGGACCGACACAGGCGCCTTCAGCTGCCAAGCGCACATGTAACAGGTCAGCCAGTTTAATTTGCACTAATCTGCTGACAGATGCCCTTTAAATCACACACCAGATCTTAGCCAAGTGGTTTACCACCGATCCTGCCAAGCCACCACAATTAGCGGTCAGCAGCACGCAGGTACCGTTGATTGGGTGAATGGTGTACTGTTAATGCACCCTTATAGGAAAGAAGTCAGAGTTCGGGTGGATGAAATAATGGCCGGGGAGCTGAAGCTCTGAACCCCTGCATCATGCATGTGTTTATTGCTATGGATCATGAAGAATAATACATAGGCCAGGCCATCAACTGTGACAACACACCTTCAAATGTGAAACCTGACTTACGGGAATGTCGTATTGAATACACTGGCTGTAGTAGCTCAATGGGCAAACTATTAACCACCAGAAGAATGAAAACCGGAAACTGCAACAGAAGAGAACGGGTACTGTGGTAATACGTCACAGTGCGTCTGGGTAATTGTACAATGTGCATGCACAAACAAGATGTACGGCCAGGCCCATATCGTTAATGAAGCTGTGTTCTTCGGAAGAGATATCCCCCTTTTTTTCTTTTACATTGTGGTGAATAGAGAACCGGCTGATCTAGGCAGGTATCAAAACTTATCCTGAATGGTCCTGGACCGGCTTGCGACTCTTGTTGACATATTGAATGATATTTCCAGTGCAGATAGATCACAAAGTGACCAGAATCATCCTGAAGTGTTAACCACTGAAACATGCAGCATCTCTGAAGGAAGTCTGAGTTCACACTTCGTGTGTTTCACCTTCACGGTCACCTTAAGTGCCTGCGCACATCTTCATAGAGATTATATTGGGAGAGGCTTAGTCAAAAGAACAACATTTTTTTAAAATTCTTCTAGTCCCAAAAGCTTTGATCCCGACACTCTGGCTTGAATTGCTTTCTCTTTTTCAGCACAGTTGCTGTAAAACAGCATCTGTAAGTGCAAGGAACTTTTGAAAGTCACGTCAGACAAAGTGGTGTGACGCCATGGATCTTATACCTAGGAAATATTAAAAAAATGTAATTAGGTAAAATGAGTGAGAAAAGTATTTATCAGTAATATTACTACTGCAAGATAAAGACGTCATCATGTAAAGAACCATATAATGCATTTTTCCCTCCATAAGACGCACTTTCCTCCCTAAAAGTATGGGGAAATGGCAGTGCGTCTTATGTAGCAAATGTTAATGATCACTTCCCATATGGAAGCACTAACTAGTACACAGTAGAACAAGGGAGCGGTGAATACATCGCTCCTGGCCTTCTTGGGACCCGCACCACCCGTCTTGGCTGCGTACAGTGTCAGGACGTAGTTTGCGCACTATGACCTGAAGCTATGGCATATCCGGTCACAGTGCAGCAAGGCAACCGGAGAGGACCAGGGAACAGTGAGTGCAGGAAGAGGTGGTGGCGCCATCTGGAGCAGGTGAGGTAAGTTCATTTATTTTATGCCTGATAAGAGTCTAATCTGAGGTCTAATAATGAATGGGGGTCTGATTTGGGTGTCTGATCTAAGATCTAATAATGAATGGGGATTTGATTCAGGGGTCTGGAGAAAAATGTTTCTCTTTTTTCTTATTTGCTTCCTTTAAATCCTAGGTGCGTCTTATGGTATAAAACATACAGTAAATGGCAGTTTTACGAACCAAAAAATAGGATTTTTTGTGCTTACTTGTAAAATCCTTTTCTCACCGAGTTCATTGGGGACACAGAAGACCATGGGTATAGCTGCTGCCACTAGGAGGAGACACTAAGCAAAAAAAGGGTTAGCTCCTCCCCTTAGCTATACCCCTCCTGCAGACACTGAGCTAATCAGTTTGTTCAAAAGCAGTAGGAGCAGCCAGGAGAAGCCAACAGAAAACAATAAAAAGTAAGAAAGGCGAAGATGGGTCAGAATCAAGAACCGGAGGGACCCGGAACTGGCAGACCTAACCGGAAGCTGAAGAAAAAAAAACAACTAGGCCAAAGGGATGAAAACATAAAGGTTGTGTAAACTCATCAGACACTGTCAACCTAAAGAAGAAATGAACGGGGTTATCCAAGGAATGTGCAAAACAGGCCGAAAGGAACCAGAGATGGCATAAATACTGCGTCAGAAAGGTAGTGTGGACACCGAACGCCACAAGTTCCAGAAAAAAACTGGTAACAGAACCAATACCACCCACAGAGGCACTCTACAGCAGAAAGGGGGCATACGAGAACTAAATGGCAATGGAAACTGGCCGAGCAGGCAGTAACAGCATCTGGAGAAAGTGCAACTACTCGCCCTGCAGAAGAGGCTGATGCAGCTCAGTATGGAACCAGCATCTAGGGGTGACAACAAGGTCAGTACGACCGCTCTAGCTGCAAACCATTCACATATGCAAACTGAATAAGTGCATACCTAAAACCACACGGAGGCAATGCTGATGGTAGAGGCAATGCACTACATGTGAAGGGAAGAAGGCGCGAAGCCAGCGCTATAGAAATCGGCAGGTTATACCATGCACAGAAAACCGTACTAATACCCACGAGAAGGGAGCAAACGCACCAGCTGCAGCATGTCATGGTATGGGCAGATGACAGAACTATAGGGAATAAGAGTACCTGTCAGCCAGCGCCTCAGGAACACCATACATATAAGGCCTGGAGGATCTATCGCACCCGTTGATGGCAGAACATGAGCACAGTACCACCTGTAGAAGGAAATGTAGGCACAATCACAGCTTCCACCCCTAGAAGGAGGAATAGTGCGCAGATACCGCACAAAACACCAGGGCCGATACTCCACATGGAGAAAGCGGATGCGGTAAAAACGATGAACACAGATACTCCCCCTGGGATGGAGTCACATAGTAGAGTAGTGGCCACGGAACAGGAGTAGCCATAAAATCTATGGCCAGCTGAAGGCTGCCTCATAGCGGGGAGGCCATAGCCACAACTATGGTCTCTAGGGCCAGAGGAGAGGCTCCCCCTAAGAATGAGGCCAAACAGCAGTAGTCACCAAGGAAATGGTGTTAGCGCAATCCTGTACAGGCTGTACAGTATCCAGCACAAGGGCAATTACTCTGCCTATGGAAGGAGGGTAATGCTACAGGATGTAGAGGGTCCAGTAGTAGGTGCACATGTTCCGCCTAATGAAGGAGGGGAATGTGACAGGACCTACAGAATCCAGTAGTAAACAACTTCGCCTATGGAACTACAGGGAATCCGGTATTCAGCGGTAGAGCAAGACTGACGCTTATGGAAGGAAAGTAGCGCTACCGGACGTATGCATCCAGCAGTAGTGGTAAGAACTCTGACTATGGAATGGCAGTAGGAACTAGGTTCAGAACAGGACCAGATGGCTCCGAGGGTTAATAATATAGTTTTTAATTACATACAGCTGAAATCTAAACTCCCAGCTGTCTCGAATCCAGGAAGCATTTTGCCAAGCACAGTAGTACTGAAGGCAAGGAAAGGGTTAAGCCCAGGGGCGGAGCTTATTGGCCACTGGTGGGAGGAAGAAACAGCGTGAAAATTTCGCACTCGGATAGAACAGTTCCCGCCCCCAACAGTCTTAAAGATGCGGCCGATGTAGGCCGCTGAGCCGGGGCCTCGAGTACAGGTGGGGCCGACCAGAACAACTTCTGGTTGGGGCGACAACGCAGGGAAGGAGCGGGAGAGCAAACCTGCGAATACCCCGGCCGGGAGCTAGAGAACTGCCGCGGGGAGCCGAACAGGGGGTAGGCCGCAGAGAAGCCGGGGCCTCGATTACCAGCGGCCCTGGCAGAAGACATGGACCGGAACGCTGGGAATAAGTAGAAGGTGGCGTGACATGAAGTCTCCCCTCCATCCCCCCCCACACCGGGGGAGGGACGCCTGCCAAAACTAAGGGCCTCAGGGAAAGGTAAGCAGGCGTTCGTGGGGGATATTCACATAGGAAAACCTGAGAAGGGGGGGAAGGAGGAGGAATGGGGCCTTGGGGACGGGGAATACTCACCCATCCGGCTCAGAGTGTTACCCCTTGATGAGGGTAGCTACACCGATAACAGAGGGGGACTTAGCGGAGGCCAGACCTGGTGACCCGAAAGCCCGGCTGGATACAGAGGCTTTAGGAACCTCTGGTCCTCCTTGCCTTCTGGAGACCGGGAACGAGCAGCGGGCTTGGGAATCCCCTGAACTCCCGTCTCTTGGGTGGGAACGCAGGCAGCTTGGAGACTGCCAGCAGCCCAGATAAAGGAAAGAAAAAAAAAAAAAAAGGAAGAAAAAAAATAAACAGCAGACCTGCGAAGCTAAAACTGATTTAACACAGTGTCTGCAGGAGGGGTATAGCTGAGGGGAGGAGCTTTTTTTGCTTAGTGTCGCCTTCTAGTGTCAGCAGCTATGCCGATGGTCTTCAGAGTCCCCCAATGATACGAGTGAGAAAAGAATATATACAAAAATACCTGCATGTGTCTTAATGTTTTACCAGATGATGCCACCACAGATCAAAAATAGTTATTTATAATTTTCATCATTATATCCAGCTCTGTACAGCACAGTTGTTTGAATGCTGCTAGGGCTTGTTTTGGGTGGAATTACAGTTCCTGTGATTCCTCTCCCCATTCAGAGATACCGCCTTCATTTACAGATGCCTGCTACCCTATTAGTGTGTGTGTGAGGTAGCATTACCCAGTGACTTCACACACATTCCAGCTCTGCTGTTCTACTACTCAGGACACAATCTGCTGTCCAGCATGTGAAACATGATTAACCACATGTTCAGTGTATGGGATGTCACATAAGCAGTAGTTACCTCGAGGAGCATGGTCATGTGACTAAAGGTAAGACTGGCATATACAGAGGCATCTAAAGTATATTACATTGGCAGATGACTGATATGACTGCATGTAAATTTTGCAAATAATTTCAACAGTTCTACTTGTTACAGCATTTATCAGACACTCGAAAAAAGTCAAGTTTATTTTTCCATCTTGCACGTTCCTAAACTTCTGTCCTGCCTGGTGAGGCAGTTGCTTACTGAATAGACAGGTGACCGTGCATATGCAAGACTTGCTCTATACCGAGCTTACCACATCCCCACCAGGTCTATTGCTGGATGCGCGCATAGTCACCACCCCTATTCTCTTGCTAGGCAAGGATAACAGACGTGTCACTTCCACCCATCAAGAACACCATAAAATGTGGATATGACTAAAGCCCAAGAAAAACACTTTTCTGAGCAATAGAAAACTGTATATGTGACAGAACATATAACACTAAGGGCTAATGCACACGACTAAGTATTTTGCGGTCCGCAAAACACAGATCTACAAAAAGATGACGTCCGTGTGCATTCCGTATTTTACGGAACAGCTGGCCCCTTATAGAACAGCCCTATACTTGTCCGTTAAGCAGAAACTAACAGGACATATTATATTTTTTTGTGGAACGGACATATGGAAACGGAATGCACATGGAGTAAGGATACATTCACACGACCATATGTGTTTTGTGGTCTGCAAAACAGGAATGACCTCCGTTTGGCATCCATATTGCATCAGTTTTTTTGGGGGATCCATTGTAACAATGCCTATCCTTATCTGCAAAACGGACAAGAATAGGACATGTTCTATCTTTTTTGCAGGGCTACGGAACGGACATACGGATGCGGACAGCACACAGTGTGCTTTCCGCATTTTCTGCGGACACATTGAAATGAATAGGCCGGCATCCTATCCGCAAAAAAAAGGAATGGACATGGAAACAAAATATGTTCGAATGCATGAGGCCTAACTTCCGATTTTATTGCGTAACCATCAAAATAAATGGTTCCGCATACAGTCCGCAAAAAAAAAAAAAAACCCCAGAAAGGACATGGAAAGAAAATTAATTTGTGTACATGAGCCCTAAACCACACCTGAAGTAAAAAACAACTGATCATAAAATATACGAATGGCTCATGTCACATCAGTGCAATTCTTAAAAGGGCACATGACATGTGACAGTATAGCTCACTGACCTTAGTAGACGTGTCTGGTGGAGGACTCCACTGTGCCTGCTGCATCACATCATTAACTATCATCTTTGCTATCTTCCAAGCCATTTCTTCTTGAGCCTACAACAGACAGGAACTTGAGACACCAGCACAGTAATACACTGTAAAATGAAGACCGGCCACCGCATTAACCCAGTGCATGGAGAGGAAGTAAATGAAAAGGGAACATGGAGTAAGGACAATTCCACACCAACATTGAGGAGCACCTAGAAGATCACACCGGTGGATGTCCAGGACAATGTGTCCAGTAGCTGAGGAGCGGGTGCATTGGGCGCCACATCTATACTTTCATTACTGCACACAAATTAATACTTTTGTAGGCAGGAATACTTTTACACATGCAATCCTAAATCATAAAATATAATAGTTATGTTATGCCCTATACCTATGTTTTTAGGATTTTGAAAAATGTCACATTATGACTGAACCAGAAGCACAGCTCCATCCACTGTGTAGTGGCCGTGCCTTGTTACTACATCGCAGCTCCCATTTTTTCCTGAGGATACAGTAGGCCCTTAACCACTTCAGCCCCCCTAGCTTAAACACCCTTAATGACCAGGCCACTTTTTACAATTCTGCACTACACTACTTTCACCGTTTATTGCTCCGTCATACAACTTACCACCCAAATGAATTTTACCTCCTTTTCTTCTCACTAATAGAGCTTTCATTTGGTGGTATTTCATTGCTGCTGACATTTTTACTTTTTTTGCTATTAATCAAAAATTACCGAAATTTTTGCAAAAAAATGACATTTTTCACTTTCTGTTGTAAAATTTTTCAAAAAACTACATTTCTATATAAATTTTTCTCTAAATTTATTGTTCTACATGTCTTTGATAAAAAAGTCCAATAAGTGTATATTTATTGGTTTGGGTAAAAGTTATAGCGTTTACAAACTATGGTGCAAAAAAGTGAATTTCGGCATTTTGAAGCAGCTCTGACTTTCTGAGCACCTGTCATGTTTCTTCAGGTGCTAGAATGCCAGGATAGTGTAAATACCCCCAAATCACACCATTTTAGAAAGAAGACACCCCAAAGTATTCGCGGAGGGGCATGGTGAGTTCATGTATCATTTCATTTTTTTCACAAGTTAGCGGAAAATGACACTTTCTGAGAAAAAAAATAAAATAAAAAGTTTCAATTTCTGATAACTTCTGGCAAAAAAATAAAAAATCTCCCACGGACTCACTATGCCCCTCAGTGAATACCTTGGGGTGTCTACTTTCCGAAATGGGGTCATTTGTGGGGTGTGTTTACTGTTCTGGCATTTTGGGCGGGGCTAAATTGTGAGCCGCCATGTAAAACCTAAAGGTACTCGTTGGAATTTGGGCCCCTTTAGCATCTTGGCTGCAAAAAGTGTCACTCATGTGGTATCGCCGTACTCAGGAGAAGTAGGGCAATGTGTTTTAGGGTGCATTTTACATATACCCATGTTGGGTGAGAGAAATATCTCTGTAAATTGTCAACTTTGTATAAAATTTTTAAAAGTTGTCGTTTACAGAGATATTTTTCACACAAAGTATGGGTATATATAAAATACACCCCAAAACACATTGCCCTACTTCTCTGAGTACGGCGATACCATGTGTGCCACTTTTTGCAGCCTGAGTGCAAAGGGCCCTAAAACCAATGAGTACCTTTAGGATTTCACAGGCCATTTTTACGCATTTGGATTCCAGACTTCTTCTCACGCTTTAGGGGCCCCTAAAATGCCAGGACAGTATAAATACCCCACAAGTGACCCCATTTTGGAAAGAAGACACCCCAAGGTATTCCGTGAGGGGTATGGTGAGTTCATGTAAAATTTTATTTTTGTCACAAGTTAGTGGAATATGAGACTTTGTAAAAACAAAAAACAAAAAAACAAAAAAAAAAACAATTTCCGCTGACTTGTGCCAAAAATAAAAATTCTGTGGACTCACCATGTCCTTCACGGAATACCTTGGGGTGTCTTCTTTCCAAAATGGGGTCACATGTGGGGTATTTATACTCACCTGGCATTTTAGGGGCCCCTAAAGTGTGAGAATCCAAATGCATAAAAATGCCCTGTGAAATCCTAAAGGTACTCATGGAATTTGGGCCCTTTGCGCATCTTGGCTGCAAAAGTGTCACTCATGTGGTATCGCCGTACTCAGGAGAAGTAGGAAATGTGTTTTGGGGTGTATTTTACATATACCCATGCTGCGTGTGAGAAATATCGCTGTAAACGACAACTTTTACATTTTTTATTCAAAGTTGTCAATATACAGAGATATTTCTCTCACTCAGCATGGGTATATGTAAAATACACCCTAAAACACATTGCCTACTTCTCCTGAGTACGGCGATACACATGAGTGACATTTTTGCAGCCAAGATGCGAAGGCCCTAAAACCAATGAGTACCTTTTAGGAGGGCATTTTACGCATTTTCTTCTCACGCTTTAGGGCCCCTAAAATGCCAGGGCAGTAGAAATACCCCACATGTGACCCCATTTTGGAAAGAAGACACCTCAAGGTATTCCATGAGGGGCATGGCGAGTTCATAGAAGATTTTTTTGGCACAAGTTAGTGGAAATTGATTTTTATTGTTTTTCTCACAAAGTCTCCCTTTCCGCTAACTTTTGACAAAAAGTTTAATTTTTCATGAACTCATTATGCCCCTCAGCAAATACCTTGGGGTGTCTTCTTTCCAAAATGGGGTCACATGTGGGGTATTTATACTGCCCTGGCATTTTAGGGGCCCTAAAGCGTGAGAAGAAAAATGCGTAAAAATGCCCTTCCTAAAAGGTACTCATTGGAATTGGGGTCCCTTTGTGCATCTTGGCTGCAAAAAAGTGTCACACATGTTGTATCGCCGTACTCAGGAGAAGTAGGGCGATGTGTTTTGGGGTGTATTTTTACATATACCCATGCTGGGTGAGAGAAATATCTCTGTAAATTGGCAACTTTGAATAAAAAAATTTAAAAAGTTGTCGTTTACAGCGATATTTCTACACCCAGCATGGGTATATGTAAAATACACCCCAAAACACATTGCCCTACTTCTCCTGAGTACGGCGATACCACATGTGTGACACTTTTGCAGCCAAGATGCTCAAAGGCCCTAAAACCAATGAGTACCTTTAGGATTTCATAGGCCATTTTTACGCATTTGGATTCTCACGCTTTAGGACCCCTAAAATGCCAGGGCAGTAGAAATACCCACAAGTGACCCCATTGTGGAAAGAAGACACCCCAAGGTATTCTGTGAGGGGCATGGCGAGTTCACAGAAAAAAAATTGGCACAAGTTAGCGGAGATTTTTTTTTTTTTTTTTTACAGTCTCATATTCCACTAACTTGTGACAAAAAATAAAATTTTGCATGAACTCGCCATACCCCTCACGGAATACCTTGGGGTGTCTTCTTTCTAAAATGGGGTCACATGTGGGGTTTTTGTACTGCCCTGGCATTTGAGGGTCTCCGCAATCATTACACGTATGGCCAGCATTAGGAGTTTCTGCGATTCTCCGTATA
This sequence comes from Bufotes viridis, assembly GCA_033119425.1. Taxonomy (NCBI): domain Eukaryota; kingdom Metazoa; phylum Chordata; class Amphibia; order Anura; family Bufonidae; genus Bufotes; species Bufotes viridis. The sequence goes on from CM065591.1 coordinate 69,914,646, forward strand.
TTGAGCATACGGGTAATGAGATTTTTTTTTTTTCCGTTCAGCCTCTGCGCTGAAAAAAAAATAAAAAATGAACGGCACAGATTTTTTCATTCGCATCGATCAATGTGGATGAAAAAATCTCTGCCAAAATCAGTGACTGCGGTGCGGTGGGCGCTAACTAACTGGTGGTGATAGGGGACCCTTATGCCCCATTCACACGTCCGCAATTCTGTTTGCGGAACGGAATTGCGGACCCGTTCATTTCTATGGGGACAGACTTTGTCCCGCTCGGATCCGGAATTACGGATCCGCGCTTCCGGGTCTGCACTTCCGTTCCGCAAAAATATAGAACATGTCCTATTCTTGTCCGCAACTGCGGACAAGAAAAAGCATTTTCTATATAGTTCTGGCAATGTGCGGATCTGCAAAATGCGGAAAGCACATTGCCGGTGTCCGTGTTTTGAGGATCTGCGGATCGGATCCACAGATCCGTGAATCCACGGATCCGCAAAACACATATGGACGTCTGAATGGAGCCTTACAAGGGTGTGATCAATGACAGGGGGTGATCAGGGGGTCTAGATGGGGTGATCAAGGGGTTAATAGGTGAGGGGGTGGGGCGGGTTAGTGTAGTGTTTGGTGCAACTTTACTGTGTTACCTGGTCCTCTGGTGGTCGATCCCAGCAAATGGGACCACCAGAGGACCAGGTAGCAGGTATACCAGACGCTGTTCACAAAACAGCGTCTGGTATACATGTTTGATGCGATTTATATCGCATCTACAGCCTGCCAGCGATTGATTATCGCTGGCAGGCTGTAGTCTAACTCTCCAGACGCGCGTTCCTGTGAACGCGCGCGTGCGCGTTCACAGGAACTCACGGGTCTCGCGAGAGGACGCGCCGAGGCGTCCACTCAGAAGACCCCGGCCGTCCGCAGGACGCAATCCTGCGTACGGCGGTCCGGGAGTAGTTAATACCTAGAAGGCAAAGTTCACATTACAGTTATTTCCATCAGTTATTGTGAGCCAAAACCAGATGTGGGTCAAAAACACAGAACAGAAGCAGCTCTTTCCATTATAGCTCATCTCCGAGTAGCTTCACTACTGGTTTTGGCTCACAATAACTGATGGAAATCACTGAAGTGTGAACTCACCCTAAGGCCCCTTTCACACAGGCGCAATGCGTGAGGAGGACGCATTGCACCCGCACTGAATCCGGACCCATTAATTTCTATGGGGCTGTGCACATGAGCGGTGATTTACACGCATCACTTCTGCGTTGAATGGGGCTGCGTGAAAATCTCAAGCATCCGCAAGCAAGTGCGGATGCAGTGCGATTTTCCCGCATGGTTGCTTAGCAACGGGACCAGACCTTTATTATTTTCCCTTATAACATGGTTATCAGGGAAAATAATAGCAATATTAATAAAGAATGCTTAGTAAAATGAAGATGAAGGGGTTAAAAATAATAACTTAACTTACCTTAGCCATTTGATCGCGTACTTGCGATCTGTCTTCTCTCTTCAAGCTTCATCTAACAGCTAAAGGACCTGTGATGACGTCACATCACATGGTCTATCTTACCATGGTGATGGACCATGTGATTGGACCATGTAATGTGACGTCATCACAGGTCCTTTAGCTGTTAGTTAAAGCATGAAGAGAGATGACAGATCGCAATTACGTGATCCAGTGGCAAAGGTAAGTTAAGTTTTATTATTTTTAACCCCTTCATCTTCATTTTACTAAGCATTCTTTATTAAGAATGCTAATATTTTCCCTTATAACCATGTTATAAGGGAAAATAATAAATTCTCCAGAATACTCTACCCGAAACCGGACTTCAGTGATGAAGTCCGGCTTCGGGTCTGGGTACCAAACATAGCGATTTTTCAAACGCGCGTGCAAAACGCATTACAAAAGTTTGCACCCCCGAGAAAAAAATCGCGCATATTCAGGCAACGCACCCGCCTCTTATCTGGGCGTCAAACATGACGCCCGTGTGAAAGAGGCCTAAGGGTCCATTCACACCTCTGTTGTGTATTGCGGATCCACAATACACCGGGCCGACACCCCTATAGAATAGGACATGTTCTATTTTTTTCGGGAGCCGCAGAGCGGAAGATCGGGGACGCACACCGGAAATGCGGAAGCGGACAGCACACTGTGTGTTGTCTGCATCTCCTACGGCCTCATTGAAAATGAATGGGTCCGGATCTGTTCCGCAACGTTGGGGAACAGATCCCGACCCATTCTACGGACATGTGAATGGACCCTTACCTGGAAAACCCCTTTAAACAGATCTGATTTTGTAGGTCGTTATCTCCTACTCAACTGCCAAGATGTAGACTACTGAAAAACAGTTAATGTAAATCCTGTGGAGATGTATAGAGATTTTTACCTCATCTGTGTTACCCTGGACCCATTTCTTCATCGCTTGGGAGAACATCGACCCTGATTGCAAATAACAACAATAAATTTACATGCGATTGAATCCAGAAACCTGCAGAATAACAGAACTGCAAACATTTCTTCACATCTGAAGAAGACATTCACCTTTGGATTTCTTCACATCTGGCTCAGGCTCCGACTCTCTGATAAACTGACCTAGATCACTCACGGTCCCGAAAGACATTTTCCTGTCAATAAATTAATAAAATAAATGTTAGTTAAAGGGCAACGGTCATTTTTTCATTTGCTAGTTTATTAGAGCTAGGCATATATACCTGAGTTAGTCTGTCAATGATTGTCAAAAGATCTGTAATTACCTTCTAATAACAGCTTTAATTAATGTCCTCTGTCCCTTTCCACTGCTCCCTTAAAGACTGTTGCTAGGGCTTGTCTGTCTTCCTTTTAGTATAAACAGAAGACGGAGGGGCGGTCCTTCACACTGCATGCCTGCATTAGGCTTCAGAGTGAGGAGGCGTGTCTCTCAGTAATCCAATCTGATTGGCTGGCAGGGATCTGCTGGCTACAGCAAGTGTGTATGGGAAGTGAGGGAAAGCAGTTTTGGCCTCAGAGACCTGGCAGAGGAGCCATCTTGAGAAGGTCCTCATATTGTAAATGTTTAAACAGCCGTAACTAAGGGGAAAACTCAAGGAAAACAGTGGTATGTGACAAAACTAAAGATTGCTTTATGCACAATGCTGCTGCAGCAGTAACATATGCTAAAATTGATTTTTTGATTAAAACATGACGGTTACACTTTAAACGTATAGATATGACTGAATGCAATGGGGATAATACAGTAGCAAAAAAAATCTGCACACAGGGAACCTTTTGGGAGTCACCGAGAATGTCTCAGACATTGCATATGCATAAGGGCTCATGCACACAACTGCTGGGTGTTTTTGCGGATCAGCAAAACGCAGATACTGGACGTATGCATTACGTATTTTGCGGAACTGAAGGGCCGGCCCCTAAAAGAACAGTCCTATCCTTGTCCGTAATGCGGACAAAAATAGGACATGTTCTATTTTTTCTGGAAAGGCCATGCAGACATACGGACACAGAACGCACACAGAGTCATTTCCGTTTATTGTGGGCCCGTTTAAATGAATCGTTCCGCCTATGGGCCGCAAAAAGAAATATATGAAATGGAACGGTCACTGGAAAAACAACCTCGTGCATGAGCCCTAAACCTGTTTCAATGAATGACTAAGGGTTTACATGAACGATCTGCCGCAATGTTTATTTCTTGTGGAATTAATGGCGATACCAGACTTAAATCAACTACTGAAGGACAGTGAATTTCACTTTCTGAAATACTCTGTGCTTCAGTGCATCACCACGTACTGTACGTCGGAGGATCCAAATTTCAATGTTTGCACTGACAGGAGGTAAACACTGAAAACGTTCAAGTGTATTAGAAAGTTGACATCTTTTTACTGTACAATTAAACTTTACTGCCAAAAATAAATGAATGGAAAACCCCAGGTCCCAAAAGATTGCAACAATGATGCAGCAGAATAGCGGCCACAAAGGATTTGACGCTTATCTGCGATGGTCAAAGAGGAGCCGTCACCTCTCCCGTTTTAGTAAATACTTGCATTTCCCCATGAGCTAGCTACTGTGCACCATCATTTCTTATATCTCTAATGCTGTGCTATTCCTCCGTTATTCCTACTAGACGTCTACGAATGAATTGCCAGGATTTTGCAAAAAGTCCACCTGGGTGTTACCAGTTGGGGGTGTGTCCCTGCACAGTGTGACACTGTCCAATCAGTGCTGCCAGTGTTAGACTGTGCAGAGATACCCCAACACATAGACGTAACACCCAGCTGAAGATTTATTAAGTCATTTAGGCCTCTATTACACAACCAAATTTTCGGACCCGTATAATAATGCCCCGCCTAGCCGACAAAAACTGCCTGTTTGTTCACCAACTGTGTCTTTCATTCTGATGAAATGAATGATGCTTGTTTATCAGCAACGCATTGCCCGATAATATCAGGGATGAGCCGTCGATGACCACTACGAGGGAATGAGGGGATAATGATGAAGTCTACTGTCGATCGCCACTCACCATGCCTGAAAATTGGGAAGTGCGATACATTCCGAGTCTGAGGTAACTGGTCGAAAAACCTCTTTATCGGCCTGGCATGAACAGGAAGAGTTGCTCCATGTTATATACGTGAACAATTGGGGGGGGGGGGTGACTGGATCCACACATTGACCCAGATGTACTAATTGTAAAGATGGAGTAAGCTTACCCTTTCTCTGCACCCGATTTATCCCAGGGGTTCAGGCTGGATGATAATTGTGGGGCAGGGACAGACACTTTTGGTTGATTTACTACGAGCCCATTTTTTTATTTTTATTTAAAATTGCGCACATTAGGTCTACTCATTTTGCTTTGAAGCCCCCCTCCCACTTTTTGCTAAGCCCCACCTCTCGTACAGCAATTAAGAAAAATAAAGTGTCGAAACCCTAGATGCGCCAAACTGTGCCAATTTGCCCCGTTTTTTTTTTTTTTTTTTTAAAAAGATTTTTGGTGACACATTAGAAAATATGGGCCAATGATCACTGCGAAGTAACCTCAAGCTTCAGGCCTAAAACGTCTTTCGCACTGCTCTATATTTTACCGCCTGCATCGGTGACGTTCCGTGTACTGCTGGCAGCCAGTGACTAGCTGCAGGGTGACCTGCGCGCATGGAAAGTCACCACTGAAGCCAGGAAGAAGGCATCGACGGCAGGAAAGACCATACCGCAGCGCATGGAAGAAGCAGAGGAGAAAAGGGGTATCTTGTCATTTTAGATCATTTTATGGGGGCTGCCAGATTTTTTATTTAACTTGGGCAACTTCATTAAATGTTTTTTTTTTTTCTTTAATAATTCACTGTCCATGCAATACTTGTAAGGCCCAAGTCTGCCAGCACTCACAGAGGACACAGCAGGTAGTCTGGAGCATGGCTGAGCAGGAAAACACAGAGAAGAGAGGCCGTAGATTCAGTATTATCAGGATGGACGATGATGCCGGAGGACAAAGGCTAGACCAGTAATACGCCATAACACCATGAAAAAAGCGAACCTGTCACCTGGAATTGACTTCATAAACCATGAACAGTACCTGATAGTGCCCCACAAGACGTTTCCAACAGTGTTTCCTGTGCTTTTACTGTATTTAAAGTCATCTAAAAATAGCCTTTTAAAATCCTTGCAGAAATCAAGACAGAAGTCAAGGGGGCAGCGGCCTCCTTGACTCCAGGTCTACCTTCCCTGCCCTAACCACCCCCCCCCCCCCCTCTGCTGCATAACTGACATTAGCTAAAGTTGCCGGGACTGCACTCGTACAGCCCGCGCATGCGCGGTATGTCTCCTTTAGCAGCGCGATCCCAGCTCTCCCGCTGTAACTTGCGTGCCTCCTTTAGCAGCGCGATCCCGGCTCTCCCGCTGTGGCTTGCGCGTCTCCTGTACACTATGGGCGCATGCGCCGATAGTGTACAGGAGACGCGATCGCTCTACTAAAGGAGGCATCCGCGGGCTTGTACAAGCACGGTCCCGGCAACTTTAGCCAATGTCAGTTATGCAGCAGAGGGGCGGGGTTAGGGCAGGGAAGGCAGACCTGGAGTCAAGGAGGCCGCTGCCCCCTTGACTTCTATCTTGACTTCTGCAAGGATTTTAAAAGGCGATTTTTAGATGATTTTAAATACAGGAAAAGCGCAGGAAACACTGTTGGAAACGTCTTGTGGGGCACTATCAGGTACTGTTCATGGTTTATGAAGTCAATTCCAGATGACAGGTTCGCTTTAATGGACAGAGAAAAAAAACAAAAAAAAAACTCCTGTGCTTGCATTAAACGGATGTCTGCTCCAACACAGTGTTATTACCCAGCATATGTTCGTTGATAGAGCGACTCAGGATCCAGGCTTGCTGCATCAACAATTATTGCTTCATCAAAGTTTTTCAGAATTTTTACATTGCTCTTTTTGACGTTAGTCTGAAAGATAGAAATCATGTACGTTAGACATACAGTACTAAAAGGTCAAGGTCTATAAAGCGGAAATCCAGCCAAAAAAAACATGTGCCACAGACTCGCTTTAGGCAATCACATTCGTAAAATCCTTGATCTTGGACTGTCACCAATTTCCAATATAAAAGGACTCTTTACAGGGGGGAACCTTTCTGGGACTATTTTGGAGACTTTGCTTAGACCATTTTAGATTTTCAATAAACTAAGAAGCATCTTAATCGAGGATTTAGTTTATATTAGAATTCCAGGGATGGATCTCTCCGAGCAGTGCTAAAGAGGTTTAACCCAATAACAATTTTGCCCAGCTCGGGCTTTTAAGAAAAGGTACCAACAATGCATGATCTCATCTACATTGGGAGATATACAGTGCCTTGCAAAAGTATTCACACACCCCCCCCCCCTCCCTTGACTTTTTTCGTGTTTTGTTACATTACAGCCTTGAGTTGAATGTTTTGTTAATCTGAATTTTATGTGATGGATCAGAAAAGAATAGTCTAAGTTGGTGAAGTGAAATAAGAAAAATATATAAAATAAGACTACTGTTTAGAAATAAAAAACAGAAAATTGGCATGTGCGTATGTATTCACCCCCATTGTTAGGAAGCCCATAAAAAGCTCCGGTGCAACCACTTACCTTCAGAAGTCACATAATTAGTGAAATGATGTCACCTGTGTGCAATCTAATTGTCACATGATCTGTCATTGCATATACACACCAGAGGCTGCAACACCTAAGCAAGAGGCATCCCTAACCAAACACTGCCATGAAGACCAAGGAACTCTCCAAACAAGTAAGGGACAATGTTGTTGAAAATTACAAGTCAGGGTTAGGTTATAAAAAATATCCAAATCTTTGATGATCCACAGGAGCACCATCAAATCTATCATAACCAAATGGAAAGAACATGGCACAACAGCAAACCTGCCAAGAGACGGCCGCCCACCAAAACTCACGGACCGGGCAAGGAGGGCATTAATCAGAGAGGCAGCACAGAGACCTAAGGTAACCCTGGAGGAGCTGCAGAGTTCCACAGCAGAGACTGGAGGATCTGTACATAGGACATCAATAAGCCGTACGCTCCATAGAGTTGGGCTTTATGACAGAGTGGCCAGAAGAAAGCCATTACTTTCAGCTAAAAATAAAAAGGCACGTTGTGAGTTTGTGAAAAGCCATGTGGGAGACTCCCAAAATGTATGGAGGAAGGTGCTCTGGTCTGTTGAGACTAAAATTAAACTTTTCAGCCATCAAAGAAAACGCTATATCTGGCGCAAACCTAACACATCCCATCACCCAAAGAACACCATCCCCACAGTGAGACATGGTGGTGGCAGCATCATACTGGGGGGATGGGACTGGGAAACTGGTCAGAGTTGAGGGAAAGATGGATGGTGCTAAATACAGGGATATTCTTGAGTAAAACCTGTACCACTCTGTGCGTGATTTGAGGCTAGGACGGAGGTTCACCTTCCAGCAGGACAATGACCCCAAACACACGACTAAAGCAACACTTGAGTGGTTTAAGGGGAAACATGTAAATGTGTTGGAATGGCCGAGTCACGGCCCAGATCTCAATCCAATAGAAAATCTGTGGTCAGACTTAGAGATTGCTGTTCACAAGCGCAAACCGTCCAACCTGAAGGAGCTGGAGCAGCAAGGAGGAATGGGAAAAAATCCCAGTGGTAAGATGTGGCAAGCTCATAGAGACTTATCCAAAGTGACTTGGAGCTGTGATTGCCGCAAAAGGTGGCTCTACAAAGTATCAACTTTAGGGGGGTGAATAGTTATGCACATTGACTTTTTCTGTTATTTTGTTCTATTTGTTGTTTGCTTCACAATAAAAAAAAATAAAAAATAATGTCTTCAAAGTTGTGGACATGTTCTGTAAATTAAATGATGCAAATCCACAAACAATCCATGTTAATTCCAGGTTGTCAAGTCAAGGGGGTGAATACTTTTGCAAGGCAAAGTAGTTATTAAAATTTGGTCAGGAGTGATAGCATCTTAAAGAGGACATGTCACCAAAAAAATGTGCAATCTGCAGGCAGCAAGTTACAGAGCAGGAGGAGAGGAGAAGATGGATATAGGTTAGTGGGAAAAGATTTAGTAAAACCTCTCTTTCGTACCCTGCTCACTTGGTTTCCTCCTTTGGGCAGGCTCCTCTGGAGCTCATTCATCCTAAGCAGTGTTCTCAGTCCTGCTCATCCTCAGCCCAGACTTCTAGATCTCTCAGCCTTCCTCAGCCAGTCTGACATGTCCCCGTCTCCATGCAAAATCCAGATTTACTCAAAACCTGTAATTTATACATTTATATATCTTTGCTTTTTCCACTTCCTTTGAACAGTTATCGGTACAGGGTGGAGGTGTTATCAGTGACTGATATGCGCACATTTACACACAATGCTATTAATCACCAATAACACCTCCACCCTGTACCGATAGTTATTTACAGGAAGTAAATAAAAAATGCAAAGATATAAATGTATAAATTACAGGTTTTGAGCGAATCTGGATTTTGCATTGAGAGGGTAACAAGTCAGAATGGCTGAAGAAGACAGAGATCAAGAATTCTGGGCTGAGGATGAGCAGAACTGAACACTCCTTAGGAGGAATGAGCGCTGAAACGAGTGCCCCAGAAGAGCCTGCCCAATGGAAGAAACCCAGTAAACAGGCTACCTAAAGAGTAAAGGTTATAATCAACCGAACAGGTGTAGAGTGACCATTGGGTCCAATGATGGGGAAAAAAGCAAGAAAATTTTCCTTTCCTAGCAACATGAGGATTAACCAAAACAGCAGAAAGAAAAGACATCCAGAAGGGGTCCCAGGGAGAAATCATACGGCATTGGCCTTGAGAAACAGAGTTACCAAATGGGTCACCACGTATAGTGGCATTGAAGAGAGCCTTGGACTCATAGTTCGCTGAACAGAGTGTGTGCTAGTGGGCTGCTTGATGACTCTTCGGATTAAATCGTGATGGGTGCACTAAAAACATGAACATTAAAAAGAGAGGCATGATGCCTTTTCTAATATCGCAGGTCTGCTGCGATAATATTTGATTCTGCCATGTCCTTTAAGACACACATCCAAACCCTCACCTCCTCCTGCTGTTTTCACCTCAAGAACATCTCTCGTATTCACTCCTTCCTCATCCCTGAGTCAACTAAGATTCTAGTGCATGCCCTCGTCATCACCCGCCTGGACTACTGTAACATTCTCCTCTGTGGCCTTCATCTAGCACTCTCTCTCTCCAATCTATTCTCAACTCTGCTGCCTGGTTAATCCACCTCTCCCCTAGTTTCTCCTCTGCCGTCTACTAGTCCCTTCACGGGCTCCTCATTGCCAAGTGAATTCAGTTTAAAATACTAACAACTACATATAAGGCTGCCCACAGCCTGTCCTCTCCTTACATCTCTGACCTGCTTTCCTGATGCACCCCCACATTTAATATCCAATCCTCACAGGACCCAATTCTCTGTTCTCCTCTCATCTGTTCTTCACACAATTGAGTAAAAGATTTCTCACATGCCTCTACCCGACTCTCAACTATCCCAACACATCGGACTCTCCCCAATATCAAAACCTTCAATGGCCCGATTGGGGATTAGGAGTCTAGAAAAAACGCAGATCCTGTAAGTTAGCCAGGACCCAGAAGCAGAATCTATGCTGCAGCCCACAGTAGGGCAACTGCTGGACTGCCAACTAAGGCCATCCATGACAAACAAAAATAAAAATACACAGCTCATCAATGGGACGTGAATGTTCCAAGGAGGATATATTTTTGAGATGCAACTAAAGCAGTCTCCCAGAAGGGAATCAGGCAGAGAGACTGTTGAAGGTGACCTGGGAAGGAGACCTATAAAGGCAAACAAGCCAAAAATAGGAACATTAGCTGAAGAAAAGGAGATATGATCTGGGGAAACTGGAGAACAAAACCAGCAGCGCAAATCAGAAAATTGCCATGACTGGCAAAGGACCTGAAGAAAGCAGAAACGGATGGAATAGGTGGTAGTTCAAAAAACGTCACTGCTGACATAGAAAGAAAAAGACTGATGCGAGGTTAGTAAAGGGAATAAGCCTGCATTCCAATGAAACATGCCCTGGCGAGGTTTGACGGTCACATCAGGGCTAATCCTGCTAAGAAAGGTAGTGACTAGAAAGATGGTCCCAGGAGGTAACGAACTACGCAAGCCCCACCTCGCTATTAGCCTGCAAAGCTAGGGATAAAGTAGGTGGCCAACCCAGGCGCTAGCTCTGCAAGCTGGGTCCTGACAGTGACAGCATGCGTACCCGAGTGTTGACCTGGGCCCCGAGGAGCAGAAAAGTCGCCAGAGCCCTTTGGGCCAGCACGTAGGCAATGAAATAGCAGGATGGGTAAGGAAATAATCAAGGAGGCAGGAGGGCAGTGCAAGTCCTGTCTCCCAAACAACACAAGGCCACAAGCCAGGGGTAGAAGTATCAAGCTGAGATACCAGACCGGTGGAGCATGCTGGCCGACAAGTATACTGTATGCAACGGTGCAGACTTGTTCTGTCGTAAAATGAAATGAAGATGTATTCCAACAACAGATTCTAAAGTCAAATCATTGGACCGTTTTCTGTTAAAATCAACCCCATTCTTCAAAACTAGGCAGTTTTGTGCCCAGGCAGCGGGAAAGATGAATGATGTACTGTATGATAACTACTGTGGTAGGCATAATGGCCGCCATACTGTCTGCAGTCAATATGACACTACCCCTCCTAAAAATGACATTTATTGGCGATTTATTTTACTGCCTTAAAGGACATGTGGTATTTTTCTATGTTCGACCACAGTCCTAGTCATTCTATACATGTAAAATAGATCTTTACCTGAGGGGTGGAGATGTCCGATGCCCCAGCACAGGGCTCATGGTTGGGAGTGCCTTGGTTTCCTTGACTTGGATTTCCAGCTCCAGTCCACGTATAGTCATCACCCTTCACTGAGTGAATCAGATCATTCAAGTACTTATAATACAGATTGCTAGAGAGGAAGCCAGGCAAGAAAACCTGAAACCGTATTCAAAGAATCTCAATTAATAAAGTGAGTGGCATGTAAATAATTAACAAGCTATTCCGTATAAGTCAACGCTGTACTGTCCAAGTTCATTCATGCGCAGCGGTGGGAGCAGGAAAAAAACTGCAGCATTACCATCCAGTGCAAATATACCTTCCCACTAGGGATGTCCCGATACCAGTATCGGTACCGATACCGGCATTTTCACGAGTACTTGTACTCGTGAAAATGCCGCCGATACTGAAAGTTCCAGTCCGGCAGCTCATATCCACTATTGAAGTAAACCTAACCGCTATTATCGTGGCCAGAATTACTAACTATTGATTCGCAGTCTCCCTCAGGTTCGGCGCTCAGTCCCTCCATGCTTCTCCTGCCCCGCCTGCCTTCTTCATTCATAAAAGTGGGCGGAGCCGGCAGGCGGGACATGAGGCGCATGGAGGAACTGAGAGCTCAAGCTGCCCGATTCCTCCCAGCACCTCACGTCCCTCCTGCGCGCTCCGCCCATTTTATGAATGTAGAAGGCGCGCGGGGCAGGAGGAGAATGGAGGGACTGAGCGCCTAACCTGAGGGAGACTGCGCATCAATAGTTAGTAATCATGGCCACATTAATAGAGATTAGGTTTACCTCAATAGTGTATAGGAGCTGTGGGGCCGGTGTATGAAAGAGTCAAGCTACACCGGCTCCTGCGAGTGTAAACTGCCCCCCCCCACACACACACTATGATGGCACTTATGGGGGTCTGTGGATGACACTAATGGGGGATCTGTGGATGACACGCATATAGCATAATATGCTATATATGCGACATCCACAGCGCCCCCATAACAGCGACATCCACAGCGCCCCCATAACAGCGACATCCACAGCGCCCCCATAACAGCGACATCCACAGCGCCCCCATAACAGCGACATCCACAGCGCCCCCATAACAGAGACATCCACAGATCCTTCATAAGTGACATCCACAGCGCCCCCATAACAGCGACATCCACAGCGCCCCCATAACAGCGACATCCACAGCGCCCCCATAACAGTGTCATCCACAGATCCTCCATAACAGTGACATCCACAGCGCCCCCATAACAGATCCCCCTGGATGCACATTGGTTGGAAAACACTATTATATTCCCATTTATTAATTTATTAACACTTGTACAAAGGAAAAGTAAAGCCGTTGTCCATAGCAACCAAATTCCAGCTTTAATTTTTTTCATTGCTATCAGTAACTGCGGCGCTGTTTATACGAGGTATCGGTAATTGGTATCGGCGAGTACTTAAATAAAAGTATCGGTACTCGTACTCGGTCTTAAAAAAATGGTATCGGGACATCCCTACTTTCCACATATGACTATGTAAGCTCGACATCCGTTTTCTTGCGGACCCGTCGACTTCAATGGGTACTTGGTCCGCCTTTGCAGCCAAGAATAAGACATGCACTACCTTTTGCAGAATGGACACACGGATACAGAAAGGATACGGAAGACATTCTTGTGCATTCTGCACCCGTATGTCCATTCCACAAAAGACAGAACATGTCCACAATGCAGTTCAAAGACCCATTGAAGTCAATGGGTCCATAAAAAAAAAAAAAAAAAAAACGGACGCAACATGAATATCATCTGTATTCTGTGAATCCGTGTTTTTGCGGAAAGCAGAATACATACAGTGGAGGAAATAATTATTTGACCCCTCACTGATTTTGTAAGTTTGTCCAATGACAAAGAAATGAAAAGTCTCAGAACAGTATCATTTCAATGGTAGGTTTATTGTAACAGTGGCAGATAGCACATCAAAAGGAAAATCGAAAAAATAACTTTAAATAAAAGATAGCAACTGATTTGCATTTCATTGAGTGAAATAAGTATTTGAACCCTCTAACAAAAAAAGACTTAATACTTGGTGGAAAAACCCTTGTTTGCAAGCACAGAGGTCAAACGTTTCTTGTAATTGATGACCAAGTTTGCGCACATTTAGGAGGAATGTTGGTCCACTCCTCTTTGCAGATCATCTCTAAATCCCTAAGGTTTCGAGGCTGTCTCTGTGCAACTCTGAGCTTGAGCTCCCTCCATAGGTTTTCGATTGGATTAAGGTCCGGAGACTGACTAGGCCACTCCATGACCTTAATGTGCTTCTTCTTGAGCCACTCCTTTGTTGCCTTTGCTGTATGTTTTGGGTCATTGTCGTGCTGGAACACCCATCCACGACCCATTTTCAGTTTCCTGGCAGAGGAAGGAGGTTGTCGCTCAGGATTTCACGATACATGGCTCCGTCCATTTTCCGTTAATGCGAATAAGTTGTCCTGTGCCCTTAGCAGAAAAACACCCCCAAAGCAAAATGTTTCCACCCCCATGCTTGACGGTGGGGACGGTGTTTTGAGGGTCATAGGCAGCATTTTTCTTCCTCCAAACACAGCGAGTTGAGTTAATGCCAAGAGCTCTATTTTGGTCTCATCAGACCACAGCACCTTCTCCCAGTCACTCTCTGAATCATTCAGGTGTTCATTGGCAAACTTCAGACGGGCCTGCACATGTGCCTTCCTGAGCAGGGGGACCTTGCGAGCCCTGCAGGATTTTAATCCATTGCGGTGTAATGTGTTTCCAATGGTTTTCTTGGTGACTGTGGTCCCTGCTAATTTGAGGTCATTAACTAACTCCTCCCGTGTAGTTCTAGGATGCTTTTTCACCTTTCTCAGAACCATTGACACCCACGAGGTGAGATCTTGCGTGGAGCCCCAGAGCGAGGTCGATTGATGGTCATTTTGTGCTCCTTCCACTTTCGAACAATCGCACCAACAGTTGTCACCTTCTCTCCCAGCTTCTTGCTAATGGTTTTGTAGCCCATTCCAGCCTTGTGCAGGTCTACAATTTTGTCTCTGACATCCTTGGACAGCTCTTTGGTCTTTCCCATGTTGGAGAGTTTGGAGTCTGCTTGATTGATTGATTCTGTGGACAGGTGTCTTTTATACAGGTGACTAGTTAAGACAGGTGTCCTTAATGAGGGTGACTAATTGAGTAGAAGTGTCTAACCACTCTGTGGGAGCCAGAACTCTTAATGGTTGGTAGGGGTTCAAATACTTATTTCACTCAATGAAATGCAAATCAGTTGCTATCTTTTATTTAAAGTTATTTTTTCGATTTTCCTTTTGATGTGCTATCTGCCACTGTTACAATAAACCTACCATTGAAATGATACTGTTCTGAGACTTTTCATTTCTTTGTCATTGGACAAACTTACAAAATCAGTGAGGGGTCAAATAATTATTTCCTCCACTGTACATCGTATGAATGGACCATAAAAAAATGGTCGTGTGAATGTAGTCCAGCTTTAATAACCCACAGTGCAAAAAGACAGGGAAAACAAAAAAAATGGCCGGACCTGACATTACTGCAGCAAGGCAGCTACAAAATAAGACAGAACACGCAATGACAACACTTCTGCCACACTAGCCTGGCCCTTAGGGCGCATCCTCCGGCAGCGCAGGGGTTATCAAGACTTGCACAGAAAGCGCCCGTCTTCATAAATCCCCCCCACAGGTGTTACGCTCCACTCAGTAAGAACTGTGTACTCTGTTATGATCTCACCTTTTCCATGGTGGTCCAAGCCTGACGTAATGGAGTGGTGAAGCAGTTTGGGAGTGGGCCTCCTTCCCGGCAAATGTTGGACTCTATTTCTAGCCGCACAGAGTCATCAAAGCCTAATGGGTGCGTTGCTTGTAGAGAAAAATACCTAAAACACAAGATCCAGATATGTCTGTGAGCTACACAATATTACATAGCTGCGTTCAGTCCTCAGTCCGCCACGACGTAAGCAAAGCTCAGCAATGCACAGACAGGACAGCGACGTGTTCTGCCAAGATTAATCAGATTAGGAAACGTTGTGGTTTGGGGTCTGAACAGGTTAGCTCAATCCTAGATCCTAATGACCGGGTTACATAGGACCCTTCGTACCCAATTGTCTCCTTTTATTTGTGCTCAGTATATGCTATTCCACGCTGTGAGTCTGCAACTTTTTTAGAATTAGGACAAGTACCAAAATACTTAGGCCTCGATTTATCAAGGCTGGCGCTGGGGGAGGAGGCCGGCAATTTATGATGAGGAGCAGGCCTCATCATAAATTACCTGCCTCCGTCAGCTCTCTGTGCGGTGGAAGGAAATGTACGGCAGCTTGGACCCCCTGTAGATGTCAGACATTTCCCCCAGTTTCGGTTTTAAATAATAATGAATCAGCCGGGGCAGATAGTCACACACCTTCCTGCAGACTTGGCGAGGGTGGTCGGTTGCAACTAGAAAAGTCGCAAATGCATTGAAAAGTTGCAAATCCGGTAGGCTGCGACTTTTCCTCTTTTGCGTAAGGGGAATGATAGAATATTGATAGAACGTAGGGATTCTATGTAAAAAAAAATGTGACTCCTTCAAAGGAGGCTTTTGTATCCTTGACCTTATCTTCACAAACACCATAAAACAGGTCAGAGAATAAATAGAGATGCCATATATGCATGGCTCTCTATTCCTGAAAATTCCACAGACCACAACCCTATGAGATTACAGAGACTATAAAAACAATTGATGATCTCCCCCCCACCCTTATTTTTTTTAACAATGCAAGAATTCATTGATAGAAGCACAGCAGTGATGAGCTTTTTGCACTATAAGGTTGACCGTGTTTAGTTCCTGTACAGTAGCTACACCCATACAGCTGATCAGCAGGGCGTTGAACCCCCGACGATCAGCTAGTGATGGTCTGTTCTAAGGATAGGTCACCACTTAGAAAAGGCTGGACAACCCCTTTAATTGAATGAGCTGTAGATTCCCGGGGGTGATCCGCTGCTTACTTATCATAAAGGATCATTGCGTCGTTCTGCGCCTCCTGTCCATCGTACTGGCCATTCTTGGCTGCAAGTTGAGACTGGAAATTGTCAGCAGCCAACCAGAATTGTAATATATTGACTGCATCTTCCTTCTCCATGTACTGTTAACAAGAAGTTGAAGAAAAAATATAATTCAAATATTTTTTTCACGCGTCAGTCCTAGTCAGCATAATAAACTATGGAAAGCAAGACTAAAGCTGGCAAGACAGAGCCTGCCGATATCAGCCCACCCATGTAATTTGCCCTGGCGTCAGAGAAAAGAAGGCTTCTCTTTAAGACAACCTGCTGAAGAACTGTCAGGCCGTGATGCCTGGCCCTGCGAATCAAGGGAATGGAGGAGTGGTAAGAGGTGTATTAGAGGAGCTCTGGGGCTCCAAGCGGCTCAGGCCGACCCCACAGTACACGGAAGACCCAATTTACCCATCACTAAAAAGTAATAAATCTGGGAACGGCTCAACGAGGACAAATGTAGACTGGACCCTAGCAGGCATTATACCTGGTTTAATAGGGTTGCTCCTGATGACAGATGCTCTTTAATAAAAGGATAGCACTTGTTTGTGGAAACCCTTTAATGATCATGCCACAGATTATCATGATAATGTCTTTACACCAATACCTTCTTGTATCAGGGCTCCAGATGGCGACCAAAATGGTCGCCAATGCGACTAGGAATTTGCAAATGGCGATAAGAAATTTAAGTCTTATCGCCATTTGAGACTTGTCCCACCACTGCGCTGCAGCTTTAAGAAAAAAAAAACTTCAGCAGACGCAGCGAGCGGCACAGCACAGGCAGCGCAGCCTGAAATAACCAATAGCAAAGCTCCATACAGTAAGGAGCTTTGCTATTGGTTAGTTTGGGCATGCGCCGAAGCCATACAGCGCCCTGCACCAGAGAAAGCCGGCGGGAGATGAAAGGAGGAGGGGCCGGCTCTGGGGGGGCTGAAGGAAGAAGTGCCGGGCGCGCTGAGGAGCCGAAGAATCAAGATGGGGCCGCATAAGAAGACAGAGCAAGGTGTTGTGTATCCATGTGTGTAATGTATGTAGTGGAGTGTGTGATCATCACATACATCATACAGTACACATGTATACATCACTACACACATCACACACTGCACTACACACATCACATGCTGCACTACATACATCATACACTGCACTACACACATCACTACATACATCACACACTGCACTACACACATCACATACTGCACTACATACATCATACTCTGCACTACACACATCACTACATTCATCACACACTGCACTACACACATCATACACATGTATACATCATACACTGCACTACACACATCACATACTGCACTACATACATCATACTCTGCACTACACACATCACTACATTCATCACACACTGCACTACACACATCACATGCTGCACTACATACATCATACACATGTATACATCATACACTGCACTACACACATCACATACTGCACTGCATACATCATACACTGCACTACACACATCACTACATTCATCACATACTGCACTACATACATCATACACTGCACTACACACATCACTACATTCATCACATACTGCACTACATACATCATACACATGTATACATCACACACTGCACTACATACATCACACACTGCACTACATACATCACACACTGCACTACATACATCATACACATGTATACATCATACACTGCACTACACACATCACTACATTCATCACACACTGCACTACACACATCACATACTGCACTACATACATCATACACATGTATACATCACACACTGCACTACACACATCACACACATGTATACATCACTACATACAGCTCACACTGATGTATGTAGTGCAGTGATGTATATGGTGCAGTGTGTAGTAAATACACAGCAGGCTATTATAGCCAAGTGATAACGTTCAGGGAGGTTCCGCCATATTGGACTGGACTTTATCACTTCTCTATAATTGCTTCATGTTATTAGACCGGTGATGGTTCCCTGCACACCCACCTCTTAGGCCCCGTTCACACCACTATTTATTTCTG
This sequence comes from Bufotes viridis, assembly GCA_033119425.1. Classification (NCBI taxonomy): domain Eukaryota; kingdom Metazoa; phylum Chordata; class Amphibia; order Anura; family Bufonidae; genus Bufotes; species Bufotes viridis. Next base: position 69,933,018 of record CM065591.1, read on the forward strand.
TTGTTCTGCTCTGTTTGATGAGCAGAACAATGAAAATAATGGAAGTGCTGGATTTTTGTCATACGTTTAACACAGGCATGCTCAACCTGCGGCCCTCCAGCTGTTGCAAGACTACAACTCCCATCATTCCCAGACAGCCTACAGCTATCAGCCTACAGAAGGGCATGGTGGGAGTTGTAGTTTTACAACAGCTGGAGGGCCGCAGGTTGAGCATCCCTGGTTTAACATATACAAAAAAAAAAAAACGTATGTTTACGGACGCCTCAGACAGATGCCATACTGTGGCATCCATCCAATAGAGTTCCATTGTACAAAAAACCATATATGCTGATTTATACGTTTTTTTTGCAGAATGGGAGATCGTAGTGCACCACGTCTTCCCATCCTGTAAAGTCCAGGAAAAAATCTATACATCTTTTGTACAATGGAACTCTATGGTGAGGGGTGCCGCAGTATGGCGTCTGTCTGAGGCGTCCGTTATGTTTCAGTCATAGTATAATATAACATATGACCGAAACATAATGTGAACACGTGTGTGCATGAGGCATCAGTGTTCGGTCAGTGATTTCCATCAGTGATTTTTGAGCCAAAACCAGTTGCGGCTGTAAACACAGAACAGGTGCAGATCTTTCCCTTATACCTTATGTCCGTGGAGGCTCCAATCCTGGTTTTGGCTGACAATCACTGATGAAAATCACTGACCAAACACTGACGTGTTAATGAGGCAATTTTTTCTATCAGAATATATATCTATTTAAATTTGGCGACTAAAAATTTTATTTGGCTCCTAAATTTTTCAGTTTAGGAGCCAATGGCTCCTAGGTAATTTTTTTAGTCTGGAGCCCTGTGTATGTGCTATTATCTCCCTCTTTTACAGAAGAATGAGGAATAACGGAGAAGTGAACAGTGCAATAATAAAGATATCATATATAAAGATGTGAAAGGACAAAGCGATGAAATCACAGACGTGGTACAGCCGTGTCTCACACGTGACAGGAGGTCAGGATTCTAGATGAAATTAAACCGTCGTTGTGCTCTTACCTCTGAGAAATAAAAGAGAGCAGACTCGCAGAACAAAATATCTGACAGGTACACCGTTCCACTGGTCAGCACCTCAATCTGGTATTTACAGAAATGTTGACTTCGTAAAAATTCAGAAAAGTGCCTGGAAGATGCAGACAAAAAAAATTCAGTATTGTTTCTAAAGGAAAGGCAGAGCTGGGTTAGTTATCTGGTGCTACTGAAGTCAACCAGTCCCCATTTCATGCTGTCCACAGGCAGCACGAGATCGCAATAGGCTCCCTCGTCACACAGAACTAGGTGGCACCATAGTGTTAGGAATAGCCAGGCCCGGCGAGAAGTGCCCACCGGCCAGCAACCCTCCCCTACAGCCACTCCTTGGGCTATTTGCATAGTTGGGCATGGAGAAGAAGCTGTGATCTGTTATAATAGCCATGATGAACCCACAGCACATGACACCAGCCTAATTCAGAGATACCCCCTGAAAGCGGTAAGGCTAACAACACCGTTTAGCTGTCCGTTCCTCTGATGCGTCCGAAATACAGAAGAAAACAAACAGATCCATTATTTTGAGCATCAGTTACGATCAGTTTGCATCACTGCTGTCGGAGATCAGCTATTTTTGACGGGAGAAAAACTTCTGCATGCTGAACTTTTTTGCCCGTCAAAAATAACTGATCTCTGACGGAAGTGACACAAACTGATCGTAACTGATGCTCAAAATAAACAGTGATGTGTCCTCAGCCCAACAAGGGTACCTCGTATCAGACTGGAAACCGGCTCAAAGAGCTCACTTCTCACAGCACCCCGCACCCGCTGCTGCACGATAAAACATTGGGGCACAGTTACCACGGTGCGCAGCGCAGCGATTGTGAGCACAGGGAAAGGACAGTCTTACAGTTGTTGAATGATTTTTCCACCAGAGCCCAAGCATCTTTCCTGAGCTGGAGGATCAATCTGACCAGGGTCCAGCATGTTTTAATTTACTTTATTTTTTATTTTAAATAAAAATAACCTTAATAACTTACTCTTGTTCCATCGCATTAAATACTATGGACTGTGCCGTAACAAAGCAGTTGGGGTCCACTTGGCCATCCTCGCCACAGATTTTTGCTGCAAAAAATAACATGAAACCAGTTACGTATTTCAAAAACATAAGAGTCCGATTGCTGAGGGGATGACGAAAACAGTACAGAACGCTCTCTCTGTCCCCAACGTTGGGTTCACACCTGAGCGTTTTACAGCGCGTTCCTATGCGCTGTAAAACGCTCAACAGGCGAAAACCCATGTTTCCCTGTGGGCATGGTTCTCACCTGAGCGTTTTACAGCGCGTACGAACGCGCTGTAAAACGCCCTACGCCCAAAGAAGTACAGGAACTTCCTTGGGGCGTTTTGTCGCGCGTATTGTGATTGCCTATTTCCAAAAACGCGCTGTAATACGCACAACAAAAACGCGCGTATCAAATACGCTCAAGTGTGAACCCAGCGTTAGACTTTGAATGGAGCGGCAGTGCATAGGCCCAACTACTTCTCCATTCGAGCTCCTCCTCACTGCGGTCGTCCATCTGTTCTGAGATCCCGTGGATAGGTGATAACTGTTGATTCTGGAAAAACCCCTTCCAGACATTTGACATAGATCATAATGGTGGAAAGGGAGTATGGCGCAAGCAAAGTCCTCTCCATAAGCGGCGGGTGCAGGCTGTGATATACAGCTGACATCCACCTACAGTGACTGGGATCAGATAAAACTACCAGTATACATCAATAGAAGGCTACTTTCACACTTGCATTTTGCCTGACCGGCAAGGATCAGCAACAACGATTCCGTTTCTGATAATGCAATCGTCTGCATCTGTTATGAACGGATCCGGTTGTATCTTCTTTAAAAAACGCAATGACGGATCAGACATGAACTTCATTAACCCCTTTGGGACACATGACGTACCGGTACGGCATGTTTCCCGAGTCCTTAAGGACACATGACGTACCGGTACGTCATGAGTTGTTCCGATCACTGCTGCTCAGCTGGCAGTGATCGGAACAAGGTACCTGCTGAAATCATTCAGCAGGTACCTTGTTACAATGCCCAGGGGGGTCCTGTGACCCCCCCATATGGGCGATCGCTGCAAACCGCAGGTCAATTCAGACCTGCGGTTTGCAGCGCTCTTTGCGATCTCTGATCCCGCGGTCTATGACCGCGGGGATCAGAGAGTTAATGCCCCAAACAGTTTTTAACCCCCTGCAGCCCCCAATCATACTGTGGCTGCGGGGTGCAGAGGGTGGTTGCGGGCGGCGCGAGGCGGCGGGAGGCGGGCGGGGCGGGCGGGATCGCGATTGCGATCCCCGCCCGCCTCCCCTGTAATCTATCCCTGGTGTCTAGTGGGTCTATCAGAGTGTCAGCACATTGCTGACACTCTGATAGAAGCGGCTGGCATCTGTGCTGCAGATGCCAGCCGTTTAACCTTCTCCGTACCGCGGTCCGTACGGACCGCGGTATGGAAGGGTTAACAGGGAGGGAGCGCTCCCTCCCTCTCCCATCGGGGGCTGCTGTGCCTTTGCAGCCCCCAACAGGATGGGATCGAAGAGGAGGGTGCTCCACTCCTCCCTATCCATCACCCCCTGCCCAGTTATGGCAGGGGGTGATGACTGCCATGGAGATAGGGCGCTTTCAGAAGCGTCCTGCTCTCCATGGTGCTGAAAGTCTGAATAGACCTGCTAAAGGTCTATTCAGACTTTCTAAAGTACAAAATACAGTACAGTGCACTATATAGTGTACTGTACTGTATTACTCTGAACACCAGATCCACTGGATCTTTCAGAACCAAGTGGGTCTGGGTCAAAAAAATGTAAAAAAGTGAAAAAAAGTAAAAATGAAAAAACACAACACTGAATAAAAACTAAAAAAACTAAAATACACTACACATATTATGTATCGCGCGTCCGTAAAAACCTGCTCTATAAAAATATCACATGACTGAACTCCTCAGGTGAACGCCATAAAAAAAACCCCAAAAATGGTGTAAATAAGCCATTTTTGGCACATTCATCACTAAAAGTGTAATACAAAGCGATCAAAAAGGCGTTTGCCTCCCAAAATAGTACCAATCAAACCGCCATCTCATCCCGCAAAAACGAGCCCCTACCTAAAACAATTGGCCAAAAATAAAAAAACTATGCCTCTCAGACTAAAACATGATTTTTTTTGTTTCAAAAATGCTTTTTAGTGTTAAATGTAAAAAAAAAATTAAAAAGTAGACATATTTGGTATCTACACGTCCGTAAAAATATCACATGACCTAACCCCTCAAGTAAACACTGTAAAAAAAAATAATAAAAACTTTGTCAAAAAGCCATTTTTTGCCACCTTACATCACAAAAGTGTAATAGCAAGCGATCAAAAAGTCATATGACCCCCAAATAGTGCCAATCTAACCGTCACCTCCTCCCGCAAAAATGATACCCAACCTGAGACAATTGCCTAAAAACTGAAAAATATATGGCTCTCAGACTATAGAGATACTAAAACATGTTTTTTTCATTCAAAAGGGATATTATTGTGTAAAACCAAAATAAATAAAAAAAGGTATACATATTATGTATCGCGCGTCCGTAAGGACCTGCTCTATAAAAATATAACATGACCTAACCCCTCAGATGAACGCCGTAAACATAAAAAATAAAAACGTTGTCAAACAAGCCATTTTTTGTCACCTTACATCACAAAAAGTGTAATAGTAAGCGATCAAAAAGTCATATGCACCCCAAGATGGTGCCAATCAAACCGCCATCTCATCCCGCAAAAAATGAGCCCCTACATAGGACAATCGCCCAAAAAAAAATATATATATGGCTCTCAAACTATGGAGACACTAAAACATGATTTTTTGTTTTAAAAATTATATTATTGTGTAAAACTTATATAAATAAATAAAAAGTATACATATTATGTATCGCCGCGTCCGTCACAACCTGATCTATATAAATAACACATGACCTAACCCCTCAGCTGAACACAGCAAAAAAAATAAATAATAAAATACGGCGTCAAGAGCCATTTTTGTCACCTTACATCACAAAAAGTGTCATAGCAAGCGACCAAAATGTCATATGCACCCCAAGATGGTGCCAATCAAACCGCCATCTCATCCCGCAAAAAATGAGCCCCTACATAACACAGTCGCCCAAAAAAATAAAAAAACTATGGCTTTCAGAATGTGTAGACACTAAAAAAAAATTATTTTCAAAAGGCTTTATTATGTAAAACTGAAACAAAAACCCCAAAAGTAGTCATATTTGGTATTGTCGCGTCCGTAACAACCTGCTCTATAGAAATAGCACACAATCTAACCTGTCAGTTCAACTATGTAAATAACAAAAAATAAAAACAGTCCCAAAACAGCTATTTTTTGCAAATTTTCCATTTTAATCCATTTTTGCAGTAACAAAGCAAGGGTTAACAGCCAAGCAAAACTCAATATTTATTGCCCTGATTCTCTTGTTTGCAAAAACACCCCATATGTGGTCAGTAAACTACTGTATGGCCAAACGGCAGGGCACAGAAGGAAGGGAACGCTATATGGTTTTTGGAAGGCAGATTTTGCTGGACTGGTTTTTGACACTATGTCCCATTTGAAGCCCCCTGATGCACCCCTACAGTAGAAACTCCAAAAAAGTGACCCCATTTTGGAAACTACGGGATAAGGTGTCAGTTTTGTTGGTACTATTCTAGGGTAAACATGATTTTTGGTTGCTCTATATTACACTTTTTTTGAGACAAGGTAACAAAAAATAGAAATTCGGAAATTTCATCTCCATTTGCCAATAACTCTTGTGGAACACCTAAAGGGTTAACAAAGTTTGTAAAACTGGTTTTGAATACCTTGAGGGCGTAGTTTCTTAGATGGAGTCACTTTTATGGAGTTTCTACTCTAGGGGTGCATCGGGGGCTTCAAATGGGACATGGTGTCAAAAAACCAGTCCAGCAAAATCTGCCTTCCAAAAACCATATGGCGCTCCTTTCCTTCTGCGCCCTGCAGTTTGGCCATACAGCAGTTTACGACCACATATGGGGTGTTTCTGAAAACTACAGAATCGGGGCAATAAATATTGAGTTTTGTTTGGCTGTTAACCCTTGCTTTGTTACTGGAAAAAATGGATTCAAACGGAAAATTTTTCAAAAAATCGAAATTCTGAAATTTTATCTTTATTTGCCATTAACTCTTGTGGAAAACCTAAAGGGTTAATGACGTTTGTAAAATCAGTTTTGAATACCTTGAGGGGTGTAGTTTCTAGAATGGGGTAATTTTTGGGTGGTTTCTATTATGTAAGCCTCACAAAGTGACTTCAGACCTGAACTGGTCCCTAAAAAGTGGGTTTTTGAAAATTTCTGAAAAATTTCAAGATTTGCTTCTAAACTTCTAAGCCTTGTAACGTCCCCAAAAAATGAAATGGCATTCCCAAAATGATCGATACATGAAGTAGACATATGGGGAATGTAAATCAATAACTTTTTTTGGCAGTATTACTATGTATTATAGAAGTAGAGTAATTGAAACTTGGAAAATTGCAAATTTTTCAAAATTTTTGGTAAATTTGGTATTTTTTTATAAATAAAAATGAAATTTTTCGACTTCATTTTACCACTGTCATGAAGTACAATATGTGACGAAAAAACAATCTCAGAATGGACTGGATAAGAAAAAGCGTTTTAAAGTTATCACCACATAAAGTGACAATGGTCAGATTTTGAAAAAATGGCCTGGTCCTTAAGGTGAAATAGGGCCGTGTCCTTAAGGGGTTAAAAGTCAATGGGGGACAAATCAGTTTTCTATTGTGTCCGAAAAAACTGATCTGGCACCACTGACTTGCATCGTGTGTCATGCCGAATCCGTTTTGCTCCGCATCCCATGGCGGAAAGAAAACCGCAGCATGCTGCGGTTTGCTCTCCGGGCTGGGAACGCAACCAAACGGAACGGAATGCATTTTGGAGTATTCCGTTCTGTTCAGTTCTGTCCCCATTGACAATGAATGCAGACAAAACTAACGCTAGTGTGAAGGCAGCCTAAAAGACTCAGAAAACCCCTTCAAAAATTCAAAACATTGCTATTTATATTAAAAATAGGAAAAAAACGTGACTGGGATCTCTGCATCTGTTAATGTCCAAACTATTTAAATCTAATGTTATTTACTCAGCAGTGAATGCTATAAAGAAAAAGATCCCACTGCCAAAATTGCTGTTTTTGGTCACCTCACCTCCCCCCTAAAAAATACTGGATTAAATTCTAAAAAAAAAAAAAAAAAAAAAAAGTCATATGTATCTGAGAGTATAACTGATAAAAACTACAGTTCTCCCCACAAAAAGTAGGCCTTTATAGAATTGTCAGAACCTATATATTACCTCAGTTATTGACACTCATTACATAAGGGTCCGGTATAAATACATGAAAACCTATATGGAAACCTCCAATACCCACAAAACCAGTCACTAAATCAAATATAAAATTCAAGATAGAATTTTATTAAGGTTTTCATCTTTATAAAATTGTCAACAAAAAAATTTAAAAAGTTATGGGTTCTAGAATTTGAGAACACAGCATTTTCTTTCAAAACAAAAAGGGTTTTAAATTTTTTTAAAGTTGAAATGGAAAAAAAAAATGCTGAAAATTTGTAATTGTAATCACAGTGACCTGAAGAATTAGGCCTAATTCACACGTCCGTAGTGTTTTGCGGATCCGCAGGTCTGCGGATCCACAAAACACCTTGCCACCAGCCCTACAGAGATGCCTATACTTGTCCGCTATTGTGGGCAAGAACAGGACATGCTCTTTATTTTTGCGGAGCCGCCGTCCGGAAGATCGGCGGCACGCTCCGCAAATGCGGATGCGGAGAGCAGTGTGTGCTCTCCGCATCCATCACGTCCCCATTCAAAATTAATGGGTCCAGACCCGTTCCGCAAATTTGCGGAACGGGTGCGGACGTAGATTGCGGACGTGTGAATTAGGCCTAAGTCTTTTGTGTCATTTTTTACCACATACTGAACACCATAAAAATAATACCCTAAAAACAATTGTGTTTTTTTCCTAATACACCCCACACATATCTTTTTACAATATATTATTACATTAAATGGTGCCATTAGAAAAATAAAAAAGTTATGGTTCCCAGAAAACATCTAGTATATATACACACATACACACCCACACATATATATAATCCTAAGAACGACTCACCTACAATATCGCTCCTGATTTCCTCACTGATGGGTATGGGTTTAGCAGCATCCGGAGAAATGTATTTGGTGAATGTGTTCACAGCATCCCGTTCTATACCTGCAAAAATATGAGAGCCATCAAACGTCAGGGCAATAGACTGAGCCTTGTAGGTGCAGGTAGTGGGGAGATCCGCAGCTTTCCCAGCATGCCTCACAGATGGTTTTGCAAAATGTCTCTTTACCAGAAGACTGGACACCAAAAAACGCTAGGACAATGTTGTATCTGTTGGGCTAATAACATGGAGATCTCGGTACGTCTGAGCTAGGTTGTCAGGTTCTCCATTGACTAGGGCTGCAGTAAACGATTATTTTAGAAATCGAGTATTCTATCGATTATTTTTTACGATTAATCGAGTAATCTAATAAGAATGTTACCATGGCAACCAGGGCTTCAGTAGCGTCCTGGTTGCCATGGTAACCGATAGGAGCCCAGTTATAACACTGCTGGGGCTCCAATCAGAACTTCCACCAATGAGGGGGGAGGGGACTCTGCTCTGTGGCCACTGCCACCAATGAGGGGGGAAGGGGACTCTGCTCTGTGGCCACTGTCACCAACGATTTTAATACTGGGGAGTGGGGGGAGGGCGCACTGCGCCACCAATGAAAATTAACCTTTAATACAGGCGGCAGGCAGCAGATCAGCGGCAGTTAACCCCTCAGGTGCAGCACCTGAGGGGTTAACTGCCGCTGATCGCAGCTCCCTGCCTCCTGTATTAAAGATTACAAAGGACCTTTCATGGTCCGGCCTTACTAACTAGCAGCTACAAGGAGCGGTGCCCAGGATGTCCCCGCACTTACAGTTATCCCTGGGCACCGCTCTCCTCACTGTGTGCCAGTTACAGTGTCCTGCTCCATATGCTAATTACTAATATCGGAGCAATAGGGAGGAGACATCAGCTCTGTGGGCGTTCCTTCTCCCTGCACTGTGACGTTCTCTGCTGCGATTGGACAGCGCAGGGAGAAGAAACGCCCACAGAGAAGGTGATGTCTCCTTCCCATTGGTCCGATATTAGTAATTGGCACATGGAGCACGAAACTGTAACTGGCCCACCGTGGGGAGAATGGAGCGGCGCCCGGGGATAATTGTAAGTGCGGGGACATCCCGGGCGCCGCTAGCTGCTAGTTAGTAAGGCCAGACCATGTAAGGTCCTGTCATTGGTGGCGCAGTGCGCCCGCCCCTCCTCCCCCGTCTCTCCTCACTGGCAGCACAGCACAGGGGGAGGGAGAGAGCGACTCCTTCTCCCCCTGTGCGCCCCGCCTCCTCCGCTGCCAGCCGCTCTGCACAGTGTCGAGTCATAGGGCGCGCTTACGTGCACTATGACCTGACGGGTGACCACGGAGCTGGGAGTAATAGCAAGTGCTGCCCTCCCGCTCCGTGGTCACATGACACAAACGAATCCTCGATGCAAAAAAATTGCATCGAGGATTTTTTTGTGTCGAATTACTCGATTAAATCGAGTAATCGTTTCAGCCCTACCATTGACCGATGGAACCTTTTGAACCACATACAGTAGGTGCACATATACTTGAAAGGGGGCATCTCATGAGGACAACCAATTTCCAAATCCCATATTGGGGGGGGGTAGGTGGCAGCCACCAGGAGACCTCTTCAACAACAGCATCTCTTCCTCCGGCAGATCGAGCCCCTCTATTGTACCGCTTGGTAACCTATTCATTTAAATGGAGGCCATGTAGTACTACAAGCGGGCGAGGTGACGGGCAGCTGGGGATTCCCTCAGCGGTAACTGATTTCTGCAGGTTAGTGAAGACGAACCAGCAACTATTAAAGGCATTGTCTTAAAGAGACAGCCCCCTTTAAGATCTCCAGAGTAAGTGAAGAAAACACCGACACCTTGAAGACTCGTGAGTCACCGAGAGTTATTTTGGGAGCAAAAACAGACACTGACTATAAATAACCTTCAGATGTAACCCAACAAGAAAACCTCAAGATGCGAGGAGGCCTGATCGCGTCCTCTAGAATCCCTGACAAAGAGAAAGAACTGCAAATCTACTATAAACGTCTCCTTCATTACCAAAGGGTACGAAAAGAGAAAAGAAAAAAGGAGATGGAAGGAAATTCACTAAGCACACTCCATAGTGGAGTCAATTTCTAGGGGTATGAATCAGGATGAATTCACAGATTTAGTGCAGAAATGTAAGTGACTGTCCCATTCATTTGAATGGGGTTTGCAGGAGTGCATCCGCTTGCTGCCAAAATAACCCCTCTGACGTGGATTCAGTGACATAATGCGGTCAGTGTCATCTAACACATTCCAGAACTGTAAGGGTTACATGGCATCATAAATCAATATAATGCTATTTGACCCCGGCAGTGCTGGAAGTTCAGGGCGGGTGCTGCGCTGCGAGTCCGGAGCGTGACACTCGCTCGCACGAAACCAGCCTAACGGTGCCAGGTAATAGGATCGTTGGGGCGAACATCTAAATCATCATTTACTGGCAGCAGATCGTACCGTCTAAACAGGACGCTGCTACCGGCAAATGATGATTCTGTAGGGGAATGCTTCCTTCCCGACAACTGCCTGCTCCTTCAAGACATGTAAAGGGACCTTAACTGATGGCATAAGCACAAGTAGCGTACATTAGGAACCACAGGGTATTCAGAAGATGCTTGCCTTTGTTTAGTAGGTGTAATGGTTGCGAACAAAGGAAAAAAAAAAGACACTAACTGGAGTTAACACAACTCCCGACTGTCCCACTGATCCGTTTCCTATGATAAATGAACGGCTGTGCAGTTGCAATGAGTAGATCTGTTCCAACTTCAGCTCCACAATAATATTATTACATGATTGTGATGAAAAGCCTGATGTTACCACGAGTTTACTACACTCTGTTCAGCTCTATGGGACTGCGGAGTACAAGCGAACAGCTATGACAAGCAATCCCATACAGCTGAATGGAGCACCACAACCACTGTTTCGGTACCAAAATTTGGATTCAGTATCGATACCATAAAAAAAGTATTGCAATACTCGATACCACGTGAAAAAAATAAAAACGCCAAAAAAAATCTGCGCGCATTCCACATTTTATGGAACGTCCGGCCCATAATACAACAGTCCTATCCTACTTTTTTGTGGGGACAAGAAGACTAAAAGAAAATGGCGAATCGTGCATTTTTCTTTTATGGCGTTCACTGCATAAAAGTGGATTTTTTAATAGTTTGGACTTTTGAGAAGCGGCGATATGTAATATTTTATTTATTTATTGTTTATATATTTTATATGTCAAATTGGGAAAGGGGTGATTTATACTTAATATTTTGGTGTACTTTGTTAACTTTTTTTTTTTCTTTTACAGTTTATTTATTAACTTAGGGGCTAGAACCTGGGATCTTCTCATCCTATTCACCCTGATAGAGCTCTTTTAGGGTGAATAGGATCTCACACTCTCCCTGCTGCCCTGTGCATAGTACACACAGCAGCAGGGAGCTGATCATGGCAGCCAGGACTTCAGTAGCGTCCTGGTTGCCATGGTAACCGATCACTGCCACCAATGAGGAGGAGGTGAGGGGACCCTGTGGCCACTGCCACCAATGATTTTATTACTGTGGGGAGGGAGGAAGGTGGAGGGCGCACTGGCCACCAATAATGTATTTTAATACTGGGGACAGGGGGGGCACACTGCCCACTAATGTTTTAATACCAGGGACGGGGGGGGGGCCACACTGTGACAGGTAACAGGGGTTAATTGCCACGGATCGCAGCGCCCGGTCACAGGCAGGTGCCAGCAGCGTGTGTCTTCTGCCTGCATTTATATATGAAACGTTACTAGGCATTGGTGGCCAGTGCTCCCGCCCCCCCTCCCCAGTATTAAATATATTGGTGGCCAGTGCTCCCGCCCCACCTCCCGCTCTATTGGTTGCAGTGGCAGCACAGGGGGAGGGAGAGACGGCCTCCTTCTCCCTGTGCTGCCGAAGAAAACATGGCCGCGCTGAGAGCGGCGCAGCCACGTTCTCCGATACTGGGCTGTGCAGTAGCGCAGCCCAGTATCGATTAAATACTAATCCTGGTATCGAGTGCGATACCAGAGAAAAGTATCGATTGGGTATCAAAACTTCGATACCCGAAACAACCCTAGTGACAACTGCTCCATTCAAACTAGGGAACACAGGGCCCCTGTTCTCATGGTCAGAGGGTGCCCCCAGTGTCAGACCGCTGCCAAACACTCATCCTCCATTATATATACAGCATTACTATGTGCATAACATCCATCTTCGCTCCTAGAATGCGTTTTATGGTCCGTGCTGAAACCTGCTAAACGTGTAATGCAAATTACATCACAAGACAGTCAAGAAAAATGTGCACGTCTGGAAGTAGTGGACTTACTCTTCATTAACTTCTGGGACATGTCAGCTAGCCCTTCGTCCATAGGACTGTTCCTGTTTGATGTGTTAAGCATGGAAGACTGCTCATAGGGGAGTAAGGTCTCATCCGGAGACAGTTCTAGCTGAATAGCTGGCTTGCTCCCCATCTTCGGTTTAGTCTGTGAAGGACGTGAAGCGTTGCGTTGGTTTGCTGCAGAACCTAGCGCTTTCAATCTGGATGTATGTTGTGGAAGTTTGGAGCAATCTTGGGCCTGCTGATCAATGGACGCTGCAGACTGATCTGGCCGCCTTGGAGATGGTGACACGGGCTCTGCCAAAGTGCTGTGCTTGACTGTGTTCAGACTGTATGCTCGGATTCGGGACCAGGTAGTGGAGTTAAAACTTTTAGCCTCCAGCCAGAACTTCACTAAATGTTCCATTCTGCGGAGTTCCATAAACTGAATAAAATAAGGGAGGGCCAAATTGTCTTGGAGAACTTGTACAAGAGTTTTTGAAAGGCTTGACTTTGCATCTTGGGACTCATAATTCAGACACGATCGGCCTGGAAGAGGAGAAATACATTAAAAAGCTTATTTCGGGAATAATTTTAATGCCCACAGACCCTAAATTATGTTAACAGAGGCTTCAAAAGGAGTTGTTTCTCACACAGGGGAAACTAAAAACGTTAGTACGTCTAGAAGATTGCAATACTTAACTACCTGAATAGACGTATAAAAATGAAAATAAATGATACTTTATTATACAATCAGGGGTTAAAAAGACATGAAAATCCCTTCAGGTATTTAGAGTGTATGATGTGTGGAGAGGGAGTCTAACATATACTCCATCCACACCCAGTCACTGACCAATTCATCCAGGTGTAACGCAGACTGTGAACACTGTCAGTAATGGGTGAAAATAAGCAAGTCATGTATGGTTGGGTAATAATGGTATGGTGAGGGTCCACAGGTGTGCTGCTCATAAAGAGTTGAGCGACCCCTAACATAAACTAATACCCCATTCAATTAACTGCCTGACGAGCCATTCACCCAGTAGTCGCTGGTTACGTTTGAAACCTGTACGAGACGTGCATGGCAAACAGCAACTGCCGCCTCTTTTTGTATGTGCCGGAGTACGGTAATTATTACTCAACGCATTTCCACAGGGCTAACACTCTGCCCTGTATCCTCAGGAGCTGCCCACTCGTTCATTCATACAATCATAGGATAGACAAAGTCCCGAGCACCTTTTGCGTGCAAGGGCACCGGCACTATGACGGCCGTCAAAAGGAGTTGTCCAGGATTTACAAAAACGTGGCAAAGAACGATACTAAAGAAATCCTATGCTCACCTGTTCTTTCCCAAATGCTGAGAGTCCCCACCAGTCCTTCTACTTGCGTCCCTGTGCTGACATCACATACATACTGCTGCAGCCAATCGCTGCCCTCAGCAGTCCCATGCTGCACATGCAGGCATCTCCACTATGGTCAGTGACTGGCTTCAGTGCTCATGTACAGCATGTCATCATGCAGGGTAGTAAATGGAGACCAGCAGGGAGTGTAGTGTTTTTATTTTTTTATTATTTGCCCTTTCCAAAATTTTGGAAATCTAGTAAATCTCTTAAAATAATTAGCAATGTATTTGGTATAAACGTTTTTTTTGCTTCCACGTGACCCCCTCAGTGATGCTGCTAATCTATGGAGCTAAGACTGGGCTCTGGAGAGAGTCAGACTCCTTCCCCCTCTGGTAGCTGATAACAGGGTCCATCTCCCCCTGAAGAAGTCTTCTCTATCCTTCCACAACACTGCAGAGGCTCTTCTCCTTACCAAACAAGCAGGGCACAAAAGATTTTTATTATCTGTTCTGCGGTGAACAGAGGATCTCCATACAGAGAACTGGCTATGGGGAGAGTGACTGAGTACACGTGTCTGCCAAGACCCCTCATTAGGTGGGGGTGCACACTGTCATACACCCCATACCAGGTAGCACCATACTATGTAAGTAACTCTTCACTGGATCTTTTTTTTTACCAGTATGTAAGTGAAAACGCTGTTCAATTTCTATGGTCTATACCAGGGATGGGCAAACTGCGGCTCTCCAGCTGTTGCAAAACTACAACTCCCAGCATGCCCAGTCTGGCTACAGCCATCAGCAGGGCATGGTGGGAGTTGTAGTTTTGCAATAGCTGGAGAGCCGCAGTTTGCCCATCCCTGGTCTATACAATAATTATGATATTTTAAGGCTACTTTCACACTATCGTTAATATTTTCCGGTATTGAGATCCGTCATAGGGTTTCAATACCGGGAAAAAAAAAACGCTTCTGTTTTGTCCCCATTCAGTGTCAATAGGGACAAAACGTAAATGAACAGAACGGAATGCTCCAAAATGCATTCCGTTCTCATACCGGAGAGAAAACTGCAGCATGCTGCGGTTTGCTTTCCGTCTTGGGATGCAGAGCAAGACGGATCCGGCATGACCCACAATGTAAGTCAATGGGGACGGATCGGTTTTCTCTGACACAATCGAAAACTGATCCGTTCCCCATTGACGTTCGATGGAGTTCATGACGGATCCGTCTTGGCTATGTTAAGGATAATACAACCGGATCCATTCATAACGGGTGCAGATGGTTGTATTATCAGTAACGGAAGCGTTTTTGCTGAACCCTGCCGGATCCAGCAAAAACGCTAGTGAGAAAGTAGCCTTAGACGACACAACCCTTTAAACTATATACAGACCTCCTTCTATATGTATACATGCAGTCAGCAATCGGGCATCAAACTGTAAAGGGACTGATAAAGCAGCTTCCCTGTAACTGATGTTAGGGTCCCACAGGCCTGCGCATCTGCATTCACTTCCCCTCTGTGTAACTGTAGACCCACAGCGAAGGCGGGAGCGGCTTCTTACCAAGGTCTCCAAAATGTGTAGCTTCCATGTGAGTTGGCTGCTTTTTGAGCGCAGCTGTCCTGCTGCTTGAGTAAGAGTCCATATTGGCCGATATGGCATTGATAGCCACATGGCTTGGTCCAGCGGCCTCCAGCAAGGCATAATTTTTTGGACTTCTTGATGGGGAATGTACTGGTGCAGGTGCAATTTCTAAGACGAAAAAAGCAGACTCATTCTATAACATTATTAATCCAGCTACAAAATAACACAGTATGCAAAAAAGCTGGACTTTGCGATAGTACAGCACTTTACAGCGTACCTCCAGGACTACTCTCCTATCCAGTGTCACATCAGAACCGCACGCTGGAGGCACGGGGGCAATTATTAACACAACTGTACAACATCCAGCAGATATAGTATACAGAACCTATTCTAGTTAGCAGGACCCATGCACAATACTCGCTGCAGGTCAAATGGCTGCCCTGACAACTGTTCCGTCCAGCATACGGTTGTGACTCTCCATAGCCGATGTCAGACTGGCTGGATAGCATGTCTGGAGAGTGCACTGAAGGGAGGATTCACACAATGCATTATTTTATTAAATGGAGATTTGCAATGAAATTTATGCAAACCTGCAGCAAAGTCACATCCAAATCTGCAGGGAACACAAACAGATTTTGCTGCAGATTTTCAAATTCACAGAGAAAAGAATATGTCAAGTGTGAATCCAACCTAATAGATATATTATTACAGGTGTTAAAGGCACAGTATATAGTGATGATGGCTGCAGGCAGTATACAGTTATGAGCTATCCTCAGAATAGGTCATCAATATCTGAGTGATGGGGGTCCGACACCCAGGAACCTTGCCAATCAGCTGTTTGAAGAGGAAGTGGCGCACCATGCGAGCACTACCTCCTCTTCACTACACTGCCTGTCGTCTTGGGCGTGCAGTGTGATTATAAATTTTTGTTCCATTCACTTGAATGGTGCTAGTAATTACACTACGCCGCTGCTGCAAGGGAAATGACGGGCAGTGTAATAAACAGGAAGTAGTGCTCACATGGAGCGCCACATCCTCTTCAAACAGCTGATTGGTGGGAGTTCTGGGTGTTGGAACCCTGCCGATCAGATATTGATGAGCTATCCTGAGGACAGGTCATCAATATATACTGGCTACAACACCCCATTAAATGCCGAATTCTCCTGTGTAGAAGTACAACATATAATACTTATGTTAGGCCTGTATTAGACCAGCACGAGGCTGACGATTGTCGGAAGGGAAGTGTTCCTTCCCGTCAATAGCCTGCTCATCAGTGGAGGAGACCGCTGCTATTACATGCAGCAATCTCCTCCACAGTATGGGGAAGAGCGATCGCTAATGCCAACGCTCGTCTCCATACAGAATCATTATAATATGATCATTATAAAATTATACGATTTTTTAGCCTGCTTAAAAACTGCAATTGTCCAATGAACAAGAGTTTACTCGTTCAATTGGTAATCAGCGACACTTTTACACAGGCAGATCATTGCTAACAAGCGTTCATAGGAACGTGCGCTAGCGATGTCGATCTAGACGACTATCTGGAGATAAAAAAGAAGCGAAAGTACGTTTTATAGCTTGAAAAATTCCTTGATCTACATAAAACAAAATAATCAATTACCTTTAAATACTTTCACATCTGGCTTGTCTTGATCTTTTCCTTTCACTGTGAGAAAGAAAGACAACTGTTAAAGGGGATGTCTGGTTGTCATTTATAAATGCCCCATTTGTGACGCCATAGTTAATAGATGAAGTGCCCCTGTGGAGAAGCCTCGTCTATTAGCCAGAGCTCACTCGGGAGCACCCAGCAGGTCTGTGCATTACGTCGGCAGCCTATTGATTGTAATGGAAAAGGTGCAATGTTCCATCGTCCCTGCACAGATTACATCCGATACTGTAAATTCATGACTACTACTACAGCTTGCGGCAGCCACAGAATGGTCAGGATAAAGGAAGCGCCATGTAAAGAGCTGCCAACACCATTCACGTGGAGGATTGAAGAGCTTCTCAGAGAAGCAGATCTCAGACATGAGGTACCGGTCTTGTGGCAAGACGTCTCCTTCGTGTCCTGTCGGTAAGGTTGACCACAGACCAAGATACAAATGTATTTATCTGTTGCATCTGTGGTTTCAGCAGGTTTGTCCAGTAACTTCCTGTTTAAAGGGGATGTCTGGTTTCAAGAGTAACCCAAACAATTCTCGGGGTGTGTCTAAAATAAAGAATAAACTATTACTGACCTAGCAGATGCAGCACCGCCAATCTGGTTCTCTCGACAGGGCATCACCTGACCGACAGGTGCCGGGGTATGCAAAAGACAGCTGTACAGTGTATACGCGAACCCAGAATGGAGGCGAAATCAAATTGCTTTACTGGAACACATAAAAGACACCATGTAGCAAGGACTGCATGTCTGGCCTACACATTTCAAACTCAAAAGGTTCATGGCCGTGATTAAGAACCTTTGAGTTTGAAATGCGCAGGCCAGACAGGCAGTCCTTGCCACATGGTGTCTTTTAGGTGTTCCAACGAAGCAATTTAATTTTACAAGACGCCACAGTGCTGGGTTCAGCTACATTGTGCATCTGTTTGACCAGCTCAGGGATCTCCGTGCATGATTTAGTCTACGTGAAGAGGGGGTGAGCTGACATTACCTGTGAACCGAATGGCCAGGAGCAGGCAAGTATGCTTGACTCCATGGGTCCAGCGGGGACAAGAGAATTTAAACAAAGGCTGGACAACCCCTTTAAGGTTGGGATCAATTTGTGGCCACAACCAGGCAAACATAAGAGATCGGCGAGGCTTTTAATCTGATTGCAGAAAAACAAGCAGTCTAATGGTTAACGGATATGCGGTTTTGTAACTAAACAGGACCGCTCTGATGGCCAGGACTGTGGATGTGTGCATAAGCTGGCATTTTTTCCCCATAGCGTGCAAGCACGACCACCGATGCTGGATTGCAGGGTGGTCGTAACCATGGTAACGAGCAGCGTATAACGTGATGGAAAAAATGAATCCAGCTAGCAAAGGAGGCAATATGGCCAATCACAATACACTAGTAAGTGCCTTGTATAACATTTTTCTAAATGTTAAATACCATTTTCAAGAGTGAGACAACCCCCTTAACCCCTTCCCAACAGCAACCAGGCATTTAAAAATGGCGGCGCTCAGGAGCAGACCCCACAGCTGCCGGTGCTAACAACGATAACATCACATACATTTAATCCCCCCAATAGGACCACGACATCTGGAAGGTTAAAGACCAGGAGCGCGCGCTACGGGCCGTGTACCGGCTACCCGCCGGCTCCCCCGGTGAGCAGGATGCAGCGTGCGAAAGCCCCTGTACTCAGGAAGGATACGGAAAAAGAAAGAAAAAAAAAAATCAATATGCCTTCCATAGAGGTATACGGCCGCCCTATTAGGGTACGTTCACACGACGACAATTGTCGCGCGACAAAAAGTCGCACTATTGTCGCGCGACAATTTTTATAATGGGAGTCTATGGTGTCGCAGTGCGACATGCGACATGCTGCGACTCGACAGTCGGAGAAAATCCATCCGGGATGGATTTTTTGCGACTGTTGTGTCGCAGTCGCAACATGTCGCATGTTGCACGTGCGACACCACCATAGACTCCCATTATAAAAATTGTCGCGCGACATTAATGTGACATCAATGTCGCGCTACAAGTGTTGCAGTGTAGTGGTTCCCAAATTGTCGCGCGACTTTTTGTCGCGCGACAATTGTCGTCGTGTGAACGTACCCTTAAGGCTCTCACTATTAGTGCACAACAACATGATCAAAGGGTATAACAACTGTGAATATTCATCCAGGTGACGGAAGTGTAAGCGGAAGCCTCGGAAACGTATACAGAGAAACCAGGACAGGACGCCGTAAATGTATTACTTTTCACTGACGTCTTCAGAACGTCCACTAATTGCCCCAAAATAATGCTGAGCAGAGGGAGAACAGATACGGGGTCAAGCGACACAAGGGAAGACGCAGGAAGAGACTTTACAATCAAATACTCCGTTAGGCCTTACACCACCAATGTTTGGGTCCAGACCCGATGCACTTTTCTGCAGATTGCATCCGGACCAATTCATTTCTATGGGTTTGAAAAAAATGTGGACAGCAGCACACAGATGTAATCGCAAATCATAGAACATGTCCTTTTGTCGTCGGTTTTGCAGACAGGAATAGGCAGCATGTACTCGGCTGCGAGCGTGGCGACGTCTACTTACCTGCGGTGCGACTACAGCTGAATGAGAAGGGAAGCTGTAATTACCCCTCCCCGCCACTGCAGTGCAGGTAACCACGGAAGAGGACAGCGCACTTGAATGAGCGCCACAGCCCCTTCACATCAGTTCCGAGGCTAGGCCATCAATATCACGAAACCAGACAAGCCTCAAAATCAAGGCATCATAGGCATCTACAATGCAGCAAGACGAGATCTGGATGTGCGTAGCCAGCCATTCCAATCTTCATACACAACGCGTTGACATATGTGGACATCTAAATTGCCGGGCGAGTCTAAGATTGGGGCATGCTGAGGGTCTCTCTATAGAGGTATGGTCCAGGCAGTAAAAACGGACTTGTGAGAAAGCAGTCATCTAAATCAGCCATTAGGGCTCATTCACGCGAATGTATGTGTTCCGTTTCCGTATTGCGGAACATTTCACTGGTCCTGAAGTCACAATATTAGTACCTGACAGTGTAGGGCATTACTATGGCGTTTTTTTTTTTTTTCCCCCCTCACAGCCAGGGAGAAAAAAAAAATAAAAAGGCTCACCTTCTCAATGGCTGTGACGCGCTCCGCTGTGATTGGGCAGCTCACAGCCAGGGAGAAGGAGATGCCCCCTGAGAAACCCGTCCGTCTCCTCCTCCCTGTACCAATGCTATTAATTAGCGTACAGGGCGGCAAAAGTGAACGGGGCGCACAGCGGGGGAGCAGAACATCTAAAAAAAAAAAAAAACGCCCCGACATCTACTAGGAATACGCTACACTGCCAGGTACGAATATTCTAACGTCAGGACCGGTGAAAGCTTCTCCTTAAAGAGAACCTGTCAGCAGGAAATTCACTGATAAACCAGGCATGCTGCCTTGTAGGGCTCACCCTGCTGAATGTAATGATACCTCTCACTTGGTGATCTATTGCTTTATCGTGGAGAAAAAGTACTTTTAATCAATATGCTAATGAGCTGATATGAGTCCAGTAGTTGATATGAGTCCAGCGTTTTTTCTATTCAGAGCTGTAGCCCCTCCCCTATTCACGTCTTCAGATGTAAAAGGGGCGTGGTTTAAAAAACTGACCTGCATTATAGCCAATACAAGCCTTGCTACCTTTCACTTTAAAGCCTAACTGCCATACCCACGGTGACATGTCCCTTATCAGCCATCATGTGTTTATCACCCCATGAACAAAGTAGCCCTTATTATAATTAGTAACTTCAATAGTATATTCCTCCCCCTTTTTTTTAACTCAGACATATAATACCTTAGCATTCCCTGTTATTCATTTCCCGCCAATTATTAAATTAAATGAAGGATGTAATAAACCACGCCCATTTTACATCTGAAGAAGTGAATAGGGGCGGGGCTACAGCTCTGAATAGAAAAAATGCTGGACTCATATCAACTACTGGACTCACATCAGCTCATTAGCATATGGAATAAATGTACCATTTCTCCAAAGTAAAGCAACAGATCACCAAGTGAGAGGTATCATTATATTCAGTACAGTGAGCCCTACAAGGCAGCATGCCTGGTTTATCAGGGAATTTCCTGATGACAGGTTCCCTTTAAAGTGACAACTTTGGCTGTTGGGATATTCTGGGGAACGCTGCTTAGTGTTAGGGCATGGTTTCCATCTATTATACGGGGGCCCATGCTGAAGGGCCTGAATCAGCTACAGTTCACAGCGATTCTGCTGATTTCGCCTTACGGTATGGGGTTTACTGCTGAACAGTCTCACATGATGCCTGCCTGTGCTAATCTGTAATAAGCAATGAGAGGCAAGAACAAAGGGGTCAGTGTTTCAGCTCTTATTAGGTTATACTCGTCGCTCACGGCTTCTTCCAGAGGTCTTAGGACACGAGGCCGCGCCAAGATTAACCGTTATTACGTGACTGTTGAGGTTTTATGTTTTCAAGAAGAGGACGATGGAGCGAGAGCAAACAATGTCCCCATCACATCGGGTACAGATCCCGCACAGCTCATATCATTGGTACAGTACTCAATGTCAAGAGGGCTTCAAGTACATAAGTCACGGCCTATCCCTCGGCCTTCAATGACTGTGCCGAGACAAACCCCTTCAAAAGGTCAAATTCCACTCAAAACCTAAAAATTGTGGTGTGCCTTTCATGAAATGTCAAGGGCTGAGAAGCAATACGGGCGAGGCCTCTCATTACAGCAGCAGTTTTGGAGACGGATGTTGCAGTAGAATGAAACCACCGATGTCAACTATTAGAGGTCCCCACTATGAAGCCCCATACTGCAATCCTAGGTGACCCCAATAATGGTCATTTTCCTGAGAACTACTGCACCCACCAAATGCCGAAGGCTATGTTCACATCGTCATTAGAGGGGCTATTCACAAAGCAGCAGACACCCTGAAGAAACCTGAGGAACCTCATTGTTACGCAATGGATTTTGGCAGTGGTTGCCATGCAATGGCTCCGGCGCTGTAATGTGCTTTCTGTTTGTGATGGAACCCATAAATCGTGGAATACTCCTGCCATATAAATGTGAATAGGGAATATCTATTAGATCCCAGCGATAGGACCCCTACCGCTCAAGAGAACGGGGATTCTGCTCCCCTCGCGCCCCCCAAAATGAACAGGCAGGTCGGGCATGCGCACCGTCTCTCTTTTTATCTCTACGCGCGTTCTGCAGACAGTCGAGTACAGCGCTCAGATATTTCCGGAACTCCCATAGAGATGAATGGGGTGGTGGTGCACATGCCCAACCTGCCATTCCGTTTATTTCGGAGGGCCCCTGAGGGGTACACCCCTTTAAAGAAATGAGTCTATAAAAGATCATTTTAAAGGTTCTTCTGTTTGACTGTAGAACTGAGAGAGACAACTGGGTTAAAACACCTCTGAAAACAATGTGGCAGAGAAAGAGCAGACGGTGAGGGTGTCAGCAAGCAACGTGTTCAGATTTCATTCGGCTTTCAGAAACCAGCAGGACCCCTGGAAGGAGATCAGCAGAATAAGCTCCTGGAGGCCGCAGCTCGCCGCCACGGACTCTGGGTTTCTGACAGGAAAGCACAGCAAACCGTGAAATCAGCAAAGAGGTGACACAAGCACCAAGAAACCTCCGACTGGCCTAGAAAAATCAGTTCCAGGATGTGCTACAGGACGCGCTGCCGCTGAGGGCCACTTCCATCCGCAGTACGGGCACAGCCCAATAATCAGGAGCTGCAAATGACCATAATATACATTGCCTGCGAAGGTGTTCAGTTTTTCCGCACGGGTGCAATGGGTTTTGATGCGTTTTTCACGCACGTGATAAAAAACTGAAGGTTTACAAACAACATCACCTAGCAACCATCAGTGCGGGCGAACGGAGCCCCGCACAGATATAATAGTAAGTGCCCCATATATGCCCCATGTGCCGTATTACTTAAGTAATAAAGTTCAAACCAATGAAAGGTTCTATATGCCTGCATGTGCCGGCCATATCCCATGCTGGGCCTCTATGACTGTGTGACCGAGAGCGGCGAATACCATGTTCTACCGCGACATGGCAATAGACGAAATCGATATCGTGGCACAAATTCATATCGCATATCGTCTATATCGCCCACCCCTAGGTTAAATGTGTGAAATCGATGGCTATGGCACCCACTACAATCACAAGTGGGAGCCATCTTTAAAAAAATCCAAACCCATACCTATATATACGTATATAGGCAGTTGGGAACAAGTTAATATTGAAGACCTATCATCAGGATAAGTCATACATATGAGATGGGTGGTGGTCCAACTCCTGGAACCCCCGCTGATCAGCTGTTTATGGGGCCAGTGATGTCACGTTCATCAGTCAAGCTGTACAGCGCTTGGTAAGCTGCGAGGAGGAAGCTCATCACAGCACTGATCAGTGGTGGTGCCAGGATGGAAAAGGCTCAAACGGATGTCAAATGTACATAACCGATGCTCAGAATCCGTTTTTTTTTTTTGTTTGTTTTTTTAACAGGATCCATTTTTTCGTTATTTTTGTGATCAGAAGAACAGAAAACAAAACAGGGAGGATTTGTTGTAGATTTCACCCTCTGCACTGCAGATTTCAATCCCCACCACAAGCCAATTTAGTCATGATTAAGGATCGGTATTTGTAACAGAGATCCGAAACGCGTAGACGCGACATGTATCCCGCTGTTTTTATCGCTTTGAAATAAAGAACGAGTTGGTGTATGAAGCTGGACATTTTCTTCGTTTTCCTAAAGTACCTTGGTGCGTCCCGGATCCGGACGCTGTCCGTGCTGCACCTCCCACGGAGAGCGCACCACATCTCCTGATTCTACAAGCCAATTTACGTTACGGTTTTATTTTGCAGTGTGTAGGTGTGATTTCTTAAAATATCATCTACTTTGCTTGGACTGTATAAAGCAGCAGATTTCCAAGCAAACATTCTTGGTGGCAGAACTGCAGTGCGCACACTAGGGTTGTTTCGGGTATCGAACTTTCGATACCCAATCAATACTTTTCTCTAGTATCGAGCTCGATACCAGGATCAGTATTTTATCGATACTGGGCTGCGCTGCCGCACGGCCCAGTATCGGAGAACGTGGCTGCACTGCTCTCAGCGCGGCCATGTTCTCCTCGGCAGCACAGGGAGAAGGAGGCAGTCTCTCCCGCCCCCTGTGCTGCTTCCACCAATAGATCGAGAGGGGCGGAGGAGGCGGGGTCACTGGCCACCAACGAGGAGTGACTTTTACTATACAGATGCAGGCAGAAGAAGCGCATTGCCGGCACCTGCCTGTGACCGGGCGCTGCAATCCGCGGCAGTTAACCCCTCAGGTGCCGCATCTGAGGGGTTAATTGCCTCTGATTGCAGCGCCCGGTCACAGGCAGGTGCCGGCAATGCGCTTCTTCTGCCTGCATCTGTATAGTAAAAGTCACTCC
This sequence comes from Bufotes viridis, assembly GCA_033119425.1. Classification (NCBI taxonomy): domain Eukaryota; kingdom Metazoa; phylum Chordata; class Amphibia; order Anura; family Bufonidae; genus Bufotes; species Bufotes viridis. The sequence goes on from CM065591.1 coordinate 69,957,689, forward strand.
TCGTTGGTGGCCAGTGACCCCGCCTCCTCCGCCCCCCTCGCCAGTATTAGACATTGGCCAATGTCCCCCCCTTTCCCCATTATTAAATACATTGGTGGCCAGTGCGCCCCCCCCATTCCTCCCTCCCCCCAGTATTAAAAGCATTGGTGGCAGTGGCCACAGGGTCCCCTCACCTCCTCCTCATTGGTGGCAGTGATCGGAGCCCCAGCAGTGTAATGCTGGGGCTCCGATCGGTTACCATGGTAACCAGGACGCTTCTGAAGTCCTGGCTGCCTTAGTCAGTTCCCTGCTGCTGTGTGTACTGTGCACAGGGCAGCAGGGAGAGGGTGAGATCCTATTCACCCTGATAGAGCTCTATCAGGGTGAATAGGATGAGAAGATCCCAGGTTCTAGCCCCTAGGGGGAAAATAGTTAATAAATAAACTGTAAAAGAAAAAAAAAGAAAGTTAAAAAAGTACACCAAACTATTTAAGTATAAGTATAAGTATTTAAGTATAAATCACCCCCTTTGCCAACTTTACATATAAAATACGGTATATAAACAATAAATAATTACATATCGCTACGTCTCAAGTCCAAACTATTAAAAAAATAGTGAACGCGGTGAACGCCCATAAAAGAAAAGCTGCACAATTCGCCATTTTATTTTAGTCGTCTTGTCCCCCCAAAAAATAGGATCGGACTGTTGTATTATTGGCCGGACGTTCCAAAAAAATGAGGAATGCACGCAGCTTTTTTTGGCATTTATTTTTTTTTTGGCGTGGTATCGAATGGTATCGAGTATCGCAATACTTTTTTATGGTATCGATACCGAATCAAAATTTTGGTACCGAAACAACTCTAGCACACACAATGTGTGAACATACCCTACAGACAGACTAGCTCCACCATCTTTGACAACTTCCTCCGATGTTCTCAGACTGCCAACACCAGAAAGAACCACATACAACCTATCACAGAATATGCTTCGTGCAAGGCCCCTTTCACATCAGCGTTTTTGCATTCCGTCCTAGAGATCCGTCCTCGGGGCTTTAGGACGGAAAGATACTGATCAGGATTATCCCAATGCATCCTGAATGGAGAGAAATCCGCTTAGTATGTGAACGTTTTTTGGACGTTGACAAAACCGTAGCATGCTGCGGATTTGTCTCCGTCCAAATATCCGGACGACATGCCGTAACGCCGGATCTGGAATTAATGCCCATTGAAGTGCATTAATCCGGATCCGGAGTTAACATAAACGTCGTATCGGCGCATCGCCGGATCCGACGTTTAGCTCTACGCATGCGCAGCAGCAGTTCCGATCGGGGCCCCAGTCTAACCTTTAACCCAGCGCAGGTAAGTACAGTGCTGCGGAGTACCATGGCAGCCTGGACTTCCGTAGCATCCTGGCTGCCATGGTAACCTGGAAGCATTTCGAAGACTGATCAGGCTCCTGATCAGTCTTCAAATGCTTTCAGGCGACTTACGTTCTGAACGCCGGATCCTCAGAACGCAGGTGTGAAAGAGGCCTAACAAATACGTGACAAAGGGACTAAAGACAAGGTCCAGCTGCCCACATAGCACTAGAGTGACGTCTGCCAAGTGTTTAACCTCTCCTTTAGGGCTCATGCACACGACCGTTGTTTTGGGGTCCGTTTTTCAAGGATCCGTTGTTCCGCATCTGAGGGTTTTTTTTCTCTGATTTAAGTCCTCTTCCATTCCGTTATTCCACAAAACATATCCGTATGGCTTCCGTAATTCAGATGAAATACTGAAGTGTTCCATGTGCGTTCCGTATTTTTTGCGGACCCACTGACTTGAAAGGGGCCTCGGACCATGATTTGCGGACAATAGGACATGCACTACTTTTTTGCGGAACGGCCATGCGGACAAACGGAATGCACATGGAGTAACTTCCGTATTTTCTACAGCCCCATTGAAGTGAATGGTTCCGCATACAGCCCGCACAAAAATCTGAAGGGAAGCGTAAAGAAAATACGGTCGTGTGCATGAGCCCTTATCTTCACACGTCATGGAGAAGGTGGAATATCTACCTTGGCGGACTAGAAGAGACTGAACATCGTCTAAGCACAACTACTCCTATCTTGCCAGAGTGGATCATCCCCCTTCTTCACGACAATGTAACAGCAGATTAGAAAAACGGTAATTAAAGAGGTTTTCCGGGAGCTTAAAGGGTTTCTGTCATCACATTTTGACATTATAAGCTGTCTGACATTAGCTATGTGCTAATGTCAGAGCATCTTGATAATGTCTTTTTTACAAAAATCTGATTTATATTCGGGCTAAAAAACATACTTTTATAATATGTAAATTAGCCTCTAGGAGCAGGGGGGGCGTTGCCCTGCTCCTAGAAGCTCCGTGCGGCAACCTGCTGGCACGCCCCTTCTTACTTTGAGTGACAGTGCCGGGCAGCGATCCTGCGGCACTGTCTCCTTGTGAAATCCAGCGCCTGCACGGCCGCTCTGTATTCGGCGCAGGCGCGGTGAGCAGAGGACAGCAGGCACCAGCGTCCTCTGCTCACCGCGCCTGCGCCGAATACAGAGCGGCCGTGCAGGCGCTGGATTTTACAAGGAGACAGTGCCGGAGGATCGCTGCCCGGTACTGTCACTCAAAGTAAGAAGGGGCGTGCCAGCAGGTTGCCGCACGGAGCTTCTAGGAGCAGGGCAACGCCCCCCCTGCTCCTAGAGGCTAATTTACATATTATAAAAGTATGTTTTTTAGCCCGAATATAAATCGGATTTTTGTAAAAAAGACATTATCAAGCTGCTCTGACATTAGCACATAGCTAATGTCAGACAGCTTATAATGTCAAAATGTGATGACAGAAGCCCTTTAATACTGAATCCTGCCTTCAGGATAGGTCATCCACACCTGATCAGTAGAGGTCCAACACCCTGCACCGCCGCTGATCAGTGCTCCGATGAGCTGGCCTCCTCGCAGCTCACCAAGCACAGTGCCGTACATGGGATAGCCTCTGTGCTTAGTACTGCAGCTCGGCCCAAATCGCTTGAAGGGTACTGCACTGTGGCTAGGCCATATGACGTCACAGGTCTAGGAAAAGGCTGCGGCCTCTACAAACAGCTGATCGGAGGAAGTTCCAGGAGTCGGACCTCCACTGATTTGATATGTATGGCCTACCCTGAGGATAGGCCATCAATATTAAACACCTGGACAACCCCTTTAAACCTATGTTCATACATCACGAACATGTATTTTACAAGAAGCCGACACCCTGATTCCTGCCTCCTAGGGGCTGCGGACCTGCCCGCCTTTTCCATAGAAATAACATGCATAATTTACATCGTAGACAAGAACGGGGGAGATGCTGTGTAAGGGGTCAGAACTATTCACCTATCCGGTGTATGCACAGATACGGGAGCTTGTGTATGTGCCATGGAGATGAATGGTTCTGGTCCTGTCCCGGGAAGGGACACCCCCATCTACAGACCACAAAGATGGCGAAGGACGTGATGTTGGCGGATGGAGAGTTTTCCTAATTGGAGCGTCACATGACTGGGTTCCAGAGTGGCCAATCCACGCAACTCTGTATACTGGGAACTTTCTTCTGCAGGGCGAGTTGCTCAGAATCAAAGTGGCCGATTCTTTTCTCCCCTGGCATCATCTGCGGGAGAAGAATTCGGACCTCCCTATACACCCGAGATTCGATAGCCAGTCCTGTCAAAATCGGGGGGTTCGCCCAACAATGTGTATGGGGGTCTTTAGACATTATACTTTAAAACAAACTACAGAACTTCCTAAAGGGGATTAACAAAATGTAATTAAAAAAATGAAAAAAAAAAACTGCTATTCGGTAAAAAATTAATTTAGTGCTAAAACGTGAATCTTATAAAAGATAAAACAAATTATAGAGTCAAATGTACACCCAAACTGTGCAATAAAAAAAAAAAAAAAACACACACACAATGGGGGGAACCTACTAGGACCGGGTTCAAAGTGCGCTGGAGTAAAACACAGTAAATGTATTAAGAAGCGCAGGCCTGCAAATAAATCCGGAGCCATTTGCCACCCTGTGTGCCAGAAAATGAAATCTATGTCAGCGACGCGCTGGCGGAGATATCCACTACAACGTACATTTGTTTCTGGCATGCGTCAGGCAGCAGGCTGAGCCCGACCACTTTTTAACCTGTCAGACATCCAAAGAGTCGAAAAATGTTTGTGCAAAAATCTGCTACTTTTTGATGCCAGCTTTCTGATGCAAATCTGACCTCCCCTCCCCAATAATGTCTCGTAACACAAAAAAAAAAAAGCATATATATATATAAAAATGAGAAATGTAGTGCGTTTTAAAAGGGGTAATCAAGTTGTGAGAAGCTACCCCCTATTCCTTATAGCGGATAACTTATTACAATCGTAACTAGGGGGTCGACCGATATTGATTTTTTAGAGCCGATACCGATATCCTGTGAACTTTCAGGCCGATAGCCGATATTTTATACCGATATTTTGCGCATTTTAATTTTTGGATTTTTTTTTCTGTTACAACGTCCAACGCTTTTAAAAAAAAAATATTTTAATAGTTTGGACTTTTTGGGCACGGCGATATGTTTTTTTATTTATTGTTTATATATTTTATATGTAAAATTGGAAAAGGGTTAATTTATACGTAATATTTTGGCGTTTCTTACTATTTTACATTTTTTTACTTTTTATTTTATTACGATTTCCCCCCTTCGGGGTAGAACCTGGGCTCTTTACATCCCTTGTCCTATTCACCCTAATAGAGATCTATCAGGGTGAATAGGACCTGACACTGTCCCTGCTGCCCTGTGCTATGGGCACACAGCAGCAGGAACCATGGCAGCCAGGGCTTCAGTAGCGTCCTGGCTGCCATGGTAACCGATCGGAGCACCAGCATTACACTGCTGGGGCTCCGATCAGAAGAGAGATGGTGGTGGAACCCTGTGGCCACTGCCACCAATGATATCAATACTGAAGGAGGGGGGATGGGGGAGGACGCACTGGCCACCAATGTTTTTTATACTGTGGACAGTGGGGGCTGAGGGCGCACTGGCCACCAATGATAATAAGGTTTAAGATATTACAAACGCAGGCATTACAAGCACATTGCCCAGACCCTGCCTCTGATAGAGCGCTGCGATCCGCGGCAATTAACCCCTCAGGTGCGGCACACCCTCACACCCTGGCCAGTGCACCCTCAGCCCCTCCTCCTCTTCTCTCATTGGTGGCCAGTGCACCCTCAGCCCCTCCTCCTCTTCTCTCATTGGTGGCCAGTGCGCCCTCAGCCCCTCCTCCTCTTCTCTCATTGGTGGCCAGTGCGCCCTCAGCCCCTCCTCCTCTTCTCTCATTGGTGGCCAGTGCGCCCTCAGCCCCTCCTCCTCTTCTCTCATTGGTGGCCAGTGCGCCCTCAGCCCCTCCTCCTCTTCTCTCCATTGGCAGGGCAGCGCAGCACAGTGGGAAGGAGGGACTGCCTCCTTCTCCCCTGTGCTGCTGAGGGAACATGGCCGCGCTGAGAGCAGCGCGGCAATGTTCTGTGATAGCACAGTTATCGGTATATCGGCCTGGTTAGGGGCCGATACCGATAACTGTGCAAATCATTAATATCGGCCAAACCAATAATCGGTCGACCCCTAATCGTAACACCCCTTTAAGTGATGACCTATCCTCAAACTCCAAGGGAGCAGCTCTGCAGTGATGACCTGAGTCCTCTACGCTTCGGGCTATTGCTGGACAGCTGATAAGGGAGTTGTAGTTTTGCAACAGCTGGAGGGCCGCAGTTTGAGGATGCCTGTTCTATAGGAATGAAGTTCATGAGCAGATGTGGCTAATAAGCAGCAGCACTTGTATGCAGTCTCCATTACCACCAGGGCTGTGGAGTCGGAGTCGAGGAGTCGGAGGAAATTTTGGGTACCTGGAGTCAGAGTCGGCAAAAAATGGACCGACTCCGACTCCTACTAGATATAAATTGGGGGAAAAAAAAATTGGAATAAAAAAAAAGCAAGTTTAAATGTCCCAATTCAGATAAAGTTATAATTAATAGCTTCTCTACTGTAAGAATAAAGGCCGATGCATGCAGTGCGTCACGTTACCGCTAAACAAAGACGTTAAGTGACCGTGAAGAAGCTTTTCATATGCTTTACTATGCAGTTAAAGGGACACTGACAGGCTGATATATCTGCTGGTATTCATCAGAGGATTAGGAATACAACTAGACGACTGTTACCCCCAGTTGAGGTTTACTTGTGTTTAAAAACGTTTTAATCAATATGCAAATTCTCTACCTTTGTGCCCAAGGGGGCAGGCGCACATGTAGAGTACTGGCAGCACTAGACAGGACTTGGTAGCGAGGAGGAAGAGAGAAAGCTGGCACAGCCTCAGCATAGCCAGACGAGGCTGCTGCCAGCACTCTACACGTGCGCCTGCGCAGGAATTCAGCGTTCGGCTAGCCTGAAAAAAAAGGCCAGTGCAGTGAATAATAACGAGGGGAACAGCGCTGGGAAGCTGTACTTCGGGCGCGGCTGGGCACAAAGCCGCCGGACACGCTGCCCCATTAGGCACAAAGATAGTGAATTTGCATACAGATTAAAATGTTTTTTAAACACAAGTACAGCTTAACTGGGGGTAACATTAGTATAGTTTTATTCCTAATTCTCTGATGAATACCAGTATATATATATCTTTAGCTGGAAAATCAGCCTGTCAGTGTCCCTTTAAGGAGCGGCAATACTTACACTTTCCATTGTCTTGTGGTCTGCTGTTACAGGGACCCCATGGTTATCCTCGCCTCTCACTGATAACTGATTAAGGACTGGAGACACTTGTATAAGTGAAGGGAATGGATAGTCAATAGTTCAAGACTGAAGCTGTAAACCATTTGAAAAACTGCTATCATTCAGCTAAGGCTATAAAACATGTAAACTCAGATTGTTAGCTTAAATTTTAAACATGACTATGGGATTCTACTAGGAAAATCATGTTTTAAAATAAATGCCCCTTCCCCTGCCCCTTCCTGGATCCTCCCACTGCTCTATCTTCAGCAGAAGATCAGCACACAAAGGAGAAGGCAGCAGCTTCTGCTCAACTACCTCTCTGTGCTAGAGGAGATTAGAAGAACTTGGTGGAACAGCTTCGTATTTGCATATTAAATACAGAGGAGTCGGAGTCGAGGAGTCGGAAGTTTCAAAATCTGAGGAGTCGGACAATTTATCTACCGACTCCACAGCCCTGATTACCACAGCCTGTCCTCTCTGTACTTCATGTCTCCTGATGAACTCCAGTCCCACAAAAATTCAGCTAAATATCATATAAAACTGTAGTCAGGATCATAATCCCCAACAAGCAGAGCAGAGAGGAGGCTGAGGCAGCTCTTTAGCTCAGTGTTGTGAAGTAACTTGTCCTCGTGTGTGATCAGGACAGGTTTTATGTGTAGTAACAGGACAGTGGCCATTTTGTTTCTCCTAATCATCGCTCCCTAGACAAAATGAGCCATTATAACTAAAGAAAGGTATTTGGGAATATATTTATAATAAAGTAATATTTAAAGGGTTTCTGTCACCAACTTTTGACATTATAAGCTGTCTGACATTAGCTATGTGCTAATGTCAGACCAGCTTGATAATGTCTTTTTTATAAAAATCCGCTGTATATATAGTCTGAAAAACTTACCTTTATATTATGTAAATTAGCCTCTAGGAGCAGGGGGGGCGTTGCCCTGCTCCTAGCGGCTCCGTCCGGCAACCTGCTGGCACGCCCCTTCACACTTTGATTGACAGTGCAGGGCAGCGATCCTCCTGCACTGTCTCGTTCTGAAATCGCGCGCCCGCGCCGCCGCTCTGTATTCGGCGCAGGCGCGGTGAGCAGAGGACAGCAGGCACCAGCGTCCTCTGCTCACCGCGCCTGCGCCGAATACAGAGCGGCGCGCTGGCGCGCGATTCAGAACGAGACAGTGCAGGAGGATCGCTCCCGCACTGTCAATCAAAGTGTGAAGGCGTGCCAGCAGGTTGCCGACGGAGCCGCTAGAGCAGGCAACGCCCCTGCTCCTAGAGGCTAATTTACATAATATAAAAGTAAGTTTTTCAGACTATATATACAGCGGATTTTTATAAAAAAGACATTATCAAGCTGGTCTGACATTAGCACATAGCTAATGTCAGACAGCTTATAATGTCAAAAGTTGGTGACAGAAACCCTTTAAGTATTTTCATTTTCTTAACTCTCGGAGAACCCCTTTAGGTTAATACAAGGCACTTACTAATGTATTCTGATTGCCCATATTGCCTCCTTTGCTGGTTGGATTCCTTTTTCCCATCATAATATATACTGCTTGTTTTCATGGTTACGACCGCCCTGTAATCCATTAGCAGTGGCCATACTTGCACACTATAAGAAAAAGTGCCAGCAAAGAATGCAGAAGGCTGATGCTTTTTTTCCTATAACGTGCAAGCACAGCCACCACTGATGGATTGCAGGGTGGCCGTAACCATGGAAACGAGCAGTGTATAATGTGTCAATCTAGCCAGCAAAGGAAGCAACATGGAGAATCACAATACATTAGTAAGTGCCTTGTATTGGCTTTCTGTACATGATAAAGGCCATTCGCTGAGGTGATACAGCCCCATTAAGGGGTTAAATAAGAAGATTCCTGTATTCACTTCTATTTTTCCAGAGAATTACTGAAGAGGACGACTCTCACACTGTCCGTGCCTCAGGCCACATCATCTTCTTCTCTCCTTTGTCCATGTAGAACCCGGGCTGAACCCTGACTCATCTCCAGATCTGGGTCAGCGGGCTTGTATGTGTACCACCGCAGACTGGAGCGGGGCACAAAGTACGACCGTTACCCAGAGCGGCACCGTCTTTTATATAATGGCTGCCCCAAAACGTGTGAACCCCGGAGGGCAGCAGAGTCCATTCTTTCTAAGAGAAGTTTACAGGTCAATTTCGTGCAGAATTTTTTTTCACTGTGTACTTGGGATTTTAAAAAAACTCATCTACATTAAGGGGACCCTGGATAGAGCATAAGCATCTGATTGGCGTTTGGGAAGGCAGCAATGCTCACAGTAGTGCGGCTGCCTCTTCCCTGTTTCCCGCAGGCCAGTGACGTCACGACTATTATCACTGGTCTGGGTGCGGCTCAGCTGCGTTCACGTTCAATGGGGCTGAGCCACGCCCAGGCCACGTGATAATAGTCGTGATATCACTGGCCTGCGGGAAACAGAGAGAGGGCCACGGCACTAATGTGAGCGCTGCTGTCTCCTCAAACAGCTGATCGGCAGGGGTCCCGGGTGTCGGACTCCGCCGATCATCAGTAAGAAAAAGCTACAAAACCGCTTTAACTGGTACTGTATTACACCGTGTGCACGTACCCTGAAAGTAAGCAATGCTCTCCTGCACAGGACCATACATGCATGGGTGCTTCTCGAGCCCTGTATGGGCGACGTCACCCATGATGCTAGGGAAGCTGTTCGCCCTCACGGCCTGCTATTGGCTGCTCCCCCCCATCGCTGGATGTTTTGATCCGTGGGACGGGGAGATGCAGCAGTGGCAATGCAGGGATCCGGAGGTACGTGGGTGCCGGGACCGTATAAGTATCATCTATAGGAGATACCCGGGCATTGTACGGGGCATTTGTACTATTGGATAACCCCTTTCATTTTCACAGCATCTCCTAGAAATGGTCTGTTAAACACAGATTGCGTCCATGTGGAGTCCGTCTTTTTACAGAAACCCAAAAACTATAAAAGGCATGACGAATCTGTAAACACAGATAAAATAGGGCATGCAACCGTGCTAAAACCATGGACACACGGACCGAGCTAAAACATGGACGTGTTGGCATTTCCATGTGAGGGACACCAGGATGCCAACAGCACACGGGCGACATCCTTGTCATGTCTGCATTTTTTTTTTTTGCGGCCCAACAGAAATTAATAGTTCCTTGTGCGATCCGCCTCCATATGGTTCGGATGCGGGGGGGGAAAAAAATATAGTTGTGTGACTGACACCTTAGGGCTTGTTCACAGTTTTGGTCCGCATAGCATTCGCTGCTATGGGGCCGTAAAAGATGCGGACAGCACTCCGTGGCCCGTTTTGCAGACAAGAACAGGCATTTTCTATAAAGGGCCGTCCGTTCTGCGGATCCGCAATCTGCGGACCGCAAAACACGGCACGGTCGTGTGAACAAGCCCTTAGACAGATGAGCCTGGCTGCAGCATTCAGGAAGGATTGGAGAGGGGGAGACCGATTAGTAATGAGCTCCAGTAATGGATCAGGGTCACAATGAGAATTTTTGTTGTCTCCATAGTAAGAAAAAGGCAAATCCTAGAGATGTTTGAGGTGCAGGCGGGCGAGAGATTTAATATATGGGGTGAAGGAAAGATCAGGGTCAAACATTAGAGAAAGACAGCGGGTGTGTTGGTAGGTTAGTAGATACAAAAAGTTCCGTTTTTTAAAGATTTCATTTCAGATAGAGAGAGGACATGATGTTAGAGACAGCAGACAGACAGTCACTGGTGGACTGTAGTACAGCAGGGGGGATGTCACGGGCTGAAGTGTATAGTTGGGGTCGCCATAGAGATGGTACTGGAAACCAGGAGACTGTCGTCGACAGTGTCAAATGCTACAGAGAGATCCAGAAGAATGAGGAGAGAGTAGTCACCGTTGCATTTAGCTGTCGGGAACATGTATGGGTGAACATACAAGTAGCGTGTTCCCAGGCTGTGACAAGCGGACCTGTACTCTGATAGACGTCACCTAAACACTGGGTGACACACTGTAGCATCAAACTGTGCCATGTATGGACATAACAAGGTGATGGGGCCAGGGACGAGGTGCACCCAGCTGTGAAGTCACAGATGACGGAGAGATCCGACACCTCGGTGCCGCTGCCACCTGCACAAATGTCTATGAAAGCTAGTAAGGTCTCAGGGCCCTCAGCGATGGGCATCACATCAGCAGCAAATCTCACAGGTAAAGTGCTGAACAAGGGGCCATTACTGTGTGATCATCAGTTTGAAGAGATGCTTCACATTTAGCTATGATTGGGGTCCTGCGCTGGGACCCCAGAGACAGACCTGGTGCTAAGTACATAAACCTGCTCTGCACCGGAGAAGCAGAACGTTGCAGGTGGAGCAGCCCTTTAAGGGGAGCAGAGGCCTGTCCCCGGGGGTGTCACCCACTCCCCGGTGTCCTCCATACGCTGCACACCCGTCACCTGACATGCGGCTCCCACCGGCAGCTCTTACCTTTCCTGCGGAAGAAGGACATGGCGCCGCCGGCTCCCTGGATGCTGCCGGCTCACTCAATGCATACTGGGGCGCCCCGGCTCCCCTCACCCAACACACGGGACGCCGGGGACGCCGCTGGGTGAGCTGTGCGGTTACAAGGAGCCCCCCTCCCTGAAATCCTAGCATGAATGACACTTCCTTCCTCCGACCGCAGCTCCAGCCCCGGCCATATTGTCAACAGCAGAGTCTTCCGGGGAGCGCGGGGCACGCTGGGTAATTGCCCAACCTGCTGACACCAGGGCGGCCATACTTACTAAGGGCGCGGTACAATGGCGCTCCCGGCTGGTGTGGGATTCTGGAATTTGTAGTTTCCAGTGAAACACTAAACCAATTATTTTTTTTTTTTTTCGTTTCATTCATGTATTTTAACCGATTCAGGCCCAGGGTGTTTTTAGTCTTCAAGACCTGACACATTTTAACCTTTACCCCTTTCAGGACCCTGAGATTTTCCATTTTTGCGTTTTCCGTTTTTTACTCCCCGCCTTCCCATAGTCCTAACTTTTTTATTTTTCCATTCACATAGCCTTTTGAGGGCTTTATTTTTTGCGGGACAAGTTGTACTTTCTAATGGCACCATTTACGGTTGCATACCATGTAGTAGGAAGTGGGAAAAAAAATTCCTAATGGGGTAGAATTGGGAAAAAACGTAATTCTGATAAAGGTTTTTATTTATTTATTTTACACTGTACACTATGCAGTAAAATTAACCTGTTAGCTTCATTCTCTAGGTCTGTACAGTTATAACGATACCACATGTGTATAATTTTTCATGCGTTTTAATACTGGAAAAAAAAAACTAAAACCTTTAAGGAAAAAAAAATTTTGTGACCATATTCTGACCCCTATAACTTTTTTGTAGTTATGTGTACAGGGCTGTGTGACGGCTCATTTTGATATCAATTTGAAGTGTGTGTGACTTTTTGATGACTTTTTATAACAAAAAATTGAAGTGACAAAAAAAATGGCAAATTGTTATTATTTTCCCCGTTACTCCATTTGCCATATGCTATTAATATTGTCATATTTTAATTATATGGCGATGCCCATGATATTTAATTTTTTTTTTATGTTAAGAAAAGGGTGATTTGAACTTTTTTTATATGTGTAAAAACTTTTTTTTTTTTTTTTTTTTACTTTTTTTAAGTAAACTTGGGGGACAATAAAACTATGTTTTATTAAACTGTGTTTATTATTCCAGTACTGTGACATCACAGTGTTTATTATTCCAGTACTGTGACATCACTGTGTTTATTATCCCTGTACTGTGACATCACTGTGTTTATTATCCCTGTACTGTGACATCACTGTGTTTATTATCCCTGTGCTGTGACATCACTGTGTTTATTATTCCAGTACTGTGACATCACAGTGTTTATTATTCCAGTACTGTGACATCACTGTGTTTATTATCTTTGTACTGTGACATCACTGTGTTTATTATTCCAGTACTGTGACATCACTGTGTTTATTATCCCTGTACTGTGACATCACTGTGTTTATTATTCCAGTACTGTGACATCACTGTGTTTATTATCTTTGTACTGTGACATCACTGTGTTTATTATTCCAGTACTGTGACATCACTGTGTTTATTATCCCTGTACTGTGACATCACTGTGTTTATTATCTCTGTACTGTGACATCACTGTGTTTATTATCCCTGTACTGTGACATCACTGTGTTTATTATCCCTGTACTGTGACATCACTGTGTTTATTATTCCAGTACTGTGACATCACTGTGTTTATTATCCCTGTACTGTGACATCACTGTGTTTATTATCCCTGTGCTGTGACATCACTGTGTTTATTATCCCTGTACTGTGACATCACTGTGTTTATTATCCCTGTACTGTGACATCACTGTGTTTATTATCCCTGTACTGTGACATCACTGTGTTTATTATCCCTGTACTGTGACATCACTGTGTTTGTTATCCTTGTACTGTGACATCACTGTGTTTATTATCCCAATACTGTGACATCACTGTGTTCATTATCCCCGTACTGTGACATCACTGTTTTTATTATCCCTGTACTGTGACATCACTGTGTTTATTATCTCTGTACTGTGACATCACTGTGTTTATTATCCCTGTGCTGTGACATCACTGTGTTTATTATCCCTGTACTGTGACATCACTGTGATTATTATCCCTGTACTATGACATCACTGTGTTTATTATCTCTGTACTGTGACATCACTGTGTTTATTATCCCAGTACTGTGACATCACTGTGTTTATTATTCCAGTACTGTGACATCACTGTGTTTATTATCCCCGTACTGTGACATCACTGTGTTTATTATTCCAGTACTGTGACATCACTGTGTTTATTATCCCTGTACTGTGACATCACTGTGTTTATTATCCTTGTACTGTGACATCACTGTGTTTATTATCCTTGTACTGTGACATCACTGTGTTTATTATCTCTGTACTGTGACATCACTGTGTTTATTATCCCTGTACTGTGACATTGCTGTATTTATTGTCCCAGTACTATGACATCACTGTGTTTATTATCCCTGTACTGTGACATCACTGTGTTTATTATCCCTGTACTGTGACATCACTGTGTTTATTATCCCTGTACTGTGACATCACTGTGTTTATTATCCCTGTACTATGACATCACTGTGTTTATTATCTCTGTACTGTGACATCACTGTGTTTATTATCCCTGGACTGTGACATCACTGTGTTTATTATCCCTGTGCTGTGACATCACTGTGTTTATTATCTCTGTACTGTGACATCACTGTGTTTATTATCCCTGTACTGTTACATCACTGTGTTTATTATCTCTGTACTGTGACATCACTGTGTTTATTATCCCCGTACTGTGACATCACTGTATTTATTATTCCAGTACTGTGACATCACTGTGTTTATTATTCCAGTACTGTGACATCACTGTGTTTATTATCCCCGTACTGTGACATCACTGTGTTTATTATTCCAGTACTGTGACATCACTGTGTGCATTATCCCTGTACTGTGACATCACTGTATTTATTATCCCTGTGCTGTGACATCACTGTGTTCATTATCCCTGTACTGTGACATCACTGTGTTTATTATCCCTGTGCTGTAACATCACTGTGTTTATTATCTCTGTAATGTGACATCACTGTGTTTATTATTCCAGTACTGTGACATCACTGTGTTTATTGTCCCAGTACTGTGACATCACTGTGTTTATTATTCCAGTACTGTGACATCACTGTGTTTATTGTCCCAGTACTGTGACATCACTGTGTTTATTATTCCAGTACTGTGACATCGCTGTATTTATTGTCCCAGTACTGTGACATCACTGTGTGTATTATCCCTGTGCTGTGACATCACTGTGTTTATTATCCCTGTGCTGTGACATCACTGTGTTCATTATCCCCGTACTGTGACATCACTGTTTTTATTATCCCTGTACTGTGACATCACTGTGTTTATTATCTCTGTACTGTGACATCACTGTGTTTATTATCCCTGTACTGTGACATCATTGTGTTTATTATCTCTGTACTGTGACATCACTGTGTTTATTATCTCTGTACTGTGACATCACTGTGGTTATTATCCCTGTGCTGTGACATCACTGTGTTTATTATCCCTGTACTGTGACATCACTGTGTTTATTATCTCTGTACTGTGACATCACTGTGTTTATTATCCCTGTACTGTGACATTGCTGTATTTATTGTCCCAGTACTGTGACATCACTGTGTTTATTATCTCTGTACTGTGACATCACTGTGTTTATTATCCCTGTACTGTGACATTGCTGTATTTATTGTCCCAGTACTGTGACATCACTGTGTTTATTATTCCAGTACTGTGACATCGCTGTATTTATTGTCCCAGTACTGTGACATCACTGTGTGTATTATCCCTGTGCTGTGACATCACTGTGTTTATTATCTCTGTACTGTGACATCACTGTGTTCATTATCCCCGTACTGTGACATCACTGTTTTTATTATCCCTGTACTGTGACATCACTGTGTGTATTATCCCTGTGCTGGGACATCACTGTGTTTATTATCTCTGTACTGTGACATCACTGTGTTCATTATCCCCGTACTGTGACATCACTGTTTTTATTATCCCTGTACTGTGACATCACTGTGTTTATTATCTCTGTACTGTGACATCACTGTGTTTATTATCCCTGTACTGTGACATCATTGTGTTTATTATCTCTGTACTGTGACATCACTGTGTTTATAATCTCTGTACTGTGACATCACTGTGTTTATTATCCCCGTACTGTGACATCACTGTGTTTATTATTCCAGTACTGTGACATCACTGTGTTTATTATCCCCGTACTGTGACATCACTGTGTTTATTATTCCAGTACTGTGACATCACTGTGTGCATTATCCCTGTACTGTGACATCACTGTTTTTATTATCCCTGTGCTGTGACATCACTGTGTTCATTATCCCTGTACTGTGACATCACTGTGTTTATTATCCCTGTGCTGTGACATCACTGTGTTTATTATTCCAGTACTGTGACATCACTGTGTTTATTGTCCCAGTACTGTGACATCACTGTGTTTATTATTCCAGTACTGTGACATCACTGTGTTTATTGTCCCAGTACTGTGACATCACTGTGTTTATTATTCCAGTACTGTGACATTGCTGTATTTATTGTCCCAGTACTGTGACATCACTGTGTTTATTATCCCTGTACTGTGACATCACTGTGTTTATTATCCCTGTACTGTGACATCACTGTGTTTATTATCCCTGTGCTGTGACATCACTGTGTTTATTATCCCTGTGCTGTGACATCACTGTGTGTATTTTCCCTGTGCTGTGACATCACTGTGTTTATTATCTCTGTACTGTGACATCACTGTGTTCATTATCCCTGTACTGTGACATCACTGTTTTTATTATCCCTGTACTGTGACATCATTGTGTTTATTATCTCTGTACTGTGACATCACAGTGTTTATTATTCCAGTACTGTGACATTGCTGTATTTATTGTCCCAGTACTGTGACATCACTGTGTTTATTATCCCTGTACTGTGACATCACTGTGTTTATTATCTCTGTACTGTGACATCACTGTGTTTATTATCCCTGTACTGTGACATCACTGTGTTTATTATCTCTGTACTGTGACATCACTGTGTTTATTATCTCTGTACTGTGACATCACTGTGTTTATTATCCCTGTACTGTGACATCACTGTGTTTATTATCCCTGTACTGTGACATCACTGTGTTTATTATCCCTGTACTGTGACATCACTGTGTTTATTATCCCTGTACTGTGACATCACTGTGTTTATTATCCCTGTACTGTGACATCACTGTGTTTATTATTCCAGTACTGTGACATCACTGTGTTTATTATTCCAGTACTGTGACATCACTGTGTTTATTATCCCAGTACTGTGACATCACTGTGTTTATTATCCCTGTACTGTGACATCACTGTGTTTATTATCCCTGTACTGTGACATCACTGTGTTTATTATCCCTGTACTGTGACATCACTGTGTTTATTATCCCTGTACTGTGACATCACTGTGTTTATTATCCCTGTACTGTGACATCACTGTGTTTATTATCCCAGTACTGTGACATCACTGTGTTTATTATCCCAGTACTGTGACATCACTGTGTTTATTATCCCAGTACTGTGACATCACTGTGTTTATTATCCCAGTACTGTGACATCACTGTGTTTATTATCCCTGTACTGTGACATCACTGTGTTTATTATCCCTGTACTGTGACATCACTGTGTTTATTATCCCAGTACTGTGACATCACTGTGTTTATTATCCCTGTGCTGTGACATCACTGTGTTTATTATCCCTGTACTGTGACATCACTGTGTTTATTATCCCTGTACTGTGACATCACTGTTTTTATTATCCCAGTACTGTGACATCACTGTGTTTATTATCCCTGTACTGTGACATCACTGTGTTTATTGTCCCAGTACTGTGACATCACTGTGTTTATTATTCCAGTACTGTGACATCGCTGTATTTATTGTCCCAGTACTGTGACATCACTGTGTTTATTATCCCTGTAATGTGACATCACTGTGTTTATTATCCCAATACTGTGACATCACTGTGTTTATTATCCCTGTGCTGTGACATCACTGTGTGTATTATCCCTGTGCTGTGACATCACTGTGTTTATTATCTCTGTACTGTGACATCACTGTGTTCATTATCCCCGTACTGTGACATCACTGTTTTTATTATCCCAGTACTGTGACATCACTGTGTTTATTATCCCTGTACTGTGACATCACTGTGTTTATTATCCCTGTGCTGTGACACCACTGTGTTTATTATTCCAGTACTGTGATATCACTGTGTTTATTATCCCTGTGCTGTGACATCACTGTGTTTATTATCCCTGTGCTGTGACATCACTGTGTTTATTATCCCTGTGCTGTGACATCACTGTGTTTATTATTCCAGTACTGTGACATCACTGTGTTTACTATCCCTGTACTGTGACATCACTGTGTTTATTATCCCTGTACTGTGACATCACTGTGTTTATTGTCCCAGTACTGTGACACCACTGTGTTTATTATCCCTGTACTGTGACATCACTGTGTTTATTATCCCTGTACTGTGACATCACTGTGTTTATTATCTCTGTACTGTGACATCACTGTGTTTATTATTCCAGTACTGTGACATCACTGTGTCTCTTATCCCTGTACTGCGACATCATTGTGTTTATTATCTCTGTACTGTGACATCACTGTGTTTATTATCTCCGTACTGTGACATCACTGTGTTTATTATCTCTGTACTGTGACATCACTGTGTTTATTATTCCAGTACTGTGACATCACTGTATTTATTGTCCCAGTACTGTGACATCACTGTGTTTATTATCCCTGTACTGTGACATCACTGTATTTATTGTCCCAGTACTGTGACATCACTGTGTTTATTATCCCTGTACTGTGACATCACTGTGTTTATTATCCCTGTACTGTGACATCACTGTGTTTATTATCCCTGTGCTGTGACATTACTGTATTTATTATCATTGTAATGTGACATCACTGTATTTATTGTCCCAGTACTGTGACATCACTGTGTTTATTATCTCTGTACTGTGACATCACTGTATTTATTATTCCAGTACTGTGACATCACTGTGTTTATTATCCCTGTACTGTGACATCACTGTGTTTATTATTCCAGTACTGTGACATCACTGTGTTTATTATCCCTGTGCTGTGACATCACTGTGTTTATTATCCCTGTACTGTGACATCACTGTGTTTATTATCCCAGTACTGTGACATCACTGTGTTTATTATCTCTGTACTGTGACATCACTGTGTTTATTATCCTTGTACTGTGACATCATTGTGTTTATTATCTCTGTACTGTGACATCACTGTGTTTATTATCTCCGTACTGTGACATCACTGTGTTTATTGTCTCTGTACTGTGACATCACTGTGTTTATTATTCCAGTACTGTGACATCACTGTATTTATTGTCCCAGTACTGTGACATCACTGTGTTTATTATCCCTGTACTGTGACATCACTGTATTTATTGTCCCAGTACTGTGACATCACTGTGTTTATTATCCCTGTACTGTGACATCACTGTGTTTATTATCCCTGTGCTGTGACATTACTGTATTTATTATCATTGTAATGTGACATCACTGTATTTATTGTCCCAGTACAGTGACATTACTGTATTTATTATCTTTGTAATGTGACATCACTGTGTTTATTCTGTCTGTACTATGACAACACAATGTTTATGTCACAGACGTTCCCGCGACAGGTGGCAGGAGATCGGTGAGACTGGCAACACGTGGTTAGATCTGACAGGTTTCCTTGTGGATCAATAGGCTTCTGTGTTGTTTCTGGTAATGGCCACACCCCTTGCCTCCAGGTGTTGCTAATGTGGTCATTTAAACTTCCTTACTTATAGTTGCTTCTCCCGCTATGCTGTGCGGTTTATAGCTTCGGTTTCAGTTGTGGATTGCTGTTGTGTCGATCTTGGTGGAGTTCCTGGTCTTTCCATTGCTCCTTTGAAGTTAACTCTTTCCTTTCCTTCTTTGTATTTTGTTTGAGTTCTGTGTGTTGCATTTCCCTGTCATTTGTATTACGGCCTGAGGGAAACTCCTGTTTGTTCTTCCTTTTGGAGGAAAAGGTTGTCTCCGTCCTGACATTAGTACCAGGTTCTGTTTATACTGGTAGATAGTCAGGACTTTGATTAGAGTTTTACTAGGAGGAGTCCATCTCCTTTCCCTAGTTTCCAGGCCTTATTCCCTCACCCCTTTCCCTCCTATGTTCGGTGTAGTGTTTCCCTCCCACACCCGAACATGACAGTTTATTATATCTGTACTATGACATCACAGCGTTTATTATCCCTGTACTGTGACATCACTGTTTATTATGTCTCTAATAGTATAATATTACAGTATGTTTGTAATCCATGTTCTGTGACACATCTGTAATATGCTCCTCTGCTAGTCCTCTTTAGTGACATCACTGTGTGCATTTTCAGGTATGTAAGTATATGACGTTGCATTCGTACCCAGGTTCACCAATACAATACTCCATGTGAAGTTTGGGACTCTGGTAGGGATTTTACATTGGAGCCCAGAAACTTTAACTGTAGACCCAGCTTAGTTTGGACTTTATGGACTCAGCATGTTTTTTCCATCCCCACATTCTGAAAACCATTATATTTTTATCATTTCCTTCAGCACAGCCGTATAAAAGCCTATGTTTCACTACTTTTGCACAATTAAAACATTTTTTTAATTACTTGTTTTTATGGCACCATTTTCCGAAAAACCAATCACTTTTTTATTTATCTGCCAGCATAACTTCATGAGGCTTTTTTTGGGCTGAGTTTCAGTATATTTATTAATGATCTTGTAGAAGGCTTGCACAGTAAAATATTAACTTTTGAAGATGACACTAAACTGTGTGAAGTAATTAACAGGAAAGAGGACAGTTTTATATACTAGAGAGGACAGTATAATAATATATACATATATTACATGGTTACAGTATCGATCTGGATAGATTGGAGGCCTGGGCAGAGAAGTGGCAGATGAGGTTTAACACTGACAAATGTAAGGTTATGCACATGGGAAGGAATAATGCAAGTCACCAGTACATACTAAATGGAAAAACACTGGGTAACACTGACATGGAAAAGGACTTAGAAATTTTAGTGAACAGCAAACTAAGCTGTAGAAACCAGTGTCAGGCAGCTACTGCCAAGGCCAATAAGATAATGGGTTGCATCAAAAGGGGCATAGACGCCCGTGATGAGAACATAGTCCTATCACTTTACACATCACTAGTCAGATCACACATGGAGTACTGTGTACAGTTCTGGGCTCCTGTGAACAAGGCAGACATAGCAGAGCTGGAGAGGGTTTAGAGGAGGGCAACTAAAGTAATAACTGGAATGAGGCAACTACAGTACCCTGAAAGGTTATCAAAATTAGGGTTATTTACTTATAACTATTGTAAGAGGGCGCAAGGTGCCGTCATGGACGGAAGATACGTGTCACCGAGGTTCCTGGCCTCGGTGAGGTGAGAGCCGGGTTTTATGTGTCAGCAGCAGCTAGTGCTGCTTGACATTGATAGTTAGTTTGGCTGCAAAGCCAATCCGGGCCGGCTCTTACTGGGAGTAGGCAAAGAGTTGGGTGGGTGCCTACTCCCCACGGTCCAGGCCGGACTTTGCCGGGCTTTTTAAGGGCAGCCACATCAGCAGGTGTGGCTGTGATTGTCCTGGAGCTGCTGCTAGTGTTGTGTTGCTCTCTGGGCTGGAAGGATGAGCTCAGCAAGGAGTCGTGCAGTCGTCCTGGAAGCCTGAAGGCGGATTATCCTGCGGCTGGGCCGACCGCCATGTGCGAACGCGCACCTAAACATCTCACAGGTGATTGAACCTGGTTTTGGACTCTTTGGTTTTGCTTTTTTGTGTTTGCTGAGTGTGAATTAACACCAAGAGACTGTTTATCGTTTATTTTGTGCAAGTGTGAATAAAACACTGTTTATTGCACTTTCTGGACTTCTTGTTTTGCCTCTGTACTGCACCCGCACTGCTATCTACCAGAGCGACTCCCCACATTTGGTGTCGGATGCGGGCATGCGCAGTGAGGCTGGCGTAAATGTATGTACGTATGTACGTATGTAATGGCTTTGCAAGCGACTGGAGCCTCTCACCGTGCCCATGATGCCCGGAAAGCGGTCCGTGCAGCAATTCCCAAGATGACCCCCGAGGATGATGCCGAGACCTACCTGGCAGTCTTCGAAAAAGTGGCCGTGAGGGAGAAGCTGCCCCGTGACCAGTGGGCTGAGGTGGTCGCTCCGTTCCTGGCTTCCGGACCCCAGCAGGTGTTTTTCGACTTGTCGGACGACCAAGCGGCCGATTATGACACCGTGAAAGGAGAGATCCTAGCCAGACTGGGGGTGAACGTGCTGGTCCGCGCTCAAAGAGTCCACCAGTGGGACTTTAAAACGACTGAACCTGCTAGGCCGCAGTACTACGATCTGCTGCACAGGCTGCAAAAGTGGCTGCAGCCTGATCTACTAAGTCCCACTGCCATGCTGGATCGACTGTTGGCGGACATCTTTGGAGGGCCCTGCCTTATCCCCTCCAGCACTGGGTCGGCCAGGCGTCTCCGGTAAGTGCCCTGGAGATGGTCGACCTGGTGGAGCGTTACGAGGCCACCAGAAACCTGCAGGGGGTCTTGCTGGGAAGGGGCCAGTCAAACCCCGGAGGCCTCCACCCCAGTTCCGACGACCGGCGACAGAGAGACCTGCACGGAATGTATCCCCTGCGGATCCGCCTCCCGTGGTATGCTGGAGGTGTCAGGAGCCAGGCCACATCAGGGCCGACTGTCCGCATCAGGGTGAGCCGATGGATGTGAACTACGGGTATCGCCACTCCCTGTATGCACGGAAGCTGTGTGCAACTGGCACCCGTGAGGGGCAGGACAATAACCACCTGTGTCAGGTAGAGGTGGGAGATTCTCTGGCGGTGGCCCTGCTGGACCTCGGGAGTTTAGTCTCCCTGGTAAGAGCTGCCCTAGTACGGCCTGCGGAGTATACCGGCCGTAAAGTCGGGGTCCTATGCATCCACGGAGACTTAAAAGACTACCCCACTGCATTAGTGACTTTGTCCACAGCTGCTGGTAAGTGGACCCACGAGGTGGCTGTCGCTACCAAACTCCCACATGAACTGATACTTGGGAGGGACTTCCCAGGTTTCCCGGCGCTGTGGCCGGCTATAAAAGTGTCTGATGGGCCCGAGACAGGGGTAACCCTAGTAGAGTGGCCTGATACCACTGGAAGGCCAGAACCCTGGGAGCCCGGATCTGAAGGGCCAGCGGTAGGGGTGACCACTGCTCCAGCGGTAGAGGGGGAGACAACCCCACTGGGTGTAATGGTGGGAGACACGGAGGACTTGCCACCGGGACCTGAGTTGGCAGACCTCAATGTCTCCGGGGAAAATTTTGGGACCGCACAACACCGGGACCAAACCCTAACCAGGACCTGGGAAAGTGTTGTAATGATTGACGGTAAACCCCAGAAACCTGGGGCTGAATTAATGTTTCCACGATTTATTATTCTTCAGGATATGTTGTATCGGGTGAACCAAATCCGAGGTGAGCCAGTTGAACAGTTGGTGGTGCCCACCGCATATCGCAAGCTTGTTATGGAGCTTGCCCACCAACATGTTCTTGGGGGACACATGGGGTGGCAGAAAACGCAGGACCGCGTACTACAGCGATTTTACTGGCCCGGTTTGTTTAAGGAAGTAGAGGAGTTCTGTAAGTCCTGTCCGACCTGTCAGGTAAATAGCCCCCAGCCGCATTACAGAAGTCCCCTGGTCCCTCTCCCAATAATTGAGGTCCCATTCGAGCGTATTGCCATGGATCTGGTCGGACCCGCATCGAAGTCTGCTAGGGGTCACCAACATATCCTGGTGATTCTGGACTATGCTACTCGATATCCAGAGGCGGTGCCTCTGTGACACACATCGGCTAGGCTCATTGCAAAGGAGTTAATGGAGATGTTTACCCGGGTGGGCCTACCTAAGGAGGTTCTGACGGACCAAGGGACCCCTTTATGTCTAAGATTATGAGGGAATTGTGTAAACTGTTGCATATAAAGCAATTACGGATCGTCCGTTTACCATCCGCAAACGGACGGCCTTGTGGAAAGATTTAACCAAACTTTAAAAAATATGCTAAAAAGGGTGGTGTCCCGAGATGGAAAGGACTGGGATCTGCTTCTGCCCTATCTCATGTTTGCAGTGCGAGAAGTGCCCCAGGCCTCTACTGGGTTCTCGCCCTTCGAACTGCTTTATGGCAGACGCCCACGGGGCCTGTTGGACATCGCTAAGGAAGCGTGGGAACAACAGCCCGTCCCCACAAAAGCGTAATTGAATATGTTACCCAGATGCAGGAACGTATGGAGAGGGTGTTACCGCTGGTCCGGGAGCATATGGAGGCAGCACAACAGGCCCAAAGTAGAGTCTATAATTGTCAGGCTCGGGTACGAGACTTTAATCCCGGAGACCGAGTTTTAGTTCTGGTACCCACCCTTGACAGCAAATTTCTAGCTAGGTGGCAGGGGCCCTATGAAGTGCTCGAGAAAGTGGGGGAAGTAAATTACAAGGTGCACCAGCCAGGGGCGGCGGAAGCCGAGCAGGTGTATCATGTGAATTTGCTGAAGCCATGGAAGGATAGGAACTCGTCCAGCGATGACAGCCCCCGGCCAGGGCTTCTAGGTGAGAAGGATCCAGCCCCTCACCTCGAAGTCCGGGAAGCAGCAGCCACCGTAAAAATTTCAGATAGCCTATCCTCCAAACAGATCCAGGAAGTTAAGGAGTTCATTAGTCGGAACACGGATGTGTTCTCGGACCTCCCTGGGCGCACATCCCTAATCCAGCATGACATTATCACTGAGCCTCAGGCCAAAGTCCGATTAAAGCCGTATCGGGTACCCGAGGCTCGGCGACAAGCCATTGTGAAGGAAGTGCAGCTGATGCTCCAGTTAGGTGTCATCGAGGAGTCAAAAAGGGCCAGTCCGATAGTCTTAATACCCAAGCCGGACGGGACATTGAGGTTCTGTAACGATTTCCGCAAGCTGAATGAGGTGTCCAAGTTTGACGCATATCCCATGCCGAGGGTGGATGAGCTCATTGAAAAATTGGGCCAAGCCAGGTATTTTTCTGTCTTGGACCTCACCAAAGGGTACTGGCAGGTACCCTTAACGGAGGCTGCCAAGGAAAAAACTGCTTTTATCACACCGGAGGGGTTGTATCAGTACAAGGTATTACCCTTTGGTCTACATGGCGCCCCCGCCACGTTTCAAAGGCTTATGGATATTGTGCTTCGTTCACATCGACGGTACGCCTCAGCGTATCTGGATGATATCGTTGTCCATAGCACCGACTGGGAGAGTCACCTACCGAAGGTACAGGCCGTAGTGGACTCCCTTAGGAAAGCTGGCTTAACTGCAAAAAGTGTGTGATAGGGTTAGAAGAGACCAAATACCTAGGGTATGTTATTGGGCGGGGGATGGTCAAACCTCAGGTAAACAAAATTGAGGCAATTAAGATTTGGCCCCGACCTGTCACTACGCGGCAAGTAAAATCATTCCTGGGCATGGTGGGATACTACATGAGGTTTATTCCTAACTTCGCTACAATTGCTGCTCCATTGACAAGCCTTTTAAAGGGACGCAGGTCAGTGTCGATCCAGTGGAATGAGCAGGCGGAAAAGGCTTTCTCTGCTCTGAAGTCGGCCCTGTGTGGGTCCCCGGTTTTGGTGACGCCCGACTTCAAGAGAGAATTTGTGGTACAGACCGATGCCTCTGAAGTGGGCCTCGGGGCTGTACTCTCAGGAAATCAATGGGGAGGAGCATCCCGTGGTTTTCCTGAGTCGCAAACTCACCCCAGCCGAAACCAGGTACAGTATAGTGGAGAGAGAGTGCCTGGCCATCAAGTGGGCACTAGAGTCTCTCCGCTATTATCTGCTAGGGAGAAAGTTCCGTCTGGTGATCGACCATTCCCCTCTAAAGTGGATGTGCCAGGCGAAAGACAGGAATGCTCGGGTCACCAGATGGTTCTTGTCTCTGCAGAACTTTAAGTTCACAGTGGAACACAGGGCAGGCCGCTTGCAAGGAAATGCGGATGCACTGTCTCGAGTACAGTGTTTGGCGTGTGTTCACCCTGTCGGGGTTGAACAAAGGGGGAGGTATGTAAGAGGGCGCAAGGTGCCGCCATGGACGGAAGATACGTGTCACCGAGGTTCCTGGCCTCGGTGAGGTGAGAGCCGGGTTTTATGTGTCAGCAGCAGCTAGTGCTGCTTGACATTGATAGTTAGTTTGGCTGCAAAGCCAATCCGGGCCGGCTCTTACTGGGAGTAGGCAAAGAGTTGGGTGGGTGCCTACTCCCCACGGTCCAGGCCGGACTTTGCCGGGCTTTTTAAGGGCAGCCACATCAGCAGGTGTGGCTGTGATTGTCCTGGAGCTGCTGCTAGTGTTGTGTTGCTCTCTGGGCTGGAAGGATGAGCTCAGCAAGGAGTCGTGCAGTCGTCCTGGAAGCCTGAAGGCGGATTATCCTGCGGCTGGGCCGACCGCCAGGTGCGAACGCGCACCTAAACATCTCACAGGTGATTGAACCTGGTTTTGGACTCTTTGGTTTTGCTTTTTTGTGTTTGCTGAGTGTGAATTAACACCAAGAGACTGTTTATCGTTTATTTTGTGCAAGTGTGAATAAAACACTGTTTATTGCACTTTCTGGACTTCTTGTTTTGCCTCTGTACTGCACCCGCACTGCTATCTACCAGAGCGACTCCCCACACTATGTATAAATATATCAGGGGTCAGTACCAGGGGCGTAGCTAGAAATGACTGGGCCCCATAGCAAAAAAATGTTATGCCCAACTACAAACCAACCCCCCCCGGAGCTCCCACCCCCACATACCTCTGGGACCTCCCACCCCTTCCAGAGCAGGGAAGAACAAAGAAAAAACTGCAATTCCTGTATTTTTTCCCCCACAGTGTTCAAGAGGCAGGATAAATAATCAAAGGGCTCCATAACAAAACCTAGAAAGAAACAAAGTTTATAGCACCTATTTTAAATAAATTGAGGGTTGTAGTATCTAAAATGTGGGCATTTTTGAGTGGTTTCTATTATGTAAGCCCCTTAAAATGTAAAAAATTGCTTCTAAAATTCAAAGCTTTCTAACATCCTAAAAAAATAAAATGACATTACCAAATGCAGGGGCGTGCGATAGTGTGGTGGCCTGATGAAGGTAATAGTTGGTACTGACGGTTTAGCAGAGCTCCCTGGGCCAGTGTGCAGTGATGGGGAGGACGGCACTGGATTCCTTCGGGACACACTGTAGAGTTGAGGGATCTCCTGCTAGATGTTGGTTGAGGTGCCTTTGGTGGTATAGGGTTTAAGATGTAAGAAAGGGTTCCTGATGTTGTGATGCCAACACCCTTGGGTGCAAATGAGGTTTTAAAATAAAGAGGAGTCCATTTGAATACATAACTGGAACATTTACTGAGAATCACTTGCCTTAAGGTAGATGTACAGATTATTGCAATGCAAAGCAATAGTTGTAATCCATTCAAACGACGTCACAAGTTAGTTGTATCTGTAATCTTATTAACATGCTCTTGATGAGGTATTGACTGTGGTCACACTCAGGCTATTGTAACCTCTGGATGACTGTCTATCTTCCAGGTGTGGAGTATACATCAATAAACTTCTCTGTCTCACACGGCTGTACATATACTGTATCTTGCCTTCCTGGCTTACTCACAAGTTCCAATAATACGTCCACACTGTCCATAGAGGAATATGGATCCGCTTACATCCACTAGTCTCTCCTTATACTCATCAACCCTCTGGGTCGCTTGTATTCTTCTCTTGAGGCCTACCCATAGTCTGCACACAACTCAGAGGGGTAGCTACTCGTCAGCCTACTTGGCTTTTGGGTTCAGCAGTTCCAGCCCTAGCTTTGGTCAGCCGGCTCTTTTTGTGCTGCTCTATATATATATATCTAATTGCACATCATAAGTAATTTCTTTCCTGCATTTCTATTATCCTTCCACAAACTGCTTTAACCCCTTAAGCCACCATGATGTACCTGTACATTATGGGCTGCACTGCCTTAAGCCACCATGACATACAGGTTCATCATGGCAGCAAGCTCTGTCTGCAGATATGGTGACAGCGCTGAGATCCCGGCTGTTACACACAGCCAGGAATCTCATTTAACCGGCCCGGGACCAATGAGGGCAGCCCTCGGCCGGTGATCGTTTATCCTGATAGTTACCATGGCAACCGGATGCCTTCACCGGCATCCAGGTTGCCACTGTATACCTGCAGGCTCTTGCAGTGTATTGTAGAGCAATCAGACCCACTGGATCTTCAAAAACCAAGTGGGTCTGAGTAGAAAAAGTATAAAAAAAAAAAAATCGAACTTCTTCTTATATCCGCACATATAATTGGTTAAAAATGTAAAAAATTAAAAACATGTTTGGTATCACCGCGTCCTTAACAACCTGATCTATAAAAAGATTACATTACTTTTACCGCAAAGTAAACGCCGTAAAAGAAAAAAAAAAAAAGCTATGATGGAATTGAAATTTTGCCCACCTCACTTCCCAAAACATGGCATAAAAAATTGTTCAAAAAGTCATATGTACCCAAAATTAGTACCAATCAAACCATGACCTTATCCCGCAAAAAATTAGCTCCTATATAAGACAATCGCCCAAAAAATAAAAAAATATGGCTTTCAGAAAATAGAGAAATGCTATCTGCGACTAACGTTTAACCCACTTACTGCCTTTCAATCTTCTCTGCAGCAGATCTTGGAGAGAGCCGTCCAAATGGAAATTATAACATCAAAAGAAATGGATTATCTAATTGAGAAGAATCCCAAAACACCTACCTTCTATTTATTGCCCAAAATCCACAAAAATTAAAAAATTCCACCGGCCCGCCCGATAGTCTCAGGGATGGAAGGTATGTGTGTCCCAATATGTAAACTAATTGATCATGTCCTAAACTCACTGGTAATTAATATTCCTTCTTATTTGAAGGACACCGGGGATGTATTTAAAAACTTGGATGGCATACATTTGGAGGAGGACATGTTATTGGTGACCTGCGATGTAGAATCCTTATATACCTCCATCAGACATCAGGATGGGCTGGCGGCGGCTCGCTTTTTTATATCGACATCCAAATGGAATGGTAGGTTCGGTGACCTGATTGTGGAACTTTTGGATTTTCGTTTACATCATCATTTTTTTATTTTTAAGGGTACACCCTACCTGCAGCTCCAGGGGACGGCCATGGGGGCGGCTTGTGCGCCCTCATATGCAGGTCTCTTCCTGGGACTGTGGGAAAGTTATATCTTTTTGACTGATCCGGTCATGTTCTGTGAACGGGTACAATCATGGCATCGATTTATTGATGATGTTTTATTCATCTGGCAGGGTACGACAATGGAACTTGATAAGTTCATGGAGGTTTTGAATGATAATCAACTGAACATTAAACTAACATACAGAGCGTGCAGAGTAAAGATGGACTTTTTGGATCTACAACTGGATGTGGATACACAAGGCCTTATTCAGACTAACCTATATCGCAAGACAACATCAGTTAACAGCTTGTTGTGGGCAGGCTCAGCGCACCCAAAAAAGCTAATCTCCAGTATACCAATTGGACAGTTCCTGCTGGTACGCAGAATCTGTTCAAGGGATGCAGACTTTCAGGAACAATCGAAGGATCTTATGGAATGCTTCCGAAATCGTGGATATCAAGAAAGATGTATTAAACAAGGCTTTAGGAGGGCGGTGAGCATGAAACGGGAACAGCTGATTTATAATACTACACAACAACAGTCAAGGAACAGAAAAAATGTGACCCGTTTCATTACCACCTTTTCCAACAGTCACCAGAATGTAAGGCGGGTATTGGAGAAATATTGGAATGTGCTATATATGGATCCGGTACTCCAGAAATATTTATCACATACCCCACAGATTACATATAGACGGAATAAGAACTTAAAAGATGTACTCACCAGAAGTCACCATGCGGGAGAGCGAATTGAGAGGGCCTTTGGATCCAGGGGGCCAAGATGGGGCTACAGACCCTGTAGAGATTGTGTGGCTTGTCCAAACGTATTACGAATCAATACTTTTCAAGATTCTGGAAAAAAGAAGAGCTTTACTATAACACATTCGATCACATGCCAAACAGCCGGTGTCATTTACTTGGCCAGCTGCCCCTGTGGTCTCCTCTACGTGGGACTCACTTCTCGCGAGTTACAGAGGAGAATTAGGGAGCATATCCTGGGAATCATTGCTGCCAAAGAAACAACGGACATATCAACATTAAAAACGATTCCAAGGCATTTCAAGGAATATCACAACTGTGACGGTCGCCTTCTACAGGGAAGAGGCATAGATCGGGTTCTGTTTGACCAAAGGGGTGGCAATTGGAAACGCCTCCTAGCCCAACGGGAGGCTAGGTGGATTTTCCTACTGAATACAGTCACCCCATGGGGATTAAATGAAGGTCTTA
The DNA here is from genome assembly GCA_033119425.1 of Bufotes viridis. Classification (NCBI taxonomy): domain Eukaryota; kingdom Metazoa; phylum Chordata; class Amphibia; order Anura; family Bufonidae; genus Bufotes; species Bufotes viridis. The sequence continues at coordinate 69,987,583 of CM065591.1, forward strand.
GCTATGCTCCTTTTCTGTAATATGCATTTGATTCATCTCGGCACTGTACTCATTGGTCATTGCTCAGGGATGTACTGGTCTAGATAAAAGGGGACGTGGATCCCTTCTTTTTTTAAATTTATTTTAATATTTCATGATGGTTGGCACTAATGAACTCTTCTGTTTCTTTTTATAGCCCAAACGCCCCCCTCACCCCCTTCCACTTCGTGTGGTATATGCCGGACACAGGGATCTAGAATGCAGGACAATCAAGGATGAAATGTTGGACTGGGGGCCAAGGATCAATTATTTAAAATCATGATTTTGCACTGGCATTAAGCCATGGGGAGGCATTATAATCTAAATTCTTCTTTATCATTCAATGTGGTTTTGAAATACCATACACTGTGTTTTTGTGATTAACTGCTTACCGACCGCCTCACGCACGCGCGTTCACAGCGGAGCACACCTCGGCAGTGATAGCACAGCCTGCCAGCGATGATCAATCGCTGGCAGGCTGTAGATGTAAAATAAATGAAATCAAAGAGCTATATCAGACGCTGTTTTGTGAACAGCGTCTGATATAGCTGCTACCTGGTCCTCTGGTGGTCCCATTTACTGGGATCGACCACCAGAGGACCAGGTAGCTATGTAAAGTTGCACCAAAAACTACACTAACCCCCCTCACTTACTAACCTCTTGTTAACCCCTGATCACCACATATAGACTCCCTGATCACCCCCCTGTCACTGATCACCCCCCTGTAAGGCTCCATTCACATGTCCATATGTGTTTTGTGGATCCACAGATCCGTACCACGGATCCGCGCCGCGGATCCGCAAAACACGGACACCGTCAATGTGCTTTCCGCATTTTGCAGATCCGCACATTGCCAGAACTATATAGAAAATGCTTTTTCTTGTCCGCAATTGCGGACAAGAAAAGGACATGTTCTATATTTTTGCGGAACGGAAATGCAGACCCGTAAGTGCGGATCCGCAATTCCGGATCCGAGCGGGACAAAGTCTGTCCCCATAGAAATGAATTGGCCCGCAATTCCGTTCCGCAAGCAAAATTGCGGACGTGTGAATGCGGCATAAGGGTCCCTTATCACCGCCAGTTAGTTAGCTACTTGTTAGGTAGCTAGCGCCCAGCCCACCGCACCGCAGTCACTGATTTTGGCAGAGATTTTTTCATCCACATTGATCGATGCGAATGAGGAAATCTGTGCCGTTCATTTTTTTTCTTTTTTCAGCCCAGAAGCTGAACGGAAAAAAAAAATCTCATTACCCGTATGGTCAATATAAGGAGAATCGCAGAAACTCCTAATGCTGGCCATACGTGTAATGATTGCGGAGACCCTCAAATGCCAGGACAGTACAAACACCTCACATGTGACCCCATTTTAGAAAGAAGACACCCCAAGGTATTCCGTGAGGGGTATGGTGAGTTCATGTAAAATATTATTTTTTCTCTCAAGTTAGTGGAATATGAGACTTTGTAAAAAAAAATATATATTGTAAGAGGGCGCAAGGTGCCGTCATGGACGGAAGATACGTGTCACCGAGGTTCCTGGCCTCGGTGAGGCGAGAGCCGGGTTTTATGTGTCAGCAGCAGCTAGTGCTGCTTGACATTTATAGTTAGTTTGGCTGCAAAGCCAATCCGGGCCGGCTTTTACTGGGAGTAGGCAAAGAGTTGGGTGGGTGCCTACTCCCCACGGTCCAGGCCGGACTTTGCGGGGCTTTTTAAAGGCAGCCACATCAGCAGGTGTGGCTGTGATTATCCTGGAGCTGCTGCTAGTGTTGTGTTGCTCTCTGGGCTGGAAGGATGAGCCCAGCAAGGAGTCGTGCAGTCGTCCTGGAAGCCTGAAGGTGGATTATCCTGCGGCTGGGCCGACCGCCAGGTGCGAACGCGCACCTAAACATCTCACAGGTGATTGAACCTGGTTTTGGACTCTTTGGTTTTGCTTTTTGTGTTTGCTGAGTGTGAATTAACACCAAGAGACTGTTTATCGTTTATTGTGTGCAAGTGTGAATAAAACACTGTTTATTGCACTTTCTGGACTTCTTGTTTTGCCTCTGTACTGCACCCGCACTGCTATCTACCAGAGCGACTCCCCACATTTGGTGGAGGATGCGGGCATGCGCAGTGAGGCTGGCGTAACGCCGAAGTTTTTCCCAAGTGAATGTCATATGTCAAGCCGGCAAGGTTGCAACACGTGAACTCTGACAAGATGGAGGCAGTTGTAAAGGCTCTCGTGGAGGCCAATTTACAGCAGCGGGAGGCCAACAAGCAGCAGCAGGAGACAAACCAGCTGCTGTTGCAACATGTAATGGCTTTGCAAGCGACTGGAGCCTCTCACCGTGCCCATGATGCCCGGAAGCGGTCCGTGCAGCAATTCCCAAGATGACCCCGAGGATGATGCCGAGACCTACCTGGCAGTCTTCGAAAAAGTGGCCGTGAGGGAGAAGCTGCCCGTGACCAGTGGGCTGAGGTGGTCGCTCCGTTCCTGGCTTCCGGACCCCAGCAGGTGTTTTTCGACTTGTCGGACGACCAAGCGGCCGATTATGACACTGTGAAAGGAGAGATCCTAGCCAGACTGGGGGTGAACGTGCTGGTCCGCGCTCAAAGAGTCCACCAGTGGGACTTTAAAACGACTGAACCTGCTAGGCCGCAGTACTACGATCTGCTGCACAGGCTGCAAAGTGGCTGCAGCCTGATCTACTAAGTCCCACTGCCATGCTGGATCGACTGTTGGCGGACATCTTTTGGAGGGCCCTGCCTTATCCCCTCCAGCACTGGGTCGGCCAGGCGTCTCCGGTAAGTGCCCTGGAGATGGTCGACCTGGTAGAGCGTTACGAGGCCACCAGAAACCTGCAGGGAGTCTTGCTGGGAAGGGGCCAGTCAAACCCGGAGGCCTCCACCCCAGTTCCGACGACCGGCGACGAGAGATCTGCACGGAATGTATCCCCTGCGGATCCGCCTCCCGTGGTATGCTGGAGGTGTCAGGAGCCAGGCCACATCAGGGCCGACTGTCCGCATCAGGGTGAGCCGATGGATGTGAACTACGGGTATCGCCACTCCCTGTATGCACGGAAGCTGTGTGCAACTGGCACCCGTGAGGGGCAGGACAATAACCACCTGTGTCAGGTAGAGGTGGGAGATTCTCTGGCGGTGGCCCTGCTGGACTCCGGGAGTTTAGTCTCCCTGGTAAGAGCTGCCCTAATACGGCCTGCGGAGTATACCGGCCGTAAAGTCGGGTCCTATGCATCCACGGAGACTTAAAAGACTACCCCACTGCATTAGTGACTTTGTCCACAGCTGCTGGTAAGTGGACCCACGAGGTGGCTGTCGCTACCAAACTCCCACATGAACTGATACTTGGGAGGGACTTCCCGGTTTCCCGGCGCTGTGGCCGGCTATAAAGGTGTCTGATGGGCCCGAGACAGGGGTAACCCTAGTAGAGTGGCCTGATACCACTGGAAGGCCAGAACCCTGGGAGCCCGAATCTGAAGGGCCAGCGGTAGGGGTGACCACTGCTCCAGCGGTAGAGGGGGAGACAACCCCACTGAGTGTAATGGTGGGAGACACGGAGGACTTGCCCCGGGACCTGAGTTGGCAGACCTCAATGTCTCCGGGAAAATTTTGGGACCGCACAACACCGGGACCAAACCCTAACCAGGGCCTGGGAAAGTGTTGTAATGATTGACGGTAAACCCCAGAAACCTGGGGCTGAATTAATGTTTCCACGATTTATTATTCTTCAGGATATGTTGTATCGGGTGAACCAAATCCGAGGTGAGCCAGTTGAACAGTTGGTGGTGCCCACCGCATATCGCAAGCTTGTTATGGAGCTTGCCCACCAACATGTTCTTGGGGACACATGGGGTGGCAGAAAACGCAGGACCGCGTGCTACAGCGATTTTACTGGCCTGGTTTGTTTAAGGAAGTAGAGGAGTTCTGTAAGTCCTGTCCGACCTGTCAGGTAAATAGCCCCCAGCCGCATTACAGAAGTCCCTGGTCCCTCTCCCAATAATTGAGGTCCCATTCGAGCGTATTGCCATGGATCTGAGTCGGACCCGTACCGAAGTCTGCTAGGGGTCACCAACATATCCTGGTGATTCTGGACTATGCTACTCGATATCCAGAGGCGGTGCCTCTTCGACACACATCGGCTAGGCTCATAGCAAAGGAGTTAATGGAGATGTTTACCCGGGTGGGCCTACCTAAGGAGGTTCTGACGGACCAAGGGACCCCTTTTATGTCTAAGATTATGAGGAATTATGTAAACTGTTGCATATAAAGCAATTGCGGACGTCCGTTTACCATCCATAAACGGACGGCCTTGTGGAAAGATTTAACCAAACTTTAAAAAATATGCTAAAAGGGTGGTGTCCCGAGATGGGAAGGACTGGGATCTGCTTCTGCCCTATCTCATGTTTGCAGTGCGAGAAGTGCCCCAGGCCTCTACTGGGTTCTCACCCTTCGAACTGCTTTATGGCAGACGCCCACGGGGCCTGTTGGACATCGCTAAGGAAGCGTGGGAACAACAGCCCGTCCCCACAAAGCGTAATTGAATATGTTACCCAGATGCAGGAGCGTATGGAGAGGGTGTTACCGCTGGTCCGGGAGCATATGGAGGCAGCACAACAGGCCCAAAGTAGAGTCTATAATCGTCAGGCTCGGGTGCGAGACTTTAATCCCGGAGACCGAGTTTTAGTTCTGGTACCCACCCTTGACAGCAAATTTCTAGCTAGGTGGCAGGGGCCCTATGAAGTGCTCGAGAAAGTGGGGAAGTAAATTACAAGGTGCACCAGCCAGGCGGCGGAAGCCGGAGCAGGTGTATCATGTGAATTTGCTGAAGCCATGGAAGGATAGGAACTCGTCCAGCGATGACAGTCCCCGGCCAGGGCTTCTAGGTGAGAAGGATCCAGCCCCTTACCTCGAAGTCCGGGAAGCAGCAGCCACCGTAAAAATTTCAGATAGCCTATCCTCCAAACAGGTCCAGGAAGTTAAGGAGTTCATTAGTCGGAACACGGATGTGTTCTCGGACCTCCTGGGCGCACATCCCTAATCCAGCATGACATTATCACTGAGCCTCAGGCCAAAGTCCGGTTAAAGCCGTATCGGGTACCCGAGGCTCGGCGACAAGCCATTGTGAAGGAAGTGCAGCTGATGCTCCAGTTAGGTGTCATCGAGGAGTCAAAAAGTGATTGGGCCAGTCCGATAGTCTTAATACCCAAGCCGGACGGGACATTGAGGTTCTGTAACGATTTCCGCAAGCTGAATGAGGTGTCCAAGTTTGGCGCATATCCCATGCCGAGGGTGGATGAGCTCATTGAAAAATTGGGCCAAGCCAGGTATTTTTCTGTCTTGGACCTCACTAAAGGGTACTGGCAGGTACCCTTAACGGAGGCTGCCAAGGAAAAAACTGCTTTTATCACACCGGAGGGGTTGTATCAGTACAAGGTATTACCCTTTGGTCTACATGGCGCCCCGCCACGTTTCAAAGGCTTATGGATATTGTGCTTCGTCCACATCGACGGTACGCCTCAGCGTATCTGGATGATATCATTATCCATAGCACCGACTGGGAGAGTCACCTACCGAAGGTACAGGCCGTAGTGGACTCCCTTAGGAAAGCTGGCTTAACTGCTAACCCAAAAAGTGTGTGATAGGGTTAGAAGAGACCAAATACCTAGGGTATGTCATTGGGCGGGGGTGGTCAAACCTCAGGTAAACAAAATTGAGGCAATTAAGAATTGGCCCCGACCTGTCACTACGCGGCAAGTAAAATCATTCCTGGGCATGGTGGGATACTACATGAGGTTTATTCCCAACTTCGCTACAATTGCTGCTCCATTGACAAGCCTTTTAAAGGGACGCAGGTCAGTGTCGATCCAGTGGAATGAGCAGGCGGATAAGGCTTTCTCTGCTCTGAAGTCGGCCCTGTGTGGGTCCCCGGTTTTGGTGACGCCCGACTTCAAGAGAGAGTTTGTGGTACAGACCGATGCCTCTGAAGTGGGCCTCGGGGCTGTACTCTCAGGAAATCAATGGGGAGGAGCATCCCGTGGTTTTCCTGAGTCGCAAACTCACCCCAGCCGAAACCAGGTACAGTATAGTGGAGAGAGAGTGCCTGGCCATCAAGTGGGCACTAGAGTCTCTCCGCTATTATCTGCTAGGGAGAAAGTTCCGTCTGGTGACCGACCATTCCCTCTAAAGTGGATGTGCCAGGCGAAAGACAGGAATGCTCGGGTCACCAGATGGTTCTTGTCCCTGCAGAACTTCAAGTTCACAGTGGAACACAGGGCAGGCCGCTTGCAAGGAAATGCGGATGCACTGTCTCGAGTACAGTGTTTGGCGTGTGTTCACCCTGTCGGGGTTGAACAAAGGGGGGAGGTATGTAAGAGGGCGCAAGGTGCCGTCATGGACGGAAGATACGTGTCACCGAGGTTCCTGGCCTCGGTGAGGTGAGAGCCGGGTTTTATGTGTCAGCAGCAGCTAGTGCTGCTTGACATTTATAGTTAGTTTGGCTGCAAAGCCAATCCGGGCCGGCTCTTACTGGGAGTAGGCAAAGAGTTGGGTGGGTGCCTACTCCCACGGTCCAGGCCGGACTTTGCGGGGCTTTTTAAAGGCAGCCACATCAGCAGGTGTGGCTGTGATTATCCTGGAGCTGCTGCTAGTGTTGTGTTGCTCTCTGGGCTGGAAGGATGAGCCCAGCAAGGAGTCGTGCAGTCGTCCTGGAAGCCTGAAGGTGGATTATCCTGCGGCTGGGCCGACCGCCAGGTGCGAACGCGCACCTAAACATCTCACAGGTGATTGAACCTGGTTTTGGACTCTTTGGTTTTGCTTTTTTGTGTTTGCTGAGTGTGAATTAACACCAAGAGACTGTTTATCGTTTATTGTGTGCAAGTGTGAATAAAACACTGTTTATTGCACTTTCTGGACTTCTTGTTTTGCCTCTGTACTGCACCCGCACTGCTATCTACCAGAGCGACTCCCCACAATATATATCAATTTCCGCTAACTTGTGCCAAAAAATTTTTTTATGTGAACTCGCCATGCCCCTCACAGAATACCTTGGGGTGTCTTATTTCCAAAATGGGGTCACATGTGGGGTATTTATACTGCCCTGGCATTTTAGGGGTCCTAAAGCGTGAGAATCCAAAATGCGTAAAAATGTCCTGTGAAATCCTAAAGGTACTCATTGGTTTTAGGGCCCCTTTGCGCATCTTGGCTGCAAAAAAGTGTCACACATGTGGTATCGCCATACTCAGGAGAAGTAGGGCAATGTGTTTTGGGGTGTATTTTTATATATACCCCATACTTTGTGTGAGAAATATCGCTGTAAAAGACAACTTTTTAAATTTTTTTATACAAAGTTGTCAATTTACAGAGATATTTCTCTCACCCAACATGGGTATATGTAAAAATACACCCCAAAACACATTGCCCTACTTCTCCTGACTACGGCGATACCAAATGTGTGCCACTTTTTTGCAGCCTGGGTGCGCAAAGGGGCCCAAATTCCAACGAGTACCTTTAGGTTTTACATGGCTGCTCACAATTTAGCCCCACCCATAATGCCAGGGCAGTACAAACACCCCACAAATGACCCCATTTTGGAAAGAAGACACCCCAAGGTATTCACTGAGGGGCATAGTGAGTCCATGAAAAATTGAACAAGCGTGAGAAGAAAAATGCGTAAAAATGCCCTCCTAAAAGATACTCATTGGTTTTAGGGCCCCTTTGCGCATCTTGGCTGCAAAAAAGTGTCACACATGTGGTATCGCCGTACTCAGGAGAAGTAGGGCAATGTGTTTTGGGGTGTATTTTTACATGTACCCATGCTGGGTGAGAGAAATATCTCTGTAAATTGACAACTTTGTATAAAATTTTAAAAAAAGTTGTCATTTACAGAGATATTTCTCACACCCAGCATGGGTATATGTAAAAATACACCCCAAAACACATTGCCCTACTTCTCCTGAGTACGGCGATACCACATGAGTGACACTTTTGCAGCAAGATGCGCAAGGGCCCTAAACCAATGAGTACCTTTAGGATTTCACAGGGCATTTTTACGCATTTTGGATTCTCACGCTTTAGGGCCCCTAAAATGCCATGGCAGTATAAATACCCCACATGTGACCCCATTTTGGAAAGAAGACACCCCAAGGTATCCTGTGAGAGGCATGGCAAGTTCACAGAAATTATTTTTTTTTGGCACAAGTTAGCGGAAATTGATATTTTTTTATTTTTGTTTTTTTACAAAGTCTCATATTTCACTAACTTGTGACAAAAAATAAAATTTTACATGAACTCACCATACCCCTCACGGAATACCTTGGGGTGTCTTCTTTCTAAAATGGGGTCACTTGTGGGGTATTTATACTGCCCTGGCATTTTAGGGGCCCCTAAAGCGTGAGAAGAAAAATGCGTAAAAATGCCATCCTAAAAGGTACTCATTGGAATTTGGGCCCCTTTGCGCATCTTGGCTGCAAAAAAGTGTCACTCATGTGGTATTGCCGCACTCAGGAGAATTTTTTTTATACAAAGTTGTCAGTTTACAGAGATATTTCTCTCACCCAACATGGGTATATGTAAAAATACACCCCAAAACACATTGCCCTACTTCTCCTGAGTACGGCGATACCACATGAGTGACACTTTTTGCAGCCTGGGTCCGCAAAGGGGCCCAAATTCCAATGAGTACCTTTAGCTTTACATGGCTGCTCACAATTTAGCCCCGCCCAAAATGCCAGAACAGTAAACACACCCCACAAATGACCCCATTTCGAAAGTAGACACCCCAAGGTATTCACTGAGGGGCATAGTGAGTCCGTGGGAGATTTTTATTTTTTTGCCAGAAGTTAGCAGAAATGGAAACTTTATTATTTTTATTTTTTCCTCAGAAAGTGTCATTTTCCTCTAACTTATGAAAAAAAATGAAATGATACATGAACTCACCATGCCCCTCCGCGAATACTTTGGGGTGTCTTCTTTCTAAAATGGTGTCATTTGGGGGGTATTTATACTTTCCTGACATTCTAGCACCTGAAGAAACAGGACAGGTGCTCAGAAAGTCAGAGCTGCTTCAAAATGCCGAAATTCACTTTTTTGCACCATAGTTTGTAAACGCTATAACTTTTACCGAAACCAATAAATATACACTTATTGGATTTTTTTTTTATCAAAGACATGTAGAACAATAAATTTTGCGAAAAATTTATATAGAAATGTAGTTTTAAAAAAAAAAAAATTACAACAGAAAGTGAAAAATGTCATTTTTTTGCAAAAATTTTGGTCATTTTTGATTAATAGCAAAAAAAGTAAAAATGTCAGCAGCAATGAAATACCACCAAATGAAAGCTCTATTAGTGAGAAGAAAAGGAGGTAAAATTCATTTGGGTGGTAAGTTGTATGACGGAGCAATAAACGGTGAAAGTAGTGTAGTGCGGAATTGTAAAAAGTGGCCGGTCATTAAGGGGGTTTAAGCTAGGGGGGCTGAGGTGGTTAATAATTCATTGATTATCATGATATATGTTTTCACTAATGTTAATATTCAATAATTTTATTTATTTTTTTAATGGATTTTAATATGAATTGATATGCACTTTTCACCGGCACTTTGATTTGGGCACTGAGCACTTGCACATTTTGCACTGTCACCTTACACTTCTTTTTCTAAGTCCTTTTTGCACATTATAATTTATATTCTTTATTATTTTACCATTACATCATATGTTATTATATACTCACGTTTTGATATCATTTGCATACATGAACTTATCATTGGTCCTACATTATATTCTCTGTCACATTAAAAGGTACATTTTTTACACGCGGATACCGGCTGAGTGCATTCCGTATTTTGCGGAACGCAAATGGCCGGCCCTATGACAGATAGCATAGGACTTTTTCTATATTTTTTGCTGGGCTGCGGAACAGAAGTACAGATGCAATCAGCACATGGTGTTCTGTCTGCATCTTTTGCGGCTCCGTTGAAATGAATATGCGGACCCATGAATACGGTCGTGAGAATGTACCCTAAATAGAAATTAGGTCTTTGGTAGATTATTCTCTCTTTGAGGAAGCAGTATTGGGGAGATTTATTAAAACTAGTGTAGAGGAAAACCGGTTTGATTGCCCATAGCAACCAGTCAGATTCCACCTTAAATTTTTCAGAGCTCCTTTGGAAAATGAAAGGATCAATCGGATTGGTTGCTATGAATTACTAAGCCAGTCGTCCTTTAGACCAGGGCCTATATATTTATGTGAACCCCTGCTGACTGCCGCCATCTTGCAGCCGATGGAAGCGGAGGATGTCGGGTCTGTATATTTATCATGCAAATGCCTGGGACTTCAGTATTGCAGCAGGGAGACAGTACAATGTCATGCATGCTTACATTGGGCACACATGACTGTTTATGGCATTTTTAAAAATGTCACTCTAAAATGGCCAACATCTATAAAAACAAAATGACGGAGGCGGGTGCACAAGGCTTTTGTTTTTATGTCACCGACTGTGAATGACCGAATAAAGATTATTACTACTTTATGTGAATCTTGTGGCGATAATCTTTATTTGGTCATTCACAGTCGGTCAGCACCGGTCTCCTCTGAGGTGAGGCAGGGGACACCAGTCTTTGGCGTCCTCTGCCAGCGCTGCGATTGGCAGCGCTACAGCTGCACAGGAAAGGGCTGAACTTCCCTGCATGCAGCCATTCTAGCTGGTGACTGCATGCAGAGAGGTTCTGTGCTGCTGTTGGCTTGCTGGGACTTGTGGTGCACCACCACTGCTATTTCAACTTTTCCTGAAGAAAGAACAAAATGAGAACATCTGGAATCGCTGCACTGATTTTTTCTTCATTTGCAGCTGTTCCAGATCCCTAAACCCCCCTCCGTCCCTGTCCCCCCCCCCCATTTTTTACGGATGCCATTTGATCTCTGCGCTTTTTTTTTGTTTGTTTTTTCTTTCAATTTTCCAGCTCTGCACCACTTTTTCTGTGTGCAAGCTGTGACCGCCGAGTGCTGTTTAGTGCATACCTGCCTGATCAGCACCTGGGGATTATTCTTTGTGCTTTTTTTATTTATTTTTCACACTATGTTGATGGTTTTTTTTTTTGCCAATTTTTCCTTTTTTTGGTTCAAAAAGAAGAAATTGCAGTTAGGGCTTTATATAAATATATATATAGAGAGAGCTCTCTCGTTCTCTCTCTCTCTCTCTCAGTTAATTTTTAGCCAGTGTTCACTTTAACACTCTAGTGAATTTTTATACTACAGTTTTTGCACGCATGGACGATCTGCGTGCGTGCATGCTGCAGAGCACCGATCAGTATTGTGCTCATTTACATCTGCACATTTTTTATTTTTTACATTTTTTTGTGTGAAAAAAGACCTGCAATTAGTTAGATAGGCAGGGTAAGGCCTCTTTCACACGAGCGTGACGGATTGGCTCCGGAAGCGTTCAGTGAAACTCGCACCATTTTGCAAGCATGTTCAGTCAGTTTTGCCTGCGATTGCGTTCAGTTTTTATCGCGCGGATGCAATGCGTTTTGATGCGTTTTTCACACGCGTGATAAAAAACTGAAGGTTTACAAACAACATCTCTCAGCAACCATCATTTAAAAACGCATTGCATCCGCACTTACCTGCAGATGCAACGCTTTTTTAACTGAAGCCCCATTCACTTCAATGGGGCCAGGGCTGCATGAAAAACTCAGAATATAGAACATGCTGCATTTTTCACGCAACACAGAACCGATGCGTAAAAAAAAACGCTCATGTACACAGAACCATTAAAGTGAATGGGTCAGGATTCAGTGTGGGTGCTATGCATTCACATCACACATTGCACTCGCACGGAAAACTCGCTCGTGTGAAAGGGGCATAAGCGGCTGCAGAACAGGGACACCAAAAACAAAACTTGATCCATCTGCGGTGTTTATTCACACAAGCAGGTATTAACGGTTAACGGTTCAGTAATCAACTTCACCTTAGTTGATAAAGTCCGGGTGTTCATTCACACCATGTTGCAGTTTTGTCCATGCAGAGTCCAATTCCAGGCATTAGGGTACGTTCACACGACGACAATTGTCGCGCGACAAAAAGTCGCACTATTGTCGCGCGACAATTTTTATAATGGGAGTCTATGGTGTCGCAGTGCGACATGCGACATGCTGCGACTGCGACACGAAAGTCGGAGAAAATCCATTCAAGATGGGTTTTTCTGCGACTGTCGCGTCGCAGTCGCAGCATGTCGCATGTCGCAATGCGACACCATAGACTCCCATTATAAAAATTGTCGCGCGACAATAGTGCGACAAAATGTCGCGCGACAAATGTTGCAGTGAAGTTGTGCCCTATTTGTCGCGCGACTTTTTGTCGCGCGACAATTGTCGTCGTGTGAATGCACCCTTAGATGACCTTCCCCAAACCAGTCACAAGCACACCTAAGCACAGGTTCCCCTCCTGCTGCCGTCCAGCTGGCTTTTAAGAAAAACAGGTGTCGGCAAAGCCCGGATCGGCACCTAAGACCCAGTCCGGTGCTTGACCTCACCTGGCTGTCAATTAGTAGTCCAGCAGCACATGCTGGAAGAAAAATACCTTCCCCTCCAGACCAAACCTTTTACTGTGTCACTATATATACTCAGTATACTCAGCTGAAGAGGCATATGCCATGCTTGCCTCCGATACCGAGTCTGCCAGTGGGGGAGAAGAAGATGCCACTTTCCTTTACCCCATCATCCACTGACGAGGGACCCTCTAGAAGGCGCCACAGGGTAGCAGCGGAGACAGCCCCCCAAAGTGAACAATTATGGAACTCACCCCCTGACAATTATCAGCCCCAAATTCCGGATTTTGAGGGCAGGTCCGGAATACAGATAGACTGCGCGGGCTTTACTGAACTAGATTTTTTCAAAATCTTCTCTGAAGATTTTGTCAATTTAATGGTTGCCCAAACCAATTTATACGCCCAAAAATGTATTGATCAGTACCCTACATTGGCATACGCTAGACCCCTAGGTTGGACCCCAGTAAGTGCAGCAGAGATGATGAAGTTTTGGAAACTCGTGCTGCATATGGGCGTTGTAAAAAGAACCAAATGATGATATTGAAGTTCGGACATTTTCTACCAGACTCCAATTTACAGTAAGACTATGACCCGGAAGCAATTTTAGTCAATTAGTAAATTCTTACACTACAACGACAATGCACAGTGCCCACCCCAAAATGACCCAACATTAGACCTTCTGTTCAAGGTTAGGCCTGTCATTGATCACTTTAACACCAGGTTTGCTGAGGTGTACAACCCAGATAAAAATGTCTGTGTAGATGAGTCCCTATTACTTTTCAAAGGGAGGATTAGATTCCGCCAGTACCTGCCTAGCAAACAGGCAAGGTATGGCATAAAGATATACAAACTTTGTGAGAGTAGCTCCGGGTACACCCACAAGTTCCGCATTTACGAAGGGAAAGATTCCCAGATAGAACAGTGTGGGACTTACTGCACACACTGCTGGATAAGAGCTACCACCTCTATGTGGATAATTATTTTACAAGCATACCCCTATTCATGTCCCTAACTGCCGGAGGTACTGTGGCTTGCGGCACAGTGTTCAAAAGTCAGAGAGGCCTCCCTTGATCCTTGGTAGGGCAACCACTGAGAATGGGTGAAAGTAGGGCTCTCCTCTATTAGAACATGCTGGAGGTTAAGTACATGGACAAGAAGGATGTCCTTGTACTGACCGCCATTCACACTAATTCCAGGTCCCCTGCTCCGTACAAGGTACTTTAACCACTACCCCCAAACCAGTTTGTATCCTGGACTACAACAGGCACATGGGAAGCCCTACATTGCCACACGAAAAACAAAAGTGTGGTACAAAAAGCTGGCTGTACACATTGTACAGACGGCAATGTGCAATGCGCACGTGCTATTTCAATCTTCAGGCCACACAGGAACTTTCCTTCAGTTCCAAGAGATGGTTATCAAGGCCTTAATTTCTCAAAGCCAGGCCGGGGAGGGTCCCGGTACTTCTGGAAGTCATGGTGCCCATGTTGTACCAGGGCAACATTTTCCAGGTCAAGTCCCCCAGACAGCAAGGAAGGGAAGGACCCAAAAAAGGGTGTGTTACAAAAGGGGAATAAGGAAAGACACTATTTACCACTGCGAAACCTACCCTGAAAAACCTGGCCTGTGAATGCAGGAGTGTTTTAAAATCTACCACTTATCCATCGAGTATTAATTTAATTTCACCCATAATGTACCCTGTAGTTTTGCCACCTTATATCTCTTATTTAGTCCGCACAGCTTACAGATCCACTTTTCACCAACTACTACATATTAATTTCTGTGAAACACCTGTTAGGTCAAGAGTGCCCTCTCCACCCCTTAAAATGTTTGTACGCGGGTTTTTAATTTCTGGGGACCTCAGGAATTTTTTTAAATGCGACATGGCACCTAAAATTCATGTCTGTTTATTCAAGCCTGCAAAAAACATATTTTGCACTTTGCCTCTAGACCCCTGCTGTGCGCCCATACAGCAGGCTACAAGCACATATAAGGTGTTTCCTGAATGGGGAGAAAATGGGGAACACATACTGGGGTGCATTTTCTCCTTTAAACCCTTGTGAAAGAAAAAAATTGGGGTCTGTTTGTAATTTTTAATTTTCACAAATGTGTGTTTTGAAATCCTTTAACAAGGGTTTCTGCCTTGTGTGAAACACCTGTTTGCTGAAAAGTACCCTTTCCACAACTTAAAATGTTCGTACGGGGTTACTCTTTCCAAAATGAGTTCACTTCTTGTGGTTTTTAATTACTGGGACCTCAGAAATCTTTTAAATGCAACATGGTACCTAAAATAAATGTCTGCCAATTCAGGTCAGCAAAATCCATATTTTGCGGTTTGACTCTAGAGCCCTGCTGTGCGCCCATACATGATTTTTTGAGCCAATATGGGGTGTCGGCATATTCAGGGGGAAATGGGGAACAAAATGTGGGGTGTATTTTGTCCTGTTAGCCTTTAGGAAAGTGAAAAATGTGGGTGTAAAGCAACTTTTTTATGAAAAAAATTTAATTTTTATTTTTCACTGCCAAGTGTTTTCTAATTCTAGTAAACACCTCCTGCTCCCCGTCCGTCTAAAGCTTTTGTTGTGTGTTCTAACTAGGCCTCAGGGAGACGCTGGTTCCTTCACGGTGGAAGGAACTGGTTGTCTTTCTCCTTCTCCCTAACTGAGGGTTTGTTTTAGTTTCAGCAGGACCTACCGTGACAGGTGTCTTCTTATGGGACATAGCTCCCAATTACCATTCCAGTTAAATCCGCTCTCCTAAAGCCATATGGTGCTCCTTCCACTCTGAAGCTTGCTGTGCACCCATTATTTGAGCACATACTGTATGAGGTGTTGGCGTATTCAGGGGGGAAATGGGGAACAAAATGTGGGGTGCATTTTGTCATGTTACCCTTTGGGAAAGTGAAAAAAATTTATTTTTCACTGCCAATTGTTTTCTAATTTTAGGAAACACCTTTGAGGTCAAAGTGCTCACTACACACCTTGAAAGATTCCTTGAGGGGTGCAGTTTCCAAAATGGGGTCAGTTTTTGGGGGTTTCCACTGTAAGGCCACCTCAGGGTGTCTTCATATAGCTCCCAATTACCATTCCAGCTAAATCAGCTCTCCTAAAGCCATATCGTGCTCCTTCCACTCTGAAGCCTTCTGTGCGCCCACACATCAGTTTCTGAGCACATATGGGGTGTTTCTGTAAACCCCAGATTCAGGGTAATAGATTTTGAGTTTTGTTTAGCTCTTAACCCCTGATGTGTTGCAAAAAAATTAGATTAAAATTTTAAATGTGCTAAAAAAAAAGTGAAATTTTGAAATATCATTCCCTTTTTTCTTTAATTCTCGTGGAGCACCTAAAGGGTAAACAAAGTTTGTAAAAATCATTTTGGAATACCTTGAGGGGTGTAGTTTCTAAAATGGGGTGATTTATGGGTGGTTTCTAATATGTAAGCCAACAAAGTGACTTCATAACTGACCTGGTCCTTAAAAAATTGGGTTTTGGAAATTTTCTTAAAAATTTTAAGATTTGCTTCTAAACTTCTAAGCATTCTAACATCCCAAAAAATAAAATGTAATTTACAGAATGATCCAAACATGGAGTTTTTGGAGTTATTACTATCTATTATAAAAGTAGAGAAATAGAAACTTAAACTGGGACTAAGGACAGTTCTTTTATCCTGTACACAGTACCACACACAGTTCACACTTGGCAACAAGACATGGTTAGCAGCACAGTGGATTTGAAAGCAGGAAAATCTATAGCATTTAAAAGTATAAAAATAAAATCACAGAAAATAGGGCAACACAAATAGATGCAAACATTATATATGGACTAAGCTCTCATTCTGGTATGATAAAATCTGAGACTCTCAGACAATATTTTTTGATCAAAGCACATCTGTGCCCACCTTCCAACGAAAAGGTGGTCTCAGTCAGGCAGGTCCTACTCTAAACCTACCTATGCCGTTGGGCATCTGTATTTAGGAGAGCAGACCCTGCACATATAGTGTGCTGCTCCTTGTTAGGGTACTTTCACACTGTTAAAATTCAGAATTAATTGTTCCATCAATGATGGCAAGCCATCCTGGCCCAGATGCAGCAAAAACAGGCCCAAACCATGATACTGCCACCACCTTGTGTCACAGATGGGTTTACGTTTTGTGTGCTGGAATGCAGTGTTTTTATTTCTCCAAACATTGCTTCTCATTCAAATAAAAAAGTTCTATTTTGGTCTTAATTGTCCAGAAAACATTGTTCCAATAGCCTTTTGGCTTGCACTGGAGATCTTTAGTAAACTGCAGACGGGCAGCAATGTTTTTTTTGGAGAACAGCAGATTTCATCTTGGAAACCTGTCATGCAGGCCATTGTTGTTTAGTATCCTCCTGATGGTTGAGTCATGAACATTAACATTAGCTAAATCAAGAAGGGCCTTTTGGTGCTTACAGGTTACCTTCATTTTCTTTGTGACCTTGCAGACTATTACATGGCTACACTACTTGCTCCTGATCTTTGTTGGTTGACAACTCCTGGGAAGGGTAATAATGGTCTTAAATTTCCTCTATTTGTACACAATATGTCTGACCATAGATTGGTGGAGTCCAAAATGTTTGGTTTTGTAACCTTTTTAAGCCTGATGAGCATCAACAACTCTTCTTCTAAGGTCCTCAGAAATCTCCTTCGTGCCATTGTGCACTTTCACAAACATTTGTCATGAGGCTCAAGCTTTGATAGATCCATGTTCTTTCAATAAAACAGATCACTCACACCTGATTGTCATCCTATTGATTGAAAACACATGACTCCAATTTCACCTTCAAATTACACTATCTGCTAATCCTCAAGGTTTACATACTTTTGACACTCATAGACATGTGATATTGGATTATTTTCCTCAATAAATAAATTACCTAGTCTAATATTTTGACTATGTTTGAATTGGTTATTTTTATTCTTATGTGAAAAATCTGATTTAGTGTTAGGTCAAATTTATGCAGAAGTATAGAAAATTCTGAAGGGTTTACAAACAAGGTTGTACCACAGTTGACCACTTTAGATCTTGATGTATTTCACAGCCTTTCACAGACTAGCTGGACATCTTAAAACTAAGGTATGCACAAATGTAATTCACAACACACTGTTGTACCACCATCTGCCTCCAGAGGGCACAATTGTACTGCTTATCATGTCTTTCTATTCTAACATGCAATGCAAAATATTGAAAAAAAAAAAAACATTCAAAGACTTGTTACTTTTTATTTTTATAATTAAATTATATTCTTTACCAATCCATATACTGTTACAATATCTGATTATTAATACAAATTTAATGCACTACAAATATTTTTTTAAGTTTCCCAACATGAGTATAGTGCACTATAATAAATATAATCTCCGCTTCCCTGGTGTTCCTGCTTCTATCCTAAAAGATTTATCTTGGAGGTTACAAGAATTTTTAAATATATTTGTACAGCATTGTAGCCTTGCAATAGAGCCATACACTGAGATACAACATGAAGCTTCCAATTTCAGGGGTTGGGGTACATTAATTTATCAGTTAGACACTGTATATATTTTTTCTAAATTCAGATCCCTTGTTTCCATTTTAATTATCCAGTAAGTGTACTCATTAGTGATTAGCAAGCACCAAAGTGTTCAGGTACTCGGTCCGAACACATAGCGATATTCGTGCGCTCGGCCGAGCACCCAAGTATAATGGAAGTCAATGGGAGACAACCAGGCACCCCCTGCTCGGATGAGGGGAGGGTGCCTGGTGCATTGCAAAAGGTCAGAAAGTGACAGAAACACCACCGAAATTGATCTGGAACAGCATGGGGACAATGTCTGGTTGCATCTTGGACTCAGGGCCGGTTCTAGGTGAAAAACAATAAGGCCCCACCCCCTCCATGTCACGTCATCACCCCCTCCTTTTTATATCACGCCCTTTGCGTGACATTATTTCTCCCCCCCCTTCCTCCATGGCAGCATACAGAAATACAGCACCCCATACCTCTTACATCCAGTGACATCTCCTTTGATGTAGATGTTCTCTGTCCTCCTTTTCTCCTTTCAGACCAGAGCACCATTTTGTCGCCATTTTCCATCTCTGCAGTTTGACAACAAAAAAAATCTTAGTTTACTACTTTTCCATCATCCTCCCATCTTCTGGACAAATCATCCTACTACCCCCAATACTGTGCCGCTGTGCTCCCCAATACTATACTGCAGGAACAGATAATACCCTTGGAAATACTAGTACCACACAGAGCCCCCCATATAAAATACCCCTTCTTTGTGGCCTCAGTAGAAGCCCCCATAGTGCCCCATAATAATGTGCCAGTAACAAGTGCCCCCATAGGTGCCCCCCAATCATGTGTCAGTAACAAGTGCCCCAAATAATGTGCCAGTAATAAGTGTCCCGATACATGCCCCCTAATACTGTGCCAGTAAAATGTGTCCCCATAGATGCCCCTCAGTCATGTACTAGTAAGAAGTGCCCCCATAGTGCCACCTAATAATGAGCCAGTAAAATGTGGCCACAATAATGTCCCAGCAAAAGTGCCCCCAATGATGCCCCGGCCTCAATATCACATTTCTCCCCCTCCATCCATGTCACAGTTTACACCCTCAATGTCACCCCCCCCCCCCTCCAGCTCCATCCATGTCACATTTCTCCCCCTCCATGTCACGTTATCACCCCCTCCTTTTTATATCGCTCTCTTCATGTCACCCCCCCCCTCCAGCTCCATCCATGTCACATTTCTCCCCCTCCATGTCACGTCATCACCCCCACCTTTTTACATCCCCCTCCTTTACCCCCCCATGGCAGCATACTTCCTCCCTCCATCCCCCCAATAGCACATTTCTTTAACACAGGCGCATTCCCCCCTCTTCCCGCCTCGTGGCACATTTCTCCAACACAGATGCACATTCCCCCCATGGCTCATTTTTCTGAAAGTGAGCGAACCCCATGAAACATTGCAGTAATGGCCTACAGGTGAGCAGACCGTATAAAACATTAGAAGTGAGGGCCTGAAGCCAAGCGAACCCTACAAAAGGGCATATATATCCTGTATGGAAGAGGAGGCGGATAAGAAAACAAGATTCAAACATATACCCTTTTTTGCGGTGAAAAGGGTGCATCTGAATCTTGTGGATTGAGTACATTATAAAGCATTCATTTAAATTGTGCTTTTGTTCCTCATTAGCTCAGCCTTCCTCTGGTGGAGTGAAGAAGTCAGGGGCAATCCAGGCCTTGTTCATTTTCATCTGAGTCAACCTGTAAGCATTGTCAGTGGACAAGCGGATACGCTTATCTGCTATAATGCCACCAGCAGCACTAAATACACGCTCAGACAATACGCTGGCAGCAGGGCAGGCCAGCACCTCCAAGGCATAGAGCGTAAGTTCGTGCCACGTTTCCAGCTTAGACACCAAGTAGTTGTAAGGCGCTGATGGATCATTTTAGGACCCTGACACGGTCTGCAATGTATTCCTTCACCATCTTCCAAAACTTTTCCCTCCTTGTAGCACTAGGCCGCGTTTCAGGGTGAGGTTGCTGGCGGGGTGTCATGAAAGTGTCCCATGCCTTGGAAAGTGTTGCCCTACCTCTGTTGGATCTACTGTGTGTTCCCCTTGTCTCCCTTCCTCGTTTTCCTAAGGAAGTACGGACTCTGGCGGCCGCATTGTCAGATGGAAAATTTTGAAGCAATCTGTCAACAAGTACCTTCTGTTATTGCACTGTTTTACTCGTCCTCAGGAATGAAAGATGAGAAGTTTTCTTTGTAGCGGGGGTCGAGAAGGTTGAACACCCAGTAATCTGTGTTACCTAAAATGCGTATAACACGAGGGTCGCAGGAAAGGCAGCCTAACATGAAGTCAGCCATGTGTGCCAGAGTACCAACAGGCAAGACATCGATGTCAACTTCAGGATGACTCTCAATACCCTCATCCTCCTCCTCCTCTTCTGCCCATCCACAGTGAACAGATGGAATTAAAGTTCCATGGGTACTAGCCTCTGTAGCAGAGGCAAATGTCTCCATCTCCTCCTCCTCCTCTGGCTATCACCCTGTGTCATCTCCTCCCCCATTACCTCGTCTGCCACATTCAAAGAATCCTCCTTAATTGTGAGCAGCGATCGTTTGAGTGGACACAGCAGTGGGATGGTTACGCTGATAATAGCGTTATCACCACTAACCATCTGTGTGGATTCATCAAAGTTTTTAAAAATCTCACATAGGTCTGTCATCAATGCCTACTCCTCGCTTGTGAATAGTGGCAGTTGACTGGAAAGACCATGACCATGTTGCAGCTGGTATTCCATAACTGCCCTCTGCTGCTCACAAAGCCTGGCCAACATGTAGAAAGTAGAGTTCCACTGCATGCTCACGTCACACAACAGTCGGTGAGCCAGAAGCCGCAAGCGCTGCTGCAGCATTGACAGACCGGCTGAAGCTGTGGACGACTTACGGAAATGAGCACACAAGCGGCACGCCATTACTAGTAGCTCCTGCAAATTGGGGTAGGTTTTGATAAAACGCTGAACCACTAAGTTTAAGACGTGGACTAGGCATGGAATGTGTGTCAGGTTGCCGAGCTCCAAAGCCGCCACCAAGTTACGGCCATTGTTGGACACAACCATGCCCATTTCTAGGTTGAGTGGCAAGAGCCACAGTTCGGTCTGGTCCCTTATACCCTGCCACAGCTTTGCGGTAGTGTGCTGTTCGTCCACTAAACAGATCAGCTTCAGCACGGCCTTTTGACGCTTACCCACAGCAGTGCTACACTGCTTCCAGCTAGCGACTGATGGCTGACTGCTGTTTTTAAGGTGGAAGTGGAGGAGGAGGCGGCGGAGGAGGAGAAGTGGGGGTTGGAGCCAGTAACATAGTTGGTGGCGGAGACCCTGATGGACGTAGGGCCCGCAATCCTGGGCGTGGGTAGCACCTGTGCCATCCCAGGGTACGACTCACTATTTGCACTTGCGTTCAAATGCCTGTGTTATCAAAATTTAGACGCTGCACTGGGACAATTAAGTGAATGTTGTTGCTGACGGTTCATGCGAAGGTCCAGGTGCAGGGCGAGGGGTATTCGGGCCTGCGCCTTCGACAGGGGATTGGCCAGCAGTGCGTAACACAGGGGAAGAGAAGGCAGTGGTGGGACCCGCAGACCCAGAGTGTGGACCCAGGCGTTCGGCCCACTTATTAGGGTGCTTGGATGCCATGTGGCGGATCATGCTGGTGGTGGTGAAGTTGCTAGTGTTCACGCCCGGCTCATTTTGGTACGGCATAGGTTGCAAACTACCACTCTTTTGTCGTCTGCGCTTTCCTCAAAAAAGTGCCATACTACAGAACACCTATCCCTTGGCAAGGTAAATTTACGCATGGGGGTGCACAGTGTAACCATTGCGGGCCTGTTTGGTGTGGGCCGTCGTCTCCCTTTTGCAACCCCACTGCCTCTTCCAGACTTTTGCGGTGCTATGGATCCCTCCCCCTCTGTACTGCTGTCCTCGCTCGGCTTTTCACCTTCCCATGTTGAGTCAGTGACCTCATCGTCCATCACTTCCTCTTCCACTTCCTCACTTTGCTTATTCTCCTGACTTGACCTAACCACAACCTCAGTGATTGACAACTGTGTCTTATCATCATCCACCTCGTGAAAAAATGATTGCCGTTCACCACCGTCATCTTCTTGAGACTGTGAAGGCTCAAGAGGTTTGGAATCAGGGCACAATATCTCAGGTACCTCTTCAAGCGTGCTTGGCGAGAGAGCCAAACCAAGTACTGGCGATGAAAAGAGGTCATGTCAATATCCGAGTGTGGAATCACTTGTTTGGCCAGACGTGACATGGTGGGAGGAAGGAGGATCAGAGTGAGAATTCGGTTGACCAGACTCTTGGCTACAGAGACTGGACTTAGTGGAAGAGAGGGTGGTGCTTAACCGACTGGAAGTATTATTTTCTGCTATCCAACCGACCACCTGTTCGCACTGGTCCGACTTGGACAGTGTTGTCCTGCGCCGCCCAGCTAAGTTGGACATGAAGCTGGGTAAGGTGAATTTTTTTTGCCGCACTAGCAGCAGGCACAGTTTCATTACGCCTAGGGCCACGGCCTCTGCTTGCACCATCAGCATCACACCCACTTCCCCGTCCCATTGTGCTCGCCTTCTTCATATTAATGGTTTTGTCTGTAGATGTGGCGCAGATTGTTTTACTGTCCGCTAAAGACACAGTTTTCTGATGCAGGACAGTACTGGATACAGAAAAATACAGATTTTGGCCACTACACTAGGCCCGAGAGAATGTAATTTTTAGAATACACACTGTATTCGGATGTAGTTCTATATTGGATACAAATTTGTCCCAAATAAAATGTATTCTTTGCTGGAATACTGTATATACGGTTGCGGCCTAAACGCACACACAGATGTGCCCCAAACTAGTTAACTATGGCCAAAATATAAATCACTCTCTGCTGGAGTAATTAATATAAATATATATATTAATGGACTGAGACCACCTTGTCGCTTGGTGGGTGGGCTTAGATGTATTTTGATCAAAATATGTTGACTAAGTGTCTCAGACGTTATCAGAATGAGGGCTTATTCCACATAATGTTTGCATTTATTTTAGTGCACCATTTTCTGTGATTTGATAAATGCAGCCATGTTCATCCGCGCACTCAATATCATATCGCGCAGGATGTTTTATCTAGTTTTTTCTGTGGATTGTTTAACTTGTCTTGAAGGAGTGGCACCTTCATGTGTGAATACGCTCCTATACAGGGGTGAGATTCATGTGCACTAGTGTCCCGCCCATCTAATAGGCGACCTTGATTAAGGTGGTACATATAGGTGTGTGTGTCCCTCCTCCCACCGGTTGCTGAAGCACATGGAGGTAAAAGGGGCAACACACCATATATAAGTGGACTGCGCTCCTGTAAAAAAATGCGCAACAGTATTAATAGGTTTAGCGTAGGTACCCGCCTGGACTGAGACCACCTTGTCGCTTGGTGGGTGGGCTTAGATGTGTTTTGATCAAAATATGTTGACTAAGTGTCTCAGACGTTATCAGAATGAGGGCTTATTCCACATAATGTTTGCATTTATTTTAGTGCACCATTTTCTGTGATTTGATAAATGCAGCCATGTTCATCCGCGCACTCAATATCATATCGCGCAGGATGTTTTATCTAGTTTTTTCTGTGAATTAATTAATATAATGGTTGCGGATTGAACGCACACACAGATGTGGCACAAGTTAGGTTAATTTCCCCAGAAAAAATAATTTATCTGATGGTGCAGTGTATATCTCAGTAGCAGTCACACTGTAGTGAATAAGCTCCTTTTTATAATGTCTGCCCAACACATTGCTTTATGACAGTGCAGTGTATATCTCAGTACCAGGCACATTGTAGTGAATAAGCCCCTTTTTATAATGTCTGCCCAAGACACTGCTTTATGATGGTGCAGTGTATATCTCAGTACCAGGCACACTGTAGTGAATAAGCCCCTTTTTATAATATCTGCCCAACACACTGTTTTATGATGGCGTATTGTAGATGTCACTAATCTGAAATTTTTCTGTCTTTTAGAAGTTTGGGTAGTTGAAAAAGCGATTTTCAACCCCTGCACTATCTGTCCCTTCCTGGTGTTGCCATTCCCTGATAGTGCTGAAGCAAACCCCTTAAAAAGAAAAAAAAAAAAAAGATGCTGCACTGCTGTCAAACACACACTGTAGTCTTTCAATAAGGTTTTTGGAGTAAAGGTTAGGTCTTTCAATAAGGTTTTTGGAGTAAAATCAGTAAGTTTAGAGCAAAACGCTAACTGTCCCTGTCTACTGTCTGCTCTCCCTGACGCTGAATGAGCCGAGTGCCGGACCTCGCTCCTATATGAAATGATATCACGTGTTCCGGCCAGCCAATCAGTGTAAGGCTTACAGCTAACATTGCTATGGCCTTACACTGAGGGGAATTACTTACCTGGATCTTGATTGGCTGGTTAGAAGGCACCAGTGTGCGCCACACGTGCAGGGAGGAGACTTGAGCAATGCGACGAACACACGTGGTGCTCAGCCGAGTAAAGCCGAGCGCTGGGCATAGCGATGCTCGAGCCAAACCAATACTTGGCCGAGCATACTCGCTCATCACTAGTACTCATTAAAGGGCATCCGTCAGCAGATTTTCCCCTCTGACACTGGCTGACCTGTTACATGTGCGCTTGGCAGCTGAAGGCATCTGTGTTGGTCCCATGTTCATACAGTTGTGTTCAAAATTATTCAACCCCCACTGAAATTGAGTGTTTTGGCCAGTTTGACATTGATTTTGATCATTTCAGTCATCTTGTTTACAATTAAATACCCAAAGAGGCACTTGTAAGTCAGACAAATATAACATAACATTTATAATGAAATAACCACAAATGTCTTTTCTGTGCTCACATCATTATCAGTTTTATTTAACCCCCAAGTGACATTCAATCTTAGTACTTAGTACAACATCCTTTTCCAGTTATAACAGCTTTTAAACGTGAAGCATAGCTTGACACAAGTGTCTTGCAGCGATCTATGGGTATCTTCGTCCATTCTTCATGGGCAAAAGCCTCCAGTTCAGTCACATTCTTAGGCTTGCGCGCTGCAACTGCTTTCTTTAAGTCCCACCAGAGGTTCTCAATCGGATTTAAGTCTGGTGACTGCGATGGCCACTTCAAAATGTTCCAGCCTTTAATCTGCAACCATGCTGTAGTGGACTTGGAGGTATGCTTGGGATCATTGTCCTGTTGAAAGGTCCAACGTCTCCCAAGCCTCAGGTTTGTGACGGACTGCATCACATTTTCATCCAATATCTCCCGGTACTGAAGAGGATTCATGGTACCTTGCACACGCTGAAGCTTCCCTGTACCTGTAGAAGCAAAACAGCCCCAAAGCATGATTGACCCCCCGCCATGCTTCACAGTAGGCAATGTGTTCTTTTATTCATAGGCCTTGTTCTTCCTCCTCCAAACATAGCGTTGATCCATGGGCCCAAACAGTTCTAATCAGTCCACAGAACACTATCCCAAAACTTTTGTGGTTTGTCCACATGACTTTTGGCATACTGCAGTCGACTCTTCTTATTCTTTGGAGACAGCAAGGGGGTGCGCCTGGGAGTTCTGGCATGGAGGCCTTCATTACGCAGTGTGCGCCTTATTGTCTGAGCTGAAACTTCAGTACCCGCATCTGACAAATCTTTTTTCAGTTCCTCAGCAGTAACACGGGGACTTTTCTCTACTTTGCGCTTCAGGTAGCGCACAGCAGCCGAAGTCAGCATCTTATTTCTGCCACGACCAGGTAGCGTTTCAACAGTGCCCTTTGCCTTGAATTTGCGAATGATGCTTCCTATGGTGTCTCTTGGTATGTTTAACATCTTTGCAATCTTCTTATAGCCATTGCCCTTCCTGTGAGGAGAAATCACCTCTTCTCTTGTCTTCCTGGACCATTCTCTTGACTTCACCATGTCTGTAAACACACCAGTAAATGTCTAGAAGGAGCTGAGTATCACAGTCATTTTACATCTGCCTAATTGGGGCTTATTATGCTTGATTGCTGCTCCTTGGCATCCACAGGTGTTTTTTTAATACCTAATCGAAAACACTTGAATGAACCTCTGTTCTTAAGAGTGGTCGTCTTTAAGGGGTTGAATAATTGTGTCAATGAAGAAATCACAAAAAAAAAACATTTAATACTGTATTACAAAAACAATTGATGTCATTTTAGTTGCATTTGGTTCTTTAAAAAGTCCTTGTAAGATTTCATTCTGAACACAATTACAAATGTACACTAAATTCCCTAAAACCCCTTACAGCATTGGGGGTTGAATAATTTTGAACACAACTGTATGTGCTCGCTTTGCTGAGAAAAATGATGTCTTAATATATGCAAATGAGCCTCTAGGAGCAACAGGGGCATTGTCATTACACCTAGAGGTTCTGCTCTGTCTGCAACTGCTGTGCCCTCTGAACTTTGATTGACAGGGGCAGGCAGTGTAAACGGGATCACGTGTGGCCCCTAAAGTCTCGTATTGCGCAGTGCACTTCAGTATTCTGCACATGAGATCTATGAGTAGTGCAATTGCAGATCTCTGGGCCTTCACTAGGCACCGAGCTGCCGTAGGAACGAATCAGTGCCCACAGTTTCATCTCAGATGGCTGATTAGGCATAGAAAGGCCTCCTCCGCCTTTCGGATGACAATGGCATCTGAGGGGTTAAGTGAAACAGCTGGCACCCACCATGTATGGAGAGCACTTAAGTTCAGAGCAGTGGCGGATCCAGAGCCTGGTCTCGGGAGGGGCACTTCCCACGATCGTTATGCCCCTGCTCGCATCACTACAGAAATACAGGGTAATACAGCGCCCCATACCTCTTACATCCAGTGATGTCTCCTTTGATGTAGATGTTCTCTTTCCTCATCTTTTCCTTTCAGATCTTCAGAACAGACCATCGTTTTTCGTTCCTGCAAAAAAAAAAAAAAAAAACTTTTACATCATCTTCCCATCTTCTGGACAAAACATCCTACTACCCCCAATACTGTACCGCTGTGGTCTCCAATAGTGCCCCCAATAATGTGCCAGTAACAAGTGCCTCTCCCCCCAATCATGTGCCAGTAACAAGTGCCTCTCCCCCCCAATCATGTGCCAGTAACAAGTGCCTCACCCCCCCTCATCATTAGCCAGTAACAAGTGCCTCCCCCCCTCTCATCATGTCCCAGTAACAAGTGCCTCTCCCCCCTCATCATGTCCCAGTAACAAGTGCCCCCCCCCCCCATCATGTCCCAGTAACAAGTGCCTCCCCCCCCTCTCATCATGTCCCAGTAACAAGTGCCTTCCCCCCCATCATGTCCCAGTAACAAGTGCCTCCCCCTCTCATCATGTCCCAGTAACAAGTGCCTCTCCCCTCATCATGTCCCAGTAACAAGTGCCTTCCCCCATCATGTCCCAGTAACAAGTGCTCCCTCTCATCATGTCCCAGTAACTAGTGCCTCTCCCCTCATCATGTCCCAATAACAAGTGCCCCCTCTCATCATGTCCCAGTAACAAGTGCCTCTCCCCTCATCATGTCCCAGTAACAAGTGCCTCCCCCCATCATGTCCCAGTAACAAGTGCCCCTTCTCATCATGTCCCAGTAACAAGTGCCTCTCCCCCCCTCATCATGTCCCAGTAACAAGTGCCTTCCTCCCCCCCATCATGTCCCAGTAACAAGTGCCTTCCCCCCATCATGTCCCAGTCCCCTCTTCCGGCCTGTGTCCCGGGCTGCACGCCTGCGCCAACCTCTGATAGGCTGCAGGCCTCTACCTCCCCTGCCTGGCCGCAGCACAGTCATCTGTATCGCTGTGCTGAGGACGATGATACAGATCACTATGGAGATGAATGCTTCCACAGTGGAAGCCTTCATCTCCCTGTGCCCTAAAGGGTGTTGAAATAAACACTGGATGCTGCAGGAATCCTGCAAAGGAATTTCTACATCTCTTCCTCGATCTCTCTCCCTTCTTATGTGCCACTTTGTTTGTCAAGCCCTGTGGCCTGTGGGTCTCTTGACTACAGAGCCCAGTCACAACTGCAAATTATGTAAATTTATAGGACACAAGTACCCTGTCCAGTAAATTGTGCACCCACCGTTATGCAGGAAGAAAAAGAAAATCCTGTCGACAGGACTTTCTTTTCCATCCTGGATAACGAAAACCAGACAGTTCTGTTATGCTGCCCATAGACTTCTATTATGACTGATCAACAGAATGCCTCTAAAGGTTTTCATTTTGCATTCCGTTTTATGAATTCCCTTATTTTCCATTATAACAGAAAGAAATAATGGAATTCATAATGTTGACCCTCCATCAACAGGAAGTTTATGGACAGGACCTCCATGTGGACAGCACAAAAGACTTGGCCAACAAGGGGGAATACCTTATGAAATATAGAAGATTGAATATCAGAATATCAACAAAGGCTATATTAGTGTCATATAGTCACTAGTGTTGGGCGCAAATATTCGAATCACGAATTTTTATCGCGAATATCGCCACTTCGAGAATATATATAGTGCTATATATTCGTATTCGCAAATATTCTAGATTTCTTTTCATCTAAACCCATGATCCCTCCCTGCTTCTTGCTTGTGGGCCAATGAGAAGGCTGCAATGCCTTTGTCTGAGCTTAGCAACATCCCTAGCAACCAATAGGAAAGGTGCCTACCCCTTACTATATAAGAACCTCCCCAGCAGCCATTTTCTGCAGTTTTTTTCAGTTCTGAAGGATAGCAGCGTTATTGCTGTGCTCTGTGCATTCCTGTGTCACATTACATTAGATAGCTAGTTAGTTAGCTTATATATATATATATAATACAGATAGTTAGTTAGTATATATATATATATAAATATATATATATATATATTAGGGATGTCCCGATACCAATATCGGTACCGATACTGGACATTTGCAGAGTACTTGTACTCGTACAAATGTCCCCGGTTCCACTGCCGATGCCGGAAGTGGCGCTCCCAGCCGATCAGCGTGGGGACGGTAGCGTGTCCCAGCTGATCGGCGTGGGGGCGGGACCTCTGTGTGGTGGCTGT
The DNA here is from genome assembly GCA_033119425.1 of Bufotes viridis. Taxonomy (NCBI): domain Eukaryota; kingdom Metazoa; phylum Chordata; class Amphibia; order Anura; family Bufonidae; genus Bufotes; species Bufotes viridis. Next base: position 70,016,724 of record CM065591.1, read on the forward strand.
GATTCACATTCCCAGCACCCGACCTCTGATAGGACGCTGTGATCCGCGCAATTAACCCCTTAGGTGGCACTTGTTTCAATTCGCATTGGTGGCGCAGTGGGCCCTGAATCCCCCCTAGCTCCCTATAAATCATTGGTGGCAGTGGCCACAGGGTCCCCCCCATCATTGGTGGCAGTGCGGCTCCCCGCCCTCCATCATTGGTGGCAGTGCGCCCCCCCCCCCCATCATTGGTGGTGCAGTGGCAGTGATCGGAGTCCCAGCAGTGTAATGCTGGGGTTCCGATCGGTTACCATGGCAGCCAGGATGCTACTGAAGTCCTGGCTGCCATGGTATGTTATTCAGCAGCATTATACCCACGTGCGTCAGGCTGCCGGGCGCTCCCTCTGTCTGTGCGGCGCATGGCTAATGCTATAAGCAATGCGCTGCACAGACAGAAGAAGGCGCACGTGAGTATAACGCTTCTCACTAACATACCATGGCAGCCACACTGCTGGGACTCCGATCACTGCCACTGCTACCAATGATGGGGGGCGACTGCCACCAATGATGGGGCGGGCCAGGGACCCTGTGGCCACTGCCACCAATGATTTTAATACTGGGGAGGGGGAAGGTTGAGGCTGGGGGTGGGTGGCTGAGAGGCTGGGGGTGGCTGAGAGACTGGGGGCTGCTGCTGAGAGGCTGGGGGCGGCTGCTAAGAGGCAAGGGGCGGCAGCTGAGAGGCTGGAGGGGCGGCTGCTGAGAGGCTGGAGGGGCGGCTGCTGAGAGGCTGGAGGGGGCGGCTGCTGAGAGGCTGGAGGGGCGGCTGCTGAGAGGCTGAAGGGCGGCTGCTGAGAGGCTAAGGGGCGGCTGCTGAGAGGCTAAGGGGCGGCTGCTGAGAGGCTAAGGGGCGGCTGCTGAGAGGCTAAGGGGGCGGCTGCTGAGAGGCTAGGGGGGCAGCTGCTGAGAGGCTAGGGGGGCAGCTGCTGAGAGGCTAGAGGGGTGGCTGCTGAGAGGCTAAGGGGGCGGCTGCTGAGAGGCTAAGGGGCGGCTGCTGAGAGGCTAAGGGGGCGGCTGCTGAGAGGCTAAGGGGCGGCTGCTGAGAGGCTAAGGGGGCGGCTGCTGAGAGGCTGGGGGGCTGTTATGTTTTTTGGACTTTTGGTTGGTCAGTGGTCACAAAATTAATGTGTTATTTATTTTATTGTTAAAATTGGTATCAGTAATTGGTATCAGCGAGTACTTAAATAAAAGTATCGGTACTCTTACTCGGTCTTAAAAAAATTGTATCGGGACAACCTATATATATATATATATATATATATATATAATTACAGATAGTTAGTGGGAGATAGTCAGTGTGGGTTAGATAGTGATATAGTGCAGGGTGTTAGATAGTGTAATAGGTTCTGCTGTCCATACATACATGCTACAGACATAGTGCTGTGATGTCACAAGTTCACAACAAAACTTAGTGCACTAATCACTAATATGTAGTCAAACCTGCTAAGATGTGAAGTTGCGCGTATTGTGCCAAAATATGCGCATCATTAATTTGCCGATTAGCGTAATTGCGAATATATATCGGAGCACTCTATCTGCTTATAAAGCTATTGTAATGTTCTGCCGTGCCAACCATTTTCTCCAGTCTCAGGAAACTTCTAGCAGCTTGAAAAATGTAGCAATAATGACCCACGCCTGTATTGTGCGAGCAATACGTGCATATTACATTGCCGATTTTCGCAATTAAGAAAAAAATGGTGAATTCTCGAATTTATGACGAATATACGCCCAAATATTCGCAATATATCACAAATTCGAATATTGCCCCTGTCGGTCATCACTAATTATTAGTCACCTTACAAACACATTGATCAACTGTAGCCAGAAGGTGGGCAACCTCTTTAACTTAAAGAGAATACATTACGTTTAGTCATTTATACTGGGTTGAGGGTATGCCCTTGGATTTGTATACTTGGACTTGATAGGGTCAAATTCATCTGGGTAAAAATAAAACAGTAACTTAATTATTATTATGGTACTTCCATTGAGCCACCAAATCTGACAGCTTGAAGATGGTAAATGAATGCAACTTTATTACCGGAAAGAATTTGGGTTAAATTCAATTTGACCATTGCATGGTAAAGTGCTGGAAGGGGTGTATATTCCACCCAGAATCCTTAGATGGGTGAGGTCAACGGAATCCACCAATCCACACCCTTCCAGCACAGCTATTTTCCCTAGCCCGAGGTGTCCCAAGGTGTTGGGATTATTACTGGGGAATAAACTCAGGTCTCAGATTGTAAGTCAGTGTCAGAAAGCCTGGGAAGCTAGCTGACCTGCTATCTGTCTGAGCCTGAATCCCCCTGTGTGAACTGCGCTGTAGTGGTGATTTAGAGACGACCTGTGTAATAGGCCTCATGCACATGAACTTTTTTTTGCGAGTGTACGGACCGGTTTTTTGTGTTCCGTATACGGAACCATTCATTTCAATTGTTCCGCAAAAAAAAGGTTTCCGTATGCATTCCGTCTCTGTATTTCCGTCTTTCCGTTCCGTGGAGAGATAGAGCATGTCCTATTATTGGCCGCAAATAACGATCCGTAGCTCCATTCAAGTCAATGGGTCCGCAAAACAAATGGAATGCATACAGAAATGCATCCATATGTCTTCCGTATTCGTTCCGTTTTTTGCAGAACCATCTATTGAAAATTTTAAGCCCAGATCAATTTTTTTCTATGTAATTACTGTATACACCATACGGAAAAACGAAACCGAAATGGAAACACACGGAAACAAAAACCTGAAAACGGATGCGATAAAAACGGCGCGCAAAACACTTAAAAAGCCATACGGTCCTGTGAAAGAGGCCTTAATCAGAACCCAGATGGGCAGCAATTGGTTTTGATGTTTTTCTCTGCAATGTGCTGCGGCTTCAGCCAAGTGACTGTTAAATTGGATGCCACAAATTGTGTTGCGCTGAGGAGCAAATCAAGCGCTATTTGCACTTTCAACCCCCAGAGTCTGAGAGTCTGTCATCGCCGACCCCAACCCAAGTACACGATCCCTTACAATATATTAAAATTTTATAACATTCGTATTTTGTGAAGGAAAAATCTTAAAGTGAGCATCATGCATAATCTCTTATGAACTTTTCTTTTTTTTTTTTTTCCTTTCTTTTACTCTCATTGAGATAATGTACAGATGCGTAGGAAGCGGCGGCAGGGTTGTCCTAGTGAACTGCCTGCCCGTGTTTCTGTTTTATGGAGATTTGCTACGCAAATTAGCTCTTCTCCAGGAGGAAGAAAATTGTCTCTCTAGTGCCAAAATGAGAACCAGTAATCCCCAGAGCTGGAGATTTGCTAATATTGTTAGTTGGCTTCCTGTTACATACTCAATATCAAAGCCATGTATAACCCTCAATGATTCTCTCGAGGTCAGCTTTTCATCTTTCAATTTTTCGGATTAATTCACATTGCACGGTGTTAATTAAAGTGACGTAAAAAGATGAAAATATCGGCTTTTTCCAGAAAAATTTAATTATTCTAAAAATGTTTTCTTCTAAAGATTTCTTTTATAGACATGGGAAAGGAAATGCCGATGACAAAAAGAACACGATTCAAATATTTAGCTAAAATGTCACAGTAGTAAACCCAAGTAAAATGAATACAAGCTGCCAAGCCGCATAGACCATGTGATATCTTGTGTAGATCTCCTCTGCAGATTTCAGCAATAGGAAACAAGTACTATGGAAAGACAATGTGATAAAAGACCTATCAGATATTAAGGGGGTCATTCATTTTCATTGATCTAAAACTGTTATCCTTTTCTTAAAAAATGTCAGGATTCTTATCTGAGGCAAAACAGATCCATCTCACGAGGAAGGGTTCATTTTTTTTCTTGAAAGGGTCACAAAGCTTCAAAAAAAACTTTTGAGATGTTATGGCGACACATCAAAGGTTTTGATCAGTGGGAGTCCGAGTACCAATACCCACACCGATCTCTAGAACGAGAAGAGAGAAGCGATCGCATATGGTGCTCTGTCCTCATTGCAGGAGATGGAATCGAGACAAGCCAATAAACTTCCTATTGAGCCTGTTTCCTGCAGTGAGAAGAGAGAGCACGTTATGTGAGCACCTCTCTCTCCTCATTCTAACAATCGTCACAGTTCTCAGCACTCAGACCTCCACCGACCAAAACCCTTGATGTTGCTACGACAAGTCAAAAGTTTTCTTCAAACTACAGAGACACTAAGTACTGAGCAGTACTCACCTTTAGGGCTCATGCACACGACTGTATGTATTTTCCATTTCCATTTCATTTTTTGACTTCCGTATACGGAACCATTCATTTCTATGGATCCGCAAAAAAAACTGAAGGTACTCCGTATGCCTTCCATTTCCGTTTTTCCGTTCAAAGATAGGACATGTTCTATTATTATCCGCATAACGGACAAGGATAGTACTGTTCTTTCAGGGGCCAGCTGTTCCGTAAAAAACGGAATGCACATGGACGTCATCCGTATTTTTTGTGGACCTCAAAATACTGAAAAAGCCATACGGTCGTATGCATGAGCCCTTAGGGAGGGTTAGAGTGGAAGTGGTCATTCATGCCTGGTGGACTTGCCCACCAATTACCCACAATTTTCATCCTAAAGTGGGTGGCCTATTTCTACTGCACAACCACTCTAATATTACGTTTTCTGTGCACTGATAACTTCCTTCAACATGCTAAAACAGTGGGATCACACCTTACACCAAGAAAGTGATGGCCAGATCTTGAACTATCACTAAGTCCACCAAATTGCAGAACCATAGAGATAATATGGAGCTCGTATTTGCCAACGTCCTTGAAAACATGCAAAATATTGGAACTTATGGAAATACATGTCTACACTTCTTTGCTTCTTAAATTTAAAGGAGAATTCTATTTATATCAAGTAATTTCCCTATCCACTATTAGATTGGTGGGGGGCCAACACTGGGACCAACACAAAATGAATAGAGCATTTCATCAAGCCAATCATTGAAGGACAGGACCAGGCAGTGAAAACGTGATCACACCTACCTGGCCCTGTCAATCACAGTGTAGAGGGCGTGGCAGTTGCAGAGAGAGCAGAGCCTCTAGGTGTAATGGCAACGCCCCCATTGCTCCTAGAGTCTCATTTGCACATATTAAAACATCATTTTTCTCAGTAATGCAAGCACATATGAACATGGGACCAACACAGATGTCTTCAGCTGCCGAGTGCACATGTAACAGGTCAGCCAGTGTCATAGGTACAAATCTGCTGACAGATGCCCTTTAATATTTAACATATTAAGTTCTTTCATCTTTTTATGGTACAGCCACACAGTCAAGTTTCCTGAAGCAGTTTTGGAAGATTAGACTACAGAAACCTGATCATGTGGCCGTACCCTTAGAGCCCATTTCTGACCAGGAACTGACCTGACCCTTGTCTCTTTCGCTGGCCGGGTACATAATAAGTTCTTAGCGGTAATTAACTCGGTGAGAATCAGAAACTCATGTACCCCACCAGCAACTGCATATGACCTCTGAATTTAACCGCTGTGGCCCACATCTCGCCTCTTAAGCCCCTTAAGGTAAGGTTTTTTTTTATTATTCATACATCATGCCTGGCCATCCCCTTTAACTTATCTGAGTAATACAAATGTTATTATAGCTGTACAGAAAACTTTATTGGACTAAGATAAATATGACCGGGCATCTGTAGGGTTTATTCTACGATAGTCTTTAAAATTTGTAAAACGTCATGTTCATTACATTCCTTTCGGCTGTTCTCTACCTTTTACCATTGATTTCTTTTGCTATCTGCACAATATAATTTTTTTATCTTTTGTTGTGGAGATTAATGGAATGAATGTTTTGTACAAGGCCATGTGGCTGTAGTCTTGGATACGGGTTACGTTAACATTCAGCTAAGCCTTGTGGGGTAGAAATGCTGTCAGAGGCTAAAATATAATAGTACTGTGACTATTCAACTGATATGACGTACAACAAAAAGCAAACATCTACTAGATAGTGGGTTTACCCGGTCATGAGGTTTTGGAGGGCAAATCAATCATGTCAAAGGGATGCCATGATATTACATATTTTCCCTATACACAACAAAGCAGACACAGACTTTGAGGAACCCGTGTCTCCTGGTGGGCTTCAAAACGATACTGCTCAAAGTTGCCACAGTTGCTCCATTTTATAGGGCAAACATCTCCTGCACTGACCCCTGGGGCAGACCATAACAAGCTTGTCGATGGACAACCCTCTTCTGTACCAGCAAGACAATGGGGAGGGTTGGGCCCTTGGCATGGATTGAGATCTGTGGATAAGCAGAAGTGGATCTCTAGAACAAAGAATGACACTGAATCTGGGAAAAACTCACATTATGGGTGAATACTGGATATATCAACCTGATGTGATTGAAAGATGTGGTGGAATGAACCAAGGTTGCCTAAATTTACTAATATGCCCATCTGGACACTGTGTTGGTGGAGGATATCTTTATGCTCCATGGACACCATTATGGTAATTTATCCAACTGGTTACAGCTCCTTTGGAAAATGAAAGGTGGAATCTGATTGGTTGCTTTGGGCAACTAGGCCACTTCTACTGTACACCAATTTCTTTTTAAGTTCAACATTCTGTCCCGATTTATTTCTTAACAGGCATTCCCATATTTTTCATGTATAGGGTGATAAATGTCATAAATGTCTCATAGATGTGGGTCCTATCAGGCTCTTTTCACTTACTTTTATGGGTGTTAGCTGAGTAGGTTATTTTTTTTTATTGACTCCTGTAGAAGTAAATTTAGAAAGCCATGTACATACGTCGCCACATCTCTATTTATCCTCCACGTAGATGTGGAAGGCAGCCATCTCACCATGCAGGAGAGTGGTTGGGAGACAGGTGCCCTGGTCCCAGAGGTGGGACCCACTTCTATTTATGCCACATTTATGGCATATCCTGTAGATATAATAGAAAAAAAAGGACTCCACACTCTTCACACACCAGTAAACGATGCTTATTGAAACATTTATGAGAAGGCAAAGCCAATACATGCGGCTTTTTGGTCTAATAAACCTTCTTCGGTCACGATTGTCACACTGGTGAGGTAAGAGAACGGCACTAAGGTAGTAATGGTAGAATCCCCGTGTTAGAAAGTCACCTTTCTGACATGGAGATTCTCATTCCTAACTGAACACTGAAATCTTTCCTCAACAGTGTGGTAATCCTGTCCAAAGAAGGTGTATAAGACAAATTGGTCAGGTTGGGACCCAACTATTGCACTCAGAACCTCTAGAAGTACAGTGCCACCAAGCCACTTACAAGATATTCAGGTGAAATGCCATAAATGTCTAAGACTAACCATCTAGGGTACTTTCACACTAGCGTTGGTGCGGATCTGTCTGTTTATTTGCACAGACGGATCCGCACCTATAATGCAAACGTTTGTATCTGTTCAGAACGGATCTGTTTGCATTGGCTTTAAAGAAAAATGACAACGTCCAAAACGGATCCGTTTTGAATTACATTGAAAGTCAATGGGGAACGGATCAGTTTTCAAATGCACCATATTGTGTTATTTAAAACGGATCCGTCCCCATTGACTTACATTGTAAAAAAAAACAGATCCGTTAGGCTCCGCCTCTTCAGACGGACACCAAAATGCTGCATGCTGCGTTTTGGTGTCCGCCTCCAAAACGGAATAGAAGCGGAACGGAGCCTAACTGATCCATTCAGAATGCATTGGGGCTTAACTGATCCGTTTTGGACCGTTTGTGAGAGCCCTGAAACGGATCTCACAACTGGAATCCAAAACGCTAGTGTGAAAGTACCCTAATGTTTGATACATATACAGTAGCCAGGGACTTGTGGTTCAGAGTCAAGTGACAAAGTCCTGTCAGCCTACAGCCTCCATGAGGAGCTTAAGAGATTACTGTCAATGATGTTTGGTAAGTTTCTGACAACTGCAATGGCCAGGATCAGACATAACGCTGATTCTCGCTGTTTAACCCCCTTAGATGCCACAGTCAATAGCAACTGCAACATCTAAGAGGTTTGTTAGAGTTACTGATTTGCATTGCCTGCAATGATGTTGTGGGATGCCAGTGGATTGCTATGGTAGCCAGGCATCCTGCCAAAGCCTATTAGGCCCTGTAGAGAATTATTGCAGTGTAAGGCCCCTTGCACACGACAGTATTTTGCGGACCGTATACTGGCAGTTTTTTCAGTTCAGCATACTGACAGTATACTGAACCATTCACTTCAATGGGTCTGCAAAAAATACTGAAGTGTCTCCGTATGCCTTCCGTTTCTGTTTTTTCGTTTTTTCTGTTCCGTTTAAATATACACCATGTCCTATTCTTGTCCGCAAATCACGTTCAGTGGCTCCATTCAAGTCAATGGGTCCGCAAAAAAAACGGAAAGCATACGGAAAGGCATCCGTATGTTTTCCGTATCCGTTCCGTTTTTGCTGAACAATCTATTGAAAATTTTAAGACCAGCCCAATTTTCATTATGGAATTAATGTATACTGTATATGCCAAATGGAAAAACGGAACGGAACAACGGAACCGAAATGGAAACAAAACGGAAGCAAAAAACGGAAAAACGGATCCGTTATAAACGGACAGCAAAACACTGAAGAAAAAATACGTTCGTGTGCAAGAGGCCTAATACAGAATATCAGGAATCAGTGTATCGGATGTTCAAGTCTCCTAATGGACTAAAAAAAAAATGCTAAAAAATATTTTTAAAATAATGAGTGTAAAAAAAAAAATAAGAGACCTTTTCCCCGTAGAAATTGTTTCCATGCAGTGATTGTTGCAAAAAATAAAAAAGCAACACCAAAATTGTATTTGTTCATGTTGCTTCCCAAAAAAAGGGATAAAACAACCAAAAAGTCATACGAACACCAAAAAAGCCAACTCATCTGACAAAAAACAAGTCCTCCCACAAAGGAAAAATAAAAGAAAGTTATGGCTCTCTCAATATGGCAACACAGAAATGTGATTTTTAAGCTATTTTTTTTAACAAAAAAAACTGCACTTTCGCTATTACTTGAACCATAGTTACCCAATAAAATAATGTTATCTAGTTATTTATGATGCATAAGGTGAAATTACAGTTTTCATTTTAATTTTCATTCCAGAAAAAGGTAATGAAATTTAATCAATAAGCTGTATGTATCTCAAAATGGATACCCTTGACAGATACCACCCGTCCTGCAAAAAAACAAACTCTTCTACAGCTACATCAACAGAAAAGTAATTATGGCTCTTAGAGTCAGGAGATGAAAAAATTGCTTGGGCCATAGGGTCCATACAGGCTCGCTTGTTAACTTATTCATCCTCAGAGGGTTTTTCATTTTAGCGTTTTAATTTTTTCAAACCTTGCATTTCTGGGTTCATAACTTTTTTATTTTTCTGTTCACATAGCCCTATGAGGGCATATTTTTTGTGAGGCAAGTGGTACTTTCTAATGGCATCATTTAATATTGCATACGATGTCGTGGGTCGCTGGAAAAAATTCCAAATGGGGTGAAATTGGGAAAAAAGTGCAATTCCGCCACAGTTTTATAGGTTTCATTTTTACGGTATTCCCTATGCTGTAAAATGGACCTGGTACTTTCATTCTTTGGGTCAGTACAATTACGATGATAATACATATGTACAGTTTTTCTTGCACTTTAATACTGGAGAAAAGAAAATTTGAGAAAAATTTAGTTTTTTTTCTCATCGCCATATTCTTGCCCCTATAACTTTTTTGTAGTTACCGCATGTGTATGGAGCTGTGTGGTGTGAGGACTGATTTTTTTGTGGGATGATTTGCACTTTCAAATTATACCATTTTAGGTGTGTATGACTATTTGATCACTTTTTTGATGGGAGGTGAAGCGATCAGTCATTTTGACTTTTTTTTCTGTTTGCCATAAAAATGTTTTATATTTTAATAGTGACTGACGTTTTTGCACAGCAATGCTCATGATTTTTTTTTATTATGTATTTTTATTTTGGGCAAAGGGGGGGTGATATGAATTTTTAATATTTTTTTCACATTTTTAGAATAAAAAATGTCACTCTTTTCCCTCCATCAGATTGCTTCTCTCATAGACCCTAGAGTCTATTAGAATTACATTATGTTCCTATAGAGCCCTGCCACAGGCAAGCTCTCTATAGGAATTTATGTGCAGCAGCCTCAGATCATTCATGAAGACTGAGGCTGCCACACTCACCATCTGGTCCCCCTGACCACCGCTAGGGAGAGCTGGGGCACTCCCAGAAGCGTGCGCTTCCAAGTTTTTGTGCTTTCAGATGCCGTGGTCTGAAGAGTTGAATGTATGTGATTGACGTTATCATCGATCTCATACATTATCCCTGTGTGTCTACTGTTTAAAACAACAGGCACTTGGCGGCTATGGCCATCTTTAAAGACTTGCCCTGCACAGTACATGTATGGCTCTGGGCAGGAAGGGGCTGTCCAGGATATTGATGGCCTATTCTCAGGATAGGCCATCAATATCATATTGGTGGGTGTTGTTACTTTGCAGCCCCCTGATGATACACCATCAATATTAAAATCCTGGCAAACCCCTTTAAAAGGTTGATTGTTTGTGCAAGGGATTTAGAGTTCTTTAACAGAAAAACAGAACTTTGGTCTTTAAAGAGATATATAAATGATGTTGTCTTATTAAAATTAAAAATTAATCACAGTTGGAGGGACGGGTGTAAAAAAAAATATCGCATACCTTTTGAAATGATGAATTTTTCTATATGACTGGACAGACCCTTTAAGAAATTAATCAGTTGAAAAATTTGAACCTATTTATATTAAAAGGACAAAATGATATTAAAGGGAAGGTCTTCAATTTTAAGTATAGCTGTTATTTTGATTTATTTTTAATATAGTGTAAAGACAAGGATGTGAAATATTTTTGGAATATAGTTTACTATGGAAAGATGGTTCTTTGTTCCAGAAAACAGGGTGTAAAGAGTCTTCTTTGTAAAGCTCTAACAGCTTTGCCAAGAAGAGTCCCTTCAGTCTTCAGGATTTTACTGAGCGCTGAAGACGCCAGTGTGTAACCTCTTGTCACTACCCCAGTCCCAGCTGTGTACAGTAAATGTGCTATCACTGCCCATAATCTCTGACTTGTTACACACAGACGTCTTCAGTCTTCAGTAGAACTGAAGACTGAAGACAGATTGTCCTTAGCAACGTTCAGTTAGAGATTTTTTAAGAAGACTCTTTAAAACAAAACGACAGTTACAGTTGAGAGGCGTTGTCCCAACAAAAATATTCTACAGTTTTCACCTGGATTGGAATAATTTTGTAATTGCATGTAATTTAAATTTTGTATAGCTAATAAAATGTATCTGAATAGCGCCACCTGCTCTTTTTTTTATTATTATTTCTTTGTCCTGCTCACTGAGACGGCCGCACATGCTCAGTTTCATCCTTCAACTGCCTCCTGAGCTGTGATAGGGAGAGCTGAGACACGCCCCCTAAGCTGCATCAGAAAAGACACTCCCCTGAGCTGTCAGCTTGATATAAATCTTTTTTAAATCAAATATTTTTTATTGATTTTCAAAAAGGTTTTGTGGACAAACAAGCAACCCCGCAGAAAAATAAATAAATAAATAAAACACAAAGCACAATCCCACCCTTTCCCTCCCCTCTCCCCAACCCCCCCCACTCCAGTTCAGAATTCGCAGTCACTGGAAAGTCCACAGAAGAAGTACCAAGAGAATCCTTCTCGGTTTCGAGAGTCCATCGTGCGGTAATCCCTCCAGCTTGATATAAATCTAGCAGAGCAATGAATGGGGAGATCTGGTTCTAGCTTTGATAGAAAGAGATTGTCATGTTCTATATGATTTCTGATTTTCATTATTTTACATTAGCTATGGGATAACCCCTTTAGGTTCATTTGGCAGACACAATAATATACAAGATTCTGGGTCTCGGATGATATTACTCTCTAGTTCAGTGTGTAAAAAGCAAGAGTATTAGATAGAAAAGTGGAAATTCAGATTGTATTTGCTTTCTCTGATAAATCTCCGTATTTTCTGCAAAACTGTCCATTTCCAACATCATTTTCCTTTAAAAAGTGAGAGAGTCACATATGTCAGCATTGTCTGCTTTCAAGGTCATATTGGATGAATCTACAGCAAGCACAGTTAGTGCATCTTTTCCGCAGTTTGCTTCCCTTTATCACTCCTTCGTAGCTTTGTTATTGGGAAGAGAATGGCTATTAGTCCCTGTGTAGGCAAGAGACACCGCCGTTTTATTTCTCTTTTTGTAGATTGAATCTATCGGAGCGTGTATCCTGGGAGCTCTCTGTCACACAATATAAAGACAAAAATTCTTGTGTACTGCAGATGAATGTTTGCTAAAATTGAAGTTTAGAAGGAAAAAAAACCTAGATGTCATGAAATGCGGCTTTGCCGTTTCATCTGGTATGATCTGTGCTTTAAGGCGTTGAGTGAGAATGTCTAACTGTGGCGGGGTGAATGAATCAAACTGTAACAAGACTGCTGTGATTACTGTCTTCTCTCCTGTGAGACTAGTGCTATGAAAAGCCCCTCCGCTCCTGCTCTCCGCTTCTATTCACTAAGCTACGTGACATCTTTGTAGCATACTTCACCTTCATTCAGTTAAAAAAAAAAAAATCATAAAAGAAATATAAAAGTTGAACAAAAATAGCATTGTGTCATTTCTGATTGTCATTAGAGTGGGTGGATGGTAACACCACAAGCTAGTTGAACCCCTTAAAGGGGTTGTCCCAGATTTCGTTTTTTAATTACCAGCCCCAGTGATCACGTTGACATGTCTGGTGATTGCAGCTTTAAAGGGGTCCTTGCTTTCTACGGTACAGTGGACATTTTTTTCCACAACATGCAAGTTGTTGAGCTATTGGGCATTTGCTATAAAGGGGTCATCTCAAGAAGACAGCCCCTTTTTATATGCCCTAATTAGGGCTCTCGCTGTAGTAGACCTGGCTCATGAATGTTATACATGGTCGACAGTTTTTGTATGGACAAAAATGTTTGGCCAAAAGCAGTAATCTGTGGCAATACCTGCTAATTATTGGGGGTTAATAATGTCTTTAACTGCTTATATGCTATATTGTATCAGTACGTGAGCCTGTGCTGGAACATAGCCAAGCAGAAACCTAACACCTTAAAAGATGTCAGTGCATATTCAGCTGGAAATCATACTTGTTTTTCAGATTATAAAAAATAGCCAGAGCCAGCTCGTCCACTTCAACTGGAGGCGTGCCACATGTAGAAATGATGAAATAAAAGCACAAATAGAGAAAAGAAGCTTCAGCACTGCGGGGCGATCTTATACTAGAACTCACTTACATATTTAGGATGAAAAACATAAAGGGTACCTGAGTTTTCAAAAAAAGTTTGCATAATGGCTGTGCTTCTTTGTACAATCATAACTGAAGGAACATGTCTTTTATGGGCTTCCCTAATGTTTTTTCAGCCATGTTATTCCCTGTTTCAGCTGCACAACTAGATGCATTTCACTCAGAAGGAGGGAACATATCCCTTCTGTAAAATCTGCCAGCAATGTACTGCTGGGATGTCCTTTACTTTACTTCCCACATATTTTTTTTTTGTCAGCTCTGGAGCTCACAAAACAAATAAGGATGGGTAAATCACACTTACAGAAAGGTAGGAGGCTCCTGTGATGTTCAGAAGCAGTGTAGAAGCAGTTCTTTTATCAGGCTCAGGATCTCAGCTAGCTCTGACATGTTTTCCCCCCTCCCACTTCCTCTCTGCCGTCTTCTGAGTCTCTTTTACCAGGGATGGATTGTCATGATCAGCGGGTACGGACCCACTGTGCCACGTGACAAATCTTCTCAGACAGGTACCGGAATCTGGAAGGCAGACACGGGTCACGAGTTCAGGAACAATGGAACATATGAATGCAGACCTTAGCAGGATACAAGGACCTTTAACATTCAGGCAACGAGGGCTGGACCACTTAATATAGGTGCAGGGATTGGTCAGAACAGCTCACAAGGAAGTAATGCATGCTGGCCCTTTAACGGTAGCAGGTTGAGAGACATGCCGCGCATGTGGCTGGAAATGGACCACAGCGGAGACGGCTAAGCATCGCCACTACATGCTGCGCAATGCGGCTGGAAGCAGACAGCGGTGGAGGTGACCAGGGAGAATAGTGCTCGCCTGAACAGAGAGCCCGAGACAGCAGCGGTGAGTGGGGTAGCATCGGTGGCCAGCTACCGCCATTACGTGACTTTTGCTTGACAACAGGCAGTGGATTGCAAATTAGGTGGAAGTGAGGCCCCTTGTGGCCATAGCTTTTTTAGTTGGATGCAGACATATTTGTTTAATAAAGTGATTTAGACATTTGCTAGTTACACCATTCTTTATCAAATAAAATAATATTGTGTGAAAGTACAGTGACTTCAATCCTTGATTAAGGATGTTTTCATCCTAAACGTAAGCAATTTCTAATTTACTGTATTTGGTGCTGCACCATTGTGGAAACTGCTTTTATGAGACCGACCTGCAGTGCTGAAGCTTCCTTTTTCTATTTAGGTTTTTTTTTTCTGTCGTTTGGATACATATTTTTTTCTAGAAATAATAGTATCAATTTTAAATGATCTCACCAGAATGTCAACTACTGTTGGTAAAGTGTTTTACTGCATCTAGTTATAATCATCTTCTTATAAGTCAAGACCTTAGACTTCTTTTGGCTCTGCTCAGAGACTTCTGTTAATAAAAATCTGACACTACATTGTAAGCAAACTATAATTTTTTATGGAGCTTCTGTGATGAGCAGCTGCGGAATAAATGGCAGGTGGAGGCACATGCACTTCGAAACAACAAAAGCTTTACTTTTCTCCAACAAAGGGCACAAATACATAATGGTAATAAATCTCTCAAACGCAGATGATGTATACAAATAGTGGGACTCATGGAGAGGTACAGTCCTTTCAGCTTAATGTAGCCTATACACTAGTGCCAAGGAGAACCTCCCTGGTGCAGGGGCGATGATAGGCTATACAGTTAGATAACAGTTCCTGATCGCCAGCACTCACACCAACTCTGCTCTTGGAATCCCGCTGGCAGACTATAGATATCTTACCAGCCCCAGTCCTCACTTATTCTGCTCTGCTGTGGTTCTTCTCCTGGAACCATTTTCTAGTCACTGCCACCACGGTGAACACCATTTGTCCCAGTCAAAGACCTTGCCTACTGTGCATCCCCAGAAAGCTGTAACTGCAGCTACGACCAATGGCGTACCACGCGATCGCTATGGGGCCCGACATGGCTGAATGGCCCCGCCCTTTCTCTTTCTAGTCTTACGGTTTACAAACCAGTTTACACAGCAGCAGAGGATGGGAGTATCAGTGGCGTACTAAGCGGGGGGGGGGGGTGGTCGTCCCCCCCCTTCGGGTGCCAGCTCTCAATACAGATCCCCCCCCCCCTTTCGGGTGCCAGCTCTCAATACAGATGGAAGCCCTCATTGCTGGAGCGCAGGGAGCTGGGTCCTGTCACCCACCGCTCAGCTACTCGTGCTCCCCCCCTTCTTCAGGCCAGCCACGCTCTGAATGGTGAAGCAGGAAGACTTCTCCCCGCTCCACCATTCAGCCTGCAGACACAGATCGCGCTGACAGCCTGTGTGGGATCCACTATTCAGCCTGCAGGATCGTGCTGCCGGCCTATGTGGGCGGAGCCTGCAGCACGCTAATCTTCATCAACTCCGCCCACACAGTGCTGCAGAGCGATCTGTGCCTGTAGAGAAGAGAGGACTGTGAGCTTCAGAAATGGGAAAAGGTGAGTAGTTACTGTGTTTTTGTTTTTAATACAGAGGGGGCACAGAGGTCTTTATTACTATGGAGGGGGCACAGATGGCATTACTAATGTGAAGAGGACACAATGGGCATTTCTACAATGGAGGGGGCACAGAGCCAGAGGGCACAATGGGCATTACTGTGAAGGGGGTACAGTGGGCATTATTACTATGAAGGGGGCACAATGGGGATTATTACTATAAAGGGGGCACAATAGGGATTATTACTTTGAAAGGGGCACAGAGAGGGCTCAACTACTGTGAGTGGGCACAATGTGGGCATAACTACTGTGAGGGGGTACACTTCTGTACAAAACTACTGGGAAGGTTGTACAATGAGGGCAATATCCAAAATAAAAATGAGAACGTCCAGCTCACCAGTCAGGCGTGATTCTTTATTGTAGATTGAGTATAAAAACTTCCATAACACCAGGACACCAGTACAATGTTACGCGTTTCAGACCTTTACAAATCCAGGTCCAGGTGTTGTCATGATGAAGGACCTGGATTTGTAAAGGTCTGAAACGCGTAACATTGTACTGGTGTCCTGGTGTTATGGAAGTTTTTATACTCAATCTACAATAAAGAATCACGCCTGACTGGTGAGCTGGACGTTCTCATTTTTATTTTGGATATTTCTCGACTCACCAAGGAGTCTTGTCCGTGCTCCCAGAGGCGGATGGTATGGGAGTGAAGCTGCCTCTTTTTCCTTTGTTTTTTTATATAATGAGGGCAATACTACTGTGAGGGGGTAAAAGTATTTGGGGGAGAGAATGGACCTACTGTGAGGGGGCACATATCTGTGAGTAGACCAGAGCGACTAAAATACTGGGTAGAAAATAAAAGTTGGCACATAAGGACTGATTCACATATATACTCTCTGTAGCATGCTCTGTGTATGGTATTTAATCTATAATACATGCAGTTTCATTGCTGTAGGCGCCGTGCAAAATGCCACAAGGGGCCCACTAAGACTTTATTTCCCAAGGGCCCACATGAACCTGGAGCCAGCTCTGTATATATATATATATATATATATATATATATATCTATATATATAGTAGGGATCGGCCCCAATGGTAGCCTTCAGTTATTAATACAGCAGCAGACTTTTAGCGGTGAAAGCAAAGCAACAATTGTCTTTTATTCTTGATAAAACAATAAGGCAGTAAACGTCAGTGACTGGCTTGCTCCAGCCGGCCTCAAAGAAACAATAAAGTCCCGTATCTATAGCACAACAGGTATGGTTTTGCACAGTACCGTAAACCCACGCAGTGTATGTGGACTTCGCTTTGTCCTCAGTCTTTCTGTCACTGCAACTGCAGCTCAGACTCTGATCCCACACAGCACTCCACAGAGCTTCACAATCAGAGAGGTAATCATCCCCACCTGACACTGCTGGCTGTTTTTTTGTAGGCCAGTCAAGACCCGGCCTGGAACGTGGGGAGTAGTCATCCACCCCGAACTATGACTACTCCCAGTAAGAGCCGTCCCAGATCAGGTATTCACAGCTATACTAAATAAATGAAATGTCAACCACCTACTGCCACTGACACACCTGAACTACTGACTCCTACTTCACCGAGGCCAGGTGTCACGTATCTACCATCAACAATATATATATATATATATATATATACAGTGGCGTACACCCAATCCATGGGGCCCCGGTGCGAAACTGATCGATGGCCCCCCCCCCCCAAACGGGCTGGTCATCGCAGTCAAAGGCCCCTCACTACTCCAGTGAGGGCGCCAGAGGGCTTTTTCCAACAGGCTGTTGGGGAAAGCCCTCTGCTGCACTGACTGGAGTAATGAGGGCCCTGGCAGATGACCAGGAAAGGGGGTGAGATGGTAGTAAAAGCCCTCAGCACTGACTGGAGTAGTGAGGGCCCTGGCCTGCGATGACCAGCTAATCACCCCCACACACACACACACATTTACCTCCGTCCTGGCCTCAAATCACGCACAGAGTGGTACAGGTTTTTCTCAGTCACGAACATCCCTGTATTTAGCACCATCCATCTTTCCCTCAACTCTGACCAGTTTCCCAGCCCCGGCTGCTGAAAAACATCCCCCCAGTATGATGCTGCCACCACCATGTTTCACTGTGGGGATGGTGTTCTTTGGGCGATGTGATGTGTTGGGTTTGCGCCAGACATAGCGTTTTCTTTGATGGCTGAAAAGTTCAGTTTTAGTCTCATCAGACCAGAGCACCTTCCTCCATGCATTTTGGGAGTCTCCCACATGCCTTTTCACAAACTCACAACGTGCCTTTTTGTCTTTTGCTGAAAGTAATGGCTTTCTTCTGGCCACTCTGTCATACAGCCCAACTCTATGGAGCGTACAGCTCATTGCCGTCCTATGTACAGATACTCCAGTCTCTGCTGTGGAACTCTGCAGCTCCTCCAGGGTTACCTTAGGTCTCTGTGCTGCCTCTCTGATTAATGCCCTCCTTGCCCGGTCTGTGAGTTTTGGTGGGCAGCCGTCTCTTGGCAGGTTTGCTGTTGTGCCATGTTCTTTCCATTTGGTTATGATAGATTTGATGATGCTCCTGGGGATCATCAAAGATTTAGATATTTCATTATAACCTAACCCTGACTTGTAATTCTCAACAACATTGTCCCTTACTTGTTTGGAGAGTTCCTTGGTCTTCATGGCAGTGTTTGGTTAGTGATGCCTCTTGCTTAGGGGTTGCAGCCTCTGGGGCCTTTCAAAAAAGGTGTGTATATGTGATGACAGATCATGTGACACTTAGATTGCACACAGGTGGACATCATTTCACTAATTATGTGACTTCTGAAGGTAATTGGTTGCACCAGAGCTTTTTATGGGCTTCCTTACAAACGCACATGCCAATTTTCTGTTTTCTATTTCTAAACAATAGTTTTATTTATATAGTTTTCTAATTTTACTTCACCAACTTAGACTATTGTGTTCTGATCCATCACATAAAATTCAGATTTACAAAACATTGAACTTAAGGCTGTAATGTAACAAAATACGAAAAAAGGCAATGGGGGGTAAATACTTTTTCAAGGCACTGTATATATATATATCCATTGTGAGAAAAAAACTACTTCTCTTTCTTGACAACACTGCCACCACCACTATTACTGTAGCTCACCTATGTGCAGTACTTCAGACTTGGGGGTATCTGCAATTTTATTGTATACAATTTGTATTGTTATGTATTGCATTGCATTTTATATTGTTCACGTTTGCCTGTTACTTCCAGTAAGGAGTGGATGGCAATGGTTGGCATGGCTCCCTTCTTGGTAGGAGCGGGCTGGTCCTGCTTTCTGCTTCCTGCCAGGAGGGCGAGTTCCTGTCCAGAGATAGAGAAGAGAGGAAGTACACTGCAGAGCTCCTGCTCCTATAAGAGGTTCTCCAGAGAGATCACCTTGATTGTGCCTCAAGTGAATCCTTGAGAAGTCAGACAGCAGAGTGACCAGCAAGCACCAGCATTAAAGACACTGCTGTGAGATTAAGCACTACGTCTAAGACACCCATCACCCAGAAAACTATTACGCCAGTTCTTTACCAGTGCTAAATTGCAGCCATCCTGCCTCCATAATCCTTACTGAAGCCAGAGAATTGCACTTTGAAATTGCTGCTAATGAATGTACCTGAAGTTACATTTTGCACTTAGTAAAAAAAAAACTGTTCTACATTTACTCCTGGCCTCATTCTTCAAAACCACCTTTTCATGGCACTGATCCCCAGGGAGCAACGGCCTGAGGGAGTACACTGTGAGACACTTCATCAGGGCCGCTACCACTCCCATCCTCCGCACCTGCTCCTCAGGGGCTCGCTACACATGTTTAAGTAAACTGGGTTAAAAAACAAAAGACTATGTCTAATCCAGGACAGTCCATTTAAAATGGTTTATAATCTCCCTTTTTTTTAATATACTGCATAATTGTAGTCTATCGTAAACTTCTCCTTGCCTCCCAGATGAATCTGTTAATAAATCATAGTCCTGACGGTACATTCCAGAGGATACGCGACATATCTTCATACCTTTTCCTTTAAAGTTGTTTGAATTAGATAAACAAGGTCCAAAACAAATATTGTTTGACGCATTTCCTAATGCATTGTCCTCAAACTTCCATCGATCGATGCTACCACTTGTGATAAATGATACAGTAAATAATACAAACAGTAGAGGACCATTTACATGATCACCAGAAGCCAACGCGGGACCAGCTATGCGCTTAATGGACTGACCTGTTCCCAACCTGCCAGGGGCTAAATAATCAGTGCATTAGTCATGTAAATAGCCCAAGCAGTGACTGCAGTTATGCACAAACATGACAAAAACAACTATACAGATTCAGACACTCTCATTTTTTACCATAAATTTTATGCACTTCAGTTGCTTTGTCCTTGAGCATACATTCATTTCCCAGCCTCGTTACTCACTGATTAACTTTTTTTCCTCTTCCACCGACTTCTCGGATAATTCATTACAAGATTACAGACATCCATCACTGCACTAGATTTGATAGGTGGAAGGCAGCTGATAACGTTACAGTCTGGAAAACAAAATAACTGCTGTGCGGGGATAGCATGGTCCTGTTTATACTGCATCACTTACTGTATCACTTAGACCAGGAATGTCCAACCTGCCGCCCCCCAGCTGTTGCAAAACTACAACTTCCATCATGGACAGCCTACAGCTATCAGGGCATGCCGGGAGTTATAGTTTTGCAATAGCTGGTGGGCCGCAGGTTGGGAATCTATGGTTTAGATCAAAGCTGAAAAAAATACTGTGTAAAGGTTTTTAGAATTGTTCTCAAAACAAAAACAAAAAAATCCTTCAGTTGTTCTTAAAGAAAAAATAAAACATTATAATATTCATATACCATTGGTATAGGACAACCACACTCCTTCAAGAGCATTACCTCTAGTGTGTGGAGACATATTGGGGGTATGAAGAGTAGATGGATACTCTAACCAACATCATCTAACCACCCTCATGCACATTGCTCCATTTTTGGTTCACAGTCCATGATTTGTACAGTCAGACTTGCATAATGCAACTGAGGTGGTCCTCAAACATGGCTCTCCTTTCTACACTCCCTGGATCCATTTCCTCCCTGTAGAGGGCCTTCATCCTTTTTTTTTTAAAGCTGTGTGTCCAGTTGTACCAGGTACTGGAAGTCTGCCATTACCCCGTTCATCTCTTTACTGGAACTACTGGAACACGATAACCATCAGAATGAAAAGAGGTTATCCCACAAAAAGTATTTATCAGTGATCCTCTCTCTGAATCGTGCACGTCTGTCCACAACTTCATTGACTTCTAAAGGACTGGTGAGATGCTGTCTATATCAGTCCCATAGAAGTAAATAGAGATGTGGGGGTGACATGCGCACTACCGCTCCAATCAGAGAGGGGACCCTCCATTCTTAGGATTTTTGGGGTCCCAGTGGTCAGATCCCTAGCAATAAAATATTTATCACCTATCCTGTGAATAAGAGATAAATACTTTAAAGGGGTTGTGCACATTTGGGAGGGGGGGGGGGTAGCAACCCCCTCTTCTGGGTATACCTGTAAAGGGAAATATACTTACCTACTTCACAATGCTGACTCCCGGCTCCTGCAAATGTCCCTTTAACGCCTCTAAAGGGAAGGTGGCACCTAAAAAAATGTTTGTATTATTGGAACTAAATACTGAAACTTTTTCTAATTTGTATTTATTTTTTGAATATAGATTTTTTTATTCAAACATATGGACATGGTTATGGAGGTGGCCCTCTTGCTTGACCTGCTGTTAATTGCAGTTCTAAAATATGCATATCATATAAACAACTAAATGTGGGTTTTAAAAATATCAGAAGTTAATCAGATGTACTACTAAATTAATCTTACCCTTTATTTTATAGCATTAAAAGCCCCAAAAGAGCAAAATATATTACACAAAATAATAAGAAACAAGACTGATCAATTTCTCATGTAACCACGGTACACTACACGTAAAGCACAGAGTATACCAGTTCAAAGGTCATGCTCAACTTGAACAGATATAGTGGGTATGGATGGGATTCTGAAAACCTGCCCTGATATTCTCTTTCTATCCTGTAAAAGGGCATCCTCGCATATCAATGGCTTGTCCCTTTGCATTGTCCACTATAGAGCCCTTTGCAAAAAAATACAAATTCCTCACTCCATCCTTGTCCCGACACGTTTCCCCAGACAATACTTGGTTCATCTATAGTATGACATTATGTGGTATACACAAATAGATGATCATGACATTATGTGTAAGAAAAACCACTACCGTCACAAACAGGGATAGTACGGCCCTAAAACTGCCTGGACCCACCATCACTACCTACTTGCGCAGTCACCCTAGGCAGTGACCCCACAATTGGACTGTGACGAAACCAACCTCGCCACTGGGCATTGGAGAAGACTGATTGCCCGCCTCATCCCCTGCGACTATGGCCCCTGGGAGATTGTACCCTTTTAAACCAGCATTTGGGCATATTGTATTTTATTATGCTGCTGCTGGCCCTTTAAGAACCATCTGGGGACATACTGTGGAGTTACTGGGTGCCCACCATTTCATGTATCAGAGACACATGGTGAGAACAATGGATGAAGCAAATGGTGAGAACAATGGATGGCGGCCATTTTAACTCACACACACTGTTTTGACTTTTCTACACGGTGCCATCTCGCCGGTATTTGGTGCACAAAGATATCGTTCAGTAGGACACAGAACAGGGGACACATTTAAAAGTAATTATTTTTCATATAGCCTGTATATGTTCTGCGGAATCTGCATTCAACTGTATCTTCCAAACTACTGAACGGATCTGGGTGAATTTTGGATATGTTGTTCACCCAGATGCCACGGTTCCGAGGATATATTTATGGGGTTATTGCATGTTTTGGGGTCCCTGTGATATGTTTTATAATACTGTATTTCTCTGCCTGTGATAATTATATTAACCATTTTGTTCAGTAATCATAACACAGGCAGAGGTGAGGATTTTGTGTGGGAGTGTCTGTGTGTATTGTACGGATTGATTGGTTGTATTTCAAAACCCTGTGGACAGTACTATGTTTGTGGTTTGTGAATAAAAAAGGGTGTATGTGCCAGTACAGTCAGTTGCTGCTTGACCCTCAAAACGAAGTGTCGTCTCGTTATTGGGGGGGGGGGGATTTATTGTATGCTGTTCCAGTTTGACTGCTAGAAGTGTAAACCTATTCGTATGGTTTTTCCTATTCGGCTGTTTACCGCATTCATATGCTTCTCCGATTTGGTAGTTGTGGTGTCGGCTAGAGTGCTTGGAATCCTCAAGAAGCACTAGGAGCATCCTTCAACGGAGGTACCCAGTCAGGGTGCCCGTCGATCCGTTACATGGACGACAGTCACTACACTGCAATATGTGAAGGAACAGCACACAAACAGGGACAAACAAACAGGCAAACACAAAGAGAGTCGTCTTATGGACAAAGGATCAAATGCCAGTCCGATAATGTGGTATAAGATACTCCAGAGACAAACTAGAAATCAAAATATGCCAAAAAATCAGAACCAGGCAAATCAATACGATACTTCAACGTCAGAAGCTAAAAACGTAGTCGCAAAGTCAAATCCAGAACGCAAAAGCCAGAGGAGTCTTCAGTAACGCAAGGAACCAGTAGGGGGAGCCAGTATACAGGAAGACGGCAGTATACAGGAAGACGGCAGTATACAGGAAGATGGCTGGTCATGTCGGCGTGCCAGTACACCAAGTAGAGTTGCTGTCCGCGCTCCCTTACGTTCAGGAGCCCCGTCACACCTTCTAATTGCCCTGCAGCCCTGGTTCTCCTGGCAACCAGACAATGCTGCTGCATGGAGGCAGCAGCGGCTGGGGGAACCATGACATTATTATGGTCTTAGCCAAGAACATCGTGTTATCCTGATCATCTGTTTTAACACAGTAGAGTAATGAAACTGTGGCAGTTCAAAGATATGCTTTCCAACAACTATAGGAACCTGTAGACCTGAGATGACTCGTTGTCTTCTATAGGAGTGTTCTAGTCATGCTCTACAGGTATTATCTGCCTACAGCCTTATAAAATATGTGCCACTCTTACAATGAAGTCCCCTATAGTACCTGGTCCTGCAGCAGCTGCCATCATATGTTTAGGAGATGATACTCTTTCTTACATTGGAGTCCTCCAATGGTTCCTGCCCCTGTAATAGCTGAAACCATGTGTTTCAGAGATTATACACTTTTATTGTAATGGATTCCCCTGTAATAGCTGGTCCTGTAGCGGATGCCGTAGCAGCTACCGTCATGTATTTTATGACAAAGGAATCTTCTATATTACCAGGTTCTGTAGCAGCTGCCTCCATGTGTTTTGAAGGCGATACACTTTATAATAATGGCGTCCCCTATAGTTCATGTTTCTGAAGCAGCTACCACTATATGTATAGTGAATGATAAACTTTTTTCTTATAATAATGGAGTACCCTATAGTTTCTGGTCCTGCAGCAGCTGCCGCATTGTGTTTAGGTGACTATACAATTTATTATAATGGGGTCCCGTACAGGTTCTGGTCCTAAAGCAGGTGCCGCCATGTGTTTAGGAGATGAGACACTTAATTATAATAGATTCCCCTATATTCCCGATCCTGGCGAAGCTGCCTCCATGAGTTTAGAAGATCATGCCCTTTAATTTAATGGAGTCTTCTGTAGTTCCTGGTCCTCCAGCAGATGCCACTGTGTGTTTCAGAAAATATACACATTATTATAACGGATTACCGTCAAATCCCCGATCCTGCAGCAGCTGCCTCAGTATGTTTAGGACAGATACACTTTATTATATTGGAGTCTTCTATAGGTCCTGGTCATGTAGCAGCTGCCGCCATGTGTTTCAGAGATGATACACTAATTATAATTTAGCCCCCTATAGTTTCTGGCCCTGTAGCAGTTTCCGCCATGTGATTAGAAGATGATGTACTTTATTATATGGTGGATCAGCAGCTATGTCTAGTTTTAAAATATTGAGCAACAATAATAACTCTCATTATGGTCACTGTATATGAAAAATCCAGACAAATACAAACATCACAATGCATCATTATTCAAATAATTTTATTGGAATAGCAATAAGCAACATTGTAATAAATATTACAGGCTCTTTAATAAAATAAACAGGGATCATAGTGTCTCTCGGGCCAGGACCGGTGGAGAGCACAGAACTTGCTGTGGTCATTCAGACCAGTCCAACACTGTCCTGAGATGAGAGCCACCGGATCCAAAGATCCAGAGAAAGGCAAACAAACCCCCCGGAGAGTTTTACCTCAGGGGGGAAAAAAATTCCTTTCTGACCCCAGATGTGGCGATCGGATATCTCCCTGGATTATATCTGTCCTGCTGCATATTGCTGTATATATGTATGTACGGTATGTAAAAGAAACCTCCGGAGAGCTGACCCTGGAAAGAAAGAGACAACCTGCTCCAAAGAGCTTACAATCTAATATACAATACAATCCCTGCTGTTAAGACCTTGCAATCTAATATTCGGTGCTAAACCTGCCCCATTAGAGCTTACAATCTAACACAAAATGCATGTCCCGCTCCTCTGGACTTGTCCTCTTCAAGCTGTCAAGCTAAAGTGATCCTGGTTTAGAACTTTGGAGGTTCTGCACCAATGCTGAAGTCAAGTGCTTTGTGATGTCATACCTTGCACTGCTGGGATTTGTATTAAGTTTGCTATAGTTGAATACATCATAACATGGTGGGGGCCTGTAATTATTTTATTTTTATTGTAATTAGCAATGCTTTTGTGACTGTTTCTGTATAAACTGCATTCATGGCTTTCATCAGGCGTATCCCCTCAGAATATATGAGCCTGATAGAGGCCTGTGTTGGATGTTACACAGTGGTATCCTTCACCCAGAGGGTTTTCGTTGTAAAGAAAAATAAATGGCTACCTGGATGTTGAATGGGACTTCTCTGCAAATCATAGAAGAGTCACTACTAAGTGTAGGGGGTTCTGGTTTACAGACCAAAGTAAAAATGGAAAAATCTGTAGCCCTCGCACAAGAGTAAAGGCACCATCAGTCGACTAATTGGCAGGGGTGCAGAGTCAGACCCCCACCCAGGGGTGGATTAACTGCATGATAGGCCCGGGCCTCCACACTGTTCCCCATATAGTAATTCCCCCACACTGTTCCCCATGTAGTAGTTTGCCCCCACAAAGTAATTTGCCCCCACAATGCCCTTAATTAAGTAATTTGCCCCCATAGTAATAATTTCTCCACACTGCCCCCACAGTATTAATTCCCCCCACAGTATTAATTGTCCCCCACACTATAAATTTTCCCCACACTAGTAATTAGCTCCTATGTAGTAGTTTGCTCCCCATGTAGTAGTTTGCCCCCCACTGTCCCTTCAGTAATATTCTCATGTGCCCCCCAGTAATGTCCCCCAAAGTTGGCACACAAAAATAAATAAAACAAAAGCTAATACTTACCTGTGTCCCAGTCGGCGCTCACTTGTATATGGTGCAGGCGCGCTGTGCACACACGTCAGTGTGCTGCGTCCGGGCACAGGAAAGCGATGACGTCATCACGCCCACCTGCGCCGGGATTTTACTACCGCATATGCTTCAGGCCTACTAGGCCTGAAGCCTATAGTGGTAATCGGGGGGCAGGGAACTATGCGCTCTCGTGCCCCACCATAGTTTGTGGGCGTTTGGGTCGGCATTGGGCCCCCCATCCCTTTAAATGTAGTGCACAGACCTTGTGTGCACTCAGCCTTAGTTTTATAACCACCTCTTTTCATTTAAGGAGTTTGTGTCTCGGGTTTGCCTTCATAAATAAGGCCCTGAATAGACTAAATCCAAACTAGTGTATGTTTTACCACACTATAGGGGAAGTTTATCATTGGATGTACGCTGGTTTACATATATGGCTTGGGCAAGCCGACTATTCTACCAAAAATGCACTTGCCACTTTTCTGTATAGTTGGCGGGACAGCTGGAAGCGGGGCCTACTCATCCTGACAAATATAACGCTACTTGCTGGCATAAAATATAGCTGAAAGCTACACCATCCCCTAGCTGCTGCAGATTTTATTTCTGGTTCATGATCTTCTCTGGAGGCACTAAAATTATTAAAAAGCATGTGCCTCTAAATAAATTTTGCACTTGTTACACCAGTAGACTTTGCATCCAGACTGGTGTATGAAATGCTTGTTTTAGTAAATGTCCACAATAGTGTAGTGTAATAGATAAAGAAAATAGAAGAAGAAATATCTAATTTCAGACACTTTTCAGGAGTATTTTTAGGGAGTTTTATCATGGGGGGAATTTTTAACCTCTTGCTGCTGCAGACATTTTCTGTTAGTATCTTTATTTTTCACTTCTTGGCTTCCAAGAGCTGTGACTTTTTTTATTTTTCCATTCACATAGCTGTATGAGGGTTTGCTTTTTGCAGGACAAGTAGGACTTTCTAATGCCACTAATATACAGTATATTATCCCTGTGGTCACTGTGCAGGATAAAAACTTTTATATTTTAATAGTTCAGGAATTTTTGGACTCAACAATACCAATGATGTGCAGTGGTATTTTAAATTATTATTATTTGTAAAAAGGGGGGAGGGAGTGATTAGAATATTTTATTCTTTTTCTTTCCTTTTTTTTTTTTTTTTTTTATATATTAATCCCCTAGAGGATTAGAACATTCATCATCAGATACCATAAAATCTAATAGTTTACTACTGCAGTCTGTGACGAAATTGCTATTTGCCTGTTAACCCCTAGTGTTTGGTCACTAAAAGGAGGAGACTCCAAGTAAGTGACTTATCGGATACCATAATCACAATTTCAATGGAACCTGGGGTGTCAAATGTCTGTAATCGGAGTTGACTCCGA
Organism: Bufotes viridis; assembly: GCA_033119425.1. Lineage (NCBI taxonomy): Eukaryota > Metazoa > Chordata > Amphibia > Anura > Bufonidae > Bufotes > Bufotes viridis. The sequence goes on from CM065591.1 coordinate 70,044,425, forward strand.
TCATGGAGTTGCCTTGTTTGCAGGGTTGGACTGAAGTTACTTGGGCCCACCAGAGGAAATGATTCTAAGTGCCCACACTCTGTGTATACAAGACATTAGGGGCCCTGTATTACTAGGGGTCCATTATTGTAATCGGAGGATCCTCTGGTACTCTGAGAGGCCAGTCCAACCCTGCTAATTTACACAAAATTTCTCAAATCAACACTTTACGTCTAACACTTCTGTCCCAAAATGTTACTCTTCTTTCTGCACCACCTTTTACTGGAATAAGATTGTGACAATTTGGAAGGCCTTTTAAAAACTCACAAATAATAAATAGATCTAGTTTAAATCAGCTTGAATGTCCACTTTCCCTCCCACGTTTCGAGACTGGAGTGAGTGTTTTAAAAATGAAGTGTCGCAAATAAGCCCGAAAAGCCACAAAGCATATATCCTTAAAGTGTAACTGTCATTTTGATTTACTTTTAATATCGGGTTGTTAAACATTTTGGCAATATACTTTGTTAGGGAAAGGTTTTTATGTTTACTTGAAAACAGGGTGTAAATGCAGTGGCCAGGTTTGAGGTGGCTTCAATGATATGCCTGATCCTCCAGACACCGTGTAGGTATTGCCACGTGTTGCTTCTCTCCAGAATAAATGGTAAGGTGTGGTTCACCCCAATGGGAAATAAGTCCACTCCGGCATTGCAGTAAATCAGTGTATTTCTTTCCTGGAGGAGCCCAAGTGCACAAAACAATACAGACAAGGTACTGAACTGGCTTCTCCAGTCTCCTTCCTGGCAGAAGATGATTTTTTACTATGGAAAGGCCTAAGCTATCTGTCCCTCTCTCTCTTTCAGAAGGCTGGCTCCCTGGCCAAAGGTTGGTGGCCAGTGTTCTGTGGCTCAGTGGTCCTGCTGGCTCACTGTTCTCAGGGCTGATGACCCAAGAGCTGTGGCAGAATAGCCCCATCTCAGTGTCTCATACAATCTGGCAGAGTCTCTCCTACTAAGCACGGGTCCCTATCTTCAGTTAGCTGTGACTGCCCTCTTTAGATATAGTTTCTAGCTTAACTTGGACTTTCTAGTGGGAGTGGTGGTGAAGAAGCACAGCCTAAACAGAAACAGTGTTACCATTTTTTGTCTATCATAGAATTGTATAGAGCTCCAATGCAAGTCTTATGGGAACCAATAAGCATAAACAAGTCTACAGACATAAACAACAGAGCTAAAGCAGACAGTCAGAAGTTCAGTGAGTCTGTTTTTTTCCCTCCTAAACTTTGCATAGGTAGAAAGTCATAAAGTCTCTCAGTATTAGCTGGCTGTGCATTAACCCTTACTGCAGTGCAGTTCAGCTATAGTGTCATATATAGTATTTATATATAGTTGAATATAGTATAGTGTTTTGCAAATGAACAGGATATATTACAATAAACACATAAAAAGCATCTCAACAATATGAAACAGCATACTGTAAAGTGAATACAACAGCATAAATCACTGTGCAAGTTAACTCTTCAATGTGCAATAAAGTAGGGAGTTGATGGCTTTGCACAGTAGTAACAAAGACAAAAGACACACAGATCCAAAGTGCTCCAGGGCACTTACATAAAGCGTTTCCTTAGCAACAATCTGAGCTTTGTTGAGGAGAGTCTGTCTTCAGCGTTCTACTGAGCACTGAAGATAACTATACAGAACATACATTTTCCTGTTTGTTATTGAACCCAGGGAAGAGACAGAAGAATGGGATTCTTTGAAACCTGTTTCTGAAAGACAACAATCAGATTCGCCCAGACATCTAAAGGGCCTATCTATTGATTTCCTTTTGATAGGAATAATGATGTAGACATCTACACATTGGCAAGCCCAAATATTCTCCTTTATGTCCTGTTATAAATGACAGCTGAATGACCACATTAGTAGTGGACCTACCTGAGCCGGGCTATGATTGGACAATGACCTAACCATGCTGTCAACCGGGGATTGACTATTTGGATCAGGGACAGCTAAAGATGGGTGTGACAGTCTGTCTAATAAGAGTGTTAGAATTTGGCACCCTATGTTGTGGTCCAGTGGCTCCTGAAGCATCCATGCGGTCTACATTCACACTCACCAATTGGAAGTCTAGCTTGAGGAGCTGAGAGTATGGATGTTGCTTTTTCCTGGCATTCAGAAGCAGTTAAAGGTGGGATACTTGATTGCGCTGTTGGCTGGAAGGGAGCCATAAGTACATCTAGTAGTTTGTACACAATGCAATTTCTCTTTAATTCACTTTATTATAATGGAGTCCCTATACGTTCTGGTGCTGAAGCACTTACCACCCTGTGTCTAGGAGATAGTACACTTTCTTACCAGGCTCGGACTGGCCCCGGTGGGTCCCTTAGCAAGGTGGGCCCCTAGTCTCCTACCCCTTGCACCAGTGGCACATAACACAGTAGACTTACTGCACTACATACATATATTCAATGTACAGCACCTCAACCAGCCGATGTTCATTTAAAAAAAACTATAGATTATTAAAGAAACTCCCCAGTGTATTATTATAGACACGATCAGAGCTAAGATGGCTTCTAGGTATAGAGGAAAGCTGCCAGTGTCCTCTTCTCCCCAGGACCTACCTTCTCAAAGTTTCTGCAGGGACCCCCATAATCAATCATCTGGTAACATCTTGCTGCTGTATGAGCAGGTACGTATGGGGGCCCCCAAAATAAATTTTACTGGTGGGCCCTAGGCACCCCAGTCCGACACTGGCTACCTGTGAGGACTACTAAATGAGATGACTAAAGAAAATAAATCTCTATAGAACAGGAAGTGTCAGCCTATTATGTAGCTTAGTGGCCAGTGTGAATTAAAAAAGAATTAAAAAAGACAGTGACATGCAAAATTCGAAAAAGACAATTTAAATAAAAATATGTTTAAAGCTAGTTGCACATTAGCGTTTAAGAGATCCGTCCAGCAGGGAACAGCCTTCCGGACCTCCTCGCACTTACGCATTGCCGGAGTTTTGTAAGGCTCCATCCGGCCCCATTCACTATAATGGGGATTGATGAAGATCCGTACGCATTGCGGCAAATATGCAGAGAATTGGTCGGAAGTAAACTGCTGCGTGTAGCTGTTCTCTTCAGGCTGATTATTGGCATATTTGTCAGAATGCGACTGGATTTTTGCCGTTCCCCATTACAGTGAATGGGGCCGGACAAACCTTCGGTACAAAACGTGGGCTAGATAACCAGTGGCTACACCCAGTACCTTCCAAAAATGAATGTGGTGCACAACCCTTGGTCTGCCCCTATACTATAAACAGGATACACAATTAGGAAAAAGGTGGGAGGCACTCTACTTACACCTGGGATATATAGAGATCTCAAAGCAATATTGTGGTAAACTCATTCACCCTTTATTGAACATGCCTTTGCATAAAACCTAAAAAAAAAAAAAAAATAAAAACATAAAAACCCTATATCAAACCAGCGGATAGATCATATGACAATAAAAAAATAATTAGATCCTCATGGCATATAAATTTGTATCCTCCATAAAGGTCCAAATAATATGGACTAAATATCTAGGTTAATACGTCCCAAGAAATTGTTGTTAATTGCAAGCCTTATGGCCCAAAGGTTATTGTTAATTGCAAGCCTTATGGCTATAAGGTTTCACCTCCAGAAGGGTCAATTTGGCTTTTCGGAATAATCATAAAGTCCGCTGCCAAGAATGTTCCTTATTATCTCCAATCGATCTCCGATTCAAATACACAGCAAGATACTCAGTTGCGCAGGGCAATATACTCAATGCTCCGTATAGTGAGGCATATAGTACAGCCAAAACCAATTAGCTCTGCGCTACAATGTTGCCTATTGACATATTGTCATAATTTATAGAGAGGATGTACTGACAAAGGTAGTTACATTACCACCGGCATATGTGTATGCGGCATCCTTCTCTCTCCAGTGCGCTCGCTGTATGTATCTGCCAGGACCTGCCGCGGCGTCCCACGTGGTCCCTCCGTCATACAGTGGCGTCCCACGTGACGGTGGCAGCGGCGCCTGGTTGGTCAATCTTTCTTTAGGCTGTTATACCGGATGGTTTGATGTCATGCCGTTCCGTATTAATATTCAAGGAGTTTATCATCCAATGTAATAACACATAGATGCAGTATAGCGTCTCCTCACTTTATAACCCAAACGCGTTTCGGGGCAACCGTATATCTGGCCCCTTCATCAGTGGTTGTCTAGTGAGGAAAATCGACGTCTTTTTATAGGTCATCCTCATTTCCCAAAGCATACTGGGTAACAAACGGGATATTTCCAAAACCTGGAAATTTAATCCAGTTTTTAAATGTCCACATTCCAATATTCGGAAAAAATATCCCACAATAAAGAGAATTCATATATTATGTACTATAAAAACATATAAAAATACTCACATTTAAAAATAATGATATATATATATATATATCACATATTAATATTGATAGATATGTAACCGTATTATACTCTATAAGGTTACATATCTATCAATATTAATATGTGATATATATATATATATATATATATATATATATATAAATATCATTATTTTTAAATGTGAGTATTTTTATATGTTTTTATAGTACATAATATATGAATTCTCTTTATTGTGGGATATTTTTATATTGGAATGTGGACATTTGAAAACTGGATTAAATTTCCAGGTTTTGGAAATATCCCGTTTGTTTCCCAGTATGCTTTGGGAAATGAGGATGTGTCACGGCTGTATGTGAGCAACAAGAGCATACACAGTGAGTTAGCTACTGACCGGACCCAAACTAGGGAACATAAAGGGTGACCCCTGTCAGACCCTAAAAGCTCTCCCTATGCTGCTAAGCCCATGTCCAGATCCAGATGGTGGATCGAGACATGCCCGCGTACCTAAGGCTGATGACCACTGTAACCCCTACAGTAGTGGAAGGGGCACGGCCACCGGTGCCCTGCTCAGTATATGGACGGAAACGGGGTCGCCTCGGATCCAGTCAGCAAAACAAACAGAAACACACAATGTCTGCACACTTAACTGAAGGAGCTGCAGCAGCAGTGAAAACAGATCCAAAGTCAGCAGACAATGTCCGAAGTACTTGCTTCAGCAGAACACAGGTCCAGAAAAGATATCACACCAGTGAAGATACTCAAGCGAGAGATACTGCTCAAATGAAGAAGTATAATCCGCACCGTACAAAGGAAGAAGGGTGATTAAAAGGCAGAGCAATCAAACACAGGAGGGACAGCTGGGAGGAAGGAAACAGAAAGTAAAGACCTCATCACAGGGGCGGAGAAACAGAGCTGTGAGAACGTCTCAAAGCTCTAGTAGTTACATCATCACAGGGGTGGAGAAACAGAGCTGTGAGAACGTCTCAAAGCTCTGGTAGTGACAGTACCCCCCTCTACGGGTGGACTCCGGACACCCAGGACCCACCTTCTCAGGATGAGCCCTATGAAAAGTCCTGATGAGGCGAGTGGCTTTAATGTCCGACACCGGAACCCACATCCTCTCCTCAGGACCATAACCCTTCCAATGAACGAGGTACTGAAGGGAACCGCGGACAATGCGAGAGTCCACAATTCTGGAAACCTCAAACTCCAGATTGCCATCAACCAAAATCGGAGGAGGAGGCAAAGAGGAGGGTACCGTGGGCTGGACATATGGTTTTAAGAGAGATCTGTGAAATACATTATGTATCTTCCAAACCCGTGGAAGATCAAGACGGAAGGCAACAGGATTGATGACTGACAAGATTTTATAAGGCCCAATAAACTTGGGACCCAATTTCCAGGAGGGAACCTTCAGTTTAATATTTCTTGTAGACAACCACACCAGATCACCCACATTCAGGTCCGGACCAGGCACACGTCTCTTATCAGCCACACGCTTATATTTCTCACTCATCTTTCTTAGATTAGTCTGAATCTTTTGCCAAATGGTAGACAAAGACGAGGAAAATCTCTCCTCCTCAGGCAAACCAGAAGGAGCCCCTCCCGAGAATGTCCCAAACTGCGGATGGAACCCATATGCACCAAAGAATGGTGACTTATCAGAAGATTCCTGACGACGGTTGTTCAGAGCAAACTCAGCAAGAGGGAGAAATGAACACCAATCCTCCTGGTTCTCTGCAACAAAACAGCGCAAATATGTCTCCAGATTCTGATTGACGCGTTCAGTCTGACCATTCGACTGCGGGTGAAAAGCAGAAGAGAAGGACAGCCGAACCCCCAGGCGAGAACAGAAAGCCTTCCAGAATCTGGACACAAACTGCGTGCCTCTATCGGAAACAATATCAGAGGGAATGCCATGCAATTTAACAATATGGTCGACAAAAGCTTGCGCCAACGTTTTAGCATTGGGCAATCCAGGGAAGGGTATGAAATGTGCCATCTTGCTAAAACGGTCCACCACCACCAGGATCACCGACTTCCCTGAGGAACGAGGAAGATCCGTGATAAAGTCCATGGACAGGTGTGTCCAAGGACGGGAAGGTATGGGTAAGGGGAGAAGGGGACCTGAAGGCCGTGAACGAGGACCTTAGCGCGGCGCACGTCTCACAAGCAGCCACAAAACCCTCCACCGACTTACGAAGAGCTGGCCACCAAAATCTCCGAGCAATGAGATCTACCGTGGCTCTACTCCCGGGGTGACCAGCAAGAACAGTATCATGATGCTCCTTGAAGAGTTTGTGACGTAACTCAGGAGGCACAAACAACTTTCCAGAAGGACAACGGGCAGGTGCCTCAGTCTGGGCAGCCTGGACCTCGGCCTCCAAATCAGAATACAGAGCAGAAACAACTACCCCCTCCGCCAAAATGGGACCCGGGTCCTCGGAGTTTCCTCCTCCCGGAAAACAGCGAGAGAGAGCATCAGCCTTCACATTTTTGATCCCAGGGCGGAATGTAACGACAAAATTGAATCTGGAGAAGAACAGAGACCATCTGGCCTGTCTCGGATTCATACGCTAGCCGACTCCAAGTACGCCAGATTCTTATGGTCGGTAAAACGGTGATAGGGTACCTGGCCCCCTCCAACCAATGGCGCCATTCCTCGAAAGCCAACTTGATGGCCAACAATTCCCTATCTCCCACATCATAGTTTTTCTCTGCCGGTGAGAGTTTTTAGAGAAAAGGCACAGGAGTCGCCATTTGGAAGGAGACGGACCCTGGGACAAAACCGCACCCACACCCACCTCGGAAGCATCCACCTCAACAATAAAAGGTAAGGAAACATCGGGATGCACCAAGATGGGGGCAGACGCAAAACTCTCTTTAATCTTAGAAAAAGCTGCAAGCGCCTCCTCCGACCAAGAGGAAAAATCCGCCCCCTTTTTGGTCATGTCAGTGAGGGTTTGACAACAGAGGAATAATTCAAAATGAACTTTCTGTAATAGTTTGCAAAACCCAGAAAGCGCATCAATGCCTTCTGATTCTCAGGAAGCTCCCACTCAAGCACAGCACGGACCTTCTCCGGATCCATGCGAAAACCAGAAGCAGAGAGGAGAAAACCCAGAAATTGAATCTCCGATACCATAAACACACATTTCTCCAGCTTGGCGTACAATTTATTTTCTCGCCAGAATCTGCAGAACCTGAAAAAGATGATCCTGATGAGTCCGAACATCAGGGGAAAAAATCAAAATATCATCAAGATACACCAATACAAATTTCCCCATTAAATGGTAGAAAATACTGTTAACAAAATGCTGAAAGACGGCCGGAGCATTCATCAAGCCAAAATGCATAACGAGATTCGCGAAATGCCCCTCGGGGGTATTAAAGGCTGTTTTCCATTCATCCCCCTCTCTGACCCTGACCAGGTTGTACGCGCCTCTCAAATCCAATTTGGAAAAAACCTTGGCCCCAACAATTTGGTTGAAGAGGTCTGGGATCAGAGGAAGGGGATAGGGATCGCGAATCGTGATACGGTTCAGCTCCCTAAAATCTAGGCAAGGTCTCAGAGAGCCATCTTTCTTTTTAACAAAAAAAAAACCCGCGGCGACCGGTGATTTTGAGGGACGAATATGCCCCTTATCGAGACTCTCAGAGATATACAGTCATGTGAAAAAATTAGGACACCCTTTGAAAGCATGTGGTTTTTTGTAACATTTTTAATAAATGGTTATTTCATCTCCGTTTCAACAATACAGAGAGATTAAAGTAATCCGACTAAACAAAGAAAACTGAAGAAAAGTCTTTTCAAGATCTTCTGTAAATGTCATTCTACAAAAATGCCTATTCTAACTGAGGAAAAAGATAGGACACCCTTGCCCCTAATAGCGAGTGTTACCTCCTTTGGCTGAAATAACTGCAGTGAGACGGTTCTTGTAGCCATCTACCAGTCTTCGACATCGGTCTGAGGAAATTTTACCCCACTCCTCAATGCAGAACTTTTTCAGCTGTGAGATGTTTGAGGGTTTCTTGCACGTACAGCCCTTTTCAAGTCACCCCACAGCATCTCAATGGGATTCAAATCTGGACTTTGACTTGGCCATTCCAGGACTCTCCATTTCTTCTTTTTCAGCCAATCTTTGGTTGATTTACTAGTATGTTTTGGGTCATTGTCATGTTGCATGGTCCAGTTCCGCTTCAGCTTTAATTTTCTAACTGATGGTCTCACATGTTCTTCAAGCACCTTCTGATACACAGTAGAATTCATCGTGGATTCTATGATGGTGAGCTGACCAGGTCCTGCTGCAGCAAAGCAGCCCCAAACCATGACACTTCCACCTCCATGCTTCACAGTTGGTATGAGGTTCTTTTCTTGGAATGCTGTGTTTGGTTTACGCCAAACATGTCCTCTGCTGTTGTGTCCAAATAATTCAATTTTGGACTCATCTGTCCAAAGAACATTATTCCAGAAGTCCTGGTCTTTGTCAACTTTATCTCTGGCAAATGTCAGTCTGGCCTCGATGTTTCTCTTGGAAAGCAAAGGTTTCCTCCTTGCACACCTCCCATGCAAGTTAAACTTGTACAGTCTCTTTCTGATTGTAGAGGCATGTACTTCTACATCAACAGTAGCCAGAGCCTGCTGTAGTTCTCGAGATGACACTTTAGGGTTTTTGGAGACCTCTTTTTAGCATCTTGCGGTCTGCTCTTGGGGTGAACTTGCTGGGCGACCAGTCCTGGGCATGTTGGCAGTTGTTTTGAAAGCCCTCCACTTGTAGACTATCTTCCGGACAGTGGAATGGCTGATTTCAAAATCTTTGGAGATCTTTTTAAATCCCTTCCCAGACTCATAGGCTGCTACAATCTTTTTCTGAAGTCCTCTGACAGCTCTTTTGCTCTCACCATGGTGCTCACTCTCACTTCAACAGTCAGGAGCACACCAAACTAAATGTCTGAGGTTTAAATAGGGCAAGCCTCATTCAACATGCAGAGTAACGATCTACTAATTATGTGCACCTGGTGTGATATACCTGTGTGAGATCTGAGCCAATTTAAGAGGGAATACATGTGAGGGTGTCCTATCTTTTTCCTCAGTTAGAATAGGCATTTTTGTAGAATGACATTTACAGAAGATCTTGAAAAGACTTTTCTTCAGTTTTCTTTGTTTAGTTGGATTACTTTAATCTCTCTGTATTGTTGAAACGGAGATGAAATAACCATTTATTAAAAATGTTACAAAAAACCACATGCTTTCAAAGGGTGTCCTAATTTTTTCACATGACTGTAGGTTCGCATTGCGATTCTCTCCGGTTGTGAGAGATTGTACAGGCGTGCTTTTGGCAGCTTGGCGCCGGGAATGAGGTTAATGGGACAGTCAAACTCCCGGTGAGGAGGTAGCTCCTGCACACCGCTCTCGGAAAACACGTCCGAGAAATCAGAGAGAAATGATGGCAAAGTTTTAGTAGATACCTCTGCAAAAGTCGCTGTGAGACAATTCTCTCTACAAAACTCACTCCACTCATTTATTTGCCTTCCTTGCCAATCAATAGTGGGGTTATGTTTAGTGAGGTAACCCCAACACTAGAGGAGTAGGCAATCCGTTAAGGACAAAACAAGATATATCCTCCACATGAGTGTCACCTACAGCTAACCGGATATTGTGAACAATGCCCTTCAGGGATCTCTGTGAGAGTGGAGCAGAGTCAATGGCAAAAACAGGTATATCTTTTTCTAATGTGCAAACCCGAAAACCATGCCTGGCTACAAATTGAGTGTCAATAAGATTGACGGCCGCTCCACTATCAACAAAAATTTCACAAGAAATGACTTTGCTCTCTAGCGCCACCCTGGCAGAAAGGAGAAAACGAGAACTGCAGGTCAGAGGAAAAGCCCCAATTCCTACATCAACTTTGCCCAAGGTAGCAGATGAAGCAGAGTTTGATGATTTTCCTTTTGAGGATTTTCTCTTATCACTCTTAGTACAGTTCATGAATCTCCTAGAGGGACAAACATTTGCCAAATGACCAATGCCCCCACAACAAAAACACACCATTCTCTGAGGACTAAATCCTCCTTTATCAGGGGCAAGTCGACCTAGCTGCATAGGCTCCTCCTCAGAGGGACCGAGACAGGATGAGGCCCCTGCACACTGAATGAGTCCGCACCACTGCCCCTAGAGTGACAATGGCTGGACCGAGAGGTCTCGTTTCTTTCTCTTAGACGCCTGTCAAGGCGTACCGCCAATGACATGGCAGACTCTAAAGATGTTGGTCTCTCATGGAAAGCAAGCGCATCTTTCAATCTCTCTGAGAGACCATGACAGAACTGACTCCGAGTGCAGCATCATTCCAACCTGAATCAGCTGCCCATCTCCTAAATTCAGAACAATAAAGCTCTGCAGACAGTTTGTTCTGGCATAAAAACGTAAGTTAGATTCAGCCAGAGCAACACGATCCGGGTCATCATATATCTGCCCCAGGGCTACAAAAATCTTTCTGTGGATCGAAAGGAGGGATCCCCGATGGCAGTGAAAAAGCCCAAGTCTGAGCATTACCCCTGAGCAAGGAGATGACAATCCTCACCCTCTGCTCCTCATTACCAGAGGAATGGGGACACAAGCAAAAATGGAGTTTGCATGCCTCTCTGAAGCGAACAAAATTCTCACTGCCCCCGGAGAACGTTTCCGGAAGTGAGACCTTTGGCTCGCAACAGACTCCATGGGCCGGAGCCGAGCCCAATGCTTGAAGCTGAATCATAGATTGACGGAGATCCGCTACCTCCAAAGAAAGACCCTGCATGCGGTCAAGCAGGTCAGAAAGCGGATCCATGTCAAAAGGACGGTTTCGGCGGATTATAATGTCACGGCTGTATGTGAGCAACAAGAGCATACACAGTGAGTTAGCTACTGACCGGACCCAAACTAGGGAACATAAAGGGTGACCCCTGTCAGACCCTAAAAGCTCTCCCTATGCTGCTAAGCCCATGTCCAGATCCAGATGGTGGATCGAGACATGCCCAGCGTACCTAAGGCTGATGACCACTGTAACCCCTACAGTAGTGGAAGGGGCACGGCCACCGGTGCCCTGCTCAGTATATGGACGGAACCGGGGTCGCCTCGGATCCAGTCAGCAAAACAAACAGAAACACACAATGTCTGCACACTTAACTGAAGGAGCTGCAGCAGCAGTGAAAACAGATCCAAAGTCAGCAGACAATGTCCGAAGTACTTGCTTCAGCAGAACACAGGTCCAGAAAAGATATCACACCAGTGAAGATACTCAAGCGAGAGATACTGCTCAAATGAAGAAGTATAATCCGCACCGTACAAAGGAAGAAGGGTGATTAAAAGGCAGAGCAATCAAACACAGGAGGGACAGCTGGGAGGAAGGAAACAGAAAGTAAAGACCTCATCACAGGGGCAGAGAAACAGAGCTGTGAGAACGTCTCAAAGCTCTAGTAGTTACATCATCACAGGGGTGGAGAAACAGAGCTGTGAGAACGTCTCAAAGCTCTGGTAGTGACAGGATGACCTATAAAAAGACGTCGATTTTCCTCACTAGACAACCACTCATGAAGGGGCCAGATATACGGTTGCCCCGAAACGCGTTTGGGTTATAAAGTGAGGAGACGCTATACTGCATCTATGCGTTATTACATTGGATGATAAAATTCTTGAATATTCATACGGAACGGCATGACATCAAACCATCCGGTATAACAGCCTAAAGGAAGATTGACCAACCAGACGCTGCTGCCACCGTCACGTGGGACGCCACTGTATGACGGAGGGACCATGTGGGACGCCGCGGCAGGTCCTGGCAGATACATACAGCGAGCGCACTGGAAATAGAAGGACGCCGCATACACATATGCCGGTGGTAATGTAACTACCTTTGTCAGTACATCCTCTCTATAAATTATGACAATATGTTAATGGGCAACATTGTAGCGCAGAGCTAATTGGTTTTGGCTGTACTATATGCCTCACTATACGGAGCATTGAGTATATTGCCCTGCGCAACGGAGTATCTTGCTGTGTATTTGAATCGAAGATCGATTGGAGATTGGAGATAATAAGGAACATTCTTGGCAGCGGACTTTATGATTATCCCAAAAAGCCAAATTGACCCTTCTGGAGGTGAAACCTTATAGTCATAAGGCTTGCAATTAACAATAACCTTTGGGCCATAAGGCTTGCAATTAACAACAATTTTTTGGGACGTATTAACCTAGATATTTAGTCCATATTATTTGGACCTTTATGGAGGATACAATTTTATATGCCATGAGGATCTAATTATTTTTTTATTGTCATATGATCTATCCGCTGGTTTGATAAAGGGTTTTTATGTTTTTATTTATTTATTTTATTAGGTTTTATGCAAAGGCATGTTCAATAAAGGGTGAATGAGTTTACCACAATATTGCTTTGAGATCTCTATATATTCCAGGTGTAAGTAGAAAACCTCCGGTACAGCCTGACGGATCTCTAACGCTAGTCTGCAACTTGATTTGAACAGTAGCAGAGATGGGAAAATTGATTCATACAAGAAGCGAAGGGCTGTCCCCCCTGCTCCCCTATGCCACTTGATTGACTCTGTTAATCTTGCACCTGTGCCGCTGCTCTAAGTATCAGAGCAAGGGTAGAGATATTGCTGAGGCAACTGTACATGTGCCTCTACACTTCCGGGTAGCGGGGCATGCACCGTACGCATTTTCCAAGTGGTTGAAAGCTAAACTGAATCTGTACTCTTTTGTATGTCAGTATCCTGACTTACCAGTCCTGGTTAATGCCCACTTTTACCCCTGTGTTTTTGTTAGGGCCTTTTTTTACCCCTTTCTTTGTTAGGGACCGTGTGCTGTATGCATCTGTAGTTCCGTGGCCCAGCAAAAAAGATAGAGCATGTCCTATTCTTGTCCCCATACCTACTGTAAAGGGCATAAAGATGGGCATAAGTAATATGATGGGCACAAAGGTGGGCATAACTAATGTGAGGGCGCACAAAGGTGGCATAACTACTGTTACGGACACAAAGGTGGGCATAACTACAGTAAAAGGGCCATAAGGAGGACATAACTACTGTGAAGGGGCACAAGGGGGGGCATAACTACTGTGACGTGCACCAAGGTGGGCATAACTGCTGTGACAGGCATAAAGGTGGGCATAACTACTGTGACGGGCACCAAGGTGGGCATAACGACTGTGATGGGCACAAAGGTGGGCATAACTACTGTGATGGGCACAAACATGGGCACAACTACTGTGATGGGCACAAAGGTGGGCATAACTGCTGTGAGGAGCCACAAGGAGGACATAACTATTGTGAAGGGGCCACAATGTGGGCATAATTACTGTGAGGGGGCACAATGTGGGCATTAGTACTGTAGGGTAGCACTTAGGGGAAATACCCCAGATTACCCTGTTACACATTTGGTTAGCTCGGTCTTAAAGGGCCGCACAGCACCCCCTGCTGGGGATTTAACATGGACAGTTACCATCCCTTCCTTATGTGATTATTCTTTTGGATCTGTCACCACAGGGACCTTGTTCCGGATCCAAAAGACATCACGCTGACGCCAGTGACACCCTAGATGCGGTAGGACCAGTTGAGTCTTTCGTTTGTTTATTGCAAGGTATATTGGTCCTGCCATGTACCCATGATAGATTTTATTAGGTGGGACTGGGTGAGTATAGGTTTGCACTGGGCGGAGTTAGAGGAGGGGCTTAGTGTAAATAAACTATCTGCGCACGCCACTTAACTATCGCCTCTTTAAAGGGAGTCTGTCACCAAAGTTGGACATAATAGACCGCTGACATAGCTTTGTAGCATCACTTTAGATGAATGAAACGGTACCTTTGTTGTCTTCTTCAGAGCTTCACCTGCTTCAAAAACGGACTTTTATTGATATGTAAATGAGGGCTCGCAAGTGCCCAGGGCGGAGTTAAGTTCTTTGGAGCCCAGGCTGCTCGGCCTCTTTAGTTCTTATCCCCGCCCCTGTCTCTGTCTCTGCCCGCCCTTCTATTGCCTTTCTTCCTCCTCCTCTGGTTGCGAACTCCTGCGCCTGCGCTCAGCTTTGCCTCGGCGGGGCATGCGCACTGCGATGCCCACTGTGGGAACGGCATCAATGTAGCTACTGCGCATTCCCAGGCTGACGCTGCAAACCCAGCTGTAAGCTGGTGGACATGCGCAGTAGCTACATTGATGCCGTTCCCACAGTGGGCATCGCAGTGCGCATGCCCCTGCCGAGGCAAAGCTGAGCGCAGGCGCAGGAGTTCGCTACCAGAGGAGGAGGAAGAAAGGCAATAGAAGGGCGGGCAGAGACAGAGACAGGGGCGGGGATAAGAACTAAAGAGGATGAGCAGCCTGGGCTCCAAAGAACTTAACTCCGCCCTGGGCACTTGCGAGCCCTCATTTACATATCAATAAAAGTCAGTTTTTGAAGCAGGTGAAGCTCTGAAGAAGACAACAAAGGTACCGTTTCATTCATCTAAAGTGATGCTACAAAGCTATGTCAGCGGTCTATTATGTCCAACTTTGGTGACAGACTCCCTTTAAGTAAGCTTCAGTTGCATGGAGTTGTGGGCGGAGGGGTTTGGGCCCGAATCTGAATCCTTGCCCCGAGTGCAGGATAGCCTAGCTACACCTCTGACTTCACACATACTTGCTACTTTGTGTTGGTCTATCACACGTGAAACGAACATGAAAAAATGTGGAAAAGTTCAAGAGGTATCAATACCTCA
This sequence comes from Bufotes viridis, assembly GCA_033119425.1. Taxonomy (NCBI): domain Eukaryota; kingdom Metazoa; phylum Chordata; class Amphibia; order Anura; family Bufonidae; genus Bufotes; species Bufotes viridis. Next base: position 70,059,550 of record CM065591.1, read on the forward strand.
ACTTTCTCATCTTTTATGATCCACTCCTGGTTTTGGCTTCCAAAACTGCCTCAGGAAACCTGACCATGTGTCTGTGCCTGACCCTTAGGTGACATGGGGCACATTTGTAATTAACTCAGGCCACCCCTTTAATGTCGTATGAAGCTCAGTCAATCTGAGCATTCTTTTTCAATTCTGGCATCAGTGTCCACCGCTGGCAAGGCCTCGGTATTACTATGGTTTGGCTGGTAAGGCCTGAGTAGAAAGAAATGAAGACTCCCATTGCTAGAGGACGCATCACTCACAAACTCGCTCCATGCAGAAAGTCAATAGAGTGAAATGAACACATTATTTCACTTGATGCAGAAAAGGGTTAATTCATTTCATCAGAAACACTGACCTTCTCAAAAAAATGCCTGACGCGTAGATGATTTTCATCAGCCTCATCTTTGTGACAGATTGTAGACGTGACCGAAGGCAAATGAAGTTATGCATGACAATCAGAGATAACTGAATGCTGTAAATTATACAGAGACGTTCACCTTCTCCTCTCATGACTTGTAAGGATCATATTGTGTATTAAATTACAGCTAATATAGATATCAATGTCAGGCTGGTGGTAGAACGAACAAACAGCAATTTCTTTTAGTTATCAAGCTTATTTCTTTAACCACATAAATGTCAGTATTACATATCTGCAGTTTTACTTGTGTATATGGTATTGTTATATATCGTATACAAGACTGGGTTGACACTGGACCCCTGCCTAATATCACAGATCCATCATATTCTGTTAGGAGGATTCATCATGCTCCATTTTCTTCCCCTCTGAGGTATCACTGGTTCATCAGGTTTCCATTAAGTTGCAGCTTTTTTACTACAACAGTGCAAAAGGCTGAACTAATGTGGCTGGCAAAGAGCAGGCGAAATCCAAAAAGGAGATTTCTAGGAGTAAAAGATGATATAAAAAATATTTATTACATACAGTATATTAAAGAGGTTTTCCTGCAATAAATATAAATTTTTTCTCTAGCCACACAAAACATACATATTTTGTATCGCCGCGTCCGTAACAACCTGCTCTATAAAAATACCACATGACCTAACCCCTCAGGTGAACACCGTAAAATGATAAAATAAAAACGGTGTCACCTAACATCACAAAAAGTGTTATGGCAAGTGATCAAAAAGTCATATGCACCCCAAAATCATACCAATCAAACTGTCATCTCATCCCGCAAGAAATGAGACCCTACCTAAGACAATCACCTTAAAAAACTAAAAATAACATGGCTCTCAGAATATGGAGACACTAAAACATTTTTTGTTTTGTTTAAAAAATGTTGTTATTGTGTAAAACTTAAATGAATAAAAAAAGTATATATATTATGTATCGCCGCGTGCGTAAGAACCTGCTGTATAAAAATATCACATGAATTAACCCCTCAGATGAACACCGCAAAAAAAAGCCATTTTTTTGTTACCTTGCCTCACAAAAAGTCTAATATAGAGCAACCAGAAATCATATGTACCCTAAAATAGTAGCAACAAAACTTATCCCGTAGTTTCCAAAATGGGGCAATTTCTGGGGAGTTTCTACTCTAGGGAAGCATGAGAGGGTCTTCAAATGTGACATGGTAACTTAACCCCTTAAGGAACGGGCTCATTTTTTCAAAATCTGACCACTGTCACTTTAAGTGTGAATAACTTTAAAACGCTTTTACTTACCCAGGCCGTTCTGAGATTGTTTTTTCGTCACATATTGTACTTCATGACACTACTAAAATTGGGTCAAAATTTTTTATTTTTTTGCATAAAAAATACAAATTTTACAAAAAAATTCGCAAAATTTAGCAAATTTTAAAGTTTCAGTTTCTCTACTTCTATAATACATAGTAATACCCCCCAAAAAAGTGATGACTTTACATTCCCCATATGTCTACTTCATGTTTGGAGCATTTGGGGAATGCCATTTTATTTTTTGGGGTTGTTACATAGCTTAGAAGTTTAGAAGCAAATTTTGAAATTTTTCTGAAATTTTCCAAATCCCACTTTTTATGGACCAGTCCAGGTCTGAAGTCACTTTGTGAGGCTTACATAATAGAAACCACCCAAAAATGACCCCATTTTAGAAACTACACCCCTCAAGGTATTCAAAACTGATTGTACAAACTTTGTTAACCCTTTAGGTGTTCCACAACAGTTCATGGAAAATGGATATAAAATTTCAGAATTTAAATTTTTGGGAAAATTTTCCATTATAATCCATTTTTTCCAGTAATAAAGTAAGGGTTAACTTCCAAACAAAACTCAATGTGGGTTACCCTGATTCTCTAGTTTACAGAAACACCCCATATGTGGTCCTACACTACTGTTTGGCCAAACGGCAGGGCGCAGAAGGAGGGGAACGCCATATGGGTTTTGAATGGCAGATTTTGCGGGACTGTTTTTTTTAACACCATGTCCTATTGCAAGCCCCCCTGATGCATCCTAGCATAGAAATTCCAATAAAGTGACTCCATCTAAGAAAGTACACTCCTCAAGGTATTCAAAACTGGGTTTACAAACGTAGTTAACTCTTTAGGTGTTCCACAACAGTTCATGGAAGATGGAGAAACAATTTTGGAATTTAGAATTTTTAGAAAATTTTCCATTTTAACCCTTACTTTATTACTGGAAATAAAGGGTTAACAGCCAAACAAAACTCAATATGGGTTGCCCCGATTCTGTAGTTTGCATAAACACCCCATATGTGGTCATAAACTACTATTTGGCTAAACGGCAGGACATTGAAGAAGGGGAACGCCATATGGTTTTTGGAAGGCAGATTTTGCAGGACTAGTTTATTTACACCATGTACCCTTTCAAGCCCCCTGATGCACGCACCCCTTGAGTAGAAACTCCATAAAAGTGACCCCATCTAGGAAACTACAGGATATGGTGGTTGCTGTTTTGGGACTATTTTGGGGTAAATATGATTTTTGGTTGCTCTATATTACACTTTTTTGAGGCAAGATAACAAAAAATGGAAATTCTAAAATTGTTTCTACATTCGCCATTAAGTTTTGTGGAACACCTAAAGGGTTAACAAAGTTTGTAAAGTAATTTTTGAATACCTTGAGGGGTGTCGTTTTTTAGATGGGGTCACTTTTTTCGAGTTTCTAGTCTAGGCTACATCAGGGGGGCTTCTAATGGGCCATGGTGTAAATAAACCAGTCCAGAAACCATATGGCGTTCCCTTCGTTCTATGCCCTGCCTTGTGGCTATATAGCCATTTACGGCAACATATGGGGTGTTTCTGCAAACTACAGAATCAGGGCAATAAATATTTAGTTTTGTTTGACTGTTAACCCTTGCTTTATTACCGGAAAATATGGATTAAAATGGAAATTTTGCCAAAAAATTTGTGTTTTGGCACCGCTTTTATCTTGTTTTTTTAACGCCGTTCATCCGAGAGGTTGGGTCTAAAGTTATTTTTATAGGGCAGATTATTACGGACGCGTCGATACCTAATATGATTTTACACTATTTTATCATTTTAGGAACAGAAAATAAATAATTTTACTATTTCCATAGCCTGGGATCTAATAATTTTTTTTTTGTTGGGGATGTAGGGGCTCATTTTTTGCGTGATGAGATGGTGGTTTGATTGGCACTATTTTTGGGGGCATATGACTTTTTGATTGCTCGCTATTATACTTTTTATGATGTAAGGTTACAAAAAAATAGCTTTTTTTACTTTTTTTTTTTTTTACAGCGTTTATTTGAGGGGTTAGGTCAAAAAAACATTGTTACGGACGTGGCAATACCTAATATGACTACTTTTATTAAAAGTTGGCTTCAGCATGACATCATTAACCAACTTTGAAAAAAAAAAAAAGATTTTGTACTTCCACATACTGGAAGCCATAGTTTTTTTTTTTTTTTTGGGCGACTGTCTTATCTAGGGGTTCATTTTTTGCGGGATGAAATGGCGGTTTGATTGGCTCTATTTTGGGGGGCATTTGATTTTTTTGATGACGTGCTATTATAATTTTTGGGATCTAAGGTGACAAAAATTTCTTTTTTTTTACATCGTTTTCAATTTATTTTTAAAAGGGCGTTTATCTGAGGGGTTAGGTAATATTTTATTATTATACATAAGATTGTTACAGACGCGACGATGCCCAATATGTATGGCTCTCAGACTTTGGAGACACTAAAACAACATTTTTTAAAAACTTAAATACAATAAAATCATTTTTGGAAAAAAAAAAAGTTGTTTCCGTGTCTCCAAAGTCTGAGAGCCATAATGTTATGTATTTTCTAGGGGATTGTTGGGAATTATAATAATTTAGTACTCCATGGAAGTGTGGTACTCCCTGAAGCAACCGTCAATGCAGAGGCCCGGATGATCGGGGCACGTGTCACATTGAGTGGTGGTGTATTTCTGGAACCCTCTCTTGCGACACACTCTGCACTTTTTTTGGGATCGTCCCTTTTTTCTAGTATGGGGGACCACACCTGGAAAATGTTGGCCAGGGACGACCCGGGCGCCTCCAATTCCCGAGGTACTCCGACCTGCTCTTTCCCGGTATGAAAAGATAAGGTCCTTGAGGACTGCCTCATAGAACTGGAGGAACGTCTCTGTGCTGCCAGTGCATCGGCATAGTACAAAAGCGTTGTACAAGGCAACCTGTACCAAGTAGACCGCAACCTTTTTGTACCATGCCCGGGTTTTGCGCATGGCATTATATGGCGTGAGGACTTGATCAGATAGATCAACTCCTCCCATATATGGATTGTAGTCGACGATACAATCGGACTTGAGGACCGTTGCCGTGGTACCTCCCACAGAGACTGGGGTGGTGCCAGGGCCGGCGCGTCCTATACGCGGAATAGGCCGCCGCATAGAGCGCCCCTTGGGATGGGGCGCTGCTAGGAGCGCCGGCCCCGCCTCATGCTGCAGCCGCCGAGCACTCTGAATGGACCCTCTGGCGGCTGCAGCACTGCCCGGGCTGGCGCGTCCATGAGAGCGCACCTCCCGGGCGCAGCATGAAGAGAGGAGCTGACAGGAGGGAAGCGCTCAGCGCTCCCTCCTGTCACTCCATTGTAGCGTGGCCGAGCTCTTTATGGCCGCGGGTACAGGAGCATCTGTCTCCTGTACCCAGCCGGACTGACATGAAGTGCGCACACAGTGGGCACTTCATGTCAGTCCCCTCGGGTACAGGAAACAAAAGCTCCTGTACCCGTGGAGCATAAAGAGCTCGGCCGCGTTACACTAGAGGTGGTGAGGGGGGGGGGGGGGGCGGGTGAAGTATGACAAGGGGGAAGGAAGAATGACAAGGAGGGGGGGGGGGATTGTGAAGAATGACAAGGGGGTAGAGAATGACAAGGGGGAGTGTGAAGAATGACAAGGGAGGGAGAGAATGACAAGGGGGAGGGGAAGGAAGAATGACAAGGGGGGATTGTGAAGAATGACAAGGGGGAGAGAATGACAAGGGGGAGAATGACAAGGGGGTGAAGAATGACAAGGGGGGGGAGTGTGAAGAATGACAAGGGAGGGAGAGAATGACAAGGGGGGGGAGGAAGAATGACAAGAGGGGGGAGAGAATGACAAGAGGGGGGAGAGAATGACATGGGGGGAAAGAGAATGACAAGAGGGGGAGAGAATGACAAGAAAGGGAGAGAGAATGACATGGGGGGGAAAGAGAATGACAAGAGGGGGAGAGAATGACAAGAAAGGGAGAGAGAATGACATGGGGGAAAGAGAATGACAAGAGGGGGGAAAGAGAATGACAAGGAGGGGAGAGAGAGAACAGGCGTTAGTTAAAGGGGTTCTGCAGTTTATTCAAACTGATGATCTATCCTCTGGATAGATCATCAGCATCTGATCGGCGGGAGCCCGACACCCGGGACCCCCGCCGATCAGCTGTTTGAGAAGGCAGCGGCACTGGCATGAGCGCCTCGGCCTTCTTGCTGTTTACCGCAGGCGCAGTGACGTCACGACTAGTATCACTGGCCTTGGTGGGGTTAAGCCCTGTTCACTTGAATGAAGCTTAGCCCCACCCAGGCCAATGATACTAGTCGCGATGTCACTGCGAGAAGGCTGAGGCGCTACTGCCAGCGCCGCTGCTTTCTCAAACAGCTGATTGGCGGGGGTCCCGGGTGTCGGACCCCTGCCGATCAGTTTAAATAAACTGCAGAACCCCTTTAATATGGCAGATCATATGGGTGGGGCATTGTGATGTCACATGGGGGGGGGGGCGGCAAACTTTTCTTTTGCCTAGGGCGGCAAAAATCCTTGCACCGGCCCTGGGTGGTGCCGTTATCATGGATTGTGGTCAGCATAAGGACATCCCTCTTGTCCTTATATCTGACCAGCAACAGGTTTTCACTGGTAAGGGCACGGGTCTCACCCCTGGGGATAGGTACCTGGAGGGGGTGGGAAGGGAGGCCACGTTGATTTTTCCGCACGGTCCTACAAGCGAACGTGGATCTGGCGGAGAGGGCCTGAAACAAGAGAATACTGGTATAAAAGTTATCCACGTACAGGTGGTAACCCTTATCCAGTAGTGGGTGCACAAGGTCCCACACGAGTTTCCCGCTAACACCCAGAGTGGGGGGATATTCTGGGGGTTGAATACGGGAATCTCGTCCCTCGTACACACGAAATTTGTAAGTGTACCCTGAGGTACTCTCACAAATTTTGTATAGCTTCACGCCATACCTCGCTCGCTTAGAGGGAATGTACTGGCGGAAAATGAGTCTCCCCTTGAAAGCAAGAGAGACTCATCAACCGCGACCTCCCTTCCAGGTACGTAGGCCTGAACAAATGCGGCCCCAAAGTGATCTATGACTGGCCGTATCTTATACAGCCGGTCATAGGCAGGATCACCTCGGGGGGGGGGGGACATGCTGCATTACCTGCATAATGCAGGTATTTCCGTATGGCCTCAAACCGGGTACGTGCCATAGCCATACTGTACAGTGGGGTCTGGTAGAGGACGTCCCCACTCCAGTAATGCCTGGCACTTGTTTTTTTGACCAGGCCCATGTGCAGCACGAGGCCCCAAAATGTCCTCATCTCGGCTGCACTGACCGGGGTCCAGCCACAGGGCCTGGCCAAAAAAGAGCCTGGGTGCTGAGCGACGAACTGTTGGGCGTACAGATTCTGTTGCACCCCTGGGGGGGTCTAGGGTCACACAACTGAGTGCTGTGGACCCCAGACACCCAGGTGCACTTACTGGCTGCTGGCTGCTGCTGCTGCTGGGGCTGCTGAAACCGGCTGGCTGGGGCTGTTGGTGGGGATGCTGGGGGAGCTGCTGGGGCTGATCGGGGGTCTGCTGGGTGGCTGGGCTTCTGATAGGGTGCGCTGGGGTCCTGCTGGGGTGCGATGGGGTCCTGGGGCGTCCGGATCCAAAGGCGCCTCGGCAGGCAGTGGGCAGGGAGGAGAAGCTCTGGCGGTTAGCGTCTACCACCACCCCCCTGCCCAGCCAATCAGGGACATTTCTGACTAACGGTAAGGATGGTGATTGGTGGTATATTATAACCATCCTGTTCCGGGTCTTCGGGTCACCGTACATGTACGCCCTTCGTCCTTAAGGAGTTAAAATTATCCCTGTGAAATCTGCCTTCCAAAAACCATATGGCGTTCCTTTCTTTCTGAACCCTGCCGTGTGCCCGTAAAGCAGTTTATGACCACATATGGGGTGTTTCTGTAAACTGCAGAATCAGGGTAATAAATATTGAGTTTTGTTAACCCTTGCTTTGTTACTAGAAAAAATTGATTAAAATGGAAAATCTTCCAAAAAAGTGAAATTCTGTAATTCTTGTGGAACACCTAAAGGGTTACCAAAGTTTGTAAAATCAGTTTTGAATACCTTGAGGGGTGTATTTTCCAAAAGGGGGTTACTTTTTTGGAGTTTCTACTCTAGGGGTGCATCAGGGGGTCTTCAAATGTGACATGGCAACTTAAAATTTGAGGATTTTCCATTTTAATCAATTTTTTCTAGTAACAAAGCAAGGGTTAACAGCCAAACCAAACTCAATATTTATTACCCTAAGGCCTCATTCACACGACAGTATTTTGCGGACCGTATACTGGCCATTTTTTCAGTTCATTATACTGACAGTATACTGAACCATTCACTTCAATGGGACTGCAAAAAATGCTGAAGTGTCTCCGTATGCCTTCCGTTCCCGTTTTTCCGTTCCGTTTAAATATAGAACATGTCCTATTCTTGTCCGCAAATCACGTTCAGTGGCTCCATTCAAGTCAATGGGTCCACAAAAAAACGGAAAGCATACGGAAGTGCATCCGTATGTCTTCCGTATCCGTTCCGTTTTTTGCGGAACCATCTATTGAAAATGTTAAGACCAGCCCATTTTTTTCTATGTTATTACTGTATACTGTATATGCCATACGGAAAAACGAAACGGAAAAACGGAACCGAAACGGAAACACAACGGAAGCAAAAAACGGAACCACGGATCCGCAAAATACGGACCGCAAAATACTGAAAAAGCCATACGGTCGTGTGAATGAGGCCTAATTCTGTACTTTGTAGAAACACACCATATGTGGTCGTAAACTGCTGAAAAGGCACAGCGCAGGGCGCAGAAGAAAAGAAACGCCATATGGTTTTTGGAGGGCAGATTTCACTGGAATAATTTTAGGTTGCCATTTCACATTTGAAGACTCCCTAATGGACCCCTAGAGTAGAAACTCCCCCAAAAAATGACCCCATTTTAGAAACTACACCCCTCAAGGTATTCAAAACTGATTTTACAAAGTTTGTTAACCCTTTAGGTGTTCCACAAGAATTAACAGATTTTCCATTTTAATAATTTTTTTCCCAGTAACATAGCAACGGTTAACAGCCAAACAAAATTCATCTGACAGGTTAGATTATGTGGTATTTTTATTGAGCACGTTGTTACGGACGCAACAATACCAAATATGACTACTTTTTGTGGTTGTTTGTTTCATATTTACATAATCATTTTTGAAGCATTTTTTTTAGTGTCTCCATTTTCTGAAAGCCATCTTTTTTTATATTTTTTGGGCGACTGTCGGGGCTGTAGGGGCTCATTTTTTTCGGTATGAGATGACTGTTTGATTGGTACTATTTTGGGGTGCATATGACTTTTTGATCACTTGGTATTACACTTTTTGTGATGTAAGGTGACAAAATATGGCTTTTTTCACACACTTTTTTTTTACCGTGTTCATCTGAGGGGTTAGTAAAGTTCATGTGATATTTTTATACAGCAGGTTCTTATAGATGCGGGGATACCTAATATGTATACTTTTTTTGTTTATTTAAGTTTTATCCAATAACGGCATTTCTTAAATAAAGAAAATCATGTTTTAGTGTCTCCATATTCTGAGAGCCATAGTTTTTTTTATTTTTTGGGCGATTGTCTTAGGTAGGGTATGATTTTTTGTGGAATGAGATGACGGTTTGATTGGTATGATTTTGGGGTGCGTATCACTTTTTGATCACTTGTTATTACACTTTTTGTGATGTAAGGTGACAAAAAATGGCTTTTTGGACAGTGTGTTCACCTGAGGGGTTAGGTCATGTGGTGTTTTTATAGAACCGGTTGTTACGGATGTGGCGATACCTAATATGTCTACTTTTTTATTTATTTTTTACGTTTGACACAATAGAAGCATTTTTGAAACAAAAAAAATCATGTTTTAGTGTCTCGATAGTAGTCTGAGAGCCATAGTTTTTTATTTTTTGGGTGATTGTCTTAGGTAGGGGCTCATTTTTTGTGGGGTGAATTGACGGTTTGATTGGTACTATTTTAGGGTACATACTACTTTTTGATAATTTGGTATTAGCCTTTTTGTGATGTAAGGTGACAAAAAAATAGATTTTTTTGGGCACAGTTTTTATTTTTTTAAGGTGTTCACCAGACGGGTTAGCTCATGTGATATTTTTATAGAGCAGGTTGTAACAGACGTGGCGATACCTAATATGTCAGTTTTTTTAAATATATTTTGGTTTTAAACAATAAAAGCATTTTTGAAACAAAAAAAGATGTTTTAGTTTCCTTATTTTCTGTAAGCCATATCTTTTTTATTATTGTCTTAGTTAGGGTCTCATTTTTTGCGGGATGAGATGACGGTTTGATTGGTTATTGCTGGGTACATATAACTTTTAATCACTTGGTATTACACTTTTAGTAATGATATATGACAAAAAATTGCTTTTTTAGCACAGTTTTTATAAAGTTTCTTTTTACGGTGTTGACCAGACAGGGTGGATCAAGTGATATTTTTATAAAGCAGGTTGTTATGCACACAGTGATATCTAATATGTCTGTTTTTGTTTTGTTTTTTCTATATTTTACATGTCTCTCTTTATGGAAAAGGGGCTTTTTTTAAATTGAAACTTTAATTTTTTTTATTGTTAAAAACACTTTTTTTTAACTTTTATTATTTTTTGTCCCACTAATTCAACATTGCAGGGTCTGATCCCTGTTTCAATGCAGCACAATACATCTGTTTTGTACTGCCTTGACTATCAGTGTATTACACATTGTAATACACTGATAGTTTGCCTATGAGACCCAGCCTGGGGGCTGGGCCTCATAGACCTCTGTACATGCCGACCCCAAGGCCTTTGAATGGCTTGGGGCTGCAGTGGCAACCATCAAGTCCCCGTCACCTGAGCCATGATGGCTCAGGAGAGGGGGTGCAAATCTCCCATGCTGACCACGGCATATGAGGGGTTAATCCATTGGCATCGGTGTTATCATTCCTGCTGCCGATCGCTGCACCGCACATGGGGTGGGGGGAAGAACCGCAGGACGAGAATGCCCGTCCTGGGGCCAAATTACCGGCTATTTAGGACAAGCATTCTCTTCCTGGGTCCTTAAGGTGAAAAATGGCAGGGTCCTTAAGGGGTTAGAAGTGCATGTGTCTATATACTGCTCATACATACTTGTTATGGCGCCCCCTGCTGTTCTTGTCGCTTATGGTGCACTAACACTGGGTTCAGACCTGAGCGTTTTGAAGCCTAGCGTTTTCTGAGCGTTCAAGACTGGCGTTAACTCGCGTTTTTTTCTAGCGTTTTGGTAAATAGTGTAGGCGCGTTTGACGCGCGTTTATATGACCAATGATATAGTTTGGCCAATCTGAGTGCTTTAGAGGTGTGACATTCCATGGTGGCTGATTCAGCATGTTGCAAACTTAGTAAAACGCGCATCCATAGGCGCGTTTTACGCTGCAGAAACACCCGAACAACACGCCTATCGCGTTTCCCATTGAAGTCTATTGCCACCAAACGCTCGAAAAACGCCAGAATTAACGCGAACATACTTGCTTATGCTTCGGACGTTTTTAGGCGCCTTCGAACGCGCATAAAAACGCGCAAGTGTGAACCACCCCCATAGGAATGCATGGTTCCTGTACTGTTGTGCGTTTTTTTGCGCGTTCGAACGCGGCGTTTTGCGCGAAAGTGTGAACTGAGTGTAATTCTTGTTAACCGGCCTGTACAATCTCCTTAATTTGTGTGCCACCCGAGTAGAAGAGGATCCTAGTTGTTAGACTTAGCTCCTGATTATGTGTGACCACCTGCAGTGGACATATTAGGTGGAACACCAGTGGAGGCCATAACAAGTATGTAACAGTAATATCTAGAAAATGTAGCATTTTTATTTTTTAAAATAATTGCAATTTAAAAATTGTAATGTCTTAATCTAGGAAAGAAATATAATGATGGAACATTGTTATTGGAACAATGTCAGTAAATTCCATTACTTGCTTTTTCGTACCCCCACATTCACTGCTGCCACCACTTTACTTTGACATTTGCTGGGGCTTACAGTTAGAAATGAGCAAAGTATTCCAAAATTCGATTTGGCTGCTTCGCTGAATTTTACAAAAAATGTTGCTTCATGGTGAAGTAACTTGCTCATTTCTTTGTAAGTAGTGAGTGCAATGACAGGGAGCGGCAATTGCGCAGCCCCCATTATAGTACCCCTCAGATGCTGCGTTCATAGCTGATAATGCAATCTGATGGTGATAACAGAGTGTTAAATTGAAAAAAAAATATGATACTTACCGCATTGCGACAGGCCAGCCACCACCATCTTGATTGAAGCTCTGGCGCCAAATCTCACGAAGCTCTTGATGATGTCATCAAGTCGGGTGGCATGGTAATGTCGTACGTCACCACATACGGGATTTCGTGTGAGATCTTTAAGCAAGATGGCGGCGGCCGGCCCGTCGCGAGCAAATGGATGGGGTAAGTATGATTTTTTTGTTTTTGTTTACACTATTTCAGGTAAAATCATTTCGCTACCACAAAGCACGAGGAAATTTGCCTTGGCAGCGAAATGAATTTATCCTGATATTCGGATCGAAGTCCACGGATTCGCTCAACACTACTCACAATGGATACAACCAGCTCTTAGCGGCCATGTCTCCCATATTTTGTTTCTATATGAAACTTGTCGGTACAACGAAAGGCATAAAATGTGTATATGTTTCCATATCTCTCTTCATGTGTCCGGGATAGAGAATAAGGTGAGCAAATCATAAAAAGATTGACGAATACAGAAATACAATATAAACTAAAAGGGAAGTTGTGTTGTGGGAGCTATGTGTAATGTTTTTACTATCTTGAAGGGTTATTGGGTTGACTGCCCCAGGAAGAGACGTACAACTCAGGGATTGATTAGTTCTAGTTATGGAAAAATCACTCTGATATTTCCTTTTCATAGCACACGTGAAAATGGATGACATCTTCCCTTTGTCCTTGAATACTTGCAGAGGTCTTGTCTCTATCTTGTCCATTTATAACTTGATTTTAATGTTATTTTGAGCGTGAACGGTGCATTGTTCTAATTGCTGTAATACTATTAATATGTTAAAAAATCCAAATAAAATGAAAACTAAAAAGGAAAGTGAGACATTGTGGCTTTTATTTCTTTAGTGTTCAGATTTTTCTACTATTACCATTTGTAGGGTCTTTAAAAATGGATCCTCTCCTCTGTTGCCAGCCTCTCTATTACCCTATACAGTACAGCAAGACAATGTCTCAATGAGATCATTCTGGTCAAAATTACGAGATATCAACATTGCAACATGTATGCCTTCTAACAAGATACCAGACCACGCAATATTACAGTCCCATGTGAAGTCCCTAAATATCAACTTCTTACAATATGAACATTTTAGGACAATCTGTTCACTATTTTTGTCATCTAAAACAGCGTGCAGACAGCTATCCTGGTTTGAACAGTTGGTCCTTCTTCATAACAATACCAAACAAAGATTATCATTGTTATATTCCCACCTATTGTTAACCTCATCTGTCGAACCTTCTCCTTTTTTACAGTCCTGGGAGAAAAAACTAGATATAGCACTTCCTAACACGGATAAGAAATGTATATTGGCACATTCACATGGCCTATCCCGATGGTATAAGACGCCTGATGCCCGGTGGTTAGCTCCTTCTGGACAATAGTTCAGAACTATATGCGAGCTCTAATCTTTCCAGACTTTATTCTCACAGAAGGTTTGGTACTTCTTGCCCAACCCACTAAACAACACCGACCATCTCGCCGATCGCTAATAACACATTTATTAGCTGCAGCCAAATGTTTAATTCCCCTGTTATGGCTGCAATCACAACCTCCTTCTGAAGACCACTGGCTACAGAAGGTCCACCAACTGTGTCGCATGGAGGAGCTGTCCAGCTGGCGGGCCAATAAGCATTATTCTTTTTTACGCACATGGGAACCATAGCTATGTCATGCCAAAAACACCTGATCACTAGTACTTACCTTTATCTCTAATTTATTGTTCATCACTGATTTAGATGCTTATATAGTTACTTACCTTCCCAAAATCCGCGCTCAAATGCATTTACAGGACTGCTGGCATGGCAAACACTGGTTTATATTTCTATCACGCATCACCATAAAGCTCCTTGATACTGATGTTTTAATGTTTAATCCTAATAGCACAAATTTCATTGTCAATATATTGAGCACTGTCCTAATGTTTCTGTATCCCTCCCAATGTCTATGTAACACTAGAAATTATTTCAGTTGATTGCATTTTGTTTTATGTAAAACGCAATTGTCATGTGAAACTTGAAAAATTGAACAAAAACAGATTTGACAAAAAAAAAATGGATCCTAAGGCCTCTTGCACACGAACGTGTGCGCCCCGTGCCCGTGCTGCGGGCTGCAAATTGCGATCCGCAATGCACTTGAATGGGTCAGCGATCTGCCTGTTCCGCAAAAAGATAGGACATGTTCTATCTTTTTGCGGGACGGAAGTACGGAACGGAACCCCGCGGAAGCACTCCAGAGTGCATCCGTAGTGTTCCGTTCCGTCATTCCATTCCGCACCGTTCCGCATCTCCGGATTTGCGGACCCATTGAAATGAATGGGTCCGCATCCGTGATGCGGAATGGCCACGGAATGGTGCCCGTGTATTGTGGATCCGCAAATGCGGTCCGCAATACGGGCACGGGGCGCACACGTTCGTGTGCAAGAGGCATAACACTTAGCACCTCGATGTGGTCTTGAGTCCCAGGACAAGCTACGGTTCTTTCCCTTGCGTTGAAAAGATTTCAAAATCCGAACAGCAGGTCAATTTCCACACGGAATGAGAATGCAATGTGTACATGAGATTTGTGAAAATACATTTTGCTGGTACTGTATTACGCTGCGGTTTTTCCACACGAACATCCGCACAAAAAAACATGCATAATCCACAAGATTTGCGGATAGCCTAAAGGGGTTTTCTGAGTATTTAACTCTGATTACCCGTCTTCAGGATAGGTGATCAGCATCTGATGGGAGCCCAACTCCATGCACCCCGGCGATCAGCTGCTTGAAGAGGCTACGGCCATCCGGTGAGCATCGCGGCCTGTAAGACATTGTGGCTTTTATTTCTTTATTGTTCAGATTTTTCTTCTATTACCATTTGTAGGGTCTTTAAGAATGGATCCTAACACTAAGCACCTTGATGTCGTCTTGAGTCCCAGGAGATGTCACAAAGATGACATTTTCAGGTTTTATTACTGTCTTCCGTCCCTCATTATCCCTCCTTGTCATCTGCTGATTGATCGCCGCTGCCATGTTCCACTGATGAAGAAGTGACATTGGATGAGATTATTATATTTTCTATTGCTTCACTGCTGATAAAATGTATTGAATAAGGGGATTAAAAAATATATATATTCATATAAATATATATAATACTAAAGTTGAACATAGACCTTTGGTTACTGTTGACCAAAGATCACAGATTAGCAGTGCATCCTCAAAACATAATGGAAGTGAATGGGTTCACAGTGCGACTTGCAAGTAGCTGCAACCCCAGAATTGAAAATAAATCCAACACTGCGTTTTTGTTTTTTTGTGATTCTGGAATTGTGTTGCAGCTCATGCAGTTGTATCATGTTTTGAGGCTGCACTGTGGTTGCGCGATGCTTATCACGGCCAAAGTCACGATGTAGCCTCAACCTCACAGTTTCCATCCAATTAATTTCCAAGTTCAGCCTGACCAAATGTGCTTGCAATTAATTCAGCCGTCTCAGAGTGGACTCTCCCATACCAGGGACACCAACCTGTAGTTCCCCAAAACCTTGCATGATCATAGACATTAAATCATCAGCGGATCCCTTCCACGTCTGGGCACCCTAAAATATTATTAATAAAAATATACATAAAACAAGTACTGAATTGTCACTCACAGATTTCCCAATAACTTTAAACAGCGGGTGAGTCTATATTGTATCCTATTAAGTTCTAATAAACAGTCCTTATTTACAGGGGTGTCAAAGTGTTCCCCCTGCGGAACCACTACCACAGGTAAAATTAAATGATACACAATTAAATATTACCCAATGCCCACTGAACTCAATGGACACGTTTGTGTAATAAAATATATGTTTATTCTTCCAGAGCAAGGCCACACGAGTATAACACCTGCACCTTTCTGTGCCTGTATTAAAAATGTGACTGTATTAGGCTACTTTCACACCAGCGTTTTTACTGGATCCGTCATGGATCAGCAAAAATGCTTCCGTCATCATAATACAAGCATCTGCATCTGTTCTGAAGAGATCCGGTTGTATTATCTTTAGAATAGCCAAGACGGATCCGTCATGAACTCCATTGAAAGTCAATGGGGGATGAATCCGTTTTCTATTGTGTCAGAGAAAACGGATCCGTCCCCATTGACTTACATTGTGTGCCAGGACGGATCCGTCTTGCTCCACACCACATCGAGGACAGACAAACGCTGCCTGCAGCATTATTCTGTCCACGATGGGGACGCAACCAAACGGAAGGGAATGTGAGCACAGTGATGCCCTGTGTAGTCACTCACCACACTCACTAATAGATGAAATACCTTTAACACAAAACTCCAGGGTGTTTATTTATTTTTTTCCTGATGTGCTCCACAGAAAACTAGCAACTTCCATATGATCAGTTTTAGGGTGCCTTCCCACATTTTCCGCAACAAAATGTAAAGTGTGTTATTTTTTCCAAGGTTGCAGTTTTTGTGGATTATGCTGTGTATTTTGTGTGTGAATAATGTTGCAGGTTTATGTGCAGATTACATCTCCATTGAAATTAATGAATTGAAACTTTACTTGTGTTCTGCAGGGGAGTACATAGAAATCATTGGGCCCCATAGCAAGAATTTGAAATTATTATTTTTTTAGCCACAATAAATTGTAACTTGGAGAAGCCCTATAAAGAAGCACTGAGATGTACAGTATTACAAAATAATGTAGAGGCTCTTGTGCATGTCTTGTGTGTACCTATTTTAGGCTACTTTCACAGTTGCGTTGTTAATTCCGGTATTGAGATCCGGCAGAGGATCTCAATACCGGAATTAAACTGATCCGTTTTCATTTTGCACATCATGATGTATCTGATGTGCTGGTATCTTAGATATTGATATAGTAACCTGTACTCCATCATGCTTAAATCTACTGTACATCAGTATATTTTGAAACTTGTAGTTCTCCTAGGGTAATATGCATACAGGTGTGGGTAGACTTGCAGAAATTTGGCACACATTTCTGTGCGTTTCCAACCCAAATATCACGTTTTACTGTCAGTTTTTTGTGTGGATTTGACGCACTTTTGCCATAGATATCACCCTTGCATTGAAAAGGGTGAAATCCACACAAACAATTAACATGCTGCAGATTTCAAAAACAGCAGGTCAATTTCCACACGGAATGAGAATGCAATGTGTACATGAGATCTGGGAAAATACATTTTGCTGGTACAGTATTACGCTGCGGTTTTTCCACACGAATCCACAAAACCACAAGCGCAGGATTGCCCCCCCGGCATAGATGCACCACAGTTATCCAAATCTGAATGTGCCTTTATTTCCATCCACAGGCAACATTCTGGTGCACCTGTGAGGCCTGGGCCTTATCAGCTAATCTTGGGTGGGGCTCACAGCCTTCTCTCTCCTCCCATTGTAAGCATGGCTGCATGCTGGAGGTTACTGGGAGTTTTCTGTGAGTCAGACCTTACGCTCCTATAATTCGCCCACTGGCTCCTGGTATTGCCCATACGGCACAGGTAGGTTAGCGTTAGGTCACGAGCTACTTGAGATACCCTGGCGCGGTGCTCGGGCTCCGATATGTCCTTAAACATGAGGATATATTGGCAAAATTCTCACTTTTAACACCAGTATGAGGGTTTAGTCAGACCGCAGAGTGCACCTGTTTTTGTAAATGTTAATAAGATTTGCGGATAGCCTAAAGGGGTTTTCTGAGTATTTAACTCTGATTACCCGTCTTCAGGATAGGTGATCAGCATCTGATCTGTGGGAGCCTAACTCCATGCACCCCGGCGATCAGCTGCTTGAAGAGGCTACGGCCATCCAGTGAGCATCGCGGCCTGCTCACAGCTTACCAACCACAGCGCCATTCACTGGATAGCTGCTGAACTTAGTATTGCAGCCCAGGCCTATTCACTTGAATGGGACTGAGCTGCGCCTAGGGGAGGCTGGTTTTCCGACCCACCACCAAAAACTGATGACCTATTGTGAGGATATTGTATCTTGCGCATCTGAATTTAATCTTGTTTGAAGAACTGGATAAATTTATGGACAAGTAACGGTCTGTTTTAACAAAATATTGAAGTAAGATTGAGGAGACCAGGAGGCCAATATGGAGACATCATTAATAACATTGTCTTATGTTCTGGTGGAAAGTCAGTTGTATCTCTACTAATAGAGGATCTGGCTCCTGCAGCACAAGTTCTTAGAACTCTATCCAAAACTGCTACATGTTGAGATAGGGTCTTCCCCTTTGCCCCTTTTCTGATGTTTCGACGTCTGTTCAGTGTATGTTTGTAGTTAGGGACTGTATTTATGGTTGTTTTTCATTATTTTTATAGACGTTTGGAGGGCGGGAGCCACAAACCAATAGAGACTTGCTGTCAGAGACTTGGTTGGCATATTGCTAGGATATGCTTCCAATGTCAGTTAGGGCTCGTTCACACGACCGTGGTTTTGGTCCGCATCCGAGCCGCATTTTTTGTGGCTTTGGTGCGGACCCATTCACTTCTATGGGGCTGCAAAAGATGCGGACAGCACGCCGTGTGCTGTCCGCATTCGATGCTCCGTTCCGTGGCCCCGCAAGATCTATGAGTCAGTTTTCCAGACAAGAATAGGCATTTCTATAAAGGGCCGCCCGTTCCGTTCCGAAAATTGCGGAAGGCACATGGGCGGCATCCGTGCTTTGCAGATCGCAAAACACGGCACGGTCGTGTGAACAAGCCCTTAGGTGCGGGTACTACTTTTTGGACCCTCACCTATCTGTAGACTTGAGCAGTCAAAGTTTTAACAAGAGCGCACTATGCATGCACTGCTACCCTCTATTCATTTATATGGAACTGTCTGAGATAGGCTACTTTCGGCATTCTCAGCATTCATTCCAGGAAATATTGCTGTCACACTGAGGGTATTTCACGGACCAAATACACATGTGCGAAATCGGGCTAGGTGTGTGAACATTTCATGTACCTACAAATACTATAACACCTGGAAAACCTGAAGAACCAGTTATGAATCTTTAGCAACTATTAGGATTTCAGTGCTTGAAGTCTGATGATGCCATCTATTGACACATGCAAATACCCAGAAGACCCTTAAAGGGGTTCTCCCATGACTAATGTAAAAAATAATATTAAGACATCATATAGTACCTGACAATCTCTTTCTAACAAAGCCAGAACCGGCCCTGTACCTCACATGGATCCAGAGAGCTCCTCATTTATTGCTCTGCTAGGTTTATATCTAACTGAAAGCTCAAGAGACATTTCTTTCTTTCTTTTTTTTTTTGCTGCAGCTAGATAGGCTTGTTCTTTCTGCTGAAACTCAGGGGGCATGTCCTTTCTGCTACAGCTCTCTCCCTATCACAGCTCAGAAGGTAATGGAAGGATGAAACTGAGCATGTGCAGCCATCTCAGTGAGCCGGACGAAGAAATAAGAAAAACAAACAAACAGCAGGTGGCGCTATACAGATAGATTTTATTGAATAACTCAGCGGCTATGCTAAATGTTTAATTACATGCAATTACAAAATTATTCAGATCCAGGTGCTGGTTTGAAAACTGTAGAATATTTTTCATGGGACAAGCCCTCGAAGACATGTTTTTGTGAACTCAGCTTGGAAAGATACTTTTTTGAATACTATAAATGTTTATTAGTTTTCCAAGTGAACCACAGTAAGATACAAAAAAATCAAGGAACATAGGTATATCTGTAATAAGATCCTAAACATTTTTAGCAGCTTCTAGCGTCAGCGTATTTAGCCCATGATGTTCACTCCTCGAAGCATGAAAAGATTAACCACACAGATGTACGCGCAGTTATTGAGGTTGCAAGATAAAAGAGAGATACGGAATCAATAAAAGCTCCGCTCTGATATATCCATGCCTTTCTCATTCTGATAATGTCGAGCAGCTCTATTTCCCTTTACATTTGCCGGGTAAAAGGTCGTTTTTTTTATAGCAAAAACATGTAACCACGCGGCCGATGTAGAGATATCTGTTCTTGTAGTAAGATTTAGAGAGTTTAATGTAAACCATTCACTGAGCTGCCAATATAGATATTACAGACCCACGTGATTTCAAAGTGAGCAGGACTTCACAGATGGAAACCACTACTGAAGGGTGCTGCCACGCTAACATTTTTCTGGCTTATAAAAAAATGCCATGAAAGCCATGTGTTTTTTACAAGCCTTTTTTTGGGTGCCATTTATTTAATCACACGTTTTTTATTTTCCTATACAGATGAGAAAATATGCCAGCCCACAGTCGTGCTGGCCCAACAGAGTACCAGAGGATCCACTGGTAGGCCCCTAGTAAAACAGGGCCCTTAAAGGGGTTGTCTCACTTAGTCGCTAGGTCTAGGGGGTAGTGCCTGTTTGTGTGACTGGCAGCTCAGGCAAGCGGCGTGGGACGCAGTAACCCTGCCCTTGTCTGGGTGTGCGCACTCCCGAGGCTGCTAATGAGTCAATAGCAGCCTCGGTCTGCTCAGGAAAACAATAGCAGCCTCGGCGCAGCACTTGGGTGGCTTCATTTGCTTGCAGCCCTCTTTTATGCTCTTGAACTGCTCCCAAGTTCCTGCCATTGCCGGGAGCAGCTCACAGTATATGAGGTGGCCGGAACGGGAGGACTGCGCTTTAGCGGCTAAGGCCTCTTTCACACGAGCGTGTCTGGATTAGGTCCTGATGCGTTGCGGATGCGTTCAGTGAAAACAGTGCGATTTCACAGGCAAAGCCATTCCGTTTTGCCTGCGATTGCGTTCAGTTTTTTCCGCGCGGGTGCAATGCGCTTTGACAAACAACATCTCCTAGCAACCATCAGTGAAAAACGCAACGCACCCGCACTTGCCTGCGGATGCAATGCGTTTTTCACGCAGCCCTAGCCCCATAGAAGTGAAAAACGCAGAATATAGAACATTCTGCGATTTTCATGCAACACACAAGTGATGTGTGAAAAAAACCGCTCATGTACACAGACCCACTGAAATGAATGGGTCAGGATTCAGCGCGGGTGCAATGCGTTCACATCACGCATTGCACCCGCGCGGAAAACTCGCCCGTGTGAAAGGGGCCTATGTGCGCTCGCTCCTGAAATCCCGGCCACCATAGGTCGGTGCTTTACAATCAACTGAGCTGACGCGGCCACCGCTGCTGGATTGTAGCAGTGGCCGTAACCTCTGACAACGAGCAGTCTATAAACGACTACAAAATGATACTTTACTAGGAGAGGAAGCAATATTATATAAAGAAGTATATTGGTAAGTTATTTATTATAGGGTTCTTTTAACATATATAAATAATGTTCTAAGTGAGACAACCCCTTTAACCACTTCAGCCCCCCTAGCTTAAACACCCTTAATGACCAGGCCACTTTTTACAATTCCGCACTACACTACTTTCAATGTTTATTGCTCCGTTTCTTCTCACTAATAGAGCTTTCATTTGGTGGTATTTCATTGCTGCTGACATTTTAACTATTTTTGCTATTAATCAAAAATGACCGAAATTTTTACAAAAAAATGACATTTTTCACTTTCTGTTGTAAAATTTTTCAAAAAACTACATTTCTATATAAATTTTCTCTAAATTTATTGTTCTACATGTCTTTGATAAAAAAAGTCCAATAAGTGTATATTTATTGGTTTGGGTAAAAGTTATAGCGTTTACAAACTATGGTGCAAAAAGTGAATTTCGGCATTTTGAAGCAGCTCTGACTTTCTGAGCACCTGTCATGTTTCTTCAGGTGCTAGAATGTCAGGAAAGTATAAATACCCCCAAATGACACCATTTTAGAAAGAAGACACCCCAAAGTATTCGCGGAGGGGCATGGTGAGTTCATGTATCATTTCATTTTTTTCACAAGTTAGCGGAAAATGACACTTTCTGAGAAAAAAATAAAAAAAAGTTTCAATTTCTGCTAACTTCTGGCAAAAAAAAAAATCTCAGACGGACTCACTATGCCCTCAGTGAATACCTTAGGGTGTCTACTTTCCGAAAGGGGTCATTTGTGGGGTGTGTTTACTGTTCTGGCATTTTGGGCGGGCTAAATTGTGAGCCGCCATGAAACCTAAAGGTACTCGTTGGATTTGGGTCCCTTTGCATTCAGGCTGCAAAAGTGTCACTTATGTGGTATCGCCATACTCGAGAAGTAGCAATGTGTTTTGGGGTGTATTTTTACATATACCCATGTTGGGTGAGAATATCTCTGTAAACTGACAACTTTGTATAAAAATTTTAAAAGTTGTCGTTTACAGAGATATTTCTCACACACAGTATAGGTATATATAAAAATACACCCCAAAACACATTGCCCTACTTCTCCTGAGTACGGCGATACCACATGTGTGACACTTTTTGCAGCCAAGATGCGCAAAGGGGCCCTAAAACCAATGAGTACCTTTAGGATTTCACAGGGCATTTTTACGCATTTGGATTCTCACGCTTTAGGACCCCTAAAATGCCAGGGCAGTATAAATACCCCACAAGTGACCCCATTGTGGAAAGAAGACACCCCAAGGTATTCTGTGAGGGGTATGGCGAGTTCACAGAAAAAAATATTTGGCACAAGTTAGCGGAAATTGATTTTTTTTTTTTTACAGTCTCATATTCCACTAACTTGTGACAAAAATAATATTTTACATGAACTCACCATACCCCTCACGGAATACCTTGGGGTGTCTTCTTTCTAAAATGGGGTCACATGTGAGGTTTTTGTACTGCCCTGGCATTTGAGGGTCTCCGCAATCATTACACGTATGGCCAGCATTAGGAGTTTCTGCGATTCTCCTTATATTGAGCATACGGGTAATGAGATTTTTTTCCGCTCAGCCTCTGGGCTGAAAAAGAAAAAATGAACGGCACAGATTTCTTCATTCGCATCGATCAATGTGGATGAATAAATCTCTGCCAAAAATGTGCAAAAAAAAGTAGTAAGGCCCCATTCACACGTCCGCAAAATGTCCGCATCTATTCCGCAATTCTGCGGAATAGATGCGGACCCATTCAGTGTGAATGGGGCTGGCGGTGATGCGGAGAGCACACTATGCGCCGCCGCATCAGCATTTGCGGAGCTGCGGCCGCAAACTTCCGGGTTTCGGCCCCCAAACATCCGGCCGCAGCTCCGCAAAAGATAGAGCATGTCCTATTCTTGTCCGCAATTGCGGACAAGAAAAGGCATTTTCTATATAGTTCTGGCAATGTGCGGATCCGCAAAATGCGGAAAGCACATTGCTGGTGTCCGTGTTTTGCGGATCCGTGGATCCATGGATCCGCAAAACACATACGGACGTCTGAATGAGCCTTACAGGGGGTAATTAGTGTCAGGGGGTGACATGGGGTGATCGGGGTAATCAGGTTAATCAGGGGTTAATCAGTGACGGGGTGGGGTGGATGGGTGGGGGGTCTGTGTGGTGATTTGGTGCACTTATAAAGTTTCTTTGGTGGTCCCAAGCAAAGGGACCACCAAAGGAACGATCAGCAAGCATATCAGACGCTGTTAACAAAACAGCGTCTGATATGCCATTTTTATCTTCTACAGCCTGCCAGCGCACGATCAGCGCTGGCAGGCTGTAGTTTACCTTGTCCTCGACGTGATCCCGTGAACGCGCACGCGCGCGCGTTCACAGGAAATCTCGCCTCTCGCGAGATGATGCGCGGGCGCGTCAAGGAGGAACAGACCGACCGCCCGCAGGACGCAATCCTGCGTGAGGCGGTCGGCAAGAAGTTAAGTTCCTATATATATGGGCCCTCTGAATCATTTCCTCAGATGGGCCCAAGGGACTTCAGTCCAACGTTGTGCCAGTCTGTATTGCGTCTGAGCATTATTTATAAAAAATGTCCTATAACGTCCATAGTACATATTTAGATCAAAATGCATCAAGGTGGCGTCTTTTGGGTCCCTACTTTAATTTGGTGCAGCGCCACGTGGTGACCACCGCCGTCGCAACAACAAGAGGCAAGATCCAGCAGCCCAACAACATCCCTGCTGTCAGACTAAGCCCCATTCGCACCAGGCCCCACACATGTACAGGCACAGCATTACAGCAGCAACAGCCACTGTGCGGAGAAAATGTCTGAAAAAAACTGCCACAACCAGAGCGTGCTGCCATTTCCAAAATACCAAGAGAGCAAAAAAGCTCCACTACAAAAAACAAACTGTGTTTGTAGAGCAGTTGACAATTTCTTCATAGCCAGCATGTAGACATTTGCCTGTTTTTTGTTTTTTGCTACAAAAACTAAGCAACAAAAAAAATCAGCTATTTTTTAAATAAAAATAAGACGTATTGTGACCTCACCCTTGGGGTGGTATCACACACATCTTTTCTTTAGGCAGTTTTTGATATAGTTTTTTGAGCCAATGCCAGAACTTGGACTCCTATTTCTCCTTCCCGCTGGATCCATTTCTGGTTTCGGACCAAAAACTTAATCAGACAAAATCTGTGTGTGACATCACCCTAAGGTTTCATGCACGTGACCATGATCGGTCCGGGAAACATGGCAGATCTATTGTACTGTACTCATATGATGATGTGAATACAGTACAATAGATCCGTGATCACATATGAACTGACTGTAGCATAAAACACTATGATACAGTCATTTCAGGTCAGGGGAGCCACGGTTGGTCCGCGAGATGCGGCTAACACACAAACCGTGTTTCCAGGACAATCACGATCGTGTGAATCGGCCCTAAAGGAGTTTTTTTTTAGGTGGGCAGAAACATTTAGCAGACCAGTTCTAGACTCTGGATTGGAGATAGTTTTAAAGAGTATTTCTGCTCAAGCAATTGATGGAATATCCTAGCAGAATATGCGCCGATTGACAGCTATCTTCCTATAACAATCAGTGGGGATGGTGCGGAGAGCCAGGAAATCATGAATATGAGGACTTCCTAGCACATGCTCTGTATTGTGAGGACTCCAGCACTCATCTCGCACTTGGGCTGCTCAGAATTGATTTTAACAGAAAGACTGGGTCAATTCAAGAAAGACCCCTTAGATAGGGCACCAAAAACTGGTGGCAAAAGCAATTTAACTCAGTTTTGTTATGTTGACAAAAAATGGTTTTTACAAATTACCTTTTTTATGGTCTGATGCAGTAAAAGGACCTGACTGAGCCAAGAGGTGTCATTTATGAGCAGATGGAGAAAGAAAAAGGACATCTGGTGCCATTGTGGGGATGGCACATAACTAGAAACAGCTCCGAGACATTGGCAGTAGTTTTTTTTAAAAACAATGAACAATCATTTGTTGGAGATGTTACAATAACTACTCTAACGCAAATGCCGGTTCTACATAGTTAGACTAGTTTCACACTAGCGGCAGGACGGATCTGACAGGCTGCTCACCCGATGGAACAGCTTGTCTGATCCGTCCTGCCGCTAGTTCGCATGTGCTCCCGGACTACTGCTCCGGCCCCATTGACCATAATGGGGGCGGGGCAGGGTTCCGGCGGAGGCACAGCAGTGCACGGCGAGAGGCTGCCAGAATATATGTCGGAAATGTCGTAGTTTTATTTTGGCAGCCTCTTGCTGTTCGCTGCCGTGCCTCCGCCAGAACTCCACCCCGCCCCCATTATAGTTAATAGGCCGGGGGCACACGCAAACTAGCGGCAGGATGGATCCGACAGGCCGTTCCGTCGGGTGAACAGCCTGTTGGATCTGTCCTGCCGCTAGTGTGAAGGTAGCCTAAAACTACAAAGTGAATGGGGGCAGTGCAAGCACCATATGAAATGATGATTGTGAAATACGGTACAACGGTGCTAGTCCTCTGACAAGATGTCTACAATTTGTTTTTGAATATTTCAGTCTTGCAAAAATCAGCATCTGTCTGTTCCTTATGGTCTTATAGTGTATTTTAAAACTCCATCACATTGCAACAACTTACAGTATGTATGCCGCCTGCTTTTCCAACCCTTTACAAGTGATGGCCTATCCCCAGGACAGGGCATCACTATCTGATCTGCTAATCTGATCTATACCCCTGCCAATAAGCTGTTCTGCGGTAACTATGGAGGGTGACAGAAGTCAGTGCCGGAACTACACAGATCCACCTGTTGCGCTGTGGACACAGCTACTGCCCCCACTGAAGTGAACGGCTACTGCCCCCACCGCACTCTGGACGTCAGACTCCCACCGATCAGATAGTGATGGCCTATCCTGAGCAAACACCATCACTTATAAAGGGTTGGACAACCCCTTTGAAGAGAACCATTTGAGCACTGACATGTTTCCTTTAGCAGATAATTGCATTAGGGTATTCAGACGTCCAGCGGCGATCATATGGAGCCCTGCTGGCTTTTAAAAATCGAGTCAGGCCTCATGCACACGAACGTATTTTCTTTCCGTGTCCGTTACGTTTTTTTTGCGGACCATATGCGGAACCATTCATTTCAATGGGTCCGGAAAAAACGGAAGGTACTCCGTGTGTATTCCGTTTCCGTATGTCCGTTTTTCCGTTCCGCAAAAAAATAGAGCATGTCCTATTTTTTCTAGTTTGCAGACAAGGATAGGCATTATTACAATGGATCCGCAAAAATAACGGATCCGCAAAAAAAATGGAAGCCATACGGAACGTCATCATTTTTTTTTGCGGATCCGCAAAACACATACGGTCGTGTGCATGAGGCCTCAATCATAGCGCTCTATAACAAGGGAACCTGTGGGATTCCATGCTGCCAGTGGTTCTGGCAGCATGAAACGGATGACAGCGTCTCTCATGCACACGGCCATATCTGTTTTGGGGTTCACAAATAGCGGATCCACAAAACACGGATCCTGGCCGAGTGCATGCCACCATTTTTTTACAAACTGCTATAGAAATGTCCTACCCTTCTCTGCAAAATGAACAAGAATAGGATATGCCCTGTCGCTTTTGCGGGGCTGCGGAATGGACATACAGATGCGGACAGCACACAGTGTACTCTCCGCATCTTTTGCAGCCCCACTGAAATGAATGGGTCCGCACCCGATTTGCAAAAAAATGTGGATCAGATGTGGACCGAACATACGGCCATGTGCACGATTCCTTAAGGATATATTTCACATGTGACATGTCGTCGACCGTTTACAGTGGAATACACATCATTTCATATCAGAACATCGAATACAAAGATAAAATGCGCGCACTCGGATGTGTAAGTGACTGATCTGAAGAGTAGACAGCATGTTCCTGGTAATGGTACACAATGAAGCTGTCATCTGATAGGACCTCCATTCTCCTTCAATCATATTTTTCCCTGTGAAAGTAGGGATTTGGATGTGTTAATTAATTGGAGCATATGCTGTAATTGTGGAGGAGTGGATCGGAGGATGGGGATTGTAGTACTCCTTACCTTTATCTTTTTTCTAAAGTTTCTCTCTGCTGAATCTAAGGCTGGCAATATTATTCTTGCAATGGTGGCTGTAATTCCCAGCTAAGTTAAGATACAGTGGCCAGACTGTGTGACAATGTTCCTCTCACAGCCGTGAACCCTTAAACAGCAAATACCTGACTGACTCCAGTGCTCGGCCATGCAGAATGTGGACCTTTTCGTTCTTTCCTTTCTTTTTTTTTTCTGGAGCACTTCATTCGAGTTTAGGCCTAGTTCTCTGCAGAGTGAGAACATGTTGCTTCTCACTTTCGCTGTTTACTCTAGACATAACTTGGGGTGGACCTAAGTTCCTTTTCCAGCTTCCTACAGGGCAGAGTCAGGATAATTAACCCTGACTGATCCATACAGAAACATCATGTGGTATTACAAGGCATTAACATATTAAATAGAGATGAACGAAATTTTTTAAATTCGATTCAGCAGCTTCACCGACATTTGCAAAGAAATTCTATTTGTCATGAATCGAGATAAATCGGGTATACCCAGGCCACCCTGCCTTAGGGTATGGACACACGGAACGGCCGTGCTGCGGGCGCGTTGCGGCCATGCTGCAGTGAAGAACCGCACCAATTAGTCCGCTGCTGCACTTTATTTAGTAATGAAGACTGCACTGTATAGTCGGTCTTCATTTTTAATGGCCGCACGGCACCTTTTATGCACCTTTAAACCAGGGCTGTGGAGTCGGTAGATAAATTGTCCGACTCCGACTCCGACTCCTCAGATTTTGAAACTTCCGACTCCGACTCCTCGACTCCGACTCCTCTGTATTTAATATGCAAATACGAAGCTGTTCCACCAAGTTCTTCTAATCTCCTCTAGCACAGAGAGGTAGTTGAGCAGAAGCTGCTGCCTTCTCCTTTGTGTGCTGATCTTCTGCTGAAGATAGAGCAGTGGGAGGATCCAGGACGGGGCAGGGGAAGGGGCATTTATTTTAAAACATGATTTTCCTAGTAGAATCCCATAGTCATGTTTAAAATTTAAGCTAACAATCTGAGTTTACATGTTTTATAGCCTTAGCTGAATGATAGCAGTTTTTCAAATGGTTTACAGCTTCAGTCTTGAACTATTGACTATCCATTCCCTTCACTTATACAAGTGTCTCCAGTCCTTAATCAGTTATCAGTGAGAGGCGAGGATAACCATGGGCTCCCTGTAACAGCAGACCACAAGACGATGGAAAGTGTAAGTATTGCCGCTCCTTAAAGGGACACTGACAGGCTGATTTTCCAGCTAAAGATATATATATACTGGTATTCATCAGAGAATTAGGAATAAAACTATACTAATGTTACCCCCAGTTAAGCTGTACTTGTGTTTAAAAAACATTTTAATCTGTATGCAAATTCACTATCTTTGTGCCCAATGGGGCAGCGTCTCCTGCGGCTTTGTGCCCAGCCGCGCCCAGTACAGCTTCCCAGCGCTGTTCCCTCGTTATTATTCACTGCACTGGCCTTTTTTTTTCAGGCTAGCCGAGCGCTGAATTCCTGCGCAGGCGCACGTGTAGAGTGCTGGCAGCAGCCTCGTCTGGCTATGCTGAGGCTGTGCCAGCTTTCTCTCTTCCTCCTCGCTACCAAGTCCTGTCTAGTGCTGCCAGTACTCTACATGTGCGCCTGCCCCTTGGGCACAAAGGTAGAGAATTTGCATATTGATTAAAACGTTTTTAAACACAAGTAAACCTCAACTGGGGGTAACAGTCGTCTAGTTGTATTCCTAATCCTCTGATGAATACCAGCAGATATATCTTTAGCCGGTAAATCAGCCTGTCAGTGTCCCTTTAACTGCATAGTAAAGCATATGAAAAGCATGCTTCTTCACGGTCACTTAACGTCTTTGTTTAGCGGTAACGTGACGCACTGCATGCATTGGCCTTTATTCTTACAGTAGAGAAGTAATTCATTATAACTTTATCTGAATTGGGACATTTAAACCTGCTTTTTTTTTATTCCAATTTTTTTTTATTCCAATTTAAATCTAGTAGGAGTCGAGTCGGAGTCGGTCCATTTTTTGCCGACTCCGACTCCAGGTACCCAAAATTGCCTCCGACTCCGACTCCTCGACTCCGACTCCACAGCCCTGCTTTAAACAGGAGCTGTTGCTAGTATGGAGTTTGGCTGGTTAGGTGGGGGCACAATATACAAATTATTCCTGTTCTTGGCTGCAATATCCTGCAGATTAACAGTAAACACCAAATATTAATCAGCTCTGGCATACTCACTTCTCTAACCCCAGCGCTCTCCTGCCCTACAGGTGGGAGCCCTTCTTCTACCATCTGCTTTTCTTCCTTTTCCACATCATCTAATATCGATGAGAATATGTCATCAGGAACATTCAGCTCCTTCTCTCTCTGCATCTTGCTGACTTTTATAGGAAGTAAAGCCAGCAAAAGATGAGGATCATCATTGAAACCATAACAGGTGCAGCCTGGATGGTATTGGTTGGCACACTGCACACTGGAATAATAAATGATTATATCTTATTAGTATTAAATTCTTCTATAATTTTCAGCAACACTGTCCCTAGGGCTTGCGCGCTTGCCACGTCTCTCCCAATGCTCAGCTTACAGGACAATAGCGGAGACCGCACGGGATGAGGGTTTTATAGGGATGTGACATCACAGGGGATAGCTATCTGCGGATTGGCTGGCTGCACAGCATTATAGGTGATCTTGTGTTCCCAGGCTTGTCTCCTCTACACTTAGTTTCACTTTCTAATACGTGCAACAGACATTTTAGGAAAACCTGATTCATTAGAAGGAAGCACAAGGAAATTCGGATTCATTGTGAATCAAAGTTTTTTTAAACTTCGGACTGAATTCCACTTTGAATGCTTGGCTGCGCTCAACACTACTTTTATATAACATTACATAACAAAAACAGTTTGCAAGTTTCCTATTCTGGGGTACTGCACAGACAGAACTGCTTTATGGATAATAGTGTTCCTTGTACCAACGTCATAACTGCAACCCGGAGCCTAAATAGGTTTGTCCTGAGTTACCATCCTAAACAACTCAATTATAATATTGTCCATACTGTGTACAGCCAGACTAGAGTATTACTGACGTTAGTAGGTAGCACCCCATTAGTAGCAGGCTGTAACAGCTGCTGCTGTGCACCGCTGTTCCCCTGCTTACCGCCACGGTTCCGGGTGCCGTGTTCGGCTGTGATCTGCGGCTGGTGCTTCCCATTTCACCGCTGCAGTCCTGGGCTCTCTCTGTGTGGTTGCTGTTGTTCTGGATACGCTCCACAGCTTCCTCTCAGCCCTGGCCAAAGCATGCTTACTGTTTGTTCCTGCTGCACTTCCTTAAGGAGCCGGCGAGCGTCACTTCCTAGGCTTTGTGGCTTAGGTCATGGGACCTCGCTGACCTATCCTAGCCCTCCTGTGCATATATAAGTGGCTCAGCCCCCTTTCCAGATGCCTCAGCATCAAGGTCCTTGTGCTCTGCTAAGGCTCCTGATAACCACTTGTGTTCTTGACCCGTATTTGTGTTATTGGATTCTGCTACCCGTCTGATCCCTGCCTGCTTGACTCTCCAGTTGCCGACCCCGATTGCCTGACCTATACCTGTGCTGCCTGCCCTGACCTTTCGCCTGTCTGACTAAGCCTCTGCCTCATCCTTCGGTTCTGCATTGTTTCTCCTGGTTATGACTCAGCCTGCCTGACTACGCCTGTACTTCTGGTTCCTTTCCCTGATACCTCTTGGTTCGCCTGGACCAGCTGCCTCGTGTGCCTATCCTCCTCAAGAGGTAGCGACCTGGTGTCCCCCTCGGGAAAGTCTATCCCCACCATCAGGGGTACTGTGAAGAATCAAGGGGTTCACTTAGACAATGCCGTTAGAGGAGGTAGGACACATGGCACAGTGGGTTCACACCCACTGGTTCGTGACACAGGCACCTTTCTGCTACTAGCACCAGGCTGCTTGAGTAAAATAAAATAGTCCCATAGTGATTGTAGCTTCCCATTGCATAGTGTATACATTAAGCTTCACAAATAGAAGAGATACTAGATGGTGGGCTCCAATGAGAAGAAGCTGTACTGACGAGAGGTAGGGTGAACTGACAATATGTTTTATTTTTCTGCTAAGTGCTAATTTTTAATACCTTCTACCAGGGGCTGACTGGCAACTTTTGGCCCAGGGGGCAAGTAACACCCAGAGGCCCACTGAGCCCCCCTCTACTTCCTGATTCGCTGTCACAAGAGGCTGGGCGGGGAGCTGCGGGAGGAGAGCACAGCCTCTTTGACAGCTATCTCCAGCCCCACACCTCCGCTCTCCTAATCTGTCGCAGGAGGCTGAGCATTGCGGAGAGGATAGATGTTGGCCGCTCACAGACCCCCCCCCCCCCCCGTTATGTGCCAATAGTCCCCTTATGTGCCTGTGACAAACTGCCATTTATCCCTGGTCATTGGAGAGGCATGCTTGCTAGCCTCTTACCCTGCGACTATGGCCTCAATGACAGTTAGCATTCACAATGGACATTGCTGTGACCTAATCAACATCCACAATGGACATTGCCTGTGACCTAATCAGCATCCACAATGGACATTGCCTGTGACCTAATCAACATCCACAATGGACATTACCTGTGACCTAATCAGCATCCACAATGGACATTACCTGTGACCTAATCAGCATCCACAATGGACATTGCTGTGAACTAATCAGCAAGCACAATGGACCATGCATGTGGGGTTGGGATATATCTGGCTGTATGTTGATTGGTCGCTGTATTTTGTGTGCCTGTCCTCAATCAGGTCCCCGGGGGAGAAGCCCTGGCTGGAAGACTTGCATAAAAGGCCAAGCTTTGCCATCCAATAAAGAGTTCCTGCTTGACCCTCAAAACGAAGTGTCGTCTCGTTATTGGGGGGGATTTATTGTATGCTGTTCCAGTTTGACTGCTAGGAGTGTAAACCTCTTCATATGGTTTTTCCTATTCGGCTGTTTACCGCATTCATATGCTTCTCCGATTTGGTGGTTGTGGTGTCGGCTAGAGCGCTTGGAATCCTCAAGAAGCGCTAGGAGCATCTTTCAACGGAGGTACCCAGTCGGGGTGCCCGTCGATCCGTTACATTGGTGGCAGCAGTGGGATGGCGTCCTAGTGCGAGGTAAAGCAGCTCGGAGACACCGTTCGTGGAATTACAAATTGAGGGCAACGCTAGCACTCATACCCAACTTCAGGAGAACAAGCATGGCACCCAGCTACACGCAGGAGGAATTTGACAGAGAGCTGAGATCACGGCTGATTTTCTTCGGACCCAACCCCCAGGAGAAATCTGTGCAGTTCGTGAGGAGGATAACAGCAGAGTACCTGCAGTTCATGGCAGATGGTATCGTCCGCCCTCCCCAGCGGCTGAGTGCGTTCCGGAGAGCTGAAGGTGCCGTCCTTCCTCCCCAGCGGCAGTGTGTACCCCAGGGAGCTGAAGGTGTCGTCCTTCCTCCCCAGCGGCAGTGTGTACCCCAGGGAGCTGAAGGTGTTTCCTTCCTCCCCAGCGGCAGTGTGTACCCCAGGGGGCCGAAGGTGTCGTCCTTCCTCCCCAGCGGCAGTGTGAGTTACAGAGGGCCGAAGGTGTCGTCCCTTCCCCCAGCGGCAGTGTGAGTCCAGGGGGCCGAAGGTGTCGTCCTCCCCCCCCCAGCGGCAGTGTGAGTTGCAGGGAGCTGAAGGTGCCGTCCTTCCTCCCCAGCGGCAGTGTGAGCTACAGAGGGCGGAAGGTGTCGTCCTTCCCCCCCAGCGGCAGTGTGAAGTCCAGGAGGCCGAAGGTGTCGTCCTTCCTCCCCAGCGGCCGTGTGAGTTACAGAGGGCCGAAGGTGTCGTCCTTCCTCCCCAGCGGCAGTGTGAGTTACAGGGGGCCGAAGATGTCGTCGTCCCCCCCCCAGCGGCAGTGTGAAGTCCAGGGGGCCGAAGGTGTCGTCCTTTCCCCCCAGCAGCAGTGTGTCCTACAGGGAGCAGAGACAGTTGGTCTCTCTCTCCAGCAGCAGGACAATGTTACGGGAGTGGAGACAGGCGGTCTCCCACTCCAGCGGCAGCATGTGTTTCAGGGAGAGGAACACAGCACCCCCTCTCCCCAGCGACAGCTTACCCTAACAAGGGGAGACACCAATCTCCCAGACGGCGCAGATGGGACCGTGGTCTCTGTGCCTG
This sequence comes from Bufotes viridis, assembly GCA_033119425.1. Lineage (NCBI taxonomy): Eukaryota > Metazoa > Chordata > Amphibia > Anura > Bufonidae > Bufotes > Bufotes viridis. Next base: position 70,093,077 of record CM065591.1, read on the forward strand.
ACCTACAGGGATGCTGGACAGCCTGTCCAGATACCCAACTACCCGCACCGGGACAACAGGAGGAGGGGGTAAGTACAAACTCTCCTCCCCAGCTAACACCTAACTTGGCCCCAGGGTTAACAGAGGCGATGTTAACTCCCACTGGCGCCCATGTTCCCCTGGCTACTGAGCCGGACTATGTTCCCAGCCCCCCAGCAGAAGAGCTGGCAGCTGGGCAGAGTGCAGTCGGCCTCTGCCCTCCCTCAAGTCCCCACAGCATGTTGCCTCAGCACCCCAGAGGAATATCCGGGTGCAGTAACTGCTTCTTGTGGGTGGGTCACTCTTGTACCTGTTTGTTGTGGGTGGGCTACTCCGGCATTTGTCTATTGTGGGTTAGTGGATCGACTAACGTAGGCACTGACCGACAGGAGGTCAGGTGCCTGGTTAGTCTTCCCCCAAAAGGGGAGATATGTGACAAACTGCCATTTATCCCTGGTCATTGGAGAGGCATGCTTGCTAGCCTCTTACCCTGCGACTATGGCCCCAATGACAGTTAGCATTCACAATGGACATTGCTGTGACCTAATCAACATCCACAATGGACATTACCTGTGACCTAATCAGCATTCACAATGGACATTACCTGTGACCTAATCAGCATCCACAATGGACATTACCTGTGACCTAATCAACATCCACAATGGACATTACCTGTGACCTAATCAACATCCACAATGGACATTGCTGTGACCTAATCAGCAAGCACAATGGACCATGCATGTGGGGTTGGGCTATATCTGGCTGTATGTTGATTGGTCGCTGTATTTTGTGTGCCTGTCCTCAATCAGGTCCCCGGGGGAGTAGCCCTGGCTGGAAGACTTGCATAAAAGGCCAAGCTTTGCCATCCAATAAAGAGTTCCTGCTTGACCCTCAAAATGAAGTGTCGTCTCGTTATTGGGGGGGATTTATTGTATGCTGTTCCAGTTTGACTGCTAGGAGTGTAAACCTCTTCATATGGTTTTTCCTATTCGGCTGTTTACCGCATTCATATGCTTCTCCGATTTGGTGGTTGTGGTGTCGGCTAGAGCGCTTGGAATCCTCAAGAAGCGCTAGGAGCATCTTTTAACGGAGGTACCCAGTCGGGGTGCCCGTCGATCCGTTACAGTGCCTGTAGTCTCCTTTGTGCCAGTAGCCCTCCTTATGTGGCAGTAGCCGTCCCCCCTTATGTGCCAGTAGCCGTCCCCCCTTATGTGCCAGTAGCCCCCCATATGTGTCAGCAGTCCCCCCATATGTGCCAGTAGCCCCCCCTAATGTGTCAGTAGCCCCCCTTATGTGCCAGTAGTCCCCCTTATGTGCCAGTAGCCCACCTTAAGTGCCAGTAGCCCTCCTTATGTGCCAGTAGCCCTCCTTATGTGCCAGAAGCCCCCCTTATGTGCCAGTAGTCCCCCCCCCTCACCTTATCATGTGCCAGTAGCCCCCAAAAAAACAAAAAACAAACAAACAAAAAAAAACACTTATACTTAACTCCAGCGAGGCGATGCAGGCCTGTGTCCCTCGCTGTACCGCTCCGGCGGTGCGATGACGTCATTGCGCTGCCTGCACCAGCCTCTGATAGGCTGCCAGCCTAGTGCTGGCAGCCTATCAGAGGAACAGGGAGGGGACACGCCTCTCTCTCCTCTGCCGCAGCGCAGCCATCTGTATCGCCGTCCTGAGGACGGCGATACAGATGACTATGGAGATGAACGCCTCCACAGTGGAAGCGTTCATCTCCCTGTGCCCTGCCTCCCCCACTTGTCACCAGGGCCGCGGCAGGGCACATGCAGGGTGACACTACAGGGGCCATTTACAGAGGCAACAGAGGGGCCCGGGGGGCCCAATCCGCCCCTGCCTTCTACTCTGCTGCACGACTTACAGATCTGCAGAGGTGTTGATAGTAAAGTGAGGAGTCACAAAAAAGAAGATGTGAAAAGTATTCATCATTATCTGGAGAAGGTTAAATAAGTGCAACTGCTGGTGCCAAGCTTTATGGAGTTCCACAGAGGACATAGCTTAAATTGCATCATCATTGCATTCATAGACGTATAAGAGTTTCCGTCCCGTATGAGCTAAGGTGTGGTGAGTGCCAGTCCATGGCCTATACTGCCAGCTTCTACAGACCTCACTTCGTTCTGCTGTGTAGGATGGAAATTTTTCATCCTCATAGTTGTGGGACTGAGATTAAATCTTTATGCAGGAAAATGTAACCTTGTAGACAGTAGATTCATTTTTATCTCTTGAAATCACTTGATCAAAAGGGAGTCAAAATGTAGAAGAAAGGACCCCATTCTAAATTTCTGCTATGGTACCTGGTACCGGTTGGTTACTTGTCCTGCCCTGCAGTTTTATAAGTGTTTTATGGCTGCTCATGTCACTGTCCTCAAAGTTGAAATTACGTAAAAAAAAAGATGTTTTCCCTGCGGCCCCCTCACAAAATGTATTGCTGTTCCTCTCATCAATCTTCCCTTCAGTATACTCCAAAAACTGAAGGAAGAACCAGTCCTATAGTTTGCTATCAGAACAGTTTTGTGTCCTGTACCGTCAGTCTGCTTGCGCCGGACAGATAAGAGTTGCATGCAGGGTGTTTCTGTCCAGCCACGGATCCTGGTCCGGCTCCACAAAGTGTACAACCTTGTCATCAGTTGAGTCCAGCTGAAGCATAAAACGACTACACAGACACAACTGATGTACGGTATGTGAACCCGGCCTAAATGAACCACCTAAGGGCTCTTTCACATTTGCGTTGTGAGGATCTGGCGTGCACTTCCGTTGCCAGAAATGCCCGCCGAATCCATCACAACGCAAAACAACTGAAAGCATATTAAAGACTGATCAGTCTTCAATATGCTTTCAGGTAACCATGGCAGCCAGGACGCTACTGAAGTCCTGGCTGCCATGGTTACTCCGCAGCAGTGTACTTACCTGCGCTGCCGGGCGCTCCTTTATGACATCACAGGTCCCCGCAGTGCATCGATCAATGCGCCGCCCGGACCTGTGACGTCATGAAGAAGCGCCCGGAGGCTGCAGCGCAGGTAAGTACACTGCTGCGGAGTACTTACCATGGCAGCCAGGATTTCAGTAACGTCCTGGCAGCCATGGTAACCGATCGGAACTGCTGCTGCGCATGCGCAGAGCTAACCGTCGGATCCGGCGATGCGCCGAAACGACGTTTAGCTTAATTCCGGATTAATGCACTTCAATGGGCATTAATTCCAGATCCGGCGTTACGGCATGTCTTCCGAATTTTTGGACGGTGACAAATCCGCAGCATGCTGCGGTTTTGTCAACGTCTAAAAAAACGTTCACATACTGAACGGAAGACGTTCTGATGCATCCTGAACGGATTTCTCTCCTTTCAGAATGCATTAGGATAATCCTGATCAGTATCTTTACTTAACAATAAGGACCCCTTCACACCCAAATTTTCTCTGGTGTTTTTTGGTCACTAAAAAAAATACATACTTTTACACTTGGGTTGTTTGATTCCGGCAGGCATTTCCATTGCCTGAACTGCCTGCCTGATCAGGCAAACTGTATGCAAACGCATGTCATTTTTTCTGACTGATCAGGCATTTTTCAGACTGATCAGATCTGAAAAATGCCTGATCAGTCATAAAAATGCATTGCAATACCGGATCCGTTTTTCCAGTGTCATCCGGCAAAATAATTCCGGTATTTATTTTTTTCACATTTTTAAAGGTCTGCGCATGGGCAGACTGGAATGCCGCATCTGTCATTGCGGTATTTTTAATGCTGGATCCGGCACTAATGCATTGCAATGAAAATAAATGCCGGATCCACCATTCCGGCATGTGTTCCGGAATTTTGAACGCATACTGCGGTATTACCTTCGGCCAAAATGCCGTTCAGTGACTGAACTGAAGACATCCTGATACATACTGAACGGATTTCTCTCCATTCAGAATGCATTAGGAGAAAACGAAAGAGTTTTTTTCCGGTATTGAGCCCCGAGGACGGAACTCAATGCCGGAAAAGTATAACGCTAGTGTGAAAGTACCCTAATGTGCTTATGTTTTTACATACTGCTTGTGGTTTGCATGGCCTTTTTTTTTTAACAATGTTTCTAAACCAAAAAAGCCACCTATTTAACAATTAACAGTAGCAAAAAAAAAAATGTGTGTCCTGCGTTTTTTTTATTTTTATACACCTTTAACTAATATCAGGAGCTGGCATTTTTATGGGAAAAAAACCTCACCATTAGGCCGCATGCACACGACCGTATGTGTTTTGTGGTCCGCAAATAACGGATGACATGCACACGGAGAACCTTCTGTTTTTTTTGCGGACCCATTGAAATGAATAGTTCCGCATATGGTCCGCAAAAAAAACGGAACTAACACGGAAAGAAAATACGTTTGTGTGCATGAGGCCTTACCTTACAAAAAATGCCTCTACAAAAAGTGCACAAAATGCCATTCAAATCCTACTTGTGAACCCACCGTTAAGCAGGCACAACCTACTCCCACAGGACGATGATTCTGTGCAATCCCTGCTACTTTTTCCAAAAGACTTTAGTAAAGTGAAACTAGAATCTGAATAATAATCGCGAAAGCAATTCATTAAACTTTTCTCATTTTTAGTTCTGTGTAATTTTTTTCTTTTTGAAAAAAACTAATATTTTTTGAAAATCATATAAGTGCAAAAAAATTAAAATTCCTATCAGTGAAATCATATTTTCATTTACATATTACAATCTCATATATAGAATCTTGTATCATATAATACAAGCCCTAATAATACAATATTTTTCTGCAGCAATATTCTTTTCTTAATACAATTGCATTTCAAACAGACCCAATTTAGTATATGTGCTGCCGAAGCGAGCGCTCTAATTTAGTTTTGATTTGTCACCAACTGTTGCCGTTCTGTGTTTTCACTAAGGCTACTTTCACATCTGCGGCTGCCTTTTCTGGCAGAGAATGCTGGGAATCGGACGGACCTCTACCGGGCTTCATTATAGGCAATAGGGTCTGGCAGCAATGCCGGATCTGGAGAACTCCTGCCGGAGAACTCTGACACGGATATGAAACTAGCCGAAGGCCAAGTTCACGTCTTGTTTTGCTTTCCGTTCTTCTGATCCATCACAAGAACAGAAAAAAAAATGCACATTATTTTTAGGGTACTTTTACACTTGCGGCAGGACGGATCCGGCAGGCTATTGAGCCTGCCGGATCCGTCCTGCTGCAAGTGCCCGTGCACTGCCGTGCTGCCGCTCCGTTCCCATTGACTATAATGGTGCGGGGGGCGGAACGACGGCGCAGCACGGCAGTGCATGGCAAAGATCGCAGGACTGAAAAGTCGGACATGCAGGACTTTTAGTTCGCCGATCTCCGGCCGTGCAGTGCCGTGCCGCGCCGTAGCTCCGCCCCTCGCCCCAATATAGTCAATGGGGACAATCGATTCGTAACTGAATCGAGTTTTTTTCAAAGTTTGGCAAATTGCACCCCAAACAAATTTCAAGAAATTTTCTCATCTTTCCCTGGATCAAGAGAAGGATTATGTCCCCCTGGATAATTTATTTCACTAAATAGACTAATATAAATAACCTTGGTGGACGTGATTTTCACTAACATGGATGGCGCTACGCTTGGTAAGCTAGCACAGCAGACTGCTCATACAGCTGGTTGGCGGGGGTTCCAGGGTGTCGGCCCCTACCTATCCTGAAGATAGGCCATCAATAGCAGACTCGCAGACACGGTGGGCGGAGTGGTGCTATAGTCTCTTGGATTACCTTATTTCCTTGCTTCTATGGTGGGCATGCTCACATTTGCATGGGTACTAGCGATGGCACTCGTGATTTATTGCTGCACATACTGTATGCCTACACGCAAAATATTGGAATGTTTCTCCTACTGAATGGCCATAAACTTTTGTGCCTATGGCTTGCTTTAAAGGTGTTATTCCATGACTAATGTAAAAAATTAGAATCAGACATCATATAGTATACGACAATCATAGCTAGAACCAGCCCTGTACTTCACATGGATCCAGAGATCTCCCCATTCATTACTCTGCTAGATCAAGCTGACAACTCAAAGGGAATATCTTTTCTGCTGCAGCTAAGGGGGCGTGTCCTTACCCTTCCTATCACAGCTTAGGAGGCAATTGAAGGCTGAAACTGAGGATGTGTGGACTTCTCAGTGAGCCAGACAAAAAATTTGAAAAAAGAAAAAACAGCAGGTGGCGCTATACCAGGGACGTTGCTAGGGTCTGAAAACATCCAGGGCACAAGCCCACTTTGTTGAAATTTGCATAATAAGAATTAACATCAGCCCCCAGTGCCTCCATCAGCCCCCATATGCCTCTCTTCAGCCCCATATGCCTCCAGCAGCCCCCAGTGCCTCCATCAGCCCCCATATGCCTCTCTTCAGCCCCATATGCCTCCAGCAGCCCCCAGTGCCTCCATCAGCCCCCATATGCCTCTCTTCAGCCCCATATGCCTCCAGCAGCCCCCAGTGCCTCCATCAGCCCCATATGCCTCTCTTAAGCCCTGAATGCCTCCATCAGCCCCCATATGCCTCTCTTCAACCCCCAGTGCCTCCATCAGCCCCCAGTGCTTCCATCTGACCCCAGTGCCTCCATCAGCCTCATAAGTAAAATAAAATAAAAAACACTTACCTTTCCTGCTCCGGACGCCGCCACTCCTCACTGCCCGCGCTCGGTCTTCCTCCTCTTCAGTCTGAGCTGTGAACTGGCGAGCACAGCGTAAAGTCACAGCGCGACCTCACATGTGCGCAACCTTCAGAGCGGGGAGCCGAGGACCAGGAAGCAGTGAGCATAGAGCTTTCACCACTTCCCGGTCCTCATTGAATTTGTGGGCCCCCCAGGAGCAACTGGGCCCGATGCAGCTGGCCCTGGATAAAAAGCCCTAGCAACGCCCCTGCGCTATACAGACACATGTCATTGAATAACTCAGTGCCCATACAAAATGTTTAATTACATGCAATTGATAAAGTATTCGGATCCGGGTGCTGGTGTGAAAACGGTAGAATCAACTTTGTGGGACAATTCCTTTAACCATAGGTGGAATAATATAGGAATTATATAATAGTCAACCCTTCTACCAACCATAAAGTCACTGCAGAAGTAATGAGACATAGTAGTATACAATGAGACTTCACATAGGTAGTATGTCAGGTAGATAGGACCCCCTGGTCGCCTTAGTCCCTGCAGGCAGAGGTGACAGGCAGCAGGTCACATGACCCTGCCAGTGACAGTCCCTGTGGACACCTGTGAGCGCGGCAGGTCGTGGTGCAGCCTCCTCCCCTGTACACATACATACACAGGGAGGAGGAGGGCTGGGACACAGGACCAGCCCTTCTTCCCCCGCTGTCATGTACAGCCAGCATCCTGCATCCTGCCCCTCACTTCTCTCTGCCCGGGGAAGTTACAGCTCGTGCGCAGTCTTCAGTGCTCTGGAGTAACTACCCCCCCCCCCCCGGATTGGGGTAATAGTAGTGCCCCGGGTGCATCCTGATGTGAAGATAGGAGGACCCCATTGCCATTTAGAGGGGGGGAAGGAGGTGGGAGGATTTGGGATTGTTGCTTACCTCCCAGATGCGTTCGCTGCTGGACAGTAAGAAGAAGAGCGGCGTGGGGCTGGATGTTGCTTTGGGGCTGGTTCCCCAGCGGCAGCTGCAGCCCAGGATGTTCGGCTGTGTGTCCTGCTTCTGGGTGCTGCTCTCCGCCTGCCTGGTGGCCGTCTGCAGCTTCGGCTTCCTCTCCCCGTCTTGGATAGTGAAACCCGGAGACGAGGAGAAGCAGGAGCCGGTGAGCTTTGGGCTCTTGTGGCACTGCTCGGACAGCCTGCAGCACATGTCCGGCTGCTACAGCTTCGGGGGGCTGGGGAAATTCAACGACATCCCTTCCAGCTCCTGGCAGGTGAGTGGCATGGTGATTCTGATCGGCCGATCGTGATTGATAGGACTTTTTCTTTACATTAGTGTGATCAGCACATTCACAATGATCCTATAAGTTGCTGCTGCAATCATACAACCTCTATGGTTAGAATATATCACATCATTGCCCCTGTACCTCCCTGTACCCAACGTACCAGGTGCTGGGGCAATGAGTGAGACCAGTCCCCAATCCTGGACCACATTATACATCTTCTGACCTCTTTTTAAGATGTATCTAATCGCTTATTCCCAGTGATCGTTCGAAATTATTATAGTGATGATTGATCATATATCTACCTATCTATCCATCTATCTATTTATCTCATATCTATCTATCTCATTATCTATCTATCTATCTATCTATTTATCTCATATCTATCTATCTATCTATCTATCTATCTATTTATCTCATATCTATCTATCTATCTCATTATCTATCTATCTATCTATCAGCTATCTCATATCTATCTATCTATCTATCTATCTATCTATCTATCTATCTATCTATTATCTATCTATCTATCTATCTATTATCTATCTATCTATCTATCTATCTCATATCTATCTATCTATCTATCTATCTATCTATCTATCTATCTATCTCATATCTATCTGTCTATCTTTCTATCATTAAAAAACTAATGATGAAATAATAACAGATTTTTCAGTATTAGGGTCCATTGACACATCCGTAGAACGGATCCGGACCCATTCATTCTCAATGGGGACGGAAAGGATGCGGACAGAACAAATTGTGCTGTCCCCATCTGTATTTCTGGTCCGCGGCTCCCGAAAAAAATAGAACAAGAATAGGCATTTCTATGGGGGCGCCAGCCCGGTGGATTACGGATATGTGAATGGTCTCTTAATTTGTGAAACCAAAGTCATTTCCTAATTCTGTGTCACAAAGCGAGCGATTTCTCCTAATGACGCGGATCATTTGGGTCGTGGACGTGCATTCAGCTTGTGGTAAAATATTGCAGTTTAGGATGAACTGAGATTCTGATACAATGTTCCGGGTTTGTCCCCAGTCCGCGGTCCCAGAGGATTCCTGTGCAGCTCATTCACATGGGAAAAGATGAAACTTTGAAATGAATGTACCTGTAAGATTCCTCCGTCCTCCCTGCGAATCCTTGAATCCCCAATGCTCCAGTGTAACGATCATTACTGGGTGATATATAATTTACACGGTCCAAGGACTGTGACCAGGGGACATTCACTAACGGGTAGGGCAAAGGGATTTAGACATCAATGCAGGAAAGGATTCTTTACAGTTAGAGCGGTCAAACTGCGGAATACTCTACCCCAAGACGTAGTGGTGGCAGATACTGTGTCGGCATTTATAAAGGGGCTAGATGCTTATCTAATAGGGAAGGGCCCGAGGATTATCAGCAGTCCAATACTGAATGTTGTCATGATCTATGTATATTGGATGTGGCTGCAGTTCTCGGCATCGCGCTGCTGTATGGCTGGAAATCCAAGTTGGTCTTGGTCACTTCTCTCACTTGTCCGTTTTGCGGTCTGTAAACTGTGGATCCACAAAATACGGATGCGGTCCTTGTGCCGTCCTTTTTTTTTTGCAGACCCATTGACTTCATTGCATCTGTGGTCCGCCTTTTGTGGACATATCTTTTTGCAGAATGGATGTATGGATGCGGAAAGCACACAGATGATCCCTTTTCGCATCCTTATGTCTGTTCCGCAAAAAGGTAGAACATGTCCTATACTTGCGCGCAATATGAGGACCACGGAACCGTTGAAATCAATGGGTCTACAAAAAATGTGGATGCAACACGGACAGTATCCACAATTTGTGGACAGCGAAATATATACGGTTATGTGCATGAGGCCTAAGCTGTGGTCCCAGAGGTCGGACCCCCACTGGGAGCAGAGATGAGTGAATCGATTCTTGAGCGGTGAGGGTCCGTCCTCTTGACAGTCTTGTGCCTGCGCTTCTGCTCCGAGGGGCGCCCTGAGCACAGAGGCTCTGGTGCGTTGCAGCACCGGGTCCTGGGTTTAAAGGGGTATTCTCATCCGAGACAATGGGAGCATACCCCTGGGACCCGCACCTATATCGAGAACATAGCCGGCAAAGTGGTGGCTGGAGGACTCCGGTCCGGCCACCACCAATCGCTTGCCCGTAGAAATGAATGGGAGCGCACCGCGCATGCACGCCCACCACTCCCATTCGCTTCTATGGGCCCGATGGAAATAGCCGAGCCAGCGCTTGGCGATTTTTGGCAGCCCCATAGAAATGAATAGAGGGCGGCTGCGCGGTGAGCACTCCACCACTTTCAGGGCTCCGTTTAGGAGATAGGAGCAGGTCCCACCGCTGGGACCTGGTGCTATCAGACAATGGGGGCATATCCTACAGATATGCCTCTAGTGTCTGAGATGAGACAACCCCTTTAAACCTCATCAAGGGTAGCCCCTAGTAAGTGCTGGGGAGGAGCACCTATATGGCAGCCACTGAATCTGCAGGGAATCGCCCCCAGCCACTCAATCATCCCTGTAAGTGAGAAAAGCGCATTACAGAGGTGTCATTGAGCTCTATGGCACCAGTGACATTAGTGGGTGCCCTGTCCTCCTCAAGGAACAGGACTCATGCAGTAGACAGCAGACGATGACAAGAGCAATGAGGACCCCCACCTCCATGATTAACCCTTTCAAAACAGGGCGTCTAACAAGAGTAAGCCCTTCAAAGATCCTCAGTTATTTGTGTCACAATGGAAGCGGATACTGCGATGGCCCCAAAAATGGTCCCTCCCATGTCTTGCTATTCGTAGGCATTGTACTGGACATTCCCCCCTGACACGCTGGAGAGGGGTCTCGCGTCCCTCTGCAGATACCTCTCTTAATCATGTCATTCCCATTAGCAGAGAGGTGCGTGTTTGGGAATGCTGCTCCGTAGCGGGGCCACAAGTCCTGACCGCACTGCCAGGGCACCGGCACTTAGGGCCCGGCTAATTAGCTGCATACTGTGAAGTGGGTAAACAACAAACAAGCCGCAGGGAGGAAAGCTGGCATCTCGCTCATTAATATTACACTTGTGTGCCTACATGTCTAGTAGCGGAGCGATAACGTGTCGCCAATTAGTCTTCCGTAGGAGGATAGGCATCCTGGAGGAGTAGATGAAGAGACACTTGTCAGCGCGCTATGTCTGCAGATGGCGCTTTAATATGTCACTGCCTGTGTGCGCGTGCTGTCCCTCTAGGTGTGTACCTCTCTGCTTCTTCCAGGGTCTTTCCCAGTTCGAAAGCATTTTAACATTTTTATGCGGAAGAAAAAATGCAGCATAATACAGGACCGGCAAAGTGTATGATCAGGCGGATCTCACGCACACTTAGCTTTTTTCTTAAGTGCAGAAATTGACCTGCCGTCCGGATTTTGAAATCTGCAGAATGTCAATTGTTGCGTTTTTCAATGATAGGGTGAAAACTGCAACAAAAAAAACACTCCAAAAGTGTGGTAAATTGTGCAAATTTGTGTGCATTTTTTGTGCAGTTTTGGTGTGGAATTCATGGGGATTTTCTGCACATAAGGCTACATGCACATGAACGTATTTTGTTTCCATGTCCGTTCAGTTTTTTTTGCGAATAGAATGCGGACCCATTCATTTCAATGGGTCCCAAAAAAATGCTGACAGCACATCTGTACTATCCGCATCCGTATGTCCACTCCGTGGCCCCGCAAAAAAAATAGAGCATGTCCTATTCTTGTCCATTTTGCTGACAAAGATAAGCATTATTACAATGGATCCGGAAAAAAACTGATCTGAAAAAAAAACGGATGCCATACGGATGTCATCTATTTTTTGCGGACTGCAAAACACATACGCTCGTGTGCATGTAGTCTTACGGCTCATGCACACGACCGTGTGCTGCCTGTGGCCGTATTGCAACCCGCATACGGGGGTCCGCATTACATGGGGCACTGGCCGTGTGCAATCCGGGAGATACGCTGCGGAAGCACGATTCGGGAGCCCACAGAAACACTACGGAGTGCTTCTGTGGTGTTTTTGGCCGTGCCTCCGCACCGCCAAACAAGTACTGCATGCACTACTTTTTTACGGTGCGGACCGTCAGATGCGTATCGCGGACCCCATTCAAGTGAATGGGTCCGTGATCCGCTGCGGATGCCCCACTGTCGGTGCCCGTGCTTTGCGGACCGCAATTTGTGGTCCGCAGCACGGGCCCTGTCAGCACATGGTCGTGTGCACGAGCCCTTAAGCTGCATGTGGTTCTGGCGGAGGGACAGACTGCCAGAGTTCACTGTATCCGGCATAGCCGGATACCACCGTGCACCACCAGATCCTCATTTACTATAACGAGTTCCGCCCACTTTTTGGCATTTATGGCTGGATAAAAAAAGCTGCGTGTAGTATTTTTTTGTTTGGCCGGTACTGGATACAGTGAATTCCAGCAGGCTGCCGGAGTTCACAGCCCATATGTGAATGCGGCCTTAGGGTACAGCCATACGGTCAGGTTTCTGTATGCAGTTTTGGAAGCCAGTACCAGGAATTAAAAAAGAGGAGACGTCGTCTTTTCTTTATACTTTCTCTCCTTTTATGATCCACTCCTGATTTTGGCTTCCAAAACTGCATCAGAAAACCTGACCGTGTGTCCGTCCCCTTATGAGACCTAATATGCTACGGTGAGAAGATGTCTGGTGCTCAAAGAATGCACCTGTCCTGGGCATTCATGATCTCTACTGGGACACTGGGGGTCATTTATTACGACCGTCGTTTTAGATGCGTTGGCGGTGGATACACCTACATTATGTAGAGGCGCTAGTCTACTTAACTTAGGCGTATCCTCCGCCTGTCTAAACCTACGCCTGCTTCCTTGCTGGCGTATATATAGACCATTTTCTGCGCCTAAAAGAGGCATAGAAAATGGTAAATGAGATAGGTCTGCCGGCCCATCCCCTTCCCACCAATACCCACTTTTTTGACTTGGCGTGAGCGGGTAAAAGTTGCAGGTTGCAGCGCAAATAACCCCTGGGCCGCAATCTGCGACAGATATACGACCATTCCTGATGTGTCTTTTTCAGTAGATATTTGTAGTCCCCATGAAATAATAATTCTGTATAATCTTTTCCTGCATGGCTGTGTTGTGCCATTCCTCTGTTATTCCTCCTAGAATATTATGAATGAATTGACAACTGTTGGGGGTCTATCCAGTCCGTGCTGACATTACCAGGCTGGGTACAGGCACATCTCTTTGACAAGGGGACCGATAACATCCAGTTGTCAATTTATTTATACATTTGTAGGAGGAATAACAGAGGAAACGGTGCAACACTAAGTTCTCAGAAAACATTATTTTATGAGAAATGCAGGAATTCACTAAAATAGACACACGAGGAGAGATAACACATCTTCTTTCACATTCTGTGTCTGTATGCCATCCAGGTCCCTGAGGCATCTCATCTTGGGGACCGCTTTGAAGCAGGCACTATGTTCCGCAAGCAGCAACTTATATTTAACCATAACCTGTCCGCACTATAGTGGTCAGTTCTTTATGCCTTGAGCATAGTCTATCATATGAATTGTTACCAGGGGTGAACCTAGCCTTTCTGAGGCAATAACTGAGACAGCGCCCCCCCCCCCCCATGCCAATTTCTTAACCTAACCCCTTTGCCACAATGAAAGCGCTCATTGCTAATGGCCCTTCAGCTGCCCCCCAACCAAGTGCTGCCTGAGGCGATCCCCTCACCTGGCCTAATTGGTGGTGCGCCCCTGACTGTTACCTGTCAACCTGTTTCTAAAGGACAAGTATCTGTTAGGGTGCTTTCACACTTGCGTTCTGAGGATCCGGCAGGCACTTCCGGCCCGCAGGATCCGTCAGAACTAAAGTCGTCTGAAAGCATCCTGATCAGTCTTTGAAATGCTTTCAGGTTACCATGGCAGCCTGGACGCTACTGAAGTCCTGGCTGCCATGGTACTCCGCAGCAGTGTACTTACCTGCGCTGCGGCTGCCGGGCGCTCCTTCATGACGTCACAGGTCCCCGCGGCGCATAGATCAATGCGCCGCTCAGACATGTGACGTGATGAAGGAGCGCCCGGGGGCCGCAGCGTAGATAAGTACACTGCTGCGGAGTACTTACCATGGCAGCCAGGACTTTAGTAGCGTCCTGGCTGCCATGGTAACCGATCGGAGCCCCAGCTTACACTGGGGCCCCGATCGGAACTGCTGCTGTGCGTGCGCAGAGCTAAACGTCGGATCCAGCGATGCGCTGAAACGGCGTTTAGCTCTATTCCGGATTAATGCACTTTAATGGGCATTAATTCCGGATCCGGCGTTACGGCAAGTCTTCCAGATTTTTGGACGGAGACAAATCCGCAGCATGCTGCAGTTTTGTCAACGTCCAAAAAAGGTGACAATACTGAACGGAAGACGTCCTGATGCATCCTGAACGGATTTCTCTCCATTCAGAATGCATTAGGATAATACTGATCAGTATCTTTCCGGCATAGAGACCTGGCGATGGATCTCTACGCCGGAAAGTAAAAGCGCAAGTGTGAAAGCACCCTTAGAGGTTTTTTCCACCATACGCTTTTATCTGCCATGTGTGAATATACCCTTCTAGTTCGTACCCTAAGAGGGGTGCCTGCCGCACTTTTCACTATAATATTCCGACCAGCGCTGTGACTGTGTAGCCGAGTGAATATAGCGTTTTCTGTTACTGTATGAAACCTATGATGACCTCACACTTCAGTCCTCGGGGATATAACATCTATATGGTAAGAGGAATGGACAATTCCATCTGCTTTCGTTGTATCACATTGTATCCCTTCCTTATAAATATTTATCCCTCGTCCTACTTGCAAATATTCTGATTCTTTCCATCAGAGGTTAGCAAACTGTGGCTCTCCAGCTTCAGTTAAACTACAACTCCCAGCATGCATCGATATTGTAGTTTTAAGACTACTAAAGAAAGTAAAGTACAGCAGGTGCTGCCTATACCAAAGTCTGGAAGGGTTTTTATAGCAACCAGTAACCTTCCAATAATCTGGTACGCGACCAGACATCCCGACTTTTATAAAGGAGGGATAATATCAGCATGTGCGGCAAATTTTCTTTTTTTTTTACACTAAGCGACGCCTTAAACTCCACCAAATGCTTGTGTATACACGGCCCACCCCGCCCTGTCAGCTTTGTGCCCCAACACAGTAGGTATGTCCCCTCAGTGTCCCCACATAGTAGATATGCCCCCACAGAGTAGTTATGTTATGTCCCCTTAGTGCCCCCACACAGTAGTTATGCCCCCTTATGCCCCCACATAGAAGTTATGTCCCTTAGTGTCCCCACACACTGGTTATGTCCCCTTAGTTCCACCACACAGTAGTTTTTCCTCCTTAGTGCCCCACACAGTAGTTATGCCCCCTTAGTGCCCACAATCAGCCGTTATGCCCCATTATGCCGTTTCACATAGTAAGATGCCCCATTGTTCCTCCATGAACAGTAAAATGCCCCATTTTGCCCCCACACACACTAGGATGTCCCATTGTACCCCACACCCAGTAAAATGCCCCGTAGTGCCCCCATACACAGTAAAATGACCCATTGTGTCTCACACATAGTGCAATGCCTCATTGTCCTCCCATCCACAGTAAAATGCCCCATTATGCCCCCACACACAATAAATTGCCCCATTATGCACTATATACAGTAAAATTCCCCATTGTGCCAATATACACAGTAAAATGCCCTGTTGTGCCACCATATACAATAAAGTGCCTCATTATGCCCCACACAGTAAAATGCTAGACTGTGTCGCCACTCGTCACACACAGTAAAATGCCCCGTTGTGCCCCCATACAAAATAAAGTGCCCTATTGTGCCCCCATACAAAATAAAGTGCCCTATTGTGCCCCCACACACAGTTAAATGCCCTGTTGTGCCCGCATACACAGTAAAATGCCCCATTGTATCCTCACACACAGTAAATTGCCCCATTGTGCCCCCACTTCCCAGCGATGAAGTGACATCATCGCGCCTGTTGAGCTGAGCACAAGATCGCACTGGATGAGGGAATGGTGTCACTGGCCTCAGCAGTCACAGGGCGTTTAGGTACATGGCACCTCTGAGGCCAGTGAATGGCTGCAGTGAGACACATGACCGGAAGCAGTGAAAACAGGTAGAGATGAGCGAACTTTAAAAAAAAGTTTGGCGTTCGGGTTGTGGTAATCGCCGCATCCCGTTATGGATTCCACTACCGCGGACTATCGCGGCATATGGAATCCATAAGGGGCGGCTTCCACCAACCCGAACTGTTGAACAGCCGAAGCACCTGGGGTGACGTCACTGTCATGTGATCAGTGCAGGGGGCGTGGCTCAGCACTGGATTTGATCCCGTGCTGAGCCACGCCCCCTGCACTGATCACATGACGGTAACATCACCCCAGGTCCTTCGGCTGTTCAACAGTTCGGGTTGGTGGAAGCCGCCCCTTATGGATTCAATATGCCGCGATAGTGGAATCCATAACGGGATGCGCGAGTTACCACAATCCGAACGCCGAACACCGGACTTTTTTTTAAAGTTCGCTCATCTCTAAAAACAGGACCCTCGAGATGTAACGGAGCATCGGTAAACAGGTGGGTGGCTTTCTTTTTTTGTGGTAAATGCATTCTGGTCCTTAATTCATTTTAACTTGGGTGGGGGGTGGAGAGAGTCGGACAACCCGTTTAACAGCATTTCATGATCTTTGGTATGAAAATGATTTGTGGGATAGCACCTTCAATTATTTACACCGAGCCAATTGTGCTTAAAGACAAACTCAGCTTTGCTACATCTATGTCCTAAAATCTAGATTGTGACTGTGCACCGTCAGGCGGCTATACTGGCCATGTGTGCTAGGGAATGTGACGCAGGTGATGACTGGCCCAACTCATTTCAAGTCTGCACAAACAAAAGGAGCGAGAGTCTGGTTGTGGGAAAATGTGACTCTTTCCTTTTGTGTTTGGTCTAATTCTGAGTGAATTGTGCCGAAATCTAAAGGTTTTTCTGTTCCACAGAAAGATGGACCAGTGCACCTTTTGTGATGCTGATCAGTTGTTTGAAAACAGGAGCACCATTAGCGAGTCAGTGCACGGGGCCGTTACATCACTGCGCACGCAGAACACTGGGACCTGCCAGCTTTATATACAACCATTGTGTTCCTGGGCGAGCTGTCAGAATAGACCGCCACCCCTCTGCTGATGTTATTGTAAGCGTCCCATTCCTCCTCTGTGCGGATGCAGTGAGGCCATGTCCCGGAATGGTAGGCGGTCCTCTACACCCCAGTGACCTCTTCACTTGTTACTATTCTTAAGTGTAGTCAGATATCGCATTGCTCTGTGCACTTTTCTCTTAATAGGGTCCAAGCAAAAATGCAAATCTATCTATCTATCTATCTATCTATCTATCTATCTATCTATCTATCTATCTATCTATCTATCTATCTCATCCATCTATCTATCTATCTATCTATCTATCTATCTATCGTATCTATCCATCTAATCTATCCATCCCAAAAGATGACAGTACAGCAGAAGGTAAACAGGGTGCAACTAAGGGCTCATGCACACGACCGTATGTATTTTGCGATCCGCAAAACACAGGTCCACACACCCCGTTTCACGTCCGTGTTGCATCCGTTTTTGTTGCGGATCCATTGTAACAATGCCGGTCCTTGTCCACAAAACGGACAAGAATAGAACAAAACACGTTTTGTGGAACGGACATGCGGACACGGAATGCACACGGAGTAATTTCTATTTTTATCAAGCCTCATTGAAATGAATGGTTCCGTATATGGACCTATAAAAAAATGGAACAGAAACAGAAGAAAAATACGTTCGTGTGCATGAGCCCTAAGGCCGAGTTCACACTTCAGTTATTTGGTCAGTTGTTTCCATCAGTTATTGTGAGCCAAAACCAAATGCGGGTCAAAAACACAGAACAGGAGGAGATCTTTAGATGAATCTCAATCACTAAATATAGTATGTAGGTAACAGTATATTTATAAACATATTTTTATTTTTTCATCGTGATGTTATATTATGATGTGTTATCTTTACGCTTTCTTGGGCAAACCTAACGCTTTATCTTTAATTGGATTTAATCATTTCCGACCATTTTCATGCCAGGCGGTTAGACTGCAGAAGGTGCACTTAATTTATGATGAGGCACATGCCTCTTCAGAATTAGGCGCATCCAACACCAGCAAAGCCAGCGCAAAGGAGGAGTAAAAGACCAGTGTAAAAAGCCGGTCTTTGTAAATGACCCCCAGTGCGTTATTACACTGCGCAGGAGCTGAAGGGATTTGCGGTAGGTAAATCCAGTCATCTGTTTAGCAGAGCAATAGACTACCAGAATTACCGTATCCAGCATAGCCGGACAACACCGCGCACCACCGGATCCTCTTTCACTATAATTGAATCCAGCAGTTGTCCGGCATAAATTCCGGCTTTTCAGCAAACAGCTGCCATTTTTGCTGGAAGGCCATCGAATCCTATTACAGTGAATGGGGATATGGCCGTGTGCGGTGTTGTCCGGTTATGCTGCATGTGGTGTATGCTGTTAGTTTGTTCTTCTGCGGGAACAGGCTACCGGAGTACACAGAGAAGGTCCCTCTATATGGACCAAGAAATCTACGCCCCAGGTTTCCTGGTGCCGTTTCGGGAGCCAAGATCAGGAGTGGATCAGAAAACCTGACCGTGTGGTCGTACCCTTCTAGAAAAGGAGCGTTCCTGATAATTCTCAATCCCAATAACTGCTCTGCGATGAATGAGCAAACGCTTGTTCATCGGGTGAAATCATCACATCTGGGCAGCGGGTCAATGTATAAACAGCGAATCTAAATGGGGGCGAACAATTGCTGTAACGATCGCTCTTTCCCGTACAGCAGAGGGACTTTTGTATGTCAGTGTAGCTTCCATCTCCCCTGACAAGCAGGCATTTCTCATTCCCAATAACTGCCTGCTCAGTCGATACGTGTAAAGGGGGGTCTTATTTATATATCCTATTTGTGCATATGGATGTAATAAAGTAGAGCCCCCACTCAGGATTCTCCTCTATTAATCATAACTTAAATCTGTTGAAATCTAATGCAGAATTCATAAAGGGGGCCTCCGCCTACAATGTACCATTTGTAATTCTGTTGTCTTCTCATGTGGCAGATGGACCTTTGGCCCCCTCAGACATCAGGGCCCCCCTCAACCTATGCCCTTACTGGACACTGGTTGTAGTATAGACTCAATATCAGATCAGCGGGGGTCCGACACCCGGCGCCCATGCTGATCAGCTGTTTGAAGAGAGAATTGTCATTGTTCACCTGCTCGCGGTCTCAACCGGAGCGGTGAGCAGGTGTAATTACATCTAAGCCGTCCCATTCACTTCTATAGGATGGCACCTTCCGTTCAAGTGTATAATACAGAGCTGTCCTATAGAGGTTAATGGGATGGCTGAGGTGTAACTGCTGCAGTTGCGATGGTGAGCAGGTAAATAATGACAATTGTCTTCAACCAGCTGATCGATGGTGGTGTCTGGAGTCGGACCCCCACCAATCTGATATTGATGATCTATCCTGAGGATAGGTCATCAATATAAATAAAACAGACATCCCCTTTAATATGGCACAACCAGGAACAATGATGTTGCCATTGATTTAATTGTTGATGCTAACAGGTCTATATCTGAGTAGCACCATCCTTATATCAACAGGATTTATATAATTTGTTCATCCGCTTCCCTAAATGAGGACCTACTGGCAATCAGTTGAAACTCATGGTGACAGATAACCATGTGCGCTGCCAGACCCTGCGCCTCATTTATGTCGAGCGTATGACTCGTCCTAAATTGGGTGCAGCATCCAGCAGTCCATGCGCCTGAACTGAAATCTATTACAGCTCCTGGCTGGTGTAGATTGCAGTCTTCTTCCACCAGAAAACTGGAGTTAAAGATGATAAATGTGGCAAGTAATGACACGCAGTTTGCAACTTTTTTCACTACACAAAACTGGCCTATATGCATGAGAAATGTGGCCCATGGTGTTTACTGTGGGAAGCTACAGATGTACACACCATGTGACAGAATGAGCAATCATGCAGTGTATACCCACAATGAATCTAGACAGAGAACCAGTCTTTGCTGCAGCCCTCCATGAACCAGTCTTTGCATCATCTCTCCATAAACCAGTCTTTGCATTGTCTGTCCTTGAACCAGTCTTTGCAGGGTCTGTCAGGCTCTCCATGAACCAGTCATTGCAGGGCTCTCCATGAACCAGTCTTTGCTGCAGCCCTCCATGAACCAGTCTTTGCTGCGGCTCTCCATGAACCAGTCTTTGCAGTGTCTGTCAGGCTCTCCATGAACCAATCATTGCAGGGCTCTCCATGAACCAGTATGTGCATCATCTCTCCATGAACCAGTCTTT
Organism: Bufotes viridis; assembly: GCA_033119425.1. NCBI lineage: Eukaryota > Metazoa > Chordata > Amphibia > Anura > Bufonidae > Bufotes > Bufotes viridis. Next base: position 70,113,429 of record CM065591.1, read on the forward strand.
GCATTGTCTGTCCTTTACCCAGTCTTTGCAGTGTCTGTCAGGCTCTCCATGAACCAGTCATTGCAGGGCTCTCCATGAACCAGTCTTTGCTGCGGCCCTCCATGAACCAGTCTTTGCTGCAGCCCTCCATTAACCAGTCTTTGCTGCGGCTCTCCATGAACCAGTCTTTGCTGTAGCCCTCCATGAACCAGTCTTTGCTGCAGCTCTCCATGAACCAGTCTTTGCTGCGGCTCTCCATGAACCAGTCTTTGCATCATCGCTCCATGAACCAGTCTTTGCATCACCTCTCCAGAAACCAGTTTTTGCAGCAGTTCTCCATGAACCAGTCTTTGCAGTGTCTGTCAGGCTCTCCATGAACCAGTCTTTGCTGCGGCCCTCCATGAACCAGTCTTTGCTGCAGCCCTCCATGAACCAGTCTTTGCTGCGGCTCTCCATGAACTAGTCTTTGCTGCAGCCCTCCATGAACCAGTCTGTGCCGCAGCCCTCCATGAACCAGTCTTTGCTGCAGCCCTCCATGAACCAATCTGTGCCGCAGCTCTCCATGAACCAGTCTTTGCTGTGGCTCTCCATGAACCAGTCTTTGCTGTGGCTCTCCATGAACCAGTCTTTGTATCACCTCTCCAGAAACCAGTCTTTGCAGTGTCTGTCCTTGAACCAGTCTTTGCAGTGTCTGTCAGGCTTTCCATGAACCAGTCTTTGCAGTGTCTGTCAGGCTTTCCATGAACCAGTCTTTGCAGGGCTATTCTTGAACCAGTCTTTGCAGGGCTCTCCATGACCCAGTATTTGCATCATCTGTCCATCAACCAGTCTTTACAGTAGCTCTCTTTGAACCAGTATCTTTGGAGTGGCTTTACATGAACCAATTCTTGCATAAACTTTCCATGAACCAATATTTGCATTGTCTTTTCACCAACCAGTCTTTGCAGCAGCTCTCTGCTATGGTAAACAGAAGGGTTTTTGAGCATGGGCTCCTCTCCATGATGTTCCTATGCTTTAGTGATGCAAATAGACAGAGGTTATTATCTTAGTGGGGCAACACCTTTAAAGTGTAGCTCATCAGAGGTAGAGATCCTAATCCTGATACATGAACTGTCCATAAACTATGAGCCTATGTCAAGGAGGCTATTATTATAGTCTAATACTTTAATTGTTTGTCTAGGTCAAGGTAAAAATGATGGGATCCTTGCTTAGCCCTCCTTGTAGGCTCCCAAACCTTCTTCTTGTAAAAAGTGCTAATAATCTTTCATCACTATTACACATTGAGAACAATTGTACCCCAAGTTTACCAATGATCTCCCAGCGTTTCTCCTATATTTTTCTGTGCACCATATTTGCTTATTACATCGGATGGTGCTTCAATTATTCGAAGTGCTTTATAGTGTGGCCAGGCAGCCGCCTGTGGTTTTGTTCATTCTGAGATCCTCTTGAGTACGGTATTTGGTGGCCTTCGTCCAATCCTAAGAATATTAAAGCCAACAAACTTCCATCCCCAGTTATTGCTTTCCACCAGCTGAACCTCTGCCCAATTTCAAGGCACATAATCCATAACAATCATTTCATCTTTGTAATTTCATTAAATCCATTACGCTGATTAGACGCATTGACTGCTAATTGGTCCTCACTTCTGCAGATACAGTGCGGGTGCAAAACAATTGTCCTGTCGTTCCACTACTTCTCTGAAGTGTCCTTGAAAGTAGATAATGCAAGCTGCTTGGATATCGCTATCTCATTGTACACGGGTGGAATACACGTTGGAATTTAATGTTGTCTCAATACGCCGGGCACAAAGGTTGGAATACATCAACTAATCTAGTCCCATTGTTCCTCTATGACAATTAGTTTATGACTCCGTCAGTCAAGAAGTAGAAAACGGCGTAAATCAAGCTAATAAGGAAGCAAGACAATATTCCAGTATTTTTTTTTTATGTAGAATTGCAATGTAAAAGTAATGGTACAACGTGGAGGTGTCCTGATTATAGTAATGTCCTTCCTGCATTGTTCAATGGCTGCCATTTGATGATGTATCAAAGAGTAACCGACTAATTATATTAACTAACGATAACATTCTGGCTACCTGCAGCCACCACTATGGGGCGCTGTCTGAATGTTACCATTTAAATCCATACTGGCTTTATCATTTTGTATACGTTGAGCCCCCCTTAGTTATGGCTGCAAGCAGTTTGAATGTCTTTGCTATGATGTGAAGCGGGTTTTTGGAGTTTTATACTGTATAAGAATATTGGACCAGTGACCCACTGTAAAGATATGTGGCTTAGGCCTCTTGCACACGAATGTTTTTATTTTTTGTTCCGTTTTTGCGGATTCCGTTTGCGGTCCGTATGCGGAACCATTCATTTCAATGGTCCTGCAAAAAAAAACTAATGTACTGTGTATGCTTTCAGTTTCCGTATTTCCATATATCCGTTCTACTGAAAGATAGAACTTGTCCAATTATTGGCCATTCAAATCAAAGGGTCCCCAAAACATACGAAATACATACGGTGCCCACTTTGCCCATGTGTTTACTGTTTAAAACACATTACTGTGCATTACATAATGATTAAAAATGTTATGTTTCTGTTTGCGATCCGCAAAAAACGGATTGCATACGGTAAACCATATGGCAATTTTTTCCGGAACTACAAAACGGAACGGAAACATAATGGAAACAAAAAAGGAACAACGGATCCGTGAAAAACGGACCTCAAAACGCTGAAAAAGCCATACGGTCGTGTGCAAGAGGCCTTAATTGCTGGGTGAAGGGCTGAGGGCCCCAGTGCTCTAGGCCTACTGACAGTGCCTGGTTGCTGAGATGGTCAGTTTACTGGGTTAACACAGAGGGGCATATTTACTAATCCTTTAGATGGTGTAATCTTAGACAGGCTATCCAGACCCGCACCAGATTTATCACGCTGGATCAGGCTGGTGCGGGGATAGACACTTTTCTCTCACTCTATACCAGCTATTGGTTGGCTGTTTTTGAAACAGATTTTTTAAGTCAGAATTGTGGTGCAATTTTGGCACAGAATGTTGCATCTTGGGCTACACTACTTTTTCTATGAATCCCAGTCCCTTCCTGCTAAACCCTCTGTTTGAGCAAGTAGAAAAAATTGGATAAACCCTAGTTGGACCAAATTGTGCTACTTTTAGACAGATTCTTGGCATTAGTAAATATATACATAGGTGGAGATTTATCGTCTCCCTGCACCTGATTTGTGGAGTTAAAAAGTTGCAAACCTTGTGATTGAGACTTTTTAGATGCCATTGCAACAAAATATTGTCGCAAACGGCGTTTCTACACCACCCATACCACTGGGGCATGACCAGTGTGTAGGGGCCCCACCCTCAGCTCTTTTCCCTAAAAAGGGTGTCGCTAGGGTGGGGAGGGGCATGGCCAGTTGTCACAACAAATTTATCTTCATTTTTGCCAATTTTCTGGCGCAAATGAAGACAGAAATCTATGGCAGCTCTGAGCTTATCTCCGTCTAGGCGCACAGCCTGCCGAGGGGTTCGCCTAGTATATGACAAGTCAGGTGCAGGGGATGTCAAGACCCGAGGAGAAAGGGCCGGTCTTGAAAAATGTACCGCATTGTGTTTAATTGGGCTTCTTTCAAGCACTGGCTTTTGAGAGATATGAGAAGTTCTGTGTCAAAAGTTGTCAGGTGGGTGAAGTTTACTTCTGCTCTTCTGAAAAGAAGTATTGTTTAAACTTTAAAGTGGTCAAATAGTTCAACTCTAGACATTATACGGATGACGCCATTTAAAAGAAACCTTTATTATTAAGTTGTTTAGAGGCATTTTTTATTTTTATGAAGCAACTAAGATGAAATGTGAATATATGAATTAATTATTTTAATTACGTTAAGTAGGTTATTATTGGCAATTTTATTCCTTTTTGCGGGAAATTTTTTACATTTTTAGCACAGTTTTCTCATGTAGAAAAGTCACAAGTTTTGGCACGGGTCAAAAGGTCTGACTTTTGTAAAGTGAGCGAGGCATGAGCAGGAGGGGACATATTTAACATTATGAATTCTACTCCAACTACTCCATATTTCAGTTCTGGAGCATGAGCGGCTCAAATGAAGCAGGCATCTTTTAATAATTGAGGTGGATCTCACACCAGCGCAGGACAAATTCAAGGGATTGTCCAAGTTAAAAAAAACTCGTGCAGCTCCTGTACATGCTATAGAATAACAAAAGAAGCAACACTCACCCCTTTTCTCCCCTGCATCTTCCAGTGTTACTCATCGATGACATCATCTTCCGGGATGCAGCGGTGACGTTTCATGCACACAGGTCACCGTGCAGCCAATCACTGGCCTCCACAGTACACATGGCGTCACTGCTGAGGTCAGTGATCCACTGCAGCAGTGACCTGTGCACAGAACATCAATGCAGATAGGAACAAAAAACATTTGGCGGGAGGACTGGAGCACAGCCCTGGAAATGGCATTGGAGAAAAGAGTTAAGTATCTCTTGTTTTGTTATTTTAGTACATGTATAAGGGCTGCTTAAGTTTTTATTTAACTGGGACAACCCGATGCCAGTCTTAATAAATCTCCCCATTTGTGTCTACAGCTACTTTGCAAAGCTGTTGGTCTCAGAGTTAAAGGGGTTATCCCATGACTAATGAAAATCAGACATCAAATAGTACATGACAACCTCTTTCTAACAAAGCTAGAACCAGCCCTGTACCTCATATGGATCCAGAGATCTCCCCATTCATTGCTCTGCTAGATTTATATCAAGGTGGCAGCACAGGGGAGTGTCTTTTCTGCTGCAGTTCAGGGGGCGTGTCTCAGCTCTCCCTATCACAGCTCAGGGGGCAGTTGAAGGATGAAACTGAGCATGTGCGGCCATCTCAGTGAGCGGGACAAGGAAATAAGAAAAACAAACAAACAGCAGATGTCGCTATACAGATACATTTTATTGACTAGCTCAGTGGCTATACTACATTTTTAATTACTTGCAATTACAAAAGTATTCAGATCCAGGGGCTGGTTTCAAAACTGTAGAATATTTTTTATGGGACAACCCCTTTAACCCCTTAAGGACCCATGACGTATGGGTACGTCATGGGTCCGATCCCTAAGTATGGCGCCCGCTCCTGCCCTCTGTGGGCGCGATCGCTGCGGGGGTCCGGCTGTTTCCTGTAGCTGACCCCCGCGGCTAATGATCGCGGCCGGCAGCGATGCCGATCGCAATCATTTAACCCCGCAGATGCCGTGGTCAATCCTGACCACGGCATCTGCGCGCGCTAAAACCGAAAGTAAAACTTTCGGCAGCTCTCCGACTCCCCCTAGTGGTGATCGGGAGAATCGGAGTGCTGTAAGGGATAGCCTCAAGCCTTTCATTCAGCTTGAGGCTATCACTTACTATTTCCTATGGAGCCCTTGTTAGCAATAGGGCTTCATAGGAAAGTAGTAAAATCCTCATAAACTCCAATACAAGTGTATTGGAGTTTATGTTAGAAGCAATCAGATGACTGATTTATATAGGTCCCTATGGGACCTATATAACAGTGTAAAGAAAAATAAAAGAAATAAAAAATAAAAAAATAAATAAAAAAACCTAAAAATTCAAATCACCCCCTTTCCCCAAAATTAAAATAAAATAATAATTTTTAAAAAATACACATCATGGGTGTCATAATGTGCGAAAACGCCCGTGGTATAAAAATATAAAAATATATTCCCCATACGGTAAACAGAAAAACGGAAAAAAGCGCCCAAATGGCCATTTTTGAACGCTTCATTTCCTCAAAAAAATTAAATAAAAAGTGATCAAAAGTCCTACACACCCCATAATGGTATCAACTAAAAGTTCAGATCGCCCAGCAAAAATAAGCCCCCATACAATGCCATACACTTAATTACAAAAAAGTTATAGGGGTCAAAATATGGCGACAAAAATAAAAAAATATTAAATTTCCCACTTTTGAATTTTTTTTCACTATCAAAACGCAAGAAAAACTATACATATTGGGTATCGCCGGATTCGTACTGACCTGTAGAATAAAACTAAATGGTCAGTTTTATCACACATCAAACGTCGTAATTTAAAAACCCGTAAAATTGTGGTAGAATTGTTTTTTTTTGCAATTTCACCCCATTTGGAATTTTTTTCCCGCTTCCCACTACATCGTATGCAATATTAAATGGTGGCGTTGGAAAGTACAACTTGTCCCGCAAAAATAAAGCCCTCATATGGCCATGTGAACGTAAAAATAAAAAAGTTATGGCTCTCGGAAGGCATGGAGCGCAAAACGAAAATGCAAAAATGAAAAAACCCCGAGTCCTTAAGGGGTTCACAGACTACGAACAAGTGCCTTACTAACCTGTCCCTTACAAATGGAAGAGAATATGGCTTCACAATCAGACTACAGATGGTATGTTTGCAGTCTCTTACCATGGAGTCACGTAAATTTGCATAGTAGCTTTGTAAAAAAAAAAGTCAGGGATTTAAAAGCAAACCATAACAGAGAAATGCTAAGCTTGGGGAAAAAGCAGTCCCTAAGAAACACACAATTCAGTGTTGCAGAGGTCTCGACCAGGGTTGCCAACCGTTCAGAAATTTCTGGGCAGTCTGTAAAAATAAGCAACTTTTTTCCTGTGTCCGTGAAAAAAAATAGATGCGCCCGTGATTTTTTTGAGGCTGGCGGTGCATGGCTACATTCTTTTGGTGGTAATTATAATTTTACAGCTCACAGTAAGTGCTGGTAATCAGATCATCCGTTTTTTTTGCGGATCCGTTATTTTTGCAGATCCATTGTAATAATGCCTATCCTTGTCCGCAAACTAGAAAAAAATAGGACATGCTCTATTTTTTTGCAGAACGGAAAAATGGACATATGGAAATGGAATGCACACGGAGGAGTACCTTCTGTTTTTTGGCAGACCCATTGAAACAAATGGTTCTGCATATGGTCCGCGAAAAAAAACGGAACGGACACGGAAAGAAAATACGTTCGTGTGCATGAGGCCTATGATGTCCAGAAAAAGTCTGGTTGGCAACCCAGGTCCCGACTACGAATTCTAGGACTTTGCAGCTGGCAACTCTAGTTTGCTGGGACTTGTGGGACAGCAGTTTGTCATCCACCGGACACCTAAGAAAGATATTTAACTAAGTCCAGATTCACATCTGTGCTGCCGGCTCCGTTGCAGATGCCTTCAAAAAGGCTTGCCAAAATAGTCCAGCATGCGTAAAATGATGGACACTATCATGGAAACGTAACTGACTCCAATATAGTCAGTTGGGTCCATTAGGCACTGTTGAAAAGGCTGGTGTTAACTGAGCTGAAGACCTCATAGTACGTGGTCCTTTTGTTATGTTCTGTTAAGGCCACTTTCACACTTGCGGCAGAGGGATCCGGCAATCTGTGTTGAAACGGACAGCATTTGTAGACGGATCCGGATGCTGATCCGTCTCACAAATTCATTGCAAGAACGGATCCCTCGCTCCAGTTCTTATCCGGAGAAATGGATCCGTTATGTATTTTTTTCACATTTTTAAAGGTCTGCGCAAGAACGGATCTGTCAATGCGGTATTTTTAATGCTGGATCTAGCACTAATACATTCCCATGGAAATTAATGCAGGATGCAGCATTACGGCAAGTGTTTTGGATGGAGATAAAACCGCAGCATGCTGCGGTATTATTTCCGTCCAAAACGCCGTACAGTGACTGGACCGAAGACATCCTGATGCATCCTGAACGGATTTCTATCCATTCAGAATGCATTAGGATAAAACTGAAGCGTTTTTTTCCGGTATTGAGCCCCGACGACGGAACTCAATGCCGGAAAAGAAAAACTCCAGTGTGAAAGAACCTTAATATGTGACAAGGTGCAAGGTTTTTATCATATTTATCTCTATTTATGTTCTTACTTGCAGGGTTTACAGTTCTCATATTTGTACTGTAGCTAATAGTTCTTGGTCTAACATACTGTAATGCGACTGTCAACAGACATGGAGGGATAAATAACTTTTCTGTCCCGCTAATGGAGATGAAAGCAGTTTTTTATGAGTCACGAGTGTTGCCGGCTTTCCTTACACGACAAAGAGCTTTGCATTAATCACACAACCTCCTTGATGTTGCAATTCTAAAATGGCTGGAGGGCATTGCGGCAGATAGTGGGGGATAACTGGAGATGTACTTATAGTAGACGCCAGCCATCCACTAATTGCTTACAACTGCCCCACGTTGTGCAACAGAACAGTATGAAAACACAACAATATGGTTCTTCCAGATTTGTGGGAACAGATGGAGGATGGAGATTTGACTTCCAGCTGGAGCTGCAGGAGCAAGGCTCTTTTGTATCTGTGCCAGCAAGAGGAAAAAGTGGCTTTACCTTGCGACTTAGCGGCCCATTGACTTAGCAATGTGTAGCATTATTCTGTATGAAAATACAGTTTAAAGAATATATTTGTTCAAAATGATGAATTTTCATCTTTGATTTCCTATTTGTCCATGTCTACCCTAGCGATGTAGATAGGTCATCAGAATTGTCACAGCAGCAGGATATGAGTGTGTTGATCTTGTAAGAGGCAGTGACTTGTCCACTCATGTATACTAATGAGGACAAAGCTGCCTGTGCCTGTGCCATGACGTGAGCAAGTGGAAGCTCCCAGACAGATGGATATTAGTAGAAAATTGTAGTTGGCAGGAATGTGAGCTCAATATAATAATGAATATGCTATGTACAGTATGGCTGACTTCTGCTTTAGAGGGTGATGTAGTCATTTTATGGTATATGACAAAAATGTATTTAAAGGGGTTTTCTGAGACTTTTATACTGATGACCTGACCTTAGGATAGGGTCTCCATTGGGCTTTTTCAGAAGGCACCAGCATTCACAATAGCACCATGGCCTTCTTGCAGCTTACCCATCGGTCACGTGGCCAAAGAGCAGCTCAGCCCCTTTGAAATGAATGATACCAAGGACAGCAGCTGTACGGAGCTGTGATTGGTGAGCTGAGAGAAGGCTGCAGCGCTACTGCGAGAGCTGGTGTCGTCTTAAACAGCTGATCGGTGGGGGTCCCGGGGGTCCAGAGGATAGGTCATCAGTATAACAGTCTCAGAAAACCCCTTTAATGGGGGTTTCAGGGCTATAGATATCGATGACCTGTTCTCATGACGGAGATGGAGCCTTCTGCTCATACAGAGTATCTGTATAAGGGCTGGTTTCTGCAGGCCGAGCTGTAGGGTACGTAGAATTTGTTGATCAGCTGTTAATAAATCTTTTTTTAGAAGCAATGCAAAAAAATATATAAAAGCATTTTCTCCATTGTCATGTGTCTTTTTTTTTTTTTTCTTTGTTGCTGATTACTGTGCATTAAAATGCTTTAGGGGTTGTCCGGTTTCCCATATTGATGACCTATCCTCAGGTCAGTGGAGGTCAGTGGACTCCCGGCACCCCTGCGGATCAGCTGAGACTGCAGTACCATGTTCTCTTCACTTTTTAACTGCTCTCCCTCGACATTGCAGCAGCGAGCAGTGTAATTCCAGCTTCTCCGTCCCATTCACCTGAATGGTACAGAGCAGTTGTAGGTACACTGTGTCCCATTACACTGCTCCACTGCTGCAATGTCCACGGTGAGCAGGTAAACAGAGAAGAGAATGCAGCACTCATACAGCTGATCTGCGGGGGTGCCTGGAGTCAGATCCCTGCCAATCTGGTATTGATCCCCTATCCTGATCAATACGACCGTATGGTTTTGTGGTCCGTTTTTCACGGATCCGTTGTTCCGATTTTGGATCTGTTGTGTTTCCATTTCCGTTCAGTTTCCTTTCCGTTTTTCCGCAAAAACAGGAACTTAGTAATCATTGCAAACATGTGCAAAATAGCCCATTGGGCATATCATTTCTACAGCATGGATCCGCAAAAAAAGGATGACATACGGACATGCATTCTGTTTTTTATACGGACCCTTTGACTTGAATGGAGCCACTGACCGTGATTTGTAGCCAATAATAGGACCTGACTCAAAAATGTTGTGGAACGGAAATACAGAAATATGGAAACGGAATGCATACGGAGTACATTCCGTTTTTTTTTTGCGGACCCATTGAAATGAATGGTTCCATATACGGACCATATATGGAACGCAAAAAACGTTCGTGTGAATGAGCCCTAAGTTTGTTTGTATCCTGGACAACTCCTTTAACATTTATATTAGGGGTTGGTATGAATACAGCATTAAGAATAGTGTTTTATTTTAAGTTATAATATTCTGTAGGTCGTTTTGATTGCAGCTGTACCAAATAAGCATTTTATATGGTTAACATTTACAAAATTGCATTTATTTATTTTTTGAGGTGGGGAACTTCTATTAGTTGAACATTATTAAACATAATTTGACTTGTTTTTTTGTCTCACTAGGAGCAACAATTGTTTGATGAGCGATGATTCTTTGATCGGCTATATGATTCTTTGTACTCAGTAACGCTGATAGGCAACCTATTATACCCAGCAGGTAGATACTGATGTCAGGCTTCTGCTAAAAAAGGTTGTCCCACTTTCACATTTAATACTCTACCCCAGAGATGCTTAACCTGCGGCCCTCCAGGTGTTGTAAAACTACAACTCCCATCATTCCCGGCTGTAGGATGATAGCTGTAGTCTGTCTGGCATACTGGGAGTTGTAGTTTTGCAACATCTGGAGGGCCGCAGGTTGGGCATCCCTGCTTTGCCCTATACTGGTAAGTTGTTTAAAAACAAAAAGTAATCCTTTACTCACCTGTTTCTCCTGCGCTGTTCTCAGTGTCATACCCCCGGTCTCCCTCCTGTTCTTAGTGTACAAGGCTGCAGCGGTGACACTGAGATATACAGCCAGTGAGCACTGCAGCCTATCACTGGCCTCAGCAGTATATGGCATAAGTCCACTGTGGCCATGTATAGGCTGCGGCAGTCATGTACTGTGTACCTCAAGATAGTAATGCATTGGTATAGCGCCCTATTCCTCTGTCCATCCACTTAGATGCAGTAGTCAGTATCGACTGCTGCATCTAAAGCTAGGTTTACATTACCGTTTTGTTTTCTGTTCTTCTGATCCGTCAGAAGAACAGAAAACAACACAAAAATAAAACTGAAATAAAACTACATGTCGTAGTTTTATTCAGGCGGCCTGTCGGTGTGCGCTGCTGTGCCTCTGCCTGAACTCCCACCCGCTCCCATTATAGTTAGTGGGACCGGAGCGGTAGTCCGGGGTCACGCGGTCACAAGCGGCAGGACGGATCTGACAGGCTGTGCACCCGACGGAACAGCCTGCCGGAGTTCCGTGCCGCTAGTGTGAAACTAGTCTTAGTCACTGGTTTCCAAGACATGATGTTACAGCCTCCCTGGGAGCACATAAGGTCAGCTTGATACAGTTTACAGAGACGCCTCCTGTCCGCGCAGGCACAGAGAGGCAGGAGGGTGAGAGATGGTGGTCCACGAGGCCTCCTGCGTAACTCCACACTCGCTCACAACCCTGACAAGCTAAGAGCCTTTTCACTGCCCCAGTGAAACAGAGCTTTCTCAGCCCGGTAGACTGCCACCAGTTCCTTGTTTGTTATAAGCCCGGTCCGCTAACGGGATTATATAGGGTGAGAAACCAACCCGCAGTAGCGTATAACTATGCCGAAACACAGACGTGGGGATCCGTGGACCAAGATACTAGAACAGCACAATAATTAAATATATATTTAATTGCCTTAAGGGCGCAGTAGACAATACACGATACACACAGAGAATATATACAGTGGTCGGATGTGCAAATACAGGTGGTATGATACAACAGGAGTTAAACAGAGCAAGGGTCCAGTTACCAGATGGATGAGTCGTCCTTTGGGTTATGATGAGTTCTGGGGTGCTGTAATGCTTGGCTGTAGTCACATGGGTGACGCAGTGATGTCAGCAGTTTGTCCACGGAACACATTACTCGATGTGACCCCCTTCAGAGGAAGACCTTGGCCTGCATGGGCCTTTTCACCTGTAGTCGGTCACGCCCCTCCGTGCCTCTGGGAGGAGTCCACTCCTCCTTCCTTGTCCTGGTAGCCAAAGACCCACAACATCCATTATGGCCCATAGCTCCAGACTGGAAGGTCATAGGAGATGGTTCTTTGACCAATGGGTCCACCTGGGTTCTGGCTCCAGGTGGAGACCAAACATGGTGCCTTTATTAGGTTCCTGCTGGGAGATCTCTGTATCTCTCCTTCCCGGCACTCGTCCCCCAAACTACGACCAGGGGCATGTCCTTTTTCGCCCCAGGGTCGCAGATATATAACTGGATTGTGCCTGTGATTGACGGGCAATTCATAATTCCTTATGAATCCCCGATTCCATGATGTCTGATGGATTTGAGTGATCTGGGTGGATGCTGAGACCCCCTACAGGGTGGTTTTCCTGTAGAATAAGTTGGCCTCCGTGCTGGCTGAGTGAGGTGTGAATTGTACGCATGTTGCCTGCTTGAAGCCAGGACCCCTGCGGAGTTCACTACCTCTGCTATCTGACAGCAAATGGCTGGAACTAGATCATGGCTGGCATTAGATCATAATTCCACATTCCTCACAGGGCGTATGTTCATCATTCTATAAATGAGACAAACCTCTCTGGGCTAATTAAGACACAGTTAACATCAGGCAGGATTGTATGGTTGCATCTCCTGTTTCAGCCTTATTTATAATTGCTCTCGTTAGTATAACGCTATCCTGATTAAACTAATATTGCTCTTTGGGCTCCAGGAATAATATCTAAAGAACCACTACGTCAGCCAGAAACATTGAGCCACTAATTGTAGATTTTAGTTCCTCATTTGTGGTATTGTTGTCATGATGGTTTCATTTTCCACGTTATACATTCATTGGTTGTTCAGTAAATGTAGTCGGATATTGGTTTTTGAGGCATTTTTAAGCATAAAACTACCGTATGTATCCCCTCTGATCTCACTTCTATTGTAGATCTCTATATAAAAAAGCCTCCATCCCAAAGAAATGCAACAGACATTGACACAAGCAGATAAAAAGGACAAAAAAAATGTGAATGTCTATGGCACAAAAACACCAGAAAGTGAACCAAAAAATGCCATAGCCAGGGCATTCTATGATATTCAAAAATTGCTATTGACCCCAAAAATGAAACGCAAGTGCAGAAAAATGGCACGTCCAAAAACACATTTGTACTACATTTCATAAACTTCCATAGTCTTACAGCAAACATCTAAAGGCACTGTTTTTGACAAAAAAAACACAACCAAAAAAAGGCATCAAAAAGCACAAAACTCACAAAAACACACAAAAAAACAACCTAGAGGTATTGTTTTATGAATACCCCTTTCTAGCTGTCAAGGCTAGCTCCTGAAACACTGACGTAAAGGACAGACCACATGGATGGAGCCAGATCCATGAGAGCAGGAGGCACTTTTAGCATCTCTCCACTCTGGCCCATAGCATGGGACCCCTCAATGATCGCTGTATGCCCATACTGACCCCTTTGTAAGGGGTGCTCCTGGTGAGACAATCCCCTTTAAAGGGGTTTTCACTGATATTAATAGTCTATCCTTAGGATGGGTCATCAACATGAGATTGGTAGGGGTCCAGCTCACAGCACTCCCAACTGATCGGCTGGTGAGTGCTGCAGCCTTCTCACCGCTTACCAAGCATAGCTCTGTCCATTGGATAGCCGTTGTGCTTAGTATTGCGGCTCAGACCCTTTAACTTGAATGGTACTATGCTGCGCTTAGATCTCGTGACTGATAAATGTGACGTCACATGGCCTAGGAAGAAGCTTACAGAGCACCACAACCTCTTCATACAGCCGATCAGCGGGGGTGCTGGAAATCGAATCCTTGCCGATCTGATATGGATGACTTATCTTGAGGATAGCCCACCGATATCCAAATCCTGGAGAACCTCTTTAAGTATTTGTCACCATGTATCATCCAGATCTGCCTGGACTATATGGTTTGCTGTGTCCTGTACTGCAGCTTGTCCCTATATACTTGAATGTTACTAAATCAAAACCGATGACCTATCTTTAGGCTGTTAGGGAGGCATTCCAGAGCAAAAAAAAAAAATTACATCCATGGGCTGCTCATGTCATAAAAAACAAAACGCTATTTATTGATCCCCCACTGCTGCTGAGTTGAGCGAACTTGCATTTTAAGTTTGGCGTCCAAAGTTCGGGTTGGGGTTATTGAAGAATCCCATTATGGATTCCGCTACCACGGACCATAACGGAATTTTGAATCCATAAGGGGATTCTTCGATGAACCCGAACCTTGGAAAACACTAGGGACCTGGGGTGACGTCACCGTCATGTGATCAGTGCAGGGGGCGTGGCTCAGTACTGGATTGATTAATAGGTGGTAGCCTGTGACCTCTTATCCTATCCAGTGCTGAGCCACGCCCCTGCACTGATCACATGACGGTTACGTCACCCCAGGTCCTTAGTGTTGTCCAAGGTTCGGGTTCATCGAAGAATCCCCTTATGGATTAAAAATTCCATTATGGTCCGTGGTAGCGGAATCCATAACGGGATTCTTCGAAAACCCCAACCAGAACTTTGGACGCCGAACTTAAAATACAAGTTCGCTCAACTCTACTGCTGATCTAATGGTACCCAGGCCCCGCTGCATTTGAGTTCCTGCTCCTGTCTCGACACAAGAGGCAATGGCTGTGAATGCCGCTGAACCAATCACTGGCTGCAGCAGCGACCCTCCTTTACCAGAGATTTGCTGAGCGGCATTCACAGCCCGTGCCATGTCAAGAATTCAGCAGTGTAGCAGAGCAGGGACCTCCACATCGCTGGTATGGCTGTGATCGAGGATCGGTGAAGTTTTGTTATTTATTAATTTATACCCCTTTAATTTCTCGGAGAAGCCATTTAAATTGATATAAATATCTTAATCAAACATTTCCCTGTGTTTTATGATGTCCAGGGTGAGGTTGTACAGTAGGTCATCCCCACTGTGCATGAACAGGTTAGGCCTCATGCACACGACCGTATGTATTTTGCGGCTCGCAAAAAATAGATCTGCAAAAAATACACATGCCGTCCGTGTGCATTCCGTATTTTGCGGAATGGAACAGCTGGCCCCTAATAGCACAGTCCTATCCTTGTCCGTAATGCATAGAAAATAATAGGACGTTTTTTGCGGTACGGAAACGGAATGCACACGGAGTACCTTTTGTTTTTCTTGCAGACCCATTGAAATGAATGGTTCCGTATACGGTCCGCAAAAAAACGGAACAGACACGGAAAGGAAATACGTTCGTGTGCATGAGCCCTTAGGGCTCATTTACACGGCTTTAGGTGGGCCGTTACGTGCATTAGGGACTGCAATTTGCGGTTCCCAATGCACATACAACCTCCGTACAGCCGCTGGGATGAATCCAGACCCATTCAACTAGAATGGGTCTGATTCGTCCGTTCCGCAAAAAGATAGAGCAACTTCTATCTATTTGCGGAACGGAAGTACGGAACAGAACCCCACGGAAGCACTCCGTAGTGTTCCGTTCCGTGATTCCATTCCGCATCTCCAGATTTGCGGACCCATTGAAGTGAATGGGTCAGCATCCGTGATGCATAATGCACACAGAGCGGTGCCCGTGTATTGCGGATCTGCAAATGCGGTCCTTAATACGGCAACGGGCAGCACACGTTTGTGTGCATGAGCCCTTAGTCTGAGAATAAACATCTGTGGTCACAAAGTATTAACTGTGAGAAGCTTCAGACCCAGACATCGGTTTATTTGGTGTGTGCACTAATCTGACTTTTCTCATGCTAATCTAATGCATGGTCAGTGCTTCCACCAACTGATATCGTCCTGGCCCAATAATGAGAATGAAAACAGGTCAGTGGTGTTTTCACCAAGTTCAAAAGTGATAGGAAGGGGAGCACCAAGAAGGGATTTTGCAGCAGTTTTTTTTCACGTGCACCAAAAGTTGATACTTCTTGATAAGTTCCAAGAAAAGTGGTCATTTACTGAAGTGGCGTGCCAAGCAACTTTTAGACAAACTTAGGCCTCTTGCACACGAACGTATTTTTTTTTAAGTGTTTTGCGGTCCGTTTATAACGGATCCGTTGTTCCGTTTTTTGTTTCCGTTTTGTTTCCGTTTCGGTTCCGTTGTTCCGTTCCGTTTTTCCGCATGGCATATACAGTATACAGTAATAACATAGAAAAAATTGGGCTGGTCTTAAAATTTTCAATAGATGGTTCCGCAAAAAACGGAACGGATACGGAAGACATACGGATACGGAGCCACTGAACGTGATTTGCGGACAAGAATAGGACATGGTCTATATTTAAGGCTACATGCACACGACAGTTGTTTTTTGCTGTCCGCAAATCGCGGATCCGTCTCCCTTTTTTTTTCACATCCACATCCTTTCCTTGTGTCCGCAAATTTTGTAGGTTGTGTTTCCGTGTGTCTTCCGTTTTTTTGCGGATCCGCAAAAAAAACGGAAGGCGTGAAACAGTTTCTTAAAGTACCTGCACAAGTGCCCTGGTTTGCAAGCAACCATCCGCAAAAAAAACGGATGCGGATGGAAAAACGGAAGGCTTCAGTGTTTTTTTTGCGGACCCATTGACTTCTATGGGTCCGCAAACCGTTTTTTGCAGACAAGAATAGGACATGCCATATTTTTTTTGCGGACGTGAAATGCGGAAGACGGACGCGGACAGGAAACGGAAGAGGCATCAGTTTTTTTTGCGGATCCATAGAAATGAATGGGATCCGCAAAAACGAAACGGAAGCCGAGAAAAAACACTGTCGTGTGCATGTAGGCTAAACGGAACAGAAAAAACGGAAACGGAAGGCATACGGAGACACTTCAGTATTTTTTGCAGACCCATTGAAGTGAATGGTTCAGTATACTGTCAGTATACTGAACTGAAAAAACTGCCAGTATACGGTCCGTAAAATACTGTCGTGTGCAAGGGGCCTTAGGTGCATTCACTTCACCGTTTAGCTTTCCATTCTTCTGAGGCAGGGTTCCGCAAAAACGCTTTCGTTACTGATAATACAACCATCTGCATCCGTTATGAACTCCACTGAAAGTCAATGGAGGACGGATCCGTTTTTTATTGTGTCAGATTGAGTCAGAGAAAAGGCATCCGTCCCCATTGACTTACATTGTGGGTCATGCTTGCTGCGGTTTGCTCTCCGGTATGAGAACGGAACGTAATGCATTATGGAGCATTCTGTTCTGTTCACTTGCGTTTTGTCCCCATTGATAATGAATAGGGACAAAACTGAAGCGTTTTTTTCCGGTATTGACACCGTATGACCGATCTCAATACCGGGAAATAGAAAAAAAAAACGGATCCTGTTGCATCAGTTGTCATCAGTTTGAGCCATTTCCGTCTGAGATCATTTTTTTTAGACAGAAACAAAAGTACTGCAAGTAGGACTTTTTTCCCCGTCTAAAAAACGGATCTCAGACGGAAATGGCTCAAAAGGATGACAACTGATGCAACAGGATCCGTTTTTTTACTGGATCCTGTAAAAACGGATCCTATACATTCAGATTCTTAGGGTACTTTCACACTAGCGTTTTGGATTCCGTTTGTGAGATCCATTTCAGGGCTCTCACAAACGGTCCAAAACGGATCAGTTAAGCCCCAATGCATTCTGAATGGATAAGGATCCGCTCAGAATGCATCAGTTCGGCTCCGTTCCGCCTCTATTCCGTTTTGGAGGCGGACACTAAAACGCAGCATGCAGCATTTTGGTGTCCGTCTGAAGAGGCGGAGCCTAACGGATCCGTTTTTTTTTACAATGTAAATCAATGGGGACGGATCCGTTGTCAGTGACACAATATGGTGCATTTGAAAACGGATCCGTTCCCCATTGACTTTCAATGTAATTCAAAACGGATCCGTTTTGGACTTTGTCATTTTTCTTTAAAGCTAATGCAAACGGATCCGTTCTGAACGGATACAAACGTTTGCATTAGAGGTGCGGATCCGTCTCTGCAAATAAACAGACAGATCCGCACCAACGCTAGTGTGAAAGTACCCTTACACACGACCGTTGTGCTCCCATGGCAGTATTGAGGGCCGCATACGCCGGTTCCGCACTACATGGTGCATCAGCCGTGTGCATTCCGCATCACGGATGTGGACCCATTCACTTGAATAGTTCCACAAATCTGGAGATGCGGTGCAGAACGGAGCCACGGAACGGAACCCCACGGAAGCACTACGGAGTGCTTCCGTGGGGTTCTGATCCGTGCTTCCATTCCGCAAAAAAAAGAACATGTTCTATCTTTTTGCGGAACGGACTGATCACGGACCAATTTAAGTTGAATGGGTCTGGATCCGTCCCGTCCATCGCACGAACGTTGCCCGTGCATTGGGGATCGCAAATTTCGTAACCAATACGTTCATGTGCAAGAGGCCTAACTGATGCAACAGGATCTTTTTTTTTTTTTTATACAGGATCCTGTTTTTTTTTCTCTCTCTCTCTTTTCTTCTGACGGATCAGAAGAACGAAAAGCTAAACGGTAATGTGAATGCACCCTTGGGCCTCATTCACACATACGTGG
Organism: Bufotes viridis; assembly: GCA_033119425.1. Lineage (NCBI taxonomy): Eukaryota > Metazoa > Chordata > Amphibia > Anura > Bufonidae > Bufotes > Bufotes viridis. The sequence continues at coordinate 70,131,957 of CM065591.1, forward strand.
ATTTTCATGGACCATGGTCCCTGAAAACCCGTCCTGCTGAGTGCACGTGCGTTTGTGCGCTCGGCAGGGCGGGTTTTCACGGACCGTGGTCCATGAAAATCCACGTATGTGTGAATGAGGCATTATTGGGGTAGATTTATCGAAACTGGTGTAAAGTAGAATTGGCTTAGTTGCCCCTAGTAACCAATCAGATGCCATCTTTCATGTTCCAAAGGAGCTTTAAAAAATATAAAGGTAGAATGTGGTTGCTATGGGCCAGTGTTCCTTTACACCAGTTTTGATAAATCTCACCCATTAAACCTAAAGCCAGAAAAGTGTGAAAATTCTACTCATAGCGGGTGTAGATTTCATTTTCTGACCTTAGGCTGGTCCAACATGTGACACATTTGTTAAGAGTCTTGTGCCTTTTAATACATTTGCTACAATTTACTTCAATGAATTTTAGTTTAAGACTAGCATGTGAAACGCCAGTCATAATAAATGTGGGCCATTGTACATTAGACCGTGCTTCCACTGCATACAACTGAAGAACTTAGTAAGGAGGAATAAAGATATAGTTAATAAATGTCAGAAAATAAAGTCCATCCATAACATTTATATATATTCTTCCTTAAAGGGTTTCTGTCACCAGGATTACACATTATAAGCTGTCTGACATTAGCTATGTGCTAATGTCAGATCAGCTTGATAATGTGCTTTATATTTATTTCTGATGTATATTTAGGCTAAAAAACGTCTTTTTCTAATATGTAAATTAGCCTTTAGGAGCAGGGGGGGCGTTGATGACTGCTTTATACCTCATATCTGTGGAGGCTCCACTCCTGGTTTTGGTTCACAATTACTGATGGAAAACACTGATCAAAACACTGACATGTGATGTAGGCCTTATTACTTTTAGTATCCAGTAGGAATGTCTAGTAAGGCTTTGTTCACGTCAGTGATTTCCATCCAAAACCTGGATTGAAGCCTCCACAGACATAAAGTATAAGGAAAAGATCTTCTCCTGTTCTGTGTTTAGACCTACACCTGGTTTTAGCCCACAGTCACTGATGGAAATCACTGACCAAACACTGACTGTGTGAATAAGGCCTAAGACCACAAGAAGCCACTTGATTATCAATTATAGCCTTCTTGTGAAGACCAAGTACTTGACCATAAAAGGTCAAGCGTTTGTTCTTACTCTTCACCTCTCTTTGTAAAAGAAAGGGGGCAGCTTCTCTTCCCTTGGTAATTAAAGGGGTTTCCTCATGGACATTACTTATCCCTATCTACATGATGTGTCTGATCAGTGGGGTCTGACTGCTGGAACCTCCACCGATCACGGGAACACGGGTCCTGAGAGACTGCTGGTGAGTAAATCTGCTGCAAGTCCAAAAGGGGAAAGAGGGAGAAAGCCAACCCAAACCAAAATATGACCTCTGTCTTCATGAACTTCATAAGAGCTGCAAGGGCTGCTCTTTGTTGGGTCACTATCACTATTAGGCCTCATGCACACGGCTGTTGTTTTGGTCCGTGTCCGAGCCGCATATTTTGTGGCTCGGGCGCGGACCTATTCACTCCGTGTGCTGTCCGCATTCATTGCTCTAGGCATTGTAGGCATTCCTACAATGGGCCGCGTTCCGTTTCACAAACTGCAGAACGGAATGTGGAGCAGCTTCCGTGTTTTGCAGATCCACAGTTTGACCTAGAAGGCTGGAGAAGACAAGTAGATCTCGCCACTTATGGGGCAGCATAAACCTAAAATATAAATAATTAGTAAAACAAAAAGAAAACCTGTAAAAGTTATTTAAATTTATGATTTATAGTATAGAAATATATCTCATGTTAGGTGTAGAAAGGCAGAGTAAATTACAGAGAAGAGCCTGACGCAAAGAGACATGAAGAACAGGATGGCTCATGAGGTCCTCCATTTTCATACAGATAGAAATGATAGAAATTTGGCTAAACAGACAATAAATTCGTGCTCTGTCTTCGGTGTATATCCTTGCTCTTAGTAGAAGTTGTTTTACATAAGCTTTTAAGACCTGGGAAAATCTTCCATAGAAACCACAGAGCAGAAGCTCAATCAGGAATGATCTAAACGCTCGTGAGTCTCGTTTTTTTACAAGCAAACTGCTTCACAAGCGGAGACATTTTTTACATGAGGATTACAGCCAGTGTCTTATGTGCTCCATCCGCCTTGAGCTGTTAGGCTGCTTCATTTATTTAAAAGACAATATAGCTGAAGGAAGGGTGTTCTGTATGACTACTATCATACCATAGTGGATTTAGATAAAGTCTTGGTCCCATGACTGGCCAAGAATAGACATGGGTGTAAATACCTTAGTAGCAGGCATAGCAGCCCCTATGGGATCGCACAGCTAAGAGAGCCCATAGTCTACTGAGAAATGCGGTGATCACGATTGAGGATGACAAAAAACAAGTGGAAAGATATTGGGTGTGGAGTCTCTTTTCATGTTATACCCTTGAAAATGGACATTCTGATCTCAATTTAATTTTTACCCACTACTACTTCTACTTTCATTTGATAGAGAATAGTATAACTAGCAAACTTCTAAATCACGTTATTTGAAAAATCTGCCTGCATCTACCCGAAAAGAGCTGTAAAGTCATGGCCACTAGGGATCTTACGTTCACCTAATTTGTAGTCCACTGTCTGTTGTCAGGCAAGATCTGTGCCTAGTAACAGAGACTCAGAAGACGGCTCACAGTAAATAGGGATGTGTCAGAGCTAGCTGAGATCATGAGCCTGATAAAAAAAATGATTCTGAACACCTCAGGAGCCTCCTGTGTGTCTGTAACTGTGATTTATCCCTCCTTATCTGTTCTGGGAGCACCGGAACTGACAACAAACATAGTGGGAAATAAGCAAAAGGACATCATAGCAGTACAGTACTGGCAAACTTCCATAGAAGGGAGACACCCCCTGCTTCTGTGTGAAATGCATCTAGCTGTGCAGCTGAAACATGGAATAATATGGCTGAAAAAGACATTATGGAAGCCCAAACATAACTGCTCCTTCACATTTATGATTGCACAGCCATTATGCAAACTTTTTTGGAAAACTCAAGTGCACTTTAAAGATACAGCCACATGTTAATGATTCACGATGCAGATTTAGAATCCAAAATCAGGAGTGGATCATAAAAGGAGAGAAAGTATTAGGACTTCTGTTTTTTTTTTAAATTTTACTCCTGGTTTTGGGACCTAAAACTGCTTTAAGAAACCTGACCATACCTGGCCATACCTTAAAAGGGGGAATTAATGTTAGGTTTGTGTCGTAAAAAAGTTGCAAATTACGGTGCACATCATAATTGTGCATTAATATGAGTCCTTTCTCTTAAAAAAAAAGTCTAGAAAATGGGCGGCGTTAACTAGAAGGGGGCTTTGCCTACTGAAGACTGACAGATTTTTCCACCATTTACTCCAGAAATTGGCACAAATTATAGTAAATCCCACCATCCATTTTCTTTTTTTGGGACAATCCACAATGTACCAAATTTATTAAGAGGTGTGCGCCTCTTATTAAGGCTACATGCACACGACAGTTGTTTTTTGATGTCCGCAAAACGGGGTTCTGTTGTTCCGTGTCCGTTTTTGCTTCCGTTGTGTTTCCGTGTGTCTTCTGTTTTTTTTAGCGGACATGACCCAAAAGATATTACCAAAAGACAGGCTGACAATTTGCCAAATGCCTGCCAAGGGATCCGCAAAAAAATGCGGACGCGGAACGCGGATGACACACGGATGGCCATCTGCATTTTTTCACGGTCCCATTGACTTGAATGGGTTCGCAAACCGTTTTTCACAAGAATAGGACAGGTTATATTTTTTTGACGGACTGGAATCACGGACCACGGACGCGGAGGACAAACGGTGCATTTTCCGAGTTTTTCACAGACCCATTGAAAACCAATGGGTCCGCAGAAAATCACGAACAACGGAGCAACAGACAGGGAATCAAACAATGGTCGTGTGCATGAGGCCTAAAGGGGTTTTCTGAGATTTTTATACTGATCACCTATCCTCAGGATAGGTCATCAGTATCTTATCGGTGGGGGTCCGACACCTGGGAACCCTGCCGATCAGCTGTTTAAGAAGAAACCTGCAACGGCGTAGCGGCCTTCTCTCTGCTTTTTCAAGGCCAAGTGACGACATGTTCATGTGACCTAGGAGCAGCTCAGCCCCATTCAAGTGAACGGGGCTCAGCGCAATACCAAGCACAGCTGCTATACAGCGTACGGCACTGTGCTTAGTGAGCTGCTAGAAGTCAGCGGGGCCTACAGTAACGCTGCTGTCTTCTCAAACAGTTGATCAGCGGGGGTCCTGGATGTTGGATCCCCACCGACCAGATACTGATGACCTGTCCTGAGGATAGGTCATCAGTAAAAAAAAAAAATCCTGGAGAACTTTAAATCTCAGTTTATAGCATATGCATAGGTTACTTTTTCTAAATCTCCACTCAATATCAACATCCACAGTATCAATTTCTAGGGGTCCTACCGTTAAGAACTCACGACGAAGACAAGTGGGTTCACTCAAGAAAAATTGTACTCAAAGACAGGGATGAACTTAAAGGGGTGATCCAGGATTTTAATATTGATGACTATCAATATTTGATTTGCGGGGGTGTGACACCATGCACCTCTCTCGATCAGCTGTTTCAGAGTAGCTGTGGCATCGGAACTTCACAGCTCCATCCATTTGTATAATGGATGGTGCTGGTTACTGCTCCCACTGACGTCAATGGAAGCAGCTCTGCAATATCCAGCTCTGTCTATTACATAATGGACAGAGCGGTGTAGTTCTGGCGCCACTCTGAAACAGCTGATTCAGGGCTCATTCAGACGGCCGTGAGTGTTTTTGCGATCCGCAAATTTGCGGATCCGCAAAACACGGATACCGGCCTGTGTGCATTCCGCATTTTGCACACTGCTAGCCCTATACAGCAATTGCGGACAAGAATAGGACATGCTCTATATTTTTTGTGGGGCCGCTGATCAGAACTACGGATGCAGACAGTCTGCTGTCCGCATCTTTTGCAGCCCCATTGAAATGAATGGGTCCACATCCGTTCCCGCAAAATATATATATATTTTTAAAAAATTTACTGTTTCTTGAGAATTTTGCTGCAGCCTCCTGTCCATTGTGAGTGGGTGCTTGACCCATCACATTGCTGAATTATTTCAGGCAAAATCTGTAAAGCTTATTATTGAGCAACTTCTTCCCCAAAAAGAAATATTTTCTTTGATCTTTGATGCCTTGCTTTTCTTTGATCTGGTGATGTCTATCCATAAAGCTGCGGAGTAAACTCCAGCTGTGTACAGTATGTATATTGTCTATGTTGCTGGTGTCTCTTCCCTGTACGCAGTGTTCTGTACCTCAATTCTGGTTTTTGTGAAAATTGTAGTCACAGTGATATTGAGAAGCTTAATTTGATCTCAGAAGTGGAATCAGTCACACTTAGGCCACCTGCACACGAGTGCGGGCGAACACACATAAGATCCGCACGGATTTCCGTGCAAGTTTATGTGCGTTTCTGCAGAATATCTGCACCAAAATCTGCAATGTCTAATAGCAGTTTTTGTTGTGGATTTGATGCGGTTTTGATGCAGAGCTCGTCCTTCCGTGAAATCCGCAGCCAAATCCGCAAACATAATTGACATGTTATAAAATTCAATATCCACACTGAAAAAAATCTGCAAAGCGTACATGAGATTAGTGTATCCTTACAAAGTGTGACGGTCCTGTAATACGGTGCGGCAATCCACATGCTGGGTGGGCTCTCTATTGACTGCTATGGAAGTATAGTTTGCTATTTTCGGCCTTCCCATCACGATGTACGGAGAGCTCACTGCGCAAGCGCTGCCACACTCTGTTCGCCGCTACAGGACTGCCCTCACTCAGCTATTTTTTAAACTAACATAGTGGTGAATGGAGGGTGGCCGTTCCTGCGGGACTGCTCTTTTCTCACTTTGGGAGCCCCTTCGTGGAGTGGGTCTCAGATGTGGGACCCATACCTATATGACATTGATGGCATATCCTAGTGATATGACATCAACGTCCCAGATGGGTCAACCTCTTTAATGGCGTTTTTGCGTGGCATTTTTTTGTCAGTGCTTTTTTTCCCTTACAGCTCTGCAGAGAAATTGACATCACAAGGGGGAACATGCGTTAATCTAAAAAAAGGCAGCCTTGCAAAAATGCCATTAAAAAACGACACACTACATGGGCAAAATGGCTGAAAAAATGCAAGAAAACGCTGATTAAATCAGTCCTTTTATGGCCCAGAAAAATGCTATGAAGAGAACTGTTTATGAAGGAACCCTTAGGCCTTATTCACATGTCTGTGTGTGTTTTGCGGATCCACAGATCCGCAAAACATGGACATCGGCGATGTGCGTTCCGCAATTTGCGGACCGCACATCGCCGGCACTCTCATAGAAAATGCCTTTTCTTGTCCGCAATAGGACATGTTCGATTTTTTCGGGAACGCGATTGCGGACCCGGAAGTGCGGATCCGCAATTGCGGACCCGGCCGGGACATCGTATGTCCCTATTGAAACTAATGGGTCCGCAATTCCGTTCCGCAAAATGCGGACGTGTGAATGGGGCCTTAAACAGTTTCCTGCCCACACAACAATTTTTGGACAACTCCTTTAAAAATCCACCTTTACTGTTGTTGTTTTATTTTTTTTTATATAAAATTCTCTTTTATCAGTAATGGGTCATATGCATGGTCTGGTGACCTAGGACAAAGCACATATCTGTATATAATTGGTAAATGAGTCATTTGTGGATGTCAGTGGGACTCTGATGTCATTAGAGCCGGTCTGATCAGAATATTTTAAGGTAAAGCAATGATGCCGATCGTTAAATAGTCTAATTGTATCACAAGCATTTAGATTTCCAGCATCGCAGGCTGTTTAAATCTCTAATGAGTCTTTAGTTCGGAGATATGTTTGTCTGCTGTCAGATTGACTCGAGGAATAAATCTAATGAGAAACCTGCTCGCAGGCACAGGGTGTCTCACCAGCCTCAGGAGCTAATGTTGTATTCCTGACGTGGCAAGATTACTAAATTATGCTGTAGAGAGCGGCATGGCATTTTCATGCTCTATTTACCAACCGCGAGCGTGCTTCAGTGCGCGCGTTTCCCCGAGATGCCCAAGTGGCACAAACGGGGTCATACAGAAGGTGGCATGCATCATCATCGCTGGCCTGTGCTCTAATTTAACCATGCCCAGACCAGAGCCACCGTACAATCCATCATAGACAGATACTCCTTTCCTCAGGTTCACAAAGCAGAAGGCTTATAAAGATGTCTACCGGAAGGCTTATAAAGATGAATCCTTGAGACTTTTCTCATCTGGCTGTTTAAGAGTAATCCAGAATCAAAATATAAAGTGTCCTAACTTTCATTGGACTCACTAAGGGTCAATTCACACATCCGTGTGTGTTTTGCGGATCCACAGATCCGCAAAACACGGACACCGGCAATGTGCGTTCCGCATTTTGTGGACCGCACATCGCCGGAACTCTCATCGAAAATGTATTTTCTTGTCCGCAATTGCAGACAAGAATAGGACATGTTCAATTTTTTTGCGGAACGGAAGTGCAGACCTGGAAGTGCAGATCCACAATTCCAGATCCAAGCGGGACATAGTGTGTCCCCATAGAAATTAATGGTTCCGCAATTCCATTCCGCAAAATGCGGAAAAGAATTGCGGACGTGTGAATGGAGCCTAAATGATATGATAATCAGGTTTCACTACATAGTCATAAACGGTTGTAAGTGAACTGTCATGTAATGACACCAATGATCGGCCATATACGGATGTACAGCTTTAGGCCTAATTCACACGTCCGTAGTGTGTTTTGCGGAATCCGCAAAACACTGACGGCTGCAATGTGCATTCCGCATTTTGCGGACCGCACATTGCTGGCACTATATAGAGAATGCCTTTTCTTGTCCGTAATTGCGGACAAGAATAGGACATGTTCTATTTTTTTGCGGAAACGGAAACGCGGATGCGGAAACACGGATGCGGAAATGCGGATGCGGACATCACATAGTGTGCTGTCCACATCCATTCCTGCCCCTTTGAAATGAATGGGTCTGCAACCCTTCCGCAAAATTGCGGATGGGAAGCGGATCCATTTTGCGGACGTGTGAATTAGTGCTAGGTAGGAGCATGTATGGCCTATAAGTCTCCTCACGCTAATTAAGGCGCTCTCTCCCTAACGAGAGATAGTACCCCCTAACCCTGGCAGGCCTCTCACCCAGTTAAGCCAGTACTATCTGCTCTGCACTGATGAGGGGCATCTGTCTGCAGATGAGATGCTGGCTTACTTAATATCCAAGTCATGTCTCAAGGTCTATTTAAAGAGCTGAACATTGACTTACATTATAGGATAGCTGCCTTACTTACATCTGGTGGCATTAGAGGCAGAGCTTGTTAAGGGCTCATTTGCATCCCTTTCCTTCTAGGGGAGAAGACATCTATCTCTTTACATATGCAGCCACCTGGAAGGAGCCGGAACTGAGGATGGGAGTGGTAGTGGCTCTGGCTGCCGCAGTCAATCACAGTGCCTTTACTGACACCGTTGCTCCCTAGGGCCTTGCAGTGAAAGAAGAACGGACCATTTCTTCCCCCAGGGCACACTCAGATTCTAGGGCTCTTGCGTGAGGGTAGTTGGGGCACCTGTGATGTTAAAGGGGTTGTCCAAGTTATTTTTATTGATGACCCATCCGACACCCTGAACCTCTGCCGATCAGCTGGTTAAAGAGAAGGCGCGCATCTGTTTACCTGCCCACCATCACAACAGCAGCGGTGAGCAGGTGTAATCACAAGAAGCCGTCCCATTCACTTATATGAGACGGCTTTATATTGAATGTCACGTCTTTCCTGTGTCTTATGTGGCTCTGCACGGTTACCTGCCTACATTTAGGCCGTGTACATAGACACGGGCACTTATAGATTATTGGGGGATGATTATCAAGCCCTGTACACCAGAAAACTGGAGTCAAGAATTCATAAAGTTTGGTGCACACCCCTGTTGCACAAAATGTCATAACTTTTTTGGGTGTTGTACCCCGCTTGTAACTTTTCCAAAAAGTGGGCAGAGCAGGGCAGAAAGTCGGTGGAGCAGGATTGGGCATAGCCAGCCAGGCACATTTTTACACAAGCTCCCTGGCTGGCACAGATTTCATTTCTGGTGCCCTGACCTGCACAGATGCACCAAAATTATTCAGAGGCATACGCAGCGCATCTGACACCAGCATGAGATAGGTTAAGACCAGCGTGTAAAACACCAGCCTTAGGCCTCATGCACACGACCGTTGTTTGTTTCCGCGTCCGTTCGGTTTTTTTTCACGGATAGGATGCTTCCCCATTCATTTCAATGAGTCCGTCAAAAAATGCGGATGGTCAACCGTTTTTGTTCCGCATCCGTGATCCGTGTTTTCATTCCGTCAAAAAAATAGGGCATGTCCTATTTTTTTCACGTTTGCGGACAAGGATAGGCATTTTTACAATGGATCTGCCATAAAAATCGGATCCGTCAAAAAAAACGGTCCGTCGTCCGTTTTTTTTGACGGACGCAAAATTTCAAGGAGGAGCGGACGCGGAGGCAGGCAACGGTCGTGTGCATGTAGCCTTAATAAATGTCCCCCACTGAGTCACATATGCTCTACATTTGGAGTCACTTCAACATATATACAGTATTCGGAATTATCCCTTATAGGCTGTGTTCATATTCAGGTCGTGGCTTCTGTTCTTAATGGAGCTATGACAGCTTTGCCAGATCCATTTTAAAGTGAATCCCAATGAATCTCGGCAGATCCCATCTAATAATAGTGAGTTTGTCAGGCTTTCAACAGGTCTCCATATATTTTCACAGCAAGCATAGTCCTGCACACCACAGTCTTTTTGCTGTCAGAATGGATTCAAGCACCAATGTGAACAGAGCCTTTGGCTAGTGCTACAAGACATCATGTAGGCCTTTCCTAAGCCCAAGGACGTTCCATTAAAGAGGCACTCTGGATTCATGTAATTAAAGCTTAAAGGGAATCTGTCACATGAACATGGTATCTGAGCTGCAGGCAGCATGTTATAGAACAGAAGGAGCTGAGCAGACTGACATATAGTTTTGTGGGGAAAGATTCAGTATAACTTGTATTTCATTCATTTATATTCCTGCTCATTCTGGGCTTTAAAGTCCAGGAGGCGGTCCTATCAGTGACTGACAGCTTGTCCTCTAACACTGTGTATAGAGATAGCTGTCAATCACTGATAGGTCCGCCTCCTGGACTTCAAAGTCCAGAATCAGTATAAATAAAGTTATACTGAATCTTTTCCCATAAAACTATATATCAGTCTGCTCAGCTCCCCCTGCTCTATAACACGGTGCCTGCAGCTTGCATTGCATTTTCATGGTGACACGTTCTCTTTAATCATTACATAATGAACCACTCTGCAGCTAGTGTGCCAATTTCTCACCATTTTCAAGATCTCTTCTTGCTGTAAGTAATGGGCAGTATTTGTTTTAGGCTACATTCACACAAACATAGGAGTCTGCATCCGTTCTGCAATTTTGCAGAACCGGTGCGGACCCATTCATTTCTATGGATGTGAACAGCACACCTTGTGCCCCGGCAAAAAAAATAGAACATGTCCTATTCTTGTCCGCAAATGCCATTGTGCAATTTTCTATGATAGTGGTGGCATGTGCAGTCCGCAAATTGCGAAACGCACATGGGCCGGTATCCGTGTTTTGCAGATCCGCAATTTGCGGATCTGCAAAACACAATGTTCGTGTGAATTTAGCCCTAGGCCCCTTGCAGACGAGCGTGAGCGGATTAGGTCCAGATGTGTTGCCGGATGCGTTCAATGAAACATGCGTGATTTCGCAAGCAAGTCCATTCAGTTTTGTTTGCGATTACGTTCTGTTGTTCAGTTTTTATCGGGCGGGTGCAATGCGATTTATTGTGTTTTGCACGCGCGTGATAAAAAACCCTGGCCCATTTACTTGTATGGGGCCAGGGCTGCACGAAAAACGCTGAATACAGAACATGCTGCCTAAGGCCCCTTTCACACAAGCGAGTTTTCCGCGCAGGTGCAATCCGTGAAGTGAACGCATAGTACCCGCACTGAATCCACGCATACTGGCCCATGTGCTTTCCGCAGTTTGGCGGACTGCACATGCCACCTCTATCGTAGAAAATTGCAAAATAGCGATTGCGGACAAGAATAGGACATGTTCTATATTTTTTTCGGGGCACAAGGTGTGCTGACCGCATCTTTTGCGGCCCCATAGAAATGAATAGGTCTGCACTCGTTACGCAAAATTGCGGAACGGATGCAGACTCATTCATATGTTTGTGTGAATGTAGCCTAAAAGAAAGATTGCCCATTACTGACAGCAAGAAGATATCTAGAAAATGGTGAGAAAATGGCACAGCGCTGGTAAAACTGAACAACTGAACGCGGCCGCAGACAAAACTGACTGAACTTGCTTGCAAAAGGGTGCGAGTCTCACTGAATGCATCCGGAGCCAATCCGTATCGTTCATGTGAAAGAGGCCTAAATCAGGGCTAATAGATTTCTAGACTGTTGTTAAAAGAACCTATAGACCAGGGGTGCACAACCTGCAGCCCAGGGGCCACATGCGGCCCTCGATAGCTATTCTTTGCGGCCTCCAACCATCTGGTAACAGATATGTGTGTCTATGTCTTGTGGGTGCTCACATGTATCTTTCATGTATTCTCCCATTAGATGGGAGTCCTGAAGGTGTAACCAGACATTTATAGTATATACTGTATGTTCAATATGCCATAAATACAGCATTTCAGTTGGTAATACCTCCTTTAAGTTTTATTTTCGGCCCTTGGAATTGGTTCAGGCTGACAATGGGGCCCCCAACCAGAAAAGGTTGGGCACCCCTGCTATAGACAGTTATAAACTAAGAGGGAAGTTTGGGTATTATTCGATTCAATCTGGAAACTTGTAAGGGTGCTGGCACACAGTGCAGTTTTGATGCAGTAGTGACGCAGTTACTGCATCAACAAACATGCATTTACAATGTAGTTTTTGATTGTATCCAGCTGAAATGAATTACCGGTAAATCATTTAGATGATTTCTGCAGAACACCCGGGTTTAATGAAGCAGCTACTGGCTAAATTGGAAACTGCGCTGTGAATGCACGATTGTCGATGCAGCAACTGCGCTGTGTGCCAGCACCCTATCCCTGGGTTCAGACCTGAGCGTTCTAAAAACACGCGTTTTTCAGCGCGTTTTGCAAATAGGAAACGCGCGTTCGTACGCGCGTTCTTGTGATTGACTACAGTGGTGTCAATCACAAAACGCGCGACAAACGCCCCAAAAAAAGCTCAAGTACTTGTTTATGCGTCGGGGGTTTTACAGTGCGTTCAAACGCGCTGTAAAACGCTCAAGTGAGAACCAGGGCCATAGGAAAGCATTGGTTTTCATGTGTTGAGAGTTTTACAGCGCGTTTGAACCCGCTGTAAAACGCTCAGGTGTGAACTTAGGGTATGTGTTTTTTGAAACTGGACATCACCATCTGCTGAGTCCCAGTGTTGTGGTATGGAGTGCTCCATGGCAAAATCTGCAAGAAATCCACATGTATGGGTACAACCATACGGTCATGATGCGGTCAGGAACCAATATCAGAAAATAGGTTTCTGAGACAGGCCGGGCACTCTCAAAGTTGCGATGTCCGCACGTGATTTACGTGCAGCTGCTGACGACATGGGGTATACAGTTGAGTAGCTGCTTGCGGTATGTGTTTAACATATTTTACCACATGACACTATTTGACGTTTTCACAATCCATAAATGATCAGGACAAAAAACGCGCTCTAAACACCTGATTAGGCCTGCGGTAACCACATCATGACCGTGCAGTGTGGTCGTACACTAAGCCTAGTGCTACATGGCGATCTTGGTCGTATGACAGCCGTCACGCCCAAGTATCGTAGTGTAGCAGGACAGCCACAGAAATAAATGGGGGTCGCAGTACAAATCGCATGTTTGCGGCAAACGCAACCCACAAAGCGCAAAAAAGTACAACCCTCCAAGGCTTTTTACATAGGTCTTGCACTGCTGTTAGATTTGTCTAATTTATGAAGAGGCGTCTTCATCTACGGCAGGCCTTGAAAAAACGGCGCCAGCCACTTTTCACTAACATTTATGCTTGTTTCCAGGTGTGCGTGTTAGTAAATTTGCCAGTGCCGGAGTCTCAGCCCCAGCATGGCCCCTGACATGCCCCCGTCCTGCCCAGCTGCCAAATACGGTGTGAAATCGGTCACGCAACTAACTTGCATGGAACTTGCAACTATTTTTTCAACTAAAATCGTTGAAAAGTCCCTTAGTAAATGATCCCCAAAAAGTATTAAGGGCAGATACAACTTCTCTTTTTGTAATGCACTCCCGGTTTTGGCTTCATAAACTGCATCAAAAAACCTGAAGGTGCCAAGCAGAACCGAGCTGGAAATGCAGTGGCACATATAAATAAGACAACAAGATGGCTACAATTATAGAACATCTATTCGACGATTCTACTGGGTAGGTCCCTAGTTATGTACTAATTAATGCCAGACACAAGACACCTTGCAGCTCTCGTCTGTCCCGATGCCAGCACAATCTGCCAGGTTGATGTTTTTGTGCTGTGGAAATGAACGCCAGGTGTGGGGATCTCGCAGTCAGACATGTGACACCTGCGCAAATTGGCAGTAAAAACTTTTAACTTAAGAAACAAATGTATAATCTGGATCCAGTTCCCTCTGTAGCGTCTTCAACCCACACAGTTTGCTCAAAAGGGTTCTTGTGTTTAAGTGGATAAAAAAAAAACGAGGATCCACGGAGAACATCTTACACAAGTCCTTGGTGCTAAATCTACATGTGCTGCCGTTCTCGGCTCAGCAGGGAGTTACCAGTAATTTGTTTTTAAAAGAGCTAAGAACTCCCAGTGGTGAGACTTTGATGGTGGAGGCTAAATTCAGCGTCTGGATTATCGACAGGCTGCTCAGTGGCTGCGACTGTTTTTTTTTTGTTTTTTTCCCTAAGAAGTTGAAGATCTTGAATTTTAATGCAAATGGGTAGACGAGAGAGGAAAAACAGTGTGCAGAACTAGACACCGACTAAATCACGCAGCTGTCAGACAAGAGGCAGAGGAGAATAACTCCAGAATGATAATAGGCCTCCGCAAGAACGCTATGAATGAAAGGCTGGGCGGCCTATGTATCGTTATTATTATTGTAGGATCTCTTCTTTCATGTCACTAGGAGATGCCATCACTTTATTATAGTAGGGGTCCAACCTCTGGGTCCACCAGCAATCCTAAGAATGAATTTGTCATGGCGCTGCTAGTGTTGTGTCCCCTTCACTGTTTTTCCCAACGCGGCAGTGCCCCGGCCACCTGGCAAGCAAAAACTGCTGCAAAACTCCATCCTATGGCATGGGGCCAGCTGCTATTTCCTGAACAGCCAGTGAAAATGTAGACGTACTGCGCTTTATTCACAGGATCGATGGGGTCAAATCTCAGACTCAGGCCCCTATCAGTCACCGAGTGATGACATATTCTAGCAATAGGCCATTACTTTATAAGATGGGAATACCCCCTTAAAGGGGTTTCCTGTGAGTAGAATATGTATGGGCTATGTCATGGGCTATGTCCGACTCCCAGCACCCCTGCTGATCAGCTGTTTGAGGAGGCCGCGTCTCTCCAGTGAGTGCAGTGGCCTATTTCTTGGCCAGTGATGTCACGTTCCTCGTTCATGTGGCCTATGTGCAGCTCAGTCGCTTTCAGGCATATGGCCCAGGGCTGCAATACTTAGCCGACAGGCCCATCTCATCCATCATTTTGTTCACCTGTTTTAGGAGTAGAAAATGGTCAAAATTTAGGCCAGCAAGGAAGCCGTCTTATATTTAGACCCAGCGCCTCTACATAGCTTTAGCAGATCCACCGCCAGCTAAGGGGCTTATTAAGGCTGGCGTCTAAAATGTCTTCATAAATGACCCCCTAGGTGTTTTCATTGGACAAATAGCTATGGTCACCTATGACCTTGTTTCCTTCTTGAGCTCACATTAGCTGCTAAAAGCTGTCCGTATAATCCTAGCAATAGTGACTTTAGGCCCTTTTGACATCTGCGTTGTGAGGCTCCGGCGTGCACTTCCGACGCCAGAAATGCCTGCTGTATCCGTTACAACGCAAGACAACTGAAAGCATTTGAAGAGTGATCAGTCTTCAATATGCTCTCAGGTTACCATGGCAGCCAGGACGCTACTAAAGTCCCGGCTGCCATGGAAAAGAAGCGGGGAGCCGGGGGAGAAGCTACTTACATTCAGTGCAATGGCCGGGGCACTCCTCGATGACGTCACCGGGTCCCTGCGTCGCATGGATCACATAGCTATGCTATGTGAGCAATGCGCCGTACGATCCAAATGTCGCATTGCTCACATAGCATAGCTATGTGATCCATGCGTCGCAGGGACCCGGTGACGTCATCGAAGAGCACCCCGGCCGCCGCACGGAAGGTAAGTAGCTTCTCCCTCGGCTCCCCTCTGCTTTTCTATGGCAGCCAGGACTTTAGTAGCGTCCTAGCTGCCATGGCTACCATTCTTAAAAGCTACCATAGCTTAAAGTCGGATCCGGATTAATGCTTTTCAATGGGCATTAATTCCGGATCCATCCTTGCGGCATGTCTTCAGGATTTTTGGCCGGAGGAAAATCCGCAGCATGCTGCGGATTTTGCTACTGCCAAAAAACGTGTCAGTACTGAACTGAAGACATCCTGATGCATCCTGAACAGATTTCTCTCCATTCAGAATGCATTAGGATTATCCTGATCAGTATCTTTCCGTCCTAGAGCCCCGAGGACAGAACTCTAGGACGGAAAGGAAAAATGCAGATGTGAAAGGGGCCTTAGGCTACTATTTCCCTGCCTAGGAAATATGGGGGAGTAGTAGATTGGACGCTCACCTGTGCTGTGGCCCATCTATAAACATGAGCGCAGTCTTTCCTTTGGCACATTTGCCCATCAGCTCCATAATGCAGTGGTGGCAAAAAGGAGAAGCATCGGTGTGGCACACTGATCATCTCTAATACGTTTTTCTCTTTAACTAGGAAAGCATTTATTTTATGAGCATATAGAGCACAGAAGGAAGCAGAAGTCAGTCTGAAATATTGTGAGCTGCAGTGAACTATAGGACTGGTTATACTGCACCTCTCTGTCCTGTCCATCTCCTACAAAGTCTTATAGGGGTTATCCTAGACCTATGACGTCCCCTTATATGCCCAGGCCCCTTAACCGAGGTTGTGCTTACATCGCTCCCCAGCACCCACATCGCTTCTGATGCCGGCACGGGCGCTGCTACAGCTCCCTGTCGGGGGACGGGGGCAGCCAAAAGCAGGCTGCAATGGGAATGTGCCAAGCTAGCATCACCCGCGCATCAGAAGTGACGCAGGTGCCGGGGTGCAACCTCTGTAAGGGGCCCGGGCATATGGGGGGCATTATAGGTCTTGGATAACCCCTTTAAAAATTGTAAAACCTGTCTCTATATTAAAGCAAGTGTCTACGGTGGCTCTGTAAAACACATCCATGGGAAAGCTTAGGTATAAGAGATTTTATTTTTTTATTATTACCACTATAATGCCAAGCCAACATGCCCGCTTTATTGGTGTGATGTTTGACACCAATCTTTCCTTCAGTTTTCTGCCCATGCACCTAAAAATCATCTCTAGAATCCACAGTTTTTTCACTGCAGAAACAACAAAAGCTGTCATTGTTGCTCTCATCCATTCTCGACTTGATTTCTGTAACTCATTTAGAGGGCTCACGCACACCACCGTTGTTGGCCGGTGCCCATATTGCGGGCCGCAGACAGCGAGTCCATAATATATGGGCCGTTTTTGCACTATATCATGGATGGCGACTCATTTGCCGCTGTGCCGCGTGGAACGGAGGCACGGATACCCATGGAAGCACTACAGAGTGCTTCTGTGTTTTTCTAACCGTACCTCCGCACTGCAAAAAAATAGAACATGTTCCATATTTTTGCGGTGTGGACGATCATGGACCCATTCAAGTTGAATAAGTCTGTATCCATCTATGGCCGCCACACAGATGGTGCCCATGCATTGGGGACCGCAATTTGCGGTTCCCAATGCACGGGACAGGTGGTACACGTTCATGTACATGAGCCCTTAATTGGGCCTCCCCCTCCCCCTCACTAAACCCTCTTCTCTCCAATCTATTTTTAATACAGCAGCCAGGCTTATCTGTCTGTCCAACTGCCTCCGCCCCAGGGGCGGAACTACCATAGCGGCAGACCATGCGACTGCTATGGGGCCCAGGGGAAGAGGGGCCCAGTCTTAGTTCAGATTATCTCCTCTTCTACTGGAGGTGAAAACTTGGTCAGGACTCTACCCTCTAAAGCAGGCATCCTCAAACTGCGGTCCTCCAGCTGTTGCAAAACTACAACTCCCTGCATGCCCGAACAGCCTACAGGTATCAGCCTTCAGCAGGGAATTGTGGGAGTTGTAGTTTTACAACAGCTGGAGGGCTGCAGTTTGAGGATGCCTGCTCTAAAGGAACAGTTTTTAGCAAATGAGGCATCGAGAAAATGGCCCAAGGGTCATTGAAAAGGGTTTAAGCAGAAACCCTTCTGTCCTGTGTGTGGGGGGCCCTGGTTTGATCCTTGCTATGGGGCCCTTACTTCTCTATGTACGCCACTGCTCTGCCCTGTGCCAGTCATTGCACTGGTTACCCATACAGTATAGGATTCAGTTTACGTCATCCGCTCACAACAAACAGGGGCTTTCAACAGGCAAAGGGGAGCATCGTAGCAAGGAAATGGTCCGATGCTCCTCTCATACAGTACATACTAAGTGAATACAGAAGAGGTGATATCCAAGTTCAGCCATAAACCTGGACAACCCCTTTAAGTGTTGACTTTTTTGGTGCTATATAATGTACGATTTTTTTTTGTAAAGCCTGTGGAATATGCTGGCTCTATATGAATAAGATTATTATTATGCTTACTCATTCATCAGAGCTTAGTCTGCTGTAGACAAACCAGGCCACAGTTGTAGTGTTCGTGTAGAGAAGGTGATAATTGGAGACCTTACTTTCGGGATCTCCACATCACATTATCAGAAAGAGAACCGACATGCTACTGCTCGCTATCGCTACAGTAAATAAAAACACCGAAAGGAATGGATGCCCATTGATTTCATAAGGATTTTTGTGGTTTTTCCATTGGCGACTCCCTCGCCATTAACTCAACTTTCCATCATAGAACTTTTAAAGAGGCGTTCTCTAAAGCTGCAATCCCCTCGGAGGGGTTGTAAACGGTTAAACCGGTACACTACTTACAGTAACCCAGTTGAATGTTTAAGGTTAAATACATGGCCTCCTGCGTTCCCTCAGCAGCTATGATGGGTTGGAGATAATAGAAGACAGACATTGCTAATGAAATCTGTGACCTGTTACTCTCTTGGTGTCTTCAAAAATAGCTTCATAAATCAATGACAGCAACCTTCTGTCACCTATAAAAGTAACGGAAATACGGAGTACTAGTCACTGCAGGGGTTTAATAAATGATATAATCTCTCCTTAATGCTCCCGGGTGCAGGTTTTTTCTGAATGTTTTTGAGCTGCATCCTCAGCCTGCTTCTTCTGGGACTCTTTTTTATTCACCAGGAATCAATCTTAGGGCCATTCTTCACTATTGAACCCAAAACTCAACATATATTTGCACTACTACGACTGCTGTAGGTTTTTGGATGCAATTTATGATGCTTTTTATAAACGGTCATGGCTATTTATTTTAAGTGGCAAAGAGGGCACCAAACAAAAGCTGAAAATAGTCATGTTCGATCCAAGTCGATAATGTCAGTCATTGTTACATTTCTGACCTGGGGCAGAACATCTTAAAGGGATGTTTCTGGGCTAGGGAGTCCGTCTTGAAATGACAGTAGACATTTATTTCATAATTGTTGCATCTATGGTTCAACACTGTCAGGGGACATCAGACTCATTGAAAGATAATCATGTGATTCAGCATGTATGAACTCTGTATTGACCTTCATTCACATTTTTGGACTGCAAAGTCTGTACAGTGGCTCAAAGACTATGACACTGTAGACATACCATGTGCCAGCATAGGGTGCCAACTGGGAAGTTGTACAGAGCCGTAATATTCCTATGTGTAGGAGCCCTTCATCTAGGGTTGCCTTTACATCAAAAATTACTACCCAAATTTAGGATATATAAATGGTGCCCTTTTATGCTGCATTTTGCACATAAATTGCCAATAAATTGTACAAACACAGATAAATGGGGTAGCATTTTGAAGGTACATGTTCAGATTCAATAGTTGTTGGCCAAAAGATTGTTTGGCCAACACCTATCTCTGCCGACTTTCTCCCAGCTTCCTCATCTAAGTCGAGGAGAAAGCTGTTGCTTTGGGAGAACAAAAGGATCGGGTGAAAATATTGCCTGATCCTTGTCTCCCCAACATCAGCTGCCTGGAGCTCCCCACACACATTAAAGGGAACCTGTCATCAACTTTATGCTGACCATACTGAGGGCAGTATAAAGTAGTGACAGAAATGCTGATTTCAGCGGTGGGTCACACATCAGCTAAAAGTAAGTGGTTGCCGAGAACCAACATCACAGTCATTGCAGACTAGGCCTTGAAAAGAGTCACAGCCACCTGAGAAGAGTCATGGTTATTGATGAATTCCTGCTCTCCTGCTGATGACTGACAGTATTCTACCTTGTTTTTTCCGTTTCTGTCTAGTAGAGAACTGCCAATCATCAGCAGATGGGCTGGAGAGCAAGAGATTATGAATAACCATGACTCTTCTCAGGTAGATTTGACTCTTTTCTAGGCCTGTGCTGCAATGATTATGATGCTGGTTCTTGGCAACCACTGACTTTTAGCTCATGAGTGACACACCGCAGAAATCAGCATTTCTGTTACTAATTTATGCTGCTCCCAGTGAGGTCAGCATAAAGTTGATGACAGGTTCCCTTTAAAGTGTCGTCCGAATCTGCCATTCTCAGTGGGTTCGGCCTACAAAAAGTAATGTGTATGGTCAACTTAAGGTTACTTTCACACCTATAGAACCAAATGGTGGACTAGGTATTAAAACATAACTTTTACTTCTATATTCTAAAATCTTCAAAATCACTGTTAAAAGCAGTGAGAAACAATCCGCCAAAACGAAATATACCGGAATACTCTACTCCGATATAGTAGTGATTTTCAATAGGTATCGCTCAGAGTGGATCTGCATCAGATGTCTGCCTGGATGCTACCACTGAATGCAGTACCTAGAGAAATTCGATTAATCCAGTGGTCACCCACCATACTTAAATGTATTTGTTGTCGTGCCCAAAAGATGCAATGATAGTGTTCTACAAATACCGCAAGACTGTTGTGACGATGTTATTGTTATACGTTGCGGTTCATGAAAATTTTGTTGGAACAGGAGAGGGTCACACTAGAAACTTTGGATAAAAAACTTAAAGAACAGATAACAATTACATAATCTTTCTCTCAAGAGGTCGATTTTGGGACAAAAGAGAAAAATTTACAAACATCTCTAGAAAAGTTCCAGTACCACTTGAAAGAAAGAAAACATAAACAATTCATCAGAGACTTTTCGACTTTAAAGAAATCAAGGTGTATACTCTGATTGGTGATAAAAATCGGCTGGGTGAGAGAGATACTGATCTCTCTACTAAAACTGACCAATCGGAGTCTGATAGAGAATCCAGCACTACTTCTAAACGTACCACTGGGAGGGGCAGAGGAAGAGGTAGAAGGGGGTACAGAGGTAATTTCCAAAGTAGAAACAACTCTGTTTTTTTAGACCAAAACCTTTCCTACCCCTTGAGGAATCGCCCACCACAGCCACCCCCAAATCAGGTCCAAAAGTAGTGAACCTATCATCCCGCCCCCTCTCTCAATCTGAGATAAGTATTTTGGAGAAAGGTCTCTCTTTCGTTCCAACTCCCAAATTTAATTTGTTTAGAACCATTGTGGATTTGAACTTATTCGCGCGGAAATTAAGATGGTATAAACACTCTTAAAACACTGAAAAAAAACAAGCGTTAGAAATGGGAGTACCTAGGGAGATGGTGAAGGATGTAAAAATATTACAAAGCTTGGCCTCTACGAGTAATCTAGTTGGAGAGGGTCCCTTTACGTCACTAAAGAAAAAAAGCACTAATATGCCTCCCATAGGTAATGTTAACTGCATTGATGTTTTTTTGAATCTGGTGACTTTGGAATTAGAAAACACACGTTTTCATGGGACCTCCTTGAACTGTTCCAAAGAGGAATTAGCTTCCCTGGAATCCCTTGCCCGATATCGTAATATCACAATAAAAAACTCGGATAAGGGTGGTAACACCGTGGTACTGGATTCCTTTCACTACAAAGAAATGTGCGAAACCTTGCTAGCTCCTAGGGATTGCTACAAAATCCTCCAAAAAGACCCCACTGTAGAATATCAAAAAGAACTTAAACTGATTCTTGAGTCAGTCTTGTCAAAAAAAACTAATTAGCAAGGATGAATATCAATTTTTATACCCTTCTCATCCGCAGGTGGCCACGTTCTATTGCCTCCCTAAACTACATAAAGGGTGTCACCTGTTGAAGGGACGCCCCATTGTGTCGGGGGTCAATAGTCTAACGCAGAATATTGGGATTTATGTGGAAAAGTTATTATCCCTTTTGTCCAATCCCTGCCATCTTATGTGCGTGATACGGGAGATCTAATCAAGCAATTAGAGGGCATCAACTTAGAGGAAGGCTGCATTTTGGGCAGCATTGATGTGGAAGCCCTCTACTCCTCTATCCCACATGAATTCGGTCTACTTGCCTGCTCTCTTTTCCTGTTAACACATGGCTGCCAATATCTGACACATAATGATTTCATCCTTCAGCTGTTGGAATTTCCCCTTAGAAGGAATTATTTCCTCTTTGCGGGGAAGTTCTTCCACCAGCTCAGGGGGGTGGCGATGGGGAGCCCCTGCGCCCCATCGTACGCCAATCTCCTCCTGGGCTGGTGGGAGCACACCATTGTTTTTGGAGAGACATCTAGGTTGGAGGTTGAGAGCATCCAAATGTGGGCGCGCTACATCGACGATATTTTTGTCAACTGGAAGGGTGATGTAGCGTCGTTCACATCTTGGGCTAACAGTGTCAATAAGAACAGGATAGGACTTAGATTCACCTCCGAATGCCATCCCACCACCTTGCCATTTTTGGACATTACCATCATAAAGAATGATAATGGTACAGTTGACACGTTCATATTTAGGAAGCCGACTTCAACAAATTCCTTGCTAAGATGGGAGAGTCACCATCCTTTCCCTTTTAAGAAAGGGATTCCCTGCGGCCAATATTTACGGCTTTGGCGCAATTGTTACCGTCACCGCGATTTTATTAATCAGGCTGGGGATTTAAAAAATCACTTCCTAGATCGTGGATACCCCATCGGTACCTTAAAACCAGCTTTTCAAGCTGCATTAGCCAGTGACCGCACTGCTATCCTTTCCACGGGAAAACCGGCCCATGCCAATTGTGATAGTCATGAATCCCAGGATAGACGAATTATATGCCTCATTAGTACCTTTCATAAAGCTTCATGAAGCATCAAGTGCCGTTAGGGAAATAATTTCCCGTCACTGGCACATCCTCAAAATGGATGCAGACATATCTGGGGTGATTGCCGAACGACTGAACATCACTTATAGGAAAGGAAGAAGCATCCGTGATAGGCTGGTGAGGAGCCACTTCATCGATCCCGGTACAACTCGGACGTGGCTGCATGATTAGCTTTATGGAAATTTTCGCTGTGGTAACTGCGTCTATTGTAGATACATGAAACGCAGCAAAAGTTTTACCAGCTCAAATACCCATAAAGTCTACACGATCCGCAGCTTTATCAATTGTAAGTCCATAGGAGTCATTTACAAAATTACTTCTCCTGTGGTAAGGAGTATGAGGGTAAAACCACTAGAGAATTTAGGAGGAGGATAGGCGAACATATTGGGGATGTGCTGATTTCTCGTGACACCCCAATTGCTCGCTATGTAAAAATGGAACATGCAGGTCGAATAGATTGTCTATCCTTTTCAGGCATTGAACTGGGATATTGGGATAAAAAATTGTTACAAGCTGAAAGCAAATGGATTTATTATCTTAAGGCCGTCTTCCCCGATTGTCTGTGTATCCCCGCAGATGAGAATGCGACCTATACCTAAGGTGACCTGGCTCTTGTGAAATCCAACTTCATTTTTTAGGCAAACTTGCCATATACGTATTTCCATTCATTTAACAGAATGGTTTTTTGAGCGCGTTTGGATGACGTTGCAGCGTTGCTATGCGACGGGCGATGCCACCGCGCTCGTGTAGTGTCTCACGGCCGGCTGTATCATGTGATTCCCTCCCCTTCCGGTGCCGCCTGTGCAGGTTCCTGGTTTTGCGTTCCAGTGCTTGTCACGGGCGGTGGACGGAGGGGATGGGCTCTCACTAGGCTATTTAACATGGGGCTATTTAAATCGGGTCTGGCGGGATATCGGCCTCACCCATTAAACAATATTAGCAGCAGTGAGACCGCAACCTGCGGCTGGACTTTTGGTGAGGAGCGGGACACTTTCCCCCACACGCTTCAACGGACCACTCACTGTCCCTTGGGAGCCATTTGGATATACCAAACCATCTTAAATTTAAGTCTGCACTAGTATAACCATTGAGAAAGCTAAGCTAGCGTTTGTTGACTCCACGAATTTCTAGTGACAGTGGGCATTTGTATTTGTGTTTATCTGCAGTACTAATCCCTCAGAGCCTCAGAATTGTCCCCTGATGAGTCCACTTAGGATGAAACGTGGCACGTAGGGACCTGCAGCTGAGGGGGGAGCATAGGCATTTAGACCCCAGACAGGGACAGGATCCATACGGGGTCACCCCTGTCTGGGCGGGTGCTCTGTGTCTGTAGGCAGGCGACAGAGCAGTCCACTCATCTAGTCCGATAGGGTCCGATAGGAGTTTCATGTGTCACCAATACCATCGGGCCTATATATACAGTGGAGAAACTGGTTAGAGTCCTCCCTACATCGCCATTGAACCATTGTTAAAGATCGACACAAGAAGGGGTGAGACCGTACCTTTTTGTTTTGTTTTTTATGGCATATTGTTATTATTATGTTTTGACATATTACAAGACAGGAAAAACGTA
Source organism: Bufotes viridis (assembly GCA_033119425.1). Lineage (NCBI taxonomy): Eukaryota > Metazoa > Chordata > Amphibia > Anura > Bufonidae > Bufotes > Bufotes viridis. The sequence continues at coordinate 70,156,233 of CM065591.1, forward strand.
TAACAATAACATCGTCACAACAGTCTTGCGGTATTTGTGGCACACTATCGTTGCATCTTTTGGGTTACTAAAGATGCACAACAACAAATACATTTAGGTGTGGTGGGTGACCACTGGATTAATCGAATTTCTCTAGGTACCGCATTCAGTGGTATCATCCAGGCAGACATCTGATGCAGACCCACTATGAGCGATACCTATTGAAAATCAGTAGAATATTCCGGTATATTTAGTTTTGGCGGATTGTTTTTCACTGCTTTTAACACTGATTTTGAAGATTTTAGAATATAGAAGTAAAAGTTATGTTTTAATACCTAGTCCACCATTTGGTTCTATATGTACTCAGCTTGGAGGTGTGAAGTTTAGCTGTTAGGGTAGATGTCATTTGGTACTCTAAAAGCCTTTATTTAGATATTGTTACATTCACACCTCCAGCGCAAAACTCCGGCAGGCCTGTTCTGGCAGTAAAGCAGGGGATCGGACAGGACAAAAAAGGCAGCAAGTTCAGGCACCATGTTTATTGCGACAGGTTCCCTTTAATAACTACTTTATGGAAACTAATTAGTGAATATTACAAGATGGGAAGTTGCTTATTTTAAATACAATAATTGCTTGCATGTTTCCAAAAGTTCGGATTTAAGAAGAGCTTTTAAATTGGAATTTATCATTTTTTCTTGTTCCCGAGAGTTTCACCACAAGCTCTATTCATTCTGCATTGTGTTTTACGGGAGCTTCAGGAAATTAATTAATTTTAGATAGCTTAATGGGCCAACTATTCAAACTCCTCTCTTGCTCCCCGCCTTCTTAAGAAAATCCTGTACAAAATGCATTTTCTTTATTTTAGTGACGTGAACCCATTATTAAAGGTTGCAGGAAATTTGAATATCAATAGCATTACTAATGGCAATCTGCATAATTGCTAACCTACTGTAGCAGTTAACCTCGGCGCCCTAGAGTCCGTATGATCCTTGCATAATAATTGACTTTGTCAACTTCCGAGAAGACCAGGTTAACGTGCATTTTGTGACGGCGGGGGTGTTTGCTCTATAATTGTAATGACAGCGAAATAAAAATGGCTGTATTATTTGCAACGTGACCCTCCTGCAGTCTGCGGCACTTAGGCTCGCTATCATTGAGCCTTGCCACAATCAGATATTATATCTAAAATCCATCCGCTGTTGGCTGGTGGATCCTCCGGCTTTATATCGGTGCCTGGTATTACGCAGCAGACAATAATGGGAATTAAATCTAATGGCTGTCACTTGTGTCTCTGAGTTTGCCAAGCACAAATGTTCCCGGGATCCCACTAGACCCTTGATGGCGAGCACTGGATGTGTCTGTTTAGTGCCTGTGCTAAGTAGGACTGTCACATCGCAGCAGCTGTGTTGATATGTTGTGCTTGCTGTGGTTAGATATTGATCCGTCACTGCCAGCGTCGAAATGGGGCTATTTTAAGGAACAGCTTTTTGGGAGCTGTAAAGGTAACATTAAGCTGTCACTGAAATGTGGCAATGTTCTTGCTGTGCAAACCGTGATTATTGGAAATGACCTTTGAAAAACATTTGAAAATGACCCCACACTTTATCAGGTAGGATGTGAACCTATGAGAATATATTACGAAATGACATGAATTTACAATTCGCTGAAAGTCCCTATAGTCTTGCCTTAAAGGGGTTGTCTCCCTTCAGCAAACGGCATTTATCATGTAGAGAAAGTTAGATGGAACCTGTCACCTCCGAAACACATTCCAAGATGGCAGCAGTACCTGACAGTAGGCAGCAGCGTGATTCTAACGATCATTGTCTTCCTGAAGCCAGATGAAGGAAAAGCTGTAAAAACGTTGTTTAATCCCCGGCCGGCGCGCTTCTCAATTCAGGTTTGAAGTCAAGAGGGCAGCGGCCTCCTTGCTTCAAGCCGCGGTAACCACGCCCCCAAATTTTTATACAAAGTTGTCAATTTACAGAGATATTTCTCACACCCACCATGGGTATATGTAAAAATACACCCCAAAACACATTGCCCTACTTCTCCTGAGTACGGCATTTACGCATTTGGATTCCAGACTTCTTCTCACGCTTTAGGGCCCCTAAAATGCCAGGGCAGTATAAATACCCCACATGTGACCCCATTTTGGAAAGAAGACACCCCAAGGTATTCCATGAGGGGCATGGTGAGTTCATAGAAGATTTTTTTTTTGGCACAAGTTAGCGGAAATTGATTATTTTTTTTTTCTTACACAATCTCATATTCCACTAACTTGTGACAAAAAATAAAATTTTACATGAACTCACCATACCCCTCACGGAATACCTTGGGGGGGTCTGCTTTCTAAAATGGGGTCACATGTGAGGTTTTTGTACTGCCCTGGCATTTGAGGGTCTCCGCAATCATTACACGTATGGCCAGCATTAGGAGTTTCTGCGATTCTCCGTATATTGAGCATACGGGTAATGAGCCTCTGGGCTGAAAAATAAAATAAAATGAACGGCACAGATTTCTTCATTCGCATCAATCAATGTGGATGAAAAAATCTCTGCCAAAAAATGTGCAAAAAAAAAGTAAGGCCCCATTCACACGTCCGCAAAAATGTCCGCATCTATTCCGCAATTCTGAGGAATAGATGCGGACCCATTCGGTGCGGTGATGCTGAGAGCACATTATGTCCGCATCAGCAATTGCGGACAAGAAAAGGCATTTTCTATATAGTTCTGGCAATGTGCGTATCTGCAAAATGCAGAAAGTACATTGCCTGTGTCCGTGTTTTGCGGATTCGTGGATCCGCAAAACACATATGGACGTCTGAATGAGCCTTACAGGGGGGTGATTAGTGAGGGGGGGTGACAGGGGGTGATCGGGGGGGTGACATGGGGTGATCAGGGGTTAATCGGGGGTTAATCAGGGGTTAATAAGTGACGGGGGGGTGGATGGGGGGGTCTGTGTGGTGATTGGTGCACATACATATGTTTTTTTAACTACTACAGCCTGCCTGCGCATGATCAGCGCTGGCAGGCTGTGGTAAAACTTCCTCCAGACGCGATTCCTGTGAGCGCTCGTGTTCACAGGAAATCTCGCCTCTCACGAGATGATGCGCCGATGTGTCCACCCAGAATAACCCGCCCACCGAACGCATCTGTGCCTTAGGAGGTCCTGGCATGGTTAATAGCAGACACTTACTAATGTATTGTAATTGTCCATATTGCCTACTTTGCCGGCTTGATTCATATTTCCGTTACAATATACACTGCTCTTATCCAGGGGTTACGACCACCCTGCAGTCCACCAGCAGTGGTCGTGCTTGCACACTATAGTAAAAAGCGGCAACCTCTCTCTTGGCTGGGACCGCGGCAGTATGCATAGGCTGGCGGTTTTTTCTACAGTGTGCAAGAACGACCACCGCTGGATTGCAGGGTGGTCGTCACCCCTGGCAATGAGCAGCATATAATACAATGGAAAAATGAATCCAGCCTCCAAAGGAAGCAATATGGACAAACACAATACATTAGGAAGTGCCTTGTAGTAACTTTCTCTACATGAGAAATGCCATTTGCTGAAGTGGGACAGCCCCTTTAAAGGGCTATTTGTAACAAATTAACTTCTATTCACAGAATACGTGCTAACTATTAGATCAGTGGGAGTCTGACTGCAGGGACGATCATGAAAATGGTGGCCCCTTAACCCAAAATAAATGGAATGGCTGTCGTGCATTAGCTGCTGCTCAATTCATTGTCTATGGGAATGCCGGAAAAAGTGATGACTTACTCCCAGCAGTCAGACCCCTACCGATCCAATAGTCATCCTGCAGCCTGTGAGATAACTTGTTATATCCAGAATTCTCCTAAAATTGCAGTTTAGGGGATTCCTAATATGTTGTCATGGGACCTATACTTTAAAGGGGTTGTCCGGGCTTTTACTAAGATGACCTATCCTCGGGGTGGTCTTTGCCATAGACAGCAGCAGTGGACAGAAAGAGAGAAGGGAGACGGCACGTGCGCACCACGCGCACGTCTCCTCATACAGTTAATCGGCGAGGGGTCTGGGTGTCGGACCCCCGCCAATCTGAGATTGATGACCTATCCCCAGGATAGGTCATTAATAGTAAAAGCCCAGACAACCTCTTTAAATACAACAAAACTGGGGCAGAAAGCCCAGTTTAGCCCATCGCACCCAGCATGACCCAAAACACAATTTGCCTAAAATAATGAAATAGCTGAGGAGTGGGCTGCATAGTTAAAATTATTAAGCCCCCTCCTGGTAGCCCCATACCCCAGTCAAGGAAAGCGCCTGTTTAGTCCTTGTAAGAGAAAAGGGTAGCATAAACCTCGCAGCAGTTTCCTATGGAGAGGAGGATCAGGCCAGCCACTGGCCTATTTGATACATATAGTCCTAATACCTTGATATAACCTTTATTATCTATAATAACCCCCATTAGGGGTCATTCACAATAAGAATAATTACTGTTAGGTCTCATGCACGCGACCATATCATTTTTTTGTTCTGCAAAACACAGATCTGCAAAGCATTGATGACGCTCATGTTACGCCGCGTTGCGTCTGTTTTTTTTTTTTTTCTGTCGACCCATTGACTTCACAGGGTCAGTGGTCCGCATTATGCAGCAAAGAATAGGACATCTTTTTGCGGAGCTGACACACAGATGCGGACAGCACACATATGACATCCGTGTGCGGTCCGCTTTTTGGGGATCTTTAGAAATAAATGGGTCTGTGCGCAATCAGCAAAAAATGTGGATCGGACACTAATACAAAATACGGTCGTGTGCATGAGGCCTTATTCACACGACGGCATTGTGGACCACATCTGATCCCCATATTTTGTGTATTGGATGCGGAACTATTCATTCGAATGGGGCAGCAAAAAATCTGAGCAGTACACCATCTGCTGTCCTTATTTATATGTCTGTTCCGCAATTTCACAAAAAAGATAGGATATATGCTATTTTTGTCCGTTTTGCGGACAAGAATAGGAATTGCTACAGTAGGTCTGAAAAAACAAACGGATGCAACACTGACGTCACATGGACGTCATCCTTTTTTTTTTTTTTTTGCGGGTCTGTGTTTTGCACAAGAGACCTAGAAGCCTTCTCCACCTTGAGTTCCTCCACCCCAACCCTCCATTACAAGGTTGGTCCTTCTAATCCGCTTGTTAAAGCACATTAGAAGAATAATTTGTCTTTTCCTAGAGGTGAAATGGGGCTCCATCGAAATTATCGTTCAGGGGTCTCTCAGTGATATACTGTATAGACAGCGGTTTTAGGGGTTAAAACCCAACCAATCCAGGCTAAAATCATTACACCGGGGTCCTGATTTATCAAGTGGAAACCGTTTTTTTTTTTTTTTACTTTCATACACTAAAAGAGAGATAAATTCCCCCCATAATGTTTAAGCTATTACTGTATTATTCCTGACACCCTGGTTTATAAGAGCTGGATGAAGGTGTCAGAATAGAATATATTGCTAGTCACCAAACGTTCTCGGAAGTAGGTAGGGCTTAGAAACAGCTCAGTACATTTTAAACAACTAGAAAGAAGAGGACACCTGAAGGAGTTTTTATATGCTTTTATCTGATTGGGTTTTTGCCATGGTGCTATGTAGTCTTGATATCCGCTACACTGCCGTGTGATGCACCTAATTTATGGCAAGGTTCAGGCCTGGTCATCTATTAGGCCTGTTCTCTGGCAGCCCTTGCGCCAGACTGAAATTTATGGCAGCTTATGTGGTGGTCCCGCTGGGAACGCCCTTTTTCTGAAAGTGGCGAGGGCTGTGTACAAACACCACTCGGGCCAATATTTTGCTGCAATGGTGTATTAAAAGTTATCTACACTGTGTTTGCTACTTTTTCTGCCAGAAAACTGTTAAAAGGAGAGGATAAATCCCCCCACAGACTCTAATGCAAAATGTGTAACAGAGCCCTCAGCCCTGACACCCAATTAATAGTATGTCTCCTCATGTGGGGCAAAGGGATCTTTTGGACCCTGCCCAGGGCACTGTGACTGCGCCCCCTGCATTGCCGTGAGTTTCCAACATAGGAAGCAGACGAAGATTAGCTCCATATATTTGCTTGCTGTGAAGGGTGCAGTAAACTACTATTTTAGCATGAAGTGAAAAGTCAACAAATTCATTCTCAAACAATTGTGCTGACCTTTTCCATCCTTGTTTCACGCAATCTGCCATCTGCACTGTCACGGAAAGACGAGGTTACATGAGAAAAAGGCCCAAACTGCGCTGAATGATTGTTTAGATTGTGCTTTTATGCTAAGTACCCTTTTAGCATTTAGAATATGCAGGTGCGTCCTAATGTTGTCTCCAGAACAGAAATATGAGCCCCAGATGTGCCGAGAAGAAATAACCTGATATATCGCTAATGAAGACAGACGTAGAGAAGAGGGAAACATCAGGAAATGCCGGGACAAAGCAAGGAAGTCGGCATGGAGTTATGAGGAGCTAAATTAGACACAGGAAGACAATTCTCTGCCCCTTCCCACGCCTGCTGGAGACTGGTACGGAAGCTTCCTGTGTGTTGTCATCATTTATGACTACACGCATAGTTTGGGGGACGATACTTTTTTGTCAGGTGCAGAATGTTTTCATTTTACATCTATTTTCTAGTATCACAGTTTTTTAGACCTTATTCACATGTCCGTTTGACGTTATTGGAAAAATGGTCAGGTTTCAGACATGAAGCTATCTGTGAAGGGTCCGTTTTTGGTCCATGTACCGTTTTTTTTGCCCTCTGTGTGTCATCCGTTAGGCTGTAAAAGGTATCTCCAGAGCATCTCCTGCCAATGGTCATTGAAAACTCCGGAAAGAACACAAAGGCCATCCATGTTGTGTCAGTGGTTTTCACAGACCCATAGACCTCAATGGGCCTTTTTGGTCCACATTACGAGACTTGGTTTTTAAAGAGGGCAAAAAAAACATAGATATATATATATATTAGGCCTGCACAATATATCGCGAAAGCAATCGTAATCGCAATTAATCGCCATATCGCAATCGCAATTTGCTGACCCAAAAATGCTGCAATTATATTACCGTATTTTTCGCTTTATAAGACACACTTTTTCCCCCCAAAAGTGGGGGGGGAATGGCAGTGCATCTTATAAAGCGATGGTTGACTTTCTACAAGACACTGACACTGTATCTCCGGCCGCTACGCTGCACAGCGCGGCCAGCGATACATCAGTTACAGTGCGGGGAGGGGGGAGGGGGGAGGGGCTGGTGGTAAGTCGTTATTTTAAAGAGAACCTTTCACTGGCCCACAGTTTATTAGGCAAAGGTATGTACATGGAGAGCGGCACCCAGGGATGTCCCTGCACTTACTTGTATCCCTGGGTGCCGCTCCGTTCGTCCTCTGTAGCCCCCGGTACCGGCGCTCCTGCTTCTCCAATTTTGCCTGGGGCGGAGACTTCTTCTTCTGCCCTGGGCGTCTCCTTCTCCCAGGGCTGGAGCGCTGGCCAATCGCAGCGCTCAGCTCACATTCAGGATATGATACCGGGGGCTACAGCAGGTGAACGGAGCGGCACCCAGGGATACAAGTAAGTGCAGGGTCATCCCTGGGTGCCGCTCTCCATGTACATAGCTTTAACTGATAAACTGTGGACCATGAAAGGTCCTCTTTAATGAACACATGTTCTTATATCTATTCTATTTATCTGTTCTGTGCAGCGCTATCAAAGAAAATGGCAAGTTTTGTATTTTGTACTTTTGCAGTAATGCAAATATGTATTTTATTTTTCAGTTCTTGAGTTCAGCATAACCACATTTCACATTATCAGTCATCTGTGTGCGCTTTTACCTTGAAAATCTAAGCAGATAGACCTCTAGCACAATTCCCTTAAAATATCGCATCGCATATCGTTATCGCAATTTTTAGGGCCCAAATCGCAATTGCACAAAATTCCCATATCGTGCAGCCCTAATATATATATATATATATATATATATATATATATATATATACATATATGTCATTGTCACAGATTACTTGGCTTGGCGATAAGAAACTTGAAATGAATCGCGTACAGTCATAGTAGACCCCAGAATGGCATCCATAATTTTCAGTTTGGTTAAAATTTTTTGGACCCGAATCAAATCGTTCGACTGATTCAGCCGAATCAAATCTGAATCGAATTTCAATAAATTTGCTCATTACTAAAAATGACCACATTAGTGAAGGCACAACCACCAATACCCCCTACAAGCAGGCCCTTCTGGACATTTTCCAGAGATGGGAAATTATTGGGAGTTATATAAACTTAAGATGTGTGGACCTCAACCGGTATGAACTTCTGACATGTCTTGATGAGATGTCCAAAATTAATTTCAAAGGAATATCTTTTTAAAATGAAATTCCCATTCTAATGTATTGAATATCATACTGCATACAGTAATCCTCCTCGTTTTTGACGTACAGAGTAGCTTAGCTCGGAGTCTTCTCCCACATATAGTAAAAGCATAAGGACATCTCAGTATGAGCAGAAGCCGAAGACCTTTTCTGACTTTAAATCATTTCCTTTGTTTCAATTTAAAAAAAATCAGGCGTCTTCCTACACGTCTTGGTGTCACCCATACCTGTAATTTGGAGTGTGCTGTAGGTAGGCGTTCACTGAATTGCATTGCTGTGGTAAGCCATGCTTGGACTTGATAATGAGAAGATTTCTTGATTGCTTATATTGTTCAAGAATTAAAAAGTTAAAGTTAGAAGATTAAATCATCCCTCCAGTCGGAAGGCTAGTTTTTGCAGCTGAATATTTGTTCCAACTGGAATATCATGGCATGCTCTAGTTGATGCTATATTCTTGGCGAGATTATCCCCTTAATGCTTTGTCGAAGAGAGCACCGTATGGCAGCACACGACTCTGTAATGCGGAGCCACGTGGACTCTGTGCACACACTGCTATTAGTTTGTCAGTATCACGATTAAAGAAGGTAGAACAGTTACAGCTACTTTCTTGTACCGGGAGCGGTCGTCTTTTCCCATCCCATACTCTTCTAGGCAGGTCGTACAAAGTGCATTACTCAGCAGGGGGCAGTAAGGAGCACAGGAGAAAACCCCACCCATGCTAAAAAAAGATTTCAAATCTGTGATCCATCATTAAGCATGACAGGAATGAAAAACTGTTATTACATGTCCACATCATTTACATTCTGCACAGATGATGTGAATATGAATTGTGACCAAGAGCAAGATATTGGCTGTAACTTGTATTTAATTTGAACAATTTAAAGGGTTTATCACTGGGGAATTCACACTACTGTACCTTGTAGGGCTAGCTCTGCTAAATGTAATGATACCTCTCACTTATGCTAGTTTCGCACGAGCGTAAAAATGATCTGGTTGTTAATTGTATCCGATATAGCCTGATTTTGCCTTTCCCCACCAGAGCTCATTGACTATAATTAGGGATGAGCGAATCGGCTTCGGATGCAACATCCGAAGTCGATTCGCATAAAACTTTGTTTCAATACTGTACCATGCTGTCACCGCCGGTTCTGGGAGACGGTCGGTCAGAGGTTCCATCCTGTCTTGTGTATGACGTTCTTTGTTTTGGTTTCACTTTGCTCAGTTCCTTTCTCTCCCTCAGCTGCCTCTTATCTTGATTAATTGGCTTGCTTTATATTCCCTCCCATATTGCTTCTCCTTGCGATTTATATTACTTCCTGGATGAAGTGTGTGCTGCTGGAGGCTGCAGTTGTTTTGCTTTAAGATAAGTGCATTCCGTTTACTTTGTGTTTTGTTTGCTGGCTTGATTCTAGGTGACCCTGACTCCCTCCGTATTCTGTGCAGGGAGCTGGGGGCTGTTCCCCTCACTACAATAGGGAATTCAGGTGTCACTCAGTTATAGGTACGAGGGCATGTATTTGTCTACCACCGGGACCTGTACATGTGAATAGCAGTTAGGGAGAGTTCTTAGGAATTTAAAGGGCCCTCCTATATTTTCCTTAGTTTGGGATCAAGCCAGTCTGTCGTTATTTATCAGTTCCTGCTAACTGTTCTCCATCCTTGACACATGCAAGGGCTTTGTACAGTATTAGAATGTATTGGCTCCCATGAGCCAAAGTTATTACTTCGCATAATAACTTCAGTAATTGATTTATACTGTAAAAAAATTTCCCGAACTCTGGTTTGGAACTGAACCCGAACACCTTGGAACTGAACCCGAGTTCGGGAAATGTTTTTTTTACAGCATAAATCAATTTCTGAACTGATTTTGCAAACTCTCGCAAAGCCAATACATTCTAATACTGTACAGAGCCCTCACTCTGTACAGTATTGAAACAAAGTTTTATGCGAATCGACTTTGGATGTTTCATCCAAAGTCGATTCGCTCATCCCTAACTATAATAGGACCTGGCGGGGATTCAGCCGGACAAAAACCGGTGCAAGCACCCTGCCCGATCCAAATTTACTTAATAGGGCCTGGGCTCTGGCCCTTTCTAGCCATGCTGAATAAAATGAAGTCCAGAAGACTGTTCCTCTGCCGGAACAGCCTGCCTGATGATTTTAATGCTACTGTGAAGCTAACCTTAGCGATCTAGGAAACATACCTTAGTGATCCATTGCTTCATTCTGGAGAAAATTACTTTTAAAAGATATGCAAATGAGAAGTTTAGTGCACTGAGGGCGGGTCTAAGTCTCTCTGTGCACCCTTAATCCTGCTTTCTCTGCCTGCCCCTCCCTCTCCTTCTTGATGGACAGGGCAAGGCGAGATAACTATGCAGGAACCTTGCCCTGCCAATCAAGAAGGAGAGGGCGACACTAGCAGAGAAATCAAGAGGAGCAAGGGTGCACAGAGTGGCCTGGGCCCTCCGTCAGTGCACTTGACTGCTCCTTTGAATATATTAAAAGTACTCTTTCTCCAGAAAGAAGCAGCGGATTGCTAAGTGAAAGGTATCATTACATTCAGCTGAGCTAGAGCTACAAGGCATTTTCTGGTGACAGGCTCCCTTTAAGAGTTTAGGCCTTTAGGGAGTGGTATATAAGTATATAGTATACATTAAGGCTATGCATCTAAACGTTTGCAGGGTTTCTCACATAGCCGTCATGCTGGGAATAGATTGTTTAGCTATTTAGATCCATCAGTGGGAAGAAAGTAGCTGTTGCTTGAGCCATAATGGGGAGAAAACAATTAACGCACGGTGGTGGTAGAAACATGGAGGCGGGTGATTCTTGTGTTGAATAATTTATCTGAATGAATATTTAATGGACTGGACCTCAGAGTGTTTATGGAGCAGGTGCTGCTGGAATTCCTTGTAAGATCTGCCAATGCATTACTTATAATAAATCTAATCTGCTTAACATGAGGCGCCGCCACTGATTTTCTTAAAGGGGTTCTCCGGGACTAACAAATAGAGTTTATTGCAGTAAGCTGTCACACTTTGAAATATACTCTGTTTGTGCCCAAGAGGAAATCTAGTGAATGAAACTAGTTATATGAGGCACATCCAATACAGGACATTCTGTCTATGCAAGGGTATACTTACCATTGTGGCGGCCTATTTTTCTGTGCTGGGCCCTTAAAGTAATGGAGCCTAGCCCTAGTTGGTCCCATCTCCTTTGCTATTAAGTGGTGAGAACCTCTGCATGTCTTCCCCCTCCAGAAGAGAAACAGCATTGTGGGGGGTCCAAGGGTCACGAGAGTGGTGTGGAAGGGGAGGCAAACACCAGGGCTTCCTCTCTATGTATGTCACATTTCCTTGGTACTTTGAAAGCTCAGATATAGAAATTGTGTCCCTGAACTTTCAAAAACATTTCGATATGTCATAGCAGCATATCAAAGGTTTTGATTGGTGGGGGTCTGATTGATGAAAGACCCAGGAGAGAGAAGCACTTACATAGAGAGCTCTCTCTTCGCTGCAGTGGGCAGGCTCAATAGAAAGTCTAGGGGTCCATCTCGATTCCGTCTCTTGCAGCGAGGAGAGACAGCGCACTCTGTGAGGTCTTCTCTCTCCTCGTTCTTGCAATCGGTGGGGGGTCTCAATGATCAAAACCTTTGATATGACATCAAAAGTGTTTTGAAAGTTCAGTGACACGTTAAGTTTTAAATGTTAGTTTTCATGATGCTTATAAGAATAGTAACGTGTCAGGGTGGTGACAACATTTTTGATTTACTTCATGAAAAAGAGGTGGATTTTCACCAATAATGGTTAAAATAGCAAAGTTGCATTAGCTTAAAACGTACAGTTCCTGTAATCCCAGAGCAAGGATTACTGTAAAATGGTTTGTTCTTTAATGTTAGGTAGGTGAAATGTGATGTATTGCATTATTATGTTATTTATTGCACCCAGCATAGTTGTGTATACATGTTAAACCCACAGTTAATAACCCTGGCTCAGCTCTCTGCAGGAGGTTGGGTAGGGATCTAAGATCTGCCCCCAGCTCAGTCAGTCAGTTGATAGGGAGAGTTCAGAGAGGAAGGAAGCAAAGTCCATATGCTCCTTCTTCTCAGGTCCAAGAAAGCTACAGAGACTAACAGAGCTCTGCAAGATATACAGAAAGAAAAGGAGAGAATTGGAGAACCTGAATTCTGCATGGACAGGCAAAAGAGTCAGCAAGGTAACCTGCTATTACAGCTATTGAGACTTTGCTGCAGTGGATGACACTGTTAAGACATCCTTCACACTTGGACACATTCTGGCCAGACACGCCATCAAGACCCTGTATCACGCAGTGGACACTAAAACCATTATTGCCAAGGCACTGTTGCCAACCATAGATTTTTCTGATAGAGACTTTAGCAAGATAGTGTACAGAGAAGGCAGTAACTCCCATGCTAAATCCATACATCGCTATCTGGGAATGAATTGCACTGTGTACAGTTAGAACTGTGGCTGCTATAGTTGGATGTACTGCACCTCTCATTTTTTACTTCAGTAAAGCGAGAGGTTAATTCCATCTCTGGCCTTGACTACTACAGCAATCGCTGAGCTTTCACTCTACATGACCTACCCTGCACCCATCCAGACAACTAACATCAAGGGGACCCTAGCTACTATCCGGCAGGAGCCCAGGATTAGGGTGTCCCCCTGCTTTCAGTGCATGGCTGAAGGGAGGCACCATTTGAGGACAGCCGCCGTGATTTACTGTGACAGCCAGAGGCACTACCACTCCCATCCTCCACTCTGGCTCCTCATGGGGATTCTTTGCTTTATTCATGTATTGGGCCTGTATGACACCTCCCATTCATGTTTATTATAGGATTATTATGTGAAATGGAGCTCATAGGATGGGGTTGTAGGCAAACGGGCCATAAAATGAGCTTTTCAGAGAGGTTTTGTGTCCAACAATAGGTTTTAGCAAATTTCAAATGTTATTTTGTATTATAAACCTAAATTTTTGCTTAGGTTTTTGGCTGTAGCTAATGGAAATGGTCAGCAGCAGACAATAACAGATTAGCAGAGATCCTATAATGTATTGTGCTGTGGTGCATATTTCGGAAAATAAATATTTTTCTATATTACATTACTGTATGGTAAAAGGCTGGGGCTACACAACAATCTTGGCCACGACATAGTTGGCACAACCAAAGCGGCATTTCGACACCGTCACCTTACGAAAATTTTCTGTCGTAAATGATGACTGAAATGTATATGTTTTGATAATGTAAAGCGTGCACTACAAACTAATCAAAATATATTGGGTGCCTCCCATGTGCAAAAAGCAACAAGTATTAGCAAACCACAGTACAGATGAAATAAAAACTAAGCACAGACATCCTTAAAAAATACTATCATTTTATTAATGCCATCCGATACAAAAACAGCAAGTTAAAAACACTTAAAATACACAAAATTTACGATGAGCTTTTCATTAATAAACGAAAATGATCACAGCGCAAGTCCCTGATAAGGAAAAAATCAATATGCAAGGCTGAAAAATAAATCAATAAAGTGCTAATGCTGACAAAGTGCCTAGTGTAAAATGTGCTGACAAAACATGATAATAATGTGACATCCATGACAGAGATGCTAGAAGATCCCAAATCTAATATATGATCCTGTTATGTAAAGAAAATAAGTATGAATAAGTCGTACCATGAAGAAATAAAAAGTATTGACAGCCTCTCATAAATAGTGCCGTGGAAGAATCCCCATGTGGATCACCGCTTTTGTCTTGGATGTCGTTCATAAAATTATGATTTTTTTAAGGGCATCTGTCAGCAGATTTGTACCTATGAACCTTGGACTTGGCAGCTGAAGACATCTGTGTTGGTCCCATCTTCATATGTGCCCGCATTGTGGAGAAAAATGAAGTTTTATTATATGCAAATGAGCTTCTAGGAGCAACAGGGGCATTTCCTAGTCTTGGGAGAAAATCTATGACAACCTGTACTCAAGAATTCTGGTTTCAAAAAGTTGTACTATAGAGCCGTTGTGACTTTTTGGGGTCACTTGTGCAAACATTTGGTGATATTTTGCATTAGGCCACCACTCCAGTTTTGAAAAATGTGTAAGGAAGTGTCACAAGTATAGGGGAGGGGAAAACACCAGAAGACACACAGAAAGAAATAGACAGGAGTTTAGGCCGCAAAGCTAAGGGAGAGGGATGTTGACCTCCTAGGAATCCCTAGACCTCTCACTGACTCCTGCCAATATGAGCAGACCCTAAAGGTGGGAATGCTCATACACCGGAACCTAGCCTTGGAGACCCTGGAAAGTCCAAGGAGTGGTGGCAGGGAATGAGACTACTGGTTCCTTCCCAGATGAAGGAACCAGCGTCTCCCTAAGGCTACTTTCACACTAGCGTCAGTGTGATCCGGCAGGCAGTTCTGTCGTCGGGGCTCCCTGCCGGATCCGCCGTTCAGTGTGACAACTGACAGCATTTGTAGACGGATCCATCTTTCCGTTTGTCATGTGGATGGACGGATCCGTCTTTCAGTCTTTTTCAAGGCTTTCCCAGTCTGCGCATCCGCAGACTAGAAGGACAGATCCGTCCTTCAGTTGTTTCGCAATGCCGGATCCGGCACTAATGCAAGTCAATGTAAATTAATGCCGGATCCAGCATTCCGGCGACTGATCAAGCATTTTGGACAGACATAATACCGCAGCATGCTGCGGTATTATGTTCGGCCAAAACGCCTGACAGTGACTGAACGGAAGGCATACTTATGCAAACTGAACGGATTTCTATCCATTCAGAATGCATTGGGATATGCCTGATCAGTTCTTTTCCGGCATAGAGCCCTTCTGACGGAACGCTATGCCGGAAAAGAGTAACGCAAGTGTTAAAGTACCCTAAGGCCTAGAAAGCAACTAACACAAGCGAACAACAAAATGCAAAAACAAATGCACTTAGCTTAACCCCTTAAGGACGCAGCCTTATTTCACCTTAAGGACCTGGCACTTTATGTGGTGATAACTTTAAAACGCTTTTACTTATCCACGCTATTCTGAGATAGTTTTTTCGTCACATATTGTACTTCATGACACTAGTAAAATGAGGTAAAAATCATTTTTATTTATAAAAAATTAAAAATTTACAAAAATTTGGGAAAAATTTGCAAATGTCCAACTTCCAATTTCTCTACTTCTATAATACATAGTAATATCTCCAAAAATAGTTATTAATTTACATTCCCCATATGTCTACTTCATGTCTGGATAATTTTGGGAATGCCATTTTATTTTTGAGGGACGTTACAGGGCTTAGAAGTTTAGAAGCAAATCTTGGAAGTTTTGAGAAATTTTCAAAAACCCATTTTTTTTAGGTACCAGTTAAGGTTTGAAGTTACTTTGTGAGGCTTACATAATAGAAACCACCCAAAAATGACCCCATTCTTGAAACTACACCCCTCAAGGTATTCAAAACTGATTTTACAAACGTCGTTAACCCTTTTGGTGTTTTACAAGAGTTAATGGGAAATGGCTAAAATTTCTGAATTTATTTTTTTCACAAATTTTCCAATTTAATCCATTTTTTCTAGTAACTAAGCAAGGGTTAACAGCCAAACAAAACGCAATATTTATTTCCTTGAGGGAGAGGGAACGCCATATGGTTTTTGGAAGGCAGATTTTGCTGGACTGGTTTTTAGACACCATGTCCCATTTGAAGCCCCCCTGATGCATCCCTACAGTAGAAACTCCAAAGTGGCAGTTTTGTTTGTACTATTTTAGAGTAAATATGATTTTTGGTTGCCCTATATTACACTTTTTTGAGGCAAGGTAACAAAAAATAGAAATTCTGAAATTTCATCTCCATTTGCCAATAACTAGGGGTGCATCAGGGGGGCTTCGAATGGGATATGGTGTCAAAAAACCAGTCCAGCAAAATCTGTCTTCTAAAAACCATATGGCGTTCCTTTCCTTCTGCACCCTGCCGTTTGGCCATACAGCAGTTTACGACCACATATGGGGTGTTTCTGCAAACTACAGAATCAGGGCAATAAATACTGAGTTTTGTTTGGCTGTTAACCCTTTCTTTATTACTGGAAAAATAGATTCAAATGGAAAATGTTCAAAAAAATAGTTTTTTTAGAATCGTTTTTATTTTTTTTATTTACATCGTTGATCTGACAGATTAGCTCATGTGCTAGTTCTATAGAGCAGGTTGTTACGGACGCGACAATTCCAAATATGACTACTTTTTGGGGGGTTTTGTTTCAGTTTTACATAATAAAGCATTTTTGGTTTGATTGGTACTATTTTGGGAGGCATACGCCTTTTTGATCGCTTGGTATTGCACTTTTTGTAATGTAAGGTGACAAAAAATTGCTTTTTTACACCATTTTTTTGTGTGTTTTTTATGGTGTTCATCTGAGGGGTTAGGTCATGTGATATCACTATAGAGCAGGTCATTACGGAAGCGGCGATACATAATATGTGTAGTGTATTTATTGGTCTGATGTCTGTATAATACAGTACAGTACACTATATAGTTTACTGTACTGTATTTTTTACTTTTTATAAAGTCTGATCAGACTTCTGCCTTTAGCAGAAGTGAGATCAGACTTGCCATTACCTCTGAAGGCATCCTGCTGCCATGGTAACCATCACCCACTGCCAGAACAGAGCAGCGGGTGATGGGGAGGGAGGGGGGCCCCCTCCCTCTGTGATCCCATCCTGTCGGGGGCTGCAAAGGCACAGCAGCCTCCGATGGGAGAGGGAGGGAGCTCCCTCCCCATTGACCCCTTCCACACAGCGGTCCGTACGGACCGCGGCATGGAAAGGGTTAAACTGCTGACATCTGCAGCAGCACAGATGTCAGCAGTTTTTAGCAGAGTGTCAGCAATGTGCTGACACTCTGCTAAAACCACTCGGCCACCAGGGAAGAATTCACACATCATTGCCGGCCGCAACTCCGCAAAAAAACAAATTAACCGCAACTTTTAAGTTTCTGATCCCCGCGGTGATCAGAAACTGCAAAAAGCGCTGCAAACTGCTGGTCTGAATTGACCTGCAGTTTGCAGTGATCGCCGACATGGGGGGGGGTCACAGGACCCCCCTGGGCATTGTGCCAAGGTGCCTGCTGAATGATTCTAGCAGACACCTTGTTCCGATCACTGCCACCCGCGCAGCGGTGATCGGAAATTCGCAGGGTGTACAGGTATGCCCTCGGTCCTTAAGTACCTGGACGCGAGGGCGTACCTGTACGCCCTGCGTCCATAAGAGGTTAAAGCAGAATGGAGGAGCAGGAGATCCAAAGGAACAACACACCAGCTCAACCAACTCCAGCAGGAAATATCAACCGCATGGTAAGCTGTGTGAATCAGAACTACATAGGGCCTCAGTAATGACTTACAAGTTGCACCTGACAAGAGGTGTGGTCATTACCAAACAACAACACTCCAAGGAGAAAACAGAGACTGTGAGATACCCTCACGGGGCACCAGTCTCTCTGATCTTCTCACCTCTATCATAGGAAGGACCGTGACAGGAAGTAGGTGTAGTTAGCTATGTTAATGAATTTCACTCCAGATTTATCACTTTAGGGTGGTTTAAATGGGTTTTTATAGATTTTTTTAACTGATGACCTATCCTCTGTGTAGGTTATCAGTATCCGATCGGTGGAGGTTCAACACCCGAGACCCCTGCCAATCAGCTGTTTGAGAAGGCACCAGTGCTCACAGTAACTCCGCAGCTTTGCCTAGGGCAGTGACGTCAATTTCATCGATCATGTAGCCTAGGCACACCTCAGTGCCATAGAAGTAAATGGGTCTGAGCTGTGATACCAACCGCCATACAATGTACCTCACAGTGCATGGTGAGCTGGGAGAAGGCTGCAACACCAATGTGAGCGCCGGTGCCCTCTCAAACAGCTGATCTCCGGGGTTCCCGGGTGTTGGATCCCCACAATCAGATATAGTACTTCAGATATTACCCTCATGATAAATCCCCCCAGGTGTTCCGGCCGAAGCCCCCTCCCAAAAAATGTAACAAAAGGGATCAAAAAGTTGCATGTACCCAAAATCACTCCAATGAAAACTACAACCTGTTTTTAAAAAAACACAAGCCCATCAATGGAAAAAAAAAGTTATTAAGGCTCTTCAATGAACAAAAACATTAAAAAATCGGTTAATTATTAGGCCCTAAGGGGTTAAGAACAGTCTGAGGTGATAGGTCAAAAGTCATACAGGGGAGGAAGTTCACCAAATGAATGATGGAGGGAGGGTACAGCAGTATGTTGAGAGGACGGGGCTATGGATCGATATGAGGGATAAATACTTCTCCTCCACCCTAGAGTACACGGGACTGATTTATCACCTAGTCAATGATAAAGACCATGCAGACAGCGTTATAGCAGATTGATTGCCATGGTTACCATGGCAGCTCAGAAATGGATCATAGAAACTAGAAAGAGCTCGGAAGAGTTGCGTCTCTAACTATGCCCAACATCCCTGCAGAAATCAGCTCTTGCTGGGCAGGTGGTGATTATATGCTTAGACTACATGTCTCTCTGAGCAAGCTGTGCTCAATCATGGGGCATTCACAATGTGATGATACTCCCCCTTCCAGAAATGAATTTCACTGACAAAAATACGTAGTTTGCCGCGGCCTCTGGACATGAGGTCTGCGGCTTATATGTTGTTTGTCCATACCCTGTTAATGCATTGCTCCTGAAGAGCCAAAGTCGGCGAAACGTGTCGAGCAGAGCAACTAGAGCAGCCGGTGGGGGGGGGGGGGGGGTTGCATATGAATTCAAACAGCTAGTTTTCCAAGAGGATTTGTGTGCCCATGCCATAGAAACTGCGCGCATGTGCCCAGCAATAACTCGGTGCACACGCGCTTTGATGCGGCAGGTTGTCAGTTAGGTGTGTGGTTAGCAGCAGGTGGTGGGACTAGGGACAGTTCTTGTACCGCTAGAACTATCATGAGTATTGCCGGATGTTCCCTGGTTATCAAACTCCCTGCTCACAAAGCCCACATGTTTCATGGTTGATTTGTGTCGGCACTACTTTGACCGCGCAGATTGGTCTAAAAACACTATAATGGACCGCTGTGCCCATGTCAGTATTGGTCATTGAGTGCCGTAGGCAAATCGGTATCAACCGTGTGAGTTTCACTTTAGGTAGGGTTCTTCCTGTTTGTGGTTTTGAAACATTACCTCAATAAAGGTTAAGTTTTCCTTATAGCGTCCCATCAGTCAGTGATTGGCCCTTCCAGAGATACCTGCAGTCCGGAAGATAGCAATGCCACCCGGGCACTCGCTCATGGACTCTAACATACAAATGCACAAATCCCCCCCCCATCATTCCAGCCCTGGTATTGGAGCTTAGCATGTTGCTTGTCTTATCAGGTATTCTCAGCTTGCTTTGTTTTAAATCATATTTAATAGATTTTGAACAATGATTGTATAGATGAAGCAGAGCTGAGTCAGCCATTTATGGCACAGTTTGTACATCGTAATCGAATGGCTGCCCTATAATATATACCATGCCTTGAAAAAGTATTCATACCCCTTGAGCTTTTCCACATTTTTTCACGTTCCACTGACAAACCTAAATATCTTTTATTGGGATTTTATGTAATAGACCAACACAAAGTGGCAAGTATGTGTGAAGTGAAAAGAAAATGATACACAGCTTTCAAAGTTTTCAATAAATAAAAATCTGATAAAGTGTGATGTGCATTTGTATTTAGCGCCCCTGGGTCAATACTCTGTAGGACCACCTTTCGCAGCAATTACAGCTGCCAGTCTCTTGGGGTAGGTCTCTACCAGCATTGCACATCTAGAGGGTGACATTTTTGCCCATTCTTCTTTGCAAAATAGCTCAAGCTCAGTCAGATTGGATGGGGAGCGTCTGTGAACAGCAATTTTTAAGTCTTTCCACAGGTTCTCAATGGGATTTAGGGCTGGTCTTTGACTGGGCCATTCTAACACATGAGTATGCTTTGATCTAAACCATTCCATTGTATCTCCGGCTGGATGTTTAGGGTCGTTGTCCTGCTGGAAGATGAACCTCCGCCCCAGTCTCAAGACTTTTGCAGCCTCTACCAGGTTTTCCTCCTGGATTGCCCTGTATTTAGCTCCATCCATCTTCCCATCAACTCTGACCAGCTTCCCCGTCTCTGGTGAAGATAAGCATCCCCACAGCATGATGATGCCACCATGTTTCACGGTTGGGATGGTGTGTTCAGGGTGATGTGCAGTGTTAGTTTTCTGCCACACACAGCATTTTGCATTTAGACCAAAAAGTTTAACTTCAGTCTCATCTGACCAGAGATCCTTCTTCTACATGTTTGCTGTGTCCCCTACATGGCTCATGGAAAACTGCAAGCGGGACTTCTTATGGCTGGCTTTCTTCTGGCCACTATTCCATAAAGCAAACCTACATTAAACAAAGGCCAATATCTATGTATTAAACCACATGACATGGTACTCATATATGTCAACTAAAGAAACCCAGTCATAAACACTACTGCTCAAATGCAAAAAATAATATATTTATTGAATAGAAAAAATATACTAAAAGCACTGGCTGTAACAGCCCCACAAATACAAATAGCACAAAGGACATTTAGAAACATAGCACCAATAATAAGCGGTGGGGGGACGCAGCAGAAAAAGACAAGTCTTCCATTTTGAAGCCAAAGTAGACAAAGCAATGATAAGCACCACATTAAAGCTGATACATGTACTCAATCTTACAAAAACAGTCTCGAGCTTAAAAAACGAATATATAAATTATTTATACTGATTTGAATTGTCCATATATCTATGTAGTTTCTGCCGCGGCTTCACATCCCACCCTCCGTCGCACATTTCGCGTATCTTCCTCAGGGGGAGATGGGAGGAAGATTAGAAAGATACGTGAAACGAGCGTTGGAGGGTGCAGTGTGGGGCCTCAGTATGACAGCATGGGGATATTATTCAGCTACAGTATGGTGGGTTTTATCCACTTACAGTATGGTGACATTATTTAGTTATAACAGTACAGTACACTATATCCCTTTAAAACATGATTCCTTTATTAAACAACTTAAAAAACCATCATATTACCCACATAAGGAGGAGAAACAAATTTCAAGCGCCATACAGACCCTGCCCCATGTATCAAATCACTGTAAGGCTACATACTACCGCCCACTAAATGCACTTAAAACCACCAACCATTATACACCCTCAATTACAATAACCACCCGGTTACTACTGAGGCATTCTCAGGTCGACAAAGTGCAGCTGTAAAACAACCACCAATCGATGATAATACCATACGTGAAACAGGGCTAATGCATACCTATCCAGTGGAAAGTGAAAGTATCTGGGCAGGACTGGCGCACCCCTCAACGCGCGTTTAGCGTTTGCTTCGTCAGGAGGTATTGGTATTATCGTTGTTTTACAGCTGCACTTTGTCGACCTGAGAATGCCTCAGTAGTAACCGGGTGGTTATTGTAATTGAGGGTGTATAATGGTTGGTGGTTTTAAGTGCATTTAGTGGGCGGTAGTATGTAGCCTTACAGTGATTTGATACATGGGGCAGGGTCTGTATGGCGCTTGAAATTTGTTTCTCCTCTTTATGTGGGTAATATGATGTTTGTTTGTTTTTTAAGTTGTTTAATAAAGGAATCATGTTTTAAAGGGATATAGTGTACTGTATTGTTGTTGATATAAGTTGATTGGGTACACCCTGGTGTTTAAATTGATCGTGCTATTGTATTATTTAGGTATAGTATGGTGGTATTATACAGTTACAGTATTGTGATATTATTTAGTTACAGTATGGTGGTTTTATCCAATCACAGTATTGTGGTATTATTTAGTTACAGTATGGTGATATTATTTATTTACTGTATGGTGAGTTTATCAAGTTACAGTATGGTGGTATTATGCAGTTACAGTATGGTGGTATTATGCAGTTACAGTATGGTGGTATTATGCAGTCACAGTATGGTGATATTATTCAGTTGCAGTATGGTGGTATGATATTCAGTCACAGTATGGCGATATTATTCAGTCACAGTATGATGATAATAAGTTACAGTATGGTGGTATTACGCAGTCACAGTATGGCGATAATATTCAGTCACAGTATGGTGATAATAAGTTACAGTATGGTGGTATTATGCTGTCACAGTATGGTGATATTATTCATTTGCAGTATGGTGGTATGATATTCAGTTACAGTATGGTGGTATTATGCAGTCACAGTATGGTGGTATTATTCAATTACAGTATGGTGGTATTATTCAGTTACAGTATGGTGATATTATTCAGTTGCAGTATGGTGGTATGATATTCAGTTGCAGTATGGTGGTATGATATTCAGTTGCAGTATGGTGGTATTATGCAGTCACAGTATGATGATATTCAGTCACAGTATGGTGGTATTATTCAGTCACAGTATGATGATATTCAGTCACAGTATGATGATATTCAGTTACAGTATGGTGGTATTATGCAGTCACAGTATGATGATATTTAGTTACAGTATGGTGGTATTATGCAGTCACAGTATGGTGATATTCAGTTACAGTATGGTGGTATTATGCAGTCACAGTATGGTGATATTATTCAGTTGCAGTATGGTGGTATGATATTCAGTCACAGTATGGTGGTATTATGCAGTCACAGTATGGTGGTATTATGCAGTCACAGTATGATGATATTTAGTTACAGTATGGTGGTATTATGCAGTCACAGTATGGTGGTATTATGCAGTCACAGTATGATGATATTTAGTTACAGTATGGTGGTATTATGCAGTCACAGTATGATGATATTCAGTTACAGTATGGTGGTATTATGCAGTCACAGTATGGTGGTATTATGCAGTCACAGTATGATGATATTTAGTTACAGTATGGTGGTATTATGCAGTCACAGTATGATGATATTCAGTTACAGTATGGTGGTATTATGCAGTCACAGTATGGTGATATTCAGTTACAGTATGGTGGTATTATGCAGTCACAGTATGGTGATATTCAGTCACAGTATGGTGATATTCAGTTACAGTATGGTGGTATTATGCAGTCACAGTATGATGATATTCAGTTACAGTATGGTGGTATTATGCAGTCACAGTATGGTGATATTCAGTTACAGTATGGTGGTATTATGCAGTCACAGTATGATGATATTCAGTTACAGTATGGTGGTATTATGCAGTCACAGTATGGTGATATTCAGTTACAGTATGGTGGTATTATGCAGTCACAGTATGGTGATATTCAGTTACAGTATGGTGGTATTATGCAGTCACAGTATGGTGATATTCAGTTACAGTATGGTGGTATTATGCAGTCACAGTATGGTGATATTCAGTTACAGTATGGTGGTATTATGCAGTCACAGTATGGTGATATTCAGTTACAGTATGGTGGTATTATGCAGTCACAGTATGGTGATATTCAGTCACAGTATGGTGATATTCAGTTACAGTATGGTGGTATTATGCAGTCACAGTATGGTGATATTCAGTCACAGTATGATGATATTCAGTCACAGTATGGTGATATTCAGTTACAGTATGGTGGTATTATGCAGTCACAGTATGGTGATATTCAGTTACAGTATGGTGGTATTATTCAGTCACAGTATGATGATATTCAGTCACAGTATGGTGGTATTGCTGTCATAATATGGTCTCGGTGACTCTTAGGGAGCGCACCACTGAACACACGGACCTAGCTGTGTGCACAGCAAATGTCACCTCACAATTATATGATAAACAATAGTTTATATGCTTGATCATTAAGGCCCAAAGCAGGCTGGTCACAAATGGGGTCGTCTCACTTCAGCAAATGGCATTTATCATGTAGAGAAAGTTATTATAAGGCACTTCCTAATGTATCGTGATTGTCCATATTGCCTCCTTTGCTTTCTTGATTCGTTTTTCCATTACATTATACACTGCTCGTTTCCAGGGGTTACAACCACCCTACAATCCAGCAGCTGGGGTCGTGATTGCACAGTATAGGAAAAATTCACTTTTTTGGGGGGGACAACCCCTTGACCAAGACGTTTTTTTCATCCCATTCCAACTGCTATAACTTTTTTATTTTTCTGTCAATGAAGCCATATGAGGGTTTGCTTTTGGGGCACAAGTCGTAGCTTTGCAAGACAGGTTGTAGTTTTAATGGCACCATTTTGGGGTACAAATAACTTACTGATTAACCTTTATTAACTCTTTCTGGGGGATGGGAAAAAACAGCAATATTGCCACTGTTATAAATGTTGCGGCATTTAAAGCTGCAATAAAAGAAGAAAAATGGATGTCATAGAAGGAACACAATATTATTAGACACAAAGCTCATCCATGTAACACCAGCTCATCTTGTGATCAGTGGAAGCTGTACAAGCAGATATGTATTGTGCTCCACCTAGTGGTGGCAGGCAGAAACAGTTTTGTGGTTCTACAAGGGATTTGGAGCTCCAACCTTTCTAATGTTGTTAAAAGGTAAAAAAAAAAAATCACATTTAAACACAAGGATTTAAAACTATAGGTGAATAATAAATAAAAAAAAAAAAATAATAATACTTACATGGTATAAGCATGTGGAGATCTTACAATTTTCTTTCTAGAATGAAAAGCATAAACCAGAAAAGTTAAAATCTGCCTTATAAGTCAGCATAAACGGCACTAAAGTTGTGTCCATGCATTTCAGGCATTTTGTGCACCTGCAAATCTGCAGGAATCGGAAAGGAAATCTGCAGAGGCAAATTTGTACTAAATTTTGAGTTCAGAGAACTCCAGTGATCAGGCAAGGAAGCTTGTTTTCCCCAGGGGCATTACCACCAAGATCTTTTCTGCACCAAAATCCACACAATTCAGTGTGAATTTGTGTGACTTGAAAAAGAGCTAAGTACTGATTAGGACCACCAGGAGGATTATTTTTCTCTTACCTGATGGTATCTCCTCTTTCTGTTCTCCCTCCACATGGAACATGAACATGGAGTTGGAAAACAATAAGTTTTCCCGCTCATCAGCCACTAGAAAAACAAGAAGAACATTACTCTACTGCATTTATTCTACACAAGAAATCTGCTAAATCTATTAGAAATGGACATGACTCGTCCGCTGAGGCCGTCTCCAGGTCCTGCAACCTTTCATAGATGTTTCTTTTTTTCCTAAAGCAGAAAAAAGTGAGAAGATATTAACTGACAATCCTGCCGACTACTCCATGTTTACAGCATTTATGTATATATACTAAGGGACCAAAATGTTCTCCCTGTGCCGGCTTTCTTCCTGCAATTGGCACCATGCATGTAGAAGCTAGAAAAGACCCGTGTGGTGGGACGTTTGCAGAGGGCAAGTAGGCCCCTGCTGTTTTTGTATTGGGGTGTTGGTAATGGCACTTCCACTCCCCTAAATCTTCAAGCATAGATAGAAATTGTCCCAGGGTAGACAGTCAAGGCTAGCTTACACTAGAGCAGGAGGACCACAACCACGGGGTCCCATATCTTAGTATGGGGCTGTTTATTTCCTGCGAAGGTGCAGTTGATTACCCCATGTAGAACTATTATGGACCCCAGGTGAATCAATGCCTAGTGTGGAGAGAAATGGTTGCATCCTCATGTAAATCAATGGGTAAATCAATGGCAAGTGCCCGTCCATTTACTCAGAACACCTGCGCCGAATGAAGACCGTTACGGCGCAGGCGCGGGATTTCATGGGAAGACAGGGCCAGCGGGAGGAGAAGAGCGCTCGCTGGCCTTGTCTATCAAGTGGAGGAGGGGGCGTGTTTCTAGTCCGAGGATGCGGCGGCTACCAGCAAGTAACCGCCCAACTTGCTGGTAGTGAAGAAATTAGCATAACATAAAAGTGCGATTTTTACAGAATTTAGAGCACAGACAGAGGTAATAGTAATATGTATGAACTCAGCGGACATTAGCAAATAGCTAATGTCCACTACTCAAAATTGCTAAATCGGGGGTGTCAGAAGCCCTTTAAAAAGTGGGTTTTGGAAATTGTCTTAAAAATTTTATGAATTGCTTCTAAAATTCTAAGCCTGCTAACATCCTAAAAAAAAAAAAAAACACATTTACAAAATTATGCCATTATAAAGTAGACATATGGGGAATGTTAAGTAATAAATATTTTATGAGGTATCACTTTCTGTTTTAAAAGCAGAGAAATTGAAGTTTTGAAGATTGCAAATTTTTCCAAATTTTTGGTAAATTTGGGATTTTTTCATAAATAAAAGTGAAATATATTGACTTAAATTTATGACTACTGTAAGAGGGCGCAAGGTTCCGTCGTCGACGGAAGGTACGTGTCACCGAGGTTCCTGGTCTCAGTGAGATAAGAGCCGGATTTTTTGTGTGTCGGCAGCAGCTAGTGCTGCTTGACACATTGATATTTAGTATGGCTACAAAGCCGATCCGGGCCGGCTCTTATTGGGAATAGTCAAGTGCTGGGTGGGAGACTATTCCCCACGGTCCAGGCCGGACTTTTTCCGGGCCTTTAAAAGGCAGCCACCTCAGCAGGTGGGAGGTGATTATCCTGGAAGCTGCTGGTGTTACTGTGGAGCTCTCAGGGCTGAGAGCAAGAGTCTGCAAACAGGCGTGCAGTCTACCTAGAAGCCTCTGGTGGAAACCTTGCGTGGCTGAGCTAACTGCCAGGTGTGAACTAACACCGACCACTCAGGTGACCTTGCTGTGGGACTTATGTTTTTGCCGTGTGTTTTGCCTTGTGTGAACAAGCACTAAAGACTGTTTCTGTTTTGCCTTGTGTGAATAAAACACTTCTGCTTTACCCAGAGAACTGTGTACCTTGCCTCTATACTGCGTCCGCAAGCCTGTCTACCAGAGAAATTCCCCACACTACCATGAAGTGTCATGAGAAAACAATCTCAGAATGGCTTGGATAAGTAAAAGTGCATGCAGGACTTTTATCTCTGCTAAAACATCATCTTCGGAGCGGACAGATAACGGACCCCATTATAGTCTGTGGGGTCCGTTTGCTCCATTTGTCTCCGTTTGGCATCCGCTCCGTCCTTTCTGTTTTCATGCTCTGAGAACGGAGCAGGAGAACGGAAAGGCCGAACGCTGATGTGAACGCGGCCTAACAGGTCAATCCCAACAAATGACACAAGGATGGAACCCTTGTAGGTTTACTAAATGTCTAGCATTTATCCGTCATGTGTTTGTATTGCCAAAATAATTTGGCAATAAAAACAATATTTATAGCAGTCAGAGCTCCATTTTATTCTGAGAGCTCCAAATCTGCTGCACAGAAATATACTTCAAATATAACATCCCGAGTACTTGCAGCCACCACTAGAGGGAGCTTACTGCATATGGTCTTAACACCAGGGCTGTGGAGTCGGTAGATAAATTGTCCGACTCCGACTCCGACTCCTCAGATTTTGAAACTTCCGACTCCGACTCCGACTCCTCGACTCCTCTGTATTTAATATGCAAATACGAAGCTGTTCCACCAAGTTCTTCTAATCTTCTCTAGCACAGAGAGGTAGTTGAGCAGAAGCTGCTGCCTTCTCCTTTGTGTGCTGATCTTCTGCTGAAGATAGAGCAGTGGGAGGATCCAGGAAGGGGCAGGGGAAGGGGCATTTATTTTAAAATATGATTTTCCTAGTAGAATCCCATAGTCATGTTTAAAGTTTAAGCTAACAATCTGAGTTTACATGTTTTATAGCCTTAGCTGAATGATAGCAGTTTTTCAAATGGTTTACAGCTTCAGTCTTGAACTATTGACTATCCATTCCCTTCACTTATACAAGTGTCTCCAGTCCTTAGTCAGTTATCAGTGAGAGGCTAGGATAACCATGGGTTCCCTGTAACAGCAGACCACAAGACAATGGAAAGTATTGCCGCTCCTTAAAGGGACACTGACAGGCTGATTTTCCAGCTAAAGATAAATATATACTGGTATTCATCAGAGAATTAGGAATAAAACTATACTAATGTTACCCCCAGTTAAGCTGTACTTGTGTTTAAAAAACATTTTAATCTGTATGCAAATTCACTATCTTTGTGCCCAATGGGGCAGCGTCTCCTGCGGCTTTGTGCCCAGCCGCGCCCGAAGTACAGCTTCCCAGCGCTGTTCCCCTCATTATTATTCACTGCACTGGCCTTTTTTTTCAGGCTAGCCGAACGCTGAATTCCTGCGCAGGCGCACGTGTAGAGTGCTGGCAGCAGCCTCGTCTGGCTATGCTGAGGCTGTGCCAGCTTTCTCTCTTCCTCCTCGCTACCTAGTCCTGTCTAGTGCTGCCAGTACTCTACATGTGCGCCTGCCCCTTGGGCACAAAGGTAGAGAATTTGCATATTGATTAAAACGTTTTTAAACACAAGTAAACCTCAACTGGGGGTAACAGTCGTCTAGTTGTATTCCTAAACCTCTGATGAATACCAGCAGATATATCTTTAGCCGGTAAATCAGCCTGCCAGTGTCCCTTTAACTGCATAGTAAAGCATATGAAAAGCTTCTTCACGGTCACTTAACGTCTTTGTTTAGCGGTAACGTGACGCACTGCATGCATTGGCCTTTATTCTTACAGTAGAGAAGTAATTAATTATAACTTTATCTGAATTGGGACATTTAAACTTGCTTTTTTTTTATTCCAATTTTTTTTTTATTCCAATTTAAATCTAGTAGGAGTCGGAGTCGGTCCATTTTTTGCCGACTCCGACTCCGACTCCAGGTACCCAAAATTGCCTCCGACTCCTCGACTCCGACTCCGACTCCACAGCCCTGCTTAACACAGAGCTCAATATACTGCAGTATGCGCCCTCTAATGGTGGCTGCAGGCAACAAGAAAGTTCTATCGCAAATATGTTTTTCTATATACCGGTAGATAATTATCTTATCAATATTAGCGCATCATTTTTAAATTATTTCAATTAGAAGAAAAAGAGGATGATCACTTTAAGAATATAACTGAGATGTGGCGACATTTTCTTCTTAATTTTTAGGGCACTTATCGTGTAAGACAGTGGAACATTGGAATAATCCTCTTTGTTGCTCAAATCAATCAGATTTGAGGCTTCCCATAGCAGGATACAAAATTTCAGAAGTAATCTAATCTGAAAATGTATATAGAAATGTATACAGAAAGTAGAATGGATAGAACATTTTATAGTACAAACTGTCTATCCTGTCTCCTTTAATAACTCTAAAGCAGGCATCCTCAAACTGCGGCCCTCCAGATGTTGTAAAACTACAACTCCCAGAATGCCCTGCTGTAGGCTGATACCTGTAGGCTGTTCGGGCATGCTGGGAGTTGTAGTTTTGCAACAGCTGGAGGGCCGCAGTTTGAGGATGCCTGCTCTATAGGCTCAGGCAGCTTATCACCACCTTATGTATCCTAATGTGTGTCTAAACCTAAAGTATTGCAGCCTAAGATTGTGGCCTATGAAGGTCTATAATTAACCTACTATATTTTTTGCTTATAAGATGCACCTCCAAACAGATCCCCAATTTTAACCAGACCTCAGATCATGCCCCTAATCAGACACCCAGTGTTAATCAGACCTCAGATCAGACCCTCAATATTATATAGACCTCAGTTTAGACCCCCAATCCGAAATCAGACCCCTAATGTTAATCAGACACCCAATCAGACCTCAGATCAGACCCCCAATGTTAATTAGACCCCAGTGAAACCTCATATCAGACTTCCAGTGTTAATTAGAACCCAGCTCAGACCTCATTGTTAATCAGACTTTAGATCAGACAAAAAATAAATCACTTCTTCTGTTCCGGACACCACCACCACTCCTGAGATCCAGCAATCTTCAATGTCGCACAGTATGAGGTCACAGAGCACGCCTACATCATTATGCTGTGTGTATCCTCACAGATAAGGGTACGTTCATACGACGACATTTTGTCGCACTATTGTCGTGCTACAATTTTTATAATGGGAGTCTATGGTGTCGCATTGCGACATGCACCCTACTGCGACGCGACAGTCGCAAAAAATCCATTCAAGATGGGGTTTTCTGCGACTCGCGTCGCAGTCGCAACATGTCGCATGTCGCAATGCGACACCATAGACTCCCATTATAAAAATTGTCGCGCGACAAATGTTGCAGTGAAGTTGTGTCCTATTTGTAGCGCGACAAATGTCGTCGTGTGAACGTAGCCTAAATGTGGTTCCCATTGTGTGGAAAGGTGGTCTAGCATACAGCTTACTTTCCAATGAAATCCTACGTGGGAAATGTTGATAAAACTGCAGAAATGGAACCCACTTTCCCTCAATATAATTAGCAGTGGAAAACTGTAAAAAAAAAATTGAAAAAAATCAGAAAACTTTCTGTCTGAGCATAGCTTCACCCTCATTTAAATAATACAATAATACAGTGATCCCTTAAGATACAATGGCTTCAGGATACAATATTTTCGACATACAATGACCTTTTCTGGGCCATCGTAAGTTGAAACTAGATTACATGTTATGCAAGTGGGTGTGGACCCACTGCGCCACAGACTGGCTATACTCTGGAGGGGCGTGACTAAGCAACTACCTGGTCTTCACTAGATTCTCTGATGGTGAGGATAGGCTTGGGCCATTAGGGTAGTTGTCAGGTGCCACTCCAGACCAGTCCCTGAGTCAGTGGCAGCTGACAAGGGGGTCAGAGATACCGGTGCAAGCACGTGGTCAGGAAGCCTGGGGTCAGGGCAGACAGAGATCAAGCAAGGTCCGTAAATGAAGTCCGAAGTCAGAGTCCGGCGACAAACAGGCAAAATCCGATAATTCCAAAAGCAGGGTCCGGAACACAGCAAAGCAGAACTTGAAAAACACTTTCACACTTGGAACTAGACAAGCTAGTGACCATGTGTTGCTCAGGCATCTTCCTGGGGCAAGAAGCGCCTTTAAATACTTCCTGCAATCCAGCCATAGGCTGGGGAAACAGAGGGCGTGTACATGCTGCCTTACAAGTGAGGAGAGACACACCCATGCAAACCCTAACAAAAATACAGGTCTCCGGCAGGAAGAAAGCTCTGGCATGGAGCACAGATGCAACAGTTCAGCTACCTGCTGCCCGCGCTTGTCAGCACGGTGCATGGCAGCAAGAGGGAGTCCAGCGCCCGTGCCCTTGGGTAGGGGCAGCTGCGCCGGCACGGACTGCTGGGCTAACACTCAACAAACAATGCATCAGACTCAGATCCAACCAATCCATTTGGCCATTTCACTGGTAAAACACCTTTGTTGGTTGTCTGGTAGCTGCTCTACAGTACTACATGTTCTGTACCGCCCCCTGTCTGTGCCAGGATGAGCTGCTCCTCTTGGATACCAGGTGAGCTGTGGCTGAGCTGCGGCTTCATTTAACTTTTCTGTTACATGTATGTTCTATGCAAGACCCTGAAGGAGCTCCTGCTCTCACCATAGAAAGTGATTTACAGCTTTCAACATCTATGCCTGTCTTTTTTTACATAATGCTTGCTTTATCTGTCTAGGGTTATATGTTCATTTTTCTTAACCCCTTAAGGAGTCAGCCCTATTTCACCTTAAGGACCCGGCCATTTTTTTGCAAATCTGACCAGTGTCACTTTATGTGGTGATAACTTTAAAACGGTTTTACTTATCCAGGCCATTCTGAGATTGTTTTTTCGTCACATATTGTACTTCATGACAGTGGTAAAATGTATTCGAAAAATTTCATTTTTATTTATAAAAAAAATACCAAATTTACCAAAAATGTTGAAAAATTTGCAATTTTCCAAGTTTCAATTTCTCTACTTCTATAATACATAGTAATACTGCCAAAAAAGTTATTGATTTACATTCCCCATATGTCTACTTCATGTATCGATCATTTTGGGAATGCCATTTCATTTTTTGGGATGTTACAAGGCTTAGAAGTTTAGAAGCAAATCTTGAAATTTTTCAAAAATTTTCAAAAAACCACTTTTTAGGGATCAGTTCAGGTCTGAAGTCACATTGTGAGGCTTACATAATAAAAACCACCCAAAAATGACCCCATTCTAGAAACTACACCCCTCAAGGTATTCAAAACTAATTTTACAAACATCTTTAACCCTTTAGGTTTTCCACAAGAGTTAATGGCAAATGGAGATAAAATTTCAGAACTTCGATCTTTGGGGGGAAATTTTCCATTTTAATAAATTTTTCCAGTCACAAAGCAAGGGTTAACAGCCAAACAAAACTCAATATGTATTGCCCTGATTCTGTAGGTAACACTCCATATGTGGTCGTAAACTACTGTATGGCCAAACGGCAGGGCAAAGAAGGCAGGGAACGCCATATGGTTTTTGGAAGGCGGATTTCGCTGGACTGGTTTTTTGACACCATGTCCCATTTGAAGCCCCCCGATGCACCCTTAGAGTAGAAACTCCAAAAAAGTTACTCCATCTAAGAAACTAAACCCCTCAAGGTATTCAAAACCGATTTTACAAACTTTGTTAACCCCTTAGGTGTTCCACAAGAGTTATTGGCAAATGGAGATGACATTTCTGAATTTCTATTTTTTGTTACCTTGCCGCAAAAAAAAGTGTAATATAGAGCAATCAAAAATCATATTTACCCTAAAATAATACAAACAAAACTGCCACCTCATCCCGTAGTTTCCAAAATGGGGTCAGTTTTTTGAGTACTGTAGGGGTGCATCAGAGGGGCTTCAAATGTGACATAGTGTCAAAAAACCATTCCAGCAAAATCTGCCTTCCAAAAACCATATGGCGTTCCCTTCCTTCTACGCCCTGCCGTTTGGCCATAAAGCAGTTTACGATTACATATGGGCTGTTTCTGCAGACTACAGGATCAGGGCACTAAATATTTGTTTGGCTGTTAACCCTTGCTTTGTTACTGGAAAAATGGATTAAAATGGAAACTTTGCAAAAAAAATAGCTGTTTTGGGACCGTTTTTATTTTTTGTTATTTACAATGTTGATCTGACAGGTTAGATTGTGTGCTATTTCTATAGAGCAGATTATTACGGACGCGAAAATACCAAATATGACTACTTTTGGTTTTTTTTTGTTTCAGTTTTTGATAACAAAGTATTTTTGAAAAAAATTAATTTTAGTGTCTCCACATTCTGAGAGCCATATTTTTAATTTTTATTTTTTGGGCAACTGTCTTATGTAGCGGCTCATTTTTTGCGGGA
Organism: Bufotes viridis; assembly: GCA_033119425.1. Classification (NCBI taxonomy): domain Eukaryota; kingdom Metazoa; phylum Chordata; class Amphibia; order Anura; family Bufonidae; genus Bufotes; species Bufotes viridis. Next base: position 70,189,719 of record CM065591.1, read on the forward strand.
TGAGATGACGGTTTGATTGGCACTATCTTGGGGTGCATATGACATTTTGAACGCTTGCTATTACACTTTTTGTGATGTAAGGTGACAAAAATGACTTTTGACACGGTATTTATATAATTTTTTTTTCTGTGTTCACCTGAGGGGTTAGGTCATGTTATTTTTATAGAGCAGGTTGTTACGGATGCGGAGATACATAATATGTATACTTTTTTTATTTATTTAAGTTTTACACAATAATATTATTTTTGAAACAAAAAAAATCATGTTTTAATGTCTCATAATGTCATAGTCTGAGAGCCATATTTTTAAATTTTTTGGGCGATTGTCCTATGTAGGGTATCATTTTTTGTGGGATGATATGACGGTTTGATTGGCACTATTTTTGGGTGCATATAACTTTTTGATCGCTGGGGTGACAAAAATGTTTTTTTTTTACATTGTTTTTTTTTTTTTTTTTTTTACGGTATTTACCTGAGGGGTTAGATCATGTGATATTATTATAGAGCAGGTTTTGGCGGACGCGGGGATAACTAATATGTATACTTTTTTTTAATTTATTTTACTTTAACACAATAACAGCATTTTAGAAAAATTATGTTTTAGTGTCTCCATAGTCTGAGAACCATATTTTTTTATTTTTTTGGACCATTGTCCTATGTAGGGGCTAATTTTTTGCGAGATGAGATGACGGTTTGATTGCTACTATTTTGAGAGGCATATGCCTTTTTGATCGCTTGGTATTACACTTTTTGTGATGTAAGGTGACAGAAAATAGCTTTTTTTACACCATTTTTTTGTTTTGTTTTTACGGTATTTACTTGAGGGGTTAGGTCATGTGATATTCTTATAGAGCAGGTTTTTACGGACGTGGCGATACATAATATGTGTAGTGTATTTCATTTTTTACATTTTTATTCAGTGATATGTGTTGTGTTTTTTATTTTTACTTTCTTTTCACTTTTTTCCTTTTTTATTTTACCAAGACCCACTTGGTTCTTGTAGATCCAGTGGATCTGGTGTCTATATAATACAGTACACTATATAGTGTACTGTACTGTATTTTTTACTTTAGACTTAGTCTGATCAGACTTTTGCCTTTGGCAGTAGTCTAATCAGAGTTACATTACCATGGCAAGCAGGACGCCTCTGAAAGCGTCCTGCTGCCATGGTAACCATTACCCGCTGCCAGAATAGAGCAGCGGGTGATAGGGAGGGAGGGGAGCTCCCTCCCTCTGCAATCCCATCAAGAATCGGAGGCTGCAAGGGCACAGCAGCCCCCGATGGAAGAGGGAGGGAGCTCCCTCCCTGTTAACCCCTTCCATACAGCGGTCCGTACGTGCTGACACTCTGCTAAAACCACTATCCTGCCAACGATCATTACAGAGGAGGCGATTGCAATCCTGCCTCCCGCACCGCCCGCCTTCCGCGCCGCCCACAACCACCCTTCCATGCACCCCCGCCTCCACAATATGATTGGGGGCTGCAGGGGGGTTAACATTTAACTGTTTTGGAACTTTTAAGTCTCTGATCCCCACGGTCACAGACTGCGGGGATCAGAGACCTGAGAAAGCGCAGCAAACCACAGGTCTGAATTGACCTGCGGTTTGCAGAGATCGCCGATACGGGGGTGGGTCACAGGAACCCCCGGGGCATTGTAACAAGGTACCTTGTTCCGATCACTGCCGGCTGAGCAGCAGTGATCGGAAATAATTATGACGTACCGGTACGTCATGAGTCCTTAAGGGGTTAAAACTTCACTTTTTCATATTCTGGTATAACATTTTTGGGCTTTGGAACCAATAAATGCTTTTCCCTAGAGTTATGGACTCAATTTTCAATAGTTTCAACTTACAATGGTCGTCCAGGAGCCAATTAATATTGCAATTTGAGGGGCCACTGAATTAAAAAATCTGTTGAAGTTGAAATTTCATAGATAGCTAAGGTGATCATTGACACTCTTGTGTTCATATACGATGCCCTGTATACACACTAGGCAGACAAAATGCAGAGAATTTCGAATAGTTATCAGATTTTAGCTGGCATTTTTCACTTTGTCTCCTTCCCTTGTAGACTATTGGGGTCATTTATCAAACTGGTGTAAAGTAGAACTGCTCATTCTGGCATAATGTTCAAGCTTGGAATGTAAGCTTCCAAACAATACAAATCCCTTATCTCTAGCTGGTACCAAACCAGAGATATGAGCAGCTAAAGCGCTCTGTACAGTATTAGAATGTATTGGTTCACGGGACTTCGGGTAATAACTTTAAAAATTAATTTCTACTGTTTAAAACCTTTTCCCAAACTCGGGTTCGGTTCCAAGGTACCACTTGGAACTGAACCCGAGTTCGGGAAAATGTTTTTAACAGTAGAAATTCATTTTTTAACAGTAGAAATTAATTTTGGATGTTATTACCCGAAGTCTTGCGAGACTTCGCGAAGTAATAACTTCGGCTCATCGGAGCCAATACGTTCTAATAATGTACAGAGCCCTCGCTCCATACAGTATTCAAACAAAGTTTTATGCGAATCGACTTCGATGTTTCATCCAAAGTCGATTCGCTCATCCCTACTGATGACCTATGCTCAGGATAGAACATCAGTATCTGATCTGTAGGGGTCTGACAGCCGGGACCTCTGACGACCAGCTTTTGAGAGGGCACTGGTGCTAGCAGTAGCGCCGCGGCCTTTTCCGTGCTCACCAAGCACAGCGACGTACATATAGATAGAAATAGTACTACAAATATCCATTTTGATGTCTTGTAAAGGATGTCATATATACTAAGACTATTCACAAGGCCTCTTAAATAAAGATATAGACATTAGGTCAGGACCCCTTTATATAGATCTCAGCCCTGCAGACAGAACCTAGGCCAAAATTCCCTGTGTATAGACAGCAGACTAGAACCCACTGTATATAGCCCCCTATATATACAAGACCCGATCCAGTTCCACCCACTAGGGGTGGATAGCCTCGTGACTAAGGGCACCAGACACCTCATAGTACCTGTGGCCTCTGGTGAGGTAGAGTCTTTCTGAAGCAAGCCCTTGAGGAGCTGGTGTGGAGGATGGGAATGGTAGTGGCTCTTGTTGAAACATGGCTTCCCTCTTACCGTTGATCCTTAGGGCCAATGCAGTAAAAGGAGGGTGGTCCCTGTCTTCCCTGTCTCCCTGATGTTAGAGCTCCTGCCTTTTAGTAGTTTAGAGTGCCCTAGGTGTTAACAGTTGTATAGGTGCAAGGCAGGGCGTGTATTGCCTGTAATGGCCAACATATTGTGTAGGAGTCAGAATGAACCGACAGGCAATCTATTAGGCCATGCCTCAAAAAACAAACCCTCATGCATATGCATCAATGTAAAAATAAAAACTTTGAGGCTTTTGGAATGAAGTAACATTAAATGTGCTATTATTGAGTAAAAATGTGTAAAATATTTTTTAAAAAAACGGCATGTGTTTGGTATCACCTGACCCATTATGTCCAGTCTAAGTGTTTTTTTCCATATTTTAAAAATATACCGTACTATAATCTGGCTTCCTAAGCCTAGTGTGTCTGTGATAAGGAAATTAGACTCTGAAGAGGGACTGATGTGAAGACGTCTGTACAACGCTGTGGAATATGTTTGGGCTATAAGCAGCAGGAACATAAATAAAGAGAAAAATGGCCAGATCTCATATTTTCTTTGAATACCGTTAAAGTCAGTCAAGTGGAGGTGCAGATTCAGGAAGAATGGTATTTTTGCAGACGACTCTTCACCTCCTGCCCTTGTAAACAACCAGCCTTTATTTTATGTGATTCGTAAAGTATTACTATCATTTGGTATATATTGGTTTCTGTACCATTTACATATTAACAAGGCAGTGACCTTCACTTTTGCCCTCGCAGAACAATAAATTAAATGAAAATCAATGAAAGCCCAGGCAGTACTTCCCCAATTTCATGACTGTTCATATTAAAGTCATATTTCAGTGGAAGTGTCCTCCTTTATTGTCCCTGTAAAGTTAAGCAGCCCTATGGAAATTCCTCGCTTGTGTCTGAAACATGTTATTTGTGTGGTGGACGGGATGTGATCAATATCATTTTCTATCATATATAGCCCCACTCCGTTTTTCCGTGACGGGACTCTCCATCTGGGGTTCACATATAGCCCCTATAACAGGATATCTTAAGGTCATATGAGATAAAATGAGTTATAATAGTAATCTTTCCAGGCAGGTACTGGGGTATCTGCCTGCGCTAATATCACTTTATGATTGCTTCACCTTTTGCTTCATCAGGGACATTGTGTTGTATTTCGTGACTGTATTGTTATTCTGTATAACCTCAATATATCTGAAATAAGTGAATTCTACTTTATTAGGTCTATATTTTTATGTTTATCTAAATTACCTTATTTTATTGTTTTTTTTTCATACTTTTTTTCCTTTGTCTTAAAGGGAACCTGTCACATCCCCACCCACCCGCTGATGACTGACAGTTCACCGCTAGAAAGAAATCTAATTAGAGAACTCTCAATCATCAGTAGGTGGGTGGGCAGAAGCGGGACTCATGAATAACTGGGACTCTTCGCTGGCAGTGCATGCTCTTCTTCTTCTCTGAAAGTTCTCAGCATCTCTGTTATTTCAGAAGATATCTGACAAACCGCTGATTTCAACATGTTTGTAACTACTTTATTAACAGCAGCCTAAAGGACGTAACAGATTTACTTTATAAAACACTTACATTTTTTCTAATTTGCCCACTACAACTATATTATCTTATCATGCCGTGGGTTGTGGTTTTATACGGCTTAAAGGGGTTGTCTGATTTATACAAAAAAATAAAGCACTGTAAATCTGATTATCAGCAGTATATACATAAGCTAAGCAAGTTTTAGGCAAAAAAAAATACTCTTTTCCCTAGTTCTTTTCTGGCCCCTCTGTTTACATGCAGTTGCAGAGCTGTAGGGGCGTGTAACTACAATCTCTGAGGGTGTCTACCAAGACTGCCTTCCCTCTCCCCCTGCACTTCAAAGGGAGTAAATAAAAGTAATACACTGCCTGCAGTCTAACTGCTGGGATAGTGTAGGACCACAAGTCACAGCTGTACAGTACAATGACACTGCTGATACACACAGGATCTTCCCTCCTACCTGTTCTTGTGCAATGCTCTGCAGACACTTCCTCACAGCCAGCAGAAGAGTACAGAGGAGAGAACTCCTCCGGTCTTTGTCTCTGTGTTTGCAGGGTGAGGAGGGAGGAAAGATTCTGTGCACAGCATTTATCTCCTCAGTGCCTGGAGAAGAGGAAAGCCTGCAGCTGCTCAGCACCTGAGGCAGAACCTGAGTGTGTGCTGCTGATAGTAGAAGGGGTTAAACTTTGCTGAAGAATCCAGTGGGACGGGAGACACAGGGCAGACAGCTCAGCCAGAAGATCGGGCAGTGCAGGGGATGTCGCCAGCAGATCGGCAGTGCATGGGGCGTGGCTTGTTGCTCCAACCAGCATAGCCTTCAAAGTGACATTCCCTGCACAGAGGCAGACCTGCTCCTCCTGCTCCATCAGACTTGCGCACGGAACGGTATCAGAGTAATAAATAAAGCTGACATCAAAGGTTATGTGACAGAGGGCCACTGTAGATTAACCACCTCAGCCCCCCTAGCTTAAACCCCCTTAATGACCAGGCCACTTTTTACAATTCCGCACTACACTACTTTCACCGTTTATTGCTACAAGTCATACAACTTACCACCCAAATGAATTTTACCTCCTTTTTTTCTCACTAATAGAGCTTTCATTTGGTGCTATTTCATTGTTGCTGACATTTTAACTTTTTTGCCATTAATACAAATTTAACGACATTTTTGCAAAAAAATGACATTTTTCACTTTCTGTTGTAAATTTTTTTTAAAAAAAATACATTTCTATATAAATTTTTCTCTAAATTTATTGTTCTACATGTCTTTGATAAAAAAAAAAAGTCCAATAAGTGTATATTTATTGGTTTGGGTAAAAGTTATAGCGTTTACAAACTATGGTGCAAAAAAGTGAATTTCGGCATTTTGAAGCAGCTCTGACTTTCTGAGCACCTGTCATGTTTCTTCAGGTGCTAGAATGCCAGGATAGGATAAATACCCCCCAAATGACACCATTTTAGAAAGAAGACACCCCAAAGTATTCGCGGAGGGGCATGGTGAGTTCATGTATCATTTCATTTTTTTTTCACAAATTAGCGGAAAATGACACTTTCTGAGAAAAAAAAAAAGTTTCAATTTCTGCTAACTTCTGGCAAAAAAAAATAAAAAATCTCAGACGGACTCACTATGCCCCTCAGTGAATACCTCAGGGTGTCTACTTTCCGAAATGGGGTCATTTGTGGGGTGTGTTTACTGTTCTGGCATTTTGGGCGGGGCTAATTGTGAGCCGCCATGTAAAACCTAAAGGTACTCGTTGGAATTTGGGCCTTTGCGCACCCAGGCTGCAAAAAGTGTCACTTATGTGGTATCGCCGTACTCAGGAGAAGTAGGGTAATGTGTTTTGGGGTGTATTTTTACATATACCCATGTTGGGTGAGAGAAATATCTCTGTAAATTGTCAACTTTGTATAAAATATTTTAAAAGTTGTCGTTTACAGAGATATTTTCACACAAAGTATGGGTATATATAAAAATACACCCCAAAACACATTGCCCTACTTCTCCTGAGTACGGCGATACCACATGTGTGCCACTTTTTGCAGCCTGAGTGCTAAAGCCCTAAACCAATGAGTACCTTTAGAATTTCACAGGGCATTTACGCATTTGGATTCCAGACTTCTTCTCACGCTTTAGGGGCCCCTAAAATGCCAGGACAGTATAAATACCCCACATGTGACCCTATTTTGGAAAGAAGACACCCCAAGGTATTCCGTGAGGGGCATGGCGAGTTCATGTAAAATTTTATTTTTCGTCACAAGTTAGTGGAATATGAGACTTTGTAAAAAACAAAATTAAAAAAAAATAAAATATCAATTTCCGCTAACTTGTGCCAAAAAATAAAAATTCTGTGAACTCGTCATGCCCCTCACAGAATACCTTGGGGTGTCTTCTTTCAAAATGGGGTCACTTGTGGGGTATTTATACTGACCTGGCATTTTAGGGGCCTAAAGCGTGAGAATCCAAATGCGTAAAAATGCCCTGTGAAATCCTAAAGGTACTCATTGGTTTTAGGGCTCCTTTGCGCATCTTGGCTGCGAAAAGTGTCACTCATGTGGTATCGCCGTACTCAGGAGAAGTAGGGCAATGTGTTTTGGGGTGTATTTTTACATATACCCATACTTTGTGTGAGAAATATCGCTGTAAACGACAACTTTTTACATTTTTTATACAAAGTTGTCAATTTACAGAGATATTTCTCTCACCCAGCATGGGTATATGTAAAAATACACCCCAAAACACATTGCCCTACTTCTCCTGAGTACGGCGATACCACATGTGTGACACTTTTTGCAGCCAAGATGTGCAAAGGGCCCAAATTCCAATGAGTACCTTTTAGGAGGGCATTTTTACGCATTTTTCTTCTCACGCTTTAGGGCCCCTAAAATGCCAGGGCAGTATAAATACCCCACATGTGACCCCATTTTGGAAAGAAGACACCCCAAGGTATTCCATGAGGGGCATGGCGAGTTCATAGAAGATTTTTTTTTTTTGGCACAAGTTAGTGGAAATTGATTTTTTATTGTTTTTTCTCACAAAGTCTCCCTTTCCGCTAACTTTTGACAAAAAGTTTAATTTTTCATGGACTCACTATGCCCCTCAGCGAATACCTTGGGGTGTCTTCTTTCCAAAAGAACAAGAAAAAGCATTTTCTATATAGTTCTGGCAATGTGCGGATCTGCAAAATGCGGAAAGCACATTGCCGGTGTCCGTGTCTTGAGGATCTGCGGATCCGCGGATCCGTGAATCCACGGATCTGCAAAACACATATGGACGTCTGAATGGAGCCTTACAAGGGGTGTGATCAGTGACAGGGGGGTGATCAGGGGGTCTAGATGGGGTGATCAAGGGGTTAACAAGAGGTTAATAGGGGTGGGGGGGGGGGTTAGTGTAGTGTTTGTTGCAACTTTACATAGTTACCTGGTCCTCTGGTGGTCGATCCCAGTAAATGGGACCACCAGAGGACCAGGTAGCAGCTATATCAGACGCTGTTTACAAAACAGCGTCTGATATAGCTCTTTGATGCGATTTAATTCGCATCTACAGCCTGCCAGCGATGGATCAAGTCAGCACCATCCGACTATACCATATTGCTGTTTGATAATTGTGCATCTTGATTGGGCTATCAATACCAGTGGAAATTGATCTCCGTTTTTGTGAACTGGCCGATTATAGGGTGTTCCCAGTAAGTGGATAGGTGTCTTCTGACCTGCGACCCTTTAGTTGGTAGCATATACTATCAACCATTAGGGTTAGCGGATGGAAGGTTTGGGGGTTTCGTCTCCAGGAATGGGGATTGTCCCCCTGTACACCTCCACTGGGATCGATCATAGGCGAGAACCGCATCCCCGTATAGAATGGGTATTTGCCAGCTTCACTTATGGAGTCTCTTGAGTTGGCTGCATCACCGTGCACGCGCGGGTTGATAGCCAGCTTGCCCTCCAATAAGATGGCGCTGGGGACTTTTGACTAAGTCCATGCGCATGCGCGAGTCCCTAGGATATCACTTCCGGGATGAACGCTATGTGGTATGATCGGACGCCATGCGAGAATACCGCATGGTCTTTTACATAATAAACACGGGCCGCGCTCCTGGCTGGTATGTAGGATGGATATCTCCCTCGCTTTGTATTATTTCACAATCACTGTTCACTTGGTGAATTGATTAGATGTGATGATGTCAAGATCACAGAATGTACACTATAATACATTTGCGAATAAGTATATTTTGACACTAAATTGTTTATAATCATGATGTCACAAGATTGATAGATTGCCTCACCAATCATGTATAAGAATTGTCTAACCAATCATGACCCTTGTTACTAGATTGCTTACACTATTTAAGTTTGTTGTTCACTATGTTTCCATGCTTGAGAAAGGCTCTATTGTTGAGCCGAAACGTTGCGGTTTTTTGTACCACATGGGTGATTAAACTCCCTTTTTTTCCCTACATTGGTGTGCTGCCCCTTTTTCCGATATATATTGGGCAATAGGCTTATGCCCTGGGATATGCACCCGACAGTACGCTTTTTTCCAGTGCCGCCATTTTTCCATTGATATATATATATATATATATATATATATATATATATTCATAGAAAAGAACGCAGCACTCTTCCAAGCAAAAGCGTGGTTTATTCAGCACATGTGTCAGCACGTTTCAGCTCTCACAGAGCCATTATCAAGCAAGTTGGCTTGATAATGGCTCTGTGAGAGAGCTAAAAAGTTGCTGACACATGTGCTGAATAAACCACCGCTTTTTTCACGTTTGGAAGAGTGCTGCGTTCTTTTCTATGAATATATGCGGCTCTTGGACACGAGCGGACGCGTGCACTATAAGTTGAAGTGGAGTGCTGCCTGATCTTATTGGAATATATATATATATATATATATATATATATAATCTCACAAAAGTGAGTACAGCCCTCACATTTTTGTAAATATCTTATTATATCTTTTCATGGGAAAACACTGAATGTAAAGTAGTCAGTGTACAGTCTGAATAACAGAATAACAAAATAACTCAACACACAGCCATTAAAGGGGTTGTCCCATCTCAGACAATCGGGGCATATCACTGGGACCCGCACCTATGTCGAGAACGGAACCCCGAAAGGGAAGAGGGGCGCACTGCGCATGCACAGCCGCCCTCCATTCTTTTCTTATAGGGCCGGCGGATATGGCTCGACTATTTCCGTGGGCCCCATAGAAATGAATGGGAGCATGGTCCGTGCATGCGCGGTGTGCTCCCATTCACTTCTATGGGAGAGGCAGGGAACAGCGCTTGGTGGTGGACGGACCCTGGGAAATCTGGGGTCCTCCAGCCACAGCGCTCCCCGCTCTGTTCTCGATATAGGTGCGGGAGACAATGGGGGCATATGCTAGTGATATGCCCCCATTGTCTGAGATGGGAATAGCCCTTTAATGTCAAAACTGCTGGCAACAAAAGTGAGTACACCCCTAAGTCCCATGAAAAGATATAATAAAATATTTACAAATATGTGAGGGGTCTACTCACTATATATATATATATATATATATATATATAGAGAGAGAGAGAGAGAGAGGGAGAGGGGCAAAAAAGATATAAATATATACATAAAAAACAAGAAAATGGAGTGTCGGATCCTCTTAGTCCCAGTAGGTCCTTGACTCCACACTTGGCGCTCATTGTACAGGCATCTGCAGATTTGCTGATGGCTCCAAACCATACAATGTTCTTCCAATCTGCCTCATCCATTTCTATTCACCCTTTGAATTTCTCATGCAGATGACTGTGTTTTAAGTGTCAAACAGTAAGGATTTTAGATGCCATTTACAGTCAGTTGCACATTACTGTGGGGGCTCCTGGTTCCCGCCTGGCAGAAGATACTAGGTACCGTGCAGTCAGGATTATCTGCCGCTGAATGCTGCAGGTCAAGTTGGTAAGTCATTTCCCAGGCTTCCTGCGGACTAACTTCTTTGAGGAAGCCAATTTGATATTGTCCTGATATCATCACATTTTCTGTCCCCTGGTTTTCAGTTGAAATGGAAAGGAAGGAGCAGCTGCTAATCTCGGAGGGAGCAGGCAGGCAATCTGTGTCATTTCTTCTTGTGCAGCACTTTATATTTGGGTTCTATTTACGGTAAATTGCACAAAGATTGGACATGTGCAACGTGTGCACTGTGATATTAAAATACTGTAAAAATCAGCTTGCTACCTATATGTGTATAGGATATTATAGGTATAGGACGCTGTGTGTGTATAAGGCGTTATATTACGGGACATTCCAGCATTGTTTCGCTATAAAAAAAAATTCTCCATCGTCATTAGTCATTCTCTCTTCTGCTTTCTAAATTGGCACCAAGGCCAGAATGCTTGTGTACAGAGAACTTATTCTGCATATGGCTTAATCTCTACAGTAAATTTCTGCATATTTTTTTTTTTTTACTTAATTTTTTTAATGTTATATGGCAGAAATAAAAGACAGTGACCCAGATTAATGAATATGTCTGCACCTAGAATCTGTCTAGGGTTTCTACACTTTTTAACCAACTTGCTCGACAAGGGGTAGGGCAAAGTGGTAAAGGGCAGGGCTTAGTAGGCAGGGCCTAAGATGCGCCATTTTGAAACAAAATTGCACCACAGTTCTTCCATAAATTTTTCAGCCCCCTAACCCTCATTCACACATCAGTGTTTTGGTCAGTGATTTCCATCAGTGATTGTGAGCCAAGACCAGGATTGGAGCCTCCACAGACATTAAGTATAAGGGAAAGATCTGCTCCTGTCCTGTGTTTAGAGCCGCACCTAGTTTTGGCTCATGGAAACCACTGACCAAAACACTGACGTGTGAATGAAGCCTTAGTGCCAGGCCCTGTGTGTTTACTGTTTCCCGTCAGCTGGCTGACGGATCCTTATCTCTGATCTTCTGACCTCATTATAGCTCCAGTCTTACTAATAAGCATATGGCTTAAAGGGGTTGTCTTACTTCAGCAAATGGCATTTATCATGTAGAAAAAGTTAATAACAGGCACTTACTAATGTATTGTGATTGTCCATATTACCTCCTTTTCTAGCTGGATTCCTTTTTCTATCACATTATACAATGCTTGTTTCTATGGTTACGACCACCCTGCAATCCAGCAGCAGTGGTTGTGCTTGCACATAATAGGAAAAAGTGCTGAATTGTGAGCTCCCAAGGTCCCAGCCAGCAGAGAGGCCGGCGCTTTTTCCTATATAGTGCAAGCATGGCCACCGCTGCTGGATTGCAGGGTATTAGTAACCATGGAAACGAGCAGTGTATAATGTGATGGAAAAATAAATCTAGTAAGCAAAGGAGGCAAAATGGACAATCACAATACATTAGTAAGTGCTTTGTATTAACTTTCTCTACATGATAAATGCCATTTGCTGAGGTGAGACAAGCCCTTTAAATAAGTGTTTATGAGCAGTTAATAGCGTAAAGATAAAAGATATCCATAGCTGTCAGGTAATATAGCTCAGTGAAAGTGAGGTAACATAGTAACATAGTATATAAGACCGAAAAAAGACATTTGTCCATCCAGTTCGGCCTGTTTCCTACAAGTTGATCCAGAGGAAGGCAAAAAACCCCTGTGAGGTAGAAGCCAATTTTCCCCACTTAAGGGGAAAAAAAATCCTTCCCGATTCCAATCAGGCAATCAGAATAACTCCCTGGATCAACGACCCCTCTCTAGTAGCTTTAGCCTGTGATATTATTACGCTCCAGAAATACATCCAGGCCCCTCTTGAATTCCTTTATTGTACTCACCATCACCACCTCCTCAGGCAGAGAGTTCCATAGTCTCACTGCTTTTACCGTATAGAATCCGCGTCTATGTTTGTGTACAAACCTTCTTTCCTCCAGACGCAGAGGATGTCCCCTCGTCACAGTCACAGTCCTGGGGATAAATAAATGATGGGAGAGATCTCTGTACTGACCCCTGATATATTTATACATAGTTATTAGATCTCCCCTCAGTCGTCTTTTTTCTAAAGTGAATACCCTAATTTTGATAACCTTTCAGGGTACTGTAGTTGCCCCATTCCAGTTATTACTTTAGTTGCCCTCCTCTGAACCCTCTCCAGCTCTGCTATGTCTGCCTTGTTCACAGGAGCCCAGAACTGTACACAGTACTCCATGTGTGGTCTGACTAGTGATTTGTAAAGTGGTAGGACTATGTTCTCATCACGGGCATCTATGCCCCTTTTGATGAAACCCATTATCTTATTGGCCGTGGCGGCAGCTGCCTGACACTGGTTTTTACAGCTTAGTTTGCTTTTTATTAGAATTCCTAGATTCTTTTCCATGTCAGTGTTAACGAGTGTTTTATCATTTAGTATGTACGGGTGACTTGCATTATTCCTTCCCATGTGCATAACCTTACATCTGCCATTTCTCTGCCCAAGCCTCCAATCTATCCAGATCCCTCTGTAGCAGAAAACTGTCCTCTTCAGTGTTAATTACTTTACTCAGTTTAGTGTCATCTGCAAAAACTGATATTTTACTGTGCAAGCCTTCTACAAGATCATTAATAAATATATTGAAGAGAATAGGGCCCAATACTGACCCCTGAGGTACCCCACTAGTGACAGTGACCCAATCTGAGTGTGTACCGTTAATAACCACCCTCTGTTTTCTGTCACTCAGCCAGTTACTTACCCACATACAGACATTTTCTCCCAGTCCGAGCATCCTCATTTTATATACTAACCTTTTATGAGGTACAGTGTCAAATGCTTTGGAGAAGTCCAGATATACGACATCCATTGATTCGCCGCTGTCAAGTCTAGAACTTACCTCCTCATAAAAACTGATTAAATTCGTTTGACATGACCGATCCCTCATGAAGCCATGCTGATATGGCGTTATTTGCTTATTTTCATTGAGATACTCTAAGATAGCATCTCCCAGAAAACCTTCAAACAATTTACCCACAACAGATGTTAAACTTACCGGCCTATAGTTACCAGGCTCTGTTTTTGGACCCTTTTTGAATATTGGCACCACATTTGCTATGCGCCAATTCTGTGGGACATTCCCTGTCAGTATAGAGTCCATAAATAAGGTATACCCGTTCCACTCTGCCTAAGGCCTCATGCACACGACCGTGTGGCTTTTTCAGTATTTTGTGGTCCGCAAAAAACGGATCCGCAAAAAATACAGATGACGTTTGTGTGCATTCAGTTTTTTGAGGAAGGGAACAGCTGGCCCCTGATAGAACAGTACTATCCTTGTCCGTTAGGCCTCTTGCACACGAACGTTTTTTATTTCCGTTTCCATTCTGTTTTTTGCGTTCCGTATACTGAACCATTCATTTCAATGGATCCGCAAACAAAAAAACAGAAGGTACTCCGTATGCCTTCCGTTTCCGTATTTCCATTTTTCCGTTCTGTTCAGCTTGCATTCACACAACCGTAAGTGTTTTGCGGTACACAAATTGCGGATCTGCAAAACACGGATACCGGCCGTGTGCAGTCCGCATTTTGCGGACCGCACATGGCCGGCGCTATATAGAGAATGCCTATTCTTGTCCACAACCGCGGACAAGAATTGAACATGCTCCATATTTTTTGCGGGGCCGCGGAACGGAACGGATGCGTACAGCAGATGGTGTGCTTTCCGCATCTTTTGCGGCCTCATTGAAATGAATGGGTCCGTACCCATTCCGGAAAATTGCGGAATGGATGGGGATCTATTTATACGTTTAACGGACAAGGATAGTACTGTTCTATCAGGGGCCAGCTGTTCCGTTTTGCAAAAAACGGAATTGCACACAGATGTCATCCGTATTTTTTGCTGATCAGTTTTTTGCGGACCACAAAATACTCAAAAAGCCATTCGGTCGCGTGCAAGAGGCCTTATGCAGGCAATAATAGGACATGTTCTATCTTTGAACGGGACGAAAATACGGAAACGGAAGGCATACGGCGTACCTTCCGTTTTTTGCGGATCCATTGAAATGAATGGTTTGGTATACAGAACGCAAAAAAACGGAACGTAAAAAATAAACGTTCGTGTGCATGAGCTGTTAGGTTACGGCCTAAAGGAGCCGCCATGCTGCAGGCGGGTTGCAGCCATGCAGCAGTGAAAAACCTCTCGGCCAATCAGCAGCTGCCTCTCATATAATAATGAAGACCGCGCGGCACCTACCTTTATACAGGGGCTGTTGCTTAAATGGGGTTTGGCTGGTTAGCTGGGGGGCACAATATGCATATTATTGCTGTTCTTTTCTATAACTGTCAGGGTCACATTGTAAAAAAAACGGTATACATTTACCATATACAGTAAACCATTGTATGGAATGGCATAGTCTTTTTTTGCTTTTCAATATAGTTTTTTGTAATATACTAACATACCAGCCAGTCCTTTGGCCTCCATCAAGTTAAAGTAATCATATGGACCAGTTTAACATGCATGTTCCTGGAGCACATGCAAGACGTACAGTACTGGGCAAAGGCTTTAGGCAAGTGTGCAGAAAATACTGCACAGTGAGAATGCTTCCAAAAAATTGAAGTCTTAATAGTTTATTTCTACCAATTAACAAAATGTAAAGTAAATGAACAAAAGAGAAATCTTACTTAGGGTGGGTTCACACTAGCGTTATGGTTTCCGTTATGGCTTTCCGTTATAACATGGTCATAACGGAACATAACGGAATCCATAAGACGGAAGGACGGATCCGTTCTTTTGCCCATAGACTTGCATTATGACGTAATACAAAACAGAAGCCTTTAAAAGACATTCCGTTTTCTTTCCGTCATAATAGAGGTCTATGGAAAAGCATAACGGATCCGTCTGGGTCCCGTTATGAAAGACGGAAAACAAAGTCCTGTTGACAGGACTTTGTTTTCCGTCTTGCATAACGGGAACCAGACAGATCCGTTATGCTTTCCCATAGACCTCTATTATGACGGAAAGCAAACGGAATGGCTTCCGTTTTGTATTACGTCATAATAGCTTGACAAAGGCTGTTGCACAGCCGAAACATTGCTTATTTGGTATGCTGTGAAGTCCTCAATAAAGATGAAGTTATGGGAGATGCTGCCACCGCTATTTTGATCTCTCTAGAGTATAGGTCATCAGTAAAAAAAACTCTTGGAAAACCGTTTTAAAGGGTACCACCTACGTTCACCGGGACACTAACGTAGCATGAGATAAGACTAGTTTGTTCCACTCTGCTATGTCCCTTTTCATATCGTAGACAAACATAGTGCGGGTTCATCACGTACGAGCAGTGCTAATGTTGATAAGTTCGCCATATGCTGCATCGGGCATCTGTTAAAGTCGCCACTGTCCTGGAAGTGGAAAGCTGGAGAGAATGAGGCAAGCACTTGTCTGCTGAGTGCAGAGGACATTGGAAATCCATTCTGCCTCATAGTACTTATCAGATATATCCACTGCATTAATGTGTGGGTTAATAATTAAACCTCTGCTCTGTCTTCTTTGTCATTCCAGACAAGCGCTGTGCTCTGCTGCGGAGGTTGCGCTCTCCTGGTTATAAGCTGTCTGCTTGCCATCGTGACCTTGTTTCTTCCCAGCGGCTTGTGTGGAAGACGGCTATGTACGCTCGCAGGATACATGCAGACAGCAGCAGGTAACCATTTGACTAATGCATAAAAAAAAACAAAATAAAAACCTTATTGTGAATAGTTTTAATACACTGTCATCAATAGGCATATACTAAGATTTAAAGGGGCTGTCCTGTTCAGGTTGACAGCTCAGGGGGAGAGACCCTTCCAATGCAGTTCTATTCCTGTAACTGTCACAGCTCCTAAAAGAAGGCAGGTGAAGGAGGGAACTGAGCACGTGCGACCACCTTAGCAACGTTACTGAGATAGACAGAGAAAGAAGGAAAAAAAGAAACAGCAGGTGGCGCTATACAAATACATTTTCTTGAATAATACAGTGGCTAGACTACATTTTTAATCACATGTAATTACGAAAGTATTCAGGTCCAGGTGCTGGTTTTCAAATATTTGGAATTTTGTTTTGTGTTGGACAACCCCTTTAATATAAAGTAGCAGCCTAGCCAGGTGGGTATGCTAGAACTTTTAGTCTGCCAACTTATGAAGCACTGTTATGGAGGATGGCTTTTGCTTTTTGAATTCTAAGTGCTAATATTTCTTCTCATGCCTTCTTCACAATTGGACTGTATCTATGTTTTATGTGATGAAAATTCACACTCGCAAAACACACCTCTCGGCGTACAGTGCGGGCTTCCAGGAGCCAAAACCTTTATTTCACAACATTGGCTTACTACTGGTGTAGACTCCTACAGCTCTGGTTTTATGGGATTGCTGGGTCGTGTCGCTACAATTATCTTTAGCTTAGTTTTTTCTTTTGTGAATTTCATGGCCTAAATAAACTTCTGACATGTTACAAACATATCACATGGGTAACAGATGTTAGAATATAAGGTAAAAGGTTGTATGAGATTGCAATCTAAAGTCATTAGGTTGTATATTGCAGGTAGGTGTGCAGAATGGATTATATACTAAGGGCCCATCCAGACAATAGATGGAAAACTCATCTGTGTTCTGTCCGCTAAAAACGGATAATTTTTTATCCCTGTTGAATCAGTTTTGACATTACGGAATCCATTATAATGCCCAGATACCTAGATAGATAGATAGGTAGATAGATACTTACATAGATACATAGATAATAAATAAAAAGATGTATAATATAAAGACATATATTAGATGGATAGATAGATATAAGTGGATAGATAGATATGCAGTGGCCGGATTTGGGGTGGCCCGAATACTTCGCTGGGTTCCCCGGACACCATTGAGGTGTCACCATGTGTTGTTGTTCTCTGGAAGGGATGGTAGGTAGGCGTGGTGCACCTCAGTGGGAAATACTGTAAGTCCAGAGAGTCAGGGACTGCAGTTAATCAGTGTGAATTCAGGTACAAAACAATACAATGGAGGCATTGGGCTAGCTTCTCCAGTCTCCTCCCTGGCAGTAAAAGGGTTGGATGCTGAGGAAAGGCCTGAGCTAGCTATCCCTCCCTCTCTCAGAAGGCTGGTACCCTGGTCAAAGGCTGGTGATCCAGGGTCTGTAGCTTAGTAGTCCGGGTGGCACATTGGTCACACAGTTGGTGACCCATGGTCTGTGGCTCAGTGTCCCCATCTCAGCATCTTCTTCTGGTAATTCATGCAGACTGGCAGAGTCTCCCCTCCAAGCACAGGTCCCTAACTGCAGAATACTAGGGGCTCTTAATGCTCTCCTCATATACAGTTTATGGCTGAACAAGAACCTTCTAGTGGGAGGGGTGGAGTGGAGAAACTCAGCACAAACAAATACATTGTTTCAACTACCATCTGTCTTAGACTTAACAGTTTTTCTAGACACAAACAAATTTCCATAACAATATAGCTAAACCAGGCATTCAGAAGGTCAATCTGTCGTTAACCAAGTCTGGCTTTTTCTTCCAAAACGTGCTCTTCTTTAAACCTTATGGTAGCTGTGGAAAATTACCAGTTTCTTATTCAAAGTCCCAAAAGTCTTCAAGTATTAATTCCACAGAGCCTTGCAAATACAGTGCAAATGAACAGTATACATCTATATCTCAACATATAAAATGCAGTTACACAATATTAAACAGTGCAAGTTAACCCTATCAATTGAACTAAAGTAAGAAGTTTGCTTAAGGGAAATAGGCAAATATCCACAAATGCCCAAAATTCAAAGTACTCCTGCTTCAGGGCAGATAGATGGATATGAGATGATGGATGGATGGATAGATAGATAGACATGAGATAGATGATAGCTGGAGATATATCTTACCACCTAGCCATGCACTGAGATCATGTGACATGTCTGCAGATTCCTGCCTAGCTTCTTCATCCAGTGTGTGCCATTACTTCTATCCTCCAAGTGATCTCTTATCGGACCCAGCATTTCCCGGATATTGAGGACATCACAGACGGCACAGCAGAGCTTGCCAGCTCTTGGGTCTCGCTGCTTCTGGCACCGTTTCACTTCACTGAAGTAAATGAGTCAGATCTTGGAATATATGAGCGCAGCACTTTCGACTTTTTTTTCTTTAAAAACAGCTCATTATATTGAATAGAAAGACTGAGCGCTGGAGTATCGACAGCGGAATATTTACTGGTGGTTTTGATCAGGATAATGGGTCGGACTCCACCATTGTCTTTTAGAATTCTATGTATACCGGATATTTGTGACCTTAAAAGCTCTGACACTAAGTAGCTCCGTAAATTACCATTTCCATTTGGTTAATGAGAGAGAAGATTATGGATGAATTGAGGTCAGAGCTTGTACATTGAGCCGGGGCTGAGGAACGCAAAGCCAATACTTGCTTTACAACGTAACCGTACCTGTCCTTAGTATATTCAATAATAGCTGGAAAAAAAGCAACATAATAATTATATACATTTCTATATGTTCTGTCTTTTTTGCAGGGCTGTGGAACGGAAGTACGAATGCATCTTTTGCGGCCCCATTGAAATGAATAAGTCCTCATCCGTTCCACTTATTAAAGATTCCCTGGTGGTTTAATAATGTCAAAGAGCCAGTGTCAGTAATTTCCGCACAAGGGATTGATGTTATAGTACATGCCCCTTTTAAAGAGGTTGTCCTCTTTTTTAAATTAATGACCTCTCCTCAGGATAGGTCATTAATATCAGATCGTACCAGCGCTGCCTTCTCTCCACTGTTTACATGTTCGTTGTTGCTGCATCGGTGAGCAGCGTAATTTCATCTACACCGTCCCTTTCACTTCAATGGGACGGTTCCTTCCTATACTGAGGATAGGTCTTCAATATAAAATAAAAGTGGACAACCCCTTTAACCAGCCTCTAGCCCTGATGGTAAACACTTTTTGGCCCCTCTATAGGCGCAGATTTTTAATATTGGGCAGAAGAATTAGTCGACCTCTTCACAGATCAGAAATTTATTGCATATCTAAGTAATGGCAGGTATGATTAATATGTAAAAGCCAAAATCCTTCTACACCTACAGGTAATGACCAAGTGGTTTGTCAGTAGGAGAACCAGATAACTGGTCGGGTAATCTGCCTGCACCTCTGTATGAGCACAATGCGCACCTACATCCTTCTACTTCTGTATAAAGTACCGGTGACTCATCCACACTACAACTCCCAGCGTCCATTGCACACTGGTTTCCGGGCATGCCGGAGCAGCTTGAGCTTGACAAGTGTGTGTTAGTGGGTGGTGTTGGCGTCCTGGCAGTGGTGCTGGGCACATACACTGGGGTAAGGCGATGCTTCCGCTGCTGTGAACCTGACGTGTGCACTTTACTGTGGTTACTGGAAGGTAGAGAGCACTGGCGAGTGTAGGAGCAACAGCAGAGGCAACTTGTAAGGAAGCTGTCGGTATAGACATAGGTAATCACAGCCCCCCCCCCCCCCTCCCTATCATATTAGCTGGTCATGCCACACTGGTCATATTGATGCACTAGATGGTGGAGAGACACTGGTTGGCACTTAACCACAACAGTCAAAGGCCTGTGATGCGTTCCGGGGTGTGGGTTGGGTGCAAACTTAGTGCTCCTGCACACGAAAGTATTTTGTTTCCATATCCGTTCCGTTTTTTTTGTGGAAAGGATGCGGACCCATTAAAATGAATTGTGCTGTCTACATCCGTATATCCCTTCCGTAGCCCCGCAAAAAAGATAGAGCATGTCCTATTCTTGTCCATTTTGCAGACAAGGATAGGCATTGTTACAATGGATCCGCAAAAAAGACAGATGCAACACGGATGTCACACGGACATCATCCATATTTTTTGCGGATCCGCGTTTTGCCGACTGCAAAATATATACAGTCATGTGCATAAGCCCTAAAGGTATCCGAACATGGCAGTAGGAGGCAGAGGAACCCCAGGTCATTACCCAAGCAGTCAGGGGGGTCTGGCATTGCTGGACCACCCTGACTGCAGACTATAAGACAAGATTTTTTCTTGGTAAAAAGTGCGTCTTATAGGCAAAATATACAGTATATCTTTCCATAAGATATGCTGACAGATCAGTGAGCCCCTAGAGAAAACCTGTGACCACTGATGTCAGCAGAGCTCCGAGCGTGTCACATTGTGTTTGATGGGACGCCATGACAGGCTGACAAAAGCAATTGTAAAATGACCATTCGTGGAAGGGAACCGAATAAAAAAACATACCGTACAATCATTAAAAGCATAAAACTGCTGCTGCCGTCTGTGTCTTCTTCACAAAACCATTTGTGGATTCTTTTAATTCAGCCATCAATTGAAAAAGATCCTCACACGGCAATTAGCATAGCAATTAGTGATATATTACCCCTCCCCGTATTTTTTTAAGAGGCTCTGGAAATGATGCATTTGAAGTTGAGTGCCTCTTCTTAGAGGTGGGTGATATACAGGTCTCTCTGCTCTCTACAAAACACTGAAACATTTAATTAAATGTCAGCACTCATTAATATCGTCAACATGGAGCTTCCTCAGAATCGGCTTAGATTGCAGGGCGTAGGCTGGAGAATCTCTTCTTTACGCCGCTGTCAATATGGTAATATTATTTCTTGGAAATCCTGATTGTGAGGAGAGGGGTGATTGTAACCACATTTGGTAAACCATATAGACCATGGATGCCCAACCTGCAGCCCTCCAGCTGTTGCAAAACTACAACTCCCATCATGCCCTGATAGCTTTCCAGGCTCTCCAGGCACATTGGGAGTTGTAGTTTTGCAACAGCTGGAGGGCTGCAAGTTGGGCATACCTGATATAGACCATAAAGCTTTAGGTAGCATGGTGACATATCTGGTGCAGTCCCGATCCTGGCTGGTTAGGTTGACAGACCACTGTGAGACTTAACTATACCGCATCATGGCTCATTAGAGGTCAGCATTTATTCATTTGGACATATGGCTTTTTATTTGTCTATGTATCTATAATAGTTAGACAGAGGGAAAAAAATGGCTTAGGGTACCTTCACACTGGTGTTTTCTTTTCCGGCATAGATTTCCGTCGTCGGGGCTCTATGCCGGATAAATACTGATCAGGATTATCCCCATGCATTCTGAATAGAGAGAAATCCGTTCAGGATGCATCAGGATGTCTTCAGTTCAGGACCGGAACGTTTTTTGGCCGGAGAAAATACCGCAGCATGCATGACCCCCAATGTAAGTCAATGGGGACGGATCAGTTTTCTCTGGCACATTCTGCTACAGTAGAAAACGGATCTGTCCTTCATTGACTTTCAATAGAGTTCAAAATGGATCCATTTTGGCAATTTTAAAAAATAGTTAAAGTTAATACAAGCGAATCCGTTCAAACGGATGCATGCGGTTGTATCATCTTAACTGAAGCGTATTTTTCCAGCATAAAGCCCCGATGACGGAACTCTATGCTGGAAAACAAAAACGCGGTGTGAAGGTACCCTTAAAGAGGTTTTCAGGGATCAGAGGCCTAAAGCCCATACAAAGCAGCACCCTATAATTACCATTATGATAGTTTACCTTATTCACAGACAGTGTACCGTTTCCCAGTCTGCACTTTGGTCCTGTGACTGGTCATGTCACTGTTCTCACATTGACAGTGCACAGAATGGTGTGTCACCGCTCTTGTCACTGGAGGGAAGCTGTTGGACCCAGAACTCTAATGCTTGCGCCTCCGCGTGCCAAAAGAAGCCTCTTGCTTTATCTATGCAGGGTCCAAAAATGTTGTATTTTTGTATCGAGTTTTAAAGATCAACATGGTCGGATACTATTATTAATTTATTCCCCTAGAAGAGGGTAAAGGTGGCCTTACAACTTAGCTCATCCAACCAACAGACCCCTTATGCACAAAAATGCTAATTTGGAAGAGTATGCATCTGTTCTTGATAGGGAGAGAGGAATAATTCGCCATCAGATGCCTCTGGCAAAGGGTTATTTCCCTTAAAGGGGTTGTCTCACCTCAGACATTGGTGGCATATCGCTAGGTAGGAAAGGTGGGACCTGCCCCTATCTCTAGAATGGGACCCCCTAAGTGAATGGAGAACAGCCACGCATGAGTAGCTGCCCTCTATGCATTTCAATGGTAGTTCTGAAAAAAGCTGAGTGCTGGCTTGGCTATTTTTGGCAGTTCCATAGAGGTGAATGGAGAGGCGGCCCTGTGTGCATGGCACGCACCCATAGAAGTGAAAAGGAGCATGCGCAGTGCCCTCTTGTTCACTTTGGGGGGCCCTGTTCTATAGGTAGATGCAGGTCCTAGAGATATGCCACCATATGCCTCATGCACACGAACGTGTGCACCCCGTGCCCGTATTGCGGACCGCATTTGCGGATCCGCAATACACGGGCACCATTCCGTGCCCATTCCGCATCACGGATGCGGACCCATTCATTTCAATGGGTCCACAAATCCGGAGATGCGGAACGGTGCGGAATGGAATAACGGAACGGAACACTACGGAAGCACTACGGAGTGCTTCCGCGGGGTTCCGTTCCGTACTTCCGTCCCGCAAAAAGATAGAACATGTCCTATCTTTTTGCGGAACGGGCAGATCGCAGACCCATTCAAGTGAATGGGTCCGCGATCCGCTGCGGCTGCCCCACGGCCGGTGCACGAGCATTGCGGGCCGCAATTTGGGCACAGGGTGCACACGTTCGTGTGCATGAGGCCATAGTCTCAGGTGACACAACTCCTTTAAAGAAAAAAAGATCGGGCATATTGAAACCAAATGTTGGGACACCACAATATACATTAAGTGGGCGGCTGGTCGCACCAAAATCAGCGGGTTTCGCTGATGTTCATCTAGTGTGTATGGCCCGCATAAGAAGAAGGATTTTAAAAGAAATAGAGAGAGCTGTCCTGGATTAGAAAAACTTGGTTTGGTTTCCCAGAAATAGCGCCACACTTGTCTTTGGGATGTATTTGGTATTGCAGCTCAGCCCTATTCACTTGAATACCATACAGCTGCGTACAAAAAAAAAAGTCAAAATCGACGATTTGCCATTTTTTTTGTTGCTTCGACTCCCACAAGAAATTGAATAAAAATTTATCAAAAAGTCATGCACACCCCACAATGGTATCAATGAAAAGTAAAAATCATTCCGCAAAAAGTGAGCCCTCACACAGCTCTGTACACATAAAAGTAAAAATGCTATGGGGGTTAGAATATGGCAATGCAAAGGAAAAAAAAATCCCCAAGTTTTTATGTTTTTTCACTATTTTCAGTCTTAAACACAAGAAAAACTATACATATGTTGTATAATTCCACCCCATTTGGAAATTTTTTCCCGCTTCCCACCACGTTGTATGCATTTGTAAATGGTGCCTTTAGAAAGTGCATCTTGTCCCACAAAAATAAAAGCCCTCATACAGCTATGTGAATAAAAAAATATAAAGTTATGGCTTTGGAAGGGCTGGAAGTAAAATACGGAAAATCACCCAGTTTGTAAAGGGTTAACCCTGTACTACATCTTTAACATACTGAATGGAGAATCAGCTTTATTTGATGGGTTACCCGCCTGCAAGGTTTGAAATTCTAACATTTGTGGATTCTTTATTTTATGTGTTAAAGGAGAATGTTATAAAAATGATTATCATACTCATCTAGAAGGCCGGGGTGGCAAGGTGGCACCATCTGGCCGCCCTCTGCCCATATGTTTTCAAAGAACTAGGAAGTTAAATTAGAGTTTATGAAAGAAACATAGACGCATTACTAAATCCACCACCATGTAGAAATCTTGTGTCCTCTTGGCATATCAAGAGTTGCTTGCACTGACCAGTCATTTGGGATTCCATCACCCCTAAGGAGAAGAATGAGGGAAGCACATTCAGATGCCACCATGCCTCTAGGGATTACTATATGTATACGGACATGTCTGATCTACTTTATTTATACTCATCAGGACAGTTGCTGGAAGAAAGACTATATGCAGTACAGTATGTACATGTGAGAGTTGCCGAAGCGTGAAGCTAAGGAATGCAGTGCATTTCTATGCATACAATTATTTTATTAAGGCCCCTCAATGTGCGGAAACGGGAAAAAGACCACCAAAAACAGAAACATAACAATATTATAGACACATGGACAGGATAAATGTAGAGCCTGTTACGCAATGGTCATTACGACTTGGCACGACTCCGAGGGTCAGTCAGACTGATGAACGAGAAGCAGTAGAAGACAATCTGTCTCCTAAGGGGCTTTTCGATGATATAATCCAACGAAGAGGACGTATTAAAAAGTCTGCACGCTTCACCAAGTTTACTGAATTATATCTTGATGACTCATAATCTGAGCCATTAAACGTCCAGTATTCTGTGCCAGCATCTTATCTGTTCAAAAAGCTAGGGGCACATTTATTAAGACTTGCCCGTCTTAATAAGCCCCATACCTGGTGGTGGATCCGCCAGAGTTATGTAGAGGTGCCAGCCTCTTCATAACTTCAGCGGATCCACCGCCGCTTCTAAATATAAGACAGCTTCCTAGTGGTCTTACAATTAGACCATTAGCTACGCCTAAAACAGGCGTAGAAAATGGTAAATGAGATGGGTCTGCCAGGCCTGTCCCCTTCCCCGCCCGTACCATGCCGAATTTTTTAGACCTGCCGTGAGTGAGGAGGAGTCGCAGATTGCGGTGCAAAGGAACTAATTTAGGCATATTTCTGTTCCATAATTGACCTCCTTAGCCTATATCAAAGATGCCCAGATTCCAAACCGGTTCTATATACAGTAGCAGCAGAAGTGTAACTTAAACTCCAGGGCCCCAATGTAAAATTTGTAACGGGGTCCTCACCTACTGTACCTTGTGCCATTTATACTTCTGGTGTTCTCCAATGGGCCAATTGTCAGTGCTATCTTTGAACACGACTTTGGCTATGCCCCCTCTCTCTATTCACTTCAATAGAACATCCAAAAACAGCAGAGTGATAGCATTTGGCTATTTTCAGAAGCGCTGTTGAAGTGATTGGAGAGAAATATGCAAGGGCAGCCTATTCCTGGCTGGCGTGATGGGTGCCATTCTTGAGATAGGAGCAGGTTCCAGTGGTGGACCCACACTTATCAGACATGTATGTCATAATCAGTGGATATGCAATAAATGTTCCAGATAGGAGAACCCTTTTAAACTTAAAAAGAAATATGAGGGGGAAGCGTGTTTCTAGCTGATTGTTGAAGGGGTCTTGAGAGAGTTCAATACTGATAACTGATTCTTAGGATAGATCATCAATATCAGATCCTGAAAACAACTGATTGGTAGGGCTGCTGAGAGAAGGACCTCTTCAGATCTGATATTGATGCCCTATCCTAAGCATAGCTCATCAATATTAAAGGGAACCTGTCATCAAGTTTTTGCTGACCTCACTGAGGGCAGCATAAAATAGTGACAGAAATACTGGTTTCAGCGTTGTGTCACTCATGAGCTAAAAGTAAGTGGTTGCCGAGAACCAGCCTCATAATCATTGCAGACTGGGCCTGGAAAGGAGTCATGGCAACCTGAGAAGAGTCCTGGTTATTCCTAATCTCCTGCTCTCCTGCCCACCTGCTGGTGATTGGCAGTTCTTCCCTAGAGAGAAAGTCAGTCATCAGCAGGTGGGCAGGAGAGCAGGAATTCATGACTCTTCTCAGGTGGCCATGACTCTTTTCCAGGCCCAGTCTGCAATGATTGTGATGTTGCTTCTCGGCAACCACTTACTTTGAACTTTTAAATGACAGAGCGCTGAAATCATCTTACCTGTCTCTACTTTATTCTGCTGATAGTATGGGAGGCATAAAGGTGATGACAGGTTCCATTTAAAGGGGTTCTCTGGGATACAAATATTCATGACCTATCCAGACATCTGGAGGATAGGTCATCAATATCTGTAGCCCATATAAACTTTAAACTTCCCTGGAAAATGCTGCTGCATTTCAATGATGCTTATGATGACCGCCTTAGATCTCAGCTCCATTATGTCTACTGAGGAGGCGACCACTTTTTCATTGATGTCTGCAGTGTATATCTGCAGCTGGTAGCGCTGAAAAGTCATTCTGCAAGTGGCAAACATCATTGGACCTTATAATTATTTGTAGGAACGCTTATGCAAAAATAGCATATCCCCCCCCCCCTCCATTCATTAACAGTCATTATATTACAACATAAATCACATCACACTATTTCAAGGCTATAGGAACATTTTGATGGAGATCCAGCTGTAATCTTTTTAACGATCAATCGTTCAATGTAATGTGATTGAAATTGCCCCTTTTAAGCTTCCTTAAAAGGGGGTATCGTTTATCCTTGCAGAGAGTGCCAAAGCTGGCGTAAGAAGTTTTAAAAGCCAGACAGTGCTCCCTGGGAAAAAGGATATGCAGATTAGCTCATCCCTGGAGAAATGAGCTAATCTGCAAAAAGCCATCTCTGCAGTGCCACCTAGTGGAGGTAGCTGCCTTATAGTCCAGCTGCTCTCCAGCTGCTGTGGAACTACATCTTCCAGCATGCAAACTTACTTGGCTCTTCTTCTAACTCCCACAGAGGTGAAAGAGGGATTCTGGGAGTTGTAGTTTCAGAACAGCTGGAGTGCCGGAGGTTGCTGATCCCTGTATAGTCAATGTCCGACTTTCAAACAGCAACATAACTAGAGATATGAGCCAAACCAAGAGCCTTCTCCAAAAGGAAACCCATCTGCAATACGGAGCAGGGTGCTGGAGGGATGAGTGACCTTTTGAATACATGTAGCTGCCTCCAGGAGGTACACCGGGAATTTTATGTTTTTTAATGTGTGCTTTTGTTCGATTTGTTTTTTTAAGTCCCCCAAATTTGGGGTCCAATCTGTCCAAAATGCACTACATTTATTAAAGGGGCATGGGCCGGTAAATAAACCTGTTGCATTTCATTCCAGCTGTCTTTTTTTAGACTGTCGTATGACATGCCAGTTTTAATAAATGTGGCCTAGTTTCGATCATGGCAACTCTTCATTTTTCAAGGTAATGTGCATTTGGACTGATATGATATAAGGATGGCAGGGGTGGCAGTATGTGTCAGCGCTGCATTGGCAAAATACCTTGCTAAAAATCTGCTGATTGAAACCAACAACAGATAATTTACAGTCCCCCTATACACTGCAGGAGGCGTCTGGCAGTCAATGATGTTATTCTGATAATACTATGGCAGGGCATTGCTGTTCAGGCAGTTTCTTAATATTTTGCAGCTTAAAGGGGGTTGTCTGACCCCACCACAAATGTAGTTATATAGCCCTGAAACTGTTCTGCCTACAGAAAAAGGGCACTTAAGTATTCACTGGCCCTCTCTACCAGCACCGAGTGTCCCATTCCCGCTGCTCCTGGTGCCTGGTGGACCATAAGCGCTCTTTCACACGTGTGGATGCCATGCGTGGAATCCGCTGCGTGAAAGAGTGCTAAGCCACGCTCTGGACAGCAGAGACACGGAGTAGTAACAGGATTGATAATGCTCTGTGCCTCTCTGTGATCTTTTTACTACAAACTCACTTTGACAACTTTATCTCACTGTGATTTTGTAGTAAAAGGATCACAGAGAGGCACGAAGCATTATCAAATATTGTTAATGCTCCGTGTCTTTGCTGTCCAGAGCGTGGCTTGGCACTCTTTCACACAGCGGATTCCACGCACGGCATGAAAGAGCCCTAAGTGTGACATCCCACCTGTTTTCACATTCACTACTGCAGCCATTCACTGGCCTCAGCTATAATTGAGGTGGGGTCTGACAACCCCGTAAAGTGGTTATCCCGTCTGTGCTCTCCACTAACTTTCCACCTCCCCAAGTCTCCTCTTCCTATATCTGCCAGGGGCGGCATCATCAGGCTTAATTGACAGTATAGGAAAGACATGCTTTGGTGATAACGTCACACCGCTTGCTTGTACAAACGCGTTTCCAGTGCCCCTATGAGCAGTGTCCAATAGCAGCTTCGTCAGTGAGGGAGTTTTACAGGATCTTGATCCCCGGCCATGGTAAGAGCAGCTGCTGAAAGCTACTGCTCATGCCCGGGGTCTGATCATTTAGTGCGCGAATGCGCGAATATGTGCGCTCCCATGTACCCAGCCGGCCAGCCGACAACGAAAAACAGGAAGACACTGCGCAAGCGAAGCCACCGCTGCGTTATCACTGTGGTGACCATAACCAACGACAACTATGCGGAAACACAGCTCAGGAAAAATAACAAATATGGAGGAAAGGAAGAAACATCGATAATTACATGTATTGGGTACGTTGAAAGTTGCGGTATAAGGAATGCGATCAGTGCTACTTCACAAGATGGGGCAACCTCTTTAACAATACAATTCCCCCTGACGAAGCGGAGGCGAAACCTGGCGTCGGGCGTTTCATGAGAGGACGTTGTTTTATGGATCTTGTGAGTACAATAAATCACGTTATTTAAACTAAGTTGGCGGTATTTCACTATGTTGGGCCGTCTCTTCTTTGACTTTTAGGAGGTTTGAGCAACGACCTTAGTGGGAACCAAAACTGAGAAATCACATCGATAGATACCTTTTGTCTCCCTCAGTGTGAACTGCACTCAAGTTGAAGCATTGCGGTTTTCTATATTATATACAAAAGTTCTCACTACGCCACCTTGTTGATTTCTAGGTGTGCCTATGGAGAGTGCATGCAGTTTCTAATTCCTTTGCAGCCTCAGAATTGCATTGGCCGTTATTCGCATACAGCACATCTTTGATGTCCAGATATAGATGTAGTCCCCTCCCAGAGGAAGATACTGGATTTCCTTTCTGTAAGCGATGGGTGAGGTCAGAACTGTGTGTGAGACTTCTTTTAACTTACTAGCCATCAAAAAGGAAACCACCCACTAGAATTAGACTAAAGAAAAGTTAAAATAGCATTTATTTTTATTTTTACTTTGTTTTTGTTACTGTAACTTGTTTCTTCCATTTTTAAAGTGAAGCAAAATAGTTCCGGCTACAGCGTAACTAACGGTGTCCTTATAAATGCTAAAATGTGATAAAATAATAAAAGGAGCATTGCTTACCCATTTGTTCCGTCACTGTTCTGGCTTCCCGCTCTAATCCTCTGTTTGCTTGGCTACAGCAATGGCCTGCCCATATAGACACATGACTGCTGCATCCTATCACTAGCCTGGGGGGCTAAGGGCGATATGCTGGATGCAGGGGCGTAGCTATAGTGAATGCCAGAGAAGCAGCTGCTAGGGGGCCTGAACAAAGAAGGGGCCTGTCCAGGAACAGCACTGAAAGATTATATTGTCAAGAACCCCTCAACAGTATTACACAAGGATATTAGACGGAGAGGCTGCCGGGCCTGGTCTGAGAGAGCTAGCCACTGTAGTAAGGGTTGCTGTGGGGAAAAGGGGGCCCATTTAAAAATTTGCTGTGGGGCCAAGTCAGTTCTAGTTATGCCACTGGCTGGCCGTCAAATTCCCTCTGTGGTCTACCAGTAGACATCTATACTGTGACAATGCATGGGACCTAGGCTACTCTTTGTAATGGCTTTCTTCTCTAAATTGTATGGAGCCATATTAAAGCACCCATAGACTTTTGTGTGTACCTCTGTATGCACTTTTGATGCCATTCCCTATGATAGAGCCAAGATTCAGGCTTTTTAAGAGAACCTGCAATGCCTGCAATCTATAGGCACAATGAGGCCTGCAGAAAATGGCCACATGTATTTTGCCGATAGGTCTGCAGGGAATTTCAATATCCCCAAGACCCTTGCAGGCTGCCTGTCATCTATTCCCTATTCATAATCTTTAATACATATTTCTAGCATTTATTATTTCAGCCACACAGAGCGACAGACAGGAAGCCAAAAACCATGATGTTATTCTGTGACGTTTGAAAGTCAATTGTTAATGGCCGTACAATTTTGCAGGTAAAACCACTGTCTAATTAGTTATGCGACCATTAATGGTGATTTTTGAAGCTTTACCTGCAAAATCGTGAGGCCATTAAGGGGGTATTCACACAATGGTTTTGAGAGCTGAGTTTGAGGTGAACCACTGGGCGGCCTCTAACAATCAATTTAAAAATCACGCTGACATGTTTTATGGCTGAATCTCAGGTATACTGTTCTGTCATAGGAACTCTGAAGGAAAACTAAGCTGTGGAAGCATATTGGTATTTTCAGTAAGCCCCTAAGGAGCTGGTGCAAAGGATGGGAGTGGTAGTGGCCCTGATGAGGTGTTGTGTCACAGTGTACTCCCTCAGGCTGTTGCTCCCTGGAGCTTTTGTACACTGAAAAGTTAGTTTACAGAATCAAGTCTGAAGTAAATGTATAGCAGTCTCTCTATACTTAGTGCAGAATATAGCTTGTGGCATATCCAGCAGTATTAAATACAAAGTGCAGTTTCTGCAACCAGATCAGGAGGTATCGTGGTAGTAGATTGGCACTAGCAAGCACTTGTGGATATAGGTTTCCAGTGTAATACACACTTGAAGTTAGTTTGGCCTAACAATGGTTTAGGTAGGTGGTGGTGTCTGAACTGTTGTCCCTCACCTTGCAGCAGTGTCTCTAAAGCTGTATTTTGCTGATCACTATGCTGTACTGTCGCATAGATGTTTTCTTGAAGCTGGATTTGTGGGTCTCTCTGGAGTGTTGGTTTTACATGAGAAGAATATCTGGTTCCCAACTGAGATTCCCTCTGGAGTGTTGGTCTCACAGGGGACTAAGATACTGGTTTTGGGAGTGGAAGCTCTGACATGTGCTTCCTCACTTCCCCACTATCTGAACAGGAATGCACTCTCTCTATGCTTTTCTTTGTCTCACTTCTTTGTCCCTCTCCTGGCAAGAAGCAGACCAGCCTACTCCTACCAAGAGGGGAGGAAAAGTTCCTGCCAACCATACCACTTCTAGATGGAACACACAGCCACTACAATGTAAAATGTATAACATTATAATACATTGCAAACATTTGCAGATACCCCCAGGTCTAGGCTACTGAATAATAACCGTTGTTTTGTCAAAAAACATTGAATGTAGTGTCGCCAGCCACTCCATTCAAACTTTACCACGGCAGGAAGGAACGGGGGATCCTGTTTCTAATGGTCAGTGGCTTTCTTTTTAGTTGTAGGTATGGGCGAGAAGGTAAGAGACTGACAGCACTCAACCAAGAACGTGCCAGCAGCTATAAAACATGGCTTTATTTGCAGAACACACAATGGGCACCAGGCAGCTCATTAAATTAAGCTGTGTTAGGCAGACGGCCTGGCAAGACTCCTACTGGGCAGATTGCCTGCCATAGGTTAAATGTGTATTAGCCTTCAGTTGCACTTAAGCCTGCTTCTGTAACAAGCCATTCAGCACCGTAAACGTAATTGATGTATATGTTCTTGGTGACTTGCAGAGAGCAATTTATATTAGAAGGACACTAGGATGTGAGCAGACTTCTGAGTTGGGATGATAGTTCAATTATATTAGTGCTTAACCCTTCCAGCGCTTTATGGGCCAGCAGTGAAGAAGAGATGAGATTGAAAGACCCTAGAGGAACCATCATTTGATGCATGGCCTGTTCCTCCCATCCCAGGAGGCTGACTTACTTGACAGTGATGCTAGCACTTCTTGTAAATGCATCGTCCCTACAGGGACCTTTCAGGGAGTGTTAATACAACGGCAATGTTCTCATGATCTATGAAGGGAAAATCTCCCCTCCCAATGGTTCTTCCTTTGTATCCTCTCAGCATGTCAGGTACCTGATTATCCTCTGATGCTAAATGGAGCGTAGCTCATAACTGAATTTCATGCCTCCGGAAACAATTTTGTCCCTTTATTGACTCATGCGCCTGCAGAAAATTCAGTAGAGGTAGATAGAATACTGTACTCCATGTTCATTGGTAGCTTCTCCTCTGTTGACGTGATCAAAGCATATTGTTATACATGTGGTAAGGTGCAAGGTACCGTGGTCGATGGCAGGTACGTGTCACCGAGGTTCCTGGCCTCGGTGAGGTAAGAGCCGGGTTTTTGTGTGTCAGCAGCAGCTAGTGCTGCTTGACAATTTGATATTTAGTTTGGCTGCAAAGCCAATCCGGGCCGGCTCTTACTGGGAGTAGGCAAAGAGTTGGGTGGGTGCCTATTCCCCACGGTCCAGGCCGGACTTTATCCGGGCCTTTAAAAGGCAGCCTCCTCAGCAGCTGAGGGTGATTGTCCTGGAGCTGCTGTTAGGCTGTGGAATCACTTGCGTTTGGGAGTGCTGATCCATGCTGTGTTACGTGGAGTTCTCTGGGCTGGAAGCAAGGGCCCAAGCAAGAAGGAGTGCAGACGGCCTGAAAGCCCGAGGTGGATTGTCCTGCGGCTGGGCTGACAGCCAGGTGCGAACCTGCACCTAAAACCTCCCAGGTGATTGTAACCTGCATTGGACTGTTTTGTTTTGCATCACGTTTTTCTGCTGTGTGTGAATTAACACCAAGAGACTGTTTACTGTTTGTTTTGTGCAAGTGTGAATAAAACACTGTTTACTACACTTTCTGGACTCCCTTTTGCCTCTGTACTGCACCCGCACCGCTATCTACCAGAGCGACTCCCCACATACAGGAAATTAGTACTTTAAGTAAAGTTTATTCTTCTTTATGGTTTCTGCACAATGTCTGTTGCTATGATAAAAACAAGAGTGGATTTTTCTATTAAAAGTAAGGATGGCGTATTTTGTTGGCGTGTGTTTGACCACTAGGACCACTGTCAATCCCTAGACCAGGCATCCTCAAACTGCCGCCCTCCAGCTGTTGCAAAACTACAACTCCCAGCATGCCCAAACAGCCTACAGGTATCAGCCTACAGCAGGGCATTGTGGGAGTTGTAGTTTTACAACAGCTGGAGGGCCGCAGTTTGAGGATGCCTGCCCTAGACTGAAGAGAAACCAGTTCTAGTTCAGCACTCTGCATCCATTTCAGGACAGCGCCCCTTCTAACCTGTGGCTGTGCAGCTCAGCCTCAATCAGGAATTTAATATGTTAAAGTTCTCTGACCAGCTCCATTCACGGCTGTAAATAAATCTACTATGACCGAAAGTTAGATACCTAGTTGACTTGTCCAGATCCAAGGTAATATCACCGAAGTACAAATTCTAAGGGCTCATTCAAACAAATGATTTTCTCGTTTGGGTGCTGTCCAAGTGTAGAACGGGCAACACCTGGACTAATCACTCACCCATTAAAGACAATGGACCAGTTCACATTGGCGATTTTCTGACTTATGAGTCGCAGCATGCACCACCCAGCCCCATTATACCCCAAAAAACATAAATTAATGGGTCTGCGAGAAAAATAGCATGGGCACAGTAAATGTTGTTTTAATAAAGCCCTAAAGCATAACTTTAATAAATAAATGTGAGATAATGCAGGCAGAAAAACACATAACAAGGTAAAATTGGGAGACATTACTATAGTAATCCTGCAAGTCCAAACCAGGAAGAAGTGCAGCGGCATCTTAAAAAGATTAAATAGATAAATCACCGGGTCTAGATGGCATATACACATGCATCCTAAGAGAGTGAAGTAATGTAATACACAGGCCCTTATTTCTGAAATTTAGGGACTATAGTGACAGGGTCTGTTTCACAGGATTATGATGCAACTTAAAGTAGGAGCTTTATTCCATCCAAAGATTATAAATGAATATGGCCAATGTTTCGGTCCATCCCGGACCTTGGTCACAGCCAGGTAAGTGAATCTGGGTAATATAGAGGATGGCAAACATGCCGTGAGGCGTTTATTCCGGCCGTCTCTCGGCATGTTTGCCATGCTGCCGCCGGAACTCTGGCCCGCCCCTTATTACAGTCAATGTGGCCAGAGCGGACCTCCGGCGTGCACTAGCGGCAGCACAGATCCTGTAGGCTGTTCACCCGCCGGAACCACCTGCCGGAGTAGGCTGCCGCTAGTGTGAAAGTAGCCTAAGCTGTAGAAACCAGTGTCAGACAGCTGCTGCCAAGGCCATTAAGATAATAGGTTGCATCAAAAGGGGAATAGACGCCCGTGAAGAGAACATAGCCCTACCACTTTACAAATCACTAGTCAGACCACACGAGGAGTACTGTGTACAGTTCTGGGCTCCTGTGAACAAGGCAGACATAGCAGAGCTAGAGAGGGTTCAGAGGAGGGCAACTAGAGTGATAACTGGAATGGGGGGAATATAGTACCCTGAAAGATTATCATAATTAGGGTTATTTACTTTAGAAAAAAGACGACTGAGGGGAGATTTAATAACTATATATAAATATATCAGGGGTCAGTACAGAGATCTCTCCCATCATCTATTTATCTCCAGGACTGTGACTGTGACGAGGGGACATCCTCTGCGCCTGGAGGAAAGAAGGTTTGTACACAAACATAGAAGAGGATTCTTCACTGTAAGAGCAGTGAGACTATGGAACTCTCTGCCTGAGGAGGTGGTGATGGTGAATTCACTAAAAGAGTTCTAGAGAGGCCTGGATGTATTTCTGGACTGTAATAATATTACAGGTTATTGTTATTTGATTTCTGGAGAAGGATCTTCGATCCAGGGAGTTATTCGGATTACCCAATTGGAGTTGGGAAGGAACTTTCCCCATAGAAATTAGGAAAATTCACTTTTCGTTTATGTTTGTTTTTTTGTCTTCTTCTGAAACAAATTTGCAGGATAACAGGCTGAACTGGATGGACTGATGTCTTTTTTAGCCTTATAAACTGTGTTACTATGAAGTAGAGCCTAGATCGCAGAGTAATCATCCCAAAAGGGGCGGCTTCACAGCAGGGACCTGTCCCTGGGGGACCTTAGGACACCCTAATATAGTCAAGAAAAGACACAGATACTTGGACACTTATAAAGGACAGGGACCATCTGGATTATAACAGGGCCATTTTACACGGGCCGAGGACAGGACCATTAGTCTTGTTTGTCGAGTTATCACATATTTTGTGTAGTACCTCAAATCATTATTTGTGGGCAGAACATCCATCACCCTATGTGAACAGGGATGTTCTGCGTAAAGACAATGAATCTTTATGAACAGTGGTCATTGGTCACCCTCTTACAGAGAAGATGATTGCTGCAGCTGAGCGATCGGTAACTGATGCTGTGTGCCAAATCAGTATTCAATAACCAAGCAATACAATAGGAGAAAATACAATAGTTAAAGGGGTTCTGCACTTTGTTTAAACTGATGATCTATCCTCTAGATCATCAGCATCTGATCGGCAGGGGTCCGACACCCGGGACCCCCGCCGATCAGCTGTTTGAGAAGGTAGCGGTGCTCCAGGAGCACCACGGCCTTCTCACTGTTTACTGCCGGCCCAGTGACGTCATGACTAGTATCAACTGGCCTGGGCGCGGCTAAGCTCCTTATACTTCAATGGAGCTTAGCCGCGCCCAGGCCAATTGATACTGGTCGTGACGCCACTGGGCCGGCGGTAAACAGTGAGAAGGCCGCAGCGCTCCTGGAGCGCCGCTGCCTTCTCAAACAGCTGATCGGTGGGGGTCCCAGGTTTCGGACCCCTGCCGATCAGATGCTGATGATCTATCCAGAGGATAGATCATCAGTTTAAATAAAGTGCAGAACCCCTTTAATCTACAGTCCAAACAGTTTACAAACAATAAAATAGGAGAAAAAAAATCACTATTGGTGCTTAACTTATATATATATTTTTTCTCATTGTTTTCTTGTCCTGTTTTTAGGTAGTTTATTTAATCACAAATTTTTACCCCGAAAATTAATCTTCTATTCCTGTTATGCATAACAATGTAAAATATATGTATGTTGTATAATGTACGGCATCTGCTCCACTGACTGCTGACGCAGTCTATATGCAGTACATGGAGGAACATTTGGGTACAGAAATGTTTTAGTGAAAGCACAAAAGAAGATTAGGCTATTATGTAAGATATTATTTGTGCATGAGATTTCTTGTGGCTTTTTGTCTTGGAGGGAGGGGAGTTGCGTTGTAATTTTTTATACTTTTTTTTTACATTCATTAATATTTTCTACTCATTTGAATGTATTTCTACATTTTGATCATTTCTGTGCTGCCTGTGAATAGCTGCGCGTAGTATCGGAGAATGGAGTACGACAAGAACGGAGTGTACAGCGCTGTGGTGTCCTGACTCACTGATTACTTCTAAAACCTGTGGCTGCCGCTTTCAGCTGATCAGTGGAGGCGCGCGCTGTAGGATCTCCACCATTCTCATATTGATGACCTATTCTATTGATAGGTCATCAATATGTTACTCCTGGAAAATCCCTTTGACAAAACAATGAAGCAGCTTTGCATAAAATTAGCTGTTTTCAGCCCCGTTTTCTAAAAACAATATCCTAGAACTGTAGAAATAAATTAATATTAATTACTTGTTGCTAAAAATAGCAACAAAATATCTTAGTAAAAACATTTAAAGAAGGCCTGTCAGCTCTCTAAATAATTGTATCCCCACAGGATCAACCTGTTTTTAGAACTCTGCTTTGTGCTATTGTTCTACCTAGAAGTTAATGAATAAATTGACACCTGTGTGCAGCCAGTTCGTACATACTCTGACACTACATAGCGTCAGACTATGAGGACAGACCCTTTGACAAGGGGAATGGTTACAGGAAGTTGATAATTTCTTGGTAATATTCTGGAGGAATGACAGAGTAGTACAACGCACCCCTGCAACAGAGAACACACCGGTTAGGTTTTGTAAGCTTTGAATGTTTGCCCTTTATAAACTGCTTACTGTGTACATAGCATCCTAGGCCTGACTGTATATACTTGCGGCCTATAATGTTTATATGACTGTTCCTGTTTATATATATAAACCCTTTTAATATTGAATCCTATGCAACCCAGTGATTTCATGTTTTCATGACGTGATATGTCTCACGGCGGATGCAAATAAGGAGCATCCGATTCTTACATGTTTCTTCCTTGTTGGGTTACAATTTCCGATTACTTTTTGTATAATAAAATAATAGACAATTTCCTATAAACTTTCTGTATTAATTCTTCAAAATTTTTCATTCAATAAGACCCTCTAAAACCTCTTTAAAAGGGGTTTTAAGGGAATAATTACGTGGCCACAAGCAGCACATCACCGCTGAAGCCAGTCATTGGCTGCAGAATCATATAACCATGCTAATGCTATGCCGGATATAAACACTCTGGGGACCGGAGCATGGACACACTGGTGTCAGCGTGAATGACTGGAGCAGATGAGAGCAGGTGAACATGAATCTTGTTTTTACAGAGGCTGGCTTCGAGCATTAGATAAAAAGTCATTATGCCCGGAAAACCCCTTTAAGCTTACCAAGTGAACTTTGAACTGTACTTACAGTGGTTACTTTTCTTAGCTTCATGTCCACTACTTGGGCCTTGTTCATATCTGCATGGACAGCTCCATCAGAAGGCTCCATGGCTGGTCCGTCAAAAAAAGCTACACGGGGCTTACAGTGCTATTTTGTCTGGCAGAAGGCCATCAGACACCATTATGGTCAATGTGATCTATTTAGTGTTGTTCTTGTCCATCATGCAACGGAGCAGGTGCTTCTTTTTTTCCGTTCTTGCACTCCTACAGTGGAGCACATCAACAGAAACAAAATTGCTGACGCGATCAAAGCCTTGTGTTTGATTAGGACTGACCCTCTTGGCAGCGTCATATCAGCCAATTGCTGGTCAAACCGCTAGCTAGGACCCGATTACCCTTAAGTGGACATGTAAGGGTATACTGTCAGAAAAAAAAAATAGTTAAAATTTAGAAAAAAAGTGAAGAAAATACAAATGACCTGTATTGTTCATGAAATAAATGTTGCACAAATCACATCACTAGCCCAACAAGTAAAAAATGTCTAGCTGTTAAACTAAGGTGTGCTAACTGGTCCTGGATGCCCAAAATACACCAGACCTGAGCCAGTTAAATACATATTGTACCGTACTCGTCACATAGATTACAGTGGATTGCAGAAGCTAATTCTGCATGTTTTTGACATCTGACATGAAGCAGGCTTGTGTGCTTCAGGGTAGGCATTAGCCTGTACTTACAGGCTCCTTGAGATATTGTTAGCTATGGAGCATAAAATAGCCATAATGACTGTTTTGATTCTTATTCCTGTGGTTTCTGTGTGTGCCTCATTTCTATGAGGTTTTTTAAGGTGCTTTGCTTCTAGTCTTCAAGAAAAGATGACGGCCCATTCGCTGCTTATTTGCTATGCTGATTTTATAACATATGACTATAATACATTTGATATAGAGATGAGCGAATTTCTAGAAATTCTCTTCAGGTCCAATTTGATGAATTTAAAAAAATAAATAAATCGATTCGGGTGCAAATCAATTCTACCCATATCAAATATGCTCCAGTTGCCCTGAAAGTTGGTATATAACACTCTGTGCTCTCCTAGTATTTATATTTTTTCTGGGAAGACTGGAGAGGGAGAGAGAGAGTCTCTCTCTTGAAGTCCTGTTCAATCAGTGATTTTTGATAATAAGATTTTCCCCTGGTGGTAGCCTCAAACTGTTCAATCAGTGCTTTTTCGTAATAATATTTTTAGTTGGTGGTAGCCTTAAACTATTCAATCAGTGCATTTTCATAATAAGATTTTTATCTATTGCTGTGCTTCTCTGGAATAAAGACATGCAAGCTAGTCTCCTTTCCAAAAAGAAAGAAAACTGAGAGTCTTATACCAGGAACAAAGGTAACTACCCTTTAACAGAGCAGAACAAATTAAATTTGCTTGGCTGCCTGAGAGGCCTTGGTTGTGTTACTATATCTCCTTATGGAGGGCACCGAGTATACATGTGGAATATCATAAGCTAGTCAACGCTTCTCTTGGTTAGGTGGGTAAAAATTATGTGAATATTAGCACATCTTACATCTGCTGGCATCAGATAGGCTTAGCAAAGCTAATTTGAATATCTTTCCCAGAAACTCAGAGGGGCGTTGCCTGGCCTATAAAACTCCACAAACATACTGAGCATACTAGGCGCTCTCCTTAATGAGAAAGAATATCCACCAGACAATGCATATACATTTCCCAGAAACCCAGAGTAGAATACTAGTCGAATTGATTCTGAACTGGTTGAATCAATTTGCTGATCCTTATTTTCACATTAATAAAGGGATTCTCTCAGCTAACATCCAGCCTATAGAGATGTAGTATTACATGGCAGCTATTGAAGTGAATTTCTGTCCATGTAATACAGGGATGACTTAAAGGGGATGTCCAAGTGTAGTTAAAACGCTGACAACAACAGAAAATGTGCTAAAATTACTAAAGGAGTGATACTCGCCCCTTTTCTCCTATGCCGATTCCTTCATGACGTTCCAGTCTTGAGGCAATGATGTCATCTTCCTGACTTCAGCGGTGACATCCCATATACACCACATCACCATGCAGCCAATCATTGGCACATAACCGCTGAGACCGGTGATTGGCTTCAGCAGTGACATTGTGTGAATGGGATGCCACTACTGAATCCAGGAAAACAAACTGTTGGACTGGAGCATGATACAGGAAGCATCAAGAGAGGAAAAGCGCTAGGGACACTTCTTTTGTTCTACGTATTATCACACTCACTATTGCTACCGTGGTT
Source organism: Bufotes viridis (assembly GCA_033119425.1). Classification (NCBI taxonomy): domain Eukaryota; kingdom Metazoa; phylum Chordata; class Amphibia; order Anura; family Bufonidae; genus Bufotes; species Bufotes viridis. Next base: position 70,229,840 of record CM065591.1, read on the forward strand.
TTCTATTTAAAACGGTTTTCTCCCAGCACCCCCATCAGTTAGCTGTTAGAAGAGGATGTAGTGCTCCAATGTTCAGTCTTGTTTAAGTGAATTGGCCTAGACTGCAATACCAAGCACAGCCACTATACAGTGTGCGGCACTGTGCTTGGTATGCAATGAGGAGACCGCATGACTAGAAAGAGCGCCACAACTTCTTCAAGCAGCTGATCGATAGGTCATCAATATTCTGCTGAGGACAGATTGTCAATATTCTACTCTGGGAAAAACCCTTTAACACAGACAGCCCATTTAAAGGGGTTTCCTGGGATTTAGATATTGACGACTTATTCTCAGAATAGGTCATCAATATCAGATCACTGGGGGTCTTACATCTGGCAGTTACAAACTTCAGATCTAGCAAGAGCCAACATCAGTGGGTTAACGCATTCCCGGACAGTGTTACAGGTTAACCTGACAGTGTAGCAAGCTTTGAACATTGTTAAACTAAGCCAGCGAGATAAGCTTGTGAGTTAACACGCCAGGATTTATTTTAACGCCTCCTACATCTGAATACTGTATAGTAGATAGAGCCAGAGGCAGAAGGCTTGGACCACTCTGTAGTTGCACTGCCAGGGTACTGCAGCTCAGCTCCCATTCAAATGCCCAATGTCAGACCACCACTGATCTGATGTTGATGAACTCTTCTGAGCATAGGCGTAGCTATAGGGGGTGCAGAGGTAGCAGTCGCTACCGGGCCCAGGAGCCCGAGGGGGCCCAAAGACCCTTGTGCCGCATAAGAAGACACACAAAGCACCGAGGGAAGGGGGGCCCAAGCTTAACTCTTGCACCAGGGCCCATGAGTCGTTAGCTACGCCCCTGCTTCTGAGGATAGGTCATTGATATCTAAGTCCAAGAAAACTACATTGAATCTGCCACTATGAGCAACCCTGTTCCAGAGGAACTTCTCTTTATAATACCTGTAGGCCCTGACAGACCATGTGGACAGAGCTTTGTCTTTGTGAGACAACCCTTGGCACCTTAAAAGACAGTTCCATGTGTCACGCTAGCCTGACATGAATAAGCAAACAGAGAAGTACCACCTAAACAATCAGGTACAGTCCTACCTGGACTGTGGTCCTTCTCAGGCACATACTGTGCTTCCTGACCCCCCATGGACTTCTCGGCAGTCAGATTGGAACAGTGGCCGTAACTGGCCTAGTATGCTCTATCTGTATTGTCCAACCTCCAATGTCATCTCAGAGAGTGTTTTCAGCACAGCAGGCGGCGTCGTCACATATAAATGGACAAACTTGTCCGCTGTCAGTGTACAAAATATCACTTTCGTCAAAATAAATAAAGCATGGATCTGTAAGGATTTTTACACACTTTCAGCCAAGGCTAATGAATTGAGCTGCCATTGCTGACAGTGCCCCATCATGACACTGTCTGCCTGCCTGCCTACCTACCATCATGCTTTGTACTGTATGAATGCTGCTGCTTCCCAATTACTGCTCCCTACTGCTTATCCCTGCTCTGCCACTTCCATCACCCCTAATGACACTAGCATTACCACTACACAGCCGCCACTACTATCACTAGCCCAACACAGCCACACACAAATCAAATGCCTTATCTGTTCCATGTTGTGCTGCTACTGCTGGCGCTTTCCACATCCACACTGTACTGCTGCTACTCCCAAATAAAAGGGAGAATTTTTCCGGGCTTCTGACAATTAAGACTTGTATGTGTATAAATACGAGCAGGCATCCTGCCCCCATTAATGCATAATTTTTGGATGCTTGTGCAGAACAAGCCACTGCATCCTGTGACATTAATGTGTGTGTGTAAACAAGAGCAGGGATTGGCCCCCGTTAAGGCAACATTTTTGGATGCTTGGTGCCAAGCCACAGTTTTTTTTGATAGTACAGTGTGTGTTTTAACACCAGCTGCCCCCAATGAAGTGAATAGTATGGTAAGAAGTACTAAAATAAAAGCTGTGCTGTGGTTGGTTAATATGGGCAAAAATAAAAGCTGTGCTGTGACTGGCTGCTATGGGCAACACAGTTTGTTTTTTTAGACAGCACATGCAGGGGAGATGAGAAGCAGACTAAAATGCAGGGGAGATGAGAAGCAGACTAAAATGCAGGGGAGATGAGAAGTAGTGCCTCAGCAGTTACAGTTAGATTACGGTATACATTTGAATGTACACTGCATCAAAAGCAAGTTAGAAGCTTCTAGAACCCTGTCGACTGGACTTGACAACCCCCCCAGTATTTTAAGTTTGCGTTACAGTGATATTATATCATGAAAGTAGGTAAATGGTGATTTCCTCAACTTAAACAATTTATTGAAACAAAAGCCAACACCCAGTGCTGGGTATACCCCCACAGAAAATGTCAGTGTCTGAATAACTTGTCATGTGGCCTTGAGCATCAATTACAGCTTGACAATGACGTCTAATGCTGTTCACAAGTCGACTTATTGTCTGCTGAGGCATGGCATCAAACTCTTCTTGAACGGCGGCCCTCAGGTCATTGAGGTTTTGGGTACAGAGTTACGAGTCTCTACAAGGTGACTCTCATAGGTTTTCAATGGGATTCAGGTCTGGAAAAAGTGCAGGCCACTCCATTTGAGGTACCCCAGTCTCCAGCAATCGTTCCCTAATGATTCAACCTCAATGAGCTGTCACATTGTCATCCATAAAGATGAAATTAGGCTTGTGTTCATGCAGAGGCACAATGACTGGATTAATGATGTTATTCAAGTAGTATGGGCTTGTCACTGTATCATTCACAAAGCTTAGGGCAGTTCTGTATTGACAAGACTCACCTGCCCACACTGTAACACCACCACCACCAAAGGCTCGTCTGGTGACAACAGTAGCTGATGCATAGCGCTCACCTTGACGTCTCCAACAAAGTTGGCGGCCATCATTTCTGCTCAGCGTGAATTGATTTTCATCAGTGAATAGCACTGAGGACCACTGGTCCCTCTTCCAGCTTAGATGCTCCCTGGCCCCATGCAAGACGATGACGCCTGTGCCTGGTGGTGTGGTCAGGTATCATTGCAGGTCATTTAGCACGCAGGCCATGCTGATGTAAACGGTTTTGAATGGTCTGACGTGAAACTTGGGTGCCTCTCATCTTCTTTAACCCCTTAAGAATGCAGCCTTATTTCACCTTATGGACCAGGCCATTTTTTGCAAATCTGACCAGTGTCACTTTATGTGGTGATAACTTTAAAACGTTCTTACTTATCCTGGCCATTCTGAGATTGTTTTTTCAACATATATTGTACTTTATGACACTGGTAAAATGGAGTAAAAAAAATGTATTTTTATTTATAAAAAAATAGCAAATTTACCAAACATTTTGAAACATTTGCAATTTTCCAAGTTTCAATTTCTCTACTTCTATAATATATAGTAATCCAAAAAAAGGTATTAATTTACATTCCCAATATGTCTACTTCATGTTTGGATCATTTTGGGAATGCCATTTTATTTTTTGGGGATGTTACAAGGCTTAGAAGTTTAGAAGCAAATCTTGAAAATTTCCAGACATTTTAAAAAATCCTCTTTTTAGGGACCAGTTCAGGTTTGAAGTGACTTTGTGAGGATTACATAATAGAAACCACACAAAAATGACCCTATTCTAGAAACAACACCCCTCAAGGTATTTAAAACTGATTTTACAAATGTTGTTAACCCTTTAGGTGTTCCACAAGAGTTAATGGCAAATGAAGATCAAATTTCAGAATTTCGATTTTTAGGATTTTAATCCATTTTTTCAAGTCACCAGGCAAGGGTTAACAGCCAAACAAAACTCAATATTTATTGCCCAGATTCTGTAGTATATAGAAACACCCCATGTGTGTTTGTCAACTACCATATGGGCACATGGCAGGGCGTGGCGGGAAAGGAGCGCCATGTGGTTTTTGGAAGGCAGATTTTGCCGGACTGGTTTTTAGATACAATGTCCCATTTGAAGCCCCCCTAATGTACCCGTAGAGTAGAAACTCCAAAAAACTGACTCCATCTAAGAAAGTACTTCACTCAATGTATTCAAAACTGATTTTACAAACATTGTTAACCCTTTAGGTGTTCCACAAGAGTTAATGGCAAATGGAGATGAAATTTCTGATTTGTGATTTTTTGTCAAATTTTCAATTTTAATCCATTTTTTCCAGTAACAAAGCAAGGGTTAACAGCCAACACAAAACTCAATATTTTTATGCCCTGATTCTGTAGTTTGCAGAAACACCCCATATGTGGTTTAAACTGCTGTAGGGCCAAACGGCAGGGCTTAGAAGGAAAGGAACGCCATATGATTTTTGGAAGGCAGATTTTGCTGGACTGGTTTTTAGACACCATGTTCCATTTGAAGCCCCTCTGATGCACCCCTACAGTAGAAACTCCAAAAAAGTGACCCAATTTTGGAAACTATGGGATAAGGTGACAGTCTTATGTAGTGGCTCATTTTTTGGGGGATGAGATGGCAGTTTGATTGGCACTATATTGGAGTACATATGACATTTTGGTCGCTTGCTATTACACTTTTTGTGTTGTAAGGTGACAAAAATGGCTTTTGACAACCTATTTATATTATTGTTTTTGCTGTGTTCACCTGAGGGGTTAGGTTATGTGTTATTTTTATAAAGCAGGTTGTTACGGACGTGGCAATACATAATATGTATACTTTTTATTTATTTATTTAAGTTTTACACAATAATATCATTTTTGAAACAAAAAAAAATAATGTTTTAATGTCTCCATAGTCTGAGAACCATATTTTTTTATTTTTTGGGGCTATTGTCTTATGTAGGGTATAATTTTTTGCGGGATGAGATGACGGTTTGATTGGCACTATTATGGGGTGCATATACATTTTTGATCGCTTGCTATTACACTTTTTGTGATGTGAGGTGGCAAAAATGTTTTTTTTTAACATTGTTTTTATTTAAAAATCTTTTACGGTATTTACCTGAGGGATTAGATCATGGGATATTTTTATAGAGCAGGGTTTTACAGACGTGGCGATACCTAATATGTATACTTTTTATTTATTTATTTTATTTTAACACAATAACAGCATTTTAGAAAATAAAAATCATGTTTTAGTGTCTCCATAGTCTGAGAGCCATATTTTTTTATTTTTTTGGGCGAATGTGGTATGGAAGGGGTTAAACGGCTGGCATCTGTACAAGCACAGATGCCAGCCGTTTTTAGCAGAGTGTCAGCAATGTGCTGACACTCTGCTAAACCACTAGACCACCATGAAATAGATTAGAGGAGGCGGGTGGATATCGCGATCCCGCCCGCAATGCACCGCCTCCCACATCTCCCGCCGCACTGCCCGCGACCCCCCCTGCACAGCCCACCGGCAGATCTCACAGGGAGTTAAAAATATTTAAAAAATGGCATAATTAACTCACTAATTCCCGCGGTCTCAGAGACCGCAGAAAGCGCCACGGAAATTCGCAGGACGTACAGCTACGCCCTCAGTCCTTAAGTACCAGGACGCCAGGGCATACCTGTACACCCTGCGTCCTTAAGGGGTTAAATGTGTCTGGAGTTGTGTGGCATTCATCAGCCGATTCCGCAGGGTATTGTTCACAATGAAGTGATCATTAGTGTGGGATGTGTCCAAAGGATGTACATTTCTATGCCTTTCTATGACTCTTCCAGTCTCTTTGTATCTCTGTTGCAACCTGCTGATGACACTCTAAGCTCAGTGGCCACTTCCGCCTTGAGGACTCGCAATGGTGAGGTACTGTTGATCAATTGTTAGATGTTGTCTTGTTCTCATGATGTCAAAATCTGAACAGCATGATGAGGAGGACTGTTTAAATACCAATTCTAATTGAACCAGGAAATTTATTGGGCGATTTATGGATCATACACCTGTTGTGAATTTTGCCATTAAAGGGATTCTTTCACCCCCAAACCCCAATTTTCACTACTTACATCATTATTTGGTAAATAGTGCCCCCATTATATAGCCACTTACCCCATAATTTTTAAACTTACTGATGATGGGAAAACGAAGTTTATAATACCTGTCAATCAATAGTGAAGGAGCCCAGGGGCGGCGTCATACCGGCCGGAGCCCAGGCCGCGCGCTCATCTAACTTTTCTACCACGCCCCCTTTCACCCAGGCGGCCCGCCCATTGTGATGCGCTCGGCCTCGTCCAGAACTGGCCAAATCCCGCGCCTGCGCCGTGGATCGGGCAGTCCGCGCCTGCGCACTGGATTCCCGATTACTGGCGCAAGCATCGGGCTACCCTGTGCGCAGGCACGGGGCCCGTACTGCGATAGTGTACCAGCGCAGGATCGGAGCCTCAGGAAGAGTCGTGGGCGCTGGAGCTGGCTGTCACCCTGCCTGCCTCCCTCCCTCCCTCCCTAGGAATTTCACCAAATACATTTTCAAAGCAGAGTATGTGTTTCTCATACATTTTTATGCAATACAATAAAAAGACCCACAGTACATAATCCACGGCGCAGGCGCGGGATTTGGCCAGTTCTGGACGAGGCCGAGCGCATCACAATGGGCGGGCCGCCTGGGTGAAAGGGGGCGTGGTAGAAAAGTTAGATGAGCGCGCGGCCTGGGCTCCGGCCGGTATGACGCCGCCCCTGGGCTCCTTCACTATTGATTGACAGGTATTATAAACTTCGTTTTCTCATCATCTGTAAGTTTAAAAATTATGGGGTAAGTGGCTATATAATGGGGGCACTATTTACCAAATAATGATGTAAGTAGTGAAAATTGGGGTTTTGGGGTGAAAGAATCCCTTTAAGCTCCTTGTTACAGAACAGCAAGTTGTGCAAAAAGTACTGAAACATTGAACAGTTGGACATGTGTATTCAAAAGTTTAGAGACGGTTACTTTAAGTTCACCTGTAAAGGTTAGAGTGCATTTTAGGTTCATCCTGAAATTTCACCCACAACTTTTTGTGAGTAGTATAGAGCTAAAGGAGGTCCAATGAAATATTAGTGTGTGTGACCTTTTTTTTGGCCAAGCAGTGTGTATATATATAATCAAGTTGAATTGAATTGAGTCCTATTGGGAACAGGTACATATATCAAGGATGTTAATCTCTGCACAGTGCTGTGGAATATGTGTGTATATGTTTATATACAGTACAGTACATTTATATATATACACACACACAGTGTAAAAGATAAAAGAAAGAACAGAAGCCGCCGCTGATTGCTAAACATATGTTTCCAGGCTAGAAACTATTGCATGGTGTCCCCATTTTATATACCGCCAGATGTATATATATATATTTCACAGAACACTAAAGCATCTCATGTTTATCCAGGGAAAGTGGCTTGGTCTTCTGCTCCGCACACAGCTGCTGCAGCTCATTGCACTGGTTAAGAGGCAAATCATACAAACAGAGCCCAGAGCCTGGTGGCACATAAAATGTAATGACTGTGACAATGACTTAGCTGCCAGTCACACAGGCGGCCTTTTTATGTATTTATGGCTCTCTATTCTGCTCTGACTTACGGAGAGTTGCTCCGTACAGACCTGCAGCAGATGGCTAACTCTGCTCAGGCGTTTTATGGTCTGAATTACTCTTGGATGCTTGCGCGGAGAACAGTTTTGTAAGAACGCCCCGACACTCTGTTGGCAGGCATAATAAAGCTGGAGCGAACGCTACTTTTGTATATACCCTCGAGTGCGACTTCAAAAAACGTTTGTAGGATTTCACCTCGCGCGGCTCCTACAAAGAGCATGGCTCAATATGACAGCATATGATTTACCGTCTTTCATTTCACATCTATCTAGAAAAGCACGGGAAATTTGCCCTTTAATATCTTTAAGTCTCGAAGTGAAGAATTTCATTCTCGTATGTAGGACACACGCTTTTGTGACAGGATAAGTAGGAAAAGACAAGCTGGAATCATTTGCATATAAAGTAGAAGATTGCATTTAATGAGACGTCTAGTAAATTTCATTTTCAGGAGATTTATCAGAATTGATGCAAAGGAAAAAGTAGATGTCGTTGCCTATAGCAAGCGCCTGTAATTTTTTTAGAGGCCCTTTGGAGAGTGAAAAACTACTGGACAACTACTCCGCTTTTGATTTGTACCCTTTTTTATAAATCTAAAAACTTTAGAACATTTTGGAGTATTTTGGACTCAGTTTGGTGCATCTAGTTTTAGACAAATCCACTGCGTCTAGTCTAGCCAACCAACGAATCTCTACTTTTAATGGTTAGTAAATCTGCTCCAGAAGTTTCTCTTACTAACGCCCCCTTTTCCTCCTATGCCACGCTCCATCAATGAGTCAACGTAAATTTTTCCTTTTGGCTCATTTTCTTCATAAATATTTTTAACATGAGATATGACATTTTGTGCCAAAAAATGCGGCAGATTTACTAGTCCTGTAGACAGTGGCTAAGGCGATATGATAAATTTGGTGCATGGCTAGACACTTTCTGGTCATTTATTAAGACTGGCATTTTATACGCAGGTCTTAATAAGTCACTGCGCTAGCGGTCGATCCGTTGAAGTTATGTAGGGGCACCGGCCTCTACGGCACTGCCGCTTCTAAATCTGCGCCAGCTTCCTCACTGGTGTAAATTTAGACCATTTTCTGATCTTAAAAGAGGAGTAGAACATGATGAATGAAACGGGCCTGCCGGCCTGTCCCCTTACCCCATCCACACCCACTTTTTTAGACCTGGCATGAGCGGGGTGAAGTCTTAGATTGTGCCTAATATTGACATATTTCTGTTAGTAAATAACCCTCCTTATGTCTAAAGTTATACTACCGATTGGTTGGCTTATTTTGTGAAAGAATTTTGTGGCAAAATTTTGATGCAATTTAGGTCTTGGGCCAAGTTCCTTTCTCGCTAAGCCAGACCCCCTTGGTGAACTAGGTGCAGTGGATTTTTCTCAAACTAGATCCGCCAGATGTGCACAATAAAATATGACAAAGTCTAGGTGCAATCACACAAGAAATGTACGCCATTGTGAGTAAATATGAGTTAAAACTCAGATCTGGTACCCAGACCCGAAACCGGACTTCATCACTGAATTTCGGGTTTGGGTTGAGTATTGTGTAAATTTTATTATTTTCCCTTATAATATGTTTATAAGGGAAAATAATAGCATTCTCAATAAAGACTGCTTTGTAAAATGTGGATTAAGGTGTTAAAAATAAAAAAATTAACTCACCTTATCCACTTGATCACGTAGTTGCGATCTCTTCTGTCTCCTTCAAGCATTAGTTGCTGGCTAAAGGACCTGTGGGGACGTCACCGAGCTCATCACATGGTCCAATCACATGGTCCATCACCATGTGATGTGACGTCACCACAGGTCCTTTAGACTGCAGCTAATGCTTGAAGAAGACAGAAGAAATCGGCAACTACGCGATCAAGTGGCTAAGGTGAGTTAAAGAGGATCTTTCACCAATATAATACCCCACAAATAACCCTCCTACCGGATAGTGCGTCATCCACTGATGTTCCCCTTTTTTTTTTTTCTTAAATCGACCCCCTAATTCCTTCCTAATCGCCCCGTTTCTTCTGCCGCCTCATATGCAAATGAGGCAGACTTTTGTACGGGGCGTTGCTAAACATCCTGGTTGGGGGCGTGTGTGCTGGCTTCCCCGGCTAAAGAGAGCAGCCAATCGCAGCGCTGGTCTCTCAGCTAGGGAGAAGGAGCTCAAGTTCCTTTTAAAGGAGCTCAAATGCCTTTTAAAGGTTTCTGTTTTGCATTCTGTCATACAAGTCTATGGACAGAGGAACGGATCCGTCCTTCCGTCTTATGGATTCCGTTATTTTATGTTATAAACATGTTATAACGGAAAGCCATAACGGAATCCCTAATGCTAGTGTGAACCCACCCTTAAGGCAGTAGATAACTTACCTGTTGATCCTGGGTTACTGGGTCTGTAATAGACTTTATTCACATGAGGTCCCTGAATTGCTGGTAAAACCAACTTTTTTATGAGGCTGGCGAAACATGTTAAATTAATGTGTTTGTCTCTAAAGCTGCAACCACATCAAAAACCGCAGCAATTCTGCATTGTTTTTTTTTTTTACAGATGTAGTTTTAACACAGCTTTAACCCCCCCCCCCCCGTCCAACCCCCGTCCAACCCCAAACCCCTCTCATAGGGAAAAATAGCACCTTTTTTAATTGTAGATGTAGGACTCGAGTAAATATAGGTTGCGCACAACTCAGATAAGGTGAAGTGCATTTAACCCCTTAGTTGTGTAACTAATTTTAGCCTTAATGGGGTTGTCCCACAAATAATAATCTACAGTTTTTAAACCAGCGTCTGGATCTGAATACCTTTTGTAATTGCATGGAATTGAAAATTGAGTATAGCTACTGAGTTATTCAATAAAATCTATCTGTATAGCGCCACCTGCTGTTTGCTATTTTTCTAATTCCTCTGTCCTGCTCACTGAAATGAAAGCACATGCTCACTTGCATCCTATAGTTGCCACCAACTACAGCAGAAAGAACATGCCCCCTACCAGCTTGAAATAAATCAGAACAGTTGGAGTAATGAATGGGGAGATCTCTGGATTCATGAGAGGTACGGGGCTGGTTCTAAGTTTGTTAGAAATAGACTATTATGTCCTATATTATACCAGTTTTTAATTTTTTACATTAATCATGGGGAAATCCCTTGAAGGACCAGTAGCATTTTTCCCCAGCATTTTAGATGTCTGCGTCATGGCATCAAAGAATGGCGTAATTAGGCGTAGAGGGCACCTATATGGGAAACAAGTATGTGTCTGGTTGATGGGAGATTGAAGGGCGGTGAGATAATACGCACAGAAGTCCTAGTTGAAAAATGTAGACTATTTTTTCTGGGACGACCCTTTAAGAAGCTAACCCCTTTCCCAAGGAAAGCTAACTCACGGTAATATAGGGCTCCGATAAATTGTTCTGGAGATTGCTCTATATTTGTTTCTGAGCAAGCTTGAGCTACGGTAAGTGATACATCTCTGTGCCAAATGTGAACGGGGTCCCATGTATAACATGAGTCTTTCCTCCATGGATATCAGTTTGCAATGCACGGTATTTTGTCGCTTCATTAGAAATTATTAGTTAATTCTCGTGTTCTTTATGGGGCTGCCCTGGAACCCCTTCAGTGCTATATCATCAGAATCATTTTCCACCACTTTGTAATGGGACAGCCCAGAAATGATATATATTTCACATGATTGCTGCTGGGGGTGCACTTTTTGTGTCACAACCAGACACTAAATATGTAACAGGATCCGCACCTATCATGTGCTCTTATAACACTGGCGTCTTCTTTTGTGGCTTCCCTAATGGGGTTGTCCACATTATTTATATTGATGACCTATTCCCTGGATATGTCATCAGTATCTGATTGGTGGGGGTCTGACACCCGGGACCCCTCCGATCAGATGTTTGAGAAGGCCACAGCACACCTGTGAGCGATGAGGCCTTCTTTCAGCTTACTCTAGGTCAGTGACATCACATTCATCATTCACACGGCCTAGGCGCAGCTCAGTTCCTATCAAATGAATGGGGCTGCGCTGCAATACCATGTACAGCCACTATACAATGTACGGCGCTGTGCTCGGTAAATTGCGAGGAGGCAGTTGTGCTTACAAGTGACCAGTTAGAAGACAAGTAAGGAAGATGCAGAAACCAGCAAAAGTATAGAAAAATACTCATAAAATGACGGTTTACGCCCTACCTGAGGTTCATTTTTGGCAATTACGCCAGGAACATCTCTCGTTGTATATGGTGACATGTCCATAGGCTTTATTGGCTAAATGTGTATCAAAGTGGTGGCTTTTCAGCATGCATATGGCAGTTGTACATGCAGATTATTCCACCCCAAGTGCAGTCTGCTGTGCTTTTCAACCCCGCTGTAGAAGGAAAAAAAGTTTTTTTCAAATGTAAGCAATTCTATAGGCATGTACTCACATAGATCTGGCCATGTGGTTCAAATGGCCCAGGTGAGTGGAAGCGCTGAACGTGCTGTGAATTTCGACACAACATTTACATCTATAAACACATAAGAAAGGACAGTTTTTGGTAATGATAGGTACAAGAATTGTGACATCCTATATATACTATATCTACACCAAAATGATGACCTCAGCTTTTTACTGGACAGTTGAAGATAATCCATCTTATCCCAGCTGCATTCCTATACTTCTGAGTATATTTCTAACTCATGTGATATTATGTCCTGGAGGAATCATATTGATGTTGAATCAGATTTACCCTAGTGCACAGATTTGTCAGAAATAGTAAAATGCTTTTTCTCCACTAAATGTCAGAGAAGCCGTGACTAAAAGCCTGTGTTTTATGGCTAAAGTTCTGGAAATTGTCTTCTTCGGCGGAAATTGGATTTTACAGAGAAGGAGCGATTTGTATGTGACGATGGGCAGCGTGGTATATGATCATCTACAATACATCTCATAACTTACACCTGAGCCTTGTACAGTAAAGAAGACACATGACGTCCAGAATATGCTGCTGGTTATAACGCAAATGGGGGGTGCAATGTAGTGAAAGTCAAAAAAAATCTAAAGTCGCTATTTATCAGACATTCAACATTCTTGTAGGTAGAATAATGTGCATTTCTCTGGATTTGCACACATTTCTAGGTCAGGAGTTTTTCCACCCATAGACTTCAATTTGATCAAAAACTCCAGCTAATGTTTCTGCATTTTTTAAATGCAAAAAAAAATGTGTGAAAGAGGTCTTTTGGTCTTGGATGATGAGAAAGGATTTGTTTTATACTATACTAGCAGAAGGACCCGCCTTTGCATGGGTATATTTCATCTATGTCACTTAATGTTTGTGTGTGTCATTAAAAGATATCGACAGTATCTTCCATAACAGTGACCTCTACAGCACCCCGCCCCTTTAACAGTGAACTCCACAGCCCCTCACCCCTTAACACTGACCACCCCACAGTACCCTGCCCGTTTAACAGTGACCTCCACAGTGCCTGACCCTTTAACAGTGACCTTCACAGTGCCAGCCCTTTTAACAGTGACCTCCACAGTGGCCTGCCACCTTAACAGTGACCTCCACAGTGAATGCCCCTTTAACAGTGACCTCGACAGTGCCCGCCCCTTTAACAGTGACCTCCACAGTGGCCTGCCACCTTAACAATGACCTCCACAGCAGCTGCCCCTTCAATAGTGGTCCCTGCCCTCTTAAGAGTGAACTCCACAGTGCCCACCCCTTTAACAGTGACCTCCACAGCGGCCTGCCCCTTTAATAGCGGACCCTGCCTCATTAAAAGTGACCTCAACAGCAGCTGCCCCTTTAATTGTGGCCCCTGCCAACTTAACAGTGTCCTCCACAGCGCCCTGCCCCTTTAATAGTGGCCCTGCCCCCTTAACAGTGACCTCCACAGCGCCCTGCCCCTTTAAAGCTAAGGCTACATGACGACATGTGTCGCACGACATTTTGTCGTACCAATGTGGCGCAACAATTTTTATATTGATAAGCTATGGTGTTGCACTGCGTCATTCTGCGACTACGACATGGCAGTCGCAAAAAATCCATCCAAGATGGATGCATGTAGCAGTGTAGTTGTGCCCTATGTGTCGTGCAGCCCTAGTCTAAAGCTGACCTACAGCAGTGAAGAAAAATGTCTGGGTTGTTATGAAAACCTGGAGTAAAGCTGTGTGTGTATGTGGAGACTAAGGGCATGCAAGCTTCTATTGGCTGATAAGGGACGTGTGACCGTGTGTATGGCAGTTGGGATATGAGTGAAAGACATGTAGGCTTGTATTGGCTAATGCAGGTCATATTTTGGTAATATCTCAGGAACGGTACGTCCTAGAGAGCTGAGACCCCCACAAGATTTCTTTCCAGGTAGCAAGGCATGTGTATACCAAGTTTCTTTGAAATTGATGGTTGCATTTTTGAGTGATCGCGGAACATAAATACACACACATACATATATATATACGTCCTTTTTTTATATATATATATATAGCTAGATATAGGGTTTGTCCATACTTGCCAGTCCTCTTGGAACATTTGGGAGGCCCCCACAAAAAGACGAGGCTCTCGGAAGAGTAGGCAAATCTTTTAGGTGAACTAGCGCTACGCCTATCCTCCTCACTGTGTTAGCAGCGGTATCACAGCAGAACCGCAACGGATCTGCTGTTTTTTCTAACGTGAAGGTTTAATAAAATCCAATAGATACCGCGCTCTAACGTATTTAGCTGAGGGTATGACCCAGTGAGAGAGCGGTTCCCCCAATGTGCGGCAATCCCTATGTTACTATGGTGTTCCGATTATATGTGCTGCCATGATATATACAACATACAATCTTACCATTAGTTGCGCATGTTTCCGCAGGCTTCCTGCGACCTGTGGAGTGTACTTGCGTACCAAGCGTGCAATAAATCCCTAGACTGCACCCGGCAAGTACACTCCACAGGTCGCAGGAAGCCTGCGGAAACATGCGCAACTAATGGTAAGATTGTATGTTGTATATATCATGGCAGCACATATAATCGGAACACCATAGTAACATAGGGATTGCCGCACATTGGGGGAACCGCTCTGTCACTGGGTCATACCCTCAGCTAAATACGTTAGAGCGCGGTATCTATTGGATTTTATTAAATCTTTTAGGTGTCAGGAAAGTCTCCCAGCGCCTTCCAAGGAGATGCCCTAATGATTTGTATCATTAGAAGCAGTATCGGCAACTTGAATTCAGATCCCATATCACTAATATGAAAAGTTGGTTAATATGAGTCCTGATGTGCATGGCTGAGCCACAGAATAGGTGGTGATCCAGAGGTAACACTGTGAAAGGTGGCGGGTAGTGATATCAAAAGAAGTGCCAGCAATTTAACCTCCTAATAGTCACGTTAAAATTGGAAACACCCTTCCCGAAAATGTCACTTTTTAATTGTAGATTTTCAATATGTGTCTGCAGTAAATCGTATTGGCGCACAACTCGGGGACACTTTTGCATTTTTAACCCCTTAGTAACATAAGTAATTTTGGCATTAAGGAACACTAATATTTCCTCCCTTTTTTTCCAGCAGTAAAAACCTTTTTTTTTTCTAATTTTTATTTTTATTTTGTGGGATTAGTTGTAGTTTTTTTTAGAAACCATTTTGGGGAATATATAGTGTATTAAATAAATTTTCTAATTTTATTTTTAAGAAGAAAGATAAAAAACAGCAATTTTTACATTATTTTGTTGAATTTATTTATGGTGTTAACTGTGTGGTAAAAATAACGTAATTTTATTATGTGGGTCAGTACACTGATAATAATGTCTAATTTCACATTTCTAAATATTTTGACTATTTTTTCTCTCCTCCTGCAGCCTGTCAGCTCTGCAGTTGCTCCCTTATTCTCTTCCAGACTGACAGGGGGGGGGGGGGGGAATTGCTTTAACTGCTGATCTCTCTAGCATATATCTCTATATCGTTTGTATTGTTTGAAAGCTGACATTCCAAGCTTTCAGACAATACCAGAATGACAGCAATATGTTCAGTACAGGAAAAGATATCACTGTTGGAAAAAGGGATACAGTGAATACAGACGAAAGTGAAAGTAAAAGCAGGTTTTACCTGTGATTATTCCGACTCGATTTCTAACAGTGATATCTCCTGTTTATCTTGGACTAATGCTGTCATTTTAGTCTTGTATGCTTCTAGCTGCTACCATTCAGGAGATATCAGCAGCTAAAGCAGGCCTCCTCCCTCCACTTTCTACCTGAGCTCAGCTTCGGCAGAACAGTTAGGTGGTTAAATTGAATGCTGGGGCCCCCAGCTGCTAGGCAGCTGCTATATGTCCTCTGTAATGCTTGTGACACCACAGAATGCTGTTATAATGGGCAATGTTGTGTCTTGGATAGAATAGGCTCCATACATATATTTCTCGGAAAGGCTTTGTGCCACTTTATGGGTGAAAAAAGTCCCTTCACTGTTTTTGATTATCTTCAGGAGTGCAGTCCTATTTTTGTTCTATATTGGTGGGTAAATACCTATTACCAGATTGGGGCTCTGCACCCGCCTTTTGCTTTTTTCTTGGATGGTGCTGCTGACGATTTTTTATTTTATATATATATATATATGAAAAAAAGTAGCAGCAAAAGTAGCAACACTACATGTCGTAGTTTTATTCCGACTGCCTCTTGGCGTGCGCTGGCGTGCCTCTGCTGGAACTCCGCCCCGTCCCCATTATAGTCAATGGGGCCGGAGCGGTAGTCCGGGGGCACATGTTCACTAGCGGCAGGACGGATCTGACAGGCTGTTCACCCAGTGGAACAGCCTGCTGGACGTACATGCCGCTAGTGTGAAAGTAGCCTAAGTTGTGAACCACACTCAGACCACTAATAGGTTATGACTGAGTCACACGGTATGACTAGAATAAAAGAGGGAATATATCTTAATAAAGACAACATAGCACAGAAATTTGCTAGTAATCTCCAAGGCTGCCATGTTGAATAATTATACAAGGCACCGTCTTCAGATCATGTTTATTACAGTATCTTTTAAGCAATTCTTCCAGCAGATGTGACAGTCTTAGCTCAGCAAGTGAGGATTTCAAACAACGCATCTTCAGAGGAAGCTTTGTCTGAAAAAATGGTGAATCCTCATAGAAGTGTCCACGGTGTTGAGGATTCCCTCAAGCTGCTGCTGTTTTGGCAGGGAGCAGGTTTTGTATGTAATGAACTCCCTGCATAGGTTGCTTTTGTGTCTTTTGATGACTCCTCATACAAAAAATTTGAAGAGTTGCAGGTGCCAAGAAGCTCCTCAGGCAGCATTTAGTCAATTCTGTCAGATGTGAGGCAAAACCTAACAGTAGGCTCTCTAATTATGGCAGCAACAAGAGGATAGATGCTTAGAATGGCATGGCTTATGATGAAGGTGATGCGGCAAGTTTCTGAGAACAAAAACTAAATTCTCCAGGGTTCAGGCAACCCAGGGTGTACCAAAGTCTAGACAGTTGGCGTAATCCAGAACACTAGGCATGGATCCTCATGTTCTTCAAAATAATTTTAACTATCTTCTCATGGGGTAAACTGACGGGAGATATCCTTTTGGGTGTTGACTGTCATTGTCTCTTACACAGCTCAATCACAGGTTTTGATGCTATTGTTCTTCTTTCCGCAAAGGGGGTTGTCTCACTTCAGCAAATAACCTTTATCATGTAGACCAGGGACCAGCAACATTCGGCACTCCAGCTGTGGTGAAACTGCAACTCCCAGCATGCACACTTGCTTGGCTGTTCTCAGAACTCCCGTAGAAGTGAGTGGAGCATGCTGGGAGTTGTAGTTTCCCAACAGCTGGAGTGCTGGAGGTTGCTGATCCCTGATGTAGATAAAAATAATACAAGGCACTTACTAATGTATTGTGAGTGTCCATATTGCTTCCTTTGCCGGCTTGATTCATTTTTCCATCAGATTATACACTGTTAGTATCCAGGGGTTACGACCACCCTGCAATCCAGCAGTAGTGGTCGAGATGCACACTGTAGGAAAAAAGTGTTGGCCTCCCCGGTGGTCGGCACTGCGGGAGTGTGCATAGGCCAGCTTTTTTCCCTATAGTGTGCAAGCATGGCCACCGCTGCTGGATTACAGGGTGGTCATAACCCCCTGAATAAGAGCAGTGAATAATGTGGTGGAAAAGTGAATCAAGCCAGCAAAGGAAGCAATATGGACAATCACAATACATTAGTAAGTGCCTCTACATGATAAATACCATTTGCAAAAGTAAGACAACCCCTTTAAAGGCCATCTGTCATCAAATAACGGTCTGCCACTGTTGATCCGCAATTGTCAGCAGAGTCTCATTATATCTACAGCATCTCAGTTTGTGCCGGAAATCCGGAAAAAAATGAATTTTTGCGGTATGCAAATTACCGCCTAGATGCAACGGGGTCAGTGCCATTACACCCAGACGGCGTGCTCTTTGTCTGCTTTGCCACTCCCCCACCACATTGACGGACAGTCCAGGCAATAAAAACATATTCACACCTGGCCCTAAAGTCTCACGGGAGTGCATTCGCTGCACGCGCTGTACAGGAGTGGCGCATACCACAAATAGTCTTTTTTCTCCAGCTCCTCCAGCACATATGGGCATGCCACAGATATCATGAGACTCTGCTGACAAGTGCGGATCTACAGCGGTCGACCATTTTACCTACTGGTATGTGGTGACAGATATATACCCGGTATATATGTTGTATGAGCTCCTGCTTCCATTACGCATGCAGGATGAATGTACTGGGCTGTCATTGTTTTCTCTGTGCACATAGGAGAAGGAACGTCCCAGCTACAAAGAAGATATAATCAAAACTATGCGAGTGTTTCGAATACAGAAATCATTGTGCTCAATCATATTCAGTTTTACACTAGACTAATTTTACACCCAAGCACATTAATGACAGATTCTTTTATGTCTGACAATGACGATTGTCACATAACAACCTGAGTACAAGTGGAGACACAAGGCGGAAAACTTTCTGTGTATTATTGTTTATAATCTTTGTCAGATATTGGCGTACTGCCAAAATCACAGGAGGCAGAAACAATACTTCTTGATCTCTGCGACTGTGATATCCGTATCTTAAAGTATAAAAAGACATTATCCATAGGACACCCCTGCTTACAGGGGCAATTTATGGGGCCAACGCCCCTTTGGATGTTGCAGTCATACACGCTCCTTCTGTGACAGCGCCGCCTTCTCTGGCAACGTAAAGGGCGAATGTCAGGCAGTGTCAGAGAAACGGTAACCTCTATGACTTCATCACCTTAGTGACATCATCACATGTCCCACCAGGCCATGTCACCGAAACTCCCCACAATTATGTCAGCAGACTTCACTTTCAGTGCAGAAGAACAAAGCACCAAAGGCACTTTCGGCTATGGCTACATGACAACACTGGTCGCAGAATCGCAGTATAGTGGTGATCTCATAGAACTGAATGAGATTGCAGAGCAAGTTCTATTTGGAATCCAAGTTGGATTTTTTGAAACTCACGCTGCAATTCCATTCATTTCTATGGGATTAGCGCTACTCTGCGATCCTGGCCACGACAGCTGTCCCTTGACCATATCCTTATAGCATAAAAAAACATATAATAGGAGAAAATACAAGAGATAACGGTATCTCCTCACCAGATTGAGTTGTGCTATCACAAAGGTTGACGTCACAAAGTTGGCTCCTTCACTGTATAAGCCAGGGCCAGCATTTACGTACATACATGGCATCCATGTCATACTATAGGCAGGGGCATAGCTATAGTGGAAGCAGGAGAAGCAGCTGCTACGGGGCCCGAACCCAGAAGGGGCACGCCAAGACAGAGGGCTGAAAGATTTTATTGTCAGGGCCCCCTCAACAGTAAGGCCCCAGACCTGCCCAGAAACAACCATTTGTGGGTGGGGTTTGCGTCAGCCCCGCCCATTTCTTGGCTCGGGACAGCGCAAAATATGCCGGGACTGTCTCTGAAAATTAGGGACAGTCCCAGCAAATTCTGGACGGTTGGCAGCTATGACAGTGACATGTCATACAGTATATATGTGTAGGAAAAGGATGGAGCGGCTGCCGGCCTGGTCTGAGAGAGCAATCTGGACTAGCCACAGTAGTGAGGGTTGCACAGGAATAGGGGGTTGCTGGGGGGTGGGCTCCATTTAAAAATTTCCTGTGGGGCCCAGTCAGTTCTAGTTTGAACGCTACTGACTACAGGCAGGGCCGGTGCAAGGATTTTTGCCGCCCTAGGCAAAAGAAAAGTTTGTCGCCCCCCCCCCATATGACATCACAATGCCCCACCCATATGATCTGCCATATTAAAGGGGTTCTGCAGTTTATTTAAACTGATTGGCGGGGGTCCGACACCTGGGACCCCCGCCGATCAGCTGTTTGAGAAGGCAGCGGCACTGGCAGTAGCACCTCGGTCTTCTCGCTGTTTACCGCAGGCGCAGTGACGTCACGACTAGTATCACTGGCCTGGGCGGGGCTAAGCTTCATTCAAGTGAACAGAGCTTTACCCCGCCAAGGCCAGTGATACTAGTCGTGATGTCACTGCGCCTGCCGTAAACAGCGCCGCTGCCTTCTCAAACAGCTGATCGGCAGGGGTCCCAGGTGTCGGACCCCAGCCGGTCAGATGCTGATGATCTATCCAGAGGATAGATCATCAGTTTAAATAAACTGCAGAACTCCTTTAATTAACGCCAGTTCTCTCTGTGTGCGCACTTCCTGTCAGTCCGGCCGGGTACAGGAGACAGATGCTCCCTGTACCCGCGGACCATACTGAGGGCTCAGCCACGCTACAATGAGGGAGTGACAGGAGGCAGCGCTAAGCGCTTCCCTCCTGTCAGCCCCTCTCCTCTTGCTGCGCCCGGGTGGTGCACCCTCATGAACGCGCCAGCCCGGGCAGTGCTGCACCCGCCAGAGGCTAAATATCACTCGGGTGGCTGCAGCATGAGGGGCGCTCTACGCGGCTGCTTAGCCGGCTTATCGGACGCGCCGGCCCTGACTACAGGGGAGATATATAGATGGTTGCAACTTCACTGAAGATTTCCCTAAACAGATTAGTGCATTGCGGGGCTGATATAATTTGTTCATGGGGTCATCATTGTGAGACAACCCCTATAAGGAGGGCTTCCCTTCTCCTTTTCATAAAAAATAGAGCTACAGCTCAGCTCAGTGTAAATGCAGCATTACCTGTAAGTTTAAAGGTTGTATCTGCAATAACACACTTTATAGAGATGCAAAACAAATGAGTGATAGAAAGTCTATGAAAGTCTCCAAATAATTTATGCACCATCAACAAATTATTCTACTCTATTCCTATATGTGATACGCCGCTGTATTTTGGAAGGACAAATATAATTCATGTATATTCCTCCACAATACGCTAAGCACAGAGAATCTGATCATTGCGTTTGCTTTACCTGATACTGGAAGAAATAAACAGCATTTTGGCTCTGTCGTTAATCTTCAGATAGAAGATAAGAATTCTGGCTGCTTCTTATTCAGATGCAAGGGAGGCCGGCGGGGGAAGATTGAGTGGAAGCTGGAGGAATGTTAACTGCACCGTTTACAGCTGCTTAGTATTGTCACTCCATCATTACTTCCCTGCCCAGTGGTCAGTAATAACACTTCACAGAAAGCAGGTGCAGATCTGTAATCGGCATCCATCTTGCAGTTAATATACATTGACCCTCCATTTGTTACTACAGAAAAGTCACATCACCTACTGTAAATGTACAGGAAATAATGTAAAGACTGTGGAGACCTTTGACTGGAAGAAATGATTCATACATCTGTTAGTGGCTACCTTGAGCATAAAATGTTTCGTAAAGTTTCAGCCTGAAATCTTCAATCATTTTAAGACCTATGATATCCAGACTTCTGTCATGTGGACGGGTCCCTTCCAGTAACACATGCTGGATGGGAGGTCTGTGTGTCCAGTTTTGCTGCTGTCATCATCCTGCTAACTGTCTTCAGTGTGCTTTCCTCTCTATCTACAATTTGTATAAGCTACCCCCTGGCCACACTGCTGTGTACAACTTCCTCCCTCTTTTCTTCAGTCTCTGACAGAGAGAAGGGAGGGGGAGAGCAGAGAGAGCCATCAGAAAAAGGAGCTCTGATGGATTTATGTCAGATACAGCAGCCATAATATTCACAAAAGAAATGGCTGGCACTCCTCCTTATAGATGGTGCTCTGTGTTACTGGAATGTCCCAAATCATATGAAGTGGAAAAACACGGCACTCAGGCGACAGCTTGATTATGATGCAATAAGGTTTTTTATTGTTCAACCACCATTAGGATTACATGATAATAGATGGCCGACGTTTCGGTCTAACCAAGACCTTTTTCAGGGCCTAAAGACAACAGATGTATACAAAAATGTTAAGAAATTAAGATTTCAGACAACACCAACGGTGAAAGAACCAATATCAAAGTTATTTAATAGTACAGGATAAAATCAGAGAGGTCAGCTCAAAATGTAGTGATAGTCCACTAAATTAAGGGATATAAGCAATCCAATACAAACTGACAGAACAAGACATATGTGTATGCCAATATAAACTCCCCAGGTTGCATATATGGTAAAGTCATGACAAAGTAATTTACAAGATGCAAACCCAAAATGCAAATACAATCGAATGCCCCCAAGGGCTAGCAGATAAAAGATCAAGGATAATGAGGGGTACATACCTAGAGACAAATAGTAGTGCAGGAATGGGTGGCATCCAAAGCGCGCTATATCGGCGCTTTAAATAGCGCGCCCGAATCCTACTTCCGGTCCGCAGCTGGAACCAGAAGTGCGTCACGGACATGCGCACTTTATCAGCTGAAGCCGAGCGGAGCAACATTAGAAGGGATCAGAGTTGCCAGGCGATCGGGAGACTGTGCGCATGTGCTCATGTGTTAAGCATCACTGGGCAAGTGATGACAAACTATGAGGCCTCAGTAGCGAACATTATTGCATGTTGGAACAATAATATATAGTATTATGTTATAATATCTAGCATGTACACATACAGGAGTACAACACGTTTAACATGTATTAGGTACAATGCAAATGACAGAAGTGCACACAGTTGTTAGATATGGAACATAGAACATATATGGTTGGTAGAGGGTAATATCCCCTACCTTCTGCAGTAATCGAATTTTGTCATATAATCTGCAAAATAACGGAAGCGAACCATAAATTCATATCGAAATATAGAAGTAATAGTAAAATCAAAAGATATAGTTATATCAAAATTCATTTCTAGACATCAAGGGATTCCTAAATTGTTAAGTCAAAGTCCCTGTTCAGACCTAATGAATATAATGTTTTTAATTCGTGGATCCAGAAGGCTTCACGCCTTCGTAAAAGTAATTTGGGATCGCCACCTCGACGGGGGAGGGGAACGTGCTTCAAAATTTGAAACCGCAGTTGACTAATCTGATGTTTCATATCAGTAAAGTGTTGGGGAATAGGGAGCTCAATTTTACCACATCGTATATCAGATTTATGTTTGCATATGCGGTCTCGCACACATTGGGAAGTCTCCCCAACGTATGCGAGACCGCACGGGCACTTAATAAGATAAACCGCAAATGTTGTGAGGCAAGTGAAGTAGCCTCGTATCTGATAGTTTTTACCAGAATGTGGATGTGTGAATGTTGAACCCTTCTTCACATGGGTACATTGGGCACAGTTTAGACAAGGAAAAGTGCCCCATTTGGTCTCAGCCAAAGTGATTTGGATAATGTTGGGCCTAGTGGAACTAATGTCAGCATGAACCAAGGAATCTCTGATATTTTTGGCACGTCTATAGCACATTCGTAATGGCGAGGTAAATTCAGGAATCGTCGGATAAGACTAGTCTACGTGGATAACCCCTAGTTACAAACTTAGAAGTCATTTCAGCCAGACACTGTTGTTTACGTACAGGGTCACTAACAATTCTAGATACACGTGAGAACTGTGAGCGTGGAAATGAGGTCTTAGTATTTCTTGGATGATTACTAGAGAATAGTAACAATGTGTTCCTGTCGGTTGGTTTGTTATATAAATCATACAGCAGCCAAACCTACTAAATTAGGCGTGGCCTGCCAAGCATGGTGTGAGGACACTGCACATCTGGGCTACCCTGATATCCTGCTGTTATCGTGCACTGCAGAGAGGACCCAGCCCGACTAAGTACCACACTACGAGGTGAAAGACCCCTGCCCCCACCTCGGCCCTGTGAGACGCTGCCATTGCTCTTCTCCTCCACCTTCAGCTCCAGTGAGCCGCGCTCCCTTCTCCCTATCAACGAGCGGCCATCTTCCTTGTCAGGAGCGGCAGGAGATTCTCTTGGCCGGGCAGCTATTCTATCACTGGCTCCCCTCCTCCGCTACCCCACCTGAGAAACACTGGAGTGAGATACCACTGCAGGGGGACCCTGGCTGGAGGGTTGGAGGTTTTGTGATCGGTGGCTTGAGATTGCGCCCGCATGTGGCGTGCATCCAAGTGGGGCGTACCGAGAAGTTCTGTGTGTAGTATCGTGGAGGAGACCGGAGACTCCCTTTTTTAATCCCTACAAAGCTAGTGTGGGGGCCAGGGCTTGGATGGGCCACCCTAGTCTTTTTCTTCCTGAGCTGCTGTCTGCACACCCCCTCCCTGTAGGGGTTGCCCCTCCACCTTGGGATCCCAGTATAATTCTCACTGCTGGACACTGGAGATACTGAAATTTCCAGAACCTTGCAGCAGCAGCAGGTGAAAACTCTTCAGGCCAGAGTGGAAGATGCGGAAAACCGCAATAGAAGAAATAATGTTAGAATCCTGGGCCTACCTGAAAGGGTGGAGGGCCCCACTCCAGAGATCTATGTGGAACAGCTTATTCAAACCCGCCTACTAGACCTCTCCCCCCAGGCTCTGCACCAAGACCTTTCATCATGAAAATTCTGAATTAAAGAGACTGAGATGCCATTCTTACGGTGGCCAGGAAGAAGAAAGACATTCA
The DNA here is from genome assembly GCA_033119425.1 of Bufotes viridis. Lineage (NCBI taxonomy): Eukaryota > Metazoa > Chordata > Amphibia > Anura > Bufonidae > Bufotes > Bufotes viridis. Next base: position 70,254,282 of record CM065591.1, read on the forward strand.
ATATGAAAACGTAAAGATCTCCTTCTATCCAGATTTCACAACCGAAATGCAGAAACAACGCAGGCAGCATACGAATGTCCGAATTCGCCTATGCGAGTTAGGGATCAAATACGCGATGCTGTACCCGTCTGAGTTGCAGATGCAAGATGGTGATCGAGCCAGGTTCTTCTAGACCCCAGAAGAAACATCGGACTCGATTGATCGACAGCATCCAAGATGAGGGACGAGTTACAGTTATATGTACAACATATTTAAGTGAACATTGCTCACTTTTTTCTTCCGGGTCTGAGGGATTGCCACTGCCCCTTGGGGCTCTCTTTTTTCATTATGTGGCTGTGGCACCCTCCTGTTGAAAGTAGGATAACCTATAACTACTGTAATTTGCATTTTAGGTACAGATAGAGGTAGAGCTCTATCCTTGTTCAGTTACTAGTTTAATTGTCCTTGAGGGTAATGTTTTATATCCCTCTATGTTTTGCTCAACTAGATAGGCAGATAACGCCTTAGCTCTCCATAAGTTCTTACTACTTAGGTTAGGGACTAACAGGCTCAGACGAGTTGGGGATGTTTGGGCAGGGTGGAGTTGGGGCAGGGGTTTGCAGATATTTCCTAATTTGTTGTGCATGTGTGTGTAAATGGGGCAGCGACTCTGATGGGTGTGGTGGCACCCCCCTACCAGATACCCACGGCGACGTGTAAGTTGATCTCCTGGAATGTCCGGGACTAAACGATAAGGTAAAGAGGTCCCTAATCTTCAACTACATAAAAAAAATATAATCCAAATGTTCTTATCTTCCAGGAAACCCACCTCCATGGTCAAAAAGTACTGGCGCTTAAAAAAACCATGGATAGGATACATGTACCACGTGACTTATTCAAACTATGCCAGAGGGGTGTCCATACTGGTCAGTAAGTCGTTGCTGTTTCAGTTGATCTCTGTGCATATCGATCCGTCTGGAAAGTATGTAATGCTGCAGGCCACTATTAGAGGCTGTGCTATATTGGTTGCAGGGATATATGTCCCCCCACCGTGTAATAGGGAGGTTTTAGATCAGATTATGTCCCGGGTAGCACTACTCCCGCCTTCTCTACTATTTCTGCTGGGGGATTTCAATGCTATACTGGACAAACAACTAGACCGGTTACATCCATCACCTTGACACAATTTAGCATTACTTCACTGGGCACAGGCACATCATCTCACAGAGATATGGAGGAGGCTATACTCGGACAATAGACAATTCTCGTGCCACTCATCCTCCGCTCATTCATTATTGTGTATAGATATGGCATTTACCAATCAGGCAGGACTTACATGGGTAAAGGCCACTGAATACATACGTCAAGGTATCTCTAACCATGCCCCGCTCCAGATTACTGTTGCCCAACCACTAGATCGTCCACTTGCTAACTGGCGCCTGAACTCTACTTGGTTAGTGGTGCTTCTAGTGGAGCAGAAATGCAAGGAAGGGCTATCGGAATTTGGGGAAATTAACACAGGTTTCTCTAATCCATTGATAGAATGGGACACATGCAAGGCAGTTATGAGGGTACTACTGATAGCAACAACACACAGGGCTGAACTTCTCTCCACACTTAAAAAGCTGGAGGAGAGGCTAGTAATTGCAGAAGAGGCTTTTATTGTAAATCCTACAACGGAACATGAGGCAGTATGGCACTCAGCTCAGAGGTTGTACACCTTGTACTTAACCGAATACACACAGAAACGATTGTTCACACAGAAGCAGTCTATCTTATCAGAGGGCGACATTGGTAGGACTTTGGCATATTTGGCAAGGACAGAGACTCCACAGACAGTGGTAGCAGCAATCAGGAATGAATTGAGTGAGATGGTTACTACTCCAGAGGCTATATGTGAGAAATTTGTGAACTACTACTCAGCTCTTTACTCCTCTAAGATGTTGCGGCCACTGGAGGAACTACGGAGCTTCTTGGAGAACACTCACCTTCCCTCCTTAACTCAGTCGGAGGAAAGGGTCTTTAATGCACCCATTACTCCACTAGAAATCCAAACCGCCATCCTTTCAATGGCGAGGGGGAAGACCCCTGGTCCGGATGACTTCCCGGTTGAGTGGTACAATTTTCAGATGGAGGAAATTAGTCAAAGGCTGAGTAAGCTATTTGCATATGCGGTGGAGTACAGGTCACTCACTACCTGCTTTTTTCTATTAAGCCACAATAGTTGTGATCCACAAAGCCGGGAAGCCGCCAGACCAATGTAGTTCTTATGGCCCCATTTCACTGATGAACTCAGATGCTAAGCTACTAGCCAAGGTCTTGGCACTTCTTTTGTCTTCAGTCATTTTATCCATCGTTGGTACCAACCAATCTAGTTTTATGCCGGGGAAAACCACCGATATAAACCTAAGGCGTCTTTTTACCAATTTACAGGTCTCCCATGATAATGCGGGCAGCAGAGCTATTGCCTCACTAGATAATGAAAAGAAAGTGGGTATACCCCAGAATTTCCTCAAATGGTTACACCTACTTTATCTACAACCAACAGCTCAGGTGAGAGTGAATGGATACTTATACAAATTCTTCTCATTGGGACAGGGTATTAGGCAAGGGTGCCCATTGTCGCCCCTCCTATTCGCTCTGGTAATGGAGCCATTGTCTGCTCGCATAGTGGGAAGTACGAGAATACAAGGTTGGGACATTGCTGGCCTTTCTGAGAAAATATCACTATATGTGGATGATATGTTAATATATCTGGGAGATGTGGGCCCTTCGCTGGACGCTTTACTTGAGGTGGTCAAAGAATATGGTTCATACTCGGGGGTCAATTGGGGTAAATCAGCATTATACCTGGTGGATGATGTCAGTGCTCACTCCATATCCACCTGCTCGTCCCTGCAAATTGTAGATATTACAATTGTAGGTATTTTAGGTATTTACGTACCTGGGGGTGGTTATTCACAAATATGTCATCCAGTTCTTTACACTTAATATGGGCCCGGTTATGATTTATGTCTCACAAAAGATTAAAGCCTGGGAAAACGTACTCTTATCCCTCATAGGGCGAATTAATGTTTTCAAAATGGTCATTCTCCCTAAGCTCCTCTATCTCTATAGGGTGGCCCCAGTGGTTCTGGCGAAGGCCTACTTTCAAGCACTTAATCGCCTACTGACCCCCTTTCTGTGGTGCCAATCGGTGTCCCGCTTTGCCAGAGACTCTACTCGCCTCTTATGGGATGGGTGGTTTAGCTTACCCCAACATGTATCTCTACTATATGACCACACAACTGAATTACGTGTCCTGGTGGATTAGAGCATATTCAAATAATCCTGCGGTGGTACTGGAGGCGGCCCTGGTAGGATCATATGAGGCACTGATGAATCTGGTAAATACCCGGTGAAACATTTCGCTTCTCTTATGGCGGGGGTGATTAACGCGTGGAATTCATTTGTTGTCGTGATAGAGGAGAAGGGACATAATGCGGTTTGGTCACCAGTTATACCTTTATGGAGAAACCCTAAACTCCCTTAATTATATTCTCTGCCGGACTTTGAGTTCTGGCCGCAGAGGGGAATTAAATACCTCACCCAACTGTATGAAGAGGGGGTTTTTAAGACCTTCTCAGCTCTAAAGACTGAATATAGCATACCATGCTCATCCCTCTTTAGGTTTTTCCAATTGAAGCATGCATGTGTAACGCTTTTCGATCTATACGATCTTATTCATACCATGATTAAGATCGTATAGATCGAAGCGCGTTGGTAGCGTTACCATAATCTATGGGAAGAAACTGTATTCTTTTAAATTTATGAAATAAAGACTAAAGATTTTTATTCATCTCAGTGCTGGACATCTCTTACTACCCTTCTGGATCTGTACAGACTGGACCGGATCCTTGCACGAGACATCATATACGGAGATGCTGACTGCCTCTTCTAATTGTTACATGCATGTGTAACACATTTCGGGGCAGGCCCTATGTGGCTAGAATACGGGGAAATAGAAAAAGTTGCCAGACGCACAGACCCTGGTGGAATGGTTTCCTCCTTCTATGGGATGCTACTATCCTACCAATCTTCGCCTATAACCAAGGCTTTTACTAAATGGAAAGATGATATTTAGTCTTTAGGCTCGCAACATAAGAAAGAATTGGCTTCCTCTTGGAGGTCTACGGTGATTTGTGCATGGGATCAACTGATTCAGGCTAAGTGGATACACAGAGTGTATTTAACTCCTGTACGTCTAGCACGCATGCATAAACTGTCATCAGAAGCTTGTAAAAGATGTGGTGGGGGCAGGGGGACGTTGATACGCATGATTTGGGAATGTAATTTTACAAAATTACCAACATGGTAGAGGAAGCTCACCAGTTGCTCTGGAGCTCAGCCCACTGACCACCCCTCAGAATTGCTATAACCAAGATATTAGTTATAATAATGGCTGGCTCACAGTAATTTGCACTATTTAATATATAACACAATGCATTAAAAACTATCCCTACATTTACATATACTTATAAATCTAAAAAACACAATTCATGTCGTCCATTTCATGAACAAGGTCCCTTTAAATGCGAAGCTCACGCATGTATCAAAAAATAAAAGATAGAAATAAAAACACGGTTTCCTTATTGGTTTCTTCACTCTGGACGTGTGGTTAGTGACATTAGTTGTTATTTGATTGCATTCACACAGTTCTCTTAATTAATTATAAACTTGCATAGCGTCCTCACGATCTGTTATATTGTTAAATGTGCGGTGCCAATTCCCAATTAGCTCATTCCTTATGCACATATATATTCATAGCATATTATTATTGGTCCACAATTGGCTTCCACAGCATTTGCTGCAGGTATTACTCACGATCTTGTTACAGTCCGCGCTGCTTTACCTCCAACCAACCTTGGATCGTGATGATTTGGTTATATCGCTCCTTGCTGCGCGTCTTCTCACACATGCGTGTTGGACTTGCAAGGACGCCAAGCAGCTGACTGGCATTACGCTATACCGCAATTCTTTATGAATGACAATCCACACTGTCCGTGAAGAAAACGCCACCAGACGCGTTTCACGCTTCCTCAGTGGTAAAAAGGTAATAAATGACTGTTGGAACCTAACAGCTAAGCTTTAAACTATTTTGGGTCAATATCAAATTCTGGACCTGATCATGATGGTAACAACCTAGTTCATAGGTGTCAGTACATATTATACCTTTAACTGCTGCATTATATATTGGTATTAATACACATACTACATTTGACTATCACATTAGTTTATATTGATAATATAAATAGATGTTATCCTGTCTTTATACGATGAGTGCTACCTAGTTCATAAGTGTCAATACACGTTATATATGTGACTACCGCATTTAGTACATTTGACTACCACATATTAATGATATTAATAGATGTTATCCCGTCTTTTATGCCATAAGTACTACCTAGTTCACTACCTAGTACATTGTGCATTTATGTCAATACACATGATACATTTGACTACCGCAAAATGTTCATAAGATTATGAATTTGGATCCTTGATACCGAAGGGGCTTAATGCAGAACTGGAGATTTTTGGGTTCTTATAACCGGGTTGAGGCGATGGAAAGCACGAGGCGTCGATGTCAGGCTGTATACCAGCGCATCGACGCTTCCTGCGACTTTCCCCTTACCCCTCATGTCTATAAATTATTTTTCTTTTTCTTCTTTTTTTTTTTTAAATGGATGTGGCAATCAAATATATAATGTGTACTAACACTGATGAATTAGGTGGTATTGATGGTATACAAAAGCCAGGATAATATCTATTAATATTTAAAATTTAATGCGGGAGTTAAATGTATATTGTGTATTGACACCTATGAACCATGCGGTAATAATGGTATACAAAAGATAGAGTAATGTCCATTAACATTGTTAATGTGTATTGACACAAATATATAATGCGGCAATCTATTGTATTATGTGTATTGACACTTATGAACATTTTGCGGTAGTCAAATGTATCGTGTATTGACATAAATGCGGTAGTCAAATGCACAATGTGTATTGACACCTTAACCCATGGCATAAAAGACGTGATAACATGTATTAATATTATTATTTTTGGTGGTAGTCAAATGTACTAAATGCGGTAGTCACATATATAACGTGTATTGACACTAGGTAACACTCATAGTATAAAAGACAGGATAACATCTATTTATATTATCAATATAAACTAATGCGATAGACAAATAATGTATGTGTATTGATACCAATATATAATGCGGCAGTTAAAGGTATAATATGTACTGACACCAATGAACCAGGTTGTTTCCATCATGATCCGATCCAGAATTTGAAGTTGACCCAGAATAGTTTAAAGCTTGGCTGTTAGGTTCCAACAGCCATTTATCGTCTTTTCACCACTGAGGAAGGAACTACTAGTTACGAAACGCTTCCGGTTTTCTGCATGGACAGTGTGGATTGTCATTCATAAAGAATTGCGGTATAGCGTAATGCCAGTCAGCTGCTTGGCGTCCTTGCAAGTCCAACACGCATGTGTGAGAAGACGCGCAGCAAGGAGCGATATAACCAAATCATCACGATCCAAGGTTGGTTGGAGGTAAAGCAGCGCGGACTGTAACAAGATCGTGAGTAATACCTGCAGCAAATGCTGTGGAAGCCAATTGTGGACCAATAATAATATGCTATGAATATATATGTGCATAAGGAATGAGCTAATTGGGAATTGGCACCGCACATTTAACAATATAACAGATCGTGAGGACGCTATGCAAGTTTATAATTAATTAAGAGAACTGTGTGAATGCAATCAAATAACAACTAATGTCACTAACCACACGTCCAGAGTGAAGAAACCAATAAGGAAACCGTGTTTTTATTTCTATCTTTTATTTTTTGATACATGCGTGAGCTTCGCATTTAAAGGGACCTTGTTCATGAAATGGACGACATGAATTGTGTTTTTTAGATATATAAGTATATGTAAATGTAGGGATGGTTTTTAATGTATTGTATTATATATTAAATTGTGCTTTTGTGTGTAAATAACTGTGAGCCAGCCATTATTATTACTAATATCATGATTTAGGAATTCCCGGGTATTGCAGACTTCTGGAAGAAAGTTCACAGATATCTCACCTCTAGACTGGGTCTCCCGGCAGTTATATCCCCAGAAGTTAGTCTACTGGGCCCCGTTAATGAAATTATTCCCACCAAGTACAATAGAATCCTCTATAGGTTTCTACTGTTTTACGCTAAGAAGTCCATCCTTCCAAATTGGAAGCCTCCGAAGAGTCCCTCCTGAACTCACTGGATTCAGCTTATTAATGCAGCATTACCTATGTACAAACTGACCTTTGAAGCCAAGGGTACGCCAGATAGGTTTGACATGATTTGGGGTCTCTGGTTGAGTGCCAACTCGATGTCAGGATAGTCCATAGTAATGACTCAGACATTTTAGGTCGCTGCCCTTATGTGTGCTGTGTGTGAAAGTTGGACAGTTGCAGATGAAGACCATGCTGCCATATGAGCAATATTAACCTTAACATACACTATTTGAAATAAACACACAACAATAAATGCTGATAAAAGGCTGCGGTCCTTTATTAAGGGTTCAGAGTAACAATCAATAAATATTCAATTAAAATCCTGAATAATTTAAACATCCAAAAACTGCTTATCCACTACCGTCCCCAGGGGCGTAACTACCGGGGAAGCAGGGGAAGCAGCTGCTTCGGGGCCCGGGCTTACAGGGGGCCCGGCAAGCACGTGTTTGTCCTCACTTCTCTCCTCCCCTGGGTAATCAGCACGTGTCCTCACTCCTCTCCCGATCGCAGTGTCCTCTCGCCCTTGTCTATTTATTTAAAACTTATTTCTTCTTTCTTTCTTTCTTTCTTTCAGAAAAGCTTGCCCTGGGGATCGAACCTGCAACCATCAGGTTCAAAGGCAAGACACTTTACCACTAGGCTATATCTGCTGCCTTGCCAGATAGCTAAAAAAAAAAAAATATGACCTCTAGATGTGGAGAACTTTGATAGTGTATCCATACACATTACAGCTGCACCAGCACATTGTATATGGATGTAGCAGAGCTTGGTGTGTTGGGGCAGCTGTAATGTGTATAGATACACTATCAAAGTTCTCCTTATCTAGAGGTCTTATTTTTTTTTTTTTAGCTACCAGTCTATGCAGCTCATATGGTCTTGTGGATATGTGTCTTGCCTTTCATCCTAATGGTCACAGGTTTGATTCCCCTCACAAACTTTTTCTGAAAGACAGGATAAATGAGGCTTGCCTAACATGGAGGTAAGTATATGTGTGTTTTTTTTTTATTTTTTTTATTTTTTAAATACTGGACTTTTACTTTACTGCCACAGGGAGGAGGGGCTATTGGCACTATGATATTGGCAAATGGGGGAGAGATAGGCACTTCATATTGGCACACACATTAGGGGGCAGGGAGAGGATGGCACTATGATATTGGGATGGGGAAGACAGAGGCACTTGATATTGGCACATTATAGGGGGCACTATGGGGAGAGGAGCACTATGGGGGCATCTGGTGCTATATGGCTGGCTACTGGCACATTATAGGGGGTTATATGGCTGACTACTGCCACATTAATGGGGGTTATATGGCTGACTACTGGCACATTATAGGGGGTTATATGGCTGACTACTGGCACATTATAGGGGGTTATATGGCTGACTACTGGCACATTATAGGGGGGGTTATATGGCTGACTACTGGCACATTATAGGGGGGTTATATGGCTGACTACTGGCACATTATAGGGGGGGTTATATGGCTGACTACTGGCACATTATAGGGGGGCTATATGGCTGGCACATTATAGAGGGGGAGCGAAACGCACGGGTAGGGGGGGGGGGCCCAATACAAAAATTTGCTGTGGGGCCCAGTCATTTCTAGCTACGCCCCTGACCGTCCCCCCAGAAAACTGGGTAACTAACCCCCCTCTAATCTAGGACCGCGACAATGTTAAATAACATTAAAATATGGGAGGCAGGACGGGGCGATGTCTTCTTTCTTCAGCAGCTCCGGACAGACAAGGGACTGGACCTGCGAACAGCTGATTAAATACAGACAATTCCCGCCTCCAAGACCAGCTCAGCCAATCAGCAGTGGGCAGAATTCCATGACCCAGCAACCGGGCAGTAACCAGAATCCAATCCCCAAGCTTCTTTCCTTTTACCTCAGGTAACTTAGCAAAAAATACCTGTACTGAAGAAAAGAGAAGGGGGGGGGGGGTGTAGAGACAAAAACAACCACCCAATACCATTATATGCTCAATGTCACCATGGTGGTGACTTCAGCATTCGCCTCCGTGCCCACTGACATCTGTACTTAGGTACACCAGGGCTATGGGCTAAGTATGAAGGTGCATTGCCCTGAATTGATATGCAAGTGCTACATAATCCTTCCTTTGACTGTCATTTGTCAATGACTGTATCTGTATTTTATGTTGTAACTTTAATTGTCTTTAAATTCTGAAAATAAAGCCTATTAAAAAAAAGCTACTAGATGAAGGACTTACACACACTGCAGAAGAAAAATGGTAGGATATTCATGATGAATGTTTAGAAACGTACCGTTAATTTTGCATCTACAAATTAATATTTTGTATTCCATAAATGTCCTGGGTGCGGGGGTCCCATCTCCAAGATCTGCACCTATCTCTATAACAAGGGTCCCCCATCTCCTGTCTCAGGCCACCAGGAGGCCCATCTAGGGCATCAGGGTCCTTTCGCCTAGCCCTGTAATAGTGTGCCAGCTCCATATGCCTCAGTTTCAGCACATACACAGTACATTTGCGTGGAAAACGTGGTGCTCAGTGCGGGCCAGGCATTTACAGGCCCAGGCCATTCGAAGCCTAGGTAAGAGGACGCTGATGCCTGGCCCTGTCAGTCATGGGGAGGGGGCATGGAAGGCAGCAAGGAACTGAGGAGCACCAAGGGCCTGGGCTCGCCCTTTAGTGCACTGAAGTCCTAATTTACATACAGAATAAAGTTCTGTTTTCACTGAAACAGCGCAACAGATTATAATTTATCGAGCAGGATGAACCCTAGCATGCACCATGTCTAGTTTAATACGGTTGATCCTGCTGATAGATCCTCTTTAACAATAGAAAATGTAATGCACAAAAATAGTTTTAGACATTTCACTAAAGAGATTACAGCTCAAAAAGATGACATTTTCCATTGCCATCAAACAACTGAACGTACAGGATGACACCTGATGGGGCTGAAAGATTCATTACTGAATGAAGACGCCGAGTACCGCCTGCTGTTTTGTGATATTTCTATAAACACATCGACAAATGCATGTGCTGCTGGGGAAATTACATGCCCAGGGTGGCAGGAAAATGAAATGGCATATTGACCGATGCGTTGTCTCCACAAAGGGAAATAATGATTTTACCCTTTTATCATATTATAGAAAAAACAACATGGAAATACTTTACTGACCTTCCCCTTTAAAATATTACCGGATCAATAGTATATGGGACTGCCGGAGGTGCACATAATTTATGACTAATCCTGCACCTGAACATGAAATTAGACGCGTCCTCCAGCAGCGCAGGGGCTATCGGAGACCAGAGTCAAAAGCCCCCCTCGGTTTTCAAATGCTTCAAGACTGTGCTTTCTGGCAGCACCAAAAGGGTACGGCTACACATTCAAGGTTTTTAATGCTGTAGATTAAAAAAAGAGGGTACGTCATTTCTGTCCTCAACCCTTTGTTTTCTCCTTTTGTGATCCACACCTGAACATATGGCAGCACCCTAAGGGCTCATGCACACGGACGTTGCACAGACGTTCCCGTATTGTGGCCCCGGCCATTTTCGCAACGCATCATCTCATTCACTTGAATGAGTCAGCAATCCGGAAGGTACGGTGCGGAATGGAGGCACGGTTTCTCTCCGTGCCTCCGCACCGCAAAAAAAAGAGCATGTTTTATTTTTTTGTGGTGCGGACGGATCACGGACCCAGTCAAGTTGAAAGGGTGTGGATCCGTCTGTGAAATCCGCACGGATCTTGCCCGTGCTTTGGGGACCGCAAATTGCAGTCCCCAATACACAGAATGGCTGGGCAACTGCAGTGTGCATGAGGCCTAAGGGCTGTTTCACATGAGTGAGTCCATTGGGCGAATCGCGCTCTGTGTGTGAGCATGATCCTCCGTTCCGGACTTGCAGGAGCTCACGGCGTTATCATCTGCTTGACCTTACTGCTACAGAGGCATAGTGACATAAAGCTGTCAGAAGGATCGTGTAGAAGTAAGGTCAAGCAGACGCACAGAGCATTATAAATCAGTGTAATACCGTGCGCTCCTGCAAGTCCAGAACTGAGAATCACGCTCACACATAGGGCGTGCTTCCCGTAATTTACTTCTCCCAACAGTTTAGTTTATGCGGATTTTCCTCATAGAGATTTGTACATTCATGTTACTTGCAGATATTAACGCAGACGTGCCACAAGCAATTGACCCACTGCGGATTTTAGAATCCACACTGCAGTCGAATTTCCATGCTGAAAATTTCCACACCGCGCAGATGAGATTTTGAAACTCTAGTCTACTTAACTGGTACTTTATTATTACTACTTATAGATTTCCAGAACTCTCCAAACCAAAGGGGGTCATTTATTAAGGGTGTTGGGACTAGTTTTCACGCTGTGTTCGACAGTTAAGCTGGAAGTGGGTGGAATGAGGGCGTGTCGGAATCCCGGCCCTGGCAAACTGCCTGGAAACAGGCAACAGGCATAAATGCTGGTGAAAAACTAGTTTTTGGCCAGGTGCATCGAATTTATGACAAGGCGCAAGCCTCATCATAAATTAGACAAATCTTACGGTAGCACAAGGGGGAAACTAGGACCACCGTAAAAAGCCCAGCTTAGTAAATGTGCCCCAATAAATTTAAGTGAATCTTTAACAGGACTAGTTTAGAATTTAGTACCTTACCTGGAAAAGTGTAATATATAGAATGACCACAAGGTGGCACTGCAATGAACAGCATGTCCACTATGACACTTTGCAGTAAATTATGTCCTGCTGAGTGTGACAATGAAAGGCGACGGGTTATGTCAATTGCCTTCACTTATATAACAGCAGGATATGCCAGTGTTAATATAACAAATTCATCACTAAGAGGTGCCTGATGGGACACAAATTGCAAGAACCACATACTCATTACTCTCTAACATTATATCTCTTGAAACTTTATTAAGGTGTAGCATTTTTAATGCTTCCACCTGCATCAGATCCCAGAGTGCTCATCATTTTCATGCCTGATCAGGTAAATTATGTCAGCCCCCCTTCCCAGACGATGGCCTTTCCCTGCTGTTTCGGTGCACTGGCATTGTGTGGTTGGCTGATGGACCTGCTTATTATTTTCAGTACTGCACCGGATAGCGAGCCGGAAGATGATTTTATTGTTTATGAAAATGGATTCTTCGCCCCAAGTGATTTATACTGTATCTAACCAAAAACCAAGCAGCGAGCACTAAATGGCACGTTACCAGCCACTCTTTAGTATTCTCTTACGATGCCATTGTCGGGCTGCGGAAACATCAGTTCCAACTGTGTGAACTCACAGCAGGGAAAATGGAGACAATTCTGTTTTTATCATGTTTTATGAAATAGTTTTATTTAATGCATCATTGCATCTCCTGGATGCATTTGCTAAGATGTGCGTCTGCTGCGCCTCAGACTGAATACTCATGGCCATGTTTTGTACACCTCGCCTTAGGACTTCACCTTCCTCTTTATCCACCTAAAAGCAAAGATAGATGAAATGGACCTTAAAAGCATCACCTAAAAGGAGGCTTATTGTAGTCTAGCCATAAACAACAGAGCGCAGCAGATGGGGACATTATTATATTTTGCCTACAAGGACACTACGGAGAAAACTGGAGAGCAGCGATCACAAGACAGACTCCTTGAGAGTATATCTGGCAGGTCTTCATTGGATAAAGCTTTGGAATATGTCATTTTCTATTATTTCATTTTGTAATTTCATGGAAATAACTGTTTAAAGCCGATGGATACCACTGACATGGAAAAAAAAACAAGTTTTACATGTTAGTAGTTGCCTTGAGTTAAAATTTGCATCATTCATTTTCAACCCCCTGATATTCAGTTTACAACCTACTCCTAGTTTCATATTTTTCTACTGTGGATGAGTCCCTCCCAGTAAATGCATGGTGGATCTGTGTCAATGATGCTGTTGTCTTCTGCCTGCAAACTGTCATCTAGAGTCTATGTGAACTGTCCTCCTTGGATGCCTTCTCCAGCTCCACACTCTGATCTGCTGGTACAAACTCCTCCCCCTCCCTGCTGCTATCGTTCATCCTAAGAGAAACAAGGGGAGAGCAAGAGAGAACTGTTAAAAACAGGATCAGAGTCTTCATGTCTTTTTTTCAGTTTCTGCGGCACCAGCGGCTAGGTGAAGGACAAATACTCTGCAGAAGAAAAATCGCACAGAAGGTGGAAATTAATGGACTATTTAGAAAGCTGCATAAAGGGGTTCTATGAGTTGTTAAAACAAGTCCCTAAATGCAGCTATTGTGATAAAATAATAAAGATCCTCAACATGATGTCTTCTTCTTAGCTGCAGTGATGATGTGCTGGTATACCCTGGACACCACTGCAGCCAATCACAGGCCTCAACAGAATATAGCACATAACTGGCTGCAGTAGTCATGTGGAGTATATGAAGATATCATCACTGCAGCCAAGCAAAGACGAGGAGTATTGGAGAGGGAGCCCTGGAATTTGAAACAGATGAACTACATTATTTTATTATTTTTATGCTTTTAGGGATATTTTTTAATAACCTGGACGAGCCCTTTAATTTTGTATTTAGGCTTGAGGGTTAATGATTACTGTGAATGGCCATAGTTGCAGGTAGTGAATGATTTATGGGTGATGAGAAGCAAAAAATATCTGAACGTCTCACAGAACGGTTGATCATTTATTGCAGTCACAGTATGGCGGAAGTGGTAGCTTTGGACTAACTGGAGAGCTTCAAACTGGTGACTAATACTGAAGCAACAGAATTTTGAATTTCTCTGGCAATATCTTAATTATACATGGGTTTCAGCTCTGTAGCTCTTATGCCAGTGATTGCTCAGCCCTCACTATGGTAACAGCTTGTCAGGGCGGAAGGAAGGCATGTAAAATGGTTCATACGAAAAAGAAACAAAACAGGAGGGACCCGGGAGTCGTATGCTAGTCTGTTACTGTGGAGTGAAACCCCATTTGTAGAGAGAAGTTCTGGTGATTATGTTTGGGTTCTCAGAATTGGGTCGTGGTGACATGGTGATAACACATCTCTTCAGCACTAGACAATAGTTCTGCTCGACAACAGCCATCTGCAATTAAACGCTTTGAAATGGCTCCATCCCACCGGCAATGAGAGCAATTTCATGGAATTTTGATGCCAAGAGGAACTTGCTGTTTATTTGTATTGTGAACCCAGAAATCCATTTTTATGGAGCCTCATATATGACAGGTTTAAGCGCCTGGAAACAGGAGCTGAGTGCTTCTGGCATGAAATACCGTATATTTTATCCCTCCGTGAGAAATGTATGGAGATGGTCCAGGCACTTCACTAAGGATTGGGTCATTGTGCTGGTTAAATCCGTTTAACTGTGTATTTTCATGGTGGCCATCATGCCGATGTGTGGCATGGTATGCATTGTAAAATGCTAGATCCTATTGTTCTATCCATTTTACATCTTATTTTATGGTAGGTTCACATTTTCGGTTGCATACATTTTTCATTGTGTATGGTCAATTCATGAGATTTACATTATAATTCTCATTTGGAGCAAAATGACCTACATTCCTCCAGATCTGCCTACTCAGTGGCCAGCCCGTAGAAGACTATCCCCTCTCTGGTGTGATCATTTTCCTGCAGCAGTATTGTACGGGGAATTGGAAGGGAAAGGTCCCCCTGGCCATGTTGCGTTTTTTAAAGAGTTCTTTGGCGCCAGTGAAGCTCAACTCCCGATAGGTCCAGCAAACTGGTGCTCAAGTGGCTTAGGCCTGTTTCTCATTTGCGGAAGATGTTCTTGCAGGCAGTACTGGACGTTACCAGAATGGCCACTGGTTCCATTGACTATAATGGGGCCGAAGGAGATCCGGACGCTACACGGCAAATATGCCAGTATTCCGCTGGACCAATACCGCTGCGTTCATTCCGGCCAGTGGCCATTCTGCTAACTTCTTGCAATGCTGGATCCAGAGAGCTCTGCCAGGCGGTTCTTTGCCAGAACAGTCTGCCGGAAATTCTTGCCGCAAATGTGAAACACGCCTTAGTGTCATATGGTCTCAACGTTAATTGTAGACCACATCATATTTTCATCTGAGCCATGACCCACATAGACTAGTGTACAAACTGGAGTCTTAGAAGTTAGGTCCTTAAATCAAAGTTTAAATTAAAGGGGTTGCCCAGGATTTTAATTGGATAGTTTAAGAATATCTGATTGAAGATCGCCCCATTAGTGATCAGCTGTTTCAGAGTAGTGCACAGGAACCACACTACTCCATCCATTGTGTAGTGGGCGCTGCAGGTCACTGCAGCGCTGCTTCCATTTACTTTGGTGAGAACAGTGCTGTGGTTCCGAGTTTCATCCACTACATAATGGATGGGGCTGTGTAGTTTTGGCGCAAGCATCGCATGCCGAAACTACTCTGAAACAACTGATTGGCTGCTATCTTGAGAATAGGACATCAGAATTCAAATTCTGAAATACGTCTATGAGTATTCTTATACCAAACCAACATATGGAACGAGAATTCTCAGATCTAGAGTACAGTATCAATATTTGTACAGTCATGTGGATGGTGGATTTGTACCGATGGTAACTGAACTCTGAGAATCCAGACCAGGAAGTGTTATCATAGGGACACTTTAGTTGGAAGAATCTACAGTCTTGTAACATCAACCATAGTTAAAGGAGTTTTCCCATCTCAGACAATGAGGGCATATTGCTAGGATATGCTCTCATTGTCTGATAGTTGTGGGTCTCACCTCTGGAACCCACACCTGCATCAAGAGCGGAGCCTCGAAAGTTGTGGAGGGCGCACTGCATGTGCGCAGCCACCCTTTATTCATTTCTATGTGGCCACTGAAAATAGCCGCGCGCTGGCTCGGCTATTTCCATCGGCCCCATAGAAATATATGGGAGTGGTGGATGAGCATGCGCAGTGCGCTTCACTTCACTACTGCAGGGAGAGCGCTTGGTAGTAGCTAGACCAAGGGAAACAGCTCCCTTCTCGGTGTAAGGCCTCATGCACACGGCCGTTGTTTGGGTCCGCGTCCGAGCCGCATATTTCGCGGCTCGGCCGCGGACCCATTCATTTCAATGGGGCCGCAAAAGATGCGGACAGCACTCCGTGTGCTGTCCGCATCCGTTGCTCCGTTCCGTGCCCCCGCAAAAAAAATAGAGCATGTCCTATTCATGTCCGTTATGCGGCCAATGGGCCGCGTTCCGTTCTGCAAATTGCGGAACGGAACGCGGAGCAGCTTCCGTGTTTTGCGGATCCGCGTTTTGCGGACCGCAAAACACCCACGGCCGTGTGCATGAGGCCCAAGTGTGGATCCCAGACGTGCGGCTCGCACCTATCAGACAATGGGGGCATATCCTAATGATACGCCCCCATTGTCTTAGATGAGAATACCTATTTAACCAGGAAAAGCTATTGATAGGTATTTTCAGCAGGGCTGTGGAGTCGCTACATCAAACTACTGACTTCTGACTCTGTTTGTCCATACTCCGACTCTTGGTAATAATGTAGGAAAATCATGGTAACATCAAGCTATCACCCCCAGTCAGAGTTTTTCTAACAAATCTGAATCTACTCAAAACTGACTCTGACTCCATAGTCCTGGTTTTCAATGTATACTACCGGCCTTCTGCTGTACATAATGAGACTGGCAGGTCTTATTTAGCATCTAGAATTCTGTCTTTATTAGCAGATTTATCAAAACTGTCTAAAATTACAACTGTCTTTGTTGCCCATAGCAACCAATCACAGCACAGCACACTTTCATTTTACTAGAGTGATTTAAAGGGAACCTGTTACCTCTACTATGCAGCCCTCACTGAGAGGGTTGTCACTTCTGGGCTAGCATGCAGACCTTTTACAATACTGACTGGCCAAATCTCACAGTGTACGCCAGTGCTGCGAGGTAGATGAGTCAGATGAGACTGTCTGGACCCACCCCCACTGGCAGTTTGGTCAGGAGGTGGGGTAGGGCAGGGCTAGCGAGTCTTATCGGACACATCTCCCTTGCTGCACTGGTCCCTCTGTGTGGTTGATCCTGTCAGTACTGTAAAAGTACTAAATATGCAAAGACGAGGCAACAAGGATGGGGGTGGTTGTTGTGGCTCTGATAGGAATTGTGGTAATTTACCTTGGTTGTCCTCACGCTGCCTGGGGCCATGCAGTGAATGGAGGGTGTACCATTTTTTCCTTCAGAGCAGATCCTGGTATTGGGGGTGTAATGACCCAGAGTGGTATTACCACCTCTTTAGGAACCCCAATATCTGTATTGTGTGATCCTGTGTCATTAATCATATTTATTGCCATTTCCTACAAAGTGTATATTTTCATGTCCTTGCAAACGTAATGTTCAAGTGTAATGTGCCGGGTTCACCAGCAGATGGCGGCAATCTGTGCAGAGATAGTTTCCCTGGAGAGGAACCTTCTAGTTCCATTCCAGCCCTCTAGAGAGGGAGGAGTTAGTTAGTCAAGGTCAGTCTAGTCTACCCCTTCCTAAGGGAAGGTTGTGTGTCGGCCAGCAGAGCCCTGCCTGCAGAAGTCCTTTATGGTTGCTTGTCCCCTCCTGGGCTTACATTGCCTCCCAAGCAAGCTTGATGCCAGGAAGAAGTTCCTAGGATTAAAGATAAAGTAAGAGACAGACTACAGACAGCTAAATTCCAGCAGAAGAGGAAAAGTTCCTATTTTACCCAGCCAGCATAGCAGGGCTGGTAGAGCTACCGCATAGCAGAGCTGAGATTGTTGCAGAAGTGTTTGCCTGCCAGAGTTAAGCCAATACCTGCTGATACCAAGATAAAGTTTGGAAACTGTTTGGATTATCGTTTATGCCAAGTAAAGCTGTGTCCAGCGTTACTACAAAGTCTGGACTCCATTTATTCTACTTATTTATCACCCAAGTTCAACAACCTCTTTTTGCACTTGCTTCGGAGTACACCAGGTCTGGGATCCAAGGATATCCCTGTAGGAGCACCGTGACACATGCATACAACATCTACAGAGACATTGTAGGCCACTCTACACCACTCTGGCAATCCTACCCCTGGGTTCCAACACTACCATCTACAAAGGGGACTCCAAGTCCTTGTTGCGTAACTCCAACTGGCGTCACAACTACTTGCTCCAACAGAGGGACATATAATCGTAAATACCTCTTAAGGGGCAAGGGATCCCCCAGATGCTGGCAATAAGCCACTGCAGTGGCTCCTTCCTGGTGGTTGTTGGGGTTCCCTTGATGGTCATAGTTGGCAGGATGCAACGCAGGAGGGTAGAAGCAGGGGCCAGTGGAATGACGGTGGAGTAAAAAAAAAAGGCCTGTTTGGTTTGGAATAAATAAAGTCTTTACCGAGTCAATGATGGGATTAGTATTACATATAGCAGCAAAGTAGTATTTCCCCAATAGATATGTGTAGCCGGCAATACACTTTGCAGTCTCTCCAAATGACCACAGGCATGCAGTCCCATTCTCATTAACTACTGCAATTCCTGTGCTAAGGAATGCAGATTTTGGATCCGGATGGGCAATCCATCTGAGAGTGTGTGTCACGGACGTTCCTGCGACAGATGGCAGGAGATCGGTGAGACTGGCAACACATGGTTTGATCTGACATGTTTTCCGTTTGGATCAAATGACATCTGTGTTTTTTCTGGTGCTTGCCGCACCTTCTTTCCCCAAGTGTGGCTATTATGGTCATTTAATCTTCTCTATTTATCGTTGTTTCTCCCACTATGCTATGCAGTTTATAGCTTTTGTTGGAGTTGTGAATTGCTTGTGTGTGGATCTCGGCTGAGTTCCTGGTGCTGCCGTAGCCACTTGTAGTTAAGTGTTTTCTTTCCCTTTTGTATTTTGTTTGGGTTATTTTGTGTGTTGCATTTCCCTGTCATTTGTATTAATGCCTGAGGGAGACTCCTGTTTGTCCTTCCCTTTGGAGGAATAGGTTGTTTCAGTCCTGACATTAGTACCAGGGTCCTATACGGTGAGATGGACACTAGGTATTCCCATGTATGAACTCACCTACCACTGGGGTCTGTTCCTACTGGTAGTTAGTCAGGACTTTAATTAGGGTTTTACTAGGAGGTGTCCTTCTTCTTTCCCTAGTTTCCAGGCCTTATTCCCTCACCCCATTCCCTCCAATGGTCGGTGTGGTGTTTCCCTCCCACACCTGAACGTGACAGTGTGGTGGGTGCCGAAGCAATATACCATTCCCTCAGCAGTAACGTCTTTTGCCATAAACGAACAGATACCTTACTGTCTGGAATAAATGCATGGATGGTTCTAGATCTTCTAAGACAGTGGTGGTGAACCTATGGCACGGGTGCCAAAAAGTCTATGGTGTACCAGTATGCCTTAGAATTTTCTTGCCATTCATCAGCACAGGGCGGACTATGAACAGTAAAGGCAGTGCATTGAATGTAGGCAGGCTATTATAGCTAACTGATAAAGTACATGGAAGATATACTATGTTGGTATTCAGGTGCCGTGTTGGCACTTTGCGACGAATATGTGGGTTCTGGGTTACAGGTTGGGCACTCGGTCTGTAAAAGTTTCGCCATCACTGTTCTAAGATGTCTGTTCTCTTTGTCACTGGGATTGTTCTCTCAGTTGAGTTTTTCTCTGGCAGCTTTCTATTTCAGGAATGGTGTTTCCTGGATTAGACTTCACTTTTTTCCTATTTGGTAAGAGCTCACACATGTCTTGCCTCCATCTCTTGGCTACTATTGGCAGTGGAGACACTTTTCTTTCTTTGTTGAGTCTGACCTGCAATATGGGATACTAATAAACTGGCTGAAAAAAATATTTCTTCTTATAAACAATAGAAAGGAAAGACAGCCCCTCTGAACCATGGGACACGCGTGTAGACCTGCATTATACTCTCGGTATAAGAGGCACTTTCCTTCTGTAAACATCATTCTGTAATTTAACACCTTTCAGAAAAAGAGCTAATTTTCTTGTCTGTACATTACCGCTCTGCAATATTTCTGATATTTCCCTGAAAGCTACATACTCTTAAGAAGGATCAAGTACATTCACAGAAATCTAAAGCAATGTCTATAGATTTGCTAAATGGTGGGGCCACCAACTGTTTTATTCAGTCTTTGGAGCTGCAGTGTGCAATCAGTAATGAAGATTATATCGCTGTACTAAAGTCCGACTAGAGCTGAAGTATTAATGACATAAAAAGTAGTGTCTGCTATAATGGGAAAAGAAAGAGCTATCGCTGGCTTACAGGCGCAAAACTGGTCAGAAAATGGGAAAGCGTAGTTCATGTCTGATGAATATACATGAGGTTTGCTTACATAACAATCCCCTAATATACATTTTACCAGTGGAACCGTTGTTATCATATATTAGCAGGCTTCCTAGGATGTTCCCATTATTTCCATAGACTTCAATAAATAAAGCACCTCTCCACCCGGGGAGATAAAAGGAGAAGTTTGCAGAGGAGGACACCCAGAGAGATACAAGGGGAAGTCTGCATAGAAGGACACCCAGGGATATACAAGGGGAAGTCTGTAGAGGAGGATACCTGGGGAGATACAAGGGGAAGTCTGCAGAGAACACCCAGGGAGATAAAAGGAGAAGTCTATAGAGAAGAACACCTGGGGAGATACAAGGTAAAGTCTGCAGAGAACACCCGGGAGATAAAACGGGAAGTTTGCAGAAGAGGATACCCAGAGATATACAAGGGGAAGTCTGCAGAGGAGGACACCTGGGGAGATACAAGGGAAGTCTGCAGAGAACACCCGGGAGATAAAAGGTGAAGTCTGCAGAGGAAGACACCTGGGGAGATACAAGGGGAAGTCAGCAGAGGAAGACACCCGGGGAGATAAAAGGGGAAGTCTGCAGAGGAGGACACCCAGAAAATATACAAGGGGAAGTCTGCAGAGGAGGACACCCAGAAAATATACAAGGGGAAGTCTGCAGAGGAGGACACCCAGAAAATATACAAGGGGAAGTCTGCAGAGGAGGACACCTGGGGAGATACAAGGGGAAGTCTGCAGAGAACATCGGGGGAGATAAAAGGGGAAGTCTGCAGAGGAGGACACCTGGGGAGATACAAGGGGAAGTCTGCAGAAACTCGGGGAGATAAAAGGGAAGTCTGCAGAGGAGGACACCTAGAAAATATACAAGGGGAAGTCTGCAGAGAACACCGGGGGAGATAAAAGGGGAAGTCTGCAGAGGAGGACACCTAGAAAATATACAAGGGGAAGTCTGCAGAAACCCGGGGAGATAAAAGGGGAGTCTGCAGAGGAGGACACCTAGAAAATATACAAGGGGAAGTCTGCAGAGGAGGACACCTAGAAAATATACAAGGGGAAGTCTGCAGAGGAGGACACCTAGAAAATATACAAGGGGAAGTCTGCAGAGGAGGACACCTGGGGAGATACAAGGAGAAGTCTGCATAGAACACCCGGGGAGATAAAAGGGCAAGTCTGCAGAGAACATTCGGGGAGATAAAAGGGGAGTCTGCAGAGGAGGACACCCAGAAAATATACAAGGGGAAGTCTGCAGAGGAGGACACCTGGGGAGATATAAGGGAAAGTGTCTGGAGAACACCCATGGATATGAAAGGGGAAGTCTGCAGAGGAGGACAGCCAGATAGATACAAGGGGAAGACTGCAGAGGGAAACACCTAGATAGATATAAGGGTGTCTCCCACTCAAGGGTGTACAAGGGAATAAAACCACGACATTTAAAGATGAAAGTAGCCTTAGTTCTTTTACCTAAGTTAGCATGGTTTCTGCAGTGGTTTACTGAATATTAGGCTCCCTGGTACATAAGCAGCAAAGCTTCAGCAAGTTCTTAAGAGATACTGAAGAGTGTGAAGTATGTATAATTTGTAACTACCCCTACAAGTAATTGTCTCTCTGATTTAAAGATGGTAGACCACTGGGAGGAGGTGAACAGCCCTGAGTGCCTGGGCTGGGGCAGAAAGTGGAGGGGGAGGGCTGCTTTACATGTTCCTATCTCCTGAATGGTAGCAGCTAGAAACATGCAACTGGTCTTGTTTGAAAGCTGATATTCCAGGCATTCACTGCATCCCAATATCTATCAGTGATATTTTTCCCTGTACTGACTATATGACTGTCATTCTGGTACTGTGTGAAAGCTTGGAACGTCAGCTTTCAGACAAGACCTATCTCTAGCTGGTACCAAACCAGAGATATAAGCAGCTAAAGCAACTGTCTCTGGGTAGCTGTATGTGGGAGGATAAACACTGCTCTGGGGTAGTGGGGGAGGTTATCTGCATTCTGATTGGCATTGTCTGTCTCTGGTTAGCTGTATGTGAGAGGATAAACACTGCTCTGGGGTAGTGGGGAGGTTATCTGCATTCTGATTGGCATTGTCTGTCTCTGGTTAGCTGTATGTGAGAGGATAAACACTGCTCTGGGGTAGTGGGGGAGGTTATCTGCATTCTGATTGGCATTGTCTGTCTCTGGTTAGCTGTATGTGAGAGGATAAACACTGCTCTGGGGTAGTGGGGGAGGTTATCTGCATTCTGATTGGTCCTGCTAGTTCATGTGAGGAGAGCAAGGGGTTATGGGAAGTGAGGGAAATACAGTATGGCCTCACCACAGGAAGTGCGGCAGAGGCCATTTTAGGAAGATGCTGAAGTAGAGCACAGAGAAATAGGGTTGCTAAGGGCTGAATACAGACATCAGAAAGGTAAAGTTAGCTGAAAAATATAACTTCATGAATATCTTCCCTTCAGAATCACGTGTTAGGAATTTCATTTTTGGTAGTGAAATGGCAGTTACACTTTAAGAATTGATGACCTGGAGGTGTAGCTACTGCAGAGCAACTGATTGGCAGGGGTGCGGTATGCTGGACTTTCACCAATTAGATATGGAGAATAGGCCATCAATATAAAAGTACTGGGTAACCCCTTTAAAGGCTACATTGTCAGCGTTTGTGAGGTGGCAGTCTGCTGACAGTATTATGTATTGAGGGTGTTTAGGTGGGATACCCTACTGGCACTATTGTTTATTGGTGGCACTGTCCTGGCACTCTTTTTTTCTTATAGGAGCACTCGCTGGTGCTGGTCATGTTAATAAAAACACTTTAGAAGTCATTATGGGGACTGTCCTCTACAGGTAGGTGGGGGTTCACATTTACAATTCATTCTTTAAAATAGATAGCAATGGAAGCACTGGAGTATCACTGGTCCAGACTAACTAGGGATATGTCACAGATTCTCATTTCTAGGTGCAATGTTTCTTTAGGAAGAGTGGTTGAAATTAGGGGATTCATGGTTTAGGAGATATGTCGGGAAATACAGTATACAAAAACGGCATTCGGGTTATGCTCTTTAAAAATGTCTATGTCTGTGGCCCACGGTAGAGCAGCATCCACATGGTCTGTTGTCTGTGCTCAGTTTGCATGAATCATAGGTAGAAAAATGAATGTTCTTATGATAAAACCTCTTTGTCTATCTTGGCCAGTTAAAGGGTTTGGAAGTATGAGGACGAGTTATTTGCATTTTGTATGTATTGTTGCTGGAGGTAGTGGCACTTTTTAATCAGCAGGCACCACTACAGCTAGATTAGGTAAATGAGAATTTTGATATGCTGAAGAAACAATCTATGCAGGAGGAACGGATATTGAGTCGGAACGTGCAGCAGAAAGTGATCTGACATTTATTTTCTAAGTAATACGGTAATGGAAAAGCGACATCTACAGAGCTGGGAGATAGAGTGCAAATAAAGACACAAACCCAAATCTGCACTCCCGGGCTTACTGTATGATGACTTCATAATGGTTATGTTAATTTCAGAGGATAAAATCATATATTTGCACGAACTAATGAGCCAGATATATTTGCTTTATTGATATGCTATGAGCTTTAAGTATATAAATATACTGTATATAATTTTACTCCTAACAGTCAAAACTCTACAGAAGCTGCGGGAAATTGGTTGGAATCATGGCGGTTGCACAACTAAAGCCAGATGTCCTTTGTGTGACCACGGCAGCTCTGCTTTCAGAGCACTGGCAGAGGTAGTCACCAACCATGCCAGCCTGGCAGTGGGAACATACTGTGCTCCACACATTGACTAATGTCAGTGCATCTAGATTGTAGCATAAATTGCGGCAAAATGTGGTGCAATTTGGAGCATCCAGGTTTACAGAATTTATCGGCCCCAGTCTGACACTGTGCGTAGCTTAACGGGAAAGTGGTGCGGCCTCATGAGAAACCGACATGGCCTAATATATATATGTTTTCTGCACCAAGATTATAATTCTGCCTGAGCCCCTCGGCTAAATCTGGTGCCGCTCTGGGTTTACGCCATCTATATGAAATGTTTCCCATTGTGAACTCCTCTTGTCTTGATCTCTGTTAGTTTACATCAGGAGGACATTTCGTGCAGTAGTCAGGCATAAGCTTTGTGCATAATTCTTCCTATCTGCAGAAGATGTATTTCAGGAGTGTCCTGGAGGGGAATGTGTAGGAGGGAAGTGGAAGTTGTACGTTGACTACTGGGGTAATAATAATAATCTTTATTTATATAGCACCACCATATTTCGCAGCGCTTTACATTCAGTCGGTTCATGTACAAAACAAAAGACATCACATCGTAACTGGCTAATATACAACTGAAACACTTAGAGTGTGGGCCCTGCTCGCAAGAGCTTACAATAGATGAGGAAATGGGGGTGACACAAAAGGCAGTTGATTGTGATATGTAGTAGTCAAGCCATTATTGTACTGAAAGCAGTGGCGTAGTTCAATCTGCTTCAGATGTGGGACTGTTAGAAGATCGAGTTCAGGACTGAGGAGTTGGTGGGGGAGCGGTTTACTGGGGGAACAGTCATTTTAGGAAGTTCGATAAGCCTGCCTGAAAAGATATGTTTTTAAGGCACGTTTGAAGGTTGACCTGATATTCCGGGGCAGAGCATTCCAGAGTGTAGGTTCAGCTCGAGAAAAGTCTTGAAGACGGGAGTGAGAGGTACGAATTATGGAGGTTTTCAATCTTATTTCACTAACAGAACGGAACGCACGAGTGGGGTGGTAGACGGAAATGAGGGAGGAGATATATGGAGGTGCAGCACTGTGGAGAGCTTTGTGGGTGAGGGTGAGAAGTTTGAACTGTATTCTGTGGTGGATGGGCAACCAGTGCAGTGACTGGCACAGACTAGTAGCATCAGTGTAGTGGGTGGATAGATAGATGAGCCTGGCTGCAGCATTTAGGGCAGACTGAAGGGGGGAGAGTTTAGTGAGAGGAAGACCGATTAGTAATGAATTACAGTATTCAAGATGAGAATGAATCAAGGCATTTTGGCCCTTTCCACCGTAAGAAAAGGGCGGATTCTTGAAATATTCTTGAGGTGCGAGCAAGTAATTGGATATGGGGAACAAAGGAAAGACCTGAGTCAAACATGACCCCAAGAGAGCAGGCATGTTGCCTAGAAGTTATGATAGCGCAGCAGACCAAAATTGAAATATCAAAATTAGGTAGGTTAGTAGATGGGGAAAGATAAGTTCAGTTTTTGAGAGGTTCAGTTTTAGATACAGAGAGAACATGATGTTAGAGACAGCTTCCAGAGTAAAGCAGGGGAATTGTCAGGGGATGAAGTGTAAAGTTGGGTGTCGTCAGCACAGAGATGGTACCGAAAGCCAAATCTACTGATAGTCTGTCCGATGGGGGCTGTGTAGAGGGAGAAGAGTAGAGGACCTAGGACAGAACCCTGAGGAACGCCAACATCAAGAGGAAGAGAAGAAGTAGAGCCAGCGAATAATACATTAAAGGAGCGGCCAAAGAGATAGGAAGAGAACCAGTAAGTAGGAAGATCTTGCTATGAGTACTGGGGTGCTTCATTAACAAATTAATAACTTTTTCTCTGAAAAGCACATGTAAAGAAATGAAAGTTAGGTTCTTGTTTTTCTGTGTTTTTTTTTTTTTTCATTACGACTACCTTCAAATTGGGAAGCATCCTGTACCTGTAGTCTATGTAAAGCCCTAGTTTTGTGCATTGTAGTCAACAAGAATTCAAGACCTCCATTCACCACGGCTGTATCATAAGTACTGTAGTTCAGTCATTGATTATTGCTCTTCCTTAATGAAGCGGAGCTAAAAAGTACTGAGCAGTCCGGCATAATTCAGTTTTATGACTCTACAAATGTGCGTATTTCCTCCTTAACTTGGGAACTCTGGAGAAAAAAAATTGTCTCAGAGCTGAAGATACATGATACATTTCCCGGATTGAAAGGTTTTTTTCATCACGTTACAGTAATTAGAGATCAGACATCCTTTTTTAGGTCAGACCTCATATTGATCCAAATTTCTATAGGCCAGTGAAGTTTTACAGAAAAAGGCTGGTCTATGGCAAGCCCTTTCTTTGAGGTTGTGACCTTTCTGCTGCAGCTGGTGTCAGCTGAAGGATGGAACTGAGTATGTGCTTCCATCTCAGTGAGCAGGACAGAGAAATTAGAAAAAAAGCAAACAGCAGGTGGCGCTATACAGATAGATTTGAATAAATAACTCAGTGGCTATACAAAATTTTTAATTGCATGGAATAAGAAAAGTATTTAGATCCAGGTGCTGGTTTGAAAATATAGAATATTTTTTTGTAGGACAACCCCTTTAAGGTTTTAATCATGATCAATCAGCCCTAAGAGAAATCCAATGCTCCAGAACTCCTGAAAGCTTCATATCCCATGGTTAAAGTCAGCTTTGCAAAAATATATTAGCCTTTATCTAGAATAACTCTACATAGAAGCAACTTTGTAAGTACATTGCACTAGTTATCTCACACTCTTGCTATGTAGCAGCTTGTTTTATAACCCAGAGCTGTATTCATAATTCTTAGGATATTAGTGCTGAAATCTCCCAACAGTGTCTTCAAGCTTTGCATTCTGGGAAATGTTTCTTGTACGCCAGGCACTGTAGGATCATCTGTTCAGTTAAGCAGTGTGTCTGAAAGCTTATCCTCCTGTCTGTGGAAGCAACGAGCAGAATTTCAAATGCAGCTCTGCACTAAAAGGGTTCGGCCACACGATCAGGTCAGATGAAGTTAAAAAAGTGGAGAAGTTGTATCTGTCCTTTATACTTTCTCTCCGTTTTATCATCCATCCCTGATTTTGGCTTCCAGAACTGCATCAGGAAACCTGACCGCGTTTCTGTCTCATTCATAATTTTCTACCCCTGTTTTAGGCGTAGAAAATGGACTAAATGTAAAACAACTCGGAATCTGTCTGACCTTTATAATAATAATCTTTATTTATATGGCGCCACATTTTTTCTTTTCCAGGTTTCTAGTGCAAACTTTCAAACAGATTGGAGAGAAAAATGTGGAATTTTGCTGTGCAATTTTTTAAAGAAATGGCTCACAATTGAACATACATTTTTGGTAGTATAGCAGAATATGCAGAGCTCTGCCGAGTTATCTTATATAGTTGTATTAAAGCGGCCCTCTGCTTCACACTACAAATTACTGTACATGCACATTTACTGTTAACATAGCTGCTGCCTTCCTTCTCAAGGGCGATTGTGTGGTTCATTCCATTCTCAGTCCTCCCTTCATGTATGGAGTCTGGTAGTTTGAGACACAACTCGATAAGATAAAGGATGGACACACTGTGTCATTAGTGGTGGTCCATCGGAGAGTAGGGGAACTGCCTTATACAACCAAGCATGAGAATCATGTGGCAATTTTGCAGACGTGAAGCAGGGATTGGGATTGAGTTGAAACACGGCATCAACATCGAAAAGGAGGGCCTCCAGTATCTTATCAATACATTCTGCATGTATAGTGACATTTTTACTGTAAAGTGGAAGGTCTCTTTAACTCATGCAGTATCGGGCCATTTTCCATTTTTTCATTTTTGTTTTTTACTCCCAGCCATTCACATAATCATATGAGGGCTTGTTTTTTTGCGGGAAAAGTTGTACTTTCTAATGGCACAATTTTTGGTTGCATACAGTGTTATGGGAAGCGGAAAACAATTTCAAATGGCCAAAAACAAGAATGAACCTGGATCACGCCTCCTCATGTTATGCTTTAATCTAATAACTGCTTCTCAGCATAACATCGCTTCACAGCGCCATAAAAAGTATACAGGCATCTTGCATGTTTACATGAGGCATTAGTACACATTTTGATCAAAAAGCATAAGCCCACTCGCCATCACAAGGTTGCCTCCTCGAGTGGGAACCTAGTCTAACTTTGGCGCGGCACTGCGTGGTGGCCACCGGCGCCACGGCACAGCACCAGCAGACGGAAGGGCTCAGAAGCGAAACAGCACCCCTGCTGTTTGGCAATGCCACCCTGGCACTGGGCCCCACGAGCACACACCATCACTGCGACTGGTAGAAACTGCATAAGGGTTCACAAATTCCTACCAGCTCTCAGTTGGAGTTCCTGAGAGCATATGGTGAGCTTTAGCAACTGTTTACATGGTGCATTGCTGCGTGGCGGCCATTGTTGCTGTGATGCTGTGCTGGTGGGGCCCAGTGCCAGGGTGGCATTGGCAAACAGCATGGGTGCTGTTTGGCTGCTGAGTCCCGCCGTCTGCTGGTGTGGTGCTGTGGCGCCAGTGGTTGCCATGCGGTGCCGCGCCAAATTTAGAGTAGGTTCCCACTCTAGGAGGCAACCTTGTGGTGGTGAGTGGGCTTATGCTTTTTGATCAAAATGTGTACCAATGCCTCATGTAAGCATGCAACATAGGGGCCTGTATACTATTTATGGCGCAGAGAAAAGATGTTAAGTATGCTGAGAAGCAGTTATTAGCACAGCATGAGGAGGTGTGATCCAGGTTCATTCTTGTTTTTGAACAGTTTCAAATGGGGTGGAGTTATAAAAAAAAAACACAATTCCGCCACCATTTTGTGGGGTTTGTTTTTACAGTTTTTCCTATGCAGTAAAACGGACCTGTTACTTTCATTCTCCTGGTCAGTACGATTGGAACAATACCACATTTATATAGTTTTTCTTGCGTTTTAATACTGAAATAAAAACATTGGAAACAAACTAATTTTTTCTTAGCATCGCCATATTA
Organism: Bufotes viridis; assembly: GCA_033119425.1. NCBI lineage: Eukaryota > Metazoa > Chordata > Amphibia > Anura > Bufonidae > Bufotes > Bufotes viridis. Next base: position 70,283,567 of record CM065591.1, read on the forward strand.
AGACCTCCCGTAACATTTTTGTCTACTGAGCTGTGTGTTTTTATTGATACCATTTTATGTGTGTACGGTTTTTGATCACTTTTTGCAAAAAATTTTGGGGGCTGTGAAGTGACAAAAAATGACAAATCTATGATTTGATTTTTTTTCCATTACGCCATTCACCGTATGGGATAAATATTTTTATATTTTAATATTTGTGTTCTTATGAAGCCCTGCCACAAGCGGGGTCTTCACAGGAACATAGCTGTGGCAGCCTTAGATCATTCAGAAGGACTGAGGCTGCCACACATACCATCCGGTTTCCCTAATCCCCACTAGGGGCAGCTGTTGCATATTTGACCACGGCATTTGAGGGCTTAAATGTGTGCATTTGACGTTATTGTTGATCACATATACTAGCAGGCACACGGCGGCTATGTCGCGCTCTGCGCTCAGGCCCATCTTTAAATACCCGACGTATATTTACGTTGGACAGTCGGTAGGGGTTAATAAACACATCTTGTGGTGGCTGTACTGTCTCTTTCAGAAGCTAAGCAGAATGGCTTTCCTGCAGTCCGTCAAGTAACAGGTATTTTATGCAATGCTAACAGATAATTCTAAGTGACAGAATTTCAAAGCGAAGAACATCTGCCAGTGAAATGAATGATGAAATTGGGAAACTGCATAGTGTCCTTGTGGGGACACAGATGATAAATTCCAACTAATCCCAGAAATTATCCATTTTAAGTGTCAGAATTTGGCAATTCTTCAATACCATTTGGTCACTAGAACATATTAACAATTTCCCCTCCAGAACAGATTCATTTGTAGACAATATGTAGGCATGGGGGGTGCAGAGGCCGCGGTTGAACCTGAGCCCCGGTGCCTGTGGTCGTCCAAAGGCACTTCTGGGACATCAGAAGACACCAGTATTATACATAGCACATGCTAGGCGGGGGTCTTGTTGCAGATTTTGCACTGGGGGCCAGAGTCTTTATGCTTCAGAATATGGTTACTAGAGTTTTGAGGTCGGAGACAATTAGTGCTGAGCAGAATTATTACCATAAACAGGAGTATAACAAGAAAACAAGTAAGGCTACTTTCACACTAGCGTTTTTTGCGGATCTGTCATGGATCAGCAAAAACGCTTCTGTTACAATAATACAACCGCGTGCATCCGTCATGAACGAATCCGGTTGTATTATGTCTTCTATAGCCATGACAGATCCGTCTTGAACACCATTGAAAGTCAATGGGGGACGGATCCGTTTTCCATTGTGCCAGATTGTGTCAGAGAAAACGGATCCGTCCCCATTGACTTACATTGTGTGCAGGTAGCGTTTTGGTGTCCGCCTCCAGAGCGGAATGGTGAGTGAACGGAGGCAATCTGATGCATTCTGAGCGGATCCTTTTCCATTCAGAATGCATTAGGGCAAAACTGCTCCGTTTTGGACCGCTTGTGAGAGCCCAAGAAGGATCTCACAAACGGAAAGCCAAAACGCGAGTGTGAAAGTAGCCTAAGTCTGAAGTGTAAGCCCAAGGCTCCTGGTAGGTTTAGGTCACATGTAGAGGTTACATGATGCTAAGAAAGATAAAAACTGTTTGGTGGCGCAGCTGAGCACATACATTCTAGGCACAACCGATAGGTTACTGGAACAAGAAGTGGCTTCCTGGCAGCTCTCAATGGCCTTATTTCTTGATCAACCAGAAACCAAGAGAGAGCCCAGACCTCATTTCCTCGCTTCCTTTGTGAGTCACTCACTATATGAGATGGTCTGGCTATTTTATATTTGTAGGTCGCCATAAAACCAGATAAAAGGGGACTATTAAGTTATGCGCAGAAGAACATCTGATTGGTTGTGACTAGCAATGAGCAGAATGTTCAGGAAATGTTTGTTTCTACAATCTGCAAATTGGCTTAATATACATTAGGTGAACCGATTATTTCAGATTTGCTTTTGGTGAATTTAAGGGAATACTAGCTACCACATTGTAGTTGGTAAATTTGGGACATGTAAGCCAATTTATGGATGGGACTTAAATAAGCCCATTTTTGCAAATTCACAACCGTGTGTGCAGTGAGCCCCCGAGGAGCCGCTGCAGAGGATGGGAGTGGTAGCAGCCCTGATGAGATGATGTGTCACTCTGTACTCTGTCAAGTCGTTGCTTCCTTCGGATCAGCGCAGTGAAAATGTGGTATAAGGAACCAGACCAGACGTAGAAGAACAAAAGTCTGTCTTTGCAAAGTGAAAAATAGGTGTTGTAGTACCTCCAGCAGTAGTTTGTACACAGTGCACTTTCCACAGATGATGAGGTATGGTCAGGGGCGTAGCTAACAGCTCATGGGCCCTGGTGCAGGAGTTCATCTTGGGCCCCCTTCCCTCAGTGCTTTGTGTGTCTTCTTATGCGGCACAAGGTTCTTTGGGCCCCCTCAGGCTCCTGGGCCCGGTAGCGACTGCTACCTCTGCACCCCCTATAGCTACGCCCATGGGTATGGTGGCTGACAAAGGGGCAGATAATGGCACCTCTGGTATGCTGTCTTGCTGATGTCTGGTGAACTTCTGGTTAACAGCTGAAAGCTGGTACCGGTGGAGGTAGGTGTTCACTGTGTAATGCAGTTTTTTTTTTTTAGTTAACCTGGCCTGGATGTGATCTAAGGTAACAGGTGTCTGAGGTGTAGTCCCTCGCCTGCAGCAAAGTCTGAATAGCTATAGTTGCTGGTCACTCTGCTGACTGTAACTGTATAGCTTTGTAGAATATCTGTAGTTTTGTCTTTGCAATCTCTCTGGAGTAGTGGTCTCACAATGAGTTAGTTCTCTGGTAGCCTCGGTAAGGCCCTTGAAGCCAGGGCAATAGAACGTGCTTCCTCACTCTTCGCAGTCTTAGCTAACACTGCCCTCTCCTGACTGGAAGGTGGTCCAGCCCACTCCTGCCAAGAGGGGAGAAATGGGGTAGTTGGCCCCATTCCTGATGCCAACCATACCTCACCTGCTGGTGTACAATGCAAACATTAAATAGCATTACAAACCAAGCATTTGCAGATTCGCACTGTACTGGGGTACTGCATAATGTCTGAAAGTACAATTGAGTGGCGTCTGTCCTGATGTGGTTAGTGAATCTAGATATACTTATCCTACTGGAAGATCAGTATCTATGATACAAGAAACACATCACAAGTGATGATAATCATATTTATATTTCGCCTGGAGAAGTGAGACTGACGCGGGCTATCTCTATACTATATTACCAAGCTAATTAGACAGATTCATTATTTTCTATATTAAAATACGCACATACAGATATATACAATTGTAAAACTGCACAGCTCGGAATAGGTCAGCGGCTAGCTATTCATCACTGGCAGTAAGAACAAGGAGGAGAGCGGACAGTGCTTACCACTGGGAAAATATATGCAAATTCTGTACATTTTCCAATAGTTCAGCATGTGTTACCGGCAATTAATGCTCTCCCACTGAACAATGAAAGTAGATTATCTTTAAGGTAATGATTTCCAATTCAGTACTTTTTCTGTTAAAGAAAGAGAATGTTTAACTGTTTAGTTACAAAGCCAGATGTAAAGTGTAACTGTACTTCTTTACTAAGGTTTACGGATCCATAACCAATAAAACATTAGTAACTTTACAAATAGTTCACTTTACTTATTTAGCACTAACTTTGAGCTATGTTACCTCTTTTCTCCATTCACATCCAAAGCTGCATCATTCTGACATTAGCTTAAAGGGGTTGTCTCACTTCAGCAAATAGCATTTATTATGTAGAGGAAGTTAATACTGCTCGTTTCCATGGTTATGACCAGATTGCAATCCAGCAGCGGTGGTCGTACTATAGCACACTATAGGAAAAGGCCCTAGCCTATGTGCAGTCCCACCCACCGGAGAGCCCGGCTCTGTTTCCTCTAGTGTGCAAGCATGACCACTGCTGCTGGACTGCTGGGTTGTCGTAACCATGGAAACGAGAAGTGGATAATGTAATGGAGGCAATATGGACAATGACGATACATTAGTAAGGGCCTTGTATTAACTTTCTCTACATAATAAATGCTCTTTGCTGAAGTGAGACAACCCCTTTAACTGTCAGAGGAGAAGTAAGGATAATGTAACTCAAAGTCAAACAAGTAAAGTATACTATTTACAAACTATTCAGCATTTTTCATTTTCTGTGCTCTATCGAAGGGGCTGTTTCATGAACACAACCGCTTCTCTAAGGCCTTTTTACATTGTCGTTGTCTAAACAATTATCAGGAATGAACCAAATGCTCCCGATAATTGCCTGATCGTTGAGCCGCAATCATCTGTTCTGTATGGCATAAAGGATCGCTACTGGGATTGTTTGTCCCCGTACCATTTTATTGCTTGCTGGCAGCACACCTTTGTCTACACAGAACGATCTGCTGCTGCCAAACAGTGATATTATGTGCCGCATAAAAGATGCGATCCCCGAACTACAAGTGTTCATCGGTTGATGGGCGGCACATTTACACAGTGCAATTATTGATAATAAGTGTTCTTATAAACGCTCACCCCTGATAATTGATTTGTGACCCATGTAACAGGGCCTTAAAGAGGTTTCAGTTAAAAATTATATTTTAACAAGTTTCTTCAGCATGTCCCCCGAAACCGAAGATTCATAGGTAACTGTTCCACGTTGCTCCGGTCCTCCACGCAGCCCCCACTGTCTCCATCTTCTGGTCCCAGCACTGTTTACATCCGGCTTGCTATGGGCATGGTCACATATACCGCTCCAGTCAATGATTGGCTTCAGCAGTGACATGCTGCTTGTAGCCACATCACTGCTGAAGCCAGTCATTGGCTGGAGTGGTGCATGTGAACATTTCCATAGTAATGTAAACAGCGCTGGGACCAGAAGATGGAGGCAGTGGAGGCAGGACCAGTCCTGTGTTGAGCTGATAAGTATGGATCTTCTGTTTCAGGGGCCAAGCGGCAGGAACTTGTTAAAAAAATTTTTTTATTGGAAAACTGCTTTAAAGGGCATCTGTCAGCAGATTTGTACCTATGACACTGGCTGACCTGTTACATGTGCCCTTGGCAGCTGAAGACATCTGTGGTGGTCCCATATTCATATGTGCCCGCAGTGCTGAGAAAAAGGAGGTTTCAATATATGCAAATGAGCATCATCTTTGCTTGACAGGGCCAGGCAGTGTAAACGTCATTACCCCTGCCTGGCCTTTTCAATCAAAGTGCAGAGAGCTCGGCAGTTGCAGAGAGAGCAGAGCCTCTAGGTGTAACTACAACCCCCCTTTGCTCCTAGCAGCTCATCTGCATATTTTAAGGCCCCTTTTACACTTGTGTTTAGAAGATCCGGCATAGAGTTCGGTCGCCGGGGCTCTATGCCGGAAAGAAACACTTCAGTTACAGTTAATACAACCGCATGCTTCCGATTTTTTAACATTGCCAAGACGGATCCATCATGAACTCCATTGAAAGTCAATGGAGGACGGATCCGATTTCTATTGTGGCAGATTGTGCCAGAGAAAACTGATCCGTCCCCATTGACTTGCATTGGGGGTCATGACGGATCCGTTTTGCTCCGCATCCCAGGACGGAAAGAAAACCGCAGCATGCTGCGGTATTTTCTCTGCCCAAATAACGTTCACATACTGAACTGAAGACATCCTGATGCATCCTGAACGGATTTCTCTCCATTCAGAATGCATGGGGATAATCCAGATGAGTATTCATCCGGCCTAGAGCCGACGACAGAACTCTATGCCGGATCCTAAAAACACCAGTGTGAAAGGGCCCTAAAACTTCATTTTTCTCAGCAATGCAGATACACATGAACATGGGAACAACACAGATGCCTTCAGCTGCCAAGTGCACATGTAACAGGTCAGCCCGTGTCATAGGTACAAATCTGCTGACAGATGCCCTTTAAGAGTCTCGATGACAATCAGGGGATCTGACTTCTGTATTCCACGGCTATCAGCTGTTTATATTTGGGGAAGTTTTCTCCAGTCATTCAATTCCTTTGCAGGGAAAAAAAAGATATAATTATATAGTATTACATGCCAGCCATTCAGTTGAATGGTTGACAATATAATATATAGATGGGTCGGGTCTGCCAGAGCAGAGGCCGTTTTAACGAGGATCTGTCAAATCTGTTGACTTGTCTGTTTTACTAAGTACCTGTATTCGCCATAGTCTTTTTTCTCTGTGCACCAAACTGCTCCATGGGAAGGGACTATTTCATTAGATATTCTGCTGCTACAAGGACTCGGCACTGCACACTACAACCAGCGATGCATTGTAAAAGCACAAGGATGCTATATGAATGGAGGTATAAAATAATATAAAAGGCAATGTCACAGCAGTGACAGCGTGGTCTCCCTCTTCCTAACCCTGAGTGACAGCGGAAAGAAACCTCGTCATTGATCTTTCCACCAGCACTCAGTAAATAACATTCGGGCTGATTTACACGACTCTATGTAAAATGAGAACTGCTGGTGACACCAATTTATCAGCGGCCATGAAATCAAGGCAGTGTCATCCGTGTCATAGCTGTGATTAGGGCTGCAAGGGAAATGACAGCCTTATGAACAGGATGGTTAAAAAGTCATTGCCTGCTGAAAAATATTCCAGCAAGGAAGAATGTTATTTCATAGCAGATTTTTATCAAGAGGATTTGATGGAATTAAATGGAATATATTTATGTATTAATTTGGGCTCGCTTGCATTTGGGGTTTTGCTGCCTGACCTGCTCATGGACCCTAGCCAGAACCATAAGAGTACCTACCCTGTCATAAAACCGCTGATCTTATCTTGATGCACAATAAAGCTTTAAAGAGTTAAATTGCAAATTCAGCTTTTTTACATCTTCAACTGGAGCTGACCATATACAAAAGATAGAAAGTAGAAACCATTTAAAATGTCAGATTTTGATCAATTTGTACAAACAGTGGTTGTCTGGAAATATTGCAGAATCGGTTGTTCTAGACATCCCACATATCTGTGAGACTGCTGGTCATCATATTGGATTTTTTCAGCCATTCATCATCGGCAATGTATCACACTGTCAGCGCAGCACAGTTTGGTCATTTGCTTGCACATGTGAAAAATAGGATGCAGCATCCGATTGTATGATTGTACCTGTCAAAAGCATGTGTTTTGGGGACTAGTGCGTGTGTGTATAGAATAAAGAGTAATACCACTTACCATTTTAATTTGCAAAGTTCAGAGCTTTGACCCTTCCAGTAGCACGGCTAGTAGAGAAGTATCACTGGGTGGAAGAATCCCCTTGAATTTAGCCATGGTATGTCCTTGAGATGTCAATAAATTAGAGTGAATTTAGGCAAACCTGTAGGCTTGCTACATAAAATATTATACCAAAAAATGTTCAAATGAAGAAGTCTCTCTCTCTCTTAGTGTAATAATGTATTTTGCCAGCTGATCGAAATGTCTCATCTTTTCCACATATGCCTGAATAGAACTTATGATCGTCAAAGAGGTTGTTCTCTGCTATTGATCCCTGTCTGTGAGGAAGAGCGGAGAACTGATAGCACGCTATGACTCTCACTCTGGTGGACCTGAATTGCCCATATATCACATGGAAAGTTGTTTATTTGAATGGCTGCAATCTGCCATCCATTAGCCCTGTAGGGGCAATAACTGCAAAATCGGCTGCATGCCCATAGTCTGGAGAATGGGAGGACCTGCAGCAACCAGCCATTTGCCAAGGCACACAGTCGAGTCACACTATTAGTACCTCCAGCTAATATCCAGAGCAACCGCTGTATGGAGCAGCTAGACGGGCTGAGAGAGACTCCTCCATAAGGTCCTAGTAGGTTGTCACAGGTATCTGGAGCAATGCTGACTGCAGTAAGTGGTGGAGAATCCATAGAACAAACACAACGACCAAGGCAGTCCCTTACCGTAGATGGTCGATTAGGTTCAATTCTGGAGAATTAGGGGGTGAGGGTGGTACTTGGAAGTCTTGGTCATGCTCTTTCAGTCAATGTTGGAGATTTCTAGCTATGTGACATGTGACATTGTTTTGCTGAAAGTTCCTCTCTGCCCCAGGGAACACAATCATCATGTATGAGTTTATGTGCAAGGATGAATTCATAACCAAATTTGTTGAGAATGCCTTCTACATGAAAGAGCAGGCCCAGAGAATGCCACGAAAACATTCCCTAGACCATAACGTTGCCACCACCAGCTTGTGCTTTCCAGCAATGGCTGCAGGGTTTTTGTACTTTGATACTTCTCGTTTGACATGCCAACGTCCATCCGTTCAATGAAGCAAAAAACGTGACTTATTGGAGAAGGCAGGCCATATCCAAATCTGATATGATCGTAAAATTTGTATCCTTTTCTTTGCAACTTTGATAGCAGAGGAGCAGTGACCATCCTTCCGCTTTGGAGCCCCATATGATGTAGAGTTCGCTGATATGTTATTTTAGATACACATCTAGGAAGAACCCCTGGTTCATTTTGGTGGCGAGCTGCTCCTGGTGTCTGTGTTGCACACCTTCATAGCCAACAGTCCCCTCTCACATTAGGCTACTCCCCCCCCCCCCTCGTTTTGGCTGGACCCATCATGGATCTGCAAAAACGTATCCGTTACAATAATACAACGGCATGCATCCGTCATGAACTGATCCATTTGTCTTATCTGAAACATAGCCAAGACAGATTCGTCATGAACTCCATATTGAAAGTCAATGGGGAACGGATCCGTTTTCTATTGTGCCAGATTGTGTCAGAGAAAATGGATCCGTCCCCATTGACTTGCATTGTGTACCAGCAACGAGGCGTATGTGTGCAGACAGCCTATTGCACACCTTATATACCCCCCAAGCCAGCCTTCCTCCATGAGCTACTCGCTGGCGATGTCGAAAATAGAAAGTGGTCAAAATAACTGACTCGACTGTGTATATACAGTATATATACTGCTTTACTATATACAGTATATGACAACATTTCACAGCAGAAAATCTGATAATCCTTTACTAGTATGAAGGAACTTAACAGAGTCCATAAGTACAATATGCCCCAGATTAATCCTTTTGACTGATATTCTCCAGTCTATTGTTATAGACGTTACTGTGCCATTTCATTAACCTCAGTTCAATGCAGATTACGGAGGGAAGCGGCTAATTAAACTCTGACACATTTCAGTAGGACTTGTTCTCTGTAAGGTTCACAGGCTCGCGGTGTTTACTTCATTTTTTAGCCTCTTTCTTTTATGTGTGTCTAGGTTAACTGAGCTCGTGCTGAGCCGCTAATTCTGCATATAAATGAACACAAGTCTGGACGTAGTTTGGACTATTCTCTAATGAACAATGAACTACAATTATCTTTATTGCTTAAAATATTTCTGAAGCAGATTCATTTCTACAAGACTCAACTGTACATCCATATGGTCTTAACATTAAAGGAAATTTCTAAGTTGCAAGTTCTTTTTTTGGAGAAAATTGCAGGGAGGGTTGACAAAAAAAACAACAAAGTAAACCAACCTGTCCAAGCCCCCCTCCGATCCAGCACCGCTGCAGTCATGATAGCCACAGCATCCAGTGATTTGCTGCAGCAGTATATGTGATATGTGAATGTCTACATGATATCTTTGTGCCCAACTGTATACTTTTGAGCTGGTCAAGTAAGATTTACTTAGGGCCAATGATAAATGCAATTAGTTTTTATTTCTTTTTCCCTTAAAATGTTGGCTTTTTCCAAATAGCTTTGAATTTGGTATGGCTGTGAATAGAAATATCATCCATCTCCACCCAGGGCCCTGGAGTCAGAAAACTAAAATTCTGACTCCTCTATTTTTCCGTACTCCGACTCCAGCTCCTTCATAAATGGCTAATGTATAATAGTATTAATGACTGTAGTAAAACCGTAAGATCGGGTTATCAGTAACTGACAGCTATCTCTCTTATGCACACGTATACACACAAGGCTGTCAATCACTGATAACTTCTCTCTCCTGTACCGATGCTATTCACAAAAGATAGAAAAAGCAGAGATATACGGAAAATTTATAAATTACAGGTTTTACTGAATCTTTTCCCACAAAAATATATATCAATCTTCCCGGCTTTTCCTGCTCTACAACATGGTGCTGTCAGATTGTATTGCATTTTTTGGTCAGAGGACCTCTTTAAGGGTCTGTACTGGTGGATGCTACGTGGCGAATTTATGAGGCTCTGTGCTTCAGAACTATCGCTTCAAAAAGTCGCAAAATAGGGATGGAGGCTTTTTGGGCTTATTTATGCAAAAGACTGCAACGTTTAGCATTTTCACACCAGTCACTGTAATTTTGGAAAGTGGATGTGAACATAGTCATTGTTGGCCTGTTGAGCTGATGCAAGCCAAGTTTAAAAAATTGATAAGTTACAAAAATTGTCACTTTACATATGAAAAATATAATGGGTTTGGTTCTTTATATTGATTGCAGACCACCTGCTAATAGCAGTTTGTCATAGGTCACTTTAAAATGTCTTAATCATAAGATAGATGTGTAGAAAGGTGTTACATACTTTCACAAGCTTGAGGGCATCAGGTCTCATGTTAGATCCAATCCATCTTAGTTTAATGCCCTATTAGTGCTATGCTCACACCATAATTCTAAGCTCTTTGGGGGTGAAATGCATTAAAGTGATGTGAATATCTATAAATCAGAGGGACTTGTCTCAGATTCATCCATTTTCCATGATAATGGTATCAGGCTTCATTAGGCAGAAAAATAGACTACACGCATTGTTGGGTCATAGCTCTGCTCATTGACAGTCCTGACAATGTGCAAAACATTGCCCCACAGAGACTATGCCCAGGGATAGAGATAAGGTGTAGCGTCTAATAAGAAATTCATCAATCAGGAAAGAAAGCACAAATTCTTAAGAAACTCACATACTGTACATTATGGGAAAAGCCCCATGGACACTTTTGGGGGCATTTTTACTCATATTGAGCTAAAAAAAATCACTTTCCCCGGCTCCTCCCCAAAGGCACTGACAGGAGGGTATCCCCCTGGACAGGAAACAACACTGGAGCTCTAGATTAAAAAGTCCTCCTCTCCTTACCTAAGTCAGTGTTGTTTCCTGTCCACAGACAGCGGGAATGCTCCTGACAGTACGGTGAAGATTCCGCACGGCCTTGCTGTTTCCTCTGCATGGGAGGGCCGCTGCAGAGATCAGGGGCTCTGGGGATGCGGTGGCTCTCTTCTCCGTTCTTTGGCATAAGCCCGGGTGTCCATGCAGGCGGGACCTCCTCCAGGGCAGGAGACGGTCAGAAAGCGGAGATGGCATCAGAACATAGCGGCGTAACATGCGTCATGACGTCACATGCTCGCGCGGACGTCACTGGGTCCAGGGCGCGCTGGGGGCAGGAATTTTTAATATTCTGAGCACTACCTGGAGTATAGTGTGTTTTCCCTGCTCCAGCATGTCGACTCCTCAAGAGGATGCGGCCAACAAGCACGTGGATCCTGGTTCCAGCTCCCTCAGCCCGGTAAGCCTCCTCTCCTGTATACCTGTGTAGATAAAAATTGGGATGTGGAGCTTTCCTCTCTTTTACAAGTGCACTGATGGGGTCTGGTGGTGGAGATTAATATAGATATAAATTACTAGCCCCTTTTAAAAATATGATTTTTTTAGGGCAGGGAAATCTCCACTACCAGGACACAGGGCGGGGACTCAGGATGAAAGAAGTGTGCTATATTCAGGGAGTCCTTTGTCTCAAAATTGAAAAAATTTCTATGTGGAAAATGTACAAAGAAGATAGTATCTGAGGAATCTCCCTCCTTTCTGAACTCCATGAGGGAGTAAATGTGGTGGTGGAATTACGGCTACCTCCCTTATCTCCACAACCTTCCACTTCTCAGAAATCCCAGAGTTCCCAATTATACGAAATTGAGGATGAAGGGGAGATCCTCCCGTGACAGATGTCAGAAGATCGAAGAGACTGGCTTCACCTGAAGGGATCTAACAGCCTCTTTGGTTACTCTTGCTTCAGTGTTGTTGTTGTTAATGACCACACCCTTTGTTTCAGGTGTAGCTAAGGGGCCATTTCACCTCCCCTATATAGTCTGACCTCACCCTTCTGGCTATGCGGTTGGTAGCTTCATTTGGTTTTGGAAGAGCAGGTGTGTTGTCCTTTCTAGAGTTCCAAAGTTAAGTTTCTCGTTCATTTGTGCTTTGTTGTCCCTCCCCGTGTCTGTTGTTACTAGGCCTCAGGGAGACGCTGGTTTGTTCATCTGGGAAGGAACGGGTGGTCTTAAGCCCTGCCAATGCCCATAGGGCTATTTAGGGTCTTAAGGTCCTCCAGGTTACGCTGTATGGGCATTCCTACCTTCATACCTATCATACGGATAGGAGGCAGGGCAAGGAGTAGGGTTCTATAGCAGGTGACCTTTTGCCTAACGTTGAGGCCAAATGGGTATTCCCTTCCCTCCTGTTGTTGGTGTGGTGTTCCCTCCCATACCTCATCCGTGACATTCATTCCTTCCAGAGGAATTGCAGAGTCTTCTAAAAACAATTAGGGCTACTATGGATATAGAAGATCCTAAGAAAAGCCAGTCGGTACAGGATTAAATCTTCCAGGGTCTGGGGGAGAGAAGAAGACGCGTATTCCCAGTACATAATAGTATTATGGATCTAATCTCTAGGGAATGGAAAGATCGAGAATAAAGAACCCCAGTTACAAGCTCTTTTAAAAGAAAGCATCCTTTTGCGGAGTCTAATGCAACTTTTTGGGATACAGCTCCCAGGATTGACGCACCGGTAGCCCGTATATAAAAAAAATTCCCCTTCTGTTTGAGGATATGGGCTTACTACGTGACCCGAGGAAAAAAATATGAAATCCTACTAAAAGAATCATGGGAAATCAGTCCTGTGATGCTTAGACACAGTATTTCCTCCACCTGCATGGCTAGATCCTTGTCGGTGTGGCTAGGAAAATTAGAAGATCACCTGGCAGCTTGGAATCCTAGAAATCTTAGCATCTATACTGAAGTTGAAACAGGCAACAAACTTTTTAGCCGACCCTTCAGCTGATTTATTGACACTGTCGGCTAGATCAGCTGCCGTCTCCAATGTGACAAGAAGAGCCATCTGGCTCTGTTTCTGGTCAGGGGATACAGCATCAAAAAATTGCCTATGTTCCTATCCTCTGTGAAGGAGACCGTCTTTTTGGATCAGTCCTTAATGACATCCTTGAAAAGGCCTCTTGTAGAGGGTATATTTTTTCAGCAGGGCCGGTCCTTTTCGAAACCAGAGAAACAGACAAAAAACGGATCAGAAAAGGAAGGATTACTCAGGAAATTGGCAGTCCTCAAGAGGGAGAGGAAGAGGATTCCTCTTTAATCCAGACAAGCCATCAAAATGTACACAATGACAGCAAAAGCCCAGTTGGAGTAAGGGTACAGTGTAACTGACGTTTCATTTTTTTTTTTTTTTTGGTAATGTGTAAGGCAAGTGATATGTCTGATTTTTCTGACCTCCTAAACACTTATTTAACTTCTTGCCGACCGCCTCACGCAGGATTGCGTCCTGCGGGCGGTCGGTCTGTTCCTCCTTGACGCGCCCGCGCGTCATCTCGCGAGAGGCGAGATTTCCTGTGAACGCGCGCGTGCGCGTTCACAGGATCACGTCGAGGACAAGGTAAGCTACAGCCTGCCAGCGCTGATCGATGCGCTGGCAGGCTGTAGAAGATTAAAAAATGGCATATCAGGCGCTGTTTTGTTAACAGCGTCTGATATGCTTGCTGATCGTTCACTTTGGTGGTCCCTTTTGCTTGGGACCACCAAAGAAACTTTATAAGTGCACCAAATCACCACACAGACCCCCCATCCACCCCACCCCCCCACCCCGTCACTGATTAACCCCTGATTAACCCCCGATCACCCCATGTCACCCCCTGTCACCCCCTGACACTAATTACCCCCTGTAAGGCTCATTCAGGCGTCCGTTATGTGTTTTGCGGATCCATGGATCACGGATCCATAAAACACGGACACCAGCAATGTGCTTTCCGCATTTTGCGGATCCGCACATTGCCAGAACTATATAGAAAATGCCTTTTCTTGTCCGCAATTGCGGACAAGAATAGGACATGCTCTATCTTTTGCGGAGCTGCGACCGGATGTTTGGGGGCCGAAACCCGGAAGTTTGCGGCCGCAGCTCCGCAAATGCTGATGCGGCGAGCGCATACAAGATAAAGGGTAAACCAGCTCTCCTGCTAGGATTGTAGTCGAATCCACTGTAGTGCACGGACCATCAAGCAGAGACTTGTACATGTAGAAAAGAGAAAAAGTCCAGCACTAACATCATCAAATGAAAAAGCCAATTACCTTTATTCAGTTGCATAAAATAAGCGACAGCTCTGCCTTGACACATGGAAAACACACTCCCGGTCTACGCGTTTCAGACACACCTGTCCTTAATCATGACCGCATAGTGTGCTCTCCGCATCACCGCCAGCCCCATTCACACTGAATGGGTCCGCATCTATTCCGCAGAATTGCGGAATAGATGCGGACATTTTTGCGGACGTGTGAATGGGGCCTTACTACTTTTTTTTTTGCACATTTTTTGGCAGAGATTTATTCATCCACATTGATCGATGCGAATGAGGAAATCTGTGCCGTTTTGTTTTTTTTGCATATTTGAGCAGAGATTTTTTCATCCACATTGATTGATGCGAATGAAAAAATCTGTGCCGTTCATTTTTTTCCCTTTTCAGCCCAGAGACTGAACGGAAAAAAAAAATCTCATTACCCGTATGCTCAATATAAGGAGAATCGCAGAAACTCCTAATGCTGGCCATACGTGTAATGATTGTGGAGACCCTCAAATGCCAGGGCAGTACAAATACCTCACATGTGACCCCATTTTAGAAAGAAGACACCCCAAGGTATTCCGTGAGGGGTATGGTGAGTTCATGTAAAATATTATTTTTGTCACAAGTTAGTGGAATATGAGACTGTAAAAAAAAAAAAAATCAATTTCCGCTAACTTGTGCCAAATTTTTTTTTTCTGTGAACTCACCATACCCCTCACGGATTACCTTAGGGTGTCTTCTTTCCACAATGGGGTCACTTGTGGGGTATTTATACTGCCCTGGCATTTTAGGGGTCCTAAAGCGTGAGAATCCAAATGCGTAAAAATGGCCTGTGAAATCCTAAAGGTACTCATTGGTTTTAGGGCCCCTTGCGCATCTTGGCTGCAAAAAGTGTCACTCATGTGGTATCGCCGTACTCAGGAGAAGTAGGGCAATGTGTTTTGGGGTGTATTTTTACATATACCCATACTGTGTGTGAGAAATATCACTGTAAACAACAACTTTTTAATTTTTTATTCAAAGTTGTCAATTTACAGAGATATTTCTCACACAAGTATGGGTATATGTAAAAATACACCCCAAAACACATTGCCCTACTTCTCCTGAGTACGGTGATACCACATGAGTGACACTTTTTGCAGCCCGAGTGCGCAAAGGGCCCAAATTCCAACGAGTACCTTTAGGTTTTATATGGCTGCTCACAATTTAGCCTCACCCAAAATGCCAGAACAGTACAAACACCCTACAAATGACCCCATTTTGGAAAGAAGACACCCAAGGTATTCGCTGAGGGGTATGGTGAGTCCATGAAAAATTTAACTTTTGTCAAAGTTAGCAGAAAGGTAGACTTTATGAGAAAAAACAATAAAAATCAATTTCCGCTAACTTGTGCCAAAAAAATCTTCTATGAACTCGCCATGCCCCTCACAGAATACCTTGGGGTGTCTTCTTTCCAAAATGGGGTCACATGTGGTATTTATACTGCCCTGGCATTTTAGGGCCCTAAAGCGTGAGAAGAAAAATGCGTAAAAATGCCCTCCTAAAAGGTACTCATTGGTTTTAGGGCCCTTTGCGCATCTTGGCTGCAAAAAGTGTCACTCATGTGGTATCGCCGTACTCAGGAGAAGTAGGCAATGTGTTTTAGGGTGTATTTTACATACACCCATACTTGTGTGAGAAATATCTCTGTAAATTGACAACTTTGAATAAAAAATGTAAAAAGTTGTCGTTTACAGCAATATTTCTCACACGCAGCATGGGTATATGTAAAATACACCCCAAAACACATTGCCCTACTTCTCCTGAGTACGGCGATACCACATGTGTGACACTTTTTGCAGCCAAGATGCGCAAGGTCCTAAAACCAATGAGTACCTTTAGGATTTCACAGGCCATTTTACGCATTTGGATTCTCACGCTTTGGAGCCCCTAAAATGCCAGGGCAGTATAAATACCCCACATGTGACCCCATTTTGGAAAGAAGACACCCCAAGGTATTCCGTGAGGGGCATGGCGAGTTCACAGAATTTTTATTTTTGGCACAAGCTAGCGGAAATTGATATATATATATTTTTTTAATTTTGTTTTTTACAAAGTCTCATATTCCACTAACTTGTGACAAAAATAAAATTTTACATGAACTCACCATACCCCTCACGGAATACCTTGGGGTGTCTTCTTCCAAAATGGGGTCACATGTGGGGTATTTATACTGTCCTGGCATTTTAGGGGCCCCTAAAGCGTGAGAAGAAGTCTGGAATCCAAATGCGTAAAAATGCCCTGTGAAATCCTAAAGGTACTCATTGGTTTTAGGGCCTTTGCACCTAGGCTGCAAAAGTGTCACACATGTGGTATCGCCGTACTCAGGAGAAGTAGGGCAATGTGTTTTGGGGTGTATTTTTATATATACCCATACTTTGTGTGAAAAATATCTCTGTAAACGACAACTTTTAAAAAATTTATACAAAGTTGTCAGTTTACAGAGATATTTCTCTCACCCAACATGGGTATATGTAAAAATACACCCCAAAACACATTGCCCTACTTCTCCTGAGTACGCGATACCACATAAGTGACACTTTTTGCAGCCTGGGTGCGCAAAGGACCCAAATTCAACGAGTACCTTTAGGTTTTACATGGCGGCTCACAATTAGCCCCGCCCAAAATGCCAGAACAGTAAACACACCCCACAAATGACCCTTTTCGGAAAGTAGACACCCGAGGTATTCACTGAGGGCATAGTGAGTCCGTCTGAGATTTCTTTTTTTTGCCAGAAGTTAGCAGAAATTGAAACTTTTTTTTTCTCAGAAAGTGTCATTTTCCGCTAACTTGTGAAAAAAATTAAATGATACATGAACTCACCATGCCCCTCCGCGAATACTTTGGGGTGTCTTCTTTCTAAAATGGTGTGATTTGGGGGGTATTTATACTATCCTGGCATTCTAGCACCTGAAGAAACATGACAGGCGCTCAGAAAGTCAGAGCTGCTTCAAAATGCAGAAATTCACTTTTTTGCACCATAGTTTGTAAACGCTATAACTTTTATCCAAACCAATAAATATACACTTATTGGACTTTTTTTTTATCAAAGACATGTAGAACAATAAATTTAGAGAAAAATTTCTATAGAAATGTAGTTTTTTTAAAAAAAATTTACAACAGAAAGTGAAAAATGTCATTTTTTTGTAAAAATTTCGGTCATTTTTGATTAATAGCAAAAAAAGTAAAAATGTCAGCAGCAATGAAATACCACCAAATGAAAGCTCTATTAGTGAGAAGAATAGGAGGTAAAATTCATTTGGGTGGTAAGTTGCATGACGGAGCAATAAACGGTGAAAGTAGTGTAGTGCGGAATTGTAAAAAGTGGCCTGGTCATTAAGGGTGTTTAAGCTAGGGGGGCTTAAGTGGTTAAGGCTATTTTCACATTAACAGCAGTGGAGTCTGTCAGGCTGTTCTGGTGGATACCCCGGACTGCCGCTCCGTCCCCATTGACAATAATAGGGGTGGGGTGGAGTTCCGGCAGCAGCACGGAAGCACATGGCGAGAGGCCGTCGGACTAAAAGTGCGACATGCAGTACTTTTATTCCGACGGCCTCTTGTCGTGCACTGCCATACTGCTGCTGGAACTCCGCCCCCCATTATAGTCAATGGGGATGGAGTGGCAGTCCGGGGGCACACGTGAACAAGCGACAGGACGTATCAGACAGGCTGTTCACCCGCCAGAAGAGCCTGACGGACTCCCCTGCCGCTAATGTGAAAATAGCCTAAGCCATATTTTTCCATTTGATAAGAATCTAGCTATAATGAGTGTTTATGAGGTCAGAAGATCAGAAATAAGAGCTACATATGAGCCATCAGATAATGGGATTCAAAGAAAACAGACTAAGACAGCTTGCAGACAGATGGATTTTTAACCCGTGTACATCAGAAGCGGTTGAACATTCTTAATAAAGACCAATGAAAAAAATGCGTAAAATACAATCATGAGAAAATTGGCACTAATTAATTTTACAGCTATGAATTTATTCACTAATATAATAGGTAAGATACAAAACCCAAAATGTTTTCATGCCAATGAACATTCCAGTACATACAGGAATCCCCTCGTTGATGTTCTAGTAGGGCATATGGCCAATGGTGCGGATATCCTCTTTAAACGAATGTGTCACCAGCCCAAAATAAGTAAGCAGCAGTAAAACTGTTTAAAGGAACAAATGTGGAAGTGTGCCATATATGCATGAAAACTATGTAAATGTGGGTGTGTGGGTGAATTTGGTGCTATGTACTGGCATACACCAGCTAAACGTTAGTAATTTCCATATATTATAAATACTGCACATGCATTTTTGGCCTCACTTCTGTTGACTGCTCTGTTTTTTAGTAACCCCCCCCTCCCAGTACTTGTATACAATACAGATCCCTGGAGTTGTGGGTCGAGGAAGGAGAAGGTGCAAAGAGCTGTGTGGATGCGTGAGCTCAGGGCATCTGGGAATGTGAACACACATCCCCATTCACTCCGTACACTTGCAGGTCTGTGATCAGACAGTCGTTCACTGTAATCCTGCCCTGAATGTTAATGGCGCCTGTTAAGCCTCAGCTACAGTGTCTTTCAGAATTCTTTTGCTGTATCATCTTGTCTTAAATTGTGCTCCAGATCAATAGAGTGTGTCGAATTTCTATGCTTCTTTTATAATTATATTTTCATGGTTATGACGGCTTATTTAAATTATCACCCTCAAGTACTAGCAGAGATTACCTATGCAATGTCAAACCCTAAGGCCTTGTCAACAGGTATAATATCTGTGTAAACGAATAATTGCATGCCTATAGTGGATTTCCACATTTTAACATCATGTTGATTTTAGGACCAACATTCAGTTTCTTAATATATCTTTATCGTGGTTGCAGACCTATTTTTCTGATATAGAACTCCAAATTCCCTGCGAAATTCTAGACGTTTGAAGCCACCAATGGAGCTTTATGTCATACTGTGCAATTAATACAGTATGTTCAGTGTATAAACAGTATTTGGTAACATCTAAACTTCCTGATTGGTGGCACTAGGCCAGGGATTAGCTACCTCTGGAGCTCCAGTTGTTTTGAAACTACAACTCCCAGAATGCTCCATTCACTTCTATAGTAGTTGTGAGAACAGCCGAGGATGTTTGCATGCTGGGAGTTGTAGTATCACAGCAGCTGGAGTGCCAAAGGTTGCTGATCCTTGCACTAGGCATTCATACTTGTATAATTTAACGAGGCTTTTCAGAGGAATATAAAATAGGGCCTACATGGGTTAAAAATAAATAATAATCAACACTCACCGATCGTCTGCTGCTGTTATTCTGCAAACACTCCGGCCCTTGCTGTTCTCTACTTCCATGTTTCGGAATCCACATGTATGTGACATAAAATAAATCACTTTTCCCATGGGGGGTGGGGGGAGGGCTAACTATACATCAGGTTACCTCACCTAAGTACTCCAACTACAGCACAGGGGGATCCGGCTTTGCACAGCCACCACAGGTCATGCAGCTTCCAGGCTCTGATCCTGGATGAGGCTCTCAGCCCTGTCTTTATCCCCACAGTAACTAAACTAGCATCTACACCTGGGATTACTCAGGCTAGGAGAAAATGTTGTACTGGAGTGGGAAGGAATGGTAGGGCCCTCAACCAACCTATCCACCATTCCATAAAAATCCAAGCCCTTAAAACACTTTAATGAAACATTTATCAGCAAACTACACTTTGCTGAAACAATCCAGCTTTACAGTATTCTTTAAACTTCTACCACATGTGCGTTCTGGGTGAGAAATGCACCCTCCAGTACTTTAATATACACAGTGTTACAATATACATATGAGATTATTGGAATTTTATTTTACATTGTCATCTATGGTACACAGATATATTAGGAAATAACATATGTAGCTACGTTTACTATTGAATTTGATTCTTTTCGCTGTATTTTTGTCCCTTGTTTCATCTGAAAAACTTTGATTGACCTTTATCTTTCATTTGCTGCCTTATCTCGGAGCCTTTGCTACAACTTTCAGTCATTTTGAATCCCTGACCGACAATTTCCAAACAACAAAAGCAACAATATAAAAAAAATCAATGCTTTATTATGAGATCTCATCTGTAACAACAAGCTCTTGAAGTGTAAGCTGACGATTTAACTGTCACTTATCTCTCCCACCGTGGAGAATGACTCCCGTCAGATCAGCTTCACAGTAGGCGGGATGCTTCCTACATGAGAAGCAATGGTCACTTCTTACATTCTCTGCATCATTTAAGTCACTGGGAAAATTACATCAATGTTCTGCTTCCCTTCACAGGCTGTGCTTCTTGTAGATTTATCAAAGGGACAAGATGCAAGGGCCTGCAGAAATGTTATCACTTCTGTCCAGCTGTTTCCTTGGCTTTTTAGCTGCCAGTGAATGAGAGTTGTTGTTCTGTAGAGAACATCTTTAATTCAGCTGTAAAATGAGTTGTCTTATATCTGTTACCAGCACATATATGACGTTATTGCTCATAGACTGGAGACTGTGAATGGCAGGGTGGTTGAAAACGACCTGTCCAGAATATTTTACATTTTTTAATGCTGGCAGAAGGGGATGTATACAAAAATGATCTGATGTGCTGCTAAATTCTAATGTATACATATGAAACATTTAAAGATGAACACATTTCTTGAAATTCGTTTTGTGTCTGATTAGCTGAATTTCATATTTTTTTTATTTGTATCTGAATAATTGCCATGAATCAAAGTTGCCCTAGTTGCCTCTAAATTCCAATTCCTTTAGTCTCCTGGGATGTTTTTTTTATGGAAAAAAAACAGTGGCTTGTTGGGGCCATATACCCACACATTAATGTCAGAAGAAAGACTGGCTTGTTCTGCACAAGCATCCAAAAATTATGCCTTAATGTGGGCAGAATTCCTGACTGTATTTATACACACACGTGTATACAAGTGTTAAAAGGGTTGGCCACTTTCTGGTTACTGTTTATCATTGTGTTTGTGTAGGATAACTATATGGCACTTACTAATATAGTATTTGTTGAAATTCTGCACCATTTACTCTATGTCCCCTTGTTTACCAAGTCTTTTGTGCTGTCCACACAGAGGTCCTGTCCATAAAATGGATGCTTAGGTCATGTGACCAGGCAAATCACCTCCATTTGATGTCTCCTCCTTTTTAACACACTGCACCTGTCATCTGTTCTTCTTCTGTTGGAAGTTTAGGGCAGATTTAGTGCAGGTGCAATGTGCTTAAATGAAGGAGGTGATTTGCCTGGTCACATGACCATCCATCAGGAGCCATTTTATAGACAAGACCTCTGTGTGGACAGCACAAAAGACCTGATAAACAATGGGACATACCTTATGAAATATAGAAAATGGTGCAGAAGTTCAACAAAGGTGACATTAGTAAGTGCCATATAATCATCTCACAAACATATTGATCAACAGTACTGAGAAAGGGGCCAACCACTTAATTGTCAGAAGAAATTGTGGCTTGTTCTGAACAAGCCTAGACAGATTCTCCCTTTTAATTGGGAGCAGCAGCATTGCAGTGTGGATGTGAAGAGGGTAGGGTAACCATGGTCTGCATTTTGCAGAAATATTCCTTTTTATCTTTTTGCAGAACAGACATGCGAATTCGGAACATGTCCTATACTTGCCTACAAAATATGGACCACAGGCCCATTGACGTTAATAGGTCAGCAAAAAAAAACAGATGCAAAATAGACCTGTTCAAGAAATTGTGCAAGACTAAGTTAACATCAATGCATGCAATATTTGTTTGAATGATATATCTCACCTCTGCTTAATCTTTATTTGGTGACCACAAGCTGCATCTGAAGGCTACATCCTTTCCTTCACCATCCTTTCTACCTGATAATCAAGTACAGATCTTCATTATGTGCGATGTATAAAATGACTTTATGCCTTAAAGGTGCCCGCTTTCAGATTCTTATGTCTCTTTAATGGTTTCACATATTAAATAGATGAATGATGTAATATAAATGCAAATTGGGGATTCTCAGATCCACATCAGACAGAGGAGCATATGTTTTATAGGCCATCTTAACGTCCGTTTGGGTGATTTTATGTTGAGCGAGTCACTGCAACTCTTTTTACATCTGCCATATATTTTGGTCTCTTCCCAGAAATTGCAGAGAAATGTATTTATGGTTTTATATATGGATATTTTTTTATTCCCGTGACACATTTGCACAAAATACAAGAGTGATTTGTTTATACTTGTGGGATCTTAATTTACATTATGCGTCATTGCCCTCCATACATTTCTCTATTTTTTTTTTCTGCTACTGGAATAGCAGATGAGTCATATGCAAGCTTAAAAGAAATGCCTGGTGATAAAGAGGCATAATTCCTTCTTCATTTAAAATTGGGTTTTCTATTCTAGCTTATATCCATTTGTAAAATACCACTCTATTCTGTACTGGTTTGTATCAAAGGATCAACAAGTACAGTATATACTGATGTTTTTACCTATAGTATGACCCTTTATATGGGTTGTCTTATCTTAACCCTTAAACTGTTCCCTAGTAGAGCATATACTGTAGCTGTAATAGAGGGGAGTTCCCTAAGGACCCCCCTTGGTGAGCCAGAATGGGGAACCATTTTGAATTGCTGCATGTATTACTACATTTTCCCTATAGCAGTCATGTCACGGAAATATATAGCCAGCTACATATAACATCTGCTGTTCGCCAGGAATCTCTGGAGGTGGACCTGTTGCTATAAGCTGTTCCACAGTAGTACTCAGATAAGCCCTCTAACTACTGAACAGAACATAAGGGTAAGGGTACTTTCACACTAGCGTTTTGGATTCCGTTTGTGAGATCCGTTTCAGGGCTCTCACAAACGGTCCAAAACGGATCAGTTCAGCCCCAATGCATTCTGAATGGAAAAGGATCTGTTCAGAATGCATCAGTTCGGCTCCGTTCCGCCTCTATTCCGTTTTGGAGGCGGACACCAAAACGCAGCATGCAGCATTTTGGTGTCCGTCTGAAGAGGCGGAGCCTAACGGATCCGTTTTTTTTTTACAATGTAAGTCAATGGGGACGAATCCGTCTTCAATGACACAATATGGTGCATTTGAAAACGGATCCGTTCCCCATTGACTTTCAATGTAATTCAAAACGGATCCGTTTTGGACTTTGCCATTTTTCTTTAAAGCTAATGCAAACGGATCCGTTCTGAACGGATACAAACGCTTGCATTAGAGGTGCGGATCCATCTGTGCAAATAAACAGACGGATCCGCACCAACGCTAGTGTGAAAGTACCCTAATACTACAGTCAGGGGTCTGACATCTTCAGCATCATTAGTATTCACTATTGTGCAGTGAATACTAATAAAGCTGCCATTTATTGTGAGCTTGGCCCTCTCCCAGCACACAGACATGTACCAAATAAGTCATTTTACAGTTCTCTGGTAGGAATTGAACCCCAGACCTTGTGCATGACAAGAACCAAGTTTACCGCCACACTATGAACCATACAGTTGCAGAAAATGAATTTTCTTTCTACTGTTCAGAAGCTTTTAGGCAGAGAAAATCCCATTCCTATAGCAATGCAGGTCTATAGTGTAGTGGCAAAACTGATGCCTGCCTTGTAGAAGGTCTGGGTTCAATTCCTGAACAAGATCTGTAGAAAAATTCTACAGCGAAGGTTCCTGGCAGAAAAACTTTCCATTTCTAGCTTTTCTTTTATGGTAAAACAAAAACGTAATATTAAAAGTTACATTTCTCTGCCAAGTTAAACAACAACATCAGAGCAAAAACATAGACATACACATATATCACTAAACATGAATTCATATCTCTGCCATAATAACCTGTATGGCAGTCCTGACTGATTTTTTGTCATATACTTAAAGGCGCGGTCTGTTGTCAGTGAACTCATTACAAAATCTACATGCATTGCAGAGGGTAAATTACACAGTGAAAATCAAGGCTTTGACATGCAAGCATTTGAAAATCCACAGCATGCTCTGTACAGAATTTTTCCAGTTTCAAAACCACATTCCCTTGTACTGTGCTGTAAAAACATATGCACAGCAAATCTGCCTTATCTGGATTCAGCCTAAAGGAGATTTAATAACTTGTCACGTTCTAAAAAAAAAAAAACGTGAAAATGAATAGGTGTAAATAGTTATTTAATATAAGTGACAACTTCAGGGTTTCTAAAGGGACAAAGTCACGAGGTGAACATCTATAAAATACATGAAAATATATTCAGATATTTTAATGGATTGTGAGAGTGCTGTGATGGTGTGAATATATAAAATGCTGTCATGTATGCTCCTACTACATACGACAAACATATCCATAAGGCCCCATACACCTGGCAGATGCCAAAAAAGTGTGCTTGTTGCATGCACTGTCAAAATCCCTTTATTTTACTGTACAGGAATGCATAGTCTGCTGAGGGTCTACTTTCTGCAGAAGCTTTCTCCCTGTCACAGCTCAAGGAAGGTGTCCTTTCTGCTGCAGCTCTCTCCCCGTCACAGCTCAGGGGGAGTGTCCTTTCTGCTGAAGCTCTCTCCCTATCACAATTCAGGCAGTGTGTCCTTTGTGCTGCAGCTCTCTCCCTTTAGTTGCCACAGCATCTAACAGTAGATCTGGCTGGTGGCAGTTGAAGGATGCAGCTGAGCATGTGCAACCATCTCAGCAAGGTTACATAGTAACATAGTACATAAGGCCGAAAAAAGACATCTGCCCACCCAGTTCGGCTTGACATCCTGCTAGTTGATCCAGAGGAAGAAAACAAAAAAGCGAAATAAGGAAAAGAACAAACAGATCATGTTATTTAATAACTCAGTGGCTACACTACATTTTTAATTACATGCAATTACAAAAGCATTTAGATCCATGTGGTGATTTAAAAATGTAGAATATTTAAAATAACCCCTTTAAGGGCCTGGCAATGAGGTCTCTTCTCCAGATTTCTCTTTTCTCGGATACATCTTTATTTCCTGCTCATTTCCTACAGCTATAGTATCTTACTGTGCCTTACACACAGCTTTTGCCTCTGCCTAGTATCTATTTCAGTCTGGCATCCATTTCCTTGTGGTTGGCACAGGAATAGTGCAGATGGGCATTTCGCGTTGGACCACTAATTAATGGATATCTTCATAAACAGAAACTTTTTCCCCCTTGGTTTTTTATGTGTTATTATACTGGTTAGACCCGCTCTGTGCTTCTGTTGTGGCTCACTCAGCTTACACTTTATCCAAGGCTTGATGAAGGGATTTTCTGAGATTAGAAAATAAGTCATATTTTATTCCCAGAAAAAAATCCACTCTTGTTCACCGGCTGTGTCTGGTGTTGAAGCTCAGCCCCATTCACCATAAGGATACATTCACACTTGATGAACTGTAAAGACCCTTTTACATGCGCAAATCCCTGGGCAGAATATTGGGAATGAACATTCATTCCCAATAATTGCCCTGTTTAAAGGTATCTCTGATCACCCACTGAAAGATGAAACGCTCATTCATCAGATGAAATCATTGATGTTGCGCCCAATATCACTGTCCTGCGCAGTAGTGATCGCTCGTCCCCGTACAGCAGAGGTTATTGCTACATGATTGCTCTGTTTGTCCATCATAATTATCTGGTCAGGCTTGAAAAAGGAGCTTAAAAGGCTGTCTTACTTCAGCAAATGGCATTTATCATGCAGACAAAGTTAGTACGAGGCACTTACTAATGTACTGTGATTGTCCATATTGCCTCCTTTGCTGGCTGGATTCATTTTTCCATCACACTATATACTACTCGTCTCCAGGGGTTATGGCCACCACTTCAGCGCAGATATGAGGTGGTTGGGTTGCAATGTGCTGCTCATGCGTGGCTATGTGCGCTCTCATGGTTCCGGCCACCAGAGAGTGGACTCACCGCTCCTGGACTGCAGGGTGGTCATAAGCCTGTGATGGTGAGTCAAGCCAGCAAAGGAGGTAGGTATGGACAATCACAATACAGGGTGAGTCAAAAGTCTCAGGACACCCTTGTATTTCAGGAACCTAAGGTAAAATGAAATATCTGAATACCCCAGCAAGTAATCAGTTTTATGGAACATGGCTGCCATCTTGAAAGTCACCAAAAGTTATCAATACAGAAAGTTCAAAGTTCTGCGTTCAGCACCAGGGACAACACATTGAACATGTCAAATAGTGGTGCATCACAGGGAACGTTCCCAGTTGTTGCTGTAACTTTCTGTTTAAGCATTTGCAGCAAAATGTGCAGGTGTCTGCAGAATCTATAATGAAAATCTGCACCATAAATTGACATGCTGAGGATTTAAAATCTGCACCGACAGGTTAAATTCCATATTGCATTAAATCTCATCCACTTTGCTATTACTGTAAATGCTGTAGATTTTCCACCCACAATTCTGTTCCATGTGGGTATGTGCTCAGGCGTTGAGCGGCATTGTGGCATCCATTACACTTCACACGGTATTAGTTTTTTACAAGATGACTTTGTCTGGAACAACAGGATCCTATGGGTCTATTTACCATATGCACCAGTAGTGTAGATGGGCGAATACATTCTAAACAAATCAGATTAGCTATAAATTTCACTAAAATTCACCCTCCAAATGAATCCGAAGTTTTGGCGATTTGTTTAGGACAAAAGCATTTTATTGTGAAAGGTGGATGGGAAAACAGGAGGGAGGATGAAGGTTCACATGACACTGGGAAGAAGGGGGGTTGCCCTAAATGGATCAGAGGCTGACAGACAGCCTGTCAGCCAATCAGGGGTCAGGATTCTGGCAGGTCCTTTTGCTTAGAAGTAAGAAATGCTATTCTTAGTCTAACTTGTGATCTGATAGCATTTGTGTAGGCTTTCTTTGCCAAAAAGCTACGGTAACAATCTATGTGTGATAGGGAGATAATAGGAAGAATGTAGGGATATAATTAGGTAGATTTAGGGTTTTATCTGGGAAAGCATAGAGTCTGAGGACCTGGTCACTTAAGTTGTTTGTTTCATACAGCTGCTGGCAAGTTCTGCAACAGAAAATCCTGAAACAACCTAATTTTTTTCTGTAAATGGCCAGCTAGCTAGCCTTTTTTCATAGTTTCATAGGCTTATTGCCAACACCTCTAGCAGCAATAGAATACATACTGCTGCAAACGCTGAGTAATTGCCCCCCCCCCTTTAAAAAATAAATAAATTTCATTTTATCTACTGTTTGTAATTGGGCATTTCAGCACATTTCAGTGCATCAATATTCCTATTTCAGTTAATACATTGTATTACTTCAAGATGCTGTACAATTTTAGCAAATGCCTTTTACTGCAATAATTGCATTAGTATACCTGTTTTAATTTGTAGATTGTGGGCCCTTGCGAGTAGAATCCTCTCTTTTTCTGTACCAGTTTGTAACTTGTCTTGTTCATGCTTATTGTACTTTTTTTTATGTATGTATACCCTTTTCCTATCGACAGCGCTGTGGAATGAATGGCCCTTTAATAATAATAAATAATAATAATAACAGTAGACGCTTTGTATTACATACTGTGCAGCTTCAGCAAACGCATTTTACTGCAATAACTGTATTAGTATATCTGTTAGTGAACGCATTGTAGTGCAGTAACTGCATTATTGTACCCATTTTAGTGAACATGTAATAGGCTTAATGCACACGACTGTATGTATTTTGCGGTCTGCAAAAAATACGGATCATGTCCGTGTGCATTACGTATTTTGCAGCTGGCCCCTAATAGAACAATCCTATCCTTGTCTGTAATGCGTACAATAATAGGACATGTTCTGTTTTTTTGCGGAACAGAAATATGGACATATGGAAATGGAATGCACACGGAGTAACTTCTGTTATTTTTGCGGACCCATTGAAATTAATGGTTCCGTATACCGTCCGTATACGGAATGGTCACGGAAAGAAAATACGTTCGTGTGCATGAGGCCTTACTTAAAGATACCATTCAGTCCCAGCAATTGCATTTCACAGCAATAATTGCATTATTATACCCAGCAGATTAGAGATCCAGCGTATTAGAGCTGCAGTTCCTATGTTGGCCAGCAATTGGAGCTTATACTGTAGTTCCATGGAAATACAGTTTAAACTGTAAGAAATGTGAGTACTGATGATTGTAGCCTCCTAGAGGGGCTACAAACAAGTAAAACAAAATGTTAAAAAATATGTAAAAACAAGTTATGCGGGTCAGAATATGGCATTGTAAAAGAAAAATGCTTTTTAGCCCTGTGTACACAGCTTGCCGCAGCTTTTGGCGAGCAGACGTCATCGGGTGTGAAGGGGTTAAAGAGCATCCAATAAGGGCCAATTTTTGGAAGGTTTCTAATATTAAACAGCATGGCAAATACTATATGAGCGGTATGTTTTTAAACATGCTGTTTAACACTGTCAGTCATGCGTTTACCTATAGCTACATATATCAGTGTCAGTCTGACATAATTTGCTATTGCTGTCATTGAGTTAAAGAGTTTAAAAGGGGACGGGGGAAGGGAAAGAGCAAACATTTGAAAAATAAAAAAGATCAACAAGAGAAAAACTCTACGAGACGTCAGAGTGTCATGTACTAATTTTCAGGCCAATTGGAGCACTTTTAATTCGGGTAGAATCTATTCAGCCACAAATCAAATTTTTAGAAAAATTTGCCAAATCAGACACAAAACGGATTTCAAAAAATTTGCTCACCTGTACCCTGTAGCTTTCCCTGCGCCTACAGTAAACGTACACTGCACAAGCAATGTGAAAAGAGCCAAACATAGCCCATGGACAAAAGTTATGTTTCTGTTACAAAAATAAAAATATAAAAGAATGTAAAAATATTAATATTATTAAAATATTATAAAAATATGTGCATTCCCCATACCTACAGTGCATGACAATTCTGGAGAACCTTTTGTTAGATTGCTATCTTCTGCCATTCCTCTTTTCCTCCTCCTGGAAATGTATGGAGAAATTGATTTTGGTGTATTACCATTCCTTATTGCTCTTGTCAGTAGAATGGGTCACTGATGTCATAATGAAGGACCCATATTGAGAGTGGTTTGAAACGCGTAACAAGATTATCCGTGTACTGGAAGTTTTAAAACCGCTGAAATAAAGTTTTTCTACCTTGCCAATCGGAGCTGGACCTTTGAACTTTTTTTTGGAGTCTTCTACATACGACCTAGTCCAGGTGCTGTGTCCGTGCTCATTGCAAGGGGGCGCAGGTGAGAGCTGCTTTTTCCTTACAAGTTTTATGGAATGGGTCCCTACACAATATGACACTGCCAGCATTGATTGGACAGCTGTAGATTAAGTAGGATGCTTTTGATAATCAAAAATTTGTCAATTTATTCATACATTTCCAGGATCAATAACAGTTAATAGGACATCCTGTGTTAAAAAAAATATAGTTTTTTTTGTTTCGTTTTTTCTCGATGGGGAATGAAAGAATCTACTAAGATAAGTCAGGAGAGCAGACAGATCCACTTTAT
This sequence comes from Bufotes viridis, assembly GCA_033119425.1. Lineage (NCBI taxonomy): Eukaryota > Metazoa > Chordata > Amphibia > Anura > Bufonidae > Bufotes > Bufotes viridis. The sequence goes on from CM065591.1 coordinate 70,313,367, forward strand.
GAGAGGGAGCTGATCAATGCTGAGCTATTTCAGAGCAAAGGACTGGTATACTGTTCTTGCAGATGGTCCCTCTGCTGTCTGTGCAGTATATAGGGGTTGTCTAGCTGGACGTCAGATGTTCTGACCTGATCAGCTCTCTTTTTATGATGAAACCATTGCAGGGACTGGCTGGGCTAATTTACAGCCTCTTGTATGGCAGTCCCAGTGTAATCAGGAGACATCATTACAGTCTATTACGTTTTTCAGTGTTTGTTCCTGACAAGAAAGTACAGTGACAACAGACGTGTTTTTTTGGTAATCTCAGGCGACACTCTATGGCAAATGATTCATGTGTTTTTGTCCCATGGCTTCATTACAAGCTTTACATTATTTTAGTGGACTTTTGTTTTGTTTTTTGTCGTCAGTTTTTTTTGCAGTGAACATCCTGGCACGCAGACAAGCACCTAATCTGTAATAAATAGATAGAAAAGTCAAGGGTAGGAGGAGATGTACAGTGAAAATAAATTCCTGCCACTGGTCGCTAGATATTGATAAATGACATGTCAGCAGCCAAAGCGTGAAATGAGGATAAGGTACTGATCACTTTTACATGATCTACTGGCAAAGGCTGCACCACCAAGAGCCATAATGAGATTCCCCAGCCATGAACACATGATAAATAGGAATCTTCCTCTTTGATTCCGACGCTGTATTTTGTATATCATTTGCTGGCTTTCAATTTAATATCAAGAGACAGCTTGTCATGACCGCAAAGCCCCTCAGCCCTTGGCTGGGTAACATGGGATGGGCACACGCTCCGGGAATCAGTGTTGATGTCGCAGGTGTCCACTTGTTTATAGTTGCCAGATGATGAATGGAGCTGACGACTTATGATAAGGAGATCGGAGACATTTATGTTAAATACCAGTGGTGTCAGTGCCAAGAAATAAGGGTGTCATTTGGCCTCTGCATTGTGATGGATAGCCACCAAAATGTTAATATGGACGGGAGGCTGTTGGATTTATACTAACGAGATTACAGCTGCATTTACAAGGTTCTTAAATCTACCCTTTTGGATGCCTTAAAAATGCTTTATACAGAAAAAAAGAGAACCCTTTAGTAACTTCACATCTGGAGTATATTCAGCAAAATGTGTGTAGATGTGATACATTTGTGGTGTTTTTATCCCATTGATATCAACATAAATGAAATAAATAAGACACTGAAATAAATCATGCAAGTAAATAAATAAATAACTCAATAGCTAAATAACATGTAAATAAACAAATCAAATATGTAAAGCACTTGTGTAGACAAAAAGTATTTTTTTACAATAAAGGAAAATGGATGATTTACTCTTGCTCCATGTGCGAAGAAACAAGCAAATATTAGGCTACTTTCACACTTGCGTTAGGCCCCTTTCACACGGGCGAGTTTTCCATGCGGGTGCAATGCGTGAGGAGGACGCATTGCACCCGCACTGAATCCGGACCCATTCATTTCTATGGGGCTGTGCACATGAGTGGTGATTTTCACGCATCACTTCTGCGTTGCGTGAAAATCGCAGCATGCTCTATATTCTGCGTTTTTCACGCAACGCAGGCCCCATAAAAGTGAATGGGGCTGCGGGAAAATTGCAATCATCCGCAAGCAAGTGCGGATGCAGTGCGATTTTCCCGCATGGTTGCTTAGCAACGGGACCAGATCTTTATTATTTTCCCTTATAACATGGTTATAAGGGAAAATAATAGCATTCTTAATAAAGAATGCTTAGTAAAATGAAGATGAAGGGGTTAAAAACAATAAAAATTAACTTACCTTAGCCACTTGATCGCGTAGTTGCGATCTGTCTTCTTTCAGTCAGCTAAGAACTAAGGACCTGTGATGACGTCATCACATGGTCCAATCACATGGTCCATCTTACCATGGTGATGGACCATGTGATTGGACCATGTGATGTGACGTCATCACAGGTCCTTTAGTTCTTAGCTGATGCTGGGAAAGAGAAGACAGATCGCAACTACGCGATCAAGTGGCTAAGGTAAGTTAATTTTTATTATTTTTAACCCCTTCATCTTCATTTTACTAAGCATTATTTATTAAGAATGCTATTATTTTCCCTTATAACCATGTTATAAGGGAAAATAATAAATTCTCCAGAATACTCTACCCGAATACGGACTTCAGTGATGAAGTCTGGCTTCGGTTCTGGGTACCAAACATGGCGATTTTTCACACGCGCGTGTAAGACGCATTACAAACGTTTGCACCCACGCGGAAAAATCGCGCATATTCCCGCAACTCACCCGCCTCTTATCCGGGCGTCAAACATGACGCCCGTGTGAAAGAGGCCTTAGAGGTATCCGGCAGGCAGTTCCGTCGCCGGAACTGCCTACCGGGTCTGGCAATCTGTATGTCATCTGGAAAAACGGATCCGGTATTTTTTTTTTTTACATTTTTAAAGGTCTGCGCATGCATGGAAATTAATGCCGGATCCGGCATTCCGGCAAGTGTTCCGGAATTTTGGACGGAGATAATACCGCAGCATGCTGCTGTATTTTCTCCGTCCAAAAAAGGTGCAGTGACTGAACTGAAGACGTCCTGATGCTTCCTGAACGGATTTCTCTCCATTCAGAATGCATTAGGATAAAACTGATCAGTTCTTTTCCGGTATTGAGCCCCTAGGACGGAACTCAATGCCGGAAAAGAATAACGCTAATGTGAAAGTACCCTTAAAAACATGACATTTCTGAATTGCATTACTGCTATACTTATTGTACAAATCTGAAGCTGTTCACATTTTTTCTCAAAATTGTATGGGCCCATCTATTACATGAAAAATCTTAGTGGAATCTCACTCATCATATTTCTCTGTGGCAGGGCTAGGAGAATGGTTGGGGGGACTGCCTCTCTATTTAAGGCCCCGTACATGCCGATTTGTTGTTGACCACTTCATATGGTCATGGTTTGTAGCCGAGACCACCCCAAGAAAGGACACCTCTGAAAACCATGGCAAATTTCTGCTCACAGTATAGCTCCATTCAATGGGGCTAAAATGCAAGCAGGTCCACAGCATTCAAATTTAGAAACCGTGGCTGAAACTAGAGGACTGTCGTTGCTAGCATAGCTGGGCCACTGTACAAAGGGGACTCACTCGCAGACACTGTGTATTAGGCTCTCTCTCATAAAAGCTTTATATGAGGAACCTCTCTGGCTGCAGCCTTGTATATAGAGTCACTCTTTGGATGCCGCATTATATATCCACAGAAAATACTGTAAATAATCATATTTGTGGAAAAACACAGCGGTGAGTGTATGATAGGTAGGCATCCTGATGAATGGGGCATTTTCTTCTGCACCCACCATAGAGTGTATGGGAATATACATGGCAGCAACCGTGTGCTTATGTTTGGAGATGAGCGAAGTTCTTAAAAATTAGATTTGACAGCTTTGCAAATTTTACAAAAGAAATTCCCTTCATGACTAATTACTTTGTCACAAAGCACATTTTTTTGTACGTAGTGAGTGCGATGATAGGGAACAATGATTGCAATGCCTCCCAACATTTAACCTCGCAGATGCCGCGTTCATCGCTGAATGCGGCATCTGATATTAAAGAGGTTCTCCGTGAATTAAGAAAATGAAAATAAAGAAAATGAAAATAAATATTACTTTGCTATAAATATATTCCCAAATACCTTTCATTAGTTAGAATGGCTTGTTTTGTCTAGAGAGCGATGATTAGGAGAAACAAAATGGCCGCCGTTCTATTAGTACACACAAAACCTGTTCTAATTACACAGCAGGACAAGTTACTTCACAGCACTGAGCTAAAGAGCTGCCTCATCCTCCTCTCTGCTCTACTTGTCAGGGATTATGATAATGAACACAGTTTAATATAATCTATGTCTGATGAATGATGAATGTCTGTAGGAATGGAGTTCATGACGAGACATGAAGTACAAGGAGGATTGACAGCAGAGACTGTGGTAATGTTGGGCTGTGGTAATGGAGACTGCATACAAGAGCTGCCGCTCATTATCCACATCTCCACCCTCCTCTCTGTACTTCATGTCTCCTCATAAACTCCATTTCTACTGACATTCAGTTGAAGATCTTATCAGCTATGTTGCATAGCATCAAAATCTCTGCTTAAATCCCCTTGTAGCTGAAGAAGCAGGTCAATGTCCAAGAGGCAATTCCCCCAGTAACTGGACGACACACAGTTTTGGGAGTCAACTCTTTACTAGGAATGGCACACACGTTTAAAACCTCCAACAGCCTCATTTACAAACAATAGTACATAGATTTCTATAATACAAGGAAGGGGGGGGGGGGGAGTGAGACAATAGCAAGGGCCGATGGGAGGTCTAGGAGGGACAAAGCAGCTAGTTTAAACAGGTCTTGCAGGGTCCCGGGGACACCGCCCGGCTCTTGGGAAACAATGGGACAGGAAAAGGGAAGAGGCACAGACAATCAATACATTTACATACCCTGCAACAATAATAAGCACAGGGTGAGCAACATACAACAGGACTGTGTGACTCACACATAATTGTTTTGGTAAATGAACGGACAGCCGAACATAAATTAATATAACAAGGTCAATCTGTTACACTGCTCCCCCTTAACCACAAGCCAGCATACACAGTCTGATCCCCAACGGATCGGCTTGGGGATGTCTGGAGAGTACTCACGGATCACTTTTCCAGTTCAGTTTGTCGTGATAACCCGTCAGCATTGCCATTTTGTTTCCCGGGGCGGTAGTGAATTGTAAAATCGTATGGTTGTAACGCCAAGCTCCAGCGCAACAACCGGGCATTGTCCCCTGCCACACGATTTAGCCATACTAACGGGTTGTGATCCGTGAGTAATGTGAACTGCTTTCCATACAAGTAGGGTTAAAGCTTCTTTAGGGCCCACACCACAACCAGGCATTCCATCTCGATGGCGGAGTAGCTCACTTCCCTTGGTAGAAGCTTCCGACTCAAGTAAGCTACGGGATGTTCCCCACCATCTTCTCCAACTTGGCTCAGTACCGCTCCCAATCCAAACATTGACGCATCTGTGTGAACGAGGAATCTTTGAGATGGATTGGGAGCAGCGAGTACAGGACTATTAACATGGGCCTGCTTGAGCTGTTGGAATGCCTGCTCACACTCTGGGGTCCAGACTACTTGGCGGGAGAGGTTCTTTTTGGTGAGGTCAGTGAGGGGTTTGGCCAGGGTACTATAGTTTGGGACAAATTTCCGATAATAGCCCGCGGTCCCTAGGAAGGCTAACACCTGAGTTTTGGTGAGGGGGGTTGGCCACTGGGCTACTGCCACTACTTTAGCGGGCTCAGGCTTTTCCTTCCCACAACCCACCCGGTGTCCTAGGTATTGTACCTCTGCCATCCCAATATGGCACTTGCACTTGCTGGGCCTCTCTGATGCCGTCTATCACGGCACTTAGGTGTCTCAGATGCTCTTCCTAGGTTTCACTATAAATAGCAATGTCATCCAAGTATGCACATGCATAATCTTGGAAGCCATCAAGCAGCCGGTCCACCATACGTTGGAACGTGGCTGGGGCATTTTTCATCCCAAATGGCATGACCTTAAATTGGTAGAGGCCAAACGGGGTGACAAAGGCTGACTTGGGAATGGCATCTGGCGCTAAGGGAATTTGCCAATAGCCCTTACATAAGTCGATGGTTGTAAGGTATTGACCTCTAGCCATCCTATCTAAGAGCTCGTCTATCCTGGGCATAGGGTATGCGTCAGAGACTGTTTTATCATTAAGTCTCCGGTAATCTACACAAAAGCGGGTCGTGCCATCCCGTTTTGGTACTAAAACTACCGGAGAGGCCCAAGGGCTATCTGATGCTTCTATTACCCCTAAGTGGAGCATTTCCTGAATTTCCTGTCTCATGTGCTCCCGGACAGCCTCAGGAATTTTGTAGGGCACCTGTCTAAGGGGTGGTTGATCGGTCGTGTCTACCCTATGGGTAGCCAGTGGGGTGTAACCAGGTGTGTTAGAGAATGTGGCGCCCTTTGTGGCTAACAGTTGTCGCACCTGGATACGCTCTGGGGGACTTAGTCTCTCCCCTAGCTGAACTTCATCTAGGGTCCCTAGTTTATCATGCTCCCCCAGAAAATCTGGTAGGGGAAGATTCTCAAAGTCGTCAGATGCGGGAGCACATATGGCGGCCACATCCTCTGTTCTCTCATAGTAGGGTTTGAGCATGTTCACTTGAAGCATGCGTCTCCGCCCACTACCAGAGCATGGGCCGATCACATAAGTGGTGTCGCACCTCTGCTCCACCACTTGGTATAGGCCCTGCCAGGCGGCCTGGAGCTTGTCATGGCGCAAAGGTTTCAAAATCAACACCTTTTGGCCAATCTGAAATCTCCGGTCCTTTGCACCTCTGTCATACCATCGGCGCTGATGGGTCTGTGCCGCCTGGAGGTTAGTATGCACTTTCTGAGTCAATTCCTCCAAGCGGTCACGGAACTCCAGCACATAGGGTATGACAGGGGTACCATCCTCACCTACTGCTCCCTCACAGTGTTCCCGGATTAAATCTAGGGGCCCTCTAACTCTCCGTCCGAACAGTAGTTCGAACGGCGAAAACCCTGTCGATTCCTGCGGCACCTCCCTGTAAGCAAAAAGGAGGTAGGGTAGGAATTTTTCCCAGTCCCGACGGGTGTTAATAAAGGTGCTAAGCATCTGTTTTAAGGTGCCGTTAAATCGTTCACACAAGCCATTCGTCTGGGGGTGGTAAGCTGAACTAACAATGGATTTGATGCCGCACAGTTTCCATAGCTGTTGGGTGACTTCGGCCGTGAACTGAGTGCCCTGATCCGAGACTATCTCTCTGGGAAAACCCATCCGAGAGAAGACTCACATTAATGCCTCAGCCATCGTCTCTGCCTGAATATTAGTCAGAGCCACAGCTTCTGGATACCGTGTTGCATAATCCACTATAGTTAAAATATACCTTTTGCCTGACGGGCTGGGTTTGGCCAACGGTCCTATAATATCTACCGCTACCCGTCCGAACGGTTCTTCGATGATGGGTAGAGGTTGCAACTTAGCTTTGCGGCGATCCCCTCTTTTACCTACTCGTTGGCATGTGTCACATGTTTGACAGTACTGCCTAACATCTTTAGAGATGCCAGGCCAAAAAAAAGTGTGGGTAAGCCTGTGCCTGGTGTGGCTGACCCCTAAGTGTCCTGCCAGGGGGATATCATGCGCGATCTGTAATAACTCCCTCCTGTACTTCTGTGGGACTACTAGCTGTCGGGTAGGGATAGGTGGGGACCCTGCTGTGACCCTTTCAGAGTCCTGGTACAATAACCCCTGCTGCCAAGAATATCTCTCTCCTTCCTTTGCAGTGATCAAGCCATTCACCTGGTTCATGGTTGCCTGTACCAGCTCTATGGAGGGATTCTCTCCATAAAATGCTAGCCTGCGTTTTACCTCTCTGTCGAACTCGGACTCTGCGGTTTCTGTAGCCATACTGCGTGCCCGGTCTCCCTCGCTCAGTTCAGCAATTAGCACAGCCTTTGTTTTCTTGTTGGCTATCCGCCCTCTCGCTTTCAGCAATTCCTTCAATGTTGTCCGTTTTAATCCAGCATAGTTCGTCTCCACTCACGGTTCCATTCATATAACTAAAATGAAACGACCTGTTATCTGCACGAACCGCTGCTGCTTTCACTTTTCCGTTTGTTTCCTTTAATCCGCACAAACGCTGCTTCCTTCTGCTGCAGGGCTTGTATCCCGCTGCTTGCCACCAATTGTTGCAGAGCTCCAAGACATAGCATAAAAATCTCCGCTTAAATCCCCTTGTAGCTGAAGAAGCAGGCCAATGTCCACGAGACAATTCCCCCAGTAACTGGACGACACACAGTTTTGGGAGTCAACGCTTTACTAGGAATGGCACACACGTTTAAAACCTCCAACAGCCTCATTTACAAACCCCTTTAACATTAAGGCCTTTCAGAGGTTTCAGTTTAAAAAATAAAAAATTAATTTTACTAAACTCATCCAGCTGAGCGTTGAGAGGCTGCCGTTACCATCTTTCTTGCAGATCCAGAGCAAAATCTTGCATGGTGTGTGATGACGCCAATACGCTGGCTGGCACAATTCTGTCATACATCACCACACACAAGATTTCGCGCTCGGAATCTTTAAGCAAGTCGGCCGCAGAAGCCTCTTCACGCTCAGCTGGGTGAAGTAAGTATGATTTTTATTTTTACCGCCATTTTTAGGGAAAATTGATTAGTTACCACAAAGCACAAGGAAAATGTTCTTCGCGGCAAATTGAATTTTCCCCGAAATTTGGATCGCCGTCCACTTCGAATGCTTTGATTTGCTCAACACTACTTATGTTCTTAACATTTTTTTTAAGCTGGACCACTGCCTACAACAGAGTCTGAAATTACAGATTAGAGATGTTTACTGACTGACCTTTATCAGAGCTCTGATGGGGGTACAACGATTCAAAAATATATATTATATACTGTAACTATTAGATAGATAGAGAGATAGATAGAATTGATTACACTGTAGAAGACCACAAGGCTATTTGTGTATTATGTACTTGAACAAATGAATAATTACATTTTTTACTATGCAGATCTACTAGAAGCGGCTATGTGCCATTTCTTATGCCATAGAGGTTTGCATAATGTTTGGTTATAAGAAATTCCCTGCTGCTTGTATAATCTCTAGCGCTTGCATGCAGTTTATTTCCTGCTGTTGTGATACTCTGGGGTTTGTAGTTCCATAAAAGGTGGGTAGTCTAGATTTGGACCCTTATTTTTTCCCATATGATCACAGCGTTGTGTGCCTGATTTACTGGACTGCAGCATTGGCTCCTGATGCCAATTCCATTAATATTGCTGCAAAGCCTTTTACTGTTTTGTATTCCAATTCTGAAATAATTGGAGCAGTTTCAGTCCTCCGCTCCATCTCCTGACAAGACGCTTGCTCCCCTGTATGAGGCTGTGTCACGCTGTGATTTATTTGGATATTTGTGATCGTGTAGTTACTAGTTACATCTTCTTCCATTCAGATGAATTGCTGCCAACCTTTGTAACCTTGCCAGTGATGAAATACATTCACCTTAAGAACATTGCAGAATATTAAGTCATATTGATTCTTTCTGAGGCTACATAGAACAATCTAGAAGAGAAGAAGTACAGGCTTTAAATGAAGAACTACATGCTATGTTCCTTCTGTGATAATGGTGTCAAGTTAAGGCTATTTCTTTGATTCTCCCCTCTATATACGTTAGGCACTTTTTATGTCTATTATAGAGGTGGTATTCTAGGCTGCTATGAAGCCTAATGTATAGACTCTGTAATTCTTTCCAGTGGGTCTGCTGAACCTGTATGAGATCCTGAAACGTCAATCTTACATCCTGCAGGGAATGGAAAAGTGGAATAAGTGCACAGCTGGCCATTGCCAGGATAGTGGGACAAGGTGGGTCAAGGACTAGACAGCGACCTAATATATCATTGGAGAGTGGAGCAGTGGGGGGAGGTTTACCCTTCTTTAGATAAATATGTGAAGGGGGAATCTCTAAAATAAGTTAGAATCCTACGGAATTAGGGAAAATGGGGCAATCATTAAATAAATGATTGTCCATCCAACAGCTACAAGTTGTAGTATATAACTTCAAACCTCATTTTGCCGGTAAGCGGCTGGATCCCCAACAAATCCCATTATAGTCAATGGGGTCCGTTGTCCAACTACAGTATCCAACTAGACCAGATGAACTCCAGGAGGGTGTTCTCTGCCAGATCCGATAAACGGAGGTGTGAACCTACTTATAAGCTACTTTCACATCTGCGTTTTTGCTGGATCTGGAAGGGATCAGCAAAAACGCTTCCGTTAGGATAATACAACCGGCTGTATCCATTATAAATGGATCTGGTTGTATTATCTCTAAAATAGCCAAGACGCATCCGGCATTAAAACTATTGTAAGTCAATGGATGACGGATCAGTTTTCTTTTGCGTGCGAGAAAACAAATCCGGCACCATTGACTTACATTGTGTTTCATGCTGCATCTATCTTGCTCCGTATCCCATGATGCACTCAAAAATGCTGCTTTTGTGTGCATCATGGGAACACAATGAAACGGAACGCAATGCATTCCGGTGGACTCCGTTCAGTTTTGTTTCCATTGACAATGAATAGGGACAAAACTGAAGCGTTTTTGCTCCCGTTTTGAGATCCTATGACAGATCTCAATACCGGAAAGGAAAACGCAGACGTGAAAGTAGCCTTAAGGTTAAAAATCACCTTGTTCTGCCAAGGAACAATTAACAGTATGACGACAGCGCTACAAAGTACTGCTACGCCATCGGGTATATGAATACATTAGTTTTTAACTACTGTATATAGTTGTTTTCTCCATTTTACTCTTAAGCCCGTAACCCTATTTGTGGCTGTTATTAACGATATGGCAAAAATATAAGTAGAAACTATTAAAGTTCAGCTGGTATCCACTTAATAAAACCGCAAGTATTCAGCTCAGTGTGAATCTCTTGCGTTCTGTTTCATAATACGGAAGTTGCAGCATTAGCATTATCCCGTATTGTAGTGTGAACGTAGCTCCGCCATGCGTTGTACGTTAGTGCTGACTGTGTGTGGCCACTGTCGCGTTCAGATGAACAATCTGCCCACATTAAAGCGTCTGAGCCCTTCTGACAATATTTGCTTTGCTTTGAACTGGGACATGGCACAAGTGCAAACACTGTTGACAGCCGAAAATGACAGATCTAATAATTAATAAGGGGATGATGTGATTGTGATGACAGGTAAAATATGCAGCAGTACAAGTGCCTCTGTTTGCGTCTTGCTGTAACTTGTCCCAGATGAAGGCACAGACTATTGGCAAACTCTTCTCTTTACTGGGGAATGGCCAAGAATGTGGCAGATCCCTTGTTGCTTGTCTGGGATGTGCTGAACAGAAGCCATTGTGGAGAATGGGAGCATTGTACAGACCCTTCTCATCATGGTCTGTTCTGTTCTTCTGATGGTATGAAGAAATGACTACACACGGTGGTCCTGTAGTGCACAATGACGCCATCCAAACTGACATTAGGACAGAATTCACACAAGGGTAGCAGAAGTATGGCACTAAATACAGAGTATACTGACACTTTGTCCTTGTTATGTCTATAGGGATTTTTTTCAGCTTTTTAAAAACCCTTTCCCTAAATTGGTCTTATATAGTACATTCTTCTAAATTCTGAAATATTCATCTTTTAGTTTCTCGTTGATTGTTACGCAGATCCAACTTCATTACGTTGGAATCGATGAGATGGGCGACATCAGTGCCCACACGTCAGCTGAATACTTGTTCAGTCGACAGTTACTCCTCCCGATCCCCCCCATTACATGCACCCTAGAGTCGGCCAAGTGTGAATGTGTTCTCAATAAGGGGAGAAGGATAAGCCACTGCCACACATCTTTGGTGGCAGCTCATCTCCCTTGAGAATAGATCAGACATGTTGATTGTTTTATTCCCCTGTCTCTCAAACAAACATCAGCCGAACAACTCATACACATTAGATGTTTGGCTAGTCCCACCAAAAACAGTCGGTTTGGCTAACTTTAAAGACTCCCTTGGAGGCATTTTTTTATTTTATTATATTCTACTCATTTTGGGTAAAAAAATCTTTTTTTTTTCAATTGGTCTTTATTTAAAAAAAAAATCGTTTTTCCTCCACAGCTTTCATTTTCAGTGCATTTGCAGACTAAGGCCTCTTGCACACGCATTTGCGGATCCACAATACACGGGCACCATTTCGTGGCCATTCCGCATCACGGATGCGGACCCATTCATTTCAACGGAACACAGAACGGAATGACGGAACGGAACACTACGGAGTGCTTCCGTGGTGTTCCGTTCCGTACTTCCGTCCCGCAAAAAGATAGAACATGTCCTATCTTTTTGCGGAACGGGCAGATCACGGACCCATTCAAGTAAATGGGTACGCGATCCGCTGCGGCTGCCCCACGGTCAGTGCCCGTGCATTGCGGGCCGCACAGGGTGCACACGTTCGTGTGCAAGAGGCCTAAGTCTCTGAATCCATCAGGGAACTGCTCTGCTGGCTCTATCTGTAGCCCTCATCTCTGATGTCCAACTGATAAGAATTCAGCTATAATGTGTGATAAGAGTTGTTAGGAGGGATTCAGCATTTCGTGTTCTGTCTCAGCAATCCGTTCAAATGTGATTAAAACAAAAAATAAAGGGATTGCTAAATCAGAAAGCAAAAAGGAACACTTTAAAGGCATTCCGCTTTGATCCGTCCTCACCTCATAGAGTTTAATAGAAAAAAAAACAGAAAGCCACATTCGGTCAGGTTTCCTTCTGAAAGATTTTTTTTTCCGTCCAAATAACAGAAACCTGACAGAATGCTGCTTTCTTTTTTATTTTTTTTTCTATTTACCTCTACGAGGACGGATCAAAATGAAATGTCTTTAAAGTGTTCCGTTTTGCTTTCCGTTTTAGCAATTCCATTATTTTCCATATCAGTCACATTTGAACGGATTGCTAAAATGGAAAGTGAAACGCTGATGTGAATACCCCCCCAAATGCTACAGATCAAACCATCAGAGTACCTCTCTAATGGATTCAGTGTGAAGCAGAGAGAATACCAATCTGCAAATGCACAGAAACTGTAGAAAACTGTTGAAAATTTGTAATAAAAGACAACTGAAATTTATTTATTTTTTGCCTAAAATGAGTAAAATGTAATAATAAAAAAATGGCCCCCAAAGTTGTCCATGTGTATGGTCCAACTAAAAAAGCAGCAGCATCAATTCTGGTATTTATTACACCTCAAGCCATTGTAAGTTTATGTTCGTATAAAAAATTACACAAATAGGGCAACAACATAAAAGTGCATGTAGAAGAGGCAGTTTATAATATAGATTTATTGGGAGAAATTGTATAATATAGGTTCCTTTGAAGAAAATCCATTTTACTAAGACTATTGTGAGAGCAGTAACCTAGCAATTATACTGTATAATGGCATTTATGTTTTTATCTCACACCACTTAAAATATTAAAATTTGTGTATGACCCCAGTCACCCACTATCCTCCAAGCCAAACTCTCAGACGTTTTGGTCCCTGTCCTTGTTCTGCAGGGTCTTTATTTTTTGGACCTGATTTACATACCTGTCTGTTTGCCTGCATAACTGTCATTAAAACTGGTCAGTGCATCTACAAAGGTAATAAATGTAATGGCGCGCTGTAATTACAAAAAAAAAAAAGATATAGTATATAATTATAACGAAAAAACTACAGTAAGATACAATTTCCTAAAGAAAGAGTTAAATATCCAGGCAAAACTTTTGCCTAAATCTTGAGAACAGCAGCTCCAATCTTCTTGTGCCTTACTGCCCCCATGTGGATATCTTTGGTACTGCAGAAAGTAACACATGGGCAGTGAAGTACCAAGCGGCAAAGGGTTTCTAATCTAAATTGTAGAAAAACAAGGCATTAATGGTGCTCAGACTTTGTAATTTGTAACTTCATATTAATATTTGGTCCCAGTCATAGATTTAGATACTGTAGTGTCGGGATGTATAGTATGTAAGTAAATGAACAATTAAGCCTCTGAGGTTGCAGTCTCTGGGGCCAGGACAGGCAGGAGGAGATTTTTTGGAACATCTACTACTATATCTGGATCTGGGCAGCCTACCTATAGGTGAAATATAGAATGTGCTATGTCGGAAATATGTTGGAGCAGACATGGCTACCACAAGGAAACTGAGCCGTCTAAAAGACTGAAACCTCAATGATTTCTTTGGATGAAATTAGAGGTGTTTCCATTGACTTTCCATTCTAGCAGGGAGGTCCAATCCACATTACTAACAGAGGCGGCATAGGAGCATGGAAAATTATGATTTATCGGAAACAAGAAGGTAAAAAGGGAAGAATATACAATAGATTAAGGTCACATTGTTATTCATAATGCAGAATGGCTTAAAGAAAAAGAATATCTAACTAGTTCTGCCTGCTTTTTAATTCTAGAACTTGAGTTTTACAGTTTTATCTTCATATAATATCATATAATAATAACTTATAAATATACCTGTAGTAGCATATGCCATATTAGTGGCTATATAATTGTGCACAGCGCTGTCATTTGTGATGTCACTTGGCCTAAGAGACTGTGTCTGAGAAATGTTCCCCTAATTTCTACACTAGGTCATTTTCTGTGAGTAGATTTAACCATAATAACCAATAGATTTTTAGGTGTTTGAGTCATAAAATCAATACATTTGGAGGATATATAGTTCATCCGCTGCAGGAAGTGCACCTTTCAATCCCCAGTGCTGAGTGGTCTGCCCGTATACAAACCCCTACTTGTGAGAAACACCCAACATTACATTGAGAATTGGTGTCGAGTCTTCTCAAAAACGATGAAGAAAATGACCCGTATGCATAATATATGCTGGAAATGAAAATCTGTCACAGGAAATCTGGTCTGGATAAGGGGGTGGTCATCTGGAGATGTTTCATTGTACTTACAGCTGTAATATGTACATAGTACATGAAAATTAAAGTTATTTTTCTCTGTTTTGTACTTGCAGTCTTCATCATGGCATCGGGACTCTTGGTCTATCCCTTCGGCCTCAACTCAGCTGCTGTGAAAAAGTACTGTGAGAACTCAAGTATATACTATGCAGGAGACTGTCAGATTGGATGGGGCTACATGCTTGCGATTGTCGGGGTCATGTTATCTGTGTTTTTGCCATTCTTTGCTAAATATGCACCAAAAGAACACATATCCCCAACCCCGATCCCTACTATTTTATAGTATTTTATTTTTGCAAACAAAAACAAAGTTCCTGTCTACAGATGATGGATAGACAAAGGTATTAGAGCACTTCTCTGCCGCTGTGCAGCTTAACTTATAGATCCGACTGATGCGTTGATCGTCTTCCTGAAGCATGACAAAATATTAGCTTGGGATTTAAGTAACATTACTTTACACTGATTTTCTTAGTTTTCCCACTGCTTCCCTCTCTCTTATTGTATGCTATTCACTTTTATGATGGATACTTCCCAATAATTGTCCAGTGATCACAAATTCTGTGCTGGAAGCCAGATATCAGACGCCATGTAACTATAATTTGCTGTATTACATATTAGAGACTGTCGATATTGCCCATAACAACCAACACTGGGAACACAACATGCTATGGGCAATGGGGCCACTATTTCATTGAAACATACAAGCATGACAGCAGAAAAACGGCCACATGGACCACCTAGTTGGCCTTTAGGGTGCTTTCCCTCCAGTTTTTTTTTATTTCCTGCAGGGAATCAGATTTTTACATAAACTGGATCCGTTCCTAAGAAGGTATGCAAACTAATGTCAATTTTTATAACGGTTAGTTTTTCCATTTTTACCTAGAAACACAACAAATATGTAAAAAAAGGTGGAGTTTGGATAGTGTGACTTGAGACTGGTTGAATTTTTGTGGGTGTCAGGGGAAAGCATTTTTTTTAAAAAGCAGTCCCGTTAAACGGATGAAAAAATTAATATTATTGTTTAAAATCTCTTTAATAGATCATCCTATTATTTTCAATAGATTTTTTCCTCGATTGCATCAGAAAACAGCACATCCGTGTTTTTTTTGTTGTTTTTTTGCTGGATGGAATATCGCGGACATCTGTGCTTTCCCATACAGTAAAAAAAATGGACAGGAATACAAAATGAAAACAGACAAAATGTATGTACTCTAGACCAGTGTTTCCCAACCAGTGTGCCTCCAGCTGTTGCAAAACTACAACTCCCAGCATGCCCGCACAGCCAAAGGCTGTCCGGGCATGCTGGGAGTTGTAGTTTTGCAACAGCTGGAGACACGCTGGTTGGGAAACACTGCTCTAGACATTATTTTTTCTATAGGAGCATATATATCTGTTAAACATGTCCATTTTTCTAATGTAAGTAAAAATGGATACATTTAACAGAAAAAAAAAAAAAAACTTGGTGTGACAAAGGCCTTATATTATTTCTTTTTTCATTTTTCTTAGGATAGATACATGTGTTTATATCGGCCAAGATTAGATTCACTTACTCATTTTTGAGCCACGTCTTCTGGACGTTCATTCTAAGCATCTACCACTCTTTCAGTAAAATAATGCTTTGTTTCTGATCTTCCCCCAACAAAGTTCAGATTGTGCCCCTTGTTCTTTTATTCAATTTCGTAATTAAAAACACTTCCCTCCTTTACCTTATTTAACCCATTGACCTATGGAACGTTCTTTTGATCATGTCGTCCCTTTTCCTTCTTTTCTCAGGGCTTTCCATGAGACACTTATAATTATGGTATAGAAGTTTCATTGCAGTAGAAATTGAAACAGAAATCCTTTTTTTTTTGTACATATTTCACATGATATTCCTAAGAATGACTGTAATATAAATCTTAATGGTATCTTTCTTGTAAGAATGCAGTATTGGTTAATGACATAGTAGTGGAATAATTGTTTTTATTATACAATGATCTTTGTGCAGGTTATAACACCCTGGGAGACATTTATTTTATTACTGATTTAGAACATTTTTGTAGTAGTTTTTTTTTTAAAGTTGCTTTGTTTGGCTTCTGCAGCTTCTATGTTTCACAGTACACAGCAGGCTGCGGAATGCTGTTCCCAGCGAAATCTGCCAGAATGGCTGCCTGATGGCTTGTTTTCCTCTCCTTTCTCTCATGAACGAACTTCTAAGTAGATGTTTGACCACATAAAACTTGAAGATGGCTTCAAAGGTGTCCATAGGCTTTAATAGGCTTTCCAGTAATCCAGTACTTTAAACTTCTGTTTGTGTATCTGGTGCAGTGATAATGATATATTTTATACTAGCCTTTCTTAGGTTGGGCTCACATGTATCACGTGTCCAGCCAATTGTTTTATGGCACAACTGATACATGTGTATGTGCACTTTAGTGCCCAGTTGCCATCCATAGCCTAAATACGTTGGACAGAAAAATGCTACATGTGAAGTTTTTCTCTCCACTTGCTACAAGACATTTGGTTCTGAATTCCATGAATGATCCCATAGCGATTCTGTACCATGCAGGAGGTAAACTGTAACGGATAGCCGGATATATATGAACCCTGACAGGGCTGTCTTCCTTAATAGAGCTGTCCACTTTGGACAAACCTTTATTTTTAGAAGGTTCCCAGAAAATAATCGGATCAGAGGATATCTGCTAGGCTCCTCAGCCGTAATCTGTGGGGAACCTGCAGCATGTTAATAATTTGCCTGCAGGGTAAAATTAAGCACTACACAGTTGTAGTTGAAATCAATAGGCTGAACATTTAATACATAGACTTTTTAGAGTTTTGGAAAAGTCAGATTCTCACATATCATATCCTACCAGCACTTTATCCCCACTCCCTTTCTTTGATATTGAAAGGGTAACTACACTTTACAAAAACATTTTTTTGATTAGTGGGGTCCCAAAGGTTTTGCTTGTTGGGGTCCAAGTGCTGAGGTGCCTGCCAATCTCTAAAACACGGAGTTACTATATAAGCACTCAGCTGAGTGCTGTATCACCTGTTGCTGAAGACAGAAATTAAGGCAGACTTATTGGGGAAGATTTATCAAAACTGGTGTAAAGGAAAACCTGGCTTAGTTGCCCATAGCAACCAATTAAGATTCCACCTTTCGTTTCCCAAAAGAGCTCTGAAAAATGAAAGATGGAAACTGAATGGTTGCTATGGGCAACTAAGCTCACACCTGGTTTGATAAATCTCGCTCATTGACTTTCTATTGAGGCCACCTTTAGCTGAGCGTTTTTTAAGCTCATTTAGGGCTCTTTCACACTTGCGTTTTATCTTTCCGTCCTAGAGTTCCGTCCTCGAGGCTCTAGGACGGAAAGATACTGATCAGGATTTATCCTAATGCATTCTGAATGGAGAGAAATCCGTTCAGGATGCATCAGGATGTCTTCCGTTCAGTAAGTGAACGTTTTTTGGACGTTGACAAAACCGTAGCATGCTGCGGATTTGTCTCCGTCCAAAAATCCGGAAGACATGCCGTAACGCCGGATCCGGAATTAATGCCCATTGAAGTGCATTAATCCGGATCCGGAATAAGATAAACGTTGTTTCGGCTCATCGCCGGATCCGACGTTCAGCTTTTGTGAATGATTACCATGGCAGCCAGGACGCTAAAGTCCCGGCTGCCATGGTAAAGTGTAGTGGGGAGGCAGGGGAGCAGATACTTACCGTCCGTGCGGCTCCCGAGTCCCGGGGCGCTCCACAATGACGTCAGAGCGCCCCATGAGCATGGATCACATGGATCACGTGATCCATGTGCGTGGGGCGCTCTGACGTCATTGTGGAGCGCCCTGGGAGCTGCACGGACTGTAAGTATCTGCTCCCCTGGCTCCCTACTACTTACTATGGCAACCAGGACTTTAGTAGTGTCCTGACTGCCATAGTAACACTGAAAGCATTTTGAAGACCTAGAGGCCTAATCCTCATTTTAGCTATCGCCGGGGTTTTAACACTTGCATCTCCCCCAATCAAAACCTTCGATATGTCATATATGAGTATTTGAAAAGTATAGTTACTCTTTTTAACATCCTTTGGGAAGTACATAACAAAAATACACAATCTGCTTCCATTTGGATTAGATATGCAAACAATATAGAGAGTAACTTTCCGGACTTCCAGACAATAGGGAAATATATTTCCTCTTCAGTTATAGCGCAGGGCTTCCATCTAGTCTATAAAAGCCAAAGCTTATTAACAAGTAAATATGTGTAGGTTGGAGATCTGTATTTCTCGACATCGTTAATCATTGGTAGAATATTCTGGTCTGTCAGTTCCATATGCAGTATCCATAAACATCAGATGAAGTAGGTCATGGCCAGTGAGCAGCTGTGCAAGTAATTCCTATGTGTCTAGAAGGAGCAAGATGCGGAAACCAGCAGGGAAACTTGGGAACACCATCTATTAAATCAGAATTTCCAGGTAATAGAAATCAGATTTACTAAATAACAACTTTAATTATTTAATGCAGTTTGTTTTCACCCTGTTATATTTATCTCTGACAATTACTTTAAAGTGTACCTGAGTTTTCAAAAATAGTTTGCATTATAACTTTGCCTCTGAACAATCATAACAGCTAGATGCATTTCTCTCAGAAGCACTGGCATCTCCCATCTTCCAGTACTGTATGTAGTGACCTCATTTCGCACTGTTTGTTTTCTTCTAGGGAGCTCAGAAAGCTGATGAGGGATAAATCACACAGAAAGACAGGATGCTCCTGTGATGTTCAAATGTAGCGTAGAAGCAGTTTTTCTATCAGGCTCTGGAGGTCAGCTAGCTTTTACACAGCCCCCACTTCCTGTGAACAGTCTTCCGAGACTCTGTTATCAGGGAGGGATCTTGCCTGACAACAGGCAGAGGACTACAACTTAGCTGGAAGTAAGACTTAGCGTTTTCAGGTGGATGCAGGGAGATTTTTTTAATGAAGTGGTTTAGAAATGTGCTAGTTACACCATTCTCTATTAAAGAGGTTGTTCGAATTCAGAGCTGAACCCGGACATACCCACAATTTCAGCCAGGCAGCCCCCTGATATAAGCATTGGAGCATTTTATGTTCCTGATGCTCTCATTTGCCCTGCACTGAATCGCGCAGGACAAAGGCATTTTATGGAGTTCCGGTGACGTACTGGGCTCTCCATAAGGACTGCTAGGTGGAGGCTTCCACCCATCAGTGAGCCCAGTGACGTCACCGGCACTAATTGGCGGGTTTTAGTGCTGCCCTAGCCTGTAAGCCGGAAACATCACTAAGAACACTGATGGGAGGAAGCCTCTGCCTGGCAGTGTGTTATGAACAAAAAAAGCCCTTGCCCTGCGCAGTCCAGGGGAGATCATCGGAGCATGAAATGCTCCGATGCTCATAACAGGGGGTTGCCTGGGTGAAATTTAGGGTATGTCCGGATTCAGCTCTGAACCCACACAACCCCTTTAAATGAAATTGTGTGAAAGTACAGTGACTCTTTAAATTCCCCAAATGCAACATAACAGGTTTGGACAGTCTAGGAGTGAGGGCAAACCTATCTTATTGTATTTACATTATCTTCTTTCACCAAACTTTATACACGTTTATCTTCCACTTTTTTGAAGCAATGCTATTTTCCTGCACTGGAATATTGAAGTATACAGCATAATAACAAAATGATCCTAAAAAAAAAAAAAAGGCACTTCATTACAGTGGTAAAAGTAAATCCAGTGGCAAAGTAAATAACTAAGCCCCACTGTATTGTACTAAAAATGCAATATATAAATAAATGTATGATAAAATACAGAGCACCCAAATCTCTAAACATCGAGTGCATGCACACAACTTATTAATATTACAAAATGGTCTTGATTTCAACAGTTTGTTGTCTAAATACTCACACACAGCATAGCCATGTGCACGAGTCACTCTCACTCTATGCTGCAGAGCCATAGCCATAGTTCTCCATATGGAGGCGTATTACTTACTGGAAGGAAGTAATACACATGCAATGGGAGCATACCATGATTTTCTGGTGGCTTCATTAGGAATAAAATATAAGAAGTCTGTTTCCCTCTCCATTATATTAGGAATACAGTATGGCCACATAGATGTCTTCCGCACGATATTACAGTCTGTACAACTTGGAGATTGTATATAGAGTATTAATACACTGGTGTGCATAAGCCTTGCTGCTTACATTTCAGCTACTCTTCCCCTGAGTGATAATTGAAAGTCATTGTCTGTATCTAAAAAAAGAAAAGTGCATACATTTTGTAATTTCCTGTCCTTTGATTGCTGTTGGGCACCACCTTGTATACACACACTGAATGCATTAAATCAGGCATGCTCAACCTGCGGCCCTCCAGCTGTTGCAAAACTACAACTCCCAGCATACCTGAACAGCCTACTGCTATCTGCCTATAGCAGGGCATTGTGGGAGTTGTAGTTTTACAACAGCTGGAGGGCCGCAGGTTGAGCATGCCTGCATTAAATGAATCACACTTTCCCATGAACCGTTGCATAGACTCGTGTGGAAACATGCAGGTCCATAAAGTCAAGTCTGGAGATCTCAGCTTGTGGGGACAGATTGACATTACAACATTTCTGCATTGGAATGCTGAAGCAAATTTTGAAGAAAAGTCAATATTTTGTTTAAAATACTGTGAAATTCCTTTAATCTGACTTCTGATAATCCAGCACAGGACTAGGACTATACTTTAGTTTGGAGTTTCACACGTCCCACGTTCAATAATCCAGAAAATTCAGCACCTTATTGGTCCCATTGCTGCCATATTAAGGGCATTTTACTGTACCTAGATTTGTCAGAATATCACGAGAATTCAGGGGCTATGGCTGTTTAACTACAAGACAATTATTTTCAAGTAAATGTAGAAACTTTTTGATCAGAAGCTCTTCCTTCTAAATATATTTCCATCTGCTGGCTTCCTACACATAATTTTATTCAGTATTATACAACAAATTATTTTATGCTGACACCCTTTCAGGTTGGTCTTTCCCCCTTTAATATATATGCTATTATATTGATTGATTAAATATTGAATTACTACTACAATTTTTACACAAAGGAGGGCATGGAAAGTCAAAGAAAATCAGTTCTCCATTGCAGGCTGCTTCTGTATGCCATAGCAAATTGTACTAGTGTTAGGTACAGTATATTATAATCTCCATTGAGTTGATTTGCTATGATATTTTAGATGTCACAACAACTGATGACTGTGTTTAAACAGACAGAGATTTCCATCTATGAAGGAAAAGTTGCCACCTAACCATCCTGTGCCTTTATTAAAAGATCAAATGAACAAATTGTTATGTACCAGGGATGTTTATTATCTGCAAGATGTTGTACATTCTGTAAAATACTATTTCGATTCCGTATTTGTCTGTTTGCAACAGTTCAGTGGATATTTGTAAAAAATAAAAATAAACTATTCAAGTCATGTTCCTTTTTAGTGTCTTCAAAAAAAAAAAAAAAAGAATAAGTCTCTTATTTTACCTTTTATTTATACTCAGATGTTTGGATTATGATGTTATAAACTGGTAACTAAAATATATTTTTCATTGATTTTGTCACACTAATAAAGTACTTTTTATTCAAGGTGGCTCTTATTTTTTGTTCACACCCTCTGATTTCCTGAGTTTTCCCCATAATGCTCCTAAGGATATCAATGAAAGGACCTCCATTTCTAGCTTTGGTACTGTTATGGGCAGTGGGTATGGACCCACTGTACTAACTAACTGGTCTGACTTTGGGCTAACTCTAAGGGTGTTATGCTTGAAGTCCCCTAGTTTCTACCATATAACCCCTGTACGGGTTGTGGTCTTCGCAGCAGGGGAGCCACCCGGCCACTACCTCTTGAGATAGTCCAGGTGTAGTTGATGGATGACCTACATGGTCAGAGGCACCAGTACCAAGCACCAAGGGGTCAGGCAAGATACATTGTCTCCATAACAGGCCAAGGTTGGGGCAGACAGCTTACAAACAAATCAGAGAAATAAGTAGAAGGTCAGGGCAGGTGGCAGCAGAGGCTACCCAAGGCTAGGGTCAGGGTAAGTGGCTAGAAGGCAGAGTCAGGAGTAAGGCAGGGGTATGATACACAGATAGTCAGAGTATAAAACCATAACTGGTTACTAGAGACTAGGAAACCTAAAGCTCAGGCACCTCCACCTGAGGAAGATGCCATAAATTCCCACTAATTTCGAGCCATTGACTGGAGGTAACGGGTGCGTGCACTGGCCCTCTAAGAGCCAGGAAGTGAGACAGGCTGAGAGTACTTGATTGAGAAGAAACATGGGTTGCCAGTGTCTGGGACTGCCGCTGGTGAGTAGCAGAGCGGCCTGAGGAGACAGAGGTGAGTGACATGGCGCCTGGGAAGCGCCAGGCACAGGGCGCCATTGTAACAGGTATCGCCTCTGACCTGACATTTAAAGGAACTCTCTCGGCAAAACATATAAACTTTGTTTTTCACAGTGTTTTACACTTCCAGCTACAACTCATTTTACTATGCTACGGTGCTTAGTTAGCAATATAGTCCATTATAGGTCTTTGCCTCCTTAAAGTAATAATCAGTGTTGGACAACCCTGTTGAATTGCTGCAGTTTGTTGGAGGCTGAGTAGATGGGTTTGTCTCCTAAACACATGGAGGACTCCACTACTCAGCTGTTAGAGACTGAGACATCTAGTGAGCACAGAAAACGTAAAATTATTGATCCATACTAGGTTACCATGTCCGGCTTTTATTACCAAAAGAAGGCACAGACTTATAATAGACTGCATCGCTAACTGCCTTGTCTTATTGAGCCATAACATAGGAAAAAATCATTGTAACTGAAAGTATGCTTCAAAGAGCTTGTTAATCTTCTGGGGGACTTTTGGCAGACGCTCCCTTGTGGCCAGACCTGTGGAGGGATGCATACTTAATTGTTCCCCACCGCTGGGATCCGGCTCCTTCAGTCCCCTGCCATGGCTGCAGTGCTCTAGCTTTCTACTGTCAACATCTGCTTTGATGCCACTGCAGCCGATGACAGGCCGGGACATTGACCTCCCACCTTGCCCCCTGCCTAGATGACGTAACACAAGGGGAGCAGATTACTGCAGAGATCCCAGAAGACCTTTAGAACTATCTCACAACATATGCCACAAGGCCATAGGACATCAGTATCTGATCGTGGTGGTCTGACACCTGGGACCCCCACCAATCATTTGTTTGAGAAGGCAGAGGTGCTCGCAGTAGCACCATGTCCTTTTCCAGATTTTCCTATGCCATGTGATGTCATGTTCATCGGTCACATGGTGAAATAAATGGGGCTGAGCTGATACCAAGCACAGCCACTATACAAGCAGAAGAGCTGCATCGCTATGCAGTGGATAGGTCATCAGTAAAAAAAAAAACTCTCAGAAAACCCCTTTTAAATGAACGTTGGATAGCCATTTAATGTGTATGGGGGTTTCCCAACTCTCCCCTGATGGTATATCCGAGGAAAATGGGGCATGATGTGTAAGTGTCACACAACTGCCTAGTCCACTCTCTCTATTGAGAACGTGCTTACCCAGCTGAGTAACACATGCATGTGTATGGGGGGAGGGGGTTAAGTAACAATAGCTGTCGACAACAGTTATCGTTTGGAACTGACAACTTAACCCTTTTATAGATGACTTGCTTAAATTGTCATATGACAGAAAACTCTACTTTTATTTTTAGGGAATGTTTAATTATAAAGCATCTGAAGTACAGTCCTGAATGAAAAACATACCACTCAGAAGGGTAAAACTCTCAGAAGATAACTGATAAAAGCATAAATAACCACATTCAAGCAATTAAACAGAAAAAATATTTTTATTTATGATATCAATGCCCCATTACAGAAAGACTGTACGGTATACAATTAAACACATGTAAAAACTGTGCGGTTAGAACATGCTAAAGCTATATTTATAGTGCAAAAACAAGACAACATTGTTTAATAATGTGTTTTTTATACAAGATGAATATCTGTTAACATCTCATTTAGTGTCTTCTAGACTTGTAACACACTTCTCCATCTCTCGATCTGCAGTGAAGACATATTCCCTAAAGGCCTGTTGCTCTGCCACCGATGCCGGTCTTACAGAAACACACTTAAACATGTTTCTTTTCTGGTCATAATTCCCCACTGCTCTATGAATTCGACCTCTGATTAGTCTTGGCAAGTCCCGGTCCTAAGTAGGAACATGGTAATGAGACATCAACATGCACATTTGTTACAATATGACTAAATGTCTGTATGTAATGTAAGTTTATGGATCTGGAGTTTTAAATAATGCATTAAAGGGGGTGTTCCACATTTACCTTCTTTTTGAAATCCCCTTCACCAGACCTGTGAAGGAAAGCATACTTACCTACTCGCCTTACCTTACTTACCCGTCCACTGCTCCGTTCCAACTTCCTGGGTCTACTGCAGTAAAATTCCAGCATGGACAGGGATCATGTGCACCGCTTCAGCCAATGATAGGCTACAGCGGGGACATTTCCTCCAAGCAGCACATGATCATGCAGACTGTGGTGGGCAGGGGCGGACTGGCCATTGACTGTACAGGGAAACTTCCCAGTGGACCAATACCCAGGGGACCACTTGAGTCATGGCCACCAGCCAGGTATGTAATGTGCTGACGCTTCCAAAGTTACTTAATGCTGGGAGCATCAACTACTTATGTACCTGGTTGGCAGCCTTCTGACTCCTGAATTTAACTGTTTTGCCGTACTGAGGCAACTGGAGTGAGAGGACAGAACATGGCAGAATCTACCACACCACAGAGCGGTAAGTTCTGGGGAGATATTGTGTGCTGCTGGGGCATTAGTTTGTGATGTACTGGGGTATTTGATTCTGCAGGGGCCACAATATGGCATTGCTGACCTCAACACTTTGTGTTACCCACTTACCTGCGATGCCCTGCCTTCTGTCAATTCGGCCCCTCCTACAACATACAGCCACTTTTAATTTTTTCCAGGGCCACTTTAAATTCCCAGTCAGTCCGCCCCTAGTGGTGGGAGGCCACACATTGCTTTGCCCAAGTGAATGGGGTTCAGTCTGCACACTGACCTTGCAGCATGAAAAAATGTAATCCAAAGCATAAGGCTCCATTCACACGACCGTATGTTGTCCGCCAAAAAACGGATCCGTGTCCGCAAAAAAAACGGATTGCATTCCGTTTTTTTGCTGATCCATAGACTTCAATAGGGCCATGTCCTATTGAAGTCTATGGATCAGCAAAAAAAGGAATGCAATCCGTTTTTTTGCGGACACGGATCCGTTTTTTTGCGGACAACATACGGTCGTGTGAATGGAGCCAAAATCTGAGGATCAAGCTTGGACACAGATTCTGCAGTGGATGCAGCCATACTGTTCAATCAAATAAGGGTATATTCACATATGGCAGTCTGAGGGCTATTTACCGTATTTTTCGCCCCATAAGACACATTCTCCCCCCCAAAAGTGGGGTAAAATGTCCCTGCATCTTATGGGGCGAATACTAATGAGGCATATGGGGGCTGATGAGAGGCATGGGGCTCTTATCTCAAGTTTGATTGGGGGTCATTCACATTGGGGTCTGAGCTGAGATCTGATTGGGGGTCTGATCTGAGGTCTAATTAACATTGGGGGTCTGATTGGGGCTGTCAGCTGAGGTCTGATTAACATTTGGGGTCTGATTGGTGGTCTGACTGGAGGTCTAATTAAAAATATTTTTTTTCTTATTGTCCTCCTCTAAAACCGCGTCTTATGGGCCGGTGCGTCTTATAGGGCAAAAAATACGCTACATCACGTTTTTCTTGTCACGTTGGAAAACAAAAAAAGGATACCAAAGCATGGTGCACTACACTTTTCTATCTGTATGGTTCAGGAAAAAAAAACATATATGTTAAATAGATACATTTTGTATGTCCTCCATTGGAGGCATCTGTTTAACGTATACGTCACGTGATATGAACACAAACACACATTATTCCTAGGGATGTCCCGATACCGATACCAGTATTGGTATCGGGACCGATACCGGCATTTTCACGAGTACTTGTACTCGTGAAAATGCCTCCGCTACCGCTACCGCTACCGATACCGGAAGTTCCGGTCCGGCAGCTCCTATACACTGTTTAAGAAACCTAACCTGTATTAATGTGGCCGGAATTACTAACTATTAATGCGGTCTCCCTCAGGTTAGGCGCTCAGTGCTTCCATTCTCCTCCTGCCCCGCCTGCCTTCTTCATTCATAAAAGTGGGCGGAGCGGGCAGGCGGGACATGAGGCGCATGGAGGAACTGAGAGCTCAAGCTGCCCGATTCCTCCAAGCACCTCACGTCCCTCCTGCGCGCTCTGCCCACTTTATGAATGTAGAAGGCGCGCGGGGCAGGAGGAGCATGGAGGGACTAAGCGCCTGACCTGAGGGAGACCGCATTAATAGTTAGTAATTATGGCCACATTAATAGAGATGAAGTTTACCTCAATAGTGTATAGCAGCTGCGGGGCCGGTGTATGAAAGAGTCAAGCTACACCTTGGCCCCTGTGAGTGTAAACTGCCCCCCACACACAAACTATGATGGCACTTATGGGGGTCTGTGGATGACACTAATGGGGGATCTCTGGATGACACCTATATAGCATAATATGCTATATATGTGTCATCCAGAGATCCCCCATAGTGTCATCCAGAGATCCCCCAGACAGTGTCATCCAGAGATCCCCTGACAGTGTCATCCAGAGATCCCCCCCATAGTGTCATCCAGAGATCCCCCTGACAGTGTCATCCAGAGATCCCCCTGACAGTGTCATCCAGAGATCCCCCATAGTGTCATCCAGAGATCCCCCATAGTGTCATCCAGAGATCCCCCATAGTGTCATCCAGAGATCCCCCATAGTGTCATCCAGAGATCCCCCATAGTGTTATCCAGAGATCCCCCATAGTGTCATCCAGAGAGCCCCCATAGTGTCATCCAGAGAGCTCCCCATTAGTGTCATCCAGAGAGCCCCCATTAGTGTCATCCAGAGAGCCCCCATTAGTGTCATCCAGAGAGCCCCCATTAGTGTCATCCAGAGATCCCCCATTAGTGTCATCCACAGATCCCCTATAACATTGTCATCCACAGATCCCCCATAACAGTGTCATCCACAGATCCCCCATAACAGTGTCATCCACAGATCCCCCATAACAGCGTCATCCACAGATCCCCCTAACATTGTCATCCACAGATCCCCCATAACAGTGTGTCATCCACAGATCCCCCATAACATTGTCATCCACAGCGCCCCCATAACAGTGCGTCCACAGATCCCCCATAACAGTGTGTCATCCACAGATCCCTCCATAACAGTGTCATCCACAGATCCCCCATAACAGTGCGTCATCCACAGATCCCCCCATAACAGTGCGTCCACAGATCCCCCATAACAGTGTGTCATCCACAGATCCCCCATAACAGTGTGTCATCCACAGATCCCCCATAACAGTGCGTCATCCACAGATCCCCCATAACAGTGCGTCATCCACAGATCCCCCATAACAGTGTCATCCAGAGATCCCCCATAACAGTGTCACCCACAGATCCCCCATAACAGCGTCATCCATAGATCCCCCATAACAGTGCCATCCACAGATCCCCCATACCAGTGTCATCCACAGATCCCCCATACCAGTGTCATCCACAGATCCCCCATAACAGTGTCATCCACAGATCCCCCATAACAGTGTCATCCACAGATCCCCCATAACATTGTCATCCACAGCGCCCCCATAACAGTGTCATCCACAGATTCCCCATAACAGTGTCATCCACAGATCCCCCATAACATTGTCATCCACAGCGCCCCCATAACAGTGTCACCCTGGATGCACATTGGTTGGAAAACACTATTATATTCCCATTTATTAATTTATTAACACTTGTACAAAGGAAAAGTAAAGCCGTTGTCCATAGCAACCAAATTCCAGCTTTAATTTTTTTCATTGCTATCAGCAACTGCGCCGCTGTTTATACAAGGTATCGGTAATTGGTACTCGGTCTTAAAAAAATGGTATCGGGACATCCCTAATTATTCCCATATCAGAAATTGTGTCAATGGGTGCCAGCTGGCATGGACACACAATCACAATTTCCAGGTAAAGAAAGAATTAGCAGGGCATTCATCAAACAAAAGTTATTATTTTTGTACAATAAACTCTTTTCTTAGTAACCTTCACTGTTTTTCTCATGAAAGATTTTTAAATCGGTACTGCAAAACCAAACACAAATGCGATCCAGCACATGCAATAAATTGATGTAATTATACAGGTGCATGGTGCTCTGCATGAAAATACAAAATTAAAACCAAACACAATGCAACAGCACTCTGTAAACCCTGAATATACAGATTATACATTTTGCTAATACTATACCCACTATATGAACTAATATGAGGCACATGTTTTAATCAAAATCATTTGTGCCCATCCACCACGGCAAGGTGACCTCTTTTGGATGGGACTCTGCTCTATAATGGAGTCTCTCCTTGTGCCAATAGGCTTCAAATGAGTTCAGGGAAAGATATGTGATGCACTGATTAAAAACAGCCTATGGGAAAGGTAACTGATGGGTCACCTTGCTGTGGTAGACGGACACAAATGATTTTGACCACAAATCTGTCCCGTGCATGTGGTGGACACAAAGGTGCTTGGTTCATGATAAGATGCAGCTCTGTTACTGTATATAGCCATGGATCCACCTGTCCTCTAAATGCACAGGACAGATTTTTAAACGCTGGAAATAAGTAACAAAGGTTCCTATTGAATGACAGTAATCAAATATTGAAAACCGTAAACATGTAATACTGAAGGTAAATGAGAAATCTGCATCGCTGTTCATTATGTAAATAATTTTTATTTCCTAAAGCCTTAATAACAAAAAAAGTCCATTAGAAATGATGGATCATGTGATCTAACTAAAATAACAATAGATTTACTTATACATTCTAGATGTACATTTGGTCGCTCAAGATACAATGACCCCAGGATGGTCTTTCCAGGATCATCATATGCTGAAACTACACTCAGCAAACAATACCTCAAACTCAGACCCAACCAATCAACATGGCCACTTCTCTACCAAACACCTATATTGGTTGTCTAGTAGCGCCTCTTTACAATTAAGTGCGGTACTATAAGTCACGTACTGCCCTCTGTCAGTGCCAGGATTAGCTGCTATTTTTCTGGTGCACTGTTTGCTATACAGGACCCTGGAGAAGCTCCTGTCCTCAAAGTGACTGACAGCTTCGAGAACCTATTCCTGACTGTTATATGGAAGGACTTGCTTTATCTGTCTTAGTTATCTGCTCATTGTTCTTACATTTTTCATATTTTATCTTGTAATGACAATTTGGAGCTTTAGAATCAGTTATTAGTTTTCCATAGAGTTACGGACTCAATTACAGCGGCTTCGTCTTACAATGGCCTTCCTGAAACCAATTAATATTGTAACTTGGTGGACCATTGTAAGGTATAATTTTGTGGTGATTGGAACTTTTATCTACATTCAGATATATAAAACATGAGAGAATAGGGAGAATATGGTATTGAAATCACTTACAATTTCATAAAATATGCATTGAATATGGTTCTTGCCGTCTCTTAGAAGGAAGAGTTTTGAGCCGTGGTCGCCTGAAGTGACGGCAGAGTCAAGGGTTGCTAAAGACAAGAGAAACAGGAATATTCATAGTGAATTTTACAATCTCTATGTGTAGGTAGCCTTTGCATAATGTTAATTTACACAACTCAAAATACACTTTTAAATCATTCTATCCTACTTTTCAGTGTGTTTAGAAATCATACTTGGGTCAGCCTTAAACATATATGCCAATTACCTAAAAAATTCTTCATGGTGTGAAACTGGCTTTATACTATCAATTACGTGCAGCAGACAAGTTCATGCACATACCGTATGGGAGAAACTCCAGGATTCCCAGCACTGGAAACACCAGAGGCAACTTTTACACTGTAAAGATTTATGGGGTCATTTATTAGGACCGACGTTTTAATAACCCTGCGCTGGCGCTTGATGCGCCTATATTTTGTAGAGGCGTCCGCTTTTACATAACTTAGGTACTGGCCGTGCAACTTGCATAAATCTATGTCAGCTCACTTGCTGCTGTAGATTTAAGTCATTTTCTAAGCCAAAAACAGGAGTAGAAAATGATAAATGAGACGGGCCGGACAGAACCCCACACACACACACACCCACCATGTCCCATTTTGATACCACTTTGGTAAAGTGCCATAAGTCCAGAAAAGTTGTAGATTTGGCCACAAAAGTGGCGTACTTCTCATCATAAATGAACCCCTTTTTATAGCCAATACAGATAGCTAGTTCTAAGAGCAAAACTTTTTACAATATTGGGAAAAGAGCATGAAGTTTTCATACAATCATGCTTAAAGGGGTTATCCAGGTAAAGATAATGATGATGTATACTCAGAATAGGTTATCATTATCACATTGGCCGGGGGTCTGAGTCCTGACACCCCTGCCGATCAGCTCAGCTGTTTCAGGGATCCGCTCAGCTTTCCAAGAACAGTGCCGTTCATTGTATAGTGGCAGTGCTCGGTATTGCAGCTCAGCCCCATGCACTTCAGTGGGGGTGAGTTGCAACTAGGTCACGTTATCGATGTATGGTGATGTCACATGGCCTAGGAAGAGGCCACAGCGGAGTGCCGGCCTCTTCTAACAGCTGACATCCACGATCTTATACTGACGACCTATGCTGAGGATAGGCCATCAATCGAATAACTCCTTTAAATGTAGTTGCATACTGAGTGAAGAGCTTCAATCTCCAACCAAACCTTTCAATACAAAATATCTAAATTATGACTGGAGTAAAATGTACAAGTTCCTACATTCTGTCTCTGATCAGGGTCTAGTAGGGTCGCACTATTAAGAAAGCCATAAATTAATATTTGCACTTACTGTGCTAACACGCAAGAAAAATAACGTGCAACATCATAAACATGGTTTGTACAATAATTACAGGCCTCTGATACTGGCAAAGCCACACCATGGGCAATATCTGGTTCATACTACTATTATACTAACATAAAAAGTCACTGTAACAATACTGACAGTAAACTACAAATGTAACATTACAAAAATACTTATTACCAGAAGACACGTACCTAGTATTTCAAATAACAGTGGGATCCTGTCGCTGTACTGACTCCAGGACTTCATGCTCTCTACTGATGCAGATAAGATCCTTAAAGAATTACTCTTTTCTTTAAAAGTCATTTGGTAAAGAGGTATAGCCTTAAAAGACATGAGAAATTATTTAATCAATGACATATGGAAAGTACTGGGGGTTTTGGTGCAGGATGGGATTTTCTGCTGAATGGTTTATTTAAAGGATGTTGTCCGGTTTCATGATATTGATTACCTATCCTCAGGATAGGTCATCACTATCAAATCGGTGGGGGTATGACTCCAAAATATATCACTGGGACTTTTTTTTTAAAAAAAGGGTCACAAAAAAGTCACAAACTCACTCCACTAGTGGCATTTCTAGACAGCAGTGTTAGGACTAAAGACAACCGACATGTGAGAGCTGATAGATTTGGTGAAGAGTACGTCAAAGACTGAAGCAAAGTGACTGCAAATATTCCGCTTATGATAACTTCCCACTAATGTTGCCATTTATGCTAAATGAGGTAAAAATGTTAAAGAAACACTTCAACCAAAGCTGACATACTGGACCACATTTAGGCCTTGTCCACATTTCCGTGTCAGTGACACGTCCGTGATAAAAAGCGTATGTGTATCATCCGTGAAGGATCCGTGGTTGGTCTGTGTGTCTGTTTTACCATCCGTGTGTCATCCGTAATTCACTGACGTTGCTCATCGGAAAACTAATTTTCATAGAATCTCCTATCAGTCTTTAGTAAAAAACGGACGCATCACAGATCCCATCCCTAGTGTATTCGTGATTTTCACGGACCCATAGACTTCTAGGGGTGTGCTAGGTCCGCGTCACGGATCAAAGTAGTGCATGTCTCCGTGATTTTTTTTTACTGACCCACGGTCATGAAAAAAATACTGAAATGTGAACAGACACAATTAAATCAATGCGTACGTGTGGTGTCCGTGGAAAATGCAGACAGCACACGTCAGTGAAAAACGGAAATGTGGACGAGGCCTTACTATTGCTGTCTGGAAGTCTGAAAATGTGCCAGTTTGCAAAAGTGTCAAGTGTGTTGAAAAAATCTGCTCTTTTGGTACAGATGCATGAAAAATGTGGCTAAAAAATCTGCGCCAAAATCTGGATGCAAATGGTCTCACAGAAGTGGCATGCTTCCGTTTCTGCAAGAATTACACAAAAATATACCTATCGATTTCCACATATTGGAGCCCCTATTCTCAGGATTGGGTCCCAGAAGGCAGACCGCCATCAATGAGACTTTTATAGGATACAGGATATGTCATGGATGCTGTCTGTGGGAAACGCCTTTATAAGTGACTGATGGCAATTTCTTGATGTTATGGGGAAATGCTCTATTGAAACAGATCTGTTTTTTACCTGTACCATTTCTTCTTCTGGCATATCAGCAAATGCACTATCATTGTTCAATTTCACATTACACTTAAATAAATATGACGGCTGATGCTCTTTTGTTCCCGATGGAGTAGCAGAAGAATAACGTGAACTCTTGTAAGATGGCACAGATGTGGAGAGCGGCACCGGAGAATACGTCTCATTTACACTTTTTCCTTTCAAGCTCTCCATTTGTCCGTAATGCCTTTTAGGACCAGAAAGTAAATCTTTACCAAAGTTGTTAAACATATTTTCATCTCCAGGGCAGATATTTGCTCTTTTATCTGTTGATCTGTAACATGAATGTAAGTGAAACGGTTGCATAACATAACAAGTGCATAACCATTAGGCTCCATTCACACGTCCGTAAGTGTTCTGCGGATCTGCAAAACACGGACACCGGCCATGTGCACATGGCCCACACTATTATAATACAAAAATGCCTATTCTTGTCCACTATTGCGGACAAGAATAGGACATGTTCTATTTTTTTTGCAGAAACGGAAGTGCAGATGCATCCATTTGGGCCCCATTGAAAATGGATGGGATCGCACCCGTTACATTACAGATGTGGACCCATTTTTCGGACGTGTGAATGGACCCTTATTCTCATTTTACACAAAGGCAACAATTTTCTGAAATGTGCAAAACAAAAATCTTTAACATTATTAAAGTAAATATGATTTTGATGTAAATCTTAGTTCAACAATGCAGAAACATTTGGAACGAATATGAAGTGTGGGTGTCTGAGGGCATTTTTTTTTTACACAGGCTAATAAAACAGGCAATAATAAGGAATTAACGCTCACACCTGATCACTGCCCGCTATTAGCTGTATTTACAAGCAGAAATGATCACTGCTGTATGGGGTTGAATGATCATTAATACAAATCGTCACCATACAGTTTCATTTTGATACAGCGCAATGTGCTGTCATTAAACCATCTTAAAGAGGTTGTCCGGCCATATATATTGATGAGCAGTTAGGATTGCTATTGTAAAGTGGTTTTCAATACACAGATATGAATACAGTAGGAATTCACCAACGTCTCACCCGACTTTGGGCGATGCGAACTTTGGCTCCATGGAGCCAGTACATTTTAATGCTGTATCCATGAAGCATTTGCACGAATTGACTGCGGATCTGACGATCAGCAGTTTGACGAAGAAGCTGCGCTTTCCTGGTCATTACACTATGCCTTGTCTCTTGTGGAGTGACAGCATAGTGTAATTAAAGGTACTCGCTCCATTCAAGTGAATAGAGTGAGTACTTGTCATTACACTGCACTTCCAAGACGAAGTACGAAACAGCTGATCGGCAGGGGTGCCGGGTTTCAGATCCACGCTGATCAGATATTAATGAGCTATCCTGAGGATAGGTGATTAATATCTATGGCCTGACAACCCATTTAACTAGAGAACGGAGCCTCACATCAACAAAAGAAAAACAGTGTTTTAATCAGGTGCCGCACAGCTATGTGTCTATGCAGACAGCTGGATAGGGAGGTCAATGGTATTCAATAAACACGGATACAGTTCTTACCTAATCTCCATTTTTTTACCAGCATTTTGCACCTGAGAAATTTTGCTTTCCCAAATGGAGTCTGAATGAGAAGATAAAAAAGAAAGGTATATAAAGAAAGGACACTGCTTTTATCTTTACTTCAATGTGTAGTTGAACGCTTGTAACATATCTATAAAAATACATACTGATCTTTTCGTTGGACAATTTTTTTTTTGATAGGGATTATCCAGGACTTACAAACTGATGATATCAACACTAGATGATTTAGTCCAATTTAGCAGATTGAAGGGTCTGTGGTGCTTTCTGTAGAGCAGAGTCTGGTATTACAATTTTTCTCAATCAAGTGAATGTGACAGCGCCACTACTTAAAGGAGCTGTGCCTGGTAAACAATGAAGAGGAGCACTGCCAGCACCACAAAATGCTCAAACATCTGATCAGTGGTGGAGCTGGGAGTCAGACCCCCACCCACCTGTTTTGGTCCGCGTCCGAGCCGCATATTTTGCGACTCGGGAACGGACCAGTTCACTTCAATGGGGCCGCAAAAGATGCGGACCGCACTCCGTGTGTTGTCCGCATCCGTTGCTCCGTTCCGTGGCCCCACAAAAAAAATTGAGCATGTCCTATTCTTGTCCGTTTTGCGAAGAATAGGCATTTCTACAATCGGCTGCGTTCCGGAACGCGAAGCAGCGGACCGCAAAACACATAAGGTTGTGTGCATGAGGCCTAATACTGATTGCCAATCCTAAGAATGGGCCATCAATTTTTAACTCCCTTATAACCCATTTAACTTCTCATCTTACATAACAAGAAAATATATTTTTTTTCTACAGTTTAAATCCATAATTTTAAATTGAAAGGGTAAAATCAACCAAAATGATCATCTGATGTCATAGAAACACGGAGAAGGGAGACAGTGGTGCCCACATCCTATTCCTCCCCAAACTCTGGTTTATGGGGGTTGTTCAGAGCGCCATTGTTGAAAAGCAGTGACACTTTAAGCGTACCTGCACACCACGCGGATTACATGGGTCTTTTTTTGTGCAGAAAAACACACCGTAATACAGTACCAGCAAAGTGCATGAGATTAGAGAAATCTCACGTCACACTTTGCTTTTTGCTTCCATGATGAAATTGACCTGTTGTGCGGATATTACAATCTGCGGCATGTCAACTGTGTAGAGAGGTTTTCCGCAGAGACTTCAATGGGGTTATTAACATAAACAGAAAATCCGCAACAAAAAAACACACTAAAACTGCAATAATGTGGATTTATGTGCATTTTTTGTGCAGATTTCTGCAGGTACCCTAGAATTAATAGACACTAATGCTCTGCTGCTTGTTACAGACACATGTGGAGGTCCAGATTCCATAGACAGGACATGGTTTCTGTGAAAGGTATGTGAAAAGGGAGAGATATTCATTATTCATTTCAAAAATTGTTATTAATAGCAATATCTGAAGTTACTGGTATAAAGGGTGAAATATTACCAATTATCAGATGACAATGGTCAATATTCCCCTTTTCCCCCTAGCTTGTGGGATTGCTCTCAGTTTATACCACAACTACAGTACGCTGTCTTGATATCACCAGGAATACCACACTCCTGCAGATATAACATAAAAGACACCTTTACTTAACTGCAATGTACTACAACATATACAAATACTTTCAATATCATGGTCATATCAGTACACATACACCATGTAACTGGCCTATAGTCTAACAATATAGACAACAGATACTTAGCCTAAGGGTGCATTCACACGACCGTATGTATTTTTTTGCTGTCTGACAACACACGGATCCGAAAAAAATGTGGATGACCTCCATGTGACGTCTGTGTTGCATCCGTTTTTTTGCGGATCCACTGTAACAATGCCTATCCTTGTCCGCAAAATGGGCAAGAATAGGACATGTTCTATCTTTTTTGAGGGCCTACGGAATGGATGCAAATGGGTTCGCATCCCATCCGCAAAAAACGCGGATCGGAGGAGGATCAAAATTATGGTCGTTGAATGCACCCTAAGAATGTATGGTGGTCCTTTCTACTTTCATCTAAGACTATTCACATCGCAAGAAGCATGTGTTCTGGCATTTTGAGAATATATGCGACCATGATGGCTAGAAGATGTGGAGAGCACATACTGTGCTCTCCGCATGCGATTGTGGAGCGCTGCGATTTTCGGTCACGGCACAGAAAATAGAGCATGTCTATCGTCGCAGTGCGGACAAGAAGGCATTTCTATGGAGTTCGAGCAATGTGCGGTCGCAAAATGCGAATGCACATTGCCATGTGTCCGTGATTTAGATCAGTGATCCAAAAACACTGCGATGTGTGAATAAGGCCTAAGACTATCACAGTATGCTGGTCTGGCTGAATCATGCCCTCGCTAGTGTAATGCCTACACAAATGCATTGTACCTGCTGACCTACAGGTTATAATTGGAATATTCTAGATACTTACATACATGGTCAGTGTCGTTTCATTGCAAATCAACAGTACAGATGAATTCTCTGTAATAAATATTATCAGAGAGAAATGCCTTTTTCTCTCCAGATTAGCATTCGCCTTCCTCTCTCCATTGACTTGTATGGGCAGCAAATGTGGAGGGTGTCCCTGTTCTGTTCACTCCCGTGTATGCCAATATGGACCTTATATCTCAAGATGTTTGGGAGCTTTGCTGTATGGAAGGGTTATGTTGTATTATTGAAGTTGCCATATTAGATACACCTCTGTAATTTAACCATAAGAATTATATGGTCATAGATGTTTCAACAGACTGTAATAAACGTACCTGTACAGGCTCCAGCGGCGTGATCCTCAGCCTCGGCACGGCCGGGTCAGGACGAGACGTGCTGCTGAGCCACGCCCCCTGGTGACACGACCGTATCCATAGAGCTCATGCACACAAGCATAATGACTCGTTGAATGGGTTAGTGATCCGCAAGATATGGCCAAAGATAGAACATGTTGTATCTTTTTGCAGTGCAGAGGCACTGACCAAAAAGCCCACAGAGGCACTTCGTAATGCTTTCGTCGGCTTCCGATCCATACCTCTGCTCTGCAAAAGATAGGTGAACTCCTATCTTCGGTTGTATGTTGTGGATCGTGGACCCATTCAAAGTCAATTTGAGTCCACACCACGGAGCGCACACAGCCAGTGCCCGTATTTTGCTGACCGGCCGTTTACAGTCCACAGTTACCCCTTACGCTCGTGTGTATGAGTGTCACGTTCGAGTGCGGGAGGGAAAAACTACACCGAACATAGGAGGGAAAGGGGTGAGGAAATAAGGCCTGGAAACTAGGGAAAGAAGATGGACACCTCCTAGTAAAACCCTAATTAAAGTCCTGACTAACTACTAGGGCTGCACGATTGGGAATTTTGTACGATTGCGATTAGGGCCCTAAAAATTGCGATAACGATATGCGATATTATAAGAGAATTGTGCTAGAGGTCTATTTGCTTGGATTTTCCAATATGAGCCGCTGACACCGCCACAGGAGCCTCTGCCATGACCCATCACCCAGGTACCGCATTATTCGCTTTATAAGACGTACCTGATCATAAGACGCACCTATGTTTCTGAGGAGGAAAATAAGAAAAAAAAGATTTTGAACCAGAAGGTGTGCTTTTGGTGGATTTTGAACTAATGGTGGTCTGGGTATGATATTGTTATAGGGGATCTGTGGATGGCACTGTTATGGGGGGTGTGTGCTATGACACATAGGGCCATGAGGGGGTCCAGCATAAGATGCTATATGTGTAAATGTTTCTTCATTCAGGGGCTAGAATGCCAGGATAGTATAAATACCCCCCAAATGACACCATTTTAGAAAGAAGACACCCCAAAGTATTCGCGGAGGGGCATGGTGAGTTCATGTATAATTTCATTTTTTTTCACAAGTTAACGGAAAATGACACTTTCTGAGGAAAAAAAATAATAATAATAAAGTTTCCATTTCTGCTAACTTCTGGCAAAAAAAAAAAAAAATCTCAGACGGACTCACTATGCCCCTCAGTGAATACCTTGGGGTGTCTACTTTCCGAAACGGGGTCATGTGTGGGGTGTGTTTACTGTTTTGGCATTCTGGGCGGGGCTAAATTGTGAGCAGCCATGTAAAACCTAAAGGTACTCGTTGGAATTTGGGCCCCTTTGCGCACCCAGGCTGAAAAAAAGTGTTACTCATGTGGTATCACCGTACTCAGGAGAAGTAGGGCAATGTGTTTTGGGGTGTATTTTTACATATACCCACGCTGGGTGAGAGAAATATCTCTGTAAATTGTCAACTTTGTATAAAAAAATTTGTCGTTTACAGAGATATTTCTCACACAAAGTATGGGTATATATAAAATACACCCCAAACATTGCCCTTCTCTCTGAGCACTCTGACGTGTGACTACTTTTGCAGCTAAGATCGTAAGGGGTCCAGATTCAATGATACCTTTAGGATTTCACAGGGCATTTTACGCATTTGGATTCCAGACTTCTTCTCACGCTTTAGGGGCCCCTAAAATGCCAGGACAGTATAAATACCCCACATGTGACCCCATTTTAGAAAGTAGACACCCCAAGGTATTCCGTGAGGGGTATGGTGAGTTCATGTAAAAAAAAAATTTTTGTCACAAGTTAGTGAAATAAAAGACTTTGTATAAAAAAAAAAAATATCAATATCCGCTAACTTGTGCCAAAAAAAAAAAATTCGGTGAACTCGCCATGCCCCTCACGGAATACCTTGGGGTGTCTTCTTTCCAAAATGGGGTCACTTATGGGGTATTTATACTGCCCTGGCATTTTAGGGGCCCAAAAGCGTGAGAATCCAAATGTGTAAAAATGCCCTGTGAAATCCTAAAGGTACTCATTGGAATTTGGGCCCCTTTGCGCATCTTGGCTGCAAAAAAGTGTCACACATGTGGTATCGCCGAACTCAGGAGAAGTAGGGCAATGTGTTTGGGGGGGTATTTTTACATATACCTATACTGTGTGTGAGAAATATCGCTGTAAACGACAACTTTTTAAAATTTTTTATACAAAGTTGTCAATTTACAGAGATATTTCTCTCACCCAGCATGGGTATATGTAAAAATACACCCCAAAACACATTGCCCTACTTCTCAATAAATTCCTGAGACGCGCGGCACTGTGAACGCGCGCGTGCATGGGAAATCTCGCGTCTCGCGAGATGACGCGCCAATGCGTCCACTCAGAGCTACAGGACCGCCCACCGGACGCATCCGTGCGTTAGGCGGTCCTGTAGTGGTTAATGTCCCCTTATGTGTCCTAAACCGCGCACATAACTGTCTTTGTATGTAAAGTTTTACTTTACTGCTGAAACAATTGCCTTCCTTTTGATAAAATCGCCAGCCTCTAGTCTGTACTCACTATGAATGCACTGCAGCAAGCGGTCCGGCCGGCACATGACTGACATCACTCAGTCAGTCACGCTCCTCCCACTTCATTAATGAAGCAGGAGCGCGACTGACTGCAGTGCATTCATAGTGAGTAAAGACCAGAGGCTGGCGATTTTATCAATAGATAGGAGAGCGATTGTTGTAGCAGTAAAATAAGACTTCACATACAGACAGTTATGTGCGCACTCCCTCCCATTAAATAGCAGCATTTTTGGGTCGGCAAAATCACCATATCACAATCGCTGTTTATCGCGACACGATTGCTTTGGCGATATATCGTGCAGGCCTACTAACTACCATTATGAACAGCCCCCAGAGGTAGGTGAGTTCATACACCGTAATACCTAGTGTCCTAACTCACCCTATAGGACCCTGGTACTAATGTCAGGACTGAGACAACCTGTTCCTCCAATAGGAATGACGAACAGGAGTCTCCCTCAGGCCTAAATACAAATGACAGGGAAATGCAATACACAAAATAACCCAAACAAAATACAAAAGGGAAAGAAAACACTTAACTACAAGCGGATATGGCAGTGGGCTGATTTCTCTGCTGCTCTATTACTGTGTACTAGTGTTTCTGATTAACGGAGCACCGAGTCATATTTGGTATTGTCGCATCCATAATAATCTGCTCCATAAAAATACCACATGATCTAACCTGTCAGATGAACATTGTAAATAACAAAAAATAAAAACGGTGCCAAAACAGCTATTTTTGTTATCTTGATTCACAAAAAGTGTAATATAGAGCAACCAAAAATCATATCTACCCTAAAATAGTACCAACAAAACTGCCACCTTATCCCGTAGTTTTCAAAAGTTTTTAATTTTTTAGGAGTTTCTACTCTAGAGGTGCATCAGGGGGTCTTCAAATGTGACATGGCAACTTAAAATCCCAGTGAAATCTGCCTTCCAAAAACCATATGGCGTTCCTTTCCTTCTGTGCCCTGCTGTGTGCCAGTACAGCAGTTTACGACCACATATGGGATGTTTCTGTAAACTACAGAATCAGGGCAATAAATATTGAGTTTTGTTTGGCTGTTAACACATGGTAAATTTGGTATTTTTTTTTTAAATAAAAATGAAATTTTTTGACTCAATTTTACCACTGTCATGAAGTACAATATGTGACGAATAGAGTTGAGCGAACACCTGGATGTTCGGGCTCGAGAAGTTCAGCAGAACTTCCCGAAAATGTTCAGGTTCTGGATCCGAACTCGACCCGAACCCCATTGAAGACAATGGAGACCCGAACTTCTGGGCACTAAAAAGGTTGTAAAATAGTCCAGGAAAGGGATAGAGGGCTGCAAAATGTAGGTAAATGCCCTGAAAACAAATGTGGATAGGGAAATGAATTAAAATAAAATAAATAAAAATTAACCAATATCAATTGGAGAGAGGTCCCATTGCAGAGAATTATGCGTCATATCACCCACCACTGGAGAAGGCCACTTTCAGTTATTTAGGCCCCAGCACCCAGACAGAGGAGAGAGGTCCCACAGCAAGGAATCATGCGTCATATCACCCACCACTGGAGAAGGCCACTTTCAGTTATTTAGGCCCTAGCACCCAGACAGAGGAGAGAGGTCCCACAGCAGAGAATCATGCGTCATATCACCCACCACTGGAGAAGGCCACTTTCAGTTATTTAGGCCCCAGCACCCAGACAGAGGAGAGAGGTCCCACAGCAAGGAATAAGGCGTCATATCACCCACCACTGGAGAAGGCCACTTTCAGTTATTTATGCCCCAGCACCCAGACAGAGGAGAGAGGTCCCACAGCAAGGAATCATGCGTCATATCACCCACCACTGGAGAAGGCCACTTTCAGTTATTTAGGTCCCAGCACCCAGACAGAGGAGAGAGGTCCCACAGCAAGGAATCATGCGTCATATCACCCACCACTGGAGAAGGCCACTTTCAGTTATTTAGGCCCCAGCACCCAGACAGAGGAGAGAGGTCGCATGGCAGAGGTTCAGGTTTCATGTCACCCACCATTGTAACAGGCCACTTTCAGTTATTTAGGCCCCGGCGCCCAGATTGAGAAGAGGTTCATTCATCTTGGGTTGCACCGCAAGATCATGGTAAAGTTAAAAAAATGAGGATTCAATAAAGAAGTGCCCCGGAGTACAAGAATACAGAGTTGAGGGGGAGGCAGTTATAAATGTCTATTCTGCACAAGGGAGGGACAGGTCCTGTGGGATCCATGCCTGGTTCATTTTTATGAACGTCAGCTTGTCCACGTTGGCTGTGGACAGGCGGCTGCGTTTGTCAGTGATGGGCCTGAGCTGTGTCGGGTGCCACCCCGCTGTGAACCTGCTTCATCCTCATCCTCCAGTAGTGGGCCCTGGCTGGCCACATTTGTACCTGGCCTCTGCTGTTGCAAAAAACCTCCCTCTAAGCCACTTCTAAGAGACTGGCCTGAAAGTGCTAAAAATGACCCCTCTTCCTCCTCCTTCTGGGCCACCTCCTCTTCCATCATCGCCTTAACCGTTTTCTCAAGGAGACATAGAAGTGGTTTGTAACGCTGATAACGGTGTCATCGCCACTGGCCATGTTGGTGGAGTACTCGA
This sequence comes from Bufotes viridis, assembly GCA_033119425.1. Taxonomy (NCBI): domain Eukaryota; kingdom Metazoa; phylum Chordata; class Amphibia; order Anura; family Bufonidae; genus Bufotes; species Bufotes viridis. The sequence continues at coordinate 70,355,993 of CM065591.1, forward strand.
AACAGCGCAACAGGGCACACAGGTCTCGCATGGAGGCCCAATCATTGGTGGTGAAGTGGTGCTGTCCTGCAGTGCGACTGACGCGTGCGTGCTGCAGCTGAAACTCCACTATGGCCTGCTGCTGCTCGCACAGTCTCTCCAGCATGTGCAAGGTGGAGTTCCACCTGATGGGCACGTCGCATATGAGGCGGTGAGCAGGAAGGCCGAAGTTACGCTGTAGCGCAGACAGGCGAGCAGCGGCAAGATGTGAACGCCGAAAGCGCGCACAGACGGCCGGCACTTTATGCAGCAGCTCTGACATGTCGGGGTAGTTGTGAATGAACTTCTGCACCACCAAATTCAACACATGCGCCAGGCAAGGGATGTGCGTCAAACCGGCTAGTCCGGAGCTGCGACGAGATTTCGCCCATTATCGCACACCACCAGGCTGGGCTTGAGGCCCACCAGCAGAAAACACTCGTCGGTCTGTTGTTCAATACCCCGCCACAACTCCTGCACGGTGTGGGGCCTGTCCCCCAAACATATGAGGTTCAGAATGGCCTGCTGACGTTTACCCCGGGCTGTGCTGAAGTTAGTGGTGAAGGTGTGTGGCTGACTGGATGAGCTGGTGGGAGCAGAGGAGGAGGAAGCCGAGTAGGAGGAGGAGGCTACAGGAGGCAAAGAATGATGCCCTGCGATCCTTGGCGGTGGAAGGACGTGCGCCAAGGAACTCTCCGCCTGGGGCCCAGCCGCCACTACATTTACCCAGTGTGCAGTTAGGGAGATATAGCGTCCCTGACCATGCTTACTGGTCCACGTATCTGTGGTTAGGTGGACCTTGCCACAGATGGCGTTGTGCAGTGAACACTTGATTTTATCGGATACTTGGTTGTGCAGGGAAGGCATGGCTGTCTTGGAGAAGTAGTGGCGGCTGGGAACAACATACTGTGGGACAGCCATCGCCATCAGCTGTTTGAAGCTGTCTGTGTCCACCAGCCTGAATGACAGCATTTCAAAGGCCAGTAGTTTAGAAATGCTGGCATTCAGGCCCAGGGCTCGAGGGTGGCTAGGTGGGAATTTACGCTTTCTCTCCAAGGTTTGTGAGATGGAGAGCTGAACGCTGCCTTGTGACATAGTGGAGATGCTTGGTGACGCAGGTGGTGGTGTCGGTGGCACATCCTTTGTTTGGTGGGCGGCAGGTGCCAACATTCCTCCCGAGGCGGAGGAAGAGGCCGAGGCAGCAGCAGAAGAGGGAGCAGGGGGAGCCTGAGTGAGTTCCTTGCTTTTAAGGTGTTTACTCCACTGCAGTTCATGCTTTGCATGTAGATGCCTGGTCATGCAGGTTGTGCTAAGGTTCAGAACGTTAATGCCTCGCTTCAGGCTCTGATGGCACAGCGTGCAAACCACTCGGGTCTTGTCGTCAGCATATTGTTTAAAGAAGTGCCATGCCAGGGAACTTCTTGAAGCTGCGTTTGGGGTGCTCGGTCCCTGGTGGCGATGGCCAGTAGCAGGCAAACTCTCTTGGCGGCGGCTGTTCTGCTTTTGCCCCCTGCTCCCTCTTTTGCTACGCTGTTGGCTAGGTCTCACCACTGCCTCTTCCTCTGAACTATGAAAGTCAGTGGCACGACCTTCATTCCATGTGGGGTCTAGGACCTGATTGTCCCCTGCATCGTCTTCCACACAGTCTTCCTCCCTGACCTCCTGTTCGGTCTGCACACTGCAGAAAGACACAGCAGTTGGCACCTGTGTTTCGTCATCATCAGAGACGTGCGGACTCCGATGAAGTGGTATTCCCATGTCCTCATCATCAGGAAACATCAGTGGTTGTGCATCAGTGCATTCTATGTCTTCCACCACTGGCGAAGAGCTAGGTGGATTCCCTTGGGAAACCCTGCCAGCAGAGTCTTCAAACAGCATAAGAGACTGCTGCATAACTTGAGGCTCAGACAGTTTCCCTGATATGCATGGGGGTGATGTGACAGACTGATGGGCTTGGTTATCAGGTGCCAACTGTGCGCTTTCTGCAGAAGACTGGGTGGGAGATAATGTTGTGAACGTGCTGGATCCACTGTCGGCCACCCAATTGACTAGCGCCTGTACCTGCTCAGGCCTTACCATCCTTAGAACGGCATTGGGCCCCACCAAATATCGCTGTAAATTCTGCTGGGTACTGGAACCTGAGGTCGTTGGTTCACTAGGATGTGTGGCTGTGGCAGAATGGCCACGTCCTCTCCTAGCACCAGAGGGTCTACTAACACCACCACGACCGCGTCAACGTCCCTTACTAGATGTTTTCCTCATTGTTACCGTTCACCAAGCACCACAATAAGAAAAAAAATATTTGGCCCAATGTATTGATTTCAAATTCAGGCCTTTTTTTACAGGCAACTAACACTATCTGCCTATTTATTTATGTAGCGTATTACACTAATCCAGGCACAGCATTAACCACTGATTTAGGGGAATATCTCTTTTAGGGCTAGTATTTAGGCCCTGGATGAAAGGTATCCTTTTATGGACAGATTTACACTTGGAGATGCACAGTAGCATGTGAAAAAATATGTAGGATTATGCCTTCAGCAATTGTATTTTAACACTTTGTGTAATATACCCTTTAACGAACAGAAATACAATGGGAGATGCACGGTAGGGTGTGAAGTTATTGAGGATGACCCTCTCAGCACTTGTATATACACCTTGAGTGTAATATACCCTTTTACGGACAGATTAACACTTGGCCTGCAACAGCTGGAACACCAGATTCAGGGTATTGCTATATTGGCAAGTGAATTTCACCCCAGAACAAAATACATCCTTTGCCGGACACTATTATACTTTGCCAGCCACTGCTGGGACACCAGATTTATCGTATTGGTATTTTGGCAATTGAATTTCACCCCAGAACAAAATATATCCTTTGCAGGACACTATTAAACTTGGCCAGCCACAGCTGAAACCACTGATTTATGGTATTGCTATTTTGGCAATTGAATTTCCCCGCAGAACAAAATATATCCTTTGCAGGACACTATGAAACTTGGCCAGCCACAGCTGAAACCACTGATTTATGGTATTGCTATTTTGGCAATTGAATTTCACCCCAGAACAAAATATACCCTGTTACAGACAGATTTAAACTAGGCCTGCAACTGCTGGAACACCAGATTTAGGGGATTGCTATTTTGGCAATTGAATTTCACCACAGAAAATAATCTACCAGTTGCCAGACAGCAGACAGTATTACACTTGGCTAGCCAAAGCTGGAACACCAGATTTAGGGGATTGGTATTTTGGCAATTGAATTTAACCCCTTAATAAAATATAGAAATTGCTATCCTGAGTTTCTAGGGGTGACAATTAGCACAGCCAAGCCCCTGATGTAGGATATAGCAAAAGAAAACCTAGTATTGATGGATTGATGGACTTGGTGGCAGCTTGTTCTGGTGCACCACAAGTCACAAAATGGCCGTCGATCACCCCAGAAAAAAGTGACAGAAAAACGCTCTGTGCAGCCTAAAAACCAGTGAGCAATTAACTAGCAGAAGTTGAATCATTCACAGCTGTAGATCGATCAGTTCATTAGGTGCTGTTGCTGACTTTTCCCTGCCTAATCCCGCCCTCACAGAAGCTGCGTCCTACACTAATCAGAGCAGTGTGACGTGCGGCGCTACATGACTCCAGCTTAAATAGAGGCTGGGTCACATGCTGCACTTGGCCAATCACAGCCATGCCATTAGTAGACATGGCTGTGATGGCTTCTTAGGGTAAGAAGTAAAACGCTAGCTGATTGGCTGCTATGCAGCCCTTCAGAAAGCGGGAAGAAAATCGCCGAACAACGGACCCGAACTTTTTTGAAAATCTTCGGGTCCGTTCCGTGTCCCGAACACCCCAAAATTCGGTACGAACCCGAACTATGCTCGAACTGTTCGCTCAACACTAGTGACGAAAAAACAATCTCAGAATGGCCTGGATAAGTAAAAACGTTTTAAAGTTGTTACCACAAAAAGTGACACATGTCGGATTTGCAAAAAATGGCATGGGCAGGAAGTTGAAAACTGGCCTGGGGTAGAAAGGTTTAGTGTGGGTTCACATTAGTGTTATGGTTTCCGTTATAACATGGTTATAGCAGAAAATAATGGAATCCATAAGACAGAATGCAAAACGGAAGCCTTTAAGAGGCATTCCGTTTTGCTCCGTCCTAACAAAGGGCTATGGGAAAGAATAACGGATCCCAGACGGATCCGTTATTCTTTCCATAGCCTTCTATTATGATGGAAAGCAAACAGAATGCCTTTTAAAGACTTCCGTTTCGCATTCCGTCATAATACAAGTCTATGGGCGCCAGAACAGATGCGTCCTGTTTTATGGATTCCGTTATTTTCCGTTATAACGGAAACCATAACGCTAGTGTGAACCCACCCTTAAATAAAATAAATATTAAACATAATAACAAAACATTAACCCCCAAAACTTAGTAAATGACGATGGAGGTCCTAGAAGCCCCAATAAAATAACTTTACCAAAATAAACTGGCAACTTCATCTTGCCCCCAGCCGTTGAATGCCAGCTCGGAGGCACCAACTGATCGATGCCTAATTCCTCAACTCCTGTTAAACCATGAGAGCCCAGCCCCACCCATGGTTACCTCCCATTCTCAACTGCCACCATATCCACCAACTTTGAGGACCTCCCCGCCGCCAAGAACGTGCAACTTGACCCTTAAGTTTGCGTATTCCTCCACATCCTTAGAGCCATCTCAATCCTACCTTTGATCCCCAGGGCCCACAAATCTATACCTACAGCATTAAGATGCACCCCATCCACTCTCCAAAATTTACCCACATCCGTTTCCAATTTCTTGCCAAAAACCTCCCAACTGGCCTATTAACTTTGATACGAGCCTTATTTCTAAATGATTAACCAATCTCGCACCCCTCCAAGACCTCCTTGACACAATGTCCGAACATACCGTGATTATATTCGGGAACAACGCCCACAACCTCAATAAAACAAACCTAATGTCCCGAATTAACTCCTGAAATGGCCGAACACCTAGATCATTATCCCCAACGTGTAACACTAAAACATCTGGGGGGGGGGTCTTTGGGGGTGATCCAACTGGACGAAGCAATGCACTTCCCGCAAAACCCCACCCCATAGCATACCTCTAATACCGAGCCACCTCAAAACCGCAACGTCCCACAAGAAACCCAGTTGGCGCCCGTTCGGTCTCATGTCCGCCCTCACCGCCCCCAGAACACGAACCAATGTCCGAGGATCCAAACTAAAGCTGATGGCAATCCTAAGAACAATAAAACATACAACGTTAAACTGATTGCAATGCCCACTTACAATGAATCTACCCAACCTGATGTACGAGTGGAACCGAATTGATTCCCATCTGCCTATTCTTTTTATCACCTTCTCACTGATCCCTAGACGCGCTGCTTCCGTCGCTGCCCGATACGAAAAGAATGTCCCGAATAACTCTTTGAATCAAACCACAAGACCTTCAGGCATCTTTTAAAAATTGCTATAAATTGAAACCGCGACAAAAACGATCTATCCTCGTGCCAAAGAAGAAGAGCCATGCCCTTCCCGATTTCACCCCCGTAAACCTGAAGACACCAAATTGGACAAAGTAAACAATCTGGAACCTCAAACAAAATCGTCTGCCTACCCCGCCCTTCGCGATCCGTTTTAGACTTCCTAATGCGAATCTTGACTCTGTCTGGATAAAGATCTACATCATCTGACAACAACCCACCGGCCCTACTGACACTGCTACTCCCCAATTCACCCAAACCTAAACGCCCCAAAAAACACAAATGAAAAAAACCACCTTGAATAAACTAATTTCCCAAGGCGATGGACAAACCGACCCCAACAATGAGCCTATATCTGATATTAACTTAAACAAAACGGGCCTACGACGATCCTCGACTCACCTTACCCCTTCTCCAACCTTTTTATTAACAGTACTTGTGATACAGAACAACCTTTCTCTCTAACGTAACAAAAAAATAATATTAATGCTATTTCCCTATCCTCATCACCCACGCCTAACTGCAAACACCACTGCTCCCAGTTGTCCCAGGCCTTACCAAAAGCCCCATTACCGTTCCTTCAAGATTTCTCAAAGACAAGCCGGACACACCAACCCCTCGGCATCCGCTTCTGGCGGCAGTTGACGAATACACTCCCACTGTGAACGAGAAAGGGCATCTGCATTACCATTAGAAACCCCCAGCACATGAACAGCCACTATCCAAGCACTGATGGATAAGCATCTTAGCACTAAATATTGTAACAGCTTAACCACTGGCGGAGATGATCTTCCCACATCACCAATGCCATAACAATTGGAAAAAGTTCTAACAGCGCCAAATTTCTCACCCAACCCCTATCTATCCAAGACTCTGGCCACCGCCCCGCATACCATTGACCATAACAGTATGCTCCAAACCACCACACCCCCCCAGCTGCATCTCAGAATAGCTCAAAATTAAAGTTATTGATAACCACCCCCATAACCAAAGTTCTACCATTGTAATCCTCTAAGAAACCCGCCCAAACCTCTAAATCCCCCCATAACTCCTTCCCAAACAGCGACAAAAAATGCGCACCATCGGCATAATTCGACATCATTTTCCCAACTTCACTAACTTGTCCTCCGGCAACCTACAGTCCATTTTAGCTATGTCGATCATGATTCCCCAAAATACACATCTCGGTTGTAGGCCCTTGCATCTTCTCCACTGCCAACAGCACCCCAAACCCTTCAAAAACCGATTGCACTGTATACAACAATAATGAACAAACTCGCCAGGCCAAGGCACAAATAATCGTCCAAGTAATGAATAACAGATAAACAACCGGACACGTCAACTACTACCCATTCAAGGAAGGAACTAAATGTCTCAAAATAGCCGCAAAACAGCGAGCACCCCATTGACACCTGTCCACAAAATAACCCCCCTCCCAAAAGCAACCCAACAAATGCAAACTCTCCGGATTAACCAGCAAAAAACAAAACGCCGCCTCAATATCAGTCTTTGCTAACAGCGTTCCTGGGCACAACTTCCTTACCCAAGCCACAGCCACGTCAAATGACGTGTAAACCACTGAACATAATTCAGGATCAATACCATCATTGACCGACGCCCCTTTCGGAAAGGAAAGGTGGTTAATGAGATGAAATTTATTTGGCTTTTTCTTGGGAACCACCCCCAAAGCTCCGGAAATGGACCCATGCGCCCTAGTGCTACCTCCTTGGCCAATTATTCGGAAACCACTTCAGGGTGCTCTTACGCCAATCTCAAGTTCTTATGCACTACAGAACTCGGCGATGGGACTGAAGGAATGTAAAAATATAACCTAAAACCCCTCTATACCCCTGATTGGGGTACCTATTTAGAAACCGCCCCATCTTTTCCACCCGCACCGGTGCCTGACCCTTTTCCAGCGTTATCTGCCCCTTTTTGTCTTCCGCCCTTAAAGCACCTATTAGCTCAGTGGGACCTTCCGCAATTGGTGCACTCGTGCTTAAATTTGCACTTCGCCCCAAACTTGCAGTTTTCTTCGTTAAATAGGAAACACAACCCTTTTACCGATGCCGCCGCAACACTAGATTGTCCTGACTCCGGCCTCCCCCCTAAAGGGCTGCCCCGACCTCACTGGCGCTGTTACCCTTTGCCAGAGAGAAATATCCTTGTGGTCCCAACGAATGTTAGGCCACACAGCCTTTCTCTGCCTAAATTGTTCATAGTACCGCAGCCAACCTGTCCCCCCATAAACCCAGTACGCCTTCCCCTATTGCTTCCAAATAGCAAAACAATGTCGAGCAGCATTCCGGTGTGGAAAAAGTGCGGGGATCAAGCGATACTGGCGCCTTTCCTCTTCCTCCTTTTTTCCCTCATCCTTCCCTCTATCCAAATTAAATCTCTCCAGGGAAAGCAAGGAAACAATTTCCACATATTCCCCTTTTCAAATTCGCTACCTAACCTCCTGTTTCAAGTACGCCTTTTGTCGCGTCATCAACCTTTGGTCTGTCATCCTGCCCCCCCCCCCCAACCCACCCCCCTCTGGATCTGCACTGACACTGACACCCCAGCTCTGCTAGCCTGACACCCGACAGACGCCCCACCGGCCCCCAAATCCGACAACCATCCCGCCAAACCACCCAAAAATTGTCCCGGACTCGCTTTCTAGCTCCACCGGTTGTGCCACCCCTCTGGACAGTTAAGAAGAGATAGAAGAGGACCCCATGAAATCTCATCAGGCTGCACGGGTGCTGTGTAACCTGCAACCACTTGTCCTGTATCCTGCCGCTCCTGTTTGCCGTCTACCACGCTCCTGGACGTCGTTGCCACGCTGCCTCTGTAATCCAGAATCCCAGGGTCTTCTCTGCTGGAAGAGCTCAATCTTCTGTTCAACATGACTCCTGCCGTGAGGGGGCGCGGATTCCATCATCTTCCCCAGACTCTGCTCTGGGTCTGTGCAGGCCTGGGAGGAACCACAGAACCTGCTCCTGCAGGTTGGCTAAACTCCCTGCTTTGCTCTGGGTCCTGCCGCTGCCTGGGATTCCTCCCATGGTCGGAGCGCCTCTCTGATGCCTGCAGCACAGCTCCCTGCTGTAGAGGGTCCCCGGAGGAGCTCCGCAATCGGCGCTGGACCCTGGGTGTTTCATCGCGGCTCAAGCGCGCTGGCGGACGGACCCGCTGCGGCCATCTAGCCCCCACCTCAGGGATGGCTACTTTAGCTGCGGCCCCCTGTTGCAGGCCACCAAATTGCTCAGTCAACCAGCCGGGGCCCCTGTGCTTCAGCCTCCATCCTGATCTGCCTCACCAATTCCTCTACCGACATGGTGAGTAAGCTGTTCACTAGAATACCTAAAATGGTGTCTTGTTACCCCTCACACCCCCTTTATAAAGCCTCCCTGCCACACACCCAGTCACCATAGTAACCCACCCCCACATAACAGCTCCTGTGCCATTAACCCTCTAAATGCCACCGCTCGCCAATCAAACCAGTGTCATGCTGGCCTCCCCTCAAGTTTTGTCCCAGTCCGGCCACACTTTATGTTAATTATGTTTACCAGCAATCATGTACTAATGATATACCGTTCTTTTGTCATAATTTTGTGAACACCAGCTTGATGAAGGGCTTCAAATAAACCCGAAACGTCGCTTCTATAATTGTACTGATGCGCACAACCATGTCTGGCTGAATAAAGTCTTCACTATAACACAGAATACTGGAGTGCTGTCTATATTGTATGTCTAGAAGACACTGACCCTGGGGTGGAGAAAGGGTCAGAATAAGACGAGCACCTGGTGAAAGCCACTCGATGAGTGCTGTTACCTCAAAGATTATACTACTAGAAGTTTACAAATAAATTGCCAGTAGTCTGCAGTAAAGGGACTGCTGGGTGTTACCAGTAGCGGGTGTGTATGACTGCGTCCAATCAGTGCTGCTGGTGTCAGACTGTGCAGGGACACCCAACTGGTAGCACCCATCTATACCTTTACTGCAAGCTGCTGGTAAGTCATTCATAACTTCTAGAAGAAAAAACAACATAGAGTCATATACATGGGGAATACAAGTAATTACTACAACAGACAAGTCAGGAGAAGGGCCAGGTCCTCTATCAAGGCAGTAAATCTGATCTATACATTAGATTCACACTCACAGTTCTCTGAGGACAGAAACAGCTTAATTTACCTGTTGGCAATGAAGGGAAGTGAAAACTTTCATGGACAAGTTGAGTCCCATCAGAAGTCAGTTCTTTAATTTGAGGAACGGAGGTGAGTGGCTGTCTATTCCTTTTCTTCAGATTGAAGATGGGTACGGGAAGACAGGCTGCAAGTAGGAAACAACTTCATCTAGTTAGAAAACTTGGATAAGGTAAATCTGTGCTTCCTTATACCTGGCAAAACATGGAATCAGGATTTTTATTTAAAGTTTCTGTTTCTGTAAAAGTTGTCCACCGTTTTATCATACATCTCACTCACATCAATGGACTAATAGCCTCCTCAGGATAGGTCATCAATATCACATTGGCAGGGTCTGACTCCCGACACCTTCGCCAATCAGCTGTTTGAAGAGACGCAGAGCTTGCATGAGCGCTGCCTTCTCTTCACGGGCATTGCAGCAGCGAGCAGTGTAATTACAGCTCCTCCGTCCCATTCATAGCGGTAAATGGAGAGTGCACTGCACATGTCTCGCCATCTCTCCATTTACCGCAATGGGACTGCCAAGCCAGCACTTGTATACCCCAGGGAGGAAAGGCTGTATACTGGACCGGCCTGGTCCACATGTATACCCCAATAACAATAGACACGAGGGGCGCACTCACCAAATTAAAGAGTGCAAAAGCGGTTTGAACATAGTAAAACAAAAAAGACCAAGAAAATCACAAAGAATATTGCACATCCAATAGTTGTAAAATCTATAAAGCCATTTTATTGTAAAGGACAAATAAACACATGCTTGAATATTGTATACAATAAAGGATGTGGCGGTATAAATAATACCAGGCACAGACAACCAGCACACCAAGTCTACTATTATGCAACAAACATGTAAGGTCCGGGCAATACAGTCAGATCTAATATCAAAATAATAATAATCATGCAGCAACAATACTTGCAAAGTTAGAGAATAAATCATATGAATCCTGGACCTGTATGTGGGCTGATGTCAAAAAAGCTGTCCCACGTGTATCGCCGGGAACACCCAGCTTCCTCAGGGGTGAAGGCTTGTATGTGCGGCTGCCCTATAAATACACTTATCATTAATTAGCATCCATGTAAAATACAGTCCACTGTGTAGGCTTATTGAGTGGAGAAGTATGTGTGTGCTTCTGCGCAAAATGGCCGAACGGCCGGAAGTTACATAAGAAAAAATGCCCATAAGCAGGAAATACGTATTTTGAGAATGGAACGCATCAGCGTTCCAAATAAAGAAAGCAAGGTAATCGCAAAAAGGAAGTGCGTGCATTCCAAAAACGGAACGCACTGACGTGGAACATGGACATGTGCGATAAAAATAACATAACCAACATATATATCCATAATTACAATAATATAAATACATGCATAGAGGGAATTAAATGACAATATGTGACTAAATCATAAGACTCTATGAGTATATATTCTCAAACATAATTGAAACCAATATACTTAATATAAAAAGTCATAAATAATAACATTCATATAATATAATATTATGAATCTAATACCTAATTCCCAATATGTAATATAATAGAAAATGAAACATAATAATTATACAAAAATTATTGTACATGATTGGAAAATAATGTCCTGCATATTCCATAATTAACATAAATATCGATGACATGAAATTATATATTAACCACTTCAGCCCCCCTAGCTTAAACACCCTTAATGACCAGGCCACTTTTTACAATTCCGCACTACACTACTTTCACCGTTTATTGCTCCGTCATACAACTTACCACCCAAATGAATTTTGCCTCCTTTTCTTCTCACTAATATAGCTTTCATTTGGTGGTATTTCATTGTTGCTGACATTTTTACTTTTTTTGCTATTAATCAAAAATGACCGAAATTTTTCTACAAAAATGACATTTTTTACTTTCTGTTGTAAATTTTAAAAAATAACTACATTTCTATATAAAATTTTCTCTAAATTTATTGTTCTACATGTCTTTGATAAAAAAAAAGTCCAATAAGTGTATATTTATTGGTTTGGGTAAAAGTATTCGCGGAGGGGCATGGTGAGTTTATGTATGATTTCATTTTTTTTCACAAGTTAGCGGAAAAAGACACTTTCTGAGAAAAAAAAAAAAGAAAATAAAGTTTCCTTTTCTGCTAACTTCTGGCAAAAAAAAAAAATCTCCCACGGACTCACTATGCCCCTCAGTGAATACCTTGGGGTGTCTACTTTCCAAAATGGGGTCATTTGTGGAGTGTGTTTACTGTTCTGGCATTTTGGGCGGGGCTAAATTGTGAGCCGCCATGTAAAACCTAAAGGTATTCATTGGAATTTGGGCCCCTTTGCGCAAAAAAGTGTCACACATGTGGTATCGCCGTACTCAGGAGAAGTAGGGCAATGTGTTTTGGGGTGTATTTTTAAATATACCCATTTTGGGTGAGAGAAATATCTCTGTAAATTGACAACTTTGTATAAAAATTTTTAAAAAGTTGTCATTTACAGAGATATTTCTCACACCCAGCATAGTATATGTAAAATACACCCCAAAGCACATTGCCCTACTTCTCCTGAGTACGGCGATACCACATGAGTGACACTTTTTTGCAGCCTGGGTGCGCAAAGGGGCCCTAATTCCAATGAGTACCTTTAGGATTTCACAGGGCATTTTTACTCATTTAGATTCCAGACTTCTTCTCACGCTTTAGGGGCCCCTAAAATGCCAGGGCAGTATAAATACCCCACAAGTGACCCCATTTTAGAAAGTAGACACCCCAAGGTGAGGAGAATGGTGAGTCAGGGGTGTGGAATTCCTATCGCCCGACGCCCGGGACATGCAGTTCCGGGCGCCGGGCAGGTAGTTTGGGCAGGTAGCTTAGCCCTGCGGGCAAGTAGCAGGGCTAGGGTGGCGCTGGATTCTCCTTTTATACACAGCCCGGGCTGCCTACCGCTGTGTGAACATCGCTCCTGTGCAGGTTTATTCATACATCCCTGCCTCCTAAACCCCCGTGCCTCCTCATAAACCCCCCCGTGCCGCGCTGGCTTCAGACCTGCTTCTGCTACTGAGCTGAGCCGAGCGCGGCGTAGAACACACCCCCTGAATGTGAGCCAATCTGAGCCGAGAGCAGAGCGACACGCCCCCTGAAATCAGCTGCTTAAAGTCATGATCAGAGGAGTGCACGGAAGTCAGCGGGCAGAAGCGCGAGTCAGGCAGTCAGCGGCTGAACCAGTAGTGGGAGCTCCTGTCTCCTCACATGGTGGCAGCCAGTGTCTCTTAAAAGATAGCCCAGCATGTAGTGTGCGGTGACTCCCCTGGGTGAGCGGGCTTGTGGTTGAACTGCCCCATTATGGCATATACATTAAAGGGATTCACTGCCCCAGTATGCAATATAGTATATACTATACTGGGGCAGTGAATCACTTTAACCACTTCAGCCCCCCTAGCTTAAACACCCTTAATGACCAGGCCACTTTTTACAATTCCGCACTACACTACTTTACCCGTTTATTGCTCCGTCATGCAACTTACCACCCAAATGAATTCTACCTCCTTTTCTTCTCACTAATAGAGCTTTCATTTGGTGGTATTTCATTGTTGCTGACGTTTTTACTTTTGCTATTAATCAAAAATTACCGAAATTTTTGCAAAAAATGACATTTTCACTTTCTGTTGTAATTTTTTTTAAAAACTACATTTCTATATAAATTTTTCGCAAAATTTATTGTTCTACATGTCTTTGATAAAAAAAAATACAATAAGTGTATATTTATTGGTTTGGGTAAAAGTTGTAGCGTTTACAAACTATGGTGCAAAAAAGTGAATTTCGGCATTTTGAAGCAGCTCTGACTTTCTGAGCGCCTGTCCTGTTTCTTCAGGTGCTAGAATGTCAGGATAGTATAAATACCCCCCAAATCACACCATTTTAGAAAGAAGACATCCCAAAGTATTCGCGGAGGGGCATGGTGAGTTCATGTATCATTTCATTTTTTTTCACAAGTTAGCGGAAAATGACACTTTCTGAGGAAAAAAATAAAAATAATAAAGTTTCCATTTCTGCTAACTTCTGGGAAAAAAAAATGAAATCTCCCACGGACTCACTATGCCCCTCAGTGAATACCTTGGGGTGTCTACTTTCCGAAATGGGGTCATTTGTGGGGTGTGTTTACTGTTCTGGCATTTTGGGCGGGGCTAAATTGTGAGCCGCCATGTAAAAAGCTAAAGGTACTCGTTGGAATTTGGGCCCTTTGCGCCCAGTCTGCAAAAAGTGTCACTCATGTGGTATTGCCGTACTCAGGAGAAGTAGGGCAATGTGTTTTAGGGTGTATTTTTACATATACCCATGTTGGGTGAGAGAAATATCTCTGTAAACTGACAACTTTGTTTAAAAAAATTTAAAAAGTTGTCGATTACAGCAATATTTCTCACACAAAGTATAGGTATATATAAAAATACACCCCAAAACACATTGCCCTACTTCTCCTGAGTACGGCGATACCACATGAGTGACACTTTTTTGCAGCCTGGGTGCGCACTTGGTGCAGTGGTGTCTAATGACTCCACATTTGCAGTGCTTGGCTTCTTACCATGGTGCGAGGATGCGCTTCTCGTTCCCGGAGGCGGCAATGACGAGCTCGCACTTGTAAAGAGAGCGCGCGCTGGTAGTATGCAGTGTAAAAAGGCCACATTGCTGGGACTACCAGCAGAAGGAGCGCACCGGCACCCCAGTACGTTACTATGTGGCACGCGCCGAACCCTTTCAGCCCGGAAGGTTTTTTGTTTTTCACTCCCTGCCTTTCTGGGGTGATAACTTTTTTATTTTTCTGTTTAAATAGACAAATGAGGGCGTGTGTTGTACTTTCTAATCCCACCATATAATAATGCCTACGATGCAGTGGGGAGCTGGAAAAAAATTCCAAGTGTGTGAAATGGAAAAAAAAACACAACAGCAAAAGTTTCATGGGTTTTGTTTTAACGTCGTTCCCTATACGGTAAAAGTGACTTTCATTCTCTAGGTCAGTACGATTACAACGATACTACATATCTATAGTTTTTCTTGCATTTTAATACTGAAGAAAAATAAAAACGTTGCCATATTCTGACCCCTATAACATTTTTAGGGTACTTTCACACTAGCTTTAACGTTTTCCGGTATTGAGTTCCGTCACAGGGGCTTAATACCGGAAGAAAACGCATCAGTTTTATCCTAACGCATTCTGAATGGAGAGAAATCCGTTCAGTATGCATCAGGATGTCTTCAGTTCAGTCACTCTTACGATATTTTCTCCGGCCAAAATTCCGGAACACTTGCCGGAATGCCGGATCCGGCATTAATTTCCATTGAAATGTATTAATGCCGGATCTGGTACCAAGTGTTCCCGGAAAAATTGATCCGTTTCCCAGTCTGCGCATGCGCAGACCTTTAAATCTGTGAAAAAAATAAATCCCGGATCCGGTTTTCCGGATGACACCAGAGAGACGGATCCGGTATTGCAATGCATTTGTTAGACGGATCCGCATCCGGAAACAAATGCTGTCCGTTTGCATAAGGATTTTCGGATCCGGAAGGCAGTTCCAGCAACGGTTCCTCTAACGCAAGTGTGAACGTCCCCTTATAGTTACGTCTATGGAGCTGTGTGAAGCTCATTTGATGCAGGGCGATCTGTGCATTTTATTAATACCGTTCTGGGGTGTATATGACTTTTTGATACATTTTTATTAAATTTTATGTGGGAGGTGAAGTAGCCAAAAACGGCCAATCGGCCACTTCAACTTTTTTCCAGTATCACTGTTTGTCGCATGGGAAAAATTATTTGTAGATCTTAATAGTATGAGCGTTTTTGCACGCCGTGATACTGATGATGTAGATTTTTTATTGTTTACATAGAGTGCACTGGTGAAGACCCCATAAATATAGTGCACCGGTGAAGACCCCATAAATATAGTGCACTGGTGAAGACCCCATAAATATAGTGCACCGATGAAGACCCCATAAATAAAGTGCACCGGTGAAGACCCCATAAATATAGTGCATCGGTGAAGACCCCATAAATATAGTGCACTGGTGAAGACCCCATAAATATAGTGCACTGGTGAAGACCCCATAAATATAGTGCACTGGTGAAAACCCCATAAATACAGTGCACCAGTGACGACCCCATAAATATAGTGCAACGATGAAGACCCCATAAATAAAGTGCACCGGTGAAGACCCCATAAATATAGTGCATCGGTGAAGACCCCATAAATATAGTGCACCAATGAAGACCCCATAAATAAAGTGCACCGGTGAAGACCCCATAAATATAGTGCATCGGTGAAGACCCCATAAATATAGTGCACTGGTGAAGACCCCATAAATATAGTGCACTGGTGAAAACCCCATAAATACAGTGCACCAGTGACGACCCCATAAATATAGTGCAACGATGAAGACCCCATAAATATAGTGCACCAATGAAGACCCCATAAATATAGTGCACCGGTGAAGACCCCATAAATATAGTGCACTGGTGAAGACCCCAGAAATATAGTGCACCGATGAAGACCCCATAAATAAAGTGCACCGGTGAAGACCCCATAAATATAGTGCATCGGTGAAGACCCCATAAATATAGTGCACTGGTGAAAACCCCATAAATACAGTGCACCAGTGACGACCCCATAAATATAGTGCAACGATGAAGACCCCATAAATATAGTGCACCAATGAAGACCCCATAAATATAGTGCACCAGTGAAGACCCCATAAATATAGTGCACCGGTGAAGACCCCATAAATATAGTGCACCAATGAAGACCCCATAAATATAGTGCACCGGTGAAGACCCCATTAATATAGTGCACCGATGAAGACCCCATAAATATAGTGCACCGGTGAAGACCCCATAAATACAGTGCACCGGTGAAGACCCCATAAATATAGTGCATTGGTGAAGACCCCATAAATATAGTGCACTGGTGAAGACCCCATAATTATAGTGCACCGGTGACGACCCCATAAATATAGTGCACCTGAGACGACCCCATAATTATAGTGCACCGATGAAGACCCCATAAATACAGTGCACTGGTGAAGACCCCATAAATATAGTGCACCGGTGAAGACCCCATAAATATACTGCACCGGTGACGACCCCATAAATACAGTGCACTGGTGAAGACCCCATAAATATAGTGCACCTGAGACGACCCCATAATTATAGTGCACCGATGAAGACCCCATAAATACAGTGCACTGGTGAAGACCCCATAAATATAGTGCACCGGTGAAGACCCCATAAATACAGTGCACTGGTGAAGACCCCATAAATATAGTGCACTGGTGAAGACCCCATAAATATAGTGCACCAGTGACGACCCCATAAATATAGTGCACTGGTGACGACCCCATAAATATACTGCACCGGTGACGACCCCATAAATACAGTGCACTGGTGAAGACCCCATAAATACAGTGCACCGGTGAAGACCCCATAATTATAGTGCACTGGTGAAGACCCCAGAAATAAAGTGCACTGGTGAAGACCCCATAAATATACTGCACCGCTGACGACCCCATAAATATACTGCACCGGTGACGACCCCATAAATATAGTGCATCGGTGAAGACCCCATAAATACAGTGCACTGGTGAAGACCCCATAAATATAGTGCACCGGTGAAGACGCCATAAATACAGTGCACCAGTGACGACCCCATAAATAATCCCAATCCCTACTGATATGAAGACCCCTCATATAAAACCTGTCACCAGTAGATTAACCAGTATATTACTGGTAGACTCCCGGCTCCGCTCCCAGTCACCTCATCTGCTCAGTTTTCCTGTCACACCCAAGGGAAGGACGCAGTCACTCCCTCCTCACACTGTGCGGTACCGCGGCCGCTCTCCTTTTCGACGTCCCTGCGTTATACTTTCTCCTCCCCCGCCATTATTGGCACGGTCACCCCGCGGTCTGCGCTCCTCACCCGGGAGGCTTCTCTTCATCTTCTCCTCACAGCTCACGATTCCGCTTCAGTTCTTCCCGCCGAGGAGGCGCGCTCTGCAGAACGGGGGCGGGGCTTATCTGTGGACGGAGGCTCCGCCCAGTTGTCAGCCTGTAGTGCAGACCTGAGGAGCGGCCACTGTATCTGCCTGGTGTGCGCTGTTTATATGAAAGAGGGGGGCGGCAGTGTGGGGGTCGGGCGGCTGTCACAGTGTGGGGGTTGTGGGCCTGTCACAGTGTGGGGGTCGGGCGGCTGTCACAGTGTGGGGGTTGGGTGGCTGTCACAGTGTGGGGGTCGGGTGGCTGTCACAGTGTGGGGGTCGGGCGGTTGTCACAGTGTGGGGGTCAGGCGGCTTTCACAGTGTGGGGTGTGGGCCTGTCACAGTGTGGGGGTTGTGGGCCTGTCACAGTGTGGGGTTGTGGGCCTGTCACAGTGTGGTGGTCGGGCGGCTGTCACAGTGTGGGGGTTGGGTGGCTGTCACAGTGTGGGGGTCGGGCGGTTGTCACAGTGTGGGGGTCAGGCGGCTTTCACAGTGTGGGGGTCGTGTGGTTGTCACAGTGTGGGGGTTGTGGGCCTGTCACAGTGTGGGGGTCGGGCGGCTGTCACAGTGTGGGGGCTGCTTTGGCAGGACCTCTGGCATTCCTTTTTTAAGAACTAGAGGTTACAACATCCCTTCATTATCAGAATCAGTTCCTTAAGGAGCAGGAAACATAACTTTATTTTATTACCTATTTTGGGGGAAAACACGACAGTTTTTGTCTTAGTTTGGCTGCGACCACACAAAGAAATGACCTGTCCTGCGTCCAGCGCAGTCACGGCCCAAAAAAAAAAAAGTTCCCTCGGTTGTGATGACATTTTCACTGCCCTGCCAATCATAGTGCAGAGGGCGCAGCAGTTACAGAGAGAGCAGAGCCTCTAGGTGTAACGGCAACGCCCCGCTTCTCCTAGAGGCTCAATTGCATTTTTTCGAACATCATTTTTCTCAGCAATGCGGACATTGAATATCCTGCAAAAGTCCATTTATTTCAGTAATGCAAATTAAAAGGAATTGCATTAATGCAGCTTAAAATTAGAATTTTGGGAAAAGGTTTAATATTCTAGGCTCAAAGTGTCACCCTCTAGTCAGCAAATTAATCCATACCCCCTAAGTAAAGGGTACCTCAAAATTGTGACTTTCGGGTTTCAGGAGCTGTAAGCCATCATCATCCAAATGATAACAAATAAAGGCTTGAAATATCTCGCTTTGCATGTAACGAGTCTCATATATTAGTTTCAACTTTTAAGGTATTAAATACTGAAATAAATGAACTTTGCACGATATTCAAATTTTTCGAGTTTCACCTGTACATGTACGAAGCTGGAGTGATGTGTAAACATGGCACCCACTCGCACGTGCAGCGGGCGTCATGGCCGGCAGATCTCGGCTAATTACCGCAACCGGCAATAATGCTGATCGCAGTAAATAAAGGCTTTATAGCAATAACAAATGACAAGACAGGTGCACACTGCGGTCTTACTAAGCCCTCAAACTGATGTTAAAATTGAGAGATTAGTCAACATGTCCTGCTGTGGAGGACATGTCTTAGGCCCAAGCACCAGTAGCTCAGGACCTAACACTCACCTACCTGTGCCGTATGGGCAATACCAGGGGCCAGTGGGCAAAATTATAGGAATGTATAGGCCGACTCTCAGCAGACTCCTCAGTTACCTCTAGCATGGAGTTTATACACCTCCAAAAAATTATATATACAAAACAACTGAAAGGTCCGCTGCGGTCATCCTCCACCGTATGCACTTTTGCTGGGGATCGCCATTAGCAACGGGCCACAAGTGTAGGATCTGCTCCACTGTATATATATGCACAACTGCATTTTTGGGTTGAGCACATCCTGCTTCATGCCACCTTTCAGCTGTTTTGTATATATAATTTTTTGGAGGTGTATAAACTCCTATGTAAATGTAGCCTGTTTTCCATCCACAGGCTACATTTAGGCGCACCTGTGAGGCCTGGGCCATATCAGCCAGTCTTGGGTGGGGCTCACAGCCTTCTCCCTCCTCCAATTGCAGGCATGGTTACATGCTGGAGGTAACTGGAGAGTCTGCTGCGAGTCGGCCTATACATTCCTGTAATTTTGCCCACTAGCCCCTGGCATTGCCCATACGGCACAGGTAGGTGAGTGTTAGGTCCCGAGCTACTTGAGAAACCTTGGCGTGGTGCTCGGGCTTAGACATGTCCTCCACTGCAGGGCATGCTGACTAATCTCTCAATTTTAACATCAGTTTGAGGGCTTAGTAAGACCGCAATGTGCACCTGTTTTGTCATTTGCTATTGCTATATTGTTATATTATTTATCACATCTACACAATTGCCATCTTGTGTAGGATGTCTATTGTGGTACTTGTGGTCCGCTGTGGTCATCCTCCACCGTATGCATTTTTGCTGGGGATCGCCATTAGCAACGAGCCACAAGTGCAGGATCTGCTCCCCTGTATATATATGCACAACTGCATTTTTGGGTAGAGCAAATAAAGGCTTCAGATGTCGTAATTAAGTGAGATCACTCCATCTAATGTGTCAAAAACCGCATCTACCGACATCCCCTGTGGCTAATGGGGATGTCGGTAGTTGCTTTGAATGCTCTCGCTGACGAGACCCACAGCATTTATGCTGCAATTCTTATTTTGGCCACCAGATGGCAGGCCAATATAAGAAATGAGCAATTGACATTAATAAAAATACATGATTGTTGAAAATTTAAAAACAGATTTTATAGGCTCATATATGAGCATCGAAATCATTACAAATTTTTTTTTTTAATGTTGAAAAATATATAAAAATTCAAAATATATATAAAAGTTTAAATCACCCCCCTTTCCATATAATAAAAAAAAGAAATACCTAAATTACAAAAAATATAAACATCATGGGTATCACAGTAACTGAAAACACCTGTAGTATTAAAATATAAAAATATTTTTCCAATACGGTGAATGGTGTAATGGAAAAAAGGGTCAAAATGGCCAATTTGCCATTTTTTCATTGCTTCTCTTACCCAAAAAAATGTAATAAAGTGTGATCAAAAAAAACACACACACACTCCAAAATGGTTTCACCGGAAACTAAATGCTGTGGGAACATAACCCATAAAACGGTGGAGGAATTGTGTTTTGTTTCCAATCGTGTTTTTACCGCTACCCACTACATTGTATGCCATAATTAATGGTGGCATTAGAAAGTACAACTTGTTCTGCAAAAAATAAGCCCTCATACAGCTATGTGACCGTAAATATAAAAAAAGGTATGGCTCAAGGAAGATAGGGAAGAAAAATGAAAACGCAAAAATGAAAAAACCTCCGGTATCCTAAGGGTTAAAGGCAAATCTTCCTTACTATGGCACTATTTAGGAGTGGGGAGTGGAATTTATCTTGGTGGATTTAGTATTCTGTAGTCTATTACAGCTGCACATGGTGGAAACCCAGCTTTCTCAGGGTCCTGAAAGGCAAATATGGCACTATTTAGGAATGGAGACTGCCAACAAAATGGCCACTCTCACGGTGTAGAAAAAGGTTATCTACACTAAACCCAGCCCTGTCCTCTAACACTCCTGGGAGAGGGAGGGGGAGAAGACATGGCTGCAGCCTGAGAGAACAACGCACTGCTTTTCTCATTTATTTTTCAGGGTCTGCAATTGTGATATCTGACGAAA
Source organism: Bufotes viridis (assembly GCA_033119425.1). Lineage (NCBI taxonomy): Eukaryota > Metazoa > Chordata > Amphibia > Anura > Bufonidae > Bufotes > Bufotes viridis. Next base: position 70,377,359 of record CM065591.1, read on the forward strand.
CAAGAGCAAAACAAAGACACATAAGAAGATGTTAGGTTTTGGTTATTGTTTTTTTGTGTTTGGATTCTGTGTTCAGTGGCCCTTTAACAACCGCTGTTCAACAAAAATTTACAAGGGAAGTTTTGCTGTGCTCACAACAGAGCCTCTTCGACAGTTATCTGGCATTCACCATATATGAAATTACATTGACCATTATAGGCAAATATTCAGTTCTGGCTTTCAGCTCTTAGAATGGGATATGAACTGTAAACAATGGTAAAGACGGATACGGCGATGAGTCTTTGTATGGCGATGTATTGAGCCCGCTCTACAGCCTTATCCTGTTATTACACACGTCTTCTATGACAATTAAAGTGGTGTTTCCATGAATGCATCGTCTTCATCTTCCAACAGGATTACAGTGTGTTCTTTCTGGTTAGATGCGTCCACTTCATCAACAGATGATATACTGGAGCAGACAGATTCTTCTTTTATAAAAGAAATAAAACGGCGGTAATTAGAAAATTACTTTATTTAGTCCACCAAAAAATGCAACAGTAAAAATAAGACAAACATCTCATATTAATAAAAAAACACAAGCGTTCGTTTTTACATGTTTTCCCCTATTGTTTTCTCTGGTCAGTGGGGGATACCAGCTAGGATGGAGCGTACTCTCATTACAAAGTATGTTATAGTGCAGGGATAGCCAACCTGCGGCTCTCCAGCTGTTGCAAAACTACAACTCCCAGCATGCCCAGACTGACTATAGCCATCAGCCCACAGCAGGGCATGGTGGGAGTTGTAGTTTTACAACAGCTGGAGAGCCGCAGGTTGGCGATTCCTGTTATAGTGGCTCAATAGGGAAGAGTGTAAAAAAAAAAAAGTTTATAAAGCACAAATTTTTTAGGCCAAAAACACCACCGGCAGATGTTTGCTGAAAGCAAATAGGGAATAAGGAAATGCAACAGTAGATGTTTTCTTGTGGTATTTTTTCTCACTTTTGGTGCATTTTTTGTGGTCCATGGCACTTATTTCAGACTTTTCCCATAGACTTCTAGAAAATGCCACATTTCTGCCTAGAAAATGGCAAAAATGTGGCTGCAAAAAGCCACCAAAAGAAAGATTATTACTGACCTATGCTTCTATCTTATGGTTTAGTAATGAGTGAGACATGAGGTGCCTATTGGTCTGTAGTGTCAGAGAAATCTCAAAGCAATGCAAAGGAAAAGCAGCCCAAATACCACCCATAAGATTTTTAACACCTACCGGATTTCCTCATTAAATTTATCATAGGCTTAAAGGGTTTTTCTCGTATTTAAAGGGAGTCTTTCACCCCAAAATCGCAATATCTAACACACCATTGTGTCCAATACAGCCCCCACATTAAAATGCATCTTACCATATTGTTCTCCGTTCCATAGGTCGTCCAAAAAACACTTTTATTCCATATGCAAATCAGTGTGTGAAGGTGCCCAGGGGCGGCGTTCAAACATTACAACAAGCCCCGCATCAGAGGGCTGTACTGATGCGGCGCTTGCTGTAATGTGACGTAAGGGCCAGCGCCTGCGCACTGGATACTCCGATGTTTCTGCCAGTAATGGGTAAACCAGTGCGCAGGCACGGACCTCCCGTTCGTCGGCGCAGGCGCGGAATTTGGCTACGGACGAAGGAGGTGAAGATCCAGTCAAAGGGCGGGCCGAATGGGTGAAAGGGGAGTGGTCGCTTATGAAAATCAGCGCGGGTCCTGGGCACCGGTCGTTTGAACGCTGCCCCTGGGCACCTTCACACACTGATTTGCATATGGAATTAAAGTGTTTTTTGGACGACCTGTGGAACGGACAACAATATGGTAAGATGCATTTTAATGTGGGGGCTGTATTGGACACAATGGTGTAAGGCAGGGATGCTCAACTTGCGGCCCTCCAGCTGTTGCAAAACTACAACTCCCAGCATACCCTACTAGCTGTAGGATGTCCAGGCATGTTGGGAGTTGTAGTTTTGCAACAGCTGGAGGGCCGCATGTTGGGCATCCCTGGTGTAAGGTGTTAGATATTGCGATTTTGGGGTGAAAGACTCCCTTTAAGATTTTTAATCAAGTGCTCACAGCCTGCCCCCTGAAATGGAAGATTCATACTTACCTGCTCCAGACCTCTGCGCTGCCTCTGCTGTCTCCATCTTCCAGGCCCCGCACTGTTTTCTTTCGGTTTTGCATGGACATGGTCACATGCACTGCTCCAGCCAGTGACTGGCTTCAGTGGTGACGTGGCCACAAGCAGCATGTCACCGCTAAAGCCAGTCATTGGCTGAGGCGGTGCAAGAGACCATATCCATGCACCACCGGATGTAAACAGTGCCAGGAGCGTAAGATGGAGACCGCAGGGGAAACACGGAGAACCAGAGCAGGTAAGTCTTCTGGAGTCTTCTGTTTCAAGCGGCAGGCTGTGGGCTGACTGAAGTTTTGTATAGCTCGTCTTACAAATATTAATTTTGGTGCATAGTGTCCCCATTACTGATAGTTTATCATGTTCTAACCAGCCACATAACTACGCCAGGCACAGTGTCACAATCCCACTAGCTGACAAACCTTTTAACTGTGAGAGTCCATCATTTTCATTTACACAGGTGACTTGACTGTGCCATTCAGTCCATTTAACTGTGTTAATTCTGTTAATGATGAAAAGACATAAAACAAAGTGAAACACATCCTATACCTATAACATGAAACAAATGGGCAGGTGCACGTCGCTGAAAAAGCAACAGCAAACATACAAAGCAACAGGCCTCTGCAAACGCTGAATACATGGATTATACATTTTACTAATGTATACACATAATTCACTATATAAAGGAAAACATATCTAGATCAAAATCATTTGTGCCGTCCACTACAATTCTGTGAATAATTTTATATATACAACACTGAAGATAGGACACTTTGATACAATGTAGAGTAGTCAGTGTACAGCTTGTATAACAGTGTAAATTTGGTGTGCCCTCTAAATAACTCAACCCACAGCCATTAATGTCTAGACCGCTGGCAACAAAAGTAAGTATACCCCTAAGTGAAAATGGCCAAATTGTGCCCAAAGTGTCAATTTTTTTGTATGGCCATCATTATTTTCCAGCACTGCCTTAACTCTCTTGAGCATGGAGTTCACTAGAGCTTCACAGGTTGCCACTGGAATCCTCTTCCACTCCTCCATGATGAAATCACAGAGCTGGTGGATGTTGGAGACCTTGTGCTCCTCCACTTTCCATTTGAGGATGCTCAATAGGGTTTAGGTCTGGAGACATGCTTGGCCAGTCCAGCTCCTTTACCCTCAGTTTCTTTAGCAAGGCAATGGTCCTCTTGGAGATGTGTTTGAGGTCGTTATCAAATAGGAATACTGCCTGGTGGCTCCCCACAGCCAGGAACAATCATGTAGCCCCAAACCATGACGCTCCCGCCACCAAGATTGACTGTAGGCAAGACACACTTGTGTTTGAACTCATCACCTGGTTGCTACAACACACGCTGATCATCACCTGAACCAAATAAATGTATCTTGATCTTTTCAGACCACAGGACATGGTTTGAGTAATCCATATTCATTAGTCTGCTTGTCTGTAGCAAACTGTTTGCGGGCCTTCCAGTGCAGGCCGGAATTGGGCCTGGCATGACTGGGGCTTGAAGGGAGCTGATGCATGGGATACGAAGGGTTAAGGATGGGGAATGGTGACGGAGGGAGTTAGGGGTGTGGTTTGGGGCTTAAAAAGGTTAGTAAGGGCGCGAAAAGGGGCCATTTTGTGGGGACAGCAGTGTGGCAGCAGCCCAGATCTGAGCTGCTGCAGTACCTCTTTTTTAGTAAATCCTGTCCCACGATGTCCGAGGTGGAAGCGCTCCTGGCACAGCTTCGTTTGGCAGCGGAGAGCAGGGGAGCTGGATGGCTGCAGGCTACTGTCCAGGGCCTGCTTCCAGGGTCTGGGGAGACTGCTGCTTCGGCTCTTCCCTCCAGCCGGCCGCGGAGGACTAGGCCTCCACCGCGCCTTAGTCCAGATATGACCCGAGGGTCCGGCGCCGATTAAGGAGCCCCTCTGTGGACCCTCCAGCACGCACCGCGGTGAGTAAAAGGGCTTCCAGGCGGTCGTGTGCTGGGAGGAATCCTGTAGTGCGGCGGGACCCTAGGAGGGGGGTGCGGGATCCTCCCTCCTCTGATGCAGGCAACGTGGGATCCAGAGCTGGTGCGGTGGGGGGGCCAGGCCCTGGTTCCCTTGCCCGGCGTGGGAGTGCAGTGCGGAGGGCATCGGCAGGACAGCAGGGTCATGTGGGCGGCCCTGTGCTGGTTTCCTTACCAGAGCAGCGTGGCGCTGGCTCTCTGTCGGCTCTTGTGAACGGAAGACGGGTGACATCTAGTGACAAGGCTGTGGAACTGCAGGCCTCTGGAACCTCAGTCGAGACGAGGGCGCCATCTGATGGTGGGACTTTGGTCCTGCGGGCCTTAGGGTCTGTGAGTGTTTCAAGAGATCCAAATGGTGCGGCTGCGGAGTCGTAGGCTGCTGAATCAGTGAACGCAGGAAGAAGTGCGGGAGTCGACGAACATCGATGGACGACCGGAAGAGGGAACGTCGCCGGTCAAGTTTTGGTTCCTCACATTCCGGCTGGTGGATTCACAGCGTCCACGCAGCTAGGTGAGATGTGCGGGGATTCCTCTGTAGTGATTTCTAATAGCAGGGGGCCCCGGGGGTTGTGGGGGGCTCGGGGTGTCCGTTGCTGATGGGCTAGGCTATTTATTGTTGGGGTTGCGGGATTTAGTGGCGGGGTTGGCGGGTGTGGGGCCTGTGGGGGGGTCGCCGTCAGCAGCATAGGGGGTGCAACGCTCGGGAGTGACAAGTGCAGCTGGGAGTTTTGCTGGGGCTAACTTTTGACAAAAAGTTCAATTTTTATTGGACTGAATATGCCCTTCAGCGAATACCTTGGGGTGTCTTCTTTCCAAAATGGGGTCATTTGTGGGATGTTTGTACTGTTCTGGCATTTTGGGCGGGGCTAAATCGTGAGCAGCCATGTAAAATCTAAAGGTACTCGTTGGAATTTGGGCCTCTTTGCGCACCCAGGCTGCAAAAAAGTGTCACACATGTGGTATCGCTGTACTCAGGAGAAGTAGGGCAATGTGTTTTGGGGTGTATTTTTACATATACCCATGTTGGGTGAGAGAAATAGCTCTGTAAATTGACAACTTTGTATAATTTTTTTTTAAAAAGTTGTCGTTTACAGCGATATTTCTCACACAAAGTATGGGTATATATAAAAATAAACTCCCAAACACATTGCCCTACTTCTCCTGAGTACGGCGATACCACATGTGTGCCACTTTTGCAGCCAAGATGCGCAAGGGGCCCAAATTCAATGAGTACCTTTAGGATTTCACAGGGCATTTTTACGCATTTGGATTCTCACGCTTTAGGGCCCCTAAAATGCCAGGGCAGTATAAATACCCACATGTGACCCCATTTTGGAAGAAGACACCCCAAGGTATTCCATGAGGGGCATGGCGAGTTCACAGAAATTTTTTTTTTTTTGGCACAAGTTAGCGTAAATTGATATATATATATATATTTTTCAAAGTCTCATATTCCACTAACTTGTGACAAAAAATAAAATTTTACATGAACTCACCATACCCCTCACGGAATACCTTGGGGTGTCTACTTTCTAAAATGGGGTCACATATGGGGTATTTATACTGCCCTGGCATTTTAGGGGTCTCCACAATCATTACCTGTATGGCCAGCATTAGGAGTTTCTGCAATTCTCCTTATATTGGGCATACGGGTAATGAGATTTTTTTTTTCCTGCATGATCAGCGCTGGCAGACTGTAGTTAAAGTTGTCCCCAACGCGATCCTGTGAGCACGCGTGCACGTTTACAGGAAATCTCGCGTCTCGCGAGATGACGCGCGGATGTGTCCAGGAGGAGTAAACCAGCCGCCGCCTGGACGCATCCGTGCGTACAGCGGTCCGGAGCTGGTTAAGGAAGGTTTTTGTATACCGTTTGTTGAGGGGGTCTTTGGGGTAGGGGGAAAGAATTTGCGTTCGTCGGTGGAACGGCCCGACGTGGTGACTGAAAAACTGCGGAAAGAGGTGAAGTTAGGTCGCATGGCAGGGCCCTTTCGGGACTTGCCGATGCAGGACTTGCAGGTGTCGCCTTTGGGGTCGTGACTCGTGCCAAAGCGGGAGCCTAATAAATTTCGCCTGATACACCACCTCTCGTTCCCAAAAGGGAAATGACGGGATTGCGCCTGAATTGTGTTCGGTTGTATATACTTAGTTTAATGAGGCTGTTCATTGGGTGCGGTTATATGGGCGAGGGGCCTTATTGGCCAGAGAAGACATTGAGGCGGCATTTCATCTTCTGCCGGTGCACCCAGAATGTCAGCACTTGTTGGGGTGTTTCTGGGTTGGGGGGTACTTTGTTGACCAGTGTTTGCCGATGGGTTGTTCGGTTTCGTGCGCCTATTTTGAAAAGTTCAGTACTTTTCTGGAGTGGGTGGAAAGGGAATGGTCAGGGTGGGGTTCTATCATTCATTATTTGGATGATTTTTTGTTTATAGGGCCGCCTGGTTCTAATGGCTGTTCTGTAATGCTGCATTCCTTTGAAGCCATGTCCCGCCTTTTCGGGGTTCCTTTGGCGTCTGAGAAGACGGAGGGGCTGACAACGCAGTTGAGTTTTTTGGGGATAATCATTGACACGGTGGCTATGGAGTGTAGGTTGCCTGAGGATAAAATTGGGGACTTGCGGCGGGAGGTGTCTGCGGCTTGCGGTAGGCGAAAAATGCGGCTCCGCGAATTGCGAGGTCTCTCATCATTTCGTGCGGATCACCCGTGAGTTGCAAGACGACTTGACGGTGTGGGCATCCTTCTTAGATACTTACAATGGGCGGTCTTTGTGGATGGCAGAAGGAGTGTCGGCGGCAGATTTGAATTTGTTTACGGATGCGGCAGGGGGTCACGGCTTTGGGGCATATTTGGGTGGCCGTTGGTGGGGGAGTGGCCGGAGGCATGGAAGGCGGAAGGTTTGGTGAAGAACTTGGTGTTATTGGAGTTGTTTCCAATTGTGGTGGCCGTGTCCATTTGGGGTGGATTCTTTCGCGATCGGAAAGTTTGTTTCCATTGCGACAATATGGGGGTGGTCGAGGCCATTAATCGCAATTCCACTGCGTCGCCGCCAGTGGTGAGATTGCTTCAGCATTTGACGTTGGGTTGCCTGTCATTGAACGCGTGGGTGGTACCGTCTCATGTCCCGGGGGTTAGTAACTCAATTGCGGATGCTTTGTCTCGTTTCCAGTGGGAGCGTTTTTGGGAGTTGGTGCTGGAGGCGGAGATGGAAGGTACGAGCTTTCCCCCGGAACTGTGGAATCTGCTGTTCGGTCGGTTGAAGATCTGGTGAGGGGTTCCTTGTCAGCGGGGACCTGGGGGCCTACGACAGGGCATGGGGTCTTTGGGAGGTTTGGAGGCAGCGTTTTCGGGGTTGTGGGTTGGACGATGGAGTGTTGATGTTGCTTTGGGTGGGGCACTGCAAGGAGGAGGGGTGGTCATGTTCCAGGTTGAATAAGTTTATGGCGGGTGTAGCTTTTGGTTGTCGGTGACGGGGGGCGGTGGATGTGACTAAGTCCTTTTGGGTGGTGCAGGCTTTAAGGGATTGGCGTAAGTGTTCGGTTGGGGTGGATACTCGCCGTCCAGTTTCGTTCGCTTTGCTGTTGGATATGTTGGGACAGTTGGAAAGGACTTGCGTGTTGGCAGGAGAAGTTCAGTTGTTCAAGTTGGCTTTTTCGCTCGCTTTTTTTGGTGCCTTGCGGATTGGAGAGTTAGTTAGTCTGAGCAAGGGTCGGGCAGGGGGCCTGCACGGGCAGGATGTGGAATTATTCGAGGATAGATTGGAATTCTGCACCAGACGGTCCAAAACGGACCAACAGGGTCGGGGTTGCCGGGTGGTGTTTTATAAGGTGGAGGGGTCGGACGCATGCCCGGTTTGTTGCCTTCAGGATTTTTGGGGAAGGGAAGGGGTCAGAGGGGCTGTCCCATTGTTAGTCTACGCTGACGGGTTTTTTCTCACTCTATTTAAGTTTGTTGCGGTTATGAGCTTGTCTGGATTGGGTAGGGACCCCGCATTATATGGGGGTCATTCGTATCGGATAGGAGCAGCCACGGAAGCGGCTCGGAGGGGGTTGGGTGAGGATGTCATTCGGCGCATTGGCCATTCGGAGTCCCTTCGGTTTCGGTCCTACGTCAGGCCCGCGTGGGTATGATGGTAGTGAACCTGGTGGGAGTGGGAGGGTGTAGGTGGTGGTCATTGGTTGATATGTTTCTTTTTGTTTTTGTAGGTGTTCCACCGTGCTTGATTTGGATTATGGGGCACTCCTACGTGTTCTGGGGAGCGTTGCGAGCGGCGGTCAGGCCGGATGGAAGGCAGTTATTGTTCTCGAGAGAGGTGGCCATAATCCGATGGCTGGGGATGCGGTGCATGCTGTGGAGTCGGGTCCTCCCTGAGTTTCACAGGTTTGCGCGGTTGGATAGGCCCACCAGTGTTTTAGTGTTGCATGTTGGGGGAATGATTTGGGGTGCGTCCTTCAGGGAGTTGGTAAGGGATATTAAGTTTGACCTGCTACAGTTGTGGGCGCTGTATCCGCAGCTCGTGACTGTTTGGTCGGACATGGTGCCGCGTCAGCACTGGAGGGAGGCGAGGTCTGTTGAGCGGTTGAATAAGGCGATTATAAAAGTGAACAGGACTGTTGGTAGGTTTGTGGCACGGAATGGTGGCATTGAGAATCGGCATAGGGACTTGGAGTCGGGTGCAGGGGCATTTTGGAGGAGTGATGGGGTACACTTGAATGGGGTGGGAATTGATCTTTGGTGTTATGCTTTACAGGACGATATTAAATTGGCGCTGCGGGTGTGGCGGGATGCAAGGAGGTGAGGTGTTCCCCTTTTAGGTCGTGGGCGGTCCTTGGAGTTGGTGTTTATGGTGGTTGTGGCGTGGTGGGGAGGGAGCCAAAAGGAGGCTCTGGACTCCCCAGGTACTGGTTTAAGGAATTGGGGCTGCAAGCCTGGCTGCAGGCCTGGCATGACTGGGGCTTGAAGGGAGCTGATGCATGGGATACGAAGGGTTAGGGATGGGGAATGGTGATGGAGGGAGTTAGGGGTGTGGTTTAGGGCTTAAAAAGGGTAGTAAGGGCGCGGAAAGGGGCCATTTTGTGGGGATAGCAGTGTGGCAGCAGCCCCCACCCACCTTACCCTTTTGGGCTGCTGTTGGTTTGGGTTAGGTAAGGGTCTTGGAACGATTAGGAATATGGGTGGGAAGCCTGGGGAGGTTGTGAGTGGATTTTGTTGGTCCGGCAGTGATTGATTAGTGGGCTTTGTCATAGCGGACTGGGGTGGTTGGGGGTCCTTGGAGTGGGTGGTTCTGGTGGTTCTGGCGTGGTGCGGAGGGAGCCAAAAGAAGGCTCTGGACTCCCCAGATACTGGTTTAAGGTGGGATATGGCGGGTAGCGGCCCACATTGGTTGCCCTTGGTTACCGGTTCCTGCCTCTGAGCTGGCGTTCATCGGCTAGAGGTAATTTAACGGAGGGTGGGGCCATTATCCGCCATTTATGGGGCTCCAAGGACCCTCCCCGTGTTGTGGTTCTTGGGTGTGGCCTTCAGGTGGGAAGGCCTGGTTTTCTGTATTATTTATGTTATTTATTTGTATTTATATTATTAATAAAAGGCTGCTGTGGCCTTAAAATCCACTTGCTGAGTCTGTCATTATTGGGTTAGGAGCGTAAATTATCGGGAGGGGGAGGGTAAGCAACTCGACAGTACACCAGTCATGTGCATTATCTTAGAGGTTTCCTTCTGGTACGACAGCCATGAAGACCAATTTGATGCAGTGTGCGGCATAGGGTCTGAGCACAATCTCTGGATATGACACTGAGCACGTGCACTCAACTTCTTTGGTCAATCATGGCGAGGCCTGTTCTGGGTAAAACCTGTCTTGTTAAACCGCTGTATGGTCTTGGCCACCATGCTGCAGCTCAACTTCAGGGTGATCTTTTTATAGCCTCGGCCATCTTTATCTAGAGCAACAATTATTTTTTTCAGATCCTCAGTGAGTTCTTTGCTATGAGGTGCCATGTTGAGCTTCCAGTGACCAGTATGGGAGAGTGAGCACCAAATTTAACATACCTGCTCCCCATTCACAGCAGAGACTTTGGAACACTAACGAGACACATGACCGGGGAGGGAAAATGGCTAATTGGGCACAAATTGGCCATTTTTACTTAGGGGTGTACTCACTTTTGTTGCCAGCTGTTTATACATTAATGGCTGTGTGTTGAGTTATTTTGAGGGCACACCGAATTTACACTGTTATACAAGCTGTACACTGATTACTCTACATTGTATCAAAGTGTCCTATCTTTATTGTTATATGCAAAATAAATGTGGAGCCCCAGTATTGGGTCTACAACACAATGAAAGCCAGATATCCCTCAAAGGAAGGAAAACCGAGCGAAGGGGTGTCTCCATTACAGAGATCACCAAATCCACCATATTAAGTGGCCCCTATGTCAAGATCCCGCTATTTTACAAGCTTTAAGGATGTGACAGGGAAAACCTAAGCCAGTTATCCATCCACAGACAGCTGTTTCGGGGTATTGCTAACCAGAAACCTTAGGTTTTCCCCGTCACATCCTTAATGCTTGTAAAATAGCGGGATCTTGACATAGGGGCCACTTAATATGGTGGGTTTGGTGATCTCTGTAATGGGGACACCCCTTCGCTCGGTTTTCCTTCCTTTGAGGGATATCTGGCTTTCATTGTGTCGTAGAACCAATACTGGGGCTCCACATTTATTTTGCATATTACTGTTTCCCAGGGAGCTTTGCACTTCGGATTGCTGTGTTGAGACTCTTAAGTAAGGCTCCGCGGTGTTTTCTGTAGCTGGTCTCCCTGAGATCAGCTATTGTTGTGTTTGTATAGTCTCCGAGGCATTGCTCCCGGTTAGCCAGAATCCTACTCCACACTGATGAGGGGCAACACCCTGAAACAGCTGTCTGTGGATGGACAACTGGCTTAGGTTTTCTCTGTCACATCCTTAAAGCTTGTAAAAGAGCGGGATCTTGACATAGGGGCCACTTAATATGGTGGATTTGGTGATCTCTGTAATGGAGACACCCCTTTGCTCGGTTTTCCTTCCTTTGAGGGATATCTGGCTTTCATTGTGTTGTAGACCCATAACTGGGGCTCCACATTTATTTTGCATATTACTGTTTCCCAGGGAGCTTTGCACTTTGGATTGCTGTGTTGAGACTCTTAAATGAGACTCCGCGGTGTTTTCTGTAGCTGGTCTCCCTGAGATCACCTATTGTTTTGTTTGAGTATATCTTCATTGTTGTCCCAGGTAAAGATTTATTAAATTATTTACAAAAATGTCAGGGGTGTACTCACTTTTGTGAGGTACTGTGTATATACACTGCCCGTCCCAAAAAAAAAGTTGCCACCTGGATTTAACTAAGCAAATAGGTATGAGCCTCCTATTGGATAATTACTGCATGGGCGATTATCTTTCAGCTGGCAACAAGTTATTTAAAGGGAACCTGTCACCGGGATTTTGTGTACAGAGCTGAGGACATGGGTTGCTAGATGGCCTCTAGCACATCCGCAATATCCAGTCCCCATAGCTCTGTGTGCTTTTATTGTGTAAAAAAAACGATTTGATACATATGCAAATGAACCTGAGATGAGTCCTGTCCCTGGACTTATCTCAGGGACAGGGACTCATCTCAGGTTAATTTGCATATGTATCAAATCGTTTTACACAATAAAGCACACAGAGCTATGGGGACTGGATAACTTAGTCATTCTCCCCCTCTTGTCATTCTCTCCCCCTCTTGTCATTCCCTCCCCCTCTTGTCATTCCCTCCCCCTCTTGTCATTCTCTCCCCCTCTTGTCATTCTCTCCCCTCTTGTCATTCTCTCCCCCTCTTGTCATTCTCTCACCCCCTTGTCATTCTCTCCCCGCCCTTGTCATTCTTCCTCCCCCCTTGTCATTCTCTTGTGCGCACTTCATGTCACTGTTTGCGCACTTTATGTCAGTCCGGCCGGGTACAGGATACAGATGCTCCTGTACCCGCGGACCACTAAAGAGCTCGGCCACGGTACAATGGACTGACAGGAGGGAGCGCTGAGCGTTCCCCCTGTCAGCTCCTCTCCTCTTGGTGCGCCCGGGCGGTGCACCCTCATGGGCGCGCCAGCCCGGGCAGTGCTGCAGCCGCCAGGGGCTCAATTCTGAGCTCTCGGGCGGCTGCAGCATTAAGCGGGACCGCGCTCCTAGCAGCAGGGCCGGACTGGCCTATCGGGATACCGGGAAAATTCCCGGTAGGCCGGTAGCCCTGACTGCCGCACCGCCGGCCGGCGGCCGCAGGCATACTGGGCTCCAGTGGCGACGGAGATGGCGCTGCATTGCGCTCATCTCCGTGCGGGCTAGCAGCAGAGGAGGGAGAGGCGTGTCCTCTCTCCCTGTTCCTCTGTTAGGCTGCCAGCACTAGGCCGGCAGCCTATCAGAGGCCGGCTCCAGCGGCGCGATGACATCATCGCGCCGCCGAGCCGTACAGCTCGAGACACAGGCCGGAAGAGGCCTCCATCGCATCGCTGGAGGTAAGTATAAGTGTTCTTTTTTTTTTTTTCTTGGGGCTACTGGCAGCACTAAAGGGGCTACTGGCAGCACTAAAGGGGCTACTGGCAGCACTAAAGGGGCTACTGGCAGCACTAAAGGGGGCTACTGGCAGCACTAAAGGGGCTACTGGCAGATAAAAGGGGCTACTGGCAGATAAAGGGGCTACTGCCACTTAAAGGGGCTACTGCCACTTAAAGGGGGCTACTGGCACTAAACGGGGGCTACTGGCACATAAAGGGGCTACTGGCACTAAAGGGGCTACTGGCACTAAAGGGGCTACTGGCACTAAAGGGGCTACTGGCACATAAAGGGGCTACTGACACATAAAGGGGCTACTGGCACATAAAGGGGCTACTGGCACATAAAGGGGCTACTGGTACTAAAAGGGGCTACTGGCACATAAAGGGGCTACTGGCACATAAAGGGGCTACTGGCACATAAAGGGGGCTACTGGCACATAAAGGGGCTACTGGCACATAAAGGGGCTACTGGCACTAAAAGGGCTACTGGCACATAAAGGGGCTACTGGCACATAAAGGAGGCTACTGGCACATAAAGGGGCTACTGGCACATAAAAGGGGCTACTGGCACTAAAGGGGCTACTGGCACATAAAGGGGCTACTGGCACATAAAGGAGGCTACTGGCACATAAAAGGGGCTACTGGCACTAAAGGGGCTACTGGCACATAAAGGGGGCTACTGGCACATAAAGGAGGCTACTGGCACATAAAGGGGCTACTGGCACTAAAGGGGCTACTGGCACTAAAGGGGGCTACTGGCACATAAAGGGGGCTACTGGCACATAAAGGGGGCTACTGGCACTAAAGGGGACGGCTACTGGCACATAAAGGGGCGGCTACTGGCACATAAAGGGGCGGCTACTGGCACATAAAGGGACGGCTACTGGTACTAAAGGGGCTACTGGCACATAAAGGGGGCTACTGGCACTAAAGGGACGGCTACTGGCACACTGTTATGGGGGCACTGTGGATGTCACTGTTATGGGGGATCTGTGGATGACACTGTTATGGCGGAATCTATGGATGACACTGTTATGGGGAATCTGTGAATGACACTGTTATGGGGAATCTGTGGATGTATTATCTTAGAGGTTTCCTTCTGGTACGACAGCCATGAAGACCAATTTGATGCAGTGTGTGCGGCATAGAGGTCTGAGCACAATCTCTGGATATGACACTGAGCACGTGCACTCAACTTCTTTGGTCAATCATGGCGAGGCCTGTTCTGGGTAAAACCTGTCTTGTTAAACCGCTGTATGGTCTTGGCCACCCATGCTGCAGCTCAACTTCAGGGTGATCTTTTTTATAGCCTCGGCCATCTTTTTATCTAGAGCAACAATTATTTTTCAGATCCTCAGTGAGGTTCTTTGCTATGAGGTGCCATGTTGAGCTTCCAGTGACCAGTATGGGAGAGTGAGCACCAAATTTAACATACCTGCTCCCCATTCACAGCAGAGACTTTGGAACACTGCCGAGACACATGACCGGGGAGGGAAAATGGCTAGTGGGCACAAATTGGCCATTTTATAGGGTGTACTCACTTTTGTTGCCAGCTGTTTATACATTAATGGCTGTGTGTTGAGTTATTTTGAGGCCACACCAATTTACACTGTTATACAAGCTGTACACTGAAGTTACTCTACATTGTATCAAAGTGTCCTATCTTTATTGTTATATCAAAATAAATGTGGAGCCCCAGTATTGGGTCTACAACACAATGAAAGCCAGATATCCCTCAAAGGAAGGAAAACCGAGCGAAGGTGTCTCCATTACAGAGATCACCAAATCCACCATATTAAGTGGCCTCTATGTCAAGATCCGCTATTTTACAAGCTTTAAGGATGTGACAGGAAAACCTAAGCCAGTTATCCATCCACAGACAGCTGTTTCGAGGTATTTGCTAACCCAGAAACCTTAGGTTTCCCCGTCACATCCTTAAAGCTTGTAAAATAGCGGGATCTTGACATAGGGGCCACTTAATATGGTGGATTTGGTGATCTCTGTAATGGAGACACCCCTTTGCTCGGTTTTCCTTCCTTTGAGGGATATCTGGCTTTCGTTGTCAGTAGAACCAATACTGGGACTCCACTTATTTGCATATTACTGTTTCCCAGGGAGCTTTGCACTTTGGATTGCTGTGTTGAGACTCGTAAATGAGGCTCCGCAGTGTTTTCTGTGGCTGGTCTCCCTGAGATCAGCTATTGGTGTGTTTGAGTAGTCTCCGAGGCATTGCTCCCGGTTAGCCAGAATCCTACTCCACGCTGATGAGGGGCAACACCATGAAACAGCTGTCTGTGGATGGATAACTGGCTTAGGTTTTCCCTGTCACATCCTTAAAGCTTGTAAAAGAGCGGGATCTTGACATAGGGGCCACTTAATATGGTGGATTTGGTGATCTCTGTAATGGAGACACCCCTTTGCTCGGTTTTCCTTCCTTTGAGGGATATCTGGCTTTCATTGTGTTGTAGACCCAATACTGGGGCTCCACATTTATTTTGCATATTACTGTTTCCCAGGGAGCTTTGCACTTCGGATTGCTGTGTTGAGACACTTAAATGAGACTCCGCGGTGTTTTCTGTAGCTGGTCTCCCTGAGATCACCTATTGTTTTGTTTGAGTATATCTTCATTGTTGTCCCAGGTAAAGATTTATTAAATTATTTACAAAAATGTCAGGGGTGTACTCACTTTTGTGAGTACTGTGTATATACACTGCCCGTCCCAAAAAAGTTGCCACCTGGATTTAACTAAGCAAATAGGTATGAGCCTCCTATTGGATAATTACTGCATGGGCGATTATCTTTCAGCTGGCAACAAGTTATTTAAAGGGAATCTGTCACCGGGATTTTGTGTACAGAGCTGAGGACATGGGTTGCTAGATGGCCTCTAGCACATCCGCAATATCAGTCCCCATAGCTCTGTGTGCTTTTATTGTGTAAAAAAACGATTTGATACATATGCAAATGAACCTGAGATGAGTCCTGTCCCTGGACTTATCTCAGGGACAGAGACTCATCTCAGGTTAATTTGCATATGTATCAAATAATTGTTACACTAAGCACACAGAGCTATGGGGACTGGATAACTTGTCATTCTCTCCCCCTCTTGTCATTCTCTCCCCCTCTTGTCATTCTCTCCCCCTCTTGTCATTCTCTCCCCCTCTTGTCATTCTCTCCCCCTCTTGTCATTCCCTCCCCTCTTGTCATTCTCTCCCCCTCTTGTCATTCTCTCCCCCTCTTGTCATTCTCTCCCCCTCTTGTCATTCTCTCCCCCTCTTGTCATTCCCTCCCCCTCTTGTCATTCCCTCCCCCTCTTGTCATTCCCTCCCCCTCTTGTCATTCCCTCCCCCTCTTGTCATTCTCTCCCCTCTTGTCATTCCTCCCTCTTGTCATTCCCTCCCCTCTTGTCATTCCCTCCCCCTCTTGTCATTCTCTCCCCCTCTTGTCATTCTCTCCCCTCTTGTCATTCCCTCCCCCTCTTGTCATTCCCTCCCCCTCTTGTCATTCCCTCCCCTCTTGTCATTCTCCTCCCCTCTTGTCATTCTCTCCCCCTCTTGTCATTTCTCTCCCCCTCTTGTCATTCTCTCCCCCTCTTGTCATTCTCTCCTCCTCTTGTCATTCTCTCCCCCTCTTGTCATTCTCTCCCCCTCTTGTCATTCTCTCCCCCTCTTGTCATTTCTCTCCCCCTCTTGTCATTCTTCACCCCCCTTGTCATTCTTCACACTCCCGCCCTTGTCATTCTTCCCCCCCTTGTCATTCTCTTGTGCGCACTTCATGTCACTGTGTGCGCACTTCATGTCAGTCCGGCCGGGTACAGGATACAGATGCTCCTGTACCCGCGGACCATGAAGAGCTCGGCCACGGTACAATGGACTGACAGGAGGGAGCGCTGAGCGTTTCCCCCCTGTCAGCTCCTCTCCTCTTGGTGCGCCCGGGCGGTGCACCCTCATGGACGCGCCAGCCCGGGCAGTGCTGCAGCCGCCAGGGGCTCAATTCAGAGCTCTCGGGCGGCTGCAGCATGAGGCGGGACCGGCGCTCCTAGCAGCGCCCCTTCCCAAGGGGCGCTCTACGCGGCGGCCTGTTCCGCGTATAGGATGCGCCCGCCCTGGGCATATTCCAAGATGACAATGCCAGGATTCATCGGGCTCAAATTGTGAAAGAGTGGTTTAGGGAGAATGAGAGATAATTTTCACACATGGATTGGCCACCACATCCAGACCTTAACCCCATTGAGAATCTTTGAGATGTGCTGGAGAAGGCTTTGCGCAGCGGTCAGACGCTACCATCATCAATGCAAGATCTTGGTAAAAAATTAATGCAACAGTGGATGGAAATGACATTGCAGAAGCTTATCGAAACAATGCCACAGCGAATGCGTGCTGTAATCCAAGCTAAAGGCGGTCGAACAGCTAAAGGCGGCGGTGTGTGACCTTAATTTTTTTGGTTGCGACTTTTTTTTGGGACAGGCAGTATATAGATATATATATACATACACACACACACACATTTGTAACTCCACCAAGTGGCATTACCACTCCTATGCCCTGTTTCTATCTGTGTATGCTAATATCATTTCTCTTTGTATTTATTCCAAGCCCTCCACATTCTGCATTTCCTATTTCTATGCAACTATATATGTTCATGTAATGTTTCTGGTTCACCAGTAGGTGGCAGCATGAATGGCAGAGTTACAGTTAGAGAGAATGGAACCTTTGTTTCCATTCTAACCCTTTCTCTTAGTTAGAGGTCAGTCCTAGCTTACCCTCAAGCTAAGTTGAGGTGTACAGGGCCATGTCTCGTTGGGACGTACCCAAACCAAGCCAGCCAGAGCACCCTAAGCTCAGCTGGACATGGAGGCAGAAGCTTGAAGCCTCAGAAGCCAGGAAGAAAATTCCCTGGTATAGCTTAAGAGACAGACTACAGAAGGAAGTTGCAGCATACAGCTAAAGCAAAGTTATTCAGTCAGCCTGTCAGCACAGCACAGCCAGAGAGCAATCGATGTAGCAGAGTGGAGTTTGCCTGACAGTTTTAATGCTAAAGCCTGCTGGGACCAAGACAAAGTCTATAAACCATTTAGAGAAACGTTTATGCAAAGTAAAGCTTCAGAGCCAATGCCTGGGGTTCCATCGTATTCAGGTAGGAGCACCGTGACACATGCACAAAATATTAAGAGATATTATAGGCCACCCTATACCACTCGGCCATTCCTACACCTGGGTAACAACACCATTTCTTAAAACTGCAACTGGCGTCACAAAACACTTATCTCATCTTAAAGGGACCCCTTGCGGACCGTGCCTCTGTTGCATATTTGATTAGTTAGAAACATAGTTAGAAACATACAAAGAACAAAAAAATAACTTGGACAACCCTTTAATAACCCCTGACAGTGAATACATGGCGGAGGATCCGCCGGAGTTATGAAGAGGCACCGGCCTCTCCATAACTTCGGCGGATCATCTGTCACTTCTAAATGTAAGACCGCTTCCTAAAATAGACTTAGAAAATGGTAAATGAGACGTGCCTGCTGCCTGTGCCCTCCCCGCCCACACCACTTCCCCTGAAGAGGGAGAAGTCGCGGATTGCGGTGCAAAGGACCTTTGCGCCGCAATCTGTGCCAGAAATATGCCTAATTTAGGTATATTTCTGTTCAATAAATGATTCCCATCATTTTTTTTTAAATCATTACATGTTAAACCCCTTTAACCGTATGTCAAAATTATATTACCGTACATTTCCATCTCTTTCTATTACCTTAAACATAATCTGATATCATTTTCAGAGAATTTGCACTTCTCTCCAACCTTAAACATGTCTCTAAAATAACCTGTCATTCTTGCTTCAAATTCCAATATAGTTCTTGCTCTCTGGAAAAAGAGAAAATGACAATGACTGCTTAGACCCAGAAATGTGCCGCCACTTCACCTCCCAAACACTCAAGCTCAGATGTGAGACTAGACTGAAGAATTACTTGCCCAGCCACATAGGTTCTGAAGAATTCAAAGACTGGAGCAAAAGGCAGTTTTGGAGAAATCTCCCACATAATGCTCAAAAGTTCGGGTAGGCCACACGGTCAGGTTTCCTGGCGCAGTTTTAGATGTCAAAACCAGGAGTGAATTAAAAAGAGAGAAGTCGCATCTGTCCTTTATGCTTTCTCTTTTTTTATGATGCATCCCTGATTTTGGCTACCAAAACTAAATGCAAGAACCTGGCCGTGTGGGCGTACCCTAAGGCCCCTTTCACACGGGCGTGATTTCCGCGTGGGTGCAATGCGTGAGGTGAACGCATTGCACCCGCACTAAATCCGGACCCATTCATTTCTATGGGGCTGTGCACATGAGCGGTAATTTTCACGCATCACTTCTGCGTTGCGTGAAAATCGTAGCGTGCTCTATATTGTGCGTTTTTCACGCAACGCAGGCCCCATAGAAGTGAATCGGGCTGCGGGAAAATCGCAAGCATACGCAAGCAAGTGCGGATGCAGTGCGATTTTCCCGCAAGGTTGCTAAGAGACGGGACCAGATCTTTATTATTTTCCCTTATAACATTGTTATAAGGGAAAATAATAGCATAATAGCAAATAATAATAGGGTTAAAAATAAAAAAATTAACTCACCTTATCCACTTGATCGCGTAGTTGCCGATCTCTTCTGTCTTCTTCAAGCATTAGCTGCCATCTAAAGGAACTGTGGTGACGTCACATCACATGGTCCAATCACATGGTCCATCACCATGGTGATGGACCATGTGATACCATGTGATTGGACCATGTGATGAGCGCGGTGACGTCATCACAGGTCCTTTAGACGGCAGCTAATGCTTGAAGAAGACAGAAGAGATCGGCAACTATGCGATCAAGTGGATAAGGTGAGTAATTTTTTTATTTTTAACCCATTAATCCACATTTTACAAAGCATTCTGTATTGAGAATGCTATTATTTTCCCTTATAACCATGTTATAAGGGAAAATAATAAAATCTACAGAATACTCAACCCAAACCCAAACTTCAGTGAGGAAGTCCGGGTTCGGGTCTGGGTACCAAACATGCCGATTTTTCCCACACGCATTCAAAATGCATTTAAACGCTTTGCACTCGCGCGGAAAAATTGCGTATTTTCCCGCAACGCACCCGCCTCTTATCCGGGCATCAAATGTGGCGCCCGTGTGAAAGAGGCCTAATAGTTACCAGCTGACCTCATAGACATAAAAAAGGTTACATACATGCAAAGACACACATAACTAAGTGAACCATTAACCCTTTCACTACCAGCGCCATACATGTACGGTTGCTAGGTCGATGGGTAAACATGGCGCCCGCTCACACGTGCAGCGGACACCATGGCCGGCGGGTCTCCCCTGTTTCAAACACATGCGGCTAATGACCGTGACCGGCAATAATGCCAATTGCGATCATTACAGCCTTTAGATGCCGTGATCACGGCATCTAAACCTTGAAAATCCTTACTGGTATCCCCGTGCGGACAATAGGGATGCTGGCAATTGATTCTAATACGCTGGGTTGTATACTAGGAAAATCCTCTGGTGGGCCCCTGATCCAGGATGGGCTCCTAGTCCCCCGCTTTTTGCCCAAGTTGCACATGGTACAGTTTACAGACGGCACTACATACAGGTAATCAGTTTCATCTCAACCTTCATATAAAGAACTGGGTAGATTATTTAACAAACTACCCAGTTTATTATAAATGAGGCTGAGGTGACCTCTAGGTACAGAGACATGATCTCCAGGATAGAAAAGTCTGAGGCACAGGCTAAGCAGCAGGCTAATACTGAAAATAAATGAGTTTGGAGCAGTTTTAGGGATTTGTAAACAGGAGTTAGCTAATATTTGCATGTAGCTGTAGAGGGGGCCCCCAGAAAGAATTGTACTGGTGGGCTCTAGGCACCACAGTCCAACGCTGTTGTATACGCACCTGAAGTCTCCAGATGTGCTCACTTTCCTTAGAAATTTTTTCCACAGTTTCACTCATTAATGCAATTAACATATTGAGGAGAAGCACGAATGTTAAGATGACATAAACTATCAGTAGAAGCAGAAACACGGTGGGATATTTTGAGTCCTGCTGCGTCACCAAGTCTCCTAATCCTATGGTGAGGCTGAATAGTTCCACAATAGCTGTTCTGAAGCTGTTATAGGAACTGCACTCGTTCCCCTCCATGCATCGTTCAATGAGTGACGCAAGAGCTGTGGAAAGGAAGACAAAGGGGGTCATTTATTATTAGATATATGCCAATTTTTGACATGCATCTGTTGCAGTGCTGAATCTGCCACTTTTCCCCGCTCACGCCAGGTCTAAAAAGGGGGAGAGATGTGTATTGGCCAGCAGACCCATCTCATTTTACATATTCTATACTTTTTTTAGGCGTAGAAAAAGGATCTAAATTTAGGCCGGTGGTGGATGCGCTTAAGTTATGTAGAGGCTGGCGCCTCTACATAACATAGGCGCATGATGCGCCAGGGCAAGGGGTATTAAGACCAGTGTCTAAAACGCCGGTCTAACTAACTGAACCCAAAAATTATTATTTTGCATGTACTAGCAATTTATTTGTAATTATTCATGAGTCACTTCAAACCCTTTGCCCCACCAACTTGTTATCCTACAGAACATGGGGGCAGATGACGTAACTATCTGATTAAATGCAGAAGGTTATTTGATGAGTTACTGCTTTTTAATTTTAGATGTGCTGAAGCAATAGAAGGACTAGTTGGTTGAAAAAGTGTAGATAGTTTTTCTATTTAAAATTTATATGTACAGTATAATTAACAACATTATCTGGTGAATACCGAAATGTGTGTGACTACGTCTCTAGCAGAGACACACAATCAAATTAGCAATTTAACCCGACTATCTGAACTAACACAATCATTTTATGTATAGAAAAGACGTGAAGCTGCTTACCTACACCAAATCCAAGTAGGAAGAGAATATATACGAATAAAAACTTCAAGACATCATTCAATATGATCTGGAAAATAAATGTTGTTTCATAAGAACAGATCTATCTTTCCTCAGGGCTGCCCCCAGTGCTTCTTACTCCCCGATCTTCTGTAATAGGTAGATAGGACAGTTTTCACAGAGCACTTAAAGGCTATGTACAGCTTCAGGGACAATTGTTTTTTAGGATTACATTTTAATAATTTTGGGCTAAAAATCGTTTTTTCAATTGGTCTTTATAAAAGATATCCAGCCGTTCACAAAGGTTAATTGTTTTCTTAGCTGTGTGAATTGTACTTTTACTTTGTGCCGGTCAATCTAATAACCCTCATCTTATTACGAAAGGGTCATAAACACTTATTTAAGCCACTTTCCTACAAGTTAAGATCTTCCTACAAGTTAAGTTCTTAGATAAGAATTGGCTATAATAAGTGTTTAGGAGGTCAGAGATCAGAGATAACGACTACCAGCAGTCAGCTGAGCTGCCTGACGGAATAGAGTGAAAACAGACAGCTGGCTACTAGAGAATCTCAAGGCTTTACAGAGAAAAGGGCTCAACATTTTTAATAAAGACTAATTGAAAAAAAAATTTTGCTCAAATGTGTACAATGCAATAATTTAAAAAAATGCCCTCCAAATGTTTACATAGCCTTTAACTATAGCTGTTCATACACATAGTAAATGTCAGCCAAACCTGGTGGTATCCCCTGTGTATACAAGACAGCCAGAATGTGCATTGATAAGCACAAGGATCAGACATGCTAGAATTAACATAATCCTTTGTTCCTCCACCACACAATCTCTGCCAGAGGAATTGTGGATGCTCTAAACTGCAGCAGGAGTTATTAATAAAATGGTGAACGTGCAATGAGCATGGCATTGCACAAGTCTGATTTAAACAGAGATATATATTTCACATTGTTAAAGGGGTTACCCAGGAATTTCATACTGATGGCCTATCCTCAGGATAGGTCATCAGTGGGGATGAGCATAAATCGACTTCGGATGAAAGATCTGAAGTCGATTTGCATAAAACTTTATTCTAATACTGTACGGAGCAGAAGATCCACACAGTATTAGAATGTATTGACTCCGATGGGCCGAAGTTATTGCTTCGCAAAGTCTCGCAAGACTTTGCGTAATAACTTCATACATTAATTTGTACTGTAAGAAAACATTTCCCAAACTCGGGTTTGGTTCCAACGCTGTGCTTAGTAAGTAGTGAGTGCCAGTGAGCGCAGCAACCTCTTCAAATAGCTGATCAGCAGAGGTGTCGGAGGTTGAACCTCGGCGGATTTTATGTTGATGACCTCATCAGTGCAGAGCAGGGTTCTGTGTGCGATGCTGTGTGCACAACCTCATGAAAGGTTCCGATTCTCTAAAAGTCTTCTTCCTTTAGTAGCAGTCCTTTATTTTAACTGGTTTGCATAATTGCATCCCTAATAGATGGATCTCTGCGAGCAGAATCAAAACATTTTGGGAGATCCAATTTACTTTATTACTTCTTTATACAAGATTTTAGATATTTGACTATTTGCAGTTTATAAGAAGCTCTTTGTGTGCCACTTCAACTTTGTATGTCTATCTTTGTTTCATTGGAAGTGCTTTTGGCGGATTTTTCTGTGGAGGGGCACAAATTTGTTGTCACAGATCCACATGCGGATTTACCCCGATTAACTGGAAACTGTGGCAAGAATTCACATGTCCATTCTTATGCCGTATTGTAAGGTCGGTCTTTACCTCCAAGCAAATGCTTGGGGCCCCAGAGATGAAAGGTGCCCCCTGCTGGCCTGAATAATTTTCTGAAAAAATTCAACAAGGAAATAAACCAGGGGCAAACATAGTACTAATGCAGCCAAAGTGTGGGGGCCCTTTCTAGCTGCAGAGCAGTAGCAGAAGTTCCCTACTGTACTACTGACAATGGGGCTTAATAGGCCAAAGGGTGCGGAGCTTAGAGGTCCGACGGGGCCACAAGACATAACTTCGCTTGGGTCCCCAGAAATGCAAAATCCGCCCTGCCGTATACACTAGGATGAGGATTTCCATTTAACTCTGTGAGACATTTAGGCCTCATGCACACAAACGTATTTTAGGTCCGCGTCGGAGCCGAATATTTTGCGGCTCAGGCGCACACCCATTCACTTAAATGGGACCGCAAAAGATGCGGACAGCACTCCGTGTGCTGTCCGTGTCCTTTCCTCCGTTCCGTGGCCTCGCAAAAAATATAGCATGTCCTATTCTTGTCCGTTTTGCGGACAAGAATAGGCATTTCTACAATGGGCCACGTTCCATTCCACAAATTGCGGAACGGAACGCGGAACAGCTTCCGTGTTTTGCGGATTGTGGACCGCAAAACACCTACGGTCATGTGCATGAGGCCTTACCGGTATGTTAAGACATTTTTAAGAGGAAAACAAGCCGAAATCCACTTTGAAACATTACAAGTGTGAACATACCTTTATGGCTAACATAGCAGAAAGCAAGTTCAGACTTTCTAACGTCACACTATGGAGTATGTTACACTTCTTCCACATTGTACATCACAATTGGTATAAGACGCACTCTGAAGTTACACTTGGCATTGAATAATTAGCATTGATATCTACCTTCTGAATCATAACACTGTAGATACCCAGGGACTGAAATCCTCTTGTGTAGTACAACATGTTTGTCCACCCAACAGCCATGGCGATGACAACGAAGATCAGATATTCTTGTGCTCCATATGTATAAGTTAATGTCGATAGGATAACCAGGACGGCTTGTGTGAAGCTGGTGAATAAATGTCCATGCATTGAAGGGGTGCACTGTTTCAAAAGTTCATGCGTAAAAGTATATACAGTATAGGAAAAGGCAGATAATGGGAAAACTGTACTAATCCTGTCTAACAAATAGTGTAAACTTAGACTAGACAGCCTAGTCTAAATTTGTGCTGGCTTATGCTGGATGATATATGTGCAGCAGAATTTGTATATAAAAAATTCAGAGATTGGCTCATCTTAAACCATGCCCCTTTCTTATGAATCCACACCCCTTTACAGACGAGGCACCATATGGATTTTTCAGTATTTTCCGGTCTGCAAAAAATGCGGATGACGTCCGTGTGCATTCCATTCTTTGCAGAACGGAAGAGCTGGCCCCTGATAGAACACTACTATCTTTGTCCGTTATGTGGACAATAATAGGACATGTTCTATCTTTCAATAGAACGAAAAAACGGAAATACGGAAACGGAAGACATATGGAATACCTTCTGTTTTTTTTGCGGATCCATTGAAATTAATGGTTCAGTATACGGTCTGAATACGGAATGCAAAAAGCGGAACGTAAACGGAAAAAAAAGTTTGTGTGCAAGAGGCCTAATACTGTGGGCCAGATTTACTAATCCTGTCAATGGTGTAAACTCACGGTGGGCCGACAACTGGCTGCTCGTTCAGTGGGGATGAAGCCCCTTGAAAGTCCCATAGAAGTGAATAGAGCAATAACCACACTTGCGTCATGTGCTCTCCTTCAATTTTGGGGGCCCATTCTAGAGATAGGTGTGGGTCCCAGAGGTGGCCACCAATATTTAAGATGAGACAACCCCATTAAGACCCAAAACAGGCCAATCACAAAGAGGTTAACAGAAATTGGTGTAGGCGCTTAAATGCACTAATAAAGACTTACAACAGAACGTGGAACCATGCATCAGACACTACTGTTTGTAGGTCAGAAGGCTTTATCCAGAAGATTGCCACACCCTACAAATAAAAAAGTCACATATATATGTAAAAGAGCACTTTATGACGTCACAGACCAGTATAATGGACCTTCAGCAAATGGATCCCAATGATTCCTGAAGGCTCTCATTAGCTTAATTCTGGGTTTGTACATTTTTTCTTTGTTGAAGTATTGTTGACTTGTGCCACGGATCATACTATTCACCATACGCTGGGAAAATATTGCGAGAAATCCATTATTCCCCCTATGTCTGTTTTTGGCATAGAAAAGTCTCATATCCATGGAATTTGAGACTTTTCAATGCCATTGCGACATTTCTAGTTGCAATTGCCATTTTATGCCTCCCTTGACAATTTTATGAAAAGGAGGCAGATGTGGATGGGGCCATCATTCATCATTATTTATGCCAGAAATTAGTGCAAGTAACGACTGAAATCGACAGCAGCGCAGGCACACGGCTCCTCCAGCAGCAAAGTCTCCATCAAGAGCGGCGCAGCAGACGACGGTCTTGATGAATCAGGGTCATTGTGTTTGTATACAGTACACTAGATCATGGACAAGTACTGCCATTCATTATCAAATCTCATTGTATGATTGCTTTATATCAGAAATGTATGAGAAGCAAATAGCCCCATTTCTACAACACAGGATGGTGGATAAGATAATAGATGAGAAACTGATACAAACTGAAAATGATACCAGGCCACGCATTCAAGTTTATTTATGAAGATTTGAATCCAAGACAAGGAGTGATTTCAAAAAAGTCGTATTTGTCCGTAATACTTTCTTCTCGTTTTATGGTCTTCTCCTGATTTTGGCGTCAAAAACTACATAAAAAAACCTGAACATGTGGCAGCACCCTTGCTCTGTGGGTTCCCTAGTAGTTGATCTCATCTGTTATGTGTTGGGGGGCCGCAGTATAAATGGCAGACAAGAATTGTACCTCATGAACAATTAAGAACGTGGAACAGATTATGATAAACACATGTCCAAAAAGTTTAAAGACTCCAGTTGTAGTAGATAAGTTCAGTGTGATCAAACCCTGCAATAAGAAGAACATGGTACTTATGAGTATATGGTAAACTACACTATTATTGTAACATGCATCATTGGAAAAGAAAGAAAATATGTGACACATAACTTAAGTGACAGAAGATCGGAGAGACCGCTATAGAATAAAATGTTTATTGGCACTTTTATTATTTATTCATAAAAAAGTCAATCTATTAGGCCTCTTTCACTTGAGCGTGACAGATTAGTTCCGGATGCGTTCAGAGTGCGTTCAGTGAAACTCGCACCATTTTGCAAGCAAGTTCAGTCAGTTTTGCCTGCGATTGTGTTCAGTTGTTCAGTTTTTTCCGCGCGGGTGCAATGCGTTTTGATGCGTTTTTCACACGCATGATAAAAAAACTGAAGGTTTACAAACAATATCTCTTAGCAACCATCAGTGAAAAAAGCATTGCACCCACACTTGCTTCCGGATGCAATGCGTTTTTCACTGAAGCCCCATTCAATTCTATGGGACTGTGTGAAAAACGCAGAATATAGAAGATGCTGCGTTTTTCACGCAACGCAAAATGGATGCGTGAAAAAAAATGCTCATGTACACAGACCCATTGAAATTAATGGGTCAGGATTCAGTGCCAATGCTATGCGTTCACGTCACATTTTGCACCCGCGTGGAAAACTCGCTCACGTGAAAGGGGCCTTAGGCCTCTTTCACACGGGCGTCATGTTTGAAAAAAACTTAACTTACCTTAGCCACTTGATCGCGTAGTTGGTGATCTGTCTTCTGTCTTCAAGCATTAGCTGTAGTGTAAAGGACCTGTGATTGGACCATGTGATGTGACGTCATCACAGGTCCTTTAGACTGCAGCTAATGCTTGAAGACAGAAGACAGATCGCCAACTACGCGATCAAGTGGCTAAGGTAAGTTAAGTTTTTTATTTTTAACCCCTTAATCCACATTCCACAAAACATTCTTTATTAAGAATGCTATTATTTTCCCTTATAACCATGTTATAAGGGAAAATAATGAATATCGGGTCCCGTCGCTTAGCAACCATGCGGGAAAATCGCACTGTATCCGCACTTGCTTGCGGATGCTTGCGATTTTCCCGCAGCCCCATTCACTTCTATGGGGCCTGCGTTGCGTGAAAAACGCAGAAACTGGAGCATGCTGCCATTTTCACGCAACGCAGAAGTGATGCGTGAAAATCACCGCTCATGTGCACAGCCCCATAGAAATGAATGGGTCCGGATTCAGTCCACCTCACGCATTGCACCCGCGTGGAAATCACGCCCGTGTGAAAGGGGCCTTAAAGTTCCTGCTTATAAGATCACGGATGATCTGGTTCATAAAGACTAGAGCAGGGGTGCACAACCTTTTCTGGTTGGGGGCCACATTGTCAGACTGAAGGAATCCCAAGGGCCAAAAATAAAGGTTAAAAGGGTATTACCAACTGAAATACTGTGTTTATGGTATATTGTACATACAGTATATAACGTCTGGGTACACCTCCAGGACTCCCATCTAATGGAGGAATACATGAAAAATGCATGTCAGCAGCCACAAGACATAGGCATACACGTCTGTCACCAGATGTTTGGGGGCCGCACAGAATGATATCAAGGGCATGTGGCCCCCGGTCTGCAGGTTGTGCACCCCCTGGACTAGAGGTTTCTATATACCTTCCAACTCCCGCTACCATGCACACATGTATATGCTCTCAATGGGCAGAGGAGAATATGTATCTGCCAGACACCACTGGTGATGGCTTATCTTGTGTGTGGACAAATCCAACATGCCTGATTCTTCTTTCCCTTGACATCTCCCCCCAAGAAGAATCAGGACACCCTAACACACATAAGATGGTCAGCTGGTTTTTCTAAGATTGGCTGGTTCTGTAACGTTCATCTAATGTGTTTGGTCCCATTTAGGTTGAGTTCACATCTGTGTCAGAGGCTCTGTCTGATGCCTCCATCAAAGATCTTGTCAAATTTGACAGAAAAAAAACGACTGACCTCTTGATGGAACCTGACAGTCTCCACTATAAGGCCTCATGCACACGACCATATGTATTTTGCCGTCCGCAAAAAACGGATCCGCAAAAAATACAGATGACGTCCGTGTGCATTCCGTATTTTGCGAAACGGAACATGATGCGGACAATAATAGGACATGTTCTATTTTTTTGCAGAACTGAAATACAGACACACGGAAACGGAAAGCACACGGAGTAACTTCCATTTTTTTTTGCGGACCCATCGAAATGAATGGTTCCGTATACGGTCCGCAAAAGAAACGGAACGGACACGGAAAGAAAATACGTTTGTGTGCATGAGGCCTAAGTCTGTCGTGTCACTGGTGGTGCCCCCTGTGCGGTGGATCTGGCAGACCAATGTGGCTTCCATTGTCAAAGGATGCCTCAATATAAATGTGAACATAGCCTATGCCTAAGTCTGCCCTGGCCTGATGTTATGAGAGCAGATACTGCTTTGTCTTCTCAGCTATAGTTGTTTTCCATCAGGACAACCCTGGTTTATGTTCCTATTAGTATATATGAAAGTCATAGAGGGGGACCTTTCCCCCTTCACAATTTTCCATAGCAGCAGCAGCAGCAGCAAAGACATTATAAGTTCTATTTATCATCAATAGACTAGTAATTGAAGGTGCACTGTACCTCATCTCCATGTGGTCGATAGTACAGAAGAGTAAAAACAATATTAAAAGCAAAGAAAAAAAGAAAAGACATTAAAAACATGTATCTTCCAAACTTGTTCCATTTCATCTGTAGAAGAGTATTGAGAGGCTCTAACGCCAACAGTGCATGTCGATTCTAGAACAAAATAAGATATTATTTAGGCTGTTAATATACAGAGATTATTGCTAATACAGGCTTTTCCAGTTACAGTATGTGCCGAGTTACAACAGAAAGTGGAGAAAAGCGGAGAACTAAGGCCACTTTCACACTAGCGGCATAGCTATCCGGCAGGCTGTTTCGTCGAGTGAATAGCCTGCATGTCCGCCATGTCGGACCTGCAGTACTTTTAGTCCGGCGATCTCCAGCCGTGCACTGCCATGCTGCGCCGTAGCTCCGCCCCCCGCCCCATTATAGTCATCTCCTTCTCTTTTTTTTTTGGAACAGGAGATGGTGTGTCATCGCTGACATTACCGCCTCCTGCCGGCCTTCCTTGGTCCTGACGCCTGCAAACTGCCGTGCATGCGCCGGGACCGCCAGCCACCTTCTGAGTGTACAAGCTTCTGAATGAAGCCTGTACTGACTCATACACAGCACGATGGGGGTACTGTGGGTGTCAATGGCTCTGCAAAAAATGTGGATCGCACAAGGCCAGTATCCTTATTTAGCAGACCGCAAAACGGGTACAGTTGTGTGCATGAGACTTTAGATACACAGCTCAGCAGGGAGTATCATACAATACAGGATTGGATACACAGCTCAGCAGGCAGTATCACACAATAGGACTAGATACACAGCTCAGCAGGCAGTATCACAAATGATATGACTAGATACACAGCTCAGCATGCAGGAACCTAAAAGATAGAATTAGACACACAGCTCAGCAAGCAGTATCACACATAAGAATCTTTGATACTGGAACAGTAGACAGTATTGCAGATGATAGATTTAGATATAGAGGCACAGCAGACAGTATCTGACATGATAAGCTTACATGCACTTCAGACAGTATCATACAAGAGGGGATTAGATACACACTACACCAGACAGTATAGTATAAGATGGGATTAGATACACTCAGGGCCAGTGCAAGGATTTTTGCCGCCCTAGGCAAAGATCCATTTTGCCGCCCCCCCGCCATGTCACTCACTCACTGACAGACGGACACGCACACACTGACAGACGGACACGCACACACTGACAGACGGACACGCACACACTGACAGACGGACACACACACTCTGACAGACATGCACACACTGACAGACAGACACACACACTGACAGACAGACACACACACTCTGACAGACACGCACACACTGACAGACAGACACACACACACTGACAGACACACACACTCACTGAACGACACACACTGACAGACATACAATCACTCAGATACTCACTGACAGACAGGCATACACACTCACTGACATACACACACTCACTCAATGACAGACACTCACCTCCCTGGGGTCCAGTGTGGTGCAGCTCCTCAGGCCTCCAGCGCGCCGTTTAGTATGCTGGGGCCGGAATGACGTCATATTCCGGCTCCCGGCATCACAGAGGGCGCGCGAGGGAGGAGTGGGGAGCTGCTAGAACAGCTTTCCTTGCCGCCCGCCTCCTCTGCAACGGTAATTTACTGGCAGAGCAGGCACCTGCCATCAGGGTAAGCAGGTGCCTGCTCTGCCATCTGTAATGGCGCTGGGGGTGGCTCAAGAGACGCTCGCCCAGCGCTGCAGCCCCAGACAAGGGGAGCCCACCAGGGCGGCCCCAGCAGGCCGGCGCCCTAGGCGAACGCCTAGTTCGCCTAACGGTAGCGCCAGCCCTGGATACACTGCTCAGCAGGCAGACAGAATACCTTTTAGGGCTAGCTCAGCTGAATATAATCATACTGTAAGGAAAGTACCCTGCCACAATACAGGCACAGTTGTTCTAGAAGGGTTAGTATGGCAACCAGTTAATCCCCAGCTGGTCAACCTATCTGCCAGCCTGAATGCAAAGCCAATCAGGTTCCTGGTTCGGCATCTAATCCCAGAGCCAGGCAAGGGACTTAAAGGGATTGTCTCACCTCGGCAAATGGCATTTATCATATAGACCAGTGACACCCAACCTACGTCCCTGTGTCATTCGGCCCGCGCAGTGATCGGGGGCCTAAGACTTTTCCCTGCTTTTTATAAGAGCAGGGTGCACTGTGAAGAGTACAAGCAGCGCAGCGATACTGCCTGTGCCTGCAATAACCAAAAGCAAAGCTCTGGACAGTATGGAGCTTTCCTATTGGTTAGATTGGGCGGGCGCCGGAGCGATACGGCGCCCTGCAATAGGGGAAGCCGGCGGGAGCTGGAAGGAGGAGGGGCCGGCTCCTAGGGGTGGCTGAAGCAAAGAGTGCCGGGCACACTGCGCAAGCAACCCGAGAAGCATGGCGGCAGAGGAGCTGAAGCCTACAGCCTAGACATCATGATGGACCTGCAGAAGAAGGTGACAACGCAGGGTGTAATGTATTGATGTGTGTAATGTATGTAGTGCAGTGTGTGATCATCACATACTGCACGACATACATCATACACATGTATACATCACATGCCCCCTCACAGTAATAATGGACAGATATGTGCCCTCTTTACAGTAGTAATGCTCACACGTGCCCCCCCACACAGTATAAATGGCCAGATATGTGCCCTCTTCACAGTAGTAATGCTCACACGTGCCCCCTCACAGTAATAATGGACAGATATGTGCCCTCTTCACAGTAGTAATGCTCACACGTGCCCCCTCACAGTAATAATAGCCAGATATGTGCCCCCCCTTCACAGTAGTAATGCTCACACGTGCCCTCTCACAGTAATGGCCAGATATGTGCCCTCTTCACAGTAGTAATGCTCACACGTGCCCTCTCACAGTAATGGCCAGATACGTGCCCTCTTCACAGTAGTAACGCTCACACGTGCCCCCTCACAGTAATGATGGCCAGATATGTGCCCCCCCTTCACAGTAGTAATGCTCACACGTGCTCCCTCACAGTAATAATGGACAGATATGTGTTCTCTTCACAGTAGTAATGCTCACACGTGCCCCCTCACAGTAATGATGGCCAGATATGTGCCCTCTTCATAGTAGTAATGCACACACGTGCTCCCTCACAGTAATAATGGACAGATAAGTGTTCTCTTCACAGTAGTAATGCTCACACATGCTCCCTCACAGTAATAATAGCCAGATATGTGCTCTCTTCACAGTAGTAATGCTCACACATGCCTCTCACAGTAATAATGGCCAGATATGTGCCTTCTTCACAGTAGTAATGCTCACACGTGCCCCCTCACAGTAATAATAGCCAGATATGTGCTCTCTTCACAGTAGTAATTCTCACACGTGCCTCTCACAGTAATAATGGCCAGATATGTGCCCTCTTCACAGTAGTAATGCTCACACTTGCCCCCTCACAGTAATGGCCAATATGTGCCCTCTTCACAGTAGTAATGCTCACACGTGCCCCTCACAGTAATAATGGCCAGATATGTGCTCTCTTCACAGTAGTAATGCTCACACATGCCCCCTCATAGTAATAATGGCCAGATATGTGCCCTCTTCACAGTAGTAATTCTCACACGTGCCTCTCACAGTAATAATGGCCAGATATGTGCCCTCTTCACAGTAGTAATTCTCACACGTGCCCCCTCACAGTAATGATGGCCATATATGTGCCCTCTTCACAGTAGTAATGCTCACACGTGCCCCTCACAGTAATAATGGCCAGATATGTGCCCTCTTCACAGTAATAATGCTCACACGTTCCCCTCACAGTAATATTGGCCAGATATGTGCCCTCTTCACAGTAGTAATTCTCACACATGTCTCTCACAGTAATAATGGCCAGATATGTGCCCTCTCCACTGTAGGAATGCTCACACGTGCCCCCTCACAGTAATAATGGCCAGATATGTGCCCTCTTCACAGTAGTAATGCTCACACGTGCCCCCTCACAGTAATGGCCAGATATGTGCCCTCTTCACAGTAGTAATGCTCACTTGTGCCCCTCACAGTGTTTGCATTTCTTTCTGGCAAAGCTACCTGGTTATGGCCCGC
This sequence comes from Bufotes viridis, assembly GCA_033119425.1. Taxonomy (NCBI): domain Eukaryota; kingdom Metazoa; phylum Chordata; class Amphibia; order Anura; family Bufonidae; genus Bufotes; species Bufotes viridis. The sequence goes on from CM065591.1 coordinate 70,410,505, forward strand.
GAAATTTATACCAAGTCTAGTGCGGCCCTCAGACGAAAAATGGTTGGGCACCACTGATATAGACAAAGTAAATACAAGGCACTTACTAATGTATTGTGATTGTTTTCTCATATCCAGGTGTTACGAACACCCTGCAATCCAGCAGTGGTGGCGCTGCTTGCACACCACAGAAAAAGGTGCTGGCCTCTCTGGTGGTGGAACCACAGGTGCATATAGGCTGGCTCCTTTTTCTATAGTGTGCAAGCACAGCCACTGCTGCTGGACTGCAGGGTGGTCATAACCATGGAAACGAGCAGTGTATAATGTGATGAAAAAATGAATAAAGCCAGCAAGGGAGGCAATATGGACAATACTTTAGTAAGTGCCTTGTATTAACTTTCTCTACATGATTGCCATTTGCTGAAGTGAGACAACCCCTTTAAGTCTGACATTGATGGTTGTCTTTGCCTGTGATTTTCATTCCTGGCTCCCGTATTGAGCTCTGTGTTCAGTCAGCTTTGCATTCCTGTTAGACCTTCCTGTGTACTGACCTTGGTTTGTTCCTGGGTTTTCACCTTGTCTATTGATTAGTTTTCTACTAATTCTCCTGGCTTAGAGTCTGTGAGTTGTTTCTGGATTAAACCACTGTCCAATGATTTGGCTCCTACTGTCTCTCCTGGCTTTGACTTGTACTTCTCTCCTTCTAATCCTTGGCATTTTATAGGTCTGCTACTTGTGAACTCACACCTGTTTGCTGACGCTTAACGCCACAGACAAAGTCTGTATCCAATTCTACCAGCAATACAGTGGACTCTGGTAAACACTGAGGGGTAATCTATATATATTAAGAAGCATGTACTGTATATGTGTGTGTATGTATGTATGTTCCACGAGCACTCAAAAACGCAACCATCGATTTCAACTAAACTTGGTATACACACCCCTTGCTACCTGGAAAGAAATCTTGTGGGGGTCATACTCCCCTATACAGCAGCTGCATGGAGTTTGTATGCGCCAACTATTTTTGCTACACAAATATTGTTCTGTAACTCAAAAAATCATCGATCAATTTCTACTAAACGTGGTACACAAATCACTTACTATCTGGGAAAGAATACTGTGGAGGTAACATGCCAGTACACAATGAGTTTCTATCTGTCTGTCTATTCTTTATGCTTCACCAAACAACTGGAACAATCTTCACCCAATTTATCACACAGGTGTTCGGGAAGACTTTAGACCGGGTTTCCACTCTCTAGGATGTACCGTTCATGAGATATTCCCAAAAAATGACATGCATTAGCCAATACAAGCATGCAAGTCTTTCTCTTCATATCCCAACTGCCATAAGCATGGTCACATGTCCCTTATCAGCCAATAGAAGCTTGCAGGCCCTTAGTCCACATAAACACAGTTTTACTCCAGGTTTCCATAACAACCCAGCCATTCTTCACTGCTGTAGGTCAGCTTTAGGCTAGCGCTACACAACAAAAATAATTCGCACGACACATAGGGTACAACTACACTGCTACATGTGTCGTGCGACTGATGTCGCACCAATGTCGTGTGACAATTTTTATAATGATAGTCTGTTAAGTCGCAGTCACAGCATGTCACATGTCGCAGTGTGACACCATAGCCTATCATTATGGAAATTGTTGAGACAATATGTCGCGCGAAACATGTCGTCATGTAGCCCTAGCATTAAAAGGGCAGGGCACTGTGGAGGTCACTGTTAAGGGGGCAGGCTGCTGTGGAGGTCACTGTTAAAGGGGTGGACACTGTGGAGGTCACTGTTAAGGAGGCAGGGTCACTATCAAAGGGGCAACGGCTGGGAAGGTCACTGTTAAGGCAGCAGGGTACTGTGAGGTCACTGTTAAGGCAGCAGGGTACTGTGGAGGTCACTGTTAAAGGGGTGGGCCCCTGAGGAGGTCACTGTCAAGGGGGGTGCTGTGAAACTCACTGTAAAAAGGCCAGGCTGTTGTGAAGGTCAAAGTTAAGGGGATGGGCTGCTGTGGAGGTCCCATTTCAAAGTGGCGGGCACTTTTTGGGGGTTCAGTGTTGAGGGGTGGGGGACTGTGGAGGTCACTATTAAAGGGGCGGGGTGCTGTAGAGGTCACTGTTAGGGGGGATACTGTCGATATCTTAATGACACACACAAACATTAAATGAAATAGATTCAATTTACCCGTGCAAAGCTAGGTCCTTCTGCTAGCCAGAAATATACAAATTGAAGTGGTGAAGGAAGAGAGAAGATTTTGAGATTGCTAGCAGTGGCCCTTTACAGTGTCCTTTGTATTCTTCTTCACCCCTGTTTCATAACACATACCTTTCATCTAGAGATCCATTGCCTTATTCTGAGGAAAAAGTACTTTTAATCCACACGCAAATGAGCAGGTGTATCTAGGGCAGGCCCAAGCCACTGAGTCGCTCTACTAGCCGCTTTCTCTTCTTCTTGATTGACAGGGCCAAACAAGATGACTATGCAGGAACCTGGCATTGTCAGTCAAGAAAAAGAGGGAGGTTTGGCAAAGGGTACAGGAGGAGCAAGGGTGCACATAATGGCTTGGACCCACCCTTGGTGCACTGAACTGCTCATTCACATATGGACTATGTGAAATGTATTACATTCAGCTGAGTTAGGCCTATGAGGCAATGTGGCAGTTTTAACAGTGACTTTCCTGCTGACAGTGAATTTCCAGTCTTCTCATCTGTGAAAGATATTAGGTCTGTACAAGACTTAGCTTATGGTCGTATACAAGATTGTTCTCATTGACTGACAAGCAGAACAAGCATTACTTACAGCACCAGACATGGTAACACACAAGGTTTTCTTTTTGTAACATGGCATTTGCTGCAATGATTACAGCCTAAAGGCCACTCATTAGATTTTTCTTTCTTCACTTACTTTAATGTGTGTATTGTAGACCACTATTTCAAGTATTGAGTTTTTTGAAGACGTATCCACATCTTTCAAATCATACAGGGAAGAGGAGACAGGTCCATAAGCCCAGTCTGTGAACTTTCTAGACAAGATTCTGTTTTCTTCATCCTTTATTTCTCTATTCAGAATATAATTGAGCATCTGAACGAACAGATACAAAACTATTACTATAGATGTGGAAGGTAATGGGGTACAGGTATTTGGGAGAAAAGGAGAAGGTATTGTTTCTTGATAAATGAGACACTTGGTTTCCTTGTAAGCTCAGACTGTAATTCTTACCTCCAATTTACCTTTCTTGGCTGCTAGTTGCATTGGTGTGAGGTTTTCATGGTTTTTCATACTTTCTAAAAACTTGTTTTCACACTTGCGTATGATCTGATCATACATCTTTATTATGAATGCATTGTGGGGTTTTGCATTCTCTGTTACAGTAACAAGTGCATGGAGCACAGTATTTCCAAAAGAGTCCTTGATGGTGAGATCGGTCTCTCTGTTCTCCATGAGCAGTTCAACCACGCCCGGCTGGTTGGTACATGCAGCAAGAGCTAAAGGAGTTTCACCTAAAATGTCAAAACAGTTTAAATGTTTGATTTTCCGTAATCATGTAGGATAGTTTTACACACTGGCCCAGATATACTAATGTCTCTGCTTCAAAAAGCTTTCTAAAAATTGGCGCAAAATGTCACATTTTAGTGCATCTGGGATTTCTACATTTTTTCCAACGGGACAGGGACAAGTGGAAAGTGGCAGAGTTTTGTGGGAAGGGGACAGACCTAATATACGCCACTTGATGCCAAAATTCTGGTGGAAAAATCTGTAAGACGACCAATAGATGGTATAGAATCAGACAAAATGGTTTATCCCTAAACCAAATTTATTATTCAGCCTCAGCCCCAGTGATAAATCTGCTGCAGGATTAGACAGCCTGTCTATGCTGACGCCATCTTTAGAATGAGTAAATCTTGGCACTGCTGTGTTTTTTCCCCCCAAAAAACTCTGTGTGTGACACCACATGTAGGCTACATGCACACGGCAGTGGTTTTTTGCGGCCTCCGTTCCGTTTTTTTTGGGGATCCGATGGTTTCCCATTCATTTCTATGAATCCGTTAAAAATGCGGATGCCTCTTCCGTTGCCTGTCCGCATCCGCTGTCCGCATTTCACGTCCACCAAAAAAATATGGCATGTCCTATTCTTGTCCGCAAAAAACGGTTTGCGGACCCGTAGAAGTCAATGGGTCCGCAAAAAATGAGGATGACCAACGGAAGCCATTTTTTTGTGGATGGTTGCTTGGAAACCAGGGCACTTGTACAGGTACTTTAAGAAACTGGTTCAAGCTTTCCGTTTTTTTTGCGGATCTGCAAAAAAAACGGAAGACACACGGAAACGCAACCTACAAAATTTGCGGACACGCGGAACGGATGTGGATGTGAAAAAAAAAAGAAGACGGATCCGCGATTTGCAGACAGCAAAAAACAACGTGTGTCGTGTGCATGTAGCCTTATAAGAAGCAGTGACATAGGAAGACAGATTATACTGCAGTTCAGCTGCATTGTGCTTGAGATTTTGCCTGGGACTTTTTGCTGGGAAAGAGGGAAAAGAGCTGTTTTATTCAAGGCTTGAAACCACGTCTTTTCACAAGGCTGTGGTAAAACCCTCCTCAGTATCAGCTCACCTCGCACAAAATCCAGGCAGCTTCAAACACCTCGATATGTTTAATGTGTAAACGATCTAGCGCTCTTCTTTCTGTAAAACTTGACCTTTATTTCAAAACCATTACAACCATGCAACTGCAACTTTCTGACTCATTTCTGACCCGTTCTACTCGTGTTTTTAAAGGTTTTAAAAATAAAGGTCAAGTTTTACAGAAAGAAGAGTGCTGGATCGTTTACTCATACGTTAAAACAATGGTCTTTAATGGGATCATATCTGGGATCATATGTGGTTAGCTACCCCTTTGTTGTGGTACAATGGTGCAGATATGCTAATCCTGACTAATAGTGTAAATTTAAGGCTGTATTACACCAGGCGATTGTTGGAAGGGAAATGTTCCTTTCTGGCAATCACCTGCTCACTAGCGGAGGAGACCGCTGCTATTCCATTCAGCGATCTCCTCCACAGCATGAGGAGGAGCGATTGTTAATCTATCGCTTGTCCCAGTGCTGTCTTGATATTTGCTGGCAGTAGATCGGGATTAGACAGCATGATCTGCCGCTGGCAAATGGTGATCTTTCAGCATGCTGAAAGATCACAACTACCTAATGAACGATTGCTCGTTCATCAGGTAATCAGCAGCAGTATTAGACTGCCAGATGATCGCTAACAGAAAGTAAACGGAAAAAAATAAGTTTGTGTGCAAGAGGCCTCTTGCACACAAACTTTTTTTTTCCGTTTACGTTCCGTTTTTTGCGTTCCGTATACGGACCATATATGGAACCATTCAGTTCCATAGATCCGCAAAAAAAAAAAAAACGAAGGTACTCTGTATGCCTTCCATTTCCGTATTTCCGTCTTTCGGTTCCGCATAACGGACAAGGATAGTACTGTTCTATCCGTTTTTTGAGGACCGCAAAATACTGAGAAAGCCATACGGTCGTGTGCAAGAGAAGACCTGGCAATCTCAGCTGCATAATCAACACATATGTGCTAGATTCATGCATACATCATTAAGGTGAGAGATAAGGATAATAAAAACTAAAAATGACCTTGTGCACCAATATACTTATAATTAAATTATGGATAATATTAATAGTGGAAATCTTTACGATAGTTGAGACCTGCTGGAGAATGTGTATTTAGAGTCAAATCCAAAAATGACTCACGATCAAGTAAACGATATTTAATATTACCACCTCTAGGGGGAGTTCTGACTCTTTCAATTCCATATACTCTAAAGAAGCAAGATTACCTCCATGGCGTTCCCTTTAGTGTTTGACGCTCCATAATTGCTGCAGTTCTCACATTTAGATGTCATTCAAATTCTCCACAATGCGAGTTTTTAACTGCCTAGATGTGCTCCCAACATCATGTTTTTGACATATGGTGTAAGGGGTCATATACATGACTATTACAAGTGGTATAATCTCTGATAGGGCACGAATTTTTATTATCAGCGTCTGAAAAGTGTTTTATGGGCTTAGCCTACGCACAAACTCTGCAGATAAAATCCTGAGAAATGTAGCCAGGTTTTGTTGGATCGAGCTTGGAGATACTAGATTACCTATGGTCGGTGCTTGCAAATATACAATCTATGAAACCTCATTGTAATAAACTTTTTTACTATACCAGCCTTATACTACTCCTTTGGATTGCTAGAAGCAATAATTTGGAGGGCCCAATCCACTCTTTTAATGACCATACTTAATTATTCATAAACTTTTCTGGTACCATTATACACACAGGACATAGCATCAGTATAGTCTAATAGAATCAGAGAGTCAACCCAAAAAAATACGATGATAGTGGCATAGTAATGAGCTTCAAGGTGAGCTCCAAATGGATATGTTTTTGTTAGTTTTTTTGCTGGACCTTTGGGATACATTGCTGTGTGGGCCTAGGCCCATCCGAGGATTCTCTGGGATCTTGCATTTATTACAGCAGAGGGGTGAATTACAGTATACCATTTACAAGCTATACTGTAGTTATGCAGGGGCGGGCATCTGTTTAGCTAGACAGGGGCCATGGGGAGGGGGCACAGCCAGGGAGCTGATTTGAGTCTATCCTAATGGCCAATTAAGGCTACTTTCACACTTGCGATGTTGTTTCCCGCTAATGAGAACCTTCAGAGGATCTCAATACCGGAAAAAACGTTCCTGTTTAATCCTCATGCATTCTGAATGGAAAGAGATCTGTTCAGGATGCATCAGGATGTCTTCCGTTTTGTGAATGGACACAAAACCGCTGCAAGCTGTGGTTTTGTGTCCGGTCATAAAAACGGAAAAAAAACAGATCCGGCACTGAAAACAATGTAAGTCAATGGTGATGGATCCATTTTTTTAGAAACCTAAAAAAACGGATCCGTCACCCATTGACTTTCAATGTATTTAGTGCCGGATCCGTTTTTTTCCATTTTGATTTCAAACAACCGCATCCTAACGGAACGGATGCATCCTGATGTGCAAAATCACCTCTGCCAGATCTCAATACCGCAATTAACAACGCAAGTGTGAAAGTTGCCTATCGCTTGGGCTGTTTTTGTCTCTAAACACTTTGGGGGTCATTTATCAAGACCGGCATTTTCTACTTCGGTGTTAATATTACCCTGTGCCTCTGGAGGATGCTTTTAAATTCTGACAAGGAGCTGTCTCATCATAAATGAAGTGTATTGTCCAGCAGTCCGCCCAGCTAGAATGAAATGCACACCAGGTCACAGCGGGCATTGATTTCAGTCATCATTTACTGGTATAAATTATGATAAATCGAGTGGCATAAAAGTACCATTTGCACACAAAAATTAGCACAAATACCTCAAAAAGTTGCAAACCTGCGGTCCTGGAACAAAATCTTGTCTGGGCTGCTGCATACAACACACAGCAATAGCTGCGCCAGTCATCAAAATGTGTCTGCGTGTCCTCATACTTTTTTGCTGCTATTTTCTTCTAGGGCCTCTTGCACATGACCGTATGTATTTTGCGGTCCCTAAAAAATACGCATGATGTCCGTGTGCATTACGTTTTTTGCGGAACAGAACAACTGGACCTTAATAGAACAGTACTATCCTTGTCCGTTATGCGGACAATAATAGGGCAAGTTCTTTCGGAACGGACATACGGAAACGGAATGCACACGGACCGCAAAACACATACGCTCGTGTGCATGAGGCCTAAAGTGTATATGTGCATGTATATGCTAGAAAGACTCTTGGTCTAATAAAATCAGTAATGGTTTTGATGATGATCATGTAAAATCTTTACTTACCAAAATAAAATCCATAGTTTCTGCACTTTGGGCTGAAGAACAGGCCTTTTGCGTGTACATTCACTTTAGCACCTTTCTCCAGAAGATATTTTACAATGTCATTTTGTCTTCTCTCAATAGCTATGTGCAAAGCAGTTTGGCCTAGATGACAAGGATATAGATTGGCCTAGATGACAATGTGACAATCCTACCAAATATTGCATCCTAGTATCCTACTGAAAAATATGTATATCTACCATGCAAGTCCTCGGACCCTTTCACTTTTTTCAAATTTTGTTATGTTGCGGCCTTGTGCTAAATTAAAAAAAAAAATTCAACTTTTTCCTCTCTTATTCTGCACTCAGTACACTATAATGAGAACCTGAAAGCAGAATGTTGGAAATCTGTGCTAATTTATTCAAAAGGAAAAACCAAAATGTTCCATTGACCTACAGGGAGTATTCAGAGCCTTTACTCAGGACTTAGTTGAAGCACCTTTGTCAGCGATTACAGTTTTCAGTCTTTTTAGGTAGGATGTCACAAGGTTTTTACACCTGCAGATCCTCTCAAGCTCTGTTAAGTTGGATGGGGACCGTCGGACTTCTTTTTTCAGGTCTCTACAGAGATGTTGAATTGGGTTTAAGTCAGGGCTCTGGCTGGGCCAATCATGGACATTCACAGAATTGTTCCTAAGCCACTCCTATGTTGTCTTGGCTGTGTGTTTAGAGTAATTGTCTTGTTGGAAAGTTAATGTTCGCCCCAGTCTGAGGTCCAGAGCACTCTGAAGCAGGTATTCATTAATTATATCTTGATACTTTGCTGCATTCAGCTTTCCCTCAACCTTGAGCATTCTCCTTGTCCCAGCCGCTGAAACCTATCCCCACTCTCCGACCACAACATGATGCTGCCACCACCATGCTTCACTGTAGGGATGGTACTGGGCAGCTGATGAGCAGTCCCTGGTTTCCTCCAAACATTACGTTTAGAGTTGAGGCCAAAAAGTTCAATCTTGGTTTTATCAGACCAGGAAATCTTGTCCCTCATAGTCTGAAAGTCCTTTGTAAACTTTCATCTTATCTTTTACTGAGGAGAGGCTTCTTTCTGGCCACTCTGCCATAAAGCTCAGATTGGTAGAGTTCTGCAGTGATTGTTGACCTTCTGGAAGTTTCTCCCATATTTGGAGCACAGCCAGAGTGACCATGGGGTTCTTGATCACCTCTCTTACCAAGGCCCTTCTCCGCCGATTACTTAGTTTGGTGGGGCAGCCAGATCTAAGAAGAGTCCTGGTTGTTCTAAACATCCTTCATTTAAGAATTATGGAGGCTACTGTGTTCTTGGGAACTTTCCATGAGCAGAAATGTTTTTGTACCCTTCTGCAGATCTTGGCCTCTACGCAATCCTGTCTCTGAGCAATACAGGCAGTTATTTATTTCCGGCAGACACTGTACTGTATATCGGAGTGCTTTATAAAAAGATGCTTACAGGGTGCTACTTTTTATAAGGACACCCAGAAAGCACTGTTTGTGGAGGCAAGAGATTGACACTGTGTTAGGGGAAGCTGCAGGCAGCTAGCAGACACTTTTATGGGTTCAGCATGACAATACAGTTAACATTTAATTAGGATACTGCAAATGCAATCAGAAAACACAAGTTTCAGTAATTGGAATTCTAGGATTTAATTGTTTGCATCTTCTACTGTGTCTAATCTATATTATTTTTTCAGTCTGCAAAGGGATAAACCTTCCACAGTGCTTGAATGGCACTGTTATGTGGTCACTGTGTGGTGGTATACTTTTGTCACAGTATTTGATCACTATATGGAGATATTAATGTGAAGTATAATAACTACATTATACTATTATTGCTATTTTCAAGTGCCTGTGATGCAGGGACCTTTCTTCTCTGTGTACACCCATAGAGATGCATCACACTTGACTAATACCACTAACATATAAATCATGTAAGCGTCTTGATTTTTCTTTTAAGACCTTGAAACAATATTAATAAGAAAACTACCAAAGAATAAACAGATCTATTAACGTCCATTACCTCTGTAATTCTCTTCTGTATATGCAGCATTGATAAATCTGTCCAGAAAACCATGTTTCTCAGTGAATGATAGCAGGATGCGCACTATCTCTGGAGTCTTTCCATTTATGTTCAGTAATGCTTTCATTAAGCAGGTTTTACCGGTGTACTGTGATGTCAGTCTGTACATGAGAAAATCTGAAATGTAACAAACCGTATTATAATCTATGTGTGGGGATGCAATTGTTTATATTGAATTTACTGTTACTAAAGAAATTATATAAATAAGTAATCAAATGGAGAACTTTGTGGTCCAATTAAATTTTTCCAGAATATACAGTAAAAATACATATGATTCAGTCCAAGTTCTGCAATATTAATTAATCTGAAAACCTTTGAGAGTTGAAGCCTTTGTAATTTGAAACCAAGTGCTCCTTTTCCCTATTCAGTGGCTTTTATGGACGTACAGGGCAGGGAGATAAGTGGGAGGCTGAGAAGCATGAATAAGAAAACTCTTTATAGGCTGTTTGCTAATAAAATTAAACATATTTTACTAACGTATATTGCAAAATTGCATACATCCCTACACAATACTAACAATAAATTGAAATAAAAGTTACACTTTATTATTCGTGTCCTGGGCTACAGGAAATGTGAAGAGACCTCATCCTTGCTATAAGATTCTGTCCTGTTTCTCTAACAGAAAGACCCCAAATCCCACATTGCACAGAATCAGGTACACAACATTGGATGTAAGATTTGGGAATTTCTCATGTGTTTTAGGAATCATGTCCTGTCTATAGTCATAACTTTTATTCTGCTGGACTGTGCAGTAACTTAGAATGCCTTATAATCTGACCTTGACATCTGGGTTAACAGGCCATAGACCCATAGAAACTTTCTGGTGGCCTGATGCCCAAAGGGCCTTCCGAGCCAACATCATGGCTGCCAACTGCAAGTTAATTAATGCTGGGAGAATCAGGTACTTGTGTAAATAAATAGGGCCATTATTACTATTGGGGGTGCAAGAAGGAAGCACCATAACTGTTGAGAGCACTGTGCTTGGCACAGTAGTTTTTGTATGGTACTAGTATTTTCAGGGTTACTATATGGCACCTTGGGAGAGCACAGTGGCCCCTAAAGGGAAAATTTCCCTGTAGGCTGATGCCCAGTGGGCCTCCTAAGCCCTCCTCATGGCTGCCAGTCATCTGATGCTATCAGCTTTAATTAATGTAGGAGCATCAGGCACATATGCACCTGGCCTCCTGAATTCAGTGATGATACAGTTTTAGGGCTCGTTCACGCGACCGTGGTTTTGGTCTGCATCTGAGCCGCATTTTTTGCGGCTTGGGTGCGGACCCATTCACTTCTATAGGGCCGCATAAGATGCAGACAGCACTCCGTGTGCTGTCATCCGTTGCTTTGTTCCGTGGCCCCGCAAAAGTTATGAGTCATGTCCTATTCTTGTCCGTTTTGTGGACAAGAATAGGCATTTATAAAAGGGCAGTTCGTTGCATTCCGCAAATTGCGGAAGGCACACGGGCGGCATCCGTGTTTGGCGGAACCGCAAAACACGGCACCGTCGTGTGAACGAGCCCTTATACTGTGAAGTGGGCATCAGTATTTTGTGATGCTCTGTGGTATTTGGTTTTAAGGACACATTATTTTGTACTGCACTGTAATATTTGGTTCTCCTGGGGCAGTATTTTGTTCTGCACTACGGTATTGCTAGCCCTGCCTACCTCTTTTGTCCCTGTTTTTACAGAGCCATTTTATGTCCCCAGTCTGCTCTGGTAGATACAGTATTAGGAGTGGATGACACAGTTGAGAAGGTGGGGAGGATGATCGAAAAGTGAGGAATTCAAAATGTTTATGTGGTAAACACTGCAGAGATGAGACATTGCTGAAAGTAATCATGGCCGTCTGGGCTGAATAGAGAGGATAAGGAAAGAGAATGTAGGATGTAATAGGTACATAGTGCTGTATTCTCCTGTATGTTTGGTAGTTCTGAAAGACCAAGCAGCATGCTAAAGGTAGGGCTGGCACGGTGTTGTGGTCAATGTCACCTCAGCCTCTTCTCTTATATCTTACTTAGAAAAAGCTGGAGAAGGAGGACAGAGTGTGGTAGTTGGCACGGCCACCCAGGAGGACCATCTTTTGAGGAGGTATTTTCGGCTGCTATTTGGTGCTACCAGCGGAGTTTAATGTGCTGCAGTAGCTGCACTGTGGTATTTGGTTCTGCCGAAGCATTATTTTGTGTTGCACTGTAGTATTTAGTTAAAACAAAGAAAAGTCTGGCTCCAAGTGCAGAATAACAAGTCACATGTCAGTTACATGTCAAGGTATTATTTAGTTGTGCCAGGGAAGTATTTTTTGCTGCACTATGGCATAGCTGACCCTGCTTACTTGTGGTGTTCCTGTCTACATTTATTGGCCCCACATTCTGTGAACTACCCGCCCCCCACCCCCGACAACAATGGACCACTTCTGATTTTTTATAAGGCTAACCTGCAGCGATAATTTACCATTTTTATCATCGTATTACCTTCAGCAGACTTATGTTTAATTAACAATTCCTCGATTTCTTTCAGCCGTCTGATTAGTGACAAGACGTCTCCTTCTGCAACAGCCTTCAATATGAGGTTTTCCTGACTGTGTGTTTTATGTGGGTTCAGTGGAAGTTTACTGAAATGTTTAAAATATAACTTTTACAACATTACATGCAAATTAAATACATTTATTTATTGTATTATTACATGCAAAATATGAAAATTATTTGATTCTGGTATCCAGTCTGGAAAGTCTGTTAGATGATTTTACACCATGAAAGACTGAACAGACGTAGCCTATTATAAGACAACTGTAGTTAGAAAGCAAAGTGATAGCAGATTGTGTCAGATTAGTCAGTACACGAGGAAAATAGGGGTAAATCTGTTTGTGCCCTGTTTATAAATCCGTTACACTCTGCACGGGGAGAGCTTGGTTCACCGTGTAACTGGTCTTCCGGTATTGATAAATCTTCATGACTGAGCCATCATTCTATTGCAGACTGTCTTTCTTTGGGCATTTTCTAACTATATCAATGCAGTTATGTTGTAGTTCCCCACACATATACATCTGTGGCCAAATTATGAACGGGAGCGACATGCAGCCAGAAGATATCTTTATCGCAACAAGAGAGCATGTCCCAAGGTGAAATTAAATATCAAGATTTTAATATAATATATACACACACACAGAGGTCGCACTACGTTTTTTGCAGAAGAGTAAAAATACTCCTGACCATTTTTGGGGAGTATTTTTACCCGAGGAGGAGTACAAAAGTTACGGTAATTCAAATACATAATGTGTTTGGAGTCTCTGTTGCAGATTCTGTCGAAAGACCAGACAAAAAAGCCTTATATGTAGCACTTTTTTGTCCGGTAAAAAGACATATCCCGAACAGAAACTGAACGGATCCCATCATAGTTGGTGGAGTCTGTTCAGCTTTTTCCCTGTGGGGTGACAGGAGGAGGGGAGAGCAGGATCACTAGTGGGGTGACTGGAGGAGGGATCCTATTAGATTTTGTGTCTTCCCTTCTTGTATTTCTGTAGGCCATGTCCTCATAATAACTATTCTGCACACCTAGAGACTACACTCCTCATTATCCTACAGCCAGAGGGGGGTGCTAGTTATAGGGTGATAGCAAGGTGAAATGAACAACTCTCCCACCTGCCAGACCGCTCCATCCGGTAGCCAGGAGGAACACATGCCTGGAGAAGCTCTTCTCTCAGACCGGGGACCAGTCACATGAGTTCGCAGGTCCTTACCTTTCCAGCGGCCCTGTCATATTTCCCGGGTTCCTCGGGCAGCAGGGCAGCACACCCTGCTCTCCTTTCAACAGCCACCCCAGGAGCCGGCAACGCCTGCTTCCAGCTCCCGCCGGCTTCCCTTACTCCAGGACCTGGATAGCTCCGGCACGTGCCTATACCAACCAATAACAAAGCTCCTTGCTGTAAGGAGCTTTGCTATTGGTTATCTGAGGTACAGGCAACAGCGCTCCGCTGCCCGTGCCGTTCACAGCACTTACTGCGCTGATAAATGTGGGGGAAAAGTCTAAGACATATTGGTACACCTTAGACTTTAAGGGAGTAAAATGGCCTGTACAGGCGTTATTGCGACCTCTGTATATATATATATTACCCAGTTTATTAAAATTATATTACTATAAACAGGCGTGATCCCTAAAAACAAGTCTTTATTGAAGATACCATTAAAATGTATATAATCGAGTGCTCTAAACACACTAAAAAAAGAAAAAAACAGATATAATAGTAAATAAAGAGTCCTTTAAGGTAACAACTCTAGTGACTTTAGTTTCCCCAGAAGAACATATTGATATTCTTGCTAAATCACAACCATTTTATGACAAAATCAGAAAGGACACACAAGAGATCAAAAGAAGTAAATGGCAACGTGATGCTACTGATTACACAAATGGGACTGTTTATAATTGGAAGATCAATAATATGCATAATAAACCGATTGCAACCAGGATTGATTATAAAAAGAACTTTCCTAGGAAACCAACGGAGGAACAACAACCGTCTACACCGGAAACTTTTTTAGGGGATCATCTCACCCAAAGAAACCAACACGACGAGGTGGGCGGAAAAGACATAGAGTTCCAGAGAAACAAGGGCAAACGGCCCCAGAGAAAGAAAAATTAGAGACTCAAACGGTGGTAAATATTTCTTCACATGTTTTGTCCCCTGATCAGATTAATGTATTAGCCAAGGGTTTGAGCTTTTGTCCAAGTGTTTCAACTGATTGGTTGCGGGTAGAAGCTGACCTATATCAATTCTTTAGGAGATTGAAATTGAAGGTCTGGTTCTCCATGCAACCTCACAAGACAAACATACGGATATCCGAATTGAACTTATCTGATTTTTGATTTGTATCACAGGAGTGATTTTGTCCCCCGTCTACAGACACGATAGATGTGTTTATACATGCGGTGTTGCGGGATGTGGGTGAATTAAGAGATCATCCTAATACACACTTCCGCCACCCTAACATGACACAGGGTGAGTGGAGAGCTCTGGGTGCCCTTGTCCGTGACCACAGCATCACTATTAAACCCGCTGACAAGGGGGGTGCTGTTGTGGTCATGGACACAGAGCACTATATAGCGGAAGCCATGCGTCAACTCTCAGATAGTGAGGTATATCTACAATTGAATAAGGATCCTAGATGGGATATTGAACGACAGATCAATTCATTACTCACTGAGGGTATGACTGCGGGCTTAATTGATACACAGCTACAGGAGTTTCTAACCATTGTTCATCCCACGACACCAATGTTATATCTACTCCCCAAAATACATAAAAATTTGGAACACCCTCCCGGGAGACCCATTGTGTCCGGGAGGGGTTCCTTATTAAACAACATTTCCATCTTTTTGGATGGAGTCCTGAGACAATTTGCAATCTCTGCCACCTCTTACATTGTCGACACTTCGGATTTTCTTAAAAAACTATCGGATGTACAAATACCAGATGGGGCCATTTTAGCCTCATTTGATATTGTCAGCCTCTATACTTCAATTAATCATGATTTTAGGTTAGAGGTGGCAAGGAAAGCATTGGCCGGCTCAGAATGGTCAGCAGGGTGTCAGGACTTCATCCTTCGATTGTTACATCTGGTTTTGACCTGCAATTATTTTTTGTTTGGGGATCATTTTTATTTGCAGCGGAGGGGGACCGCCATGGGGTCAAACGTGGCGCCCACGTATGCGAACATGGCGGTCTCCTCCCTGGAGGAGTCATTCATCTATGTGTCGCCCCACTTCACACATGTGTTGAGGTGGTGGCGATACATAGATGACATTTTCCTGATTTGGTCTGGTACGGAGGGTGAACTATTAAATTTTTTTGCATTTCTGAACACCATCAATGATGATATCAAGTTTACTCTTGATTATTCATACAGTACCATCAATTTTTTGGACACGACCGTTTCTGTTCATAATGGTCGGGCCCAAACAGGGGTATATAAAAAAACCACGGATAGGAACACATTGCTAAAATTTGATAGTGCTCACCCTAGACCGATGTTGAAATCATTGCCGTTAAGTCAATTCCTACGGGTAAAACGGATAGTGAGTGAGGACAGTCAAGTGGAGGACTCACTGAGTGCTATGAGTAAAGCATTCCAAGAGAGAGGTTACCCGATTAACCTATTGAATGCTCACATTGATGTAACACAGACCAAGAGTAGAGCAGAACTTCTAACCAAAAAACATACTAGGTCGGATAAAACATTGAACCGTATTCCGTTGGTTTCAACCTACACTGAGGATAGTTATCGAATCAGGGATGTACTGTACAAACATTGGTCGATCCTGAAAAGTGGACACAACAAAATAGATGAATTTAAATCTCCACCTTTAATGTCCTACCGTCGCACTAAAAATCTTAAAGATAGAATAGTGCGTACGGATATAGGGCCTCAAAAGAAGCAAGGACAGCAACACCTTTTCTTACAGAAAAAGGGTTGCTTTCCTTGCTTAAATTGTATCAATTGCCGCTATTTGATCAAGGGTGATACCTTTGTTCACCCAGGAACGAAAAAGACTTACTCTATCACTCATTATTTAACTTGTGACACGTCCTTTGTGATCTATGCCTTGTGGTGCCCATGTGGGCTTGTTTACGTGGGGGAAACCTCTTTGGAGTTCAAAACCAGATGTAATTATCATAGATATACGATTAGAAAAAGAAGGGCAGACCTACCGGTCTCTAAACACTTCATGGAAGCAAATCATAAGGAAAATGACCTAAAATGTATGCTGATTGATCATATTCCGTTATCTCGACGTGGGGGAAACAGAATCTTGGATCTAAAAAACGTGAAATCCATTGGATAGCCAGATTGAACAGTCTCAAACCGGGGGTCTTAATGTAGATTACAGACCATGGATATTGTAACATCTGTTCGCATGGTTAGTGTTCATTATACTGTGCTGCCCATCCCTGGGTGTGTCTTGAAACTAATGTTTATATTTTTTGTTTCTTGCAGTTAATATCCCGATGATGGATGGAATGATCATTTCGGCCAGCGATCAATATAAATATATATTTCTTTTGTTAATTTTCAACACAATGCAACATCGGTGTGCGACAATGAATATTTGGAACTGTTTCATTGATGTTTTATTTCATTTTTGGTCTCGGTGTGCCCACACAAACTCAACCCCTTTTATTTGGTAGTTTTACTTTGATGTTGAGGATGTATGTGAAATTCCTAATGAATTATAACCGATAGGAACCCGATTGGGGTTTTCTCACCATGAAAATGGTGAGTGCCCCATAAAAGAGTGGTGATAACATTGTGTTCAGTGAGGAATCACTGTATCACATGTGTACACACAGGGTCCCTGGTTTATAAATAGGAGGTGGCATTCAAAATCCTCATGAATCATTAGAATATAATATGACGGTCCTTTGATTTGTGATTTGTGTGGGTACCCAGTGATCACCGTTACTTATATTGCGCGTTTTGCGAGTTTAAGTGGTGTTCACATATTCGTTTTCTCCCTCCGATCTTGCTTGTAAATATCTGGAGCAAGTGTATTGTGTTTTGGGTTGTTCCGCTCACATGACTGGCATCACTATGGTGATTGTCAACACACAACAGTCATGTGATCGGATACAACGTCGACAGGATGCGTCGATGATGTAATGATCGTCTTGGCGCATGCGCACTTACCAGTGCAGGACGCGCAGGAATCCATCACCATGCTGGCCGCACATGATCGCTCCCGTCACCGGTATTGTTTTTTATTTGCTTTTAATTATGCACAATTGATTTTTAACCATCTCATGGACACTTGACATCATTTCACGTTGTATATTTGATCATGTATTGAATTTTGCACATTTGATAAGATGAATTTTATTGTGATGCACATTAACAATGTTTCTGACATTTTGATTATTTGTATGATCACTCGATCACTTTGTATTTTTATATATTTATACTTTGTTTACATTGTTATCAATTTTACTAATTGCTAATTATGTATCATGAACACATGTATTTAAAGTTTGTTATCACACCCCATGTTAACACTGCTTGAAAAAGGTGCCATAGAGAGCACTGAAACGTCGCTATCACTCGGTGAATAAACCCCCCTTTTTTCACCATTTTGGATGTGCCGTGGATTCATTTCTTTCTATATATATATATATACACACACATTAAAATAACCAATATTGGGGATGGGATAAGCCCTGATAAGCCCTATATAGCCCTCAACCCAGAGAGACCCCCAGAAGGTAGGGGCTTCCTGTCCTCGGTCCTATCCGGATCCACTCTGACATCACCTTATATGATGTCAATAGTGTATGTATAAGGTAGCGTAATAATCCCTGCACCCCAACGCGTTTCCCCCAAACCAAGGGTTCATCAGGGGGTAATAAAGGGAAAAGGAACACGTGTGGGATATTGAGGTAAAATAAATGGTATAGAGCATATTATGATATTCAACTACTTGCCACCCAGAAATGTCTGCCAAAATGGAGCCAAAGATATTCAGCAAAAACACAGATGCCTGTAAGCAAAAATACTCTACAATATTCACAATTGCTTAAACAGAGCTGTAGTATAATGTCAATATGACGGGTCACTACTCACATTGACAGAGAGTGGGCTGGTCTGCGCCTCTAATGGTACAGAGTGGTCCAGCAGTGAGTTGGCGCCAACACAGAAGCTTAAATGCTGGCGCCGCATGGAACTTCTGCCTGCCAGAGTGATAACTTCCGGTCAGGTGGAACACAGCCATGGAATGCATGCGTCACTTCCTGCGTGGTGGAATGCATCGGCACAAGGTGAAACGCATAGGCCGAATTACGTTCTCATCATCCAATATATGGGGCTGCTCAATAATGTATTACTACTGGCACATCTAAAGAAAAAATATAAGTACATACACTGTCTGTCCCAAAAAAAAGTCGCCACCTGGATTTAACTAAGCAAATAGGTATGAGCCTCCTATTGGATAATTACTGCACGGGCGATTATCTTTCAGCTGGCAACAAGTTATTTAACCCCAACTGGTGCAATGAGTTGCTTCTCGTTTCTTAAACAACCATGTCGAAAGACACATCTCGTGGTCGTGGAAAAGATGTTAGTCTGTCTGAGAAGGGTCAAATCATTGGCATGCATCAAGCAGAGAAAACATCTAAGGAGATTGCAGAAACTACTAAAATTGGGTTAAGAACTGTCCAACGCATTATTAAAAACTGGAAGGATAGTGGGGACCCATCGTATTCGAGGAAGAAATGTGGCCAGAAAAAAAATCCTGAATGATCGTGATTGGTGATCACTTAAACGTTTGGTGAAATCAAATCGAAGAAAAACAACAGTAGAACTCAGGGCTATGTTTAATAGTGTAAGTAAGAGCATTTCCACACGCACAATGCAAAGGGAACTCAAGGGATTGGGACTGAACAGCTGTGTAGCCGTAAGAAAACCACTAATCAGTGAGGCAAACTAGAAAAATAGCTTCAATTTGTTAGGAGCATAAAGATTGGACTCTGGAGCAATGGAGGAAGGTGATGTGGTCTGATGAGTCCAGATTTACCCTGTTCCAGAGTGATGGGCGCATCAGGGTAAGAAGAGAGGCAGATGAAGTGATGCACCCATCATGCCTAGTGCCTACTGTACAAGCCTGTGGGGGCAGTGCTATGATCTGGGGTTGCTGCAGCTGGTCAGGTCTAGGTTCAGCAACAGTATGTGCTCCAAGCTGACTACCTGAACATACTGAATGACCAGGTTATTCCATCAATGGATTTCTTCTTCCCTGATGGCACGGGCATATTCAAGAGATGACAATGCCAGGATTCATCGGGCTCAAATTGTGAAAGAGTGGTTCAGGGAGCATGAGACATCATTTTCACACATGGATTGGCCACCACAGAGTCCAGACCTTAACCCCATTGAGAATCTTTGGGATGTGCTGGAGAAGGTTTTGCGCAGCGGTCAGACTCTACCATCATCAATGCAAGATCTTGGTAAAAATAATGCAACAGTGGATGGAAATAAATATTGTGACATTGCAGAAGCTTATCGAAACAATGCCACAGTGAATCAAAGCTAAAGGCGGTCCAACGAAATAATAGAGTGTGACCTTTTTTTTATTTTTTGTGGTGACTTTTTTTTTGATCAGGCAGTGTATAATGACATTAAATATGATGTGGCAGTAGATAAAGAGCACTGGTGATACAGAAGATAATACCCACACTGAAATAAGGAGCCACTGATGCCCTTTGACCAGAACTTTAACCAAAGAGGACAAAATGGGTACCAAGTAATGATACTTCAAGGCACCAAAGACAAATACATAAGGATATAGTGGTCAACCTTGCTACTAAATATTATTCTGATGCTTCTCACATCTGCGGCCAGCTACAGGTATAATATACATACTGAAAAACAAAGACATAAAAGAAAGACAATAACCCAGATTAATAAAACTAAACTATCAGATGAAGCACGTGAATGTTAATCTTGCGTTAAGACCTCCCGATGACTGTGTCACGGATCAGCGGGTGTGAACCCACTGTGCCACTGACTGGCTATACTCTGGGGGGTCGTGTCTAAGCAACTACCTGGTTTTCACTAGAGCCTCTGATGATGAGGATAAACTTGAGCCGTTAGGGTAGTTGCCAGTGGCTACTCCAGAGCAGTCCCCAAGTCAGTGGCAGCTGGTCCGGGCGGACCAGGAGGTACCTGAAGTACAAGCGTAGTCAGGCAGGCAGAGACATTACCAGGAGCAATTGTGCGGGACCGAAGGATGAGGCAGAAACGTGGTCAGGACAGGCGGCACAGGTACAGGTCAGGCAATCCGGATCGGTAACAGGAGAGTCTAAGCAAGCAGGTAGGGATCAGACGATAAGCAGAATCCAGGAACAAAGTAGATCAGGAGCACACATGAGTATCAGGAACCAACAAACACAAGGACCTTGACACTGAGGCATCTGGGAAGGGTGCTGGGCCACTTAAGTATTTGCAGGAGAACCAGTTGGTCAGCAAGGTCACCTGACCAAACCCACACAGCCCAGGGCGTGATGCACTCCGCCCCCTAGGGAAGTGTAACAAGAAACCAGCCGAACTCATGCTGTGTCCAGGGCTGAGTGGAAGCTGTGGAGCGGAATCCTCAGAAGCAATAACACCTACAAAAACAGAGCCCAGGACCGCAGCGATGAAATGGGAAGCACCGGCCACCGCTGAACGCGGCACCCGGGATCACGGCGATAAGCGGGGGAACAGCGGCGTACCGCAGCCGCTGTTACAGACTGGGCCCTAAAACAATAGACCGACTCGGATTTCTTCTGGGGGGTATTTCAGTCCCAGTCCCCTTCTCTAGGGGAAAATGGTATTACTTCAAGTGCTAAAAACTTGAGAGCATGGGGATCACCATTATGAAGGTCAACTATGTGATTAGCCAATAGCCTCCAGTGTTATCTTTCTTTTTAATATTGTTAACATGTTCGCAAATCCTGCTTCAAAAGTCTTGCCTATGTAATCCTTAGGGCAAGTATACATTATATACATTTTATTAGAGTGGGTTCACATCAGCGTTATGGATTCCGGTATGGCTTTCTGTTATTACATGGTTATAACGGAAAATAACGGAATCCATAAGACGGAAGTCAAAACGGAAGCCTTTCAGAGGCATTCCGTTTTGATCTGTCATAATTATCTATGGGAATCATAATGGATCCATCTGGTTCCCGTTATGCAAGATGGAAAACAGGACTTTTTTTCTGTTCTGCATAACGGAAACGGATCCGTTATGATCCCCATAGACTTCTATTATGATGGAAAGCAAAACGAAATGCCTTTTAAAGGCTTCTGTTTTGCATTCCATCATAATACAAGTCTATGGGCAGCATAACGGATCCGTTCAGTTTCCAGGACACCTGCATAATGGAAACCAGGACGGATCCGTTTTGCTGCCCATAGACTTGTATTATGAAGGATCAAAACGGAATGCCTCTTAAAGGCTTCCGTTTTGACTCCCGTCTTATGGATTCCGTTATTTTCCATTATAACCATGTTATAACGGAAAGCCATTACGGAATCCATAACGCTGATGTGAACCCACTCTTAATGTGTTTAGAGCACTTGATTATATCCATTTTAATGGTATCTTCAATAAAGACTTGTTTTTAGGTATCACGCCTGTAGAGTAATGCAATAATATTAGCCTGATTAGGGGCTTCATCCCAGTATATCCTATTTTTGTTTTGATAATGTTTATTAAAATTATGTTTAAAGTGCATTGGGTACCCTTTTACTAATGAAACTTTTTTAAGGGGTTTTCCTTTTTTAACTGATGAGCTGTCCTCTGAATAGGTCATCAGTTGATCGGTGGGGATCCGACACCTGGGACCCCCGCAGATAGCGTTGTGGCCTTCTCTCAGCTCACCAAGCACATCGCTTTACATTGAATGGCGGTTGTGCTTGGCATCGCAGTTTGGCCCACAGATTAGATACTGATCATTAGTTAAAAAATCTTGGAAAACCCCTTTAGGCTGGGTTCACACGACGCCCGGATTGGATGCGGGTGCGTTGCGGGAATATGCGTGATTTTTCCGCGCGTGTGCAATCTTTTGTAATGCGTTTTGCACGCGCGTGTGAAAAATCGCCATGTTTGGTACCCAGACCCGAAGCCGGACTTCATCACTGAAGTCCGGTTTCGGGTTGAGTATTCTGGAGATTTTATTATTTTCCCTTATAACATGGTTATAAGGGAAAATAATAGCATTTTTAATAAAGAATGCTCTGTAGAATGAGGATTAAGGGGTTAAACATAAAAACTTAACTTACCTTAGCCATTTGATCGCGTAGTTGCGATCTGTCTTCTCTCTTCAAGCATTAGCTGCAGTCTAAAGGACCTGTGATTGGACCATGTGATGTGACGTCATCACAGGTCCTTTAGACTACAGCTAAAGCTTGAAGAGAGATCGCCAACTACGCGATCAAGTGGCTAAGGTAAGTTAAGTTTTTATGTTTAACCCCTTAATCCACATTCTACAAAGCATTCTTTATTAAGAATGCTATTATTTTCCCTTATAACCATGTTATAAGGGAAGATAATGAAGATCGGGTCCCGTCGCTTAGCAACCATGCGGGAAAATCGCACTGTCCCATTTGGACATTTATAACATGTCCACAGTATATGCCATCAATGTCTGAAAAGTTCCACCTTTGGGACCCAGACCTGTCTCGAGACCAGTGAGGTGGCTGCATATGCATGGCTCTCTACATTCACTTCTATGAGAGTTGCAAAAATAGAGTGCTAAGTGCACTGAACGATTTTCAGAACTCCTAGAGAACTGAATGAATAGAGCTGCACAAGCACAACCAACCCCCCTGGCAACTCCTTCATAAACCCTCCGATGCAAACTACACTCCTGTAGCTAGTTCTTAGACGAAGCCCAGCAGCCACTCCACCCGTTTCCTAAAATGTCTCTGTAAATAATGTAATTTCATGATACTGTTGAAGGGACCCTGATAATAAAATCTTTTAGAGTTCTGACCCCGAAACAGCAACTTCCCTTATAGCTAGGCTCCTGAGCACAACCACTTCTCCTTGAACGGCACCATGGCATGGGACCCTATTTTTAAAACATGTATAGTATATCCTGTGTAAGGGCTCATTCACACGGGCGTTGCCCGACTGTGCCCGTATTGCGGCCCGCAAACAGCGCTCACCGCATGACGGGTGCAGACTTCACTTGAATGGGTCCGCAATCCGGAAGAATCGGTGCGGAAAGGAGGCACGGAACCCCACGGAAACACTGCGGAGTGCCTCCCTTGGGTTTCTCTCCGTGCCTACGCACCCCAAAAAAGTAGAATCTACATTTTTTTTGCGGTGAGGATGGATAGCGGACCCATTCAAGTTGAATGGGTCTGCATCCGTCTGCGGAAACTGTGCGCATGTTGCCGTGCATCGGGGACCGCAAATTGGTGTCCCCAATGCACAGAAGGGCAGGGCAACGGCCGTGTGAATGAGCCCTTACTCGTATGCCGTACATGTCCAGGTGGGAATTGCCTTTTAGTGCCCATTTAAAGCAATAGGAAATAAAGAAGAGGAAAGGTCCTCCACAATGAGAAACCACTCTGGAGATGATGAGGATTCCTGCTCCATAAACTCAGGATTCCTAAAAGGATTGGATTTTTAAGCCAAAGTCACACTAACATTTAACATCACCAATACTTAAAAAGAGATTACTTGGTGTTGCGTGGGTTCAGCAGACAGGCGGTCACACCCTCTGAAGGAGAATCCGCGTCATCGCATTTTCCATTGTCACTATAAGAAACATTAGTAGGAATAAATCAATTATCTGGTAATATTGTTATCCTGTAGGGCTGTGTAATAAATAATGCAATTATTATCATTATAAACTGGCCTTGTTATACAGTAAGTGCTGTTCACATCAAGCAACTACATAACAACTTATCAGAATAGTTTTCTGCGTCCACAGGGAAGGCGGATTATCATAGGTAGTAATATTTGTTGTTAGAAACCCCGCCAACAAAAGCATCTGAGCACAGTAACGTTCTGATAATCCACCCTCAGGGCCAAACAGCAACCGGATTATCATATTAATCCTATAGAAAAACGAAAAGCAAAAACTAAAACTTCAGTTTTTTATTCTTTTTTTTATTTTTTTTTACTTTGAGGGACCCCTGTGCAGAGAGATGAGTGACCTTATGTCTCTTGCTGATACTGGCGCACAGGTGTGCAGGTGAATCCCCCGATGGGTCCTTAAGCAAGTCGCACATAACACATTAAGATTACAGATTGGCAGTTTGCAGCACCTCAACCAGCCTAAGGGCTCATGCACACAACATATATTTTGTCGGTGTCCATTTTTATTTTTTTTTCTTTTTGCAGCCTGTATGCGGAGCCATTCATTTCAATGGGACTGCAAAAAAACGGAAATGATTCTATGCGCATTCCGCATTTGTATGTCCGCAAGTCTGTTTCGCAAAAAAATAGAACATGTTCTATTCTTGTACATTTTGCAGACAAGGACGGGCATTATTACAATGGATCCGACACAGATGTCTTCCTTTTTTTTTTTGTTTTTTGGGTCGTCATGTGCATGAGCGCTAAGTTTATATGAAAAAAGTAGGTAGATTATTTAAGAAACTAGTGTACCCTTTATATTATTATAGATGCAATCAGGTGGCTGAGATGACTTCTAGACGCAGCCGGCAGCCAGTATACGCTTTCCTCGCCTTCTCAAAGTCGCTGCAAGGACCCCCATAATCATCTTGTAGCGTCTTGCTGCTGTGTGAGCAGGTACCATTTGAATGTATTCATATGGTGTGCCCCCAAAATAAATTTTACTGGTGGGTAGGGATGAGCAAACTTGTGTTTTCAAGTTCGTCATACAAGGTTCAGGTTATGTAAGAATTCCGTTATGGATTCCGCTACCATAACTTATGGTCTGCGGCAGCGGAATCCATAATGGAATTCTTAGATAACCCGAACCTGAGCCTTGTAGGCCAAACTTAATAATTAAAGTTCTCTTATCTGGTACTGGTGGGCCTTAGGCACCCCAGTCCGACACTGCTCTTGCTCCCAGGTTCTCGGCATGTACTACACCTTAGAGACTACTCTCATAGCCCTCACCCTGTGCATATATGTGGAGCACAGTGTATCATCATAGTATGATGGTCCCTCAAGTTACAATATTAATTGGTTCCAGGACGACTATTGTATGTTGAAATTATTGTAACTTGAGTAATCGGTTCCAGAGCCTCAAAATGTCATCCAAGATAAGAGAAAATGAAGATTTAAGAAAAATAAGCAGATAACTAAGAGATAAAAGAAGTACTTACATATAACAGTCAGGAAGAGCTGCTAACTAGTAACTAATCCAGCTATTTTACCAGAGAAGTGGCCTTGAATGGTTGGGTCTGAGTCTCAGACATTGTCTAGTTTCAACTTACGATGGGTGAGAAAAGACCATTGTATGTTGAAAATATTGTATCCTGAGGCCATTGTATCTTGAGGGATCACTGTCCATGGGAACATTGAGAGACACTATCCTGGGCACAACCTCTGGTTGCCGACTATGGCTGCATAAATGGGGAGTATGTGTCTCTTATCTTAAAATATCCATACAAATTAGATTATTTTTCATTTTTGTTGGGGCCAGCTGACAATCTAATGTGTATGGGGGCCCCCCGACTCACTATAACAAATTTTATGAATGGAGGGGGAGGGTGGGTAAGAAGGATCAGGCAACTTGAATTCAAATTTCAACCCTTTGTTCTGGCCGAATATACTGTCACCAGAGGTGTCTGACAGCAGCTTTCTCCTCACTTGCCATTGAAAACACATGCATGCGCAGCTGAACTCAGCATGTACGTGTATGAGGGAGTCGGGAGTAATACAGTAGCTTTCAGTTGAATGAGCATTTGGCCAACAGCTATTGAAGGTGTATGGGCGCCTTTTGGAGTCCAATGTCACACAGCAGCATAGCTGCAGGCCTTATGGAGGCAAAAACTAGTGCACATTACATCTGGCTGGAGTAGATTTCAGCTCTGGCACACAGGCTGCCCCCATTGTTAAGAGGGTTGCATCAAGTAAAGAGGACCGGTCATCAAAAAATGCAATGCAAGCTGACATCACCATGTTATAGAGCACGGGGAGATGAGCAGATTGATGTATAAATCTCTGGGAAATGATTCAGTAAAACTTGCAATTTTTACATTTACATCTGCAGCCCTGTGATGTGCTATCAGTACAGGAGGGAGGGGCTATCAGTGACTGACAGCTATCTCTCTTATGCACACTGTAAGGGATAATTTGACTTTGGGGGTCAACAATTATCTTTGCCAGACATCACGTTTTAGGCCCCTTTCAGACGGTCGAGTTTTCTGTGCGGGTGCAATGCGTGATGTGAACGCATTGCACCCGCACTGAATCCGGACCCATTCACTTCTATGGGGCTGTGCACATAACAGTTGATTTTCACGCATCACTTTTGCGATGCGTGAAAATCGCAACATGCTCTATCTTCTGCGTTTTTAACGGAACGCAAGCCCCATAGAAATGAATGGGGCTGGGGGAAAATCGTCAGCATCCGCAAGCAAGTGCGGATGCTTTGCGATGTTCCCGCATGGTCGGGATGTGTAACCGGTTCTGTATTATTTCACATTATAACATAGTGGCCTTAAGGGCCAAACACTGTGCTTTATTGCAGCACATCCACGTGAACATAACAGTACAAAATAAACTCCTGCCCGTCTAGGCACTACCTATACAACACACGTCCCTACCTCACTTGTAGAGCATAGTTCACACACTGTAACACATGCGGCTTTCCCAGCCTCACAGTCCCGCAGCCTTTCAGGCTATATAAGCCTTTATTGGGGGAGTGTGGCCCAGCAGTCCTCCCGACTTCAGCCTCGTGACCCTTCAGCCCAGGCATCACGGTGTCCCCCAATGTTCCCGCTACACCTAGCCGCGTGGCCCCTCAACCAGCCTGACTGAGACCACACAGACAGAGCCAGTCCCAGGCCTCTGTCTACAACCAACACTCGCTCCCCCTGCCACACACAGGGAGGGGCTTTATGAGCCTTTCAGCGACCTCCGCCTGGTCTCACCTGAGGTGGAATAGGGGTGTGGACCGCGCTATCCACCCTTTCCTTGCCTCTAACCAGTGTGAGAACTGTCACCGTCTCACACACAGTGCTGTCAATCACTGATAACTTCTCCCTCCTGTACCGATTGTGTTCACAGAAGGTAGAAAAGGCAGAGATCTAAATTAATAAATTACATGTTTTACTGAATCTTTTCCCACAAAAATATATATCAATCTGCTCAGCTCCTCCTGCTCTATCACATGGTGCTGCGGTTTTTGTCCGGCCGCCTCTCGGCATGTTTGCCGTGCTGCGGCCGCATCTCTGGCCCATCCCCATTATAGTGAATAATGTTTTAAGAGTTTTAATCTGTCTCAGGAATTTGTATCACACCCATTATGACACCGGCGCCCGCCTGTGTTCTGCTCATGTCCTCACACCTATGTGTAGATGACACAGAAACTAAGGTTAAGGAATATAGCGTAAAGGGGAAAACTACCTACATTATACGTCACATCAGATCATATGATTTTTATATCACTGCTGCTTTTCCGACACCCTGTTAAGGAGATACTGTGATGTACTAAAAGATATTCCGTGCTGTAAAATTTTATGTCGTCTCAGAGGTTATATCGCTGCGCCGGGCTTTTATAACGAATAAATACAGGAGAGGACAGGAAATCCCAGTCTGTGATATTGTCAAAGGCTTCGATACTGGCAGATACTTTACAGCAAATAGAAATAACTGCATTTGACCTAAATATGTTCTCTAGAGGCAAAAAGTGCGAAAAGCGGACCCCTGACCACAGAATGCCTCAGCTCCCTGCTTCCGGTTCAGGTCACGTTTTTCCTTGTTGTTTTTATGGTGATTGTTGATTCTCCTAGCCATCTCTTGCAGAAAAAAGGGACTTTGGGGTTTACACTTTCTATGGAAACGAAGGGTGAAATGATCCAGTTTGGGCCCCCTACCTTCACTGGCCCCGTCTTGGACAACTTAGCACTAGGGACAAGAAATGATGATGATAATCTCTGTACAGTCCAATGGAATATGCTGGTGCTATATAAGCAACAAGAAATAAGCAACTGTTTTACATAGGACTACAAGTTGAGCGGGTTTATAGGACCAACATATTGATGATGTACCCATAGGAAAGGTCAAGTGGAGATCAGTTCAGGACCTGGTACCCCCACCAAGCAGCTGTCAGTGGCAGCAGCAGGTTCAGGAGGTAAACAATGTATGGAGCCAGAACACCACAGCTCCATACACTGTGTGGTGGCCAAGCATTGGTGCTGTAGCTGATGTTTCTATTCAAGTGAATGCACACTGAGCTGCAGTACCTGAGAATGGCGCATGGTGTATGGAGCTGTGGTGTTCCGGTGTTCCATTATATTCCTGTTGTGACGCGGCACTGGATATGACGTTCCCAGGTTTGGAACGAGGTGTGTCTCGCCGCGCAGGCCCACATCGACGGGGTAGGGAAATTTCACACCAGAGTTGTTGAGAACGGGCCACCTAATGCGCTTGCGCCTTACCTCTCAGCTGGACTCTAGCCAACACTGTGCATGCGCTGAGAGCCTCAGCAGCGATTAGAGGGTAGGGAAAAATTACAGGCCAGTGCGCAAGCGTGGCTAAGTACTCCCGTCGGGATACAATGCGCGTGCGCACCAGCGGACAGGGAGATCTCTTATACCGAACATCCATCCGATCACCGCACCTGCACAGTGTGGGAGTAGGAAAATCTGATGGCCATTTGTTCTGTTAAATCTTCCTACCACTCGCTGCTGAGGCTCCCGGCGCATGCGCTGTGTCAGCTGGTGTCCAGCTGAGAGGTGGGGCGCAAGCGCATTAGGTGGCCTGTTCTCAACAACTCTGGTGTGAAATTTCCCTACCCCATCGGTGTGCGCCTCCTTCCAAACCTGGGAATGTTATGTCCGGTGTGGCCGCGTCGCAACAGGAAGTGACGAGGGTAGGGAAATTTCACGGGTAGGGAAATAGAACGGAACACCGGCTGCATACACTTTTTACTTCCTGCAGCTGCCTTTACCGGCAAGTAGGTTCCGGGTGTTGGACTCCCACCAATCTCATATTGATGACCTGTCCTATTACTAGTGAGCAGTTGACTTGCATAAACTCCAAAGAGTTAATGATAAAGCCTAGCTCTAATACATCCTAAGGATCCAATCACACGATCGTATTTCTGGGTCTGCATCTGTTCCGCCATTTTGTGGAACGGTGTGGACCCAATAATTTAAATGGGGCCGCAAAAGATACAGACAACACACCGGGTGCTGTCCACATCCATAGTTCCGGTTTGTGGCCCCACAAAAGAAAGATGGAGCATGTCCTATTCTTGTCCACGATTGCATTTTCAATCATAAGGCTGGCCGTGTGCCTTCCGCACAATGCAGCACACACACGCCCAGTACATGTGTTTTGCGGATCCGCAATTTGCGGACCACAAAACACTTACGGTTGTGTGAATGGACGACCGTATCCTGTAAACTTATCCTGTAAACTTTTTTTTTTTTTATCAAAAAAAGATTTCCTTGTTTCACCCCTCCGTTTACAGTCGCCCTGATCTCGAACTCCTAGGAATTGGTACACGGGAAGAGAAAATAATATTAGAGCTCTTAGTCCATTTACTTCTCGTACTCTAATATGTTTGTACGGAGGGCAATGCCTATAGAAGGAGTGAAACAAACTGTGCTAACTTGTAGAAAAAAAATACTAAATAATACTTCTCTTGTTTGTGAACAGTGTGTTCAGAATGGTGCGAGCCTGCGGGCATCCGATGTTAAAAGGAGTCTCCATAAGAACAGAAATATGCCTAAAATAATACCGTACAAGACATGGCCTAATAATTTCAAAATAGAATTTCTGTGGCAAAATTGTGGAAGTGGAGTAGGAGGGCTGAATTTTTTATTTTTTTTACTTACATTAGATCTTCATAGCCATGTCTATAATGAGCTACAATATATTTATGCTCTCTATTAGCTACGGTATACTTCTATTCTCCCATTTAAAAGGTTTAAACATAGATAAATGTGCAAAGCATTATCTTTAACATTTTCTTCCCTTGGGGGTCATACAATTTAATCGGAGATCCTGCTCTACATAGAATGGGCTAGTAAGACTATTGGGTCTCCCGATGTTACAGTGTTCCACTGCTGAGACCCCTAGTAATTATCCGTAATCTGCGGGAGAACTACAGCCATCAGCACTTGTGCTAAACGTGCTAAATGATCTGCTCATGGCCAGAGACGGGGGCGAATGCACCATCCTAATACTCCTAGACCTTTCAGCAGCATTTGACACAGTTGACCACAGCATATTTTCTCATACATTTTTTGCAGATTGTACACTGACTCGTTCATTTCAATGGGACCTCAAAAATGCATACAGCACACATTGTGCTGTCCGTATCCATATATCCATTCCACAGACTCACAAAAAGATAGTTTCTTTTTTGCAGACAAGAATAGGCATTGTTACAATGAGGCCCGCGAAAAGTGTGGAATGCACATGGACCGCAGACCACAAAACGGATATGGTCATGTGAATAGCCCATTAAGGTGTTTTGTGGAATTGATGGCACAGATCTTCAGTGGTTTAGTTTTCTCTAGTTTCTTTTCTGACTGCCAGGACAGTATATCTTGGCTCATTATGCTCTTCATCAGCTCAAAATATGGAGTACCACAGGGCTCATGTCTAGTTTGCAGTTTACATACCATTAGGCTAGTTTCACACTAACGGCAGCCTTCTCCGGCGGGGGATCCGTGCTGCCGATAGGGCACCGTGCCGCCAGAAGTCCGTTCCGGCACTTGACTATAATGGGGGCGGGACGGAGGCACACACCCGCCAGAACAGCCTGCTGGAGAAGGCTGCCGCTAGTGTGAAAGTAGCCTTAGGCAAAATAATCCAGAGACATGGTCCGGCATACCACCGCTATGCAGACGATAGCCAACTGTACCTTTCCTTTAAGCCCGGAGTCCATGACCCATCCCCAGCCATAAATTCCTGTGAGCTGAACTGCAAGAATGGATGGATGCCAGCTGGCTGAAACTGAAAATGGTCAAAGCAGAAGTTCTTCTGGTTGGAGGGCAGCGCCTGATAGAAAAGTGACAACTTCCACATCTGACACCTCCATCCCTGGGAAGCACAGACTCAGACCATGTAAACAGCTTGGGTGTAGTTAGATGGGAGGAATCAGATATCAGCCACTGTTAAATCCTCATACTTCTACCTGAGAAACATTGTAAGAATTAAGCACCTCATTCCAGTAGAAGACTTATCTGCACTGGTACTCGCCTCCATAACCTCGCGGCTGGACCACCGTGATACCCTTAACAGAGGCCCCCCAGACAAAGCAATACACCGCCTCCGGCTAGTTCACAATACTGCAGCTAGATTAATAACCAATCAGCCCCAGCATGCTCCCATAACACCCATCCTCCACTCTCTGCACCAGCTGCCCAGAAGATGGAGAATAACTTAAAATCTGCTTACGACCTTCAAAGCCATGAATACCTTAGGCCCCAGCTACCTAAAAAAATCCATCAGTTTAGCAGGCTCGAACAAACTGTCCAACCCAGGATCCACCACAAAACTTTTGGAGGCAGAGCCTTCTGTCCTGCAGCCCCACTCTCTGGAACGTACTACCTGGATCAATAGAAGGGGTTGTCCAATGAATACTTTCCTGGCTGCAACGGGGACATCTATAACACCAGGTCACAACGCAGCCAATCACTGGCCTCAGCAGAGTGCAGCACATGACTGCTGAGACCAATGATGAGACCAGTGACTGCTGAGACCAGTGACATAGTGTGTATGGGACAACAGCACTGCAGCCAGGAAAACAAACCCTGATGGGGAGGACAGAAGCTTAGTGCATGAAGCCGCCGGGAAGTAAAGGGTGCCTCAATCAGAGCGAAGACTATGTGCTTCCCTGCCCCTGACCACAAAGCAATGCTCCCCTTTGCCCTGCTCTGAATTGTGCAAGCCAAAGACTTTTTATGGAGATCCGGGTTTCACCTAGCAGTGAGCCCGGTGACGTCACTGGCAATAATGGGCTGACTTTAGCGCTGCCCTAGCCTGTAAAACGGCCAGGGCAGCGCTAACACCCGCCCATCAGAGCCGGGGACGTCACAGAATACACTGCTGGGTGGAAGCCTCCCCCTAGCAGTGTAAAAACATAAACAAAAAAGCCCTTGCCCTGCGCGATCCAGCGCAGGGCAAGGGAGAGCATCGGAGCATGAAATGCTTATATCACAGGGCCTGCCTGGGTGAGAATGTGGGTATGTCCGTGTTCAGAGCTGAACCCCTTTAAATTCAAAAGGTATTCAATAAATTGCATCTGTATAGCACCACCTGCTGTTTGTTCTTTTTCTCATTTCTCCGTCCACCTTGCTGAGGTGGATGCACGTGCTCAGTTCCTTCCTTCAACCACCTCCTGAGCTGTAATAAGGAGAGAGCTGCAGCAAAAAGGACACCCCCTGAGCTACCAGCTTGATATAAATCTAGCAGAGCAATTTGAACAATGAATGGGGAGATCTGCAGATTTATGTGAGGTACAGGGCAATTTCTAGCTTTCTTACTAAGAGGTTGTCATGTACTAGATTATGTATGATTCTCATTTTTTACGTTAATTAATGGGATAACCTCTTTAATGAAAGTTCTCCATGACCAGTTGTCTTGGGGTATGTGCCAGCTGTCATAGGCACAGACATATTAACACAAGCATATTTCTGTCTATTTATATAAATTTACTCTGCAATCATTCCCTGAAAATACAGCATGCGATTCATGCCTTCACCTTCCTCCACGGGTTATCTTGGGACAAATGCTTGCAACATATTAAATATTTCTCATTCCTAATGTGCAGAAAAGGTTCATAAACCAGAAGATACATTTTTAAAAGAACAAGCACTAAATGAATGAGTGGACTTAGGCTACATGCACACGACCGTATGTGTTTTGTGGTCCGCAAATTGTGGATCTGCAAAAAAAAAAACGGATGATGTCCGTATAGCATCTGTTTTGTTTTGCAGATCCAATGTAATAAGGCCTCATGCACAAGACCGTTGTTTTGGTCCGCATCCGAGCCGTAGTTTTTACAGCTTGGATGCGGACCCATTCACTTCAATGGGGCCGCAAAAGATGTGGACAGCACTCCGTTGCTCCGTTGCGTGGTCTGTTTTACGGACAAGAATAGGCAGTTATATCAATGGCTGTCCGTGCAGAACGCACACGGGTGCCTTCCGTGTTTTGCGGATCTGCAATTTGCTGACCTCAAAACACACATCGGTCGTGTGCATGTAGCCTAATGCCTATCCTTGTCCGCAAAACGGACAAAAATAGGAAATGCTCTATTTTTTTTGCGGGGCTACGGAACAGACATACGGATATGGATAGTACACAGTGTGCTGTCAGCATTTTTTGCGCACCCATTGAAATGAATGAGTCCACATCCTATCCGCAAAACAAAACCAGATTGAACACGGAAGCAAAATACGTCCGTGTGCATGTAGCCATACTCTTTACTGTTGTTTTTAACTGGGATCAGGGTTTTATTCAGTACACAGTTCCTCATTGTGGATGACTGGAGCAGGAGTTCCAGGTTTATTACAGCTGTGAAAGATATGGGCGTGTTGCCCACCTGGAAGCTCCCATTAGAGATCTCGAAGAGCAAAATCTGAAGAGTTTTGAGAGGAACATGCTTGCTGAGCAAGTTAGTGGGGTAGATATGGAAGTTGCCAAAATGGATCAAAAGTAGCAGACAAGTAGCTTTGTCTATGTAGCCCTGGGGAATAGAAAGGGGTCCATGGCAAGGAAGCAAGTGTGTCAGTCTCAGATGTGGTAGGCCTAGCTTATATTGCTCTCCTTAACGGGTCATGCACACGACCATATGTATTTTTTTGCCGAATGGTCATACGGAAACGGAATGCACACGGAGTAACTTCAGTTTTTTTGGCGGAGAACAGCACAGCCAGTAGTTAGGATGGTAATGCAGGTAGGGAAAGATAGATAGAAGTTTTAGGGGATTCTATAAGCAGAAAGATAGATAGAATAACTTGTCAAACCCTGAAGACAAAGGCAATTTGAAGAATTCACATTTCTGAAACTGAAGGTGGAAAACTGAAAGGTAAAAATGCATGTTCACAAATGCCAGAAGCCTAGCAAGTTTCCCTCCCAAACATTATTGAGGAGACAGAAGGTCAGCTGTATAATCAAATCTAAAGGGATGCACAGGCAGGTACAGTGGTACAGTAGGAGATTTTGTTACGACAGTGGGTGTGGAACTACTGCGCCAACTAATTGGTTTGACTTATGGCTTGATCTATAGGTGTTATCCTGGCAGTCCCCTGGTTTTCCCCCTTTAAGAGTACTTTCACACTAGCTGCAAGGAACTCCAGGCGGGTGAACAGCCTGTCGGATCCGTGCTGCCCCTAGTGCACGCGTGCCCCCGGACTATCGCTCCGACCCCATTGACTATAATGGAGGCGGACCATAGTTCTGGCGGCAGCACGGCAAATATTTAGACTACAATTGTTGTGATAGCGATCTATACCTTGTAAGGCCTCTATACCTAGCCTGTATAAGCAGATATATTCACTGCGGACAATCTTTATCAGATAGCTTGAACTCACCAACACCGTGTTCATCCAAGAAGTTGTTTTATTCTGTACATCAGATGACAGGGTACAGCAGAACAGATGGATTTCAGTATTATTCTGTATCGTGCGGTCAAAAGATGATGCTTTCATTAGCATACATGAGAATACATGTGTCCCTGTACATGTGGCTGAAGCAGCATGGAAGATATGGAAGTGGAGTACACAGAAGAAGGGGAGTAGCATTGAAAGGAAATGAGTCACAGATATCAAAGAAGAGAACAAGAAAAACAAGTGCATTACCAAAAACCACGACTAGATGGGAGCATATAACCAAATATAGAAATACTGCATATGAAATGGTTCAATGAATTAAATTGATACATTCCATATAAATTGTAACTGCGTAGCAGCACACTCCCCATCTGGCATTGACAATGTCACTATTTAAACCATAACGGTAGTTATACATATACAAATAAACAACAGTGCAATTTGCTTGATGTACGAAGGCCTGAAAGACATAAAAGAGAACATGCATATAATACAACAACTATAATGCAAAACTTTAAGTTATATCAAATAAAGTTCAAACACTTCTTCCTTAAAGTCACAGGTAGGATCTGATGAAAGTCTTTACAATCCCTTGTCTTGCAACTTTCACCTCCACCTTGCATACCATACCGTCATCACTAGGAACGCTCTTTACAATAAGTCCCATAGGCCACTCAATTCTTTCGGCTTGCTGGACCTTGAGCAGAACGAGATCTCCAACTTGTATGTTAGGGTACTGTCATTGCCATTTCCTGCATCCTTGCAGAGTGGAAAGATACTCCATCTTTCAACGATTTCAGAAGTGGTTGGTAAGGTGTTGTACTCGCTTCCATTGATCATAGCACAGATTTCCTTCTTTAAAGTTTACAGGTGGAACAGGAAAGGACCCAGGCTTCTGGGTAAGCAGAGTAGCTTGGGTAAGGATAGTTGGGGTCTCTGGATCTGAAGACACTGGAACAAGTGATCTCGAGTTGATTATGGCAGATGCTTCTGCCAAGAAGGTGGTTAGAATCTCGTGGGTATGTTTTGTAGAGTTCAAGTCCATAAACATAGAGTCCAGTATTTTTCGTGTGATACCTATCATTCTCTCTGATGAGCCGCCCATGTGGGAGGAATGAGGAGGATTGAAATTCCATGTGCAGCCTTTTTCAGCTAAAAGGTCTTGGATTGGCGTAGAGTTGAGTTGTAACTCTCGACAGGCTCCAACGAAATTAGTTCCACAGTCAGACCTCAGTGTCTTGACTAGTCCTCTGATGGCAAGAAATTGTCTTAGAGCGTTAATGAAGCTCGAGGCATCCATAGATTCTATCACTTCAATGTGTACTGCAAGCATAACGCATAACGCATAACGGAAATATGTGAAATAAGCGAAATATGCGGCTCAGACGCGGACCTGAACAACGGCCGTGTGCATGAGGCCTAAAGGCGATGAAATGGTCCTTCATCTCAGGTCTGTTCTTTAGCATTCGTTGAAGTGAGTTGAATCTGGATAGAGCCTGTGCACAATTGTTTGGGAGTTTGGCCCTTGCAGCTCGAAGAGGTAATGGTGCAACCCAGTTGTTAGACTCATCCTGAAATAGTTCCTTGTCCATTATTTTGATGAATTCTCTGTCTTCAACTGACAAGGCTATTTTGTGGTCCTCACTTGTAGTACAAAACACTGTGGTACCTAGGTTGTCATAACAAAGGACAGGAGTAATATCAGGTACTTGGATGATGTCAAGAAGCTTCTCCTTTACATCATAATGGTGAGGGCACTGTTTGAAGTGGGTGAGGCTTCTTGTGAATAGGACACTGACTATTAGGGTCTTTATCTCTGTAATCCACAACACCCTGATCAGTAGGTGAAGGTGTGAAGGGTGAGATGTCTGTCCTTTTAACAGATATTGCTCTATTTAAGTCTGTACGTTTAGCTGCTATGTTATCATACCTTGATGATGGTGAGCATGAAGCAGGCAGGTTGGGTTCACTGAAGCTGGGATCATTTCTTATCCAGGCTTGATCACTAATGAACCTGCAGAAGTATGAGAATGGAGGAAAGGATACGTTATAGGCTCTTTTGTATCTTGAGCCCTGTTGTGCCAATTTCTCTTGTAGGCCATATGGCAGTTTAGACACCACTGGGTTGACATCGTAAGCAGTGTCCAGGAAGCTTAATCCAGATAGACGTAGGTCAGTCTTTGCCAACTCTAGCTCCATGAGGAGGTCACATAGATCTTGGAGCTTGAGATAGTCTTTGTTCCCTATTTTTGAGAAGTTTTGCAGTCTCTTGAATAGAGCGCTTTCTATGGCTTCAGAGCTACCATAGGCTTGCTCAAGTCTTGCCCATGCAGCAACAAAACCTGCATCTGGGTGGTCAACATGTACTATTTTGAGTCTTTTAACACAACCTACAGATTCTGGTCCCAGCCACTTTATGAGCAAATCAAGTTCTTCCTTAGCAGTAAGGTTGAAGTCAGGAATAATAGCCTTGAAGGTTAATCTCCAGGCCCTGTAGCTCTGTTGACAGTCGGCAGACCTTGAGAGGCTGGTGCTAATGAGCTCACGACGTACCATGTATCTGGCAAAGCCATTCATGTCTGGTCTCTCACTCCTTGGTGTCAAAGTAACTTGTGGAACCCATTTGGTGTGAAAGTTCTCTGGTGATGTAGGGTGAGGTTTACCAGTGTAAATGATGCTGCATGAGCGTTTAACTGTGGTGTAGTCTCCAAGGCTTGAGCTGTGGCTTATCACTGGAAGTCACCTTGTTGTTGGCATAAGTTGATGTGGTTTGCTGCATAGATGTACTTGCGTTGTAGACTTGAAGAGGCTTAGGCATATAGAGCTGAGAGGTCTCTGTGTTGAGAGTCAGAACAGTGTTGTTAGTAGGAGGTACAGGAGATGACTCTGTATCTTAGCAACTGTTATACTTTAGTATGTATTCACTGGTGCGTTCAACTGGATCTTCCAGATCTGCTGGGAAAAGGCAGTCTGAATTAGTACTTTGTCCCATTGCTTGTTCAAGGACTTTCAGCCTTGCTAAGGAAGCTGCTTCCTCTCCTTCCATTTGCAGAACCTTTAAATGTGAATCCGCCTCTGCTTGGAGAGCTTTGAGCTTGCATCTCTGCTTGTTGAGCTTCCCTTTGAACTTCCATCTCTGCTTGTTGAGCAACCATTTGTGCTTGGAGATCTTTGCGCTTCCATATTTGCTTGTTGAGCTGCCCTTGAGCTTCCATCTCTGCTTGTTGAGCTACCTTGCGTGCTTCTACCTCTGCTTGCTTTCTGGTAAAAGACCTTTTGCGCCTTTTTTGATTTGGCATCAGCACGGTCCTCTATTAGCTTGTCGCTTTAGGTTGATCTTCTGGAACGAAAAGATTTAGAAGAAAGTACAGTGTATTTGGTTGAGTTGGATCTGTGAGATCTGGTCTCCTGCAGTTTAGAAATGTGGAGTTCTGCCTTGCGCTTGGCATTTTGCACTGCGAGATCCCTTTGTTGGTTCAGCGCATCAGTCCTGGTCAGTTTTGCTGAAGAATCCTGTATATTAGAGTCCTGCAAGAAAGCTGAGTATTTTGTAGACAGCTGCTGGTGGCGTGCATATGCAGCAAATAGGTGATTTATAGAGTCTCTTATTTTAGCTGGTTGGTCATTAGAGTGTGACAAAACTGAAATCGAGTGTGAGGTTCTGGTGGCTTCATAGTTTTATCTGAGTTTTCGTGTTGGTTTTATTGTATGTTTGGGTCTCACTCTCTGTTCGGTAATATCTGCAGAATCTGCTGCCTGTACATCTGCCGGTTCAGAGGCATGATGTATCTGCGTTGGTTCAGCCATAAAAGAGTGTTCAGAGCCTTGTCGAGACATTTTTCCTTACGAAAAATGGTACTGTCTCTTTAAGAAGATGAACAGCAGCTTAGACAGGTGGGGTAACACAGTTCAATGTAAAGAAACAGCTTTCAACATTTACTTGAAATGCGGTAAGCTTGTGCGTCCATGTGATTTCACAAGATGGTGGATGGCACTGAGCTTGATTGCAGATTAGGCACACACACATACACAGGAGGCTGTAGGAATTCTATGCATATTTTGACTATTCTGACTCCGATTGTTGTGACAGCGATCTATCCCTTGTAAGACCTCTATGCCTGGCCTCTATAAGCAGATGTAATCACTGCAGACAATCCTTATCAGATAACTTGAACTCACCAATACCGTGTTCATCCAAAAAGTTGCTTTATTCTGTACATCAGATGACAGGGTACTGAAGAACAGATGGATTTCAGTATTATTCTGTATCGTGCGGTCAAAAGATGATGCTTTAATTAGTGTACATGAGAATACATGTGTCCCTGTACATGTGGCTGAAGCAGCATGGAAGATACAGTAAGTGAAGTACACAGAAGAAGGGGAGGAGCATTGAAAGGAAATGAGTCACAGATATCAAAGAAGAGAACAAGAAAAACAAGTGCATTACCAAAAACCACCACTAGATGGGAGCATATAACCAAATATAGAAATACTGCATATGAAATGGTTCAATGAATTAAACTATATACATTCCATATAAATGTTAACTGCGTAGGGATTCTGCGTTAGGGATTCTGTTATGGCTTTCCGTTATAACATGGTTATAACAGAAAATAACAGAATCCATAAGACGGAAGGACTGATCTGTTCTTCTGCTCATAGACTTATATTATGGCGGAATGCAAAACTATGTTATACTATGTTATAGCGGAAAGCCATAACAGAATCCGTAACGCTAGTGT
Source organism: Bufotes viridis (assembly GCA_033119425.1). Lineage (NCBI taxonomy): Eukaryota > Metazoa > Chordata > Amphibia > Anura > Bufonidae > Bufotes > Bufotes viridis. The sequence continues at coordinate 70,450,413 of CM065591.1, forward strand.
GAACCCACCCTAAGATGGATTTTCGTGCGACTGTCGTGTCACAGTAAGTCACAGTGTGACGACATAGACACAGTGTGACTTTTTGTAGCGCAACTGATTCATTTTAACTATAGCTGTAGTCCAAATTAATGCAATCTTGTGTACTGCAGCTGTCATTCAATAGCTAAAATCAATTTGTCGCACTACAAAAGTCACAGTGTAGCCCAGGCCTAAGGCAACACGGCTGGATTTCTTGCAACTGCCATGGTGATTCTATTCATTTCTATGGGAGCACCGCTACTCAGCGATCCTGGACGCAATTGCGGTGTGCTGTCCAATCAAAAGAACGTCTGTTAGGGCTTATGCACGTGAATGTGTGCAGGCCGTCCCCGTATTGTGGACTGCAAACAGGACTGGTGCGGAGCGGATGCATGGAGCAGAAGCCCACAGAAGCACTACAGAGCGCATTCTCGGCATTTTGGCGCGTGACTCCGCACCGCAAAAAAATAGAATATGTCCTATTCTTGTCCGTATCACAGATAAGGATAGGACCTGTCTATTTTTTTTTACAAATAGTATATATATATATATATATATATATATATCCCCCACTTTCTCCAAAATTAAAATAAACAATTTTAAAAAATAACATCATGGGCATCACAACATGTAAAAGCATCTATCCTATTAAAATATACAAATATTTATCCCATACAGCAAACAGTGAAACAAAAAAAAAAAGTCAAAATGGGGATTCTACGTTTTTTTGGTCGTTTCACCTCCCACAAAAATTGAATAAAAAGTGATCAAAAAGTCATACACACCAAAAATTGTACCAAAGGAAAGTACAGATCTCCCCACAAAAATGAGCGCTCACACAGCTCCGTACACATACAAATAAAATTTATGGGGGTTAGAAAATGGCGATGCAAAGAAAAAAATATTTTTCCCAAATTTTTTGGGGGGTATTTAAATGCAAGAAAAACATAAGTGGTACTGTAATCTGGAGAGTGAAAGTAAAGCCTCATTCACACGTCAGTGTTTGGTCAGTGATTTTCATCCAAAACCACATGCGGCTCTAAACATAGGTGCAGATCTTTCCCTTATAACTTATCTCTGTGGAGGCTCCAAACCTGGTTTTGGCTCACAATCACTGACCAAAACACTGACGCATGAATGAGGCTTAACAGGTCAGTTTTACTGCACAGGAAGCTCTATAAAAAAAACACATAAAACTGTGTCGGAATTGTGTTTTTTTAGTTTTGTTTTTTAATAATTCCTCCCCATGTGGAATTATTTTCCAGCTTCCCACTACATTATTTGCAACTCTAAGGCCTCTTTCACACGGGCGTCATGTTTGATGCCCGGATAAGAGGCGGGTGCGTTGCGGGAATATGCGCGATTTTTCCGCGCAGGTGCAAACGTTTGTAATGCGTTTTGCACGTGCGTGAGAAAAATCGGCATGTTTGGTACCCAGACCCGAAGTCCGGTTTCGGGTCTTCTGGAGAATTGATTATTTTCCCTTATAACATGGTTATAAGGGAAAATAATAGCATTCTTAATAAAGAATGCATAGTAAAATGAAGTGGAAGGGGTTAAAAATAATAAAAGTTAACTTACCTTAGCCACTTGATCTTACCATCACCATGGTAAGATGGACCATGTGATTGGACCATGTGATGTGACGTCATCACAGGTCCTTTAGTTCTTAGCTGATGCAGGGAAAGAGAGGACAGATCGCAACTACGCGATCAAGTGGCTAAGGTAAGTTAACTTTTATTATTTTTAACCCCTTCCACTTCATTTAACTATGCATTCTTTATTAAGAATGCTATTATTTCCCCTTATAACCATGTTATAAGGGAAAATAATAAAAATCGGGTCCCGTTGCTAAGCAACCATGCGGGAAAATGCAACGCATCCGCACTTGCTTGCGGATGCTTGCGATTTTCCCGCAGCCCCATTCACTTCTATGGGGCCTGCGTTGCGTGAAAAACGCACAATATAGAGCATGCTGCGATTTTCACACAACGCAGAAGTGATGCGTGAAAATCACCACTCATGTGCACAGCCCCATAGAAATGAATGGGTCCGGATTCAGTGCGGGTGCAATGCGTCCTCCTCACGCATTGCACCCGTGCGGAAAACTCGCCCGTGTGAAAGGGGCCTAAATGGTGCCATTAGAAAGTACAACTTGTCTCGCAATAAGTGAGCCCTCATACGGCTATGTGAATGGAAAAATACAAAAGATATGGCTTTGGGAAGGCTGGGAGTAAAAAACAAAAAACAGAAAATCAACCAGTCATGAAGGAATTAGATAATAATAATAATAATAAAAAAAAAATCCAAGTAAACAAAAATGCACATTTTTTCCCAATAAAATCCTCTCCACATATTTGATATTGCTGGGTACATGACTACTCACACTACACAATCATGTCATTTATCCCCTTCGTCGTTTGCGATAAAAAATGCTGGAATTTTTATTTTTTTGCATATTCAAAACCAAAAAAACAAAAAAAATGATTAAAAAGTCATACAGTACACACCGTGTATAGATATAGTATATACACACTCACACGATATATATCTAATATATAAAGCTGAGTGTATGTATGTATGTATGTACAGTCATGTGAAAAAATTAGGACACCCTTTGAAAGCATGTGGTTTTTTGTAACATTTTTAATAAATGGTTATTTCATCTCCGTTTCAACAATACAGAGAGATTAAAGTAATCCAACTAAACAAAGAAAACTGAAGAAAAGTCTTTTCAAGATCTTCTGTAAATGTCATTCTACAAAAATGCCTATTCTAACTGAGGAAAAAGATAGGACACCCTCACATGTATTCCCTCTTAAATTGGCTCAGATCTCACACAGGTATATCACACCAGGTGCACATAATTAGTAGATCGTTACTCTGCATGTTGAATGAGGCTTGCCCTATTTAAACCTCAGACATTTAGTTTGGTGTGCTCCTGACTGTTGAAGTGAGAGTGAGCACCATGGTGAGAGCAAAAGAGCTGTCAGAGGACTTCAGAAAAAGATTGTAGCAGCCTATGAGTCTGGGAAGGGATTTAAAAAGATCTCCAAAGATTTTGAAATCAGCCATTCCACTGTCCGGAAGATAGTCTACAAGTGGAGGGCTTTCAAAACAACTGCCAACATGCCCAGGAATGGTCGCCCCAGCAAGTTCACCCCAAGAGCAGACTGCAAGATGCTAAAAGAGGTCTCCAAAAACCCTAAAGTGTCATCTCGAGAACTACAGCAGGCTCTGGCTACTGTTGATGTAGAAGTACATGCCTCTACAATCAGAAAGAGACTGTACAAGTTTAACTTGCATGGGAGGTGTGCAAGGAGGAAACCTTTGCTTTCCAAGAGAAACATCGAGGCCAGACTGACATTTGCCAGAGATAAAGTTGACAAAGACCAGGATAATAATAATAATAATAAAAAAATCCAAGTAAACAAAAATGCACATTTTTTCCCAATAAAATCCTCTCCACATATTTGATATTGCTGGGTACATGACTACTCACACTACACAATCATGTCATTTATCCCTTCAATCGTTTGCGATAAAAATGCTGGAATTTTATTTTTTGCATATTCAAAACCAAAAAACAAAAAAATGATTAAAAAGTCATACAGTACACACCATGTATAGATATAGTATATACACACTCACACGATATATATCTAATATATAAAGCTGAGTGTATGTATGTATGTATGTACAGTCATGTGAAAAAATTAGGACACCCTTTGAAAGCATGTGGTTTTTGTAACATTTTTAATAAATGGTTATTTCATCTCCGTTTCAACAATACAGAGAGATTAAAGTAATCCAACTAAACAAAGAAAACTGAAGAAAAGTCTTTTCAAGATCTTCTGTAAATGTCATTCTACAAAAATGCCTATTCTAACTGAGGAAAAGATAGGACACCCTCACATGTATTCCCTCTTAAATTGGCTCAGATCTCACACAGGTATATCACACCAGGTGCACATAATTAGTAGATCGTTACTCTGCATGTTGAATGAGGCTTGCCCTATTTAAACCTCAGACATTTAGTTTGGTGTGCTCTGACTGTTGAAGTGAGAGTGAGCACCATGGTGAGAGCAAAAGAGCTGTCAGAGGACTTCAGAAAAAGATTGTAGCAGCCTATGAGTCTGGGAAGGGATTTAAAAGATCTCAAAGATTTTGAAATCAGCCATTCCACTGTCCGGAAGATAGTCTACAAGTGGAGGGCTTTCAAAACAACTGCCAACATGCCCAGGACTGGTCGCCCCAGCAAGTTCACCCCAAGAGCAGACCGCAAGATGCTAAAAGAGGTCTCCAAAAACCCTAAAGTGTCATCTCGAGAACTACAGCAGGCTCTGGCTACTGTTGATGTAGAAGTACATGCCTCTACAATCAGAAAGAGACTGTACAAGTTTAACTTGCATGGGAGGTGTGCAAGGAGGAAACCTTTGCTTTCCAAGAGAAACATCGAGGCCAGACTGACATTTGCCAGAGATAAAGTTGACAAAGACCAGGACTTCTGGAATAATGTTCTTTGGACAGATGAGTCCAAAATTGAATTATTTGGACACAACAGCAGAGGACATGTTTGGCGTAAACCAAACACAGCATTCCAAGAAAAGAACCTCATACCAACTGTGAAGCATGGAGGTGGAAGTGTCATGGTTTGGGGCTGCTTTGCTGCAGCAGGACCTGGTCAGCTCACCATCATAGAATCCACGATGAATTCTACTGTGTATCAGAAGGTGCTTGAAGAACATGTGAGACCATCAGTTAGAAAATTAAAGCTGAAGCGGAACTGTACCATGCAACATGACAATGACCCAAAACATACTAGTAAATCAACCAAAGATTGGCTGAAAAAGAAGAAATGGAGAGTCCTGGAATGGCCAAGTCAAAGTCCAGATTTGAATCCCATTGAGATGCTGTGGGGTGACTTGAAAAGGGCTGTACGTGCAAGAAACCCTCAAACATCTCACAGCTGAAAAAGTTCTGCATTGAGGATGGGGTAAAATTTCCTCAGACCGATGTCGAAGACTGGTAGATGGCTACAAGAACCGTCTCACTGCAGTTATTTCAGCCAAAGGAGGTAACACTCGCTATTAGGGGCAAGGGTGTCCTATCTTTTTCCTCAGTTAGAATAGGCATTTTTGTAGAATGACATTTACAGAAGATCTTGAAAAGACTTTTCTTCAGTTTTCTTTGTTTAGTCGGATTACTTTAATCTCTCTGTATTGTTGAAACGGAGATGAAATAACCATTTATTAAAAATGTTACAAAAAACCACATGCTTTCAAAGGGTGTCCTAATTTTTTCACATGACTGTATGTCCACTAAAGGAATCTGCACCGTCGCATTTACAATCACAAAATTTGGCACACAGGTACATCAGGTGTACTGGAAGGTTTTAGACCAGGTCTCAGCTCTCTAGGACGTACCATTCCTGAGATATTCCCCCAAAAATGCAAATATGGCACCATCACATGACCTACATTAGCCAATAGAAGCCTGCAGGTCTTTCTCTTCATATCTGAACTACCGTACACACGGTCACATGTCCCTTATCAGCCAATAGAAGCTCATAGGTCCTTAGTCTCCACATACACACAGTTTTACACCAGGTTTCCATAACAACCCAGCCATTTTTCTTCACTGCTGTAGGTCAGCTTTAAAGGGGCAGGGCGTTGTGGATGACACTGTTAAGGGAGCAGAATGATGTGGAGGTCACAGTTAAGGGGGTAGGTAGGGTTGCCATACAAAAGATAGACTTAAAAACCCCGCCCCCAGGTCCTGCTAAGGCATGCCCTAACCCAGTTAGGCCACACCCACTCCCACTCGGCAGCCGGCGGGTATTGAAAAAATGAAGGTAAAAATCAACTTCTTTCAGCTGCAGGGGTGGGAGGGAGGTTGACTTTCTCCCTGCAGCTCATGCTCAAACAGCACAGTGCTGCTGTCTGGGAGTAAGCTGTTCAAAAGGACATCCCTGTGTCCGTTCCGGCCCTCCACCGGACGGAAGACAGGTAGTCTGAAAACCGGACCTCTGGCCACCGTTGGGGCAGGCTGCTGTGGAGGTCACAGTTAAGGGGACGGTCCGCTATGGAGGTCAGTGGGTCAGTGTTAAGGAGCAGATTGCTGTAGAGGCCACTGTTAGGCCCCTTTCACACGGGCGTGATTTCCGCGCGGGTGAAATGCGTGATGTGGACGCATTGCACCTGGACTGAATCCGGACCCATTTATTTCTATGGGGCTGTGCACATGAGCAGTGATTTTCACGCATCACTTCTGCGTTGCGTGAAAATCACAGCATGCTCTAGTTTCTGCGTTTTTCACGCAACGCAGGCCCCATAGAAGTGAATAGGGCTGCGGGAAAATCGCAAGCATCCGCAAGCAAGTGCGGATGCAGTGCGATTTTCCCGCATGGTTGCTTAGCAACGGGACCAGATCTTTATTATTTTCCCTTATAACATGGTTATAAGGGAAAATAATAGCATTCTTAACAAAGAATGCTTTGTAGAATGAGGATTAAGGGGTTAAAAATATAAAAACTTAATTTACCTTAGCCACTTGATCACGTAGTTAGCGATCTCTCTGCTCCCCTATTTTTCTTGTATATATACACACACACACATATACAGGGTATGTATACACATAATACACACATATAAAGTATATATATATATATATATATATATATACTGCAGAAGATGGACAGCACTCCAACAAAAATTCCAAGTGTTCTTTATTCAACCAAGTGGAGAGACGACGTTTCGGCTCGACAATAGAGCCTTTTTCAAGCCTACATATACTGTACACACATATGCAGAATATATATATATATATATATATATATACACACACACACATATACAGGGTATGTATACACATAATACACACATATAAAGTGTATATATATATATATATATATATATACACCCATACACATATACACCACAAAAAGCAGCAGCACAGATAAAACAAAATGGTAGGGTGCAATCCCTCTGGGAGGATGGACGGTCTTCCACTGTATATAAATACCCAAAAACGAGGCAGCACTCCGTAGTCCGTGGTAACGGTTACCCAATATATTCCCAGGCAACGTTTCAGCCTTCTCTTGACAAAGGCCTCATTGAGAAGGCTGAAAAGTTGCCTGAGAATAAATTGGGTCACCGTTACTACAGACTACGGAGTGCTGCCTCGTTTTTGGGTATTTAAATAAACACATAGACACATATACAGGGTATATATACACATACATAGACACATATACAGGGTATATATACACATACATACACAGTATATATATATATATTTATAATTTATATTATATACAGCATATATAGTATACACACAGTTGTACATCAACACATCAATACTAAAGATTTACATTATACACACAGGCACTCGTATAAACATTCAGATAGATGTGAAGTAGATATATAATCCTCCTTTCTGCACAGACTGGAATGTAATGGAGGGAGCAGTTATCTTCAGACATGAGGTGGGGAGGATCCTCATGCAGATGCACAGGGTGTGGGCTTCTGTAGTCACTCCGCACAGTCAGGGTCTCTGCTCTCACAGAGAGGGGATGTCTGCAGCTCTGCCCTGTACACTGCTGGATCTTGCTGAGTACCTGAGGGCAGTTTTGGGGGAAGAAAGTGGAAGTAACTGGTGCTGTTACTTTCACACTGCACTGTACAATGAAGCTCAGAGCAGGATCGCTGGGTGGATGAATTAGCCGCTCTGATCCAGCGATCCTGCTCTAAACTTCAGTGAACACTTCATGTTGATGTTATTTACATGGGACTGAATGTTGAGTGGATGATGTTTACATGAGATTGCATGTTGGACGCAGCTGGGGAGTTCGTGATGTTATTTACATGGGACTGAATGTTGAGTGGATGATGTTTACATGGGATTGCATGTTGGAGGCAGCTGGGGAGGGGGTGATATTATTTACATGGGACTGTAAGTTTAAGGCGGCTGGGGAGGAGGTGATGTTATTTATATGGGACTCTATTTTGGAGGGGGCTGTAGATAGAGAGGGATGTTATTTACATGGGACTGTATATTGGAGGGGGGTGGAGAGATGGTGTGATGTTATTTACATGGGACTCTATGGCAGAGGGAGGGAAATAGGGTTATTTACATGGGACTGTATATTGGAGGGGCTGAAGGGAGGGGAGTGATGTTATTTACATGGGGCTGTATTTTGGAGGGGGCAGGAGAGATGGTGTGATGTTATTTTCATGGGACTGTATGGTGGAGGGAGGAATATAACTACAGGGGGCACTGCAGGACGCAGTATACTGTAAATACTGGAGGCACTGTAGGTATTATAAATCCAGGGGACATTATAGGCGTTCTTATTACTATTGGGGGCTCTACAGGAGGGACTTATAGATCCACTTTATTTCTACTAAGAGCACTATAGGGGCCATATTACTACAGAGGGGTCTGTAGAGAGCTTTATTACCACTGGTGGAACAATAGGGGGGGCTTATTTTTACTGGGAGCTTTGTGAGGGCAATATTAATAAAGGAGGGCTCTTCTACTAATGGAGGCACTGTTGGGGGTAGTATTACTAACAGGGCATTCTTGGGAGCATTATCAAGGTTGGGGGCACTATAGGGGACAGTATTACTAGTGAGGGCATTCCAGAAGGGAATTACTATTGTTGGGACTATGGGGAGCACTATTACAATGGGGGGCACACATTTTTCTTCAGGATAGTATTTGGGGTATTGGGGAGCACAGCGAGCAGCACGATAACACTGTGTGGACTCCTGGTTGGGGGGTGATGATAGAAATGTGAGGAAGCTAAGATGTCTGTGTGTCACAATCTGCAGAGACGAGGCGCGGCTGAAAAAAGTTGTCCGGACCAAATGGAGAAAATGATGAGAAGATCTACATCAGAGGAGACGTCACCTGGGAGTCCCTGGATGTGAGAGGTATGTACTGCAGTATAGCAAGTGCAGGAAAGTGCAGGGGGAGGATCGATTTAGAGAACTGGCCCATATTCATTGGGGCTTGGGCCCCGGGTCTTTTGAGTCCCTAGCAACGCCCCTGTGGAAGATCCTACAATAGGTAATGCTCCATTGGATCTGGTAATTTCTAACAATGAAAAGTTTGTTGGACATTTTCACTGTTTGTCAAAACCTGGATTATGAAGAGGAAAAACATTTCATTTTAATAATGCCAAATCTCCCCAGGTTGAGTGCTGCATTGTAGGGCACAGACTGGGAGCAGCTATTGTCACATAATAATACAGAGGATAAATGGGAGAGCTTTACATTTACTTTACAAACAACAAACTTGACCTAACAAATAAGGTCACATGCCAGATAACAATACTGACAAAAACAACATGTAAACCCTTAGGGGGTAAAAAAAAACAGCATAAACCACTAAATAAATATTATAATCTCTTTATTGAAAAACTCCATTAAAAACATCATTCATCAAATAGAATCCACACAACAATGGAATCAAAGCAAGTAGGAGAGACATCTGGTGGGCAAATGTACAGCACCATATACAAGTAGACAGCATGCCATTAAGGCCTCATGCACACGACCGTATGTGTTTTGCGTTCCGTATGGCATCCGTTTTTTTTGCGGATCCGTTATTTTTGCGTATCCATTGTAATAATGTCTATCCTTGTCTGCAAACTAGAAAAAAATAGGACAGTCTCTATTTTTTTGCGGGACGGAAAAACGGACATACGAAAGCGGAATGCACACGGAGTACCTTCCGTTCTTTTTGCAGACCCATTGAAATGAATGGTTCCGCATATGGTCCGCAAAAAAAACAGAACGGACACGGAAATAAAATACGTTCGTGTGCATGAGGCCTAAGTCACAGGTATATATAACATATATACCATGTATCTTACAATATGCTATGATTAATGCCAATAAAGTAAACAGTAAAATAAGGCCCCAAAGGGCTGTATATTTTATAGACAGAAGCCAAGGAAAAACATGTATGGCGGGCTGATCGGGCGGGCGCAGGAGTTGTGGCATTCAGAGGGTTTGCGGAGGGTAAAACTGAAACAAACAACCAAAAAAAGTCATATTTGGTATTTTCGCATCCATAACAACCTGCTCCATAAAAATAGGACATGATCTAACCTGTCAGATGAATATTGTAAAAAACAAAAAATAACGGTGCCAAAAAGCATAATACAACCAAAAATCATATGTACCCTAAAATAGTAGCAACAAAACTGCCACCTTTTCCCATAATTTCCAAAATGGTGTAAATTTTTTGGAGTTTCTACTCTAGGGGTGCATCAGGGGTTGCATCATGTGACATGGCAGCTTAAAATTATCCCAGTGAAATCTGCCCTCCAAAAACCACATGGCGTTCCTTTCCTTCTGCCCCCTGCCGTGTGCACGTACAGCAGTTTACGATCACAAATGGGGTGTTTCTGTAAACTACAGAATCAGGGCAATAAATATTAAGGTTTGTTTGGCTGTTAACTCTTGCTTTGTTAACGGAAAAAAATGGATTAAAATGGAAAATCTGCCAAAAAAGTGAAATTCTGAAATTTAATCTACATTTTCCTTTAATTCTTGTGGAACACGTAAAGGGTTAACAAGGTTTGTAAAATCAGTTTTGAATACCTTGAGGGGTGTGGTTTCTAAAATGGGTGGTTTCTTTTTAAGTAAGCCTCACAAAGTAACTTCAGACCTGAACTGGTCCTTAAAAATTGGGTTTTGGAAATTGTCTTAAAAATTTTAAGATTTACCGTACTTCTAAACTTCTAAGCCTTCTAACGTCCCAAAAAAAGAAAAATGTACAAAATGATCCAAACATGAAGTAGACATATGGGAAATGTAAAGTAATAACTATTTAGGAGGTATCACTATCTGTTTTAAAAGCAGAGAAATTGGAATTTGAAAATTGCTAATTTTCCAACATTTTTGGTAAATTTGGAATTTTTTATAAATAAAAATGAAATATTTTGACTTAAATTTACCACTGTCATGAAATACAATATATGACGAGAAAACAATCTCAAAATAGCTTGGATAAGTAAAAGCGTTTTAAAGTTATGACCACATAAAGTGACACATGTCAGATTTGCAAAAAATGGCCTGGTCCATAAGGTGAAATATGGCAGGGTCCTGAAGGGGTTAAATCACATTTTTATGTTTTACTTATTCTTAACCACTTGCCGCCACGCTAACGCCGATGGGCGTCAGCGCGGCGGCTCTCTCAGGTCTCAGTCACGCCTATCGGCGTCATCTCGTGAGACCTGAGATTTCACATGAACGCGCGCGTGGCGTGCGCGTTCATGTGATCGGAGCGGGACAACTGAAACTACAGCCTGCCAGCGCTGATCATGCGCTGGCAGGCTGTAGATCGTGAAAAACGCATTTAAATCGCATATCAGGCGCTGTTTTGTAAACAGCGTCTGATATGCCTGCTATCTGCTCGTCTGGTGGTCCCTTTGTTTGGGACCACCAGAGGAAACAAAGGTAAAGTGCACCAATCACTACACACACCCCCCACCCCCATCACTGATTAACCCCTGATCACCCATGTCACCCCCTGATCACCAATGTCACCCCCTGATCACCCCTGTCACCCCCGTCACTAATCACCCCCTACAGGCTCATTCAGACGTCCAGTATGTGTTTTGCGGATCCATGGATCTGCGGATCCATGGATCTACGGATCCGCAAAATACGGACACCGGCAATGTGCTTTCCGCATTTTGCAGATCCGCACAGAACTATATAGAAAATGCTTTTTCTTGTCCGCAATTGCGGACAAGAATAGGACATGTTCTATATTTTTGCGAACGGAAGTGCAGACCCGAAGCGCGGATCCGTAATTCCGGATCCGAGCGGGACAAAGTCTGTCCCCATAGAAATGAATGGGTCCGCAATTCCGTTCCGCAAACAGAATTGACGGACGTGTGAATGGGGCATAAGGGTCCCTTATCACCGCCAGTTAGCTAGCTACTTGTTAGGTAGCTAGCGCCCAGCCCACCGCACCGCAGTCACTGATTTTGGCAGAGATTTTTTCATCCACATTGATCGATGCGAATGAAAAAATCTGCGCCGTTCATTTTTATTATTTTTTTCCAGCCCAGAGGCTGAACGGAAAAAAATCTCATTACCCGTATGCTCAATATAAGGAGAATCGCAGAAACTCCTAATGCTGGCCATACGTGTAATGATTGCGGAGACCCTCAAATGCCAGGACAGTATAAATACCTCACATGTGACCCCATTTTAGAAAGAAGACACCCCAAGGTATTCCGTGAGGGGTATGGTGAGTTCATGCAAAATTTTATTTTTGTCACAAGTTAGTGGAATATGAGACTTTGTAAAAAATATATATATATCAATTTCCGCTAACTTGTGCCAAAAATTTTTTTCTGTGAACTCGCCATGCCCCTCACGGAATACCTTGGGTGTCTTCTTTCCAAAATGGGGTCACATGTGGGGTATTTATACTGCCCTGGCATTTTAGGGGTGCTAAAGCGTGAGAATCCAAATGCGTAAAAATGGCCTGTGAAATCCTAAAGGTACTCATTGGTTTTAGGGCCCCTTGTGCATCTTGGCTGCAAAAAAGTGTCACATATGTGGTATCGCCGTACTCAGGAGAAGTAGGGCAATGTGTTTTGGGGTGTATTTTTACATATACCCATACTTTGTGTGAGAAATATCGCTGTAAACGACAACTTTTTAATTTTTTAATACAAAGTTGTCAATTTACAGAGATATTACTCTCACCCAACATGGTATATGTAAAAATACACCCCAAAACACATTGCCCTACTTCTCCTGAGTACGGAGATACCACATGAGTGACACTTTTTGCAGCCTGAGTGCGCAAAGGGGCCCAAATTCCAACGAGTACCTTTAGCTTTACATGGCTGCTCACAATTAGCCCCGCCCAAAATGCCAGAACAGTACAAACACCCCACAAATGACCCCATTTTGGAAAGAAGACACCCCAAGGTATTCGCTGAGGGGTATGGTGAGTCCATGAAAATTTAACTTTTGTCAAAAGTTAGCAGAAAGGGAGACTTTGCGAGAAAAACAATAAAAATCAGTTTCCGCTAACTTGTGCCAAAAAATCTTCTGTGAACTCGCCATGCCCTCACGGAATACCTTGGGGTGTCTTCTTTCAAAATGGAGTCACATGTGGGTATTTCTACTGCCCTGGCATTTTAGGAGCCCTAAGCGTGAGAAGAAAAATGCGTAAAAATGCCCTTCTAAAGGTACTCATTAGAATTAGGGCCCCTTTGCGCACCCAGGCAGCAAAAAGTGTCACTCATGTGGTATCGCCATACTCAGGAGAAGTAGGGCAATGTGTTTTAGGGTGTATTTTACATATACCCATGCTGGGTGAGAGAAATATCTCTGTAAACTGACAACTTTGTATAAATTTGTTTTAAAAGTTGTCATTTACAGAGATATTTCTCACCCAGCATGGGTATATGTAAAAATACACCCCAAAACACATTGCCCTACTTCTCCTGAGTACAGCGATACCACATGTGTGACACTTTTTTGCAGCCAAGATGCGCAAAGGGGCCCTAATTCCAATGAGTACCTTTAGGATTTCACAGGGCATTTTTCCGCATTTTTCTTCTCACGCTTTAGGGCCCCTAAAATGCCAGGGCAGTAGAAATACCCCACAAGTGACCCCATTTTGGAAAGAAGACACCCCAAGGTATTCCGTGAGGGTCATGGCGAGTTCACAGAATTTTTTTTTTTGGCACAAGTTAGCGGAAATTGATATTTTTTTTTTTTTTTTTACAAAGTCTCATATTCCACTAACTTGTGACAAAAATAAAATTTTACATGAACTCACCATACCCCTCACGGAATACCTTGGGGTGTCTTCTTCTAAAATGGGGTCACATGTGGGGTATTTATACTGCCCTGGCATTTTAGGGGCCCCTAAAGCGTGAGAAGAAGTCTGGAATCCAAATGCGTAAAAATGGCCTGTGAAATCCTAAAGGTACTCATTGGTTTTAGGGCCCTTTGCGCACTCAGGCTGCAAAAAGTGTCACTCATGTGGTATCGCCGTACTCAGGAGAAGTAGGGCAATGTGTTTTAGGGTGTATTTTTATATATACCCATACTTTGTGTGAGAAATATCTCTGTAAACCACAACTTTTTAAATTTTTTACACAAAGTTGACAATTTACAGAGATATTTCTCTCACCCAGCATAGGTATATGTAAAAATACACCCCAAAACACATTGCCCTACTTCTCCTGAGTACGGCGATACCACATGTGTGACACTTTTTTGCAGCTAAGATCGCAAAGGGGCCCAAATTCCAACGAGTACCTTTAGGTTTTACATGGCTGCTCACAATTTAGCCCCGCCCAAAATGCCAGAGCAGTAAACACACCCCACAAATGACCCCATTTCGGAAAGTAGACACCCCAAGGTATTCACTGAGGGGCATAGTGAGTCCGTCTGAGATTTTATTTTTTTTTGCCAGAAGTTAGCAGAAATGGAAACTTTATTTATTTATTTTTTCCTCAGAAAGTGTCATTTTCCGCTAACTTGTGAAAAAAATGAAATGATACATGAACTCACCATGCCCCTCCGTGAATACTTTGGGGTGTCTTCTATCTAAAATGGTGTGATTTGGGGGTATTCATACTATCCTGACATTCTAGCACCTGAAGAAACATGACAGGTGCTCAGAAAGTCAGAGCTGCTTCAAAATGCAGAAATTCACTTTTTTGCACCATAGTTTGTAAACGCTATAACTTTTACCCAAACCAATAAATATACACTTATTGGATTTTTTTTATCAAAGACATGTAGAACAACAAATTTTGTGAAAACTTTATATAGAAATGTAGTTTTTTTTGAAAAATTTTACAACAGAAAGTGAAAAATGTCATTTTTTTGCAAAAATGTCGTTACATTTTTATTAATAGCAAAAAAAGTAAAAATGTCAGCAGCAATGAAATACCACCAAATGAAAGCTCTATTAGTGAGAAGAAAAGGAGGTAAAATTCATTTGGGTGGTAAGTTGTATGACCGAGCAATAAACGGTGAAAGTAGTGTAGTGCGGATTTGTAAAAAAGGGCCTGGTCACTAGGGGGGTGTAAACCTGTGGTCTTCAAGTGGTTAAAGAATTTTTCCTGAGTTATTTTTTACTTGCCTTGTCAATATTTATAATTAAACAAAATCCTGCAGTTTTCACACCGCCCACTAAACCGAATAATAGGCACCACTTCTTGGTCTGTACAGATCAATTTACTGCAGTTACCCGCTTATCTGTTATTCTAATCCTGCCTGTAATGATATCACCTCTATGTATAGATAAGAAAGGATCCTCCATTCACAATACGTTATTGTCAAATCTTATCTATTCTTTCCTTGTACAATGGCCTCTGCACAGGTCACAGAGCAGGCCTAGAAAGCCCTGCCATAGAAGTCAATGAGGTCCCCTCCTGTCCATTGTGTCTATGGCCCATGGGGCTGCAGTAAAGCAATTTTCTATATGCTTTCTAGTTGCTGTTAAAAA
Organism: Bufotes viridis; assembly: GCA_033119425.1. Taxonomy (NCBI): domain Eukaryota; kingdom Metazoa; phylum Chordata; class Amphibia; order Anura; family Bufonidae; genus Bufotes; species Bufotes viridis. The sequence goes on from CM065591.1 coordinate 70,465,938, forward strand.
TAGCTCAGACAAGATGGCCACTCCCATAATAATGCTCAGGAACTAGGTTAAAAAATCTGTGATCAGAAAATAAAAACAGATTAGAAAAAAGGAGATGTGTCGCTATCTGGTTTTAACTGGCAGATGAAAGATTTGGTGACAAATTTCCTTTAAGTGAGCAAATAATCGCATGCAAATGAATATGTATGCGATATAATCTTTGCCTGAAAATGCTTGTCTGTTGTCAGCTTTAAATCATTTAAAGCAATTATGTCGTTATTCGCCTAAATGATTATTCATTAATCTATATCCACCATTAGTTCTGAGGAGAGATTGAAATTATTACACTTAGGCCTCATGCACACAGCCGTTGTTGGGGTCCGCGTCCGAGCCGCATATTTTGCGGCTCGGGCGCGGACCCATTCACTTCAATGGGGCCGCAAAAGATGCGGACAGCACTCCGTTGCTCCGTTCCGCGCCCCCGCAAAAAAAAATAGAGCATGTCCTATTCTTGTCCGTTTTGCGGACAAGAATAGGCATCTCTATAATGGGCCGCGTTCCGTTCTGCAAATTGCGGAACGGAACGCGGAGCAGCTTCCGTGTTTTGCGGATCCGCGGTTTGCGGACCGCAAAACACAAACGGTCGTGTGCATGTAGCCTTATTTAGTCTTAAGATGAGGAATCTAAAGGGGGATGTGATTAACCTATTAAAATATATAAATGGCCAACACAAAATACATGGTAAAAAGCTGTTCCATGTAAAATCCCTTGAAAAGACAATGTGGCACTGCTTCCGTCACGAGAAAAAGCAGTAAAGTCTCCAGAGGAGATAAGGCTTCTTCTAGAACCTTGAAGCTGTGGAATAGTCTACCTCAGGACGTGGTCACAGCACGAGCACTTGGTGACTTCAAAAAAGGCTCAGGCTACTTTCACACTAGCGTTAATATTTTTAGGTATTGAGATCCGTCATAGGGTCTCAGTACCAGAAAAAAACGCTTCCGTTTTGTCCCCACTTATTGTCAATGGGGACAAAACGTAACTGAATTTAACAGAATGCTCCAAAATGCATTCCGTTCCGCTCTCATACCGTCCTGAGATGCGAAGCAAGACGGATCCTTCATGTCCCACAATGCAAGTCAATGAGGACTTGGAAAACGGTTCTTGGCCATGTTAAAGATAATACAACCGGATCTGTTCATAACGGATGCAGATGGTTGTATTATCAGTAACGGAAGCGTTTTTGCTGAACCCTGTCGGATCCAGCAAAAACGTTACTGTGAAAGTAGTTTTAGATTAATTTTTAGCAATAAATAAAATGAATGCTTATTTAAATGAGTAGAATTTTTATTCTGAATGTTGACCGGTCGGGTGTCCACCCCTTCCTTTCATCCACATCTCCTCCAATCCCTTGGTTGAAGGTGATGGACATATGCCTTTTTTCAACCTTGCTATTTTCCTATGAAACTATATACATATACGATATACGGATGTAGCAGGGTTAACACACATGCTTTATGAGATCTAAACTAAATGCGTTAAGCAAATGCTTTTGAATAGCTTTTGTTTCAAGATAAAGTAAAGCAAAGAAATTTGAGTTAAGAGTGTGTGCGTTACCTCTGCTACATCTGTATATTCAGTATATCCTCAGGATAGGCTACTGATGTTTGTACAGTTGGGATGCCACTTTCAGAACCCGCTGGTAGATATGTGTCCCCTTCATTGTTTAGATTGGCACTGGCACACTTACTTGCCCATAGGGGTGCCTCTCGGTCCATTCACTTGAGTGCTACATAACCATTATAGATCCAGGTATCACAACAGAATTATAACCTTGACCCTAGAGATTCTTAGAAGATGAATAAGAATACATACCATACTGTAATGTTTGAATCCATCGGTTTGGAAAGCTGAAGGGAAAATTTTGCAATAGGGGACGCTGCACCGTCCACATGGTCCTGCATGGAGGAGCTGTCAGAAGAAGACATTTTGTCAGCTTGTAGAGACTGCACTAAATATACCAGTCCAGAATCACCCGACTTATTGTATTGAGGAATCCATAGCCAGCCCTGTTCATCGGATGAGCTCTCTAGATTGCATGTAATAAAACTGGTTAAAAGCACACACAGGAGGAGTGAATAATCTGGGTGATGGATCAGCCTCGTACCCACCTAACCTGTTATGTGGCTAATGTGGTTGTGTTTACCGGCACACCCTGAAATATAAGAATATATCTTTCTATCTGTCTGATTGTTTCTGGACAGCTCAGCGGATACTGTATGATGATGCATGCATCAGCTGTTTCCACCGCAATACATTATAATGCTGTACAAGAAATAATGTTCTCACGTATCTAAAAAAACATGAAAGAAAAGATGGTAAAATCATTGCAAGGCTTCCACATACAGTAATTCCACCTTCCCATCTCTTGTAGGAGAGAAGAAGTCCCTACGTGTACTGGTGATCACCTGAAGTGGGTAATAACAAATGGAGAAATGCGGATTACTCCATATGCAGTACCTCAGACCCCGGGGGGGGGGGGGGGGCTACAACTGTAAATAATTGTTTTATATTGTTGGGCATTGTTTATCTGGCTGTATGTTCCAGTAAGGAATGCTTGGCAAGGAACAGGACTAACCACGCTGTTACTCCCCTCTTAGTAGGAATGGGCTGGTCCTGCTTCCTGCCAAAGGGGAGTTCCAGAATGACCACGTTGTGGAGAGGAAGCGCACTGCTGAGCTCCTGCTCCTACAGAAGATTCTCCCAAGAGAATAACAGCTAAAGATATACAGTACACCCTCAAGTAAATCCCTGAGAAGACAACAGAGAAAACAGCTACAACCAGCATAAAGGACACTGCTGTGAGGTTAGGGACTATGGTTAAGACGTCAGGCCAGTACTATACTAGTGCTAAACTGCAACCGTCCAACCTGCCTCCATATTCCTTACCAGTGCCAGGGAAAATTGCACTTGAGATCAACTGCTATTGAATGTATTTGAAGTTCTATGTTGCACTTAGTAAAATATACTTTTATATGTTTAATTCTGGCCTTACTGTTCATTACTACATTTCCACTGCACTGATCCTCAGGGAGTACACTGTGAGACAACACTACATCAGGTCCACTAGCACTCCCATCCTCTGCACCGAGCACCGAGGAGCCCTCTGGGGCTCGCTGTACATACTATAACTACAGTGCAACTCTACTGTCTCCTTGTCAGATGATGATTTCTGGGAGACAAACTGCAGCGAGAGGCGTCCGGCGGCAGCTTTCTCCTCCCCATTAAAAACACATATACACTCCAGAATGCATGTGAGAGTTGTGAGAGGCAGAACTTAGCTGACAGCTGTTGAAGGTCTATGGCAGGGATGGGCAAACTGCGGCTCTCCAGCTGTTGCAAAACTACAACTCCCAGCATGCAAAGACTGCTTACAGCTATCAGCCTACAGCAAGGCATGGTGAGAATTGTAATTTTACAACAGCTGGAGAGCAGCAGTTTGCCCATCACTGGTCTATGGGAAAGTTATCTTTATTTGGTCACTTCTGGAAGTTACTTAAAGGGGTTATCTGATATCTAAAATATCCCCCCCCCCCAGTTACCTGGGCCCCTTGTATAAATTATACTTAACTGCTCTCCAGCACTTGCATCGCTTTAGATACCTGCACGGCCGCAGCTGCATCTCCCCGCAGCGGTGACTAGCCTCAAGGGGGCTCTTCCCTGTCGTGGCCTGCTATTGGCTGCTTTCCCCCCTCCCCTGTCACTGGACGTTTTAATCTGACAACAAAGAGATGCAGGATGACTGTTCTGGCACAGTTTTTATTTATTTTTACAGTGTTCACCTGACAGGGTAGATAATGTGATATTTTATAGAGCAGGTTGTTACGGAAGCGGTGATACCTAATATGTCTACTTTTTTTTTATTTTTGTTAAGTTTTACACGATAAAAGCATCTTTAAAAAGAATAAGATTTTTTTTTGTGTTGCCATTTTCTGACAGCTATTTTTTTTTATTTTTTGAGCGATTGTCTTATGTAGGTTCTTATTTTTTTCGGGATAAGATGACAGTTTGATACCATTTTGGGGTACATACGTACGACTTTTTGATCGCTTTGGTATTACACTTTTCTGTGAGGCAAGGTGACAAAAAATGTCTGTTTTGGCACAGTTTTTATTTTAATTTTTTACAGCATTCACCTGGGGGCATATCATGTGATAATTTTATAGAGCAGGTTGTTACGGACACGGCGATACCTTATATGTCTACTTTTTTATTTTTGCTAAAAACTTGTTTTTGTGTCGCCATTTTCTGAGAGCCATTTTTTATTTTTTGAGCGATTGTCTTATCTAGGGTCTCATTTTTTTCGGGAAAAGATGACAGTTTGATTGGTACCATTTTGGGGTACATATGACTTTTTGATCGCTTGGTATTACACTTTTCTGTGAAGCAAGGTGAACAACAAAATGTCTGTTTTGGCACTGTTTTTATATTTTTTTTTACGGCGTTAACCTGACGGGGTAGATCATGTGATATTTTTATAGAGCCAGTCGATAAGGATGCGGCGATACCTAATATGTCTACTTTTCTTTTTTTCCCCTATTTTTCAAATTTTATATAACTTAATTATGGGAAAAGGGCGCTTTTTTTTCTTAAATCTTTTCATTTTTTATGATGTAAAATACTTTTTTAACTTTTTCTTGTCCCACTGTGGGACTCAACTTTTTGGGGTCTGATGTCCTCCACAATGCATTGCAATTCATGTGTATTGTAATGCATTGGCTGTCAGTGTTTTACCATTGTAATTCACTCACAGCCTGCTTGCCTGTGAGACCCAGCCCCATTATGGAAGGCATCGGGCTGCTTTCCCAGCTATCGGGCTCCTGTCTCTGCAGCACGGGGACCTGATGGAGACCGAGTAGGAGCCCCCTCCCTCCGGTAACCCCTTACATGCTGCGGTCAGCGCTGACCGCCGCATAGCAAGGGTTAATGCACCATGTTTTCACCAATTCTGGCGCATACAGCAAGGTATCGGCTGTCAGTGACTGCCGGACCGCTGCTCATAATCGGGCAGGCGCAGCTCCTGCACCCGCTCGATCAGCGCGAGGCTTAAGTCATGTCCCAGTCGGGAAGGAGGTTAAATAAAATAGCTGCTGTAGTTGATTCGATCCAACCTTGTGTCTTAGTCTTATTTTGGGAGGAATACATATTTAGGTAGATGAGGTCGAGCTGGATAAATAATACCATCGTCAAGACAAGTGATGCCAAAATGTCATTATTTGGGTTGAGCGAACTTGTATTTTAAGTTCGGCGTTTAAAGTTCGGGTTCGGGTTATCTTAGAATCCCGTTATGGATTCCGCTACCACGGACCATAACGGCATTTGGAATCCATAAGGGGATTCTTTGATGAACCCGAACGCCGAACTAAAAAAACAAGTTTGCGCAACCGTCCTTCACTGCTCTACTTCCTTCTTCTCCTCCACACAGAGCACAGGAGCTCTGCGCCTGTAGTCACATGATCATTATACCAGGCCCTTTACCACCTCTTATCCAATCCAGTACTGAGCCACGCCCCTGCACTGATCACATGACGGTGACATCACCCCAGGTCCTTAGTGTTGAATTGTTTTTTTAAGTTCGGCGTCCAAGGTTCGGGTTCATCGAAGAATCCCCTTATGGATTCCAAATTCCGTTATGGTCCGTAGTAGCGGAATCCATAACGGGATTCCAAGATAACCCGAACCCGAACATTGGACGCCGAACTTAAAATACAAGTTCGCTCAACTCTAATCATTATCATTACTGCTATGTAAGAATACATGTAGGCACAAGAATACATGAAACCTGGCATGCAGAAGTAATCTGGTCAATGAAATAGTTACTAAATATGTGGCTAGAGGTATGTGGTCGTGTCTAGGCAGCCAGATGACAATAGAGATTGATACGTGTAGATGATATGTTGCAACAGTTATGAACACTTTATAATACACTTCTCATGCGCAAAGAAACGACAGTATGTGTGCTACACGGTATAGGCCTAGGACAAGCCCAGGCAGATGTCTTCTAATGCTCACATGACAGACACTGTATGTAGAAGTTACTAGTGATCCCTTTACTGACTCATCATAAGATCGGCTTGTCTGTAAATGTATTACCCAACTACCCGAAAGTGGAAATGTAATAGGGTTACAGTAGACAATAACAAAAACACAAAAAAATCTATTTCAGGGTAATACTATATTAGTACCAGAAAAAAAAAAAAATACATCAAAAAATGTAAAACAAAAACAATTTTTTTTGCTATTTTTTAAAACTATAAGCCTAAAAATTCAAAATAAATAAAAATAAATCATGTGTATAAAAATGATAAGGACTACAACCAGCATTATTAATAGAAATAAAAGGAAAAAAATATCGCTTTACTAGCCCAACAAATGAAAAATTATAACTGCTAACTAGAGATGAGCGAACACCTGGATGTTCGGGTTCGAGAAGTTCGGCCGAACTTCCCGGAAATGTTCGGGTTCGGGATTCGAACTCGATCCGAACTTTATCCCGAACCCGAACCCCATTGAAGTCAATGGGGACCCGAACTTTTAGGCACAAAAAAGGCTGTAAAATAGTCCAGGAAAGGGCTAGAGGGCTGCCAAAGGCAGCAAAGTGTAGAAAAATCCCCTGCAAACAAATGTGGATAGGGAAATGAATTAAAATTAAATAAAATAAATAAAAATTAACCAATATCAATTGAAGAGAGGTCCCACAGCAAGGAATCATGCGTCATATCACCCTGCACCGGAGAATGTCACTCTCATGTATTTTGGACCAGCACCCAGACAGAGGATACAGGTCCCACAGCAAGGAATCATGCGTCATATCACCCTGCACCGGAGAATGTCACTCTCATGTATTTTGGACCAGCACCCAGACAGAGGATACAGGTCCCACAGCATGGAATCATGCGTCATATCACCCACCACCGGAGAAGGCCACTCTCATGTATTTTGGACCAGCACCCAGACAGAGGATACAGGTCCCACAGCATGGAATCATGCGTCATATCACCCACCACCGGAGAAGGCCACTCTCATGTATTTTGGACCAGCACCCAGACAGAGGATACAGGTCCCACAGCATGGAATCATGCGTCATATCACCCACCACCGGAGAATGTCACTCTCATTTATTTAGGCCCAGCACACAGACAGAGGAGAGAGGTCCCACAGCAAGGAATCATGCGTCATATCAACCACCAACGGAGAATGTCACTCTCATGTATTTTGGACCAGCACCCAGACAGAGGAGAGAGGTCCCACAGCAAGGAATCATGCGTCATATCAACCACCAACGGAGAATGTCACTCTCATGTATTTTGGACCAGCACCCAGACAGAGGAGAGGTTCATTCAACTTTGGGTTGCACCGCAAGATCATGGTAAAGTAAAAAAATGAGGATTCAATAAAGAAGTGCCCCAGAGTACAAGAATACATGGTTGATGGGGAGGGAAATGTCTATTCTGCACAAGGGAGGCACAGGTCCTGTGGGATCCATGCCTGGTTCATTTTTATGAACGTCAGCTTGTCCACGTTGGCTGTGGACAGGCGGCTGCGTTTGTCAGTAATGACGCCCCTGCCGTGCTGAATACACGTTCAGACAAAACGCTGGCCGCCGGGCAGGCCAGCACCTCCAAGGCATAAAATGCTAACTCTGGCCACGTGGACAATTTGGAGACCCAGAAGTTGAATGGGGCCGAACCATCAGTCAGTACGTGGAGGGGTGTGCAGACGTACTGTTCAACCATGTTAGTGAAATGCTGCCTCCTGCTAACACGTTCCGTATCAGGTGGTTGTGCAGTTAGCTGTGGCGTGGAGACAAAACTTTTCCACATTTCTGCCATGCTAACCCTGCCCTCAGAAGAGCTGGCCGTGACACTGCTGCGTTGGCGACCTCTTGCTCCTCTTCTGCCTTCGCCTTGGGCTTCCACCTGTTCCCCTGTGACATTTGGGAATGCTCTCAGGAGCGCCTCTACCAGCGTGCGCTTGAACTCGCGCATCTTCCTATCACGCTCCAGTGCAGGAAGTAAGGTGGGCACATTGTCTTTGTATCGGGGATCCAGCAGGGTGGCAACCCAGTAGTCCGCACACGTTAAAATGTGGGCAACTCTGCTGTCGTTGCGCAGGCACTGCAGCATGTAGTCGCTCATGTGTGCCAGGCTCCCCAGAGGTAAGGACAAGCTGTCCTCTGTGGGAGGCGTATCGTCATCGTCCTCCGTATCCCCCAGCCACGCACCAGTGATGGGCCTGAGCTGTGTCGGGTGCCACCCCGCTGTGAACCTGCTTCATCCTCATCCTCCTCCACCTCCTCCTCATCCTCCTCGTCCTCCAGTAGTGGGCCCTGGCTGGCCACATTTGTACCTGGCCTCTGCTGTTGCAAAAACCTCCCTCTGAGCCACTTCTAACAGACTGGCCTGAAAGTGCTAAAAATGACCCCTCATCCTCCTCCTCCTCCTCCTCCTCCTGGGCCACCTCCTCTTCCATCATCGCCCTAAGCGTTTTCTCAAGGAGACATAGAAGTGGTATTGTAACGCTGATAACGGTGTCATCGCCACTGGCCATGTTGGTGGAGTACTCGAAACAGCGCAACAGGGCACACAGGTCTCGCATGGAGGCCCAATCATTGGTGGTGAAGTGGTGCTGTTCCGCAGTGCGACTGACGCGTGCGTGCTGCAGCTGAAACTCCACTATGGCCTGCTGCTGCTCGCACAGTCTCTCCAGCATGTGCAAGGTGGAGTTCCACCTGGTGGGCACGTCGCATATGAGGCGGTGAGCGGGAAGGCCGAGGTTACGCTGTAGCGCAGACAGGCGAGCAGCGGCAGGATGTGAACGCCGGAATCGCGCACAGACGGCCCTCACTTTATGCAGCAGCTCTGACATGTTGGGGTAGTTGTGAATGAACTTCTGCACCACCAAATTCAGCACATGCGCCAGGCAAGGGATGTGCGCCAAACCGGCTAGTCCCAGAGCTGCGACGAGATTTCGCCCATTATCGCACACCACCAGGCCGGGCTTGAGGCCCACCGGCAGCAACCACTGGTCGGTCTGTTGTTCAATACCCCGCCACAACTCCTGCGCGGTGTGGGGCCTGTCCCCCAAACATATGAGTTTCAGAATGGCCTGCTGACGTTTACCCCGGGCTGTGCTGAAGTTGGTGGTGAAGGTGTGTGGCTGACTGGATGAGCTGGTGGAAGCAGAGGAGGAGGAAGCCGAGTAGGAGGAGGAGGCTACAGGAGGCAAACAATGATGCCCTGTGATCCTTGGCGGCGGAAGGACGTGCGCCAAGGAACTCTCCGCCTGGGGCCCAGCCGCCACTACATTTACCCAGTGTGCAGTTAGGGAGATATAGCGTCCCTGGCCGTGCTTACTGGTCCACGTATCTGTGGTTAGGTGGACCTTGCCACAAATGGCGTTGCGCAGTGCACACTTGATTTTATCGGACACTTGCATGTGCAGGGAAGGCACGGCTGTCTTGGAGAAGTAGTGGCGGCTGGGGACAACATACTGTGGGACAGCCATGGACATCAGCTGTTTGAAGCTGTCTGTGTTCACTCAGCCTGAATGACAGCATTTCAAAGGCCAGTAGTTTAGAAATGCTGGCATTCAGGCCCAGGGCTCGAGGGTGGCTAGGTGGGAATTTACGCTTTCTCTCCAAGGTTTGTGAGATGGAGAGCTGAACGCTGCCGTGTGACATGGTGGAGATGCTTGGTGACGCAGGTGGTGGTGTCGCTGGCACATCCTCTGTTTGGTGGGCGGCAGGTGCCAACATTCCTCCCGAGGCGGAGGAAGAGGCCGAGGCAGCAGCAGAAGAGGGAGCAGGGGAGCCTGAGTGAGTTCCTTGCTTTTAAGGTGTTTACTCCACTGCAGTTCATGCTTTGCATGTAGATGCCTGGTCATGCAGGTTGTGCTAAGGTTCAGAACGTTAATGCCTCGCTTCAGGATCTGATGGCACAGCGTGCAAACCACTCGGGTCTTGTCGTCAGCACATTGTTTAAAGAAGTGCCATGCCAGGGAACTCCTTGAAGCTGCCTTTGGGGTGCTCGGTCCCTGGTGGCGGTGGCCTGTATCAGGCGAACTCTCTTGGCGGCGGCTGTTCTGCTTTTGCCCCTGCTCCTCTTTTGCTACGCTGTTGGCTCGGTCTCACCACTGCCTCTTCCTCTGAACTATGAAAGTCAGTGGCACGACCTTCATTCCATGTGGGGTCTAGGACCTCATCGTCCCTGCATCGTCTTCCACACAGTCTTCCTCCCTGTCCTCCTGTTCGGTCTGCACACTGCAGAAAGACGCAGCAGTTGGCACCTGTGTTTCGTCATCATCAGAGACGTGCGGACTCCGATGAGGTGGTATTCCCATGTCCTCATCATCAGTAAACATCAGAGGTTGTGCATCAGTGCATTCTATGTCTTCCACCACAGGGGAAGGGCTAGGTGGATTCCCTTGGGAAACCCTGCCAGCAGAGTCTTCAAACAGCATAAGAGACTGCTGCATAACTTGAGGCTCAGACAGTTTCCCTGATATGCATGGGGGTGATGTGACAGACTGATGGGCTTGGTTTTCAGGTGCCACCTGTGCGCTTTCTGCAGAAGACTGGGTGGGAGATAATGTTGTGAACGTGCTGGATCCACTGTCGGCCACCCAATTGACTAGCGCCTGTACCTGCTCAGGCCTTACCATCCTTAGAACGGCATTGGGCCCCACCAAATATCGCTGTAAATTCTGGCGGGTACTGGAACTTGAGGTAGTTGGTTCACTAGGACGTGTGGCTGTGGCAGAATGGCCACGTCCTCTCCCAGCACCAGAGGGTACACTAACACCACCACGACCGCGTCCGCGTCCCTTACTAGATGTTTTCCTCATTGTTACCGTTCACCAAGCACCACAATAAGGAAAAAATATTTGGCCCAATGTATTGATTTCAAATTCAGGCCTTTTTTACAGGCACCTACCACTATCTGCCTATTTGTTTATGTAGCTTATTACACTAATCCAGGCACAGCAGTAACCACTGATTTAGGGGAATATCTCTTTAGGGCAAGTATTTAGGCCCTGGATGAAAGGTATCCTTTTATGGACAGATTTACAATGGGCCTGCAACAGCTGTGACACCAGATTTAGGGTATTGCTATTTTGGCAAGTGAATTTCACCCCAGAACAAAATATATGTTTTTGCGGATACTAATATAGTTTGCCAGGCTCAGCTGTGACACCAGATTTAGTGTGATTGCTATTTTGGCAAGTGAATTTCACCCCAGAAGAAAATATATGTTTTTGCGGATACTAATATAGTTTGCCAGGCTCAGCTGTGACACCAGATTTAGGGTGTTGCTATTTTGGCAAGTGAATTTCACCCCAGAACAAAATATATGTTTTTGCGGATACTAATATAGTTTGCCAGGCTCAGCTGTGACACCAGATTTAGTGTGATTGCTATTTTGGCAAGTGAATTTCACCCCAGAACAAAATATATGTTTTTGCGGATACTAATATAGTTTGCCAGGCTCAGCTGTGACACCAGATTTAGGGGATTGCTATTTTGGCAAGTGAATTTCACCCCAGAACAAAATATATGTTTTTGCGGATACTAATATAGTTTGCCAGGCTCAGCTGTGACACCAGATTTAGGGTGTTGCTATTTTGGCAAGTGAATTTCACCCCAGAAGAAAATATATGTTTTTGCGGATACTAATATAGTTTGCCAGGCTCAGCTGTGACACCAGATTTAGGGTGTTGCTATTTTGGCAAGTGAATTTCACCCCAGAAGAAAATATATGTTTTTGCGGATACTAATATAGTTTGCCAGGCTCAGCTGTGACACCAGATTTAGAGGATTGCTATTTTGGCAAGTGAATTTCACCCCAGAACAAAATATATGTTTTTGCGGATAATAATATAGTTTGCCAGGCTCAGCTGTGACACCAGATTTAGTGGATTGCTATTTTGGCAAGTGAATTTCACCCCAGAACAAAATATATGTTTTTGCGGATACTAATATAGTTTGCCAGGCTCAGCTGTGACACCAGATTTAGTGGATTGCTATTTTGGCAAGTGAATTTCACCCCAGAACAAAATATATGTTTTTGCGGATACTAATATAGTTTGCCAGGCTCAGCTGTGACACCAGATTTAGTGGATTGCTATTTTGGCAAGTGAATTTCACCCCAGAAGAAAATATATGTTTTTGCGGATACTAATATAGTTTGCCAGGCTCAGCTGTGACACCAGATTTAGGGTGATTGCTATTTTGGCAAGTGAATTTCACCCCAGAAGAAAATATATGTTTTTGCGGATACTAATATAGTTTGCCAGGCTCAGCTGTGACACCAGATTTAGAGGATTGCTATTTTGGCAAGTGAATTTCACCCCAGAACAAAATATATGTTTTTGCGGATACTAATATAGTTTGCCAGGCTCAGCTGTGACACCAGATTTAGAGTGATTGCTATTTTGGCAAGTGAATTTCACCCCAGAAGAAAATATATGTTTTTGCGGATACTAATATAGTTTGCCAGGCTCAGCTGTGACACCAGATTTAGTGGATTGCTATTTTGGCAAGTGAATTTCACCCCAGAACAAAATATATGTTTTTATGGATAATAATATAGTTTGCCAGGCTCAGCTGTGACACCAGATTTAGTGGATTGCTATTTTGGCAAGTGAATTTCACCCCAGAACAAAATATATGTTTTTATGGATAATAATATAGTTTGCCAGGCTCAGCTGTGACACCAGATTTAGTGGATTGCTATTTTGGCAAGTGAATTTCACCCCAGAAGAAAATATATGTTTTTGCGGATACTAATATAGTTTGCCAGGCTCAGCTGTGACACCAGATTTAGGGTGATTGCTATTTTGGCAAGTGAATTTCACCCCAGAAGAAAATATATGTTTTTGCGGATACTAATATAGTTTGCCAGGCTCAGCTGTGACACCAGATTTAGAGGATTGCTATTTTGGCAAGTGAATTTCACCCCAGAAGAAAATATATGTTTTTGCGGATACTAATATAGTTTGCCAGGCTCAGCTGTGACACCAGATTTAGGGTGTTGCTATTTTGGCAAGTGAATTTCACCCCAGAAGAAAATATATGTTTTTACGGATACTAATATAGTTTGCCAGGCTCAGCTGTGACACCAGATTTAGAGGATTGCTATTTTGGCAAGTGAATTTCACCCCAGAACAAAATATATGTTTTTGCGGATACTAATATAGTTTGCCAGGCTCAGCTGTGACACCAGATTTAGTGGATTGCTATTTTGGCAAGTGAATTTCACCCCAGAACAAAATATATGTTTTTGCGGATACTAATATAGTTTGCCAGGCTCAGCTGTGACACCAGATTTAGTGGATTGCTATTTTGGCAAGTGAATTTCACCCCAGAACAAAATATATGTTTTTATGGATACTAATATAGTTTGCCAGGCTCAGCTGTGACACCAGATTTAGTGGATTGCTATTTTGGCAAGTGAATTTCACCCCAGAACAAAATATATGTTTTTGCGGATACTAATATAGTTTGCCAGGCTCAGCTGTGACACCAGATTTAGGGTGATTGCTATTTTGGCAAGTGAATTTCACCCCAGAAGAAAATATATGTTTTTGCGGATACTAATATAGTTTGCCAGGCTCAGCTGTGACACCAGATTTAGAGGATTGCTATTTTGGCAAGTGAATTTCACCCCAGAACAAAATATATGTTTTTGCGGATACTAATATAGTTTGCCAGGCTCAGCTGTGACACCAGATTTAGGTGTTGCTATTTTGGCAAGTGAATTTCACCCCAGAAGAAAATATATGTTTTTAGTGGATACTAATATAGTTTGCCAGGCTCAGCTGTGACACCAGATTTAGAGGATTGCTATTTTGGCAAGTGAATTTCACCCCAGAACAAAATATATGTTTTTATGGATAATAATATAGTTTGCCAGGCTCAGCTGTGACACCAGATTTAGTGGATTGCTATTTTGGCAAGTGAATTTCACCCCAGAACAAAATATATGTTTTTGCGGATACTAATATAGTTTGCCAGGCTCAGCTGTGACACCAGATTTAGTGGATTGCTATTTTGGCAAGTGAATTTCACCCCAGAACAAAATATATGTTTTTGCGGATACTAATATAGTTTGCCAGGCTCAGCTGTGACACCAGATTTAGTGGATTGCTATTTTGGCAAGTGAATTTCACCCCAGAACAAAATATATGTTTTTATGGATACTAATATAGTTTGCCAGGCTCAGCTGTGACACCAGATTTAGTGTGATTGCTATTTTGGCAAGTGAATTTCACCCCAGAAGAAAATATATGTTTTTGCGGATACTAATATAGTTTGCCAGGCTCAGCTGTGACACCAGATTTAGTGGATTGCTATTTTGGCAAGTGAATTTCACCCCAGAAGAAAATATATGTTTTTACGGATACTAATATAGTTTGCCAGGCTCAGCTGTGACACCAGATTTAGTGTGATTGCTATTTTGGCAAGTGAATTTCACCCCAGAAGAAAATATATGTTTTTGCGGATACTAATATAGTTTGCCAGGCTCAGCTGTGACACCAGATTTAGGGTGATTGCTATTTTGGCAAGTGAATTTCACCCCAGAAGAAAATATATGTTTTTGCGGATACTAATATAGTTTGCCAGGCTCAGCTGTGACACCAGATTTAGAGGATTGCTATTTTGGCAAGTGAATTTCACCCCAGAACAAAATATATGTTTTTGCGGATAATAATATAGTTTGCCAGGCTCAGCTGTGACACCAGATTTAGTGGATTGCTATTTTGGCAAGTGAATTTCACCCCAGAACAAAATATATGTTTTTATGGATAATAATATAGTTTGCCAGGCTCAGCTGTGACACCAGATTTAGTGGATTGCTATTTTGGCAAGTGAATTTCAACCCCAGAACAAAATATATGTTTTTGCGGATACTAATATAGTTTGCCAGGCACAGCTGTGACACCAGATTTAGGGTGTTGCTATTTTGGCAAGTGAATTTCACCCCAGAAGAAAATATATGTTTTTGCGGATACTAATATAGTTTGCCAGGCACAGCTGTGACACCAGATTTAGGGTGTTGCTATTTTGGCAAGTGAATTTCACCCCAGAACAAAATATATGTTTTGGAGGAAACACTAATATATTTTGCCAGCCACTGCTGAAACCACTGATGTATGGTATTGCTATTTTGGCAATTGAATTTAACCCCAAACCAAAATATCTGTTTTGGCGGACACTATTATATTTTGCCAGCCACTGCTGAAACCACTGATGTATGGTTTTGCTATTTTGCCAATTGAATTTCACCCCAGAAAATAATCTATCCTTTGCCAGACAGCAGACAGTATTATGCTTGTCTAGCCAAAGCTGGAACACCAGATTTAGGGGATTGGTATTTGGGCAATTGTATTTAACCCCTTAATAAAATATAGAAATTGCTATCCTGAGTTTCTAGGGGTGACAATTAGCACAGCCAAGCCCCTGATGGAGGATATAGCAAAAAAAAAATAGTATTGAAGCATTGATGGATGTGTGGCAGCTTGTTCTGGAGCACCACAAGTCACAAAATGGCCGCCGATCAACCCAGAAAATAAGTGACAGAAAACGCTCTGTGCAGCCAAAAACCAGCAATCAAGTAAATAGCAGAAGTTCACTGATTCTCAGCTGCAGATCGATCCGTTCATTAGGTGCTGTTGCTGACTTTTCCCTGCCTATCTCGCCCTCACAGAAGCTGCATCCTCTCCCTACACTAATCAGAGCAGTGTGACGTGCGGCGCTACGTGACTCCAGCTTAAATAGAGGCTGGGTCACATGCTGCACTTGGCCAATCACAGCCATGCCATTAGTAGGCATGGCTGTGATGGCTTCTTAGGGCAAGAAGTAAGACGCTAGCTGATTGGCTGCTGTGCAGCCCTTCAGAAAGCGGGAAGAAATCGACGAACACCGAACCCGAACCCGAACTTTTTTGAAAATGTCCGGGTTCGGGTCCGGGTCCCGGACACCCCAAAATTCGGTACGAACCCGAACGATGCGCGAACTGTTCGCTCAACACTACTGCTAACCTGATGCGTGCAAAAAACAACTACTCTGTGTCTGGACCTGAGAACCAAAATTATCCTGGTCCTAAACTGGTTAATGTACAATGTATAGCCCCTCATTGGGGGCCCAACATTAAACTAGGGGAAAATGACTGAACCAATTATATATTACACTTTTTTT
Organism: Bufotes viridis; assembly: GCA_033119425.1. Lineage (NCBI taxonomy): Eukaryota > Metazoa > Chordata > Amphibia > Anura > Bufonidae > Bufotes > Bufotes viridis. Next base: position 70,482,172 of record CM065591.1, read on the forward strand.
TTATCATTATTAAAAGGGTTGGCCAATTTTTTTTTAAAGTGCCCCCCAGCCAGCAGTACCTATTGAAAAAAAGAGTCACAGCATAAAATTTGTAACACAGAAAAGCCAACTAGGCTTGTGGAATAGCAGAGTCAGTCTTACAGCACTGGATATCACAAGACTAGCACACAGAATAGCAGATCATACTTGCAACTCAAGGAATAGCTGGACTGGCTGCACAAATTGTGCAAATTAAGTAGCAGTAGTGCTGCAGATGAAACCAGAACCAAGGAAGAGTTTGACCAGTTCATTGCTACGAGAATAAGGTGAGCATGGGGGCCTGATTCCTTGGCAGGTGCTTTGCCCCACACAGTAGTTATGCCCCCTTACGGCCCCCACACAGTAGTTATGCCTCCTTAGTGCCTTCACACAGTAGTGTTGTCCACTTTGAGCTTTCACAAGGTAGTTTTGCCTCCTGACTTAAAGGGCTTCTGTCACCCCCACTGATGTAATTTTCACTAGCTGACATTAGCTACTTGCTAATGTCAGCTGAGTTCAAACATATGTTTCCTAACTTTTTTCCTGTTTTCTATCTTCTAAAAAACTTACTTTTGTGATATGCAAATTATCTTCGCTACCAGCAAGTTGGGCGGGTACTTGCTGGTAGCCGCCGCATCTTCATGCCCTGGGAACACCCCCTCTTCTTTTGATAGACAGGGCCAGCGCGCTCTCCTCCTCGCTGGCCCTGTCTGCAGCTGCAATCCGCGCCTGCGCGGTATCGGTCTTTAGTCGGCGCAGGCGCTCTGAGTGAAGGACGCTCGCTAGGCGCTCCGTCCTCAGTGCGCCTGCGCCGATGACGCCAGCCCTACACCTGGAAGAAAAGACGCCGGCATCGCCTGCTCCTTACCAGGGATGCCGGCGTCTTCTCTTCCGGGTGTAGCGCTGACGCCATCGGGCGCAGGCGCACTGAGGACGGAGCGCCTGCGAGCGTCCTTCACTCAGAGCGCCTGCGCCGACTAAAGACCGATACCGCGCAGGCGCGGGATTGCAGCTGCAGACAGGGCCAGCGGGAGGAGGAGAGCGCGCTGGCCCTGTCTATCAAAAGAAGAGGGGGTGTTCCCAGGGCATGAAGATGCGGCAGCTACCAGCAAGTACCCGCCCAACTTGCTGGTAGCGAAGATAATTTGCATATCACAAAAGTAAGTTTTTTAGAAGATAGAAAACAGGAAAAAAGTTAGGAAACATATGTTTGAACTCAGCTGACATTAGCAAGTAGCTAATGTCAGCTAGTGAAAATTACATCAGTGGGGGTGACAGAAGCCCTTTAAGCCTCATTCACACATCAGTGTTCCACGGACGTGTGCTGTACGTGTTCTCCACGGACAGCACATGTCCCCATTCATTTTAATGTGTGTATTCACACATCAGTGTTTTAGCACGGTCCATGGGTTCCGTGTTTTTAGCACAAATGCATGCTCTACTTTGTCTGTTTTCACGGATGCATCACGCCCATTATAGTCTATGCCATCATGGACAGCTTCACGGATGCATCACGGACTACCTTCTCACGGATTTGAGCATGGACATGGACCTGTGAATGAGGCTTTAGTGCCCACCTTACATTAGTGAAGCCCCTTTATTCAGTGCCCCCTTACAACAGAAAAGCCTGTACTTTCAATAAAATAAAAAAATAACACTTACCTAGCCCTATTCCCGCAGTGAATGGAACACACCCTACTTTCCCCAGCAGCAGGCGTGATGGCATCACTTCAATGAATTGAGCACAGGCCAGAGGATGATTATCATTTCCCGGCCTGTTCGCTCTCTTTGGCTACTTTCACACTTTTACACATCTTTAACATTCCCAAGACGGATCCGTCATGAACTCCATTGAAAGTCAATGGGGGACGGATCCGTTTTCTATTGTGTCTGAAAAAACGGATCCGTCCCCATTGACTTGCATCCCATGACAGAAAAAAAACCACAGCTTGCTGTGGTTTGCTCTCCAGTATGGGAAGACAACCAAACCGAACAGAATGCATTTTGGAGCACGCCGTTCTGTTCAGTTACGTTTTGTCCCCATTGACAATGAATGGGGACCAAACGGAAGCGTTTTTATCCAGTATTAAGATCTATGACGGATCTCAATTCCCAGAAAATGTAAACACTAGTGTGAATGTAGCCTTAGGCCCCTTTCACACTAGCGTTTTTGCTTTCCGTCCTAGAGTTCCGTCCTCGGGTCTCTAGGACGGAAAGCTACTGATCAGGATTATCCCAATGCATCTTGAATGGAGAGAAATCCGTTCAGGATGCATCAGGATGTCTTCCGTTCAGTATGTGAACGTTTTTTGGACGTTGACAAAAGCGCAGCATGCTGCGGATTTGTCTCCGTCCAAAAATCCGGAAGACATGCCGTAACGCCGGATCCGGAATTAATGCCCATTAAAGTGCATTAATCCGGATCCGGCCTTAAGCTAAACGTCGTTTCGGCGCATCGCCGGATCAGACGTTTAGCTTTTTCTCAAAAAAAAGTCCTGGTTGCCATGGTAAAATGTAGTGGGGAGCGGGGGAGCAGTATACTTACCATCCGTGCAGCTCCCGGGGCGCTCCAGAGTGACGTCAGGGCGCCCCACACGCATGGATCACGTGATCGCATGGACCACGTGATCCATGCGCATTGGGGCGCTCTGACGTCATTCTGGAGCACCCCGGGAGCCACACGGACTGTAAGTATACCGCTCCCCCGCTCCCCACTACTACTATGGCAACCAGGACTTTAATAGCGTCCTGGCTGCCATAGTAACCTGAAAGCATTTCGAAGACTGATCAGGATCCTAATCAGTCTTCTAATGCTTTCAGGCGACTTGCGTTCTGACGGATCCGGCGGGCACTGCCGTCCCGCCGGATCCGTCAGAACGCAAGTGTGAAAGAGGCCTTACTCAGCCCAGCTGGTCACCGCATCGTGCCTGCTGCTGGGGAGGGCACCAGATGGGTGAATGGTAAAGCAGGGAGCTGGTAGCTGCCTGCTTTACCATACCATTCAACTCAACTCTGTGACCTCAGGACCAAAAGACAGGTGAATGCGGCACATACCACAGCCATCCCAGGACTGCCAGACCCGCTGAAAGCTGTGACTGTCCCACTGGATCCAGGAGGTATGAGCAGGGGCAGATTCCATGTCCCCCGGGCTGTATTGTAAGTCTGGGCCCCACTATACACACTATAGCCCTAATTTATCATGCTTTCACTCCAGAATTCTGGCTTCAAAAAGTCACAAAGTTGGACTTTTGCAACTTTTTCACTCACTTGCGCAAACATTTTTGTGACACCACTCACTCCAGTTTTGAAGTATGGGTGGGGAAGCAATCATGTTAATGAGTTTCACTCCAGATTTATCATTGAGATTTATTTTCAAAAGTTGCAAAGAAAGTGTCAGTCTCACTCAAGAAGAAGGGTGGAGTAGGAAAACTGGAGGAGCTTTCCTAGATAAAAGTGTTAGGTTTAAAGGGATTGTCTCACTTCAGCAAATAGCATTTATTATGTAGAAGAAGTTAATACAAGGCACTTACTAATGTATTGTGATTGTCCATATTGCCTCCTTTGCCGGCTGGATTTATTTTTCCATCATGTTATTCACTGCTCGTTTCCATGGTTACGACCACCCTGCAATCCATCGCTGGTAGTCGTGCTTGCACATTATAAGAAAAAGAGCCGGTCTATGCACACTCCCATGGTCCCGGCCACCAGAGAGGTGGCCATGGGCCCCAGGCTGTAGCCCATATTATAATCCACCCCTGGGTATGAGCATCATATTGTATGAGAAAAGCTGTGGGCTTTCTAGCATCAGGCAAAAGGTCACAGAAGTAGTTTTCTAACTCAAACCCTATTCAACACAAAAAGGTTCCAGCACGTTGACGCGTTTCGAACAAAGGTCTTATTCTTAACAGTTAAGAATAAGAACTATGTTTGAAACGCGTCAACGCAACACTTGTTGGTGTATGTCCTGTACATTGTTTTCTACTGCCTGAATAAAGATGAGAATTTTACCAAAGAAACGTGAGTGATGGAACCTTTTTGTGTTGAATTGTATGCTGCGGCTGACCTGCCTGTTCCGTGCACACGGGTGATCCAAGTGAATTGGTGAGCTGGAGGTTTTCTGTTACTTATCGTCTAACTGGAACCCAATGTTTCATTCAGTTTGATATACCAAATACCTGTTATTCAGCCACCACCATCCAGTAGCAAAAATATTGTCACTGGCACAATGCCTTCACTACATGTTCTAATGAAAAGAAATGGTGTTCTGCTGCCACCTAGTGGTGCTCCAAAGTTCAGGTTACTGGTTTCCAAATGCATTATAACAGCTCCATTACAGAGGTTTTCCAGGAGAACAATATTGATGACCTATCCTAAGGATATTTAATGAGAATTCGATTGGTGGGGGCTGACTCCATCACTGTCACCAATCAGCTGCTTTAAAAGGCAGCAGCATAGCACGCACAGCGGTGTATATTGTATAGTTGCTGTTCACTTGGATGGGACTGAGTTGCACATAGGCCAGGTGACGCAAGTGACCTAGGGGAGGCCGCGGCACACCTCTTCAAATAGCTGATTGGCAAGGATGCCAGGAGTCCGACCCCCACTGATCAGATATTGATGACCAATCTGGAGGATCGCTGGGGTGTTCGTGAAGGATGGGAGTGGTAGTTCTGACTCTGCCTGTGTTGCCTGTAAAGTGATTTCAAATCCCCTTCCAGCAGGTTCCTATACAGTGACTGGGTGAGAGTGGAGTTACCCCTGCCTGTAATTGTGACCAGAGACCATTATGATTATACAGATACCAATAAAAGCACATTAAACAACAAAAAATATTGCTGTTTATTAGTAGTATTTAATTTTTACCTTTTTTAACTTTTTATTCTTTACTTCTTTACTTAAAGGGGTTTTCCGGGATTACTAGAGATGAGCTAATTATTGGAAAATTTGATTCGGCTGCTTCGCTGAATTTCAAAAAAAAAAAATTGCTTTGTAAGTAGCAGGTGCAATGACAGGGAGCAGCGATTGTGCCGCTCTCCATCATTATACCCCTCAGATGCCGTGTTCATACATGATCGCAGCATCTGATATAAATCACAGAGTGTTATATTTTAAAAAATAAATAAAAATCATACCAGATCCATTTGCTCGCGACAGGACGGCCGCCGCCATCTTGCTTGAAGATCTGGCAGCAAATTCTGCATGGCCCGAGATGACATCATCACGCCGGCCGGCATGGTGATGTCATACGTCTCTGCACGTTCAGGTTCTCTGAGGCAGTTTTGGAGGCCAAAACAAGGAGTGAATTGAAAAAAAGAGAATGTGTATCAGCCCTTTATACTTTCTTTCTTTTTATGAACTGCTCCTGATTTTGGCTTCCAAAACTGCATTAAAACACCAGAACGCGTGTGGCCGTACTCTACGGCCTCCTTTACACATCTGTGCCCATGATGACATCCGTGACAAGATGGTCAGTGGTTCATCTGGGAAGAGGTCTATGAAGGATCCGTATTTGGTCGTTTGTCCATTTTGTGGACAAGGAGGACATTTCTACAGAAGTTAAAAAAAATGAATGGGATCTGCCAGGATCTGTGTTTTGCAGTTCCAGCTGTGTGCATGAGCCCTTCATGTTTCATCAGTGATTTTTAGTGGAGGATACACAGGGGTAGGCCGCTTTCACACGAGTGTATTTGCAATCCCTATATATGTCCCACATTTTAGGTATCAAAATCCACTGCTAATGTTGATGAATGGAGCTATTCACATGGGCATATAATCTCCTGCAGTCTTTTAAATCCGCAGCATGTCCGTGTTTTGTGCGGATTTGCTTCCAAATACGCCCATTCTGGTCTATGGGAGCACATCAAATATGCAGAAAGGAAGGAATATGCATGTAAATCCAGATGAAATACTGAAGCAATACCTATGACAATACTGAATGTACATCACCCGGATTCCAAGCATATTCCGCAGTTGGAATAAGGACGGATTTCAATGCGCTCGTGTGAAGCAGCCATAAGGTATAATGGAAAGATTTGGATCTGTGTTTTGGGTCACAATCACAGATGGAAATTACTGATCAAACGCTGAACCAACACTGGGGTCATTTATGTAGAGCGCTACTTCTGTTTAAGGCATAAAAAGAGTTGCACAACCCCTTCTTTTTTAAATGTCCATGCGACAATGTTTTTTCACACAGGCGTTTTTACGCCACGTTCGACACTTCGGCCGGGACTTCAGTGGTGACAAATTTACCATCTTTTACGCCTGGAAACAGGCACTTTAGAGTATATGGGTCTGTGAAAACCACGGATGCTCTATGGATGCCATCCGTGTTTCATGGATCATTAGGAAGAGATGCTTTGAAAATTATCAGTGAAACACAGTTGACACACGGACAGCAGAAAACGTACACACGGACCCAACCTGGACATCTTTATGGAGGCATCACGACCACCATTTTACAGATTTAAGCACGGACACGGACATGTGAATGAGGCTTAAGGACTCATGCACACGACCGTATTTTCTTTCCGCTTCCGTTCCGTTTTTTGTGCGGCCCGTATGCGGAATCATTCACTTCAATGGGGCTGTAGAAAATACAGAAGTTACTCCGTGTGCATTCCATTTCCGTTTGTCCGCTCCGCAAAAAGGTAGTGCATGTCTATTTTATTGTCCGCAAATCACGATTCGAGGCCCCATTCAAGTCAATGGGTCCGCAAAAAATACAGAACGCACACTGAACACATCCGTATGTCATCCGTATTTTGCGGACCCATACTGTAGAAATGCTATACCCAGCCCATATTACTCATGTGTTTGGTGATTAATAAGTTACTGTTTCAGTTTCCGATCCGCAAAAAAGTGATTGCATACGGAAACCATACCGATATGTTTTGTGGAATAACGGAACGGAAGAGGAATTAAATCAGAGAAAAAAAACTCAGATGCCGAACAACGGATCCGTGAAAAAGGGACTGCAAAACAACATGAGCCCTAACAGTGCGAAAGTGGCCTAAGGGTATGGCCACATAGTCAGGTTTGCTGATGACGTTTTTTCGACGACAAAACTAGAAGGGAGTTAAAAAAAGAGGAGAAGCTGATTCTGTCCTTCATACTTTCTCCTCATTTATGATCCACTTCTAAAACCGCATCAGGAAACCTGACCGTGTGTCCGTACCCTAAGAATGGGTTCATCAGAGGTCAGCTTACAGGTTCAGCAGCTCTTTTGTCATCAGTAAGTAGAAGCCTATGATCCGACTGCTGACCGGAGACAAGTTCACACTGTGGTTGTGTGTGGTGAAGGACTCTAAGTCAGCAGATTAGTCGCTGGGTACAGAGCGTGCTGATCTACAGGACTTTCTCTCTAAAGTCTAAGACCTTCTGTTCTTGTCTTTTACTTTTCCTCAAACTCTTCTGTTAGGTAGGTGACTGCTCTGTTCTCGGGGTGATCTCCTCTATAGTGATCAGCTGAAGCTTACTGAGATGCAGAATGCAAAGAGCAGACACAGGACTTGTTTGTCTAGCAGATGAGCATGCTTGCTAGCTTGCTGTGTGCTTGGGCGTTGTAGGAAGTGCTTTCTTCTGCTTTTCTCTGTTTTTGTGAGAAAATCAGCTGCAGGAACACAAGGCCCAAGATGTTTTGCTTGACCTCAAATGTCCTGCAGCAAAGTTCAATGGGAGTAAAGTTTTTCAGTTGAGGTCTGTTGTCAGGCGGCGTTCCAGGATCCCTCCTCTATGTACTCGCTCAAGTGCCTGTGTCTCAGGAGGACGCTCGGATTCGGTTGGTGTCACTGTCTTGTGCAGTTTGGAGTTAGATATTGTTGAATATTCATTTGTGAAGAAAGTTATTGTTCAGAGGAAAATCTAAGCAGTCTGATCGCTCCTTGGAAAGTCCAGTACAAAAGGGCAAGAAAGTAACTTCAAGATAAAGCTGGGAAGTAATGTTTACTGAAACAGAGTAGATAAAGTCAAGCAGGAGGAACAGGGCGTGTGATTTACATGCTGCTACAGGTAGGTGGACAGCCCTGCCTGCCCTACGTCAACTGCCCATAAAATGATTGACTTTATTATTATTGTTATTATGTTGTTAGAAATACAGTGGTGTTTATGTTTATTACTTGAATTATTAGAATTTATTATGGTTATCAATGTATTATTATTATTATCATGTTAGTATTGTTATAGTAGTAGCAGTAGTAGTTAGTAGTGTTGAGCGAACTTGTGGTTTCAAGTTTGGCGTACAAGGTTCGCATTCGGGTTATCTAAGAATTCCATTATGGTCCGTGGTATCCATAATGGAATTCTTAGGTAACCCTTAACCTTGTACGCCGAATTTGAAATCACAAGTTCGCTCAACACTAGTAGTTAGTATCGTTTTAACATTAAGGCTAGGTCTACACGACGACAATAAGTCGCGCGACAAATAGAGCACAACTATACTGCAACATTTGCCGCGCAACATTTTGTTGCATTAATATTGCGTGACAATTTTTATAACGGTAGTCTATGGTGTCGCATTGCGACATGCTGCGACTGTGACGCGACAGTCGCTGAAAAATCCATCTTGAATAGATATTTTGCGACTGTCGTGTCGCAGTCGCAGCATGTCGCATGTTGCAATGCGACACCATAGACTCCCATTATAACAATTGTCGCGCGACAAATGTCGTCATGTAGACCTAGCCTTAGTTAAATGGATTGCCTACGTTGTACAATTATGTCTTAGGCTCTGTTCACATTAGCATCCCATTTTCCGTTGCTATTGCAGCCATGACAGATATTATGAATCGGGTTCATTTACGAGGACCAGCTTTTTTTTGCCATTCTTTGTATCCCCATGCACTGTCGTAGGTGAGGCTATTCCATCCCCTGAGTAGAGTAGTTTTACGCCAACATTTATGACTGAAATGTTAGTAAAGTAACTGGGGCTGATGTTCTGGTCCCTGTCACACCCCTGTCACTCCCTCACCACTCCTAAATGTCATCGGGGGTTTAAAAAAGTTACAAAAAGGGGGTTTACAACTTTTTTAAATTCCTAAGGCCCCTTTCACACGGGCGAGTTTTCCGCGCGGGTGCAATGCGTGAGGAGGACGCATTGCACCCGCACTGAATCCGGACCCATTTATTTCTATGGGGCTGTGCACATGAGCGGTGATTTTCACGCATCACTTCTGCGTTGCGTGAAAATCGCAGCATGCTCTATATTGTGCGTTTTTCACGCAACGCAGGCCCTATAGAAGTGAATGGGGCTGCGGGAAAATCGCAAGAATCCGCAAGCAAGTGCGGATGCAGTGCGATTTTCCCACATGGTTGCTTAGCAACAGGACCAGATCTTTATTATTTTCCCTTATAACATGGTTATAAGGGGAAATAATAGCATTCTTAATAAAGAATGCATTGTTAAATGATGAGGAAGGGGTTAAAAATAATAAAAGTTAACTTACCTTAGCCACTTGATCGCGTAGTTGCGATCTCTCCTCTCTTTCCCTGCATCAGCTAAGAACTAAAGGACCTGTGATGACGTCACATCACATGGTCCAATCACATGGTCCATCTTACCATGGTGATGGACCATGTGATTGGACCATGTGATGTGACATCATCACAGGTCCTTTAGTTGTTAGCTGATGCTGGGAAAGAGAGGACAGATCGCAACTACGCGATCAAGTGGCTAAGGTAAGTTAACTTTTATTATTTTTAACCCCTTCATCTTCATTTTACTAAGCATTCTTTATTAAAAATGCTATTATTTCCCCTTATAACCATGTTATAAGGGAAAATAATAAATTCTCCAGAAGACCCGAAACCGGACTTCAGTGATGACGTCCGGCTTCGGGTCTGGGTACCAAACATGGCGATTTTTCTCACGCGCGTGCAAAACGTATTACAAACGTTTGCACCCGCACGGGAAAATCGCGCATATTCCTGCAACGCACCCGCCTCTTATCCAGGCGTCAAACATGACGCCCGTGTGAAAGAGGCCTAAGGCCTCTTTCACAATTGCGTTGTTCCTTTCCATCCTAGAGTTCCGTCCTCGGGGCTCTAACACAGAAAGATCCTGATCAGGATTATCCTAATGCATTCTGAATTGGAAGAAATCCGTTCAGGATGCATCAGGATGTCTTCAGTTCAGTATTCAAACGTTTTTTTGCCGTTGAAAAATCCACAGCATGCTGCGGATTTTCCTCCGGCCAAAAAAACTGAAGGCATTGTAGAGCACCCCGGGAGCCGCACGAACGGTAAGTAGCTTCTCCCCTGGCTCCCCACTGCTTTTCCGTGGCAGCCGGGACTTTAGTAGCGTCCTGGCTGCATGGTAACACTGAAAGCATTTTCAAGACTGATCAGTCCTCAAATGCTTTCAGGTGTGTTGCGTTGTGACGGATCCGGCGGGCATTTCCGGCGACGGAAGTGCACGCCGAATCCTCACAACGCTAGTGTGAAAGAGGCCTAAAACAGACGCAGTGTGCTATGTAAATGTCCCCTAATATGTTTTTAAAACTTGCTTATCAGATTTCCACTTTTTTTCTTCTTTTTTTAGTTTTATAGCAGCCTTCCATGTGCACACTGCAGTATATTTGATGTGGATTTTCACACAGATTTTGCTGCATTCCCTTGAATCTGTGGCAAAATCCACGTGTTGAGCCTTATTCACAATTCTGTGATGACATCTTTGACAGAACAGTCAGCGTAAGGCCTCATGCAGTCAGCCTTTGCCCGGCCGTGGCCGTATTGCGGTCCGCAAATAGCACTTGAATGGGTTTGTAACCTTGATCTATTTTTTTACGGTGCGGACGGATCACGTATTTTTTCATGTAGGAAAAAACGGATCTGGCACCATTGACTTACATTGTGTTTCATGCCGAATCCGTCTTGATTAGTTTTCCATGATGCACACAAAAATGCAGCTTGCAGCGCTTTTGTGTCCGGCATGGGAACGCAACCAAACGTAACGGAATGCATTCTGGTGCACTCCTTTCCGTTTTGTTCAGTTTTGTCCCTCTTACACACGGCCATTGTGCAGCCGTTCCGTGCATTGGGGACCACAATTTGATGTCCCCAATGCACAGGCAACATCCGTGCAGCAGCCGCAACGGATCCAGACCCATTCCGTCCGCACCGCACCGGACGGAATGGGTCCGCACCGTAAAAAATCCGTCAGAGCATCTTGCATAGTACTTGTTAGCCAAAATCAGGAGTGGAAGATGAACTATAATAGAAAGTTTTGCACCTCTTCCATGTTTTGGACACACTGCACAGTGAGAGGGGGAGTTTCCATAGTCGCCAAACTGGAAGGGGGCGCCCAGTTGTCTGAGCACTGTTGCAGTTAATGCCATTCATGCTATTGCAGGCAGCGCACTGACCATATCCCGCCGATCGTCGATGTCAGGATGCGCACAGTGTGCTGTCTGCGACAGAGTGAATGGCACTGACTCAGTCGCAGGCTGGCTCAGGCCTGCATCAGCCTGCGGCGGCCTACAAAGGCGTCGGGTGCACGCACCTGGCTCTCTCATAGGCCACGCCCCCTAAACCAGGTCGTGCACTGCTCCAATGTGGAGACTTCAGAAGGGGAACCATGGGAATAATTGTCAGTGGGGCTGGCTGGGGGCCAAATGGGGCTTAAATACAGATTGGCCCTTTGAGGATTATTACTGGGGTTTAATGCTTTTCCCATATAAATCACCTATCCTCAGGGAGTCGGGCCCCCGCCGTTCCGCTGTTTGAATAGACTGCAGCTCTTATATGAGCGCTGTGTGCTCTTTACTGTTTACCAGTTCAGTATCCACACTGCAGCGGCAACCAGGTGTACTTACAGCTCCTCTGTCCCATTCACTTGAATGGGACGGAGCCATTGTAGTTACATCTCGTCCCATTCAAGTGAGGAACTGTAATTACACTGTTCACCGCTGCAATGCGGACAGTGAGCAGGAAAACCGTGATGAGCGCTGCATTCTCTTCATACAACTGATTGGTGGGGTACCGGAGAAAGACCCCTGCCCATCTGATATTGATGACCTATCAATACTCCATATAGGCCCCCATAGTAATAATTAACTCTTTAACAACCAAGCGCCGTACATGTAGCAGAAGCAGCTTGGGTCCGTGGCTGTCAGTGACAGCTGGGGAACCTGAGAAGAAGACAGAAGCCGCTTATTACCGCTTCTCCTTGGCTCAGTGTATAGCACCCAATGAGCGCTATACGCCCTGGCAAGTTTACTAAGATGTAAATGTAGGCGAAAAACAACACCAGCCATTTTTTTCACCACGCACAAGAACTGCCATAGATGCGCGTAATTTATGACGAAGCACACGCCTTGTCATAAATTCGATGAATGTAGGCAGGGCAAGGGGGAGAACTAAGACCACTGTAAAAAGCCATCTTAGTAAATGTACCCCAATGTGAACTGTTGGAAATGGATAAGCGATTTAACACACACACCAGGTACTTCTCAATTTTCGCCTAATTTGTGACCGTATTTTTGTATGTTTCATTCAAGTCTCCTCGATGTTATAGGCTACAGAACAAAAGATGGTCTCTCTGATAAATAGTGAATAAAAGATGCAGAATGATTTGGTCTCTGAGATTTACTGACATCTGTCTCTTTTTCTATGTTCTCAGCTGTCAGCATGGCGGCAAGCAGAAATCACCCTGCTATACGCAAAGTGGCAATATTTGGGGGCACCCATGGAAATGAGTTATCCGGAGTCTTCCTAGTTAAACACTGGTTAAAACATGGAGGGGAAATTGCCAGACCGGGCATGGAGGTGAGACCATTTATTACCAACCCAAAAGCTGTGGAGAAATGTGTTAGATATATTGACACTGACCTGAACCGAGTTTTTGACAGTCAAAGTCTTAGGTAAGAAAGCACCATGTTTTCTATCATATAATTTCAAGCATATTATAGATTTTAATTTGTGTTGGGATGTGGGGGGTAGCAGAGACTATTAGGGTCATTTATCAAACTGATCTAAAGTAGAACTGGCTTAGTAGCAACCAATAAGATTACATCTTTCATGTTCCAAGGGAGCTGTGAAAAATAAAATGTGGAATCTGATTGGTTGCTATGGGCAACTAAGCCAGTTCTACTTTACATCAGTTTGATAAATGACCCCATATGCTTTTCTGTAAAACCTGGGCGATTCTGTGATCAAATAATAAAAGCAAAGTTAGAATAGAGAGCTCAGCACAGCTTAATTGTGTGTCTAATCATAAATTATGCAACAACATTGACTGCAAGGGCAGGATTTTATGGCTACAGGCCCATACAACTAGTAGCCAAAATGACCTGCCTAGCAGTCCTGAAAGAAGACACTGGTCTCATCACTTCAGTCCAGTTACATTCATGAGAAGTGTGCTTCTCTGCCTCTGCAACGGGTGCCTCCCCCTAGGGCCCTCTATATATAAAATGCGTCCTAGATGTAGGAATGCCGAGTGGTATAGTGTGGCTTAAGATGTCTCTCTATGTGTGTCATGGTGCTCCTACCTGGATACGGCTGGACCCCAGGCTTTGGCTCCGAAGCAATAAAAAGGTGGGAATAATTGAGGGATTTCAAAGAAAGATTGAGTCCAGACCTTGTATGTAGTTGGACAGCAGCTTTCCTTGAATAAACGTTCATCAGAACGTCTTCAAGCTTTGTCTTGGTCCCAGCAGCTTCTTCAATAACTCTGCTTGCTTTCTCTCTCTCTGTTCTGTCTTCATACACGTTCACACAGTGTGCAGTCTGACATTCAGTATAAACCATTCCTGTCTTCCAAATAAGAGGACTGTTCTCTGTAGTCTAACTTGTTTATTGGTGAAACAGGAGTATTTGATGTGTGATCAATTGTTTGGTAAAACTATAAGAATACAAATAGCTTGTATAAGTAAAACATATAGAATGGCATGTTTAGTAATATTACATTAACAGAGAAAGCACATGTCCAAAATGGCTGCCTTCACAGAAGATTGCATGGCTAACATCTAACAGTTAAAACAACTTCCTGAATACTGACTAGAACTAGCTGGACAGCTCTGCATAACACAGTGTCCCTGAAACAAAGGTAAATGTCTCACCAGATATGCTTGCAAAAGGATGGTGGAGTTCAAAGAGGACATTTCATCAGTTTTGACATAGGCTAACTATGTTAAAACCTAGTGTGGCCCCCACTGTTGCGATGGCTTTGAGCGGTCCGCCAGAGAAAAGAAGACACCCACAGCAGAAGACTGCGTCTCCGCCCTGTTGCGAGTTTACAGGTCGGTACAATACAGACAGGGCTCCACAGCGGACGAACGGGGAGGGGGGTTTGAAAAAAAAAAACACACATCGCATCAGTGGCAGCTGCACTACAAGGTTTTGACATAGTTAGCCTATTTAAAAACTGATGAAAGGTCCTCTTTAAGAAGGAGAACTGCATAAGGACAGCTCTGCTATCGCGTCCTTGATGACTGGAGACTGGGCCTCTCTTTCCGAGAATGCATTACACTCCCACAATGCCTTGCACCACCCACAAATACAATAATCTTTATTAACAGAAAAACAATGTGTAGTACCACTGCTAGATGGTGCTGTAACCTAACTAATAACTACAGAAATACAGGAATTGCAGCAGAATGACTTAGAAATGAAATAGACGTGATCTGAAATTATTCTGAACCTCTTCTGGGGGCAGAACACTCTCTCTGCTGTACTGACAGGCTTGCTTAATATACTGTTACTTCTGTAGGCACTTCTCTCTTTGGTCTGACTTATGGTTATTCCAGGGAACTTTCCTTTCCTAAGGCTTCAAGCTTTGGCCTCCCTGGTCTGCAGAGCTTAAGGTGCTCTGGCTGGCATGAGCACGTCCAGCAGAGACATGCTCCGGTACACCCTTACCCTAGCAGGGGGTAAGCTAGACTAACTAGAAACTGGTCCCCACCCTTGCTGCAGGAAGTGGGACTAGCCAACTTCTCCACAGAGGGGGGTTAGAATGGAATGGTAAGTTCCATTCTATCTAAGTATAGCTCTGCCGTGTTTGCTGCCACCTGCTGGTGAACCAGGCACATCACATGTGAACATAACAGTCACTTAACAAAATAGGAATGCACATTGTGGTGGACCTAGAAAATGCATAAGATGACATTAGGTTAGACCAATAAAGACAGTAGTAAGGTGCCGAAGTGGTAACACCACTCTGGGGAGTTACACCTCCACACCCCTCAATGTCTTCTGTTGTTCCTCTGAGATTCCTTTTGTAAATGTATCCATATATTGACAATGGTTGTTACCATTCCACTTGTCGATAGTGGATGTCCCTATACACTCTCACACGGTCCAATCTATGCTGACAATATCACCCTGTATGTGAAAACATTATTTTAACAAGGGAATAGGGCCATCCAATTACTGAATGTATTATCAGGAGGAATAAAAGAAGAACAGCACAATGCAGAGTTGTAAGAAAATATGCTGCCAGATTGGTATTGCATAGTAAATTCTACTATATCCATGCCAGGAGAGCCAAAAGAGTCCCTTTAAAGAAGGTTTCTGAGACCAGGAATGCCTATTGAGATGGTTGGGCAGAGTGCAAAAGTAAAAAAAAAAAAGTCTCCGCTGTCACAGGTGCTCTGAGTCCAGCTCCATTCTCCCTTCTCCTTCACTTCCAGTTGCTGTTGAACTGGAAATGTGATGTGCTGTCTACATTAACTATCGAATGACGCCTTAGTGGTAGCAGCAGTGATGGGCCGTGCCTAAATAGGTTACCCCTACCGGCCAGTCAATGGCCTCAGCAGTGATGTGCTCATATAGATGATGTGTCACACTTATGGTCTACTGGACACCAGCACCAAAGGAGAACGGAGCTTGGCACTGGACCACAAGCACCTGAGACAGGTGAGAATTAACATTTGTACCCTGCTGGCCATCTTAACAGGGTTTTGGATAACCCCTTTAAGAAGTGTCCTAGAGCTGAACCCGGACATACCCATACTTTCACTCCAGTAATGTGAGCATCGAAGCATGTATTTGGTGATGTGACCGGCTCTGATGGACAGGCTTTAGCTCTGCCCTAGCCGTTTGACAGGCTAGGGCAGCGCTAAAGCCTGCCCATCAGTGCCGGTCACTGTCCCTATGGAGAGCCCCGTACGTCACCGTATCTGCATAAAATGCCTTTGTCCTGCGCGATTCAGCGCAGGGCAAAGGAGAGCATCGGAGCATAAAATGCTCAAATGCTCATATCAGTGGGGCTGCCGGGGTGAAAATATGTCTCAGGAACGAACAAACTTTTTATTACATTTTCCAAACATATGCAGAACATAACATATAACAAGGTTACTGTGCTGATGCAGCAGCTGTAACAGTTAAAGGCAAGTATAACATGAACAAAACATATATGGGAACATAGTGAAACATTATATAATGTATGACCAAAAATAACTTTCTACTAACTATGCCTGGGTGACGGCGCAATGAGGGGAACCGAGGCTTCTGACAGTGGCATGTGATGCCGCAGTGGCGGTAGTTCGAGTAAGGCTAGCGCACGCGCAGTAGCTGCAGGTGGGCTAAAGCTCCGACTGGCAAGTCATAGGACGTGGCGTCATCAGTCGGAGTTCTCGAGGAGTCAGAGGACTGGCCGAGAAGGGGACACTGCTATAGGTTGCCGAAAAGGTATACTGCGAGTAAACCTTTCCGGGATATATTGTTTCACATGCAGGCGTTAGGGAGCCACTATCTAATAGCGGGAGACTCCCTGAACGTCCGGGAGACTTGATCCCTGATGTCTGAACCCGGACTTCCCATTCAAGGTTCGTTTTACAAATATAGATGATCTGACAGATTACTGGGAATGAAGCAGACACCGCCCAAATCTCATAGAGAATCATTATTCCTGCACAGTAGATCTTGTTTTGACAGTACAATCTGCTGCACAGCAATGATGATTTTCCATGCCGGCAGAATGACAGGATCACCTGATGAACAAGCCAAGGCTCGTTCACTGCGTGATCGCCGACACTTTTCACACAGGCAGATTATCAGGAACGAGCTTTTATACAAACACTCATCTCAGATAATTTGCCCGATAATCGGTCAGTGTAAACGGACCTTAAAGGGGTTGTCCGGGTTCAAAGCTGAACCTGGACAGTCCCCTGTTTTCACCCAGCCAGCCTCCCTAATATGAGCATCGGAGCACTGCACTGAATCGCGCAAGGCAAAGACTTTTTGAGGAGATCCGGTGACGTACCAGTCTCTCCGTAGGGACTGCTAAGCGGAGGCTTCCGTCTGACAGTGAGCCCAGTGATGTCACCGGCACTAATAGGCAGGCTTTAGCGCTGCCCTAGCTTGTAAAAAAAGCTAGGGTAGTGCTAAAGCCTGCCCATCAGAGCCAGTGACATCACTGGCAATACACCGCTAGGCGGAAGCCTCCACCAAGCAGTGTAAAAACATAAACAAAACAGACCTTGCCTTGCGCGATACAGGGCAAGGAAGATCATGGGAGCATGAAATGCTCCGATGCTCATATCAGGCGGGCCGGAGGGGTGAAAATGGGGGTATGTCCGGGTTCAGAGCTGAACCCGGACAATCCCTTTAACCAGTTGCAATCTGTTTTGCAAGATATGAAGGCAACTTTTTCTAGAATTGCTTTCTTTTGTATATTTCAGAATTTTAGTTTTATTGAATATCTCTGCCCCTATAAATGTAGTGAAGGGTAAAATGTGCTGAGAGCAGCATTAGCAACCGACCTTCCAGGACCAGGCAACATACCGTACTTTTACTTTCGTATGAATGAAAACAAAAGTATTATAGAAGTGATACCGTTATTGGCTAACCAGAAAAGTCATATTGCAAGTTTCCACAGCTCAGAGGGTCCTTCTTCAGGCTGAATTAAAAATGGAAGACTGAGAAACTAGCACAGCCTTTACAGAATGTTACATGGAAACATGTGTATGGGGGGACGCATAATTATAATAAGACAGAGCAATAAAAACTGGTTTTGTTACAAATGGACAATGGCACCAGAGCTGATGTGTGTAGATTAGGGATTTGGAGCCGCACTGGGGGAAATGTGAGATGTGTCCATGTAGTGGCTCATAAAACCTGGTGTTAGATTCAGTCCTTTGGTCAGTGACTGGAACGTGGTTATCAGCTTGAATTCCCAACTTTTTCTATCCCTATGATGCTTAAAATTTCCTTTAAGAATTAAAAATTTCAAGTCATTCACAGAGTGTTCTTGTCCAGTGTAGTATTTTTTAATATGAGATTTTTCTGAAGCAGTCTATGTACTCAGATTTTGGATTTGTCCAGATTGTGGGGTCTAAGCTGTCCTTAGACGCTTTGTGTCCCACCTTCACTTGTGATGTCAAATTTGTCAAGAAAGAATTCTTTCACTGGTAATCTACGGAAAATTCTTCTGCAAAAATTAGTTCTGTCAAGTTATTTTGTGGGGCAAAATATTTCCAGAGTTACTTCTTCGGGCATACAAACAACCACCAAACTTAAGGAATCTCCTTGTCAGAAGTGCCCTCTCCTCACCATCAGAGACTGGAACGTTTCCATACAACAATTAAAAGAAAAAAAAAGGAGGACCTGCACATGTCTTATCTACAAACAGTCCACTTACCCAACAGACCTACAACATCACTGACAGTGCCTCATGTGAATCCTCCAATGTGGTGAACATGATACTTTTTACAAGGTGTCCTAAGGGGGGCATTTATGTTGGGGAGACTGTACAGAAACCGCCTTCCAGAATGAATTTACACAGATACACAATAAAGCACAAGACACTCTAGAGCCTGTATTACACAGCCCGATGTGGCAGACAATTGTCGGGAAGGAAGCGTTCCCTCCCAGTAATCGCTTGCTAGCTAGCAGCGATCTCCTCCACAGTATGGGGAGAAGCGATTGTTATGCCATCACTCATCCCCGTGCTGTCTAGTGATAAGCGGGCGGCAGATCGTGCTGTCTAATAGCATGCTTAAAAATCTAAATTGCCCGATGAACAAGTGTTTGCTGATTCATCGGCAATCGGTGGCAGTATTAAAAAAAAATGGCTAGTGTAATACAGCCCTATGGATGACTTGAAGGTTTTAATTCTTAAATTTTAAGGGTGATAAGGCTTGCTTTGACAATCACCTATTGCAAATGGTGGTTCCTGTCTTATCTGTCATTCTAATCCTGCCTGTAATTGCAGCGTACTCAAGTTAGGGTTAATAGTGTTCCTAGGTGTGGTAGTGCAATGGTGACCACTAACCTGAGACAGGCTGACTCTCTGGCAGGTAGTTGTAGATAGAGTTCGTGACGCCAGTGCCAATTAACGGTGGCACACCGTTTGCTGATAGTAGGAATAACTGAGGAACCACGTTATGATAAAACAGAACTTGAACTTTACTGAAGTACTTGATGGTTATCATACACGGACATAGATGGAAGCGCAGTTCCCTTGAAGACGGTTGGTTTCAGTAAGTTACAGGTTACAGTACATACGGCAGTCTCTGACATAGCAAGGTGATCACAGAGGGTTAACACACAGGACTCTTGCAGTACAGGCGGCTTGCACTCTCTACCTGTCTGATCCTGGAAATGTAGACACTTTCCTCCAAGGCCCCAATGCCCTCAATCTGGCGTATATCCTTGGGTCAACAATTACTGAGTACCTCCTCTGGTATTTGTAGTACCTCTTGCTTTCTCTGTGCTTGGCTCTGCCTCTCTCAGCTTCCTCCTACTGTAAATACGGACTCAGGAGGGGAACCTTCTCCTTGGATCTGGAACCCGGTTACAGGGACTGAAATGCCCTCTCCTAGTCGGCAGGCTCCAGGCCTGCACTGCCTTCACAGGCTCATGGCCTGGGCTTGACTTTACAGGCTCAAAGCCTGGGCTTATACTCCTACAGGCTCAAGGCCTGGGCTTCAACTGCTTGTGCCTTCCCTGACTGGGCCTTATATAACCTAGGGCTCCCTAGCTCCCTCTAGTGACTAGAGCTGGAATGAAATCCCTAGCAGGCCTGCACATGCAATAATCACAGTAACAGGGAAGTGCATAGTATTACCTTACATCTGAAGATTATTTATACCAACCTCCCCATAAATAAAGGGGAAACGACAGCACACCAGTGACCCTTCTGTAGTGACGGGCAGTACAGCTCCCGTACACTACATACCCCGCTGCTTTAAGCTGAGTACGACCTCGTACTCCAGCAGGGCCCGCCCAACTGGAATTTTCACCTGAAATAGAAAAAGAGAAACATGCAGGCATACATATATGTAATTCATCTGCATATACATTCATATCAGGTCCAATTGGCAAAGGTGAAGTGCGGTGACAAGGGGCGTCGTTCTCTTCTCTCAGGATAGTGAATGGAACTGGGGCGCTGACCTGGCACAGCGGATAAAAGGGAATACCAGGATAGTCCATGACATTATATAAGTCCATAATAAAATATTATAAATTTTGGCTCACACTCAGGGAGTCCATGGAAATAAAGATCAGAGGCTCGCACATGGGGAGTCCATCTCTGGGCACATTGACTTGAATATAAAACCTGCAATAAATACGGTCAGCAATACACATACTATTGACATCACAGGACTCTGACAATACCAGGGCCATGTTATCCTGGCCAGTCTTGCGTACCCTTTAAGTGCTGACATAAAATTCCCTTTCAACCTGAAATGGGGGTTAAAAGGGGAAAAAGGTGCAAATAAAAGCACAACTTGGATTTTGATTGTTTTTTTTTCAAAGCAGGCAGGGTGTCCCGGAAACCAAACAGGGCAGACTGGGAGCAGTGGTTCCACAGTGGCAACTTATCTTCACAAAAATGCCACCGGCCGTGGGGAACTGGCAGCAAGCTCCACCAGTCTGGCAAACTTAAAGGGACAGTTCCTGCAACAAAGGAGATGTCTCTGTGAGGTTATACAAAAATGGCCTAGCAGGCCTGCTCACAGGTAAGTGTCATAAGAGCCTTGCTCATCAGATGTAGTGCAGCCCGGTTCTGCCCGCAGCCTGGGCCATGTACCAGGGAGACTCGAAGGTTGTGCCCACCAGACAGAATGGGCCGGAATCATCACTGGGACTGGGCCTATCCATCTCACTGGCCCGCTGGGCTGAGGATTCACAGGAGCTGCAGGTATCGGGACACTGGCCGGCGCTGGGGCAGACACTTCCACTGGCCGGGACATAATGCTCCCGTCAAGGCGAACTCGGCTCCTGGCATATGTGAGCTTATCTGCTTTCCTTTTAATTTTGGGCTGCTCATTATTGATGATAGGACCTTGGGCTACAGGATCAGAATATACAGTGGACACAGGTGACTCACCACTGCTGGGCTGCTGCGATGCGGTCCTGGAACTTGCCACTTGACGCAGGCCATCCAGGTATGCTTGCAATCTGCTGATCCGCTCTTCCACGGCGGCGATCTCACTGCTGGATTCCGGCACACTTGCAGCAGGCTCCAATACTTCCTCTCCGCTTGCCCAAGTCTGCGGCCACTCCCCCAGACTCGGGAGTTCTCGCCCAACTTCAGGCCCGCCCACATTGTAATCCACATACAGGGGCGGCATCTCAGGACAGTTTTCTCCTCCCTCTTGGAGGGTTTTGGCGCCAATTTTTCGCGCCACTGGGGACAGTGATGGCGCAGGAAGAAATTCAACCGCTCTGGTGGCCATCTTGGGCGCCATTCACTGACAGCAAGCAGGATTGCAAAAGTCCACAAAAATACACTTTGATGTGGCGATTTTCTTCCTCTTGATAGCGCAACACAGCACAGCGCTTTTTAGAGGTTTTAGGGACACTTTTTGTATGTTTTTCAGTCCACAAAGTTCACTTCAAATAAACAGGCAATTTGTCACATTGGTCACAGGGCAAACTGGATAAGGCACAAAGTTCACGCTTCTTGCACTAGAAAGCGTGCGTATCCTGTTCGTGACGCCAAAAGAGAGGTGCAGCGTACTCAAGTTAGGGTTAATAGTGTTCCTAGGTGTGGTAGTGCAATGGTGACCACTAACCTGAGACAGGCTGACTCTCTGGCAGGTAGTTGTAGATAGAGTTCGTGACGCCAGTGCCAATTAACGGTGGCACACCGTTTGCTGATAGTAGGAATAACTGAGGAACCACGTTATGATAAAACAGAACTTGAACTTTACTGAAGTACTTGATGGTTATCATACACGGACATAGATGGAAGCGCAGTTCCCTTGAAGACAGTTGGTTTCAGTAAGTTACAGGTTACAGTACATACGGCAGTCTCTGACATAGCAAGGTGATCACAGAGGGTTAACACACAGGACTCTTGCAGTACAGGCGGCTTGCACTCTCTACCTGTCTGATCCTGGAAATGTAGACACTTTCCTCCAAGGCCCCAATGCCCTCAATCTAGCGTATATCCTTGGGTCAACAATTACTGAGTACCTCCTCTGGTATTTGTAGTACCTCTTGCTTTCTCTGTGCTTGGCTCTGCCTCTCTCAGCTTCCTCCTACTGTAAATACGGACTCAGGAGGGAACCTTCTCCTTGGATCTGGAACCCGGTTACAGGGACTGAAATGCCCTCTCCTAGTCGGCAGGCTCCAGGCCTGCACTGCCTTCACAGGCTCATGGCCTGGGCTTGACTTTACAGGCTCAAAGCCTGGGCTTATACTCCTACAGGCTCAAGGCCTGGGCTTCAACTGCTTGTGCCTTCCCTGACTGGGCCTTATATAACCTAGGGCTCCCTAGCTCCCTCTAGTGACTAGAGCTGGAATGAAATCCCTAGCAGGCCTGCACATGCAATAATCACAGTAACAGGGAAGTGCATAGTATTACCTTACATCTGAAGATTATTTATACCAACCTCCCCATAAATAAAGGGGAAACGACAGCACACCAGTGACCCTTCTGTAGTGACGGGCAGTACAGCTCCCGTACACTACATAATGATATCACCTCTGTATATAGATAAGTAGGTGACTGCAGTAGTGTGATCTCTACAGACCATAAAGTGCCCTCTATTGTAAGGTTTAGTGGCCAGTATGAAAACTGCAGGATTTTATGGTTTTTGTTTAAATATAGATACTGACATGGAAAATAAAAATAACATCAAAAATTCTTTTAAAATGTGTTTAACATTAAAACAGGATTTAAACAATAGGTCATTTTCTGATGACACTTTCCCATTAAGAAGGAGCCATGTGCTCTTGAAGCTTGCAATATGACTTTTTCTGGTTAGCCAATAAAGGTATCACTTCTATAATTTTGTATTCATTAACACTAGTGTTGATCGAGCATTTTCGGCCGAACACGCCAGTCTGGCTCGAACATCTCAATGCTCGGCACATGGCGGTACTCGGCCGTGTACCGCATGTGCTTGAGCTCAATGCTCGAGTCTCCTCCCCGCATGTTTCTTGGCTGCTACGCAGATAATAAACGTGCAAGGAGGTTTTGGCACGCACTGTAATGCCGTAGCCATGTTGGCTACTGGCATTACAGTGATTGGCTAGCCGGAACGCGCCATCGGGCGCTATATAGCACCCAATGACACGTGTTCGGCTCAGTATTAGTCAGGGAGAACTGAGCATAGGAATGGACAGGCAGTGTAGGGAGTGTTATTGGAAGATTTTTATTAGAAAAATTTTCAGAGACCCAAAAGTCCTTTTAAGGACTATTGTGTGTGACAGCAGCAATATATATTTTTAGCGCATCCTGCGCTAAATAGCATCTAATGGGCTGCTGTGGACACTTAAATTATCTGCACCACATCTCATGTGTAAAGTGTGCGCATCCTTAAAATATCAGTGACATCCAGTCTACTTTTTCCGTAGACTGTGTCCGCTGCGGACAGTTAAATTATTCGCGACACATCTCCTGTGTAAAGTGTGCGCTTCCAAAAAATATCAGTGACATCCAGGTTAGTTTTTCAATAAACGGTGTCCGCTTCTAAGAGTGACATTACCAGAGGACTTCTAAAGTGTAACGTGTGCGTTAATTTTTTTTTATGCGTCATACAGTGTACTTTTTCCGTACACGCTGCGGACAGTGACATTACCTGTGGTACCTGTCCTGTATAACGTTTCCTCATCCCAAATACCTGTGACATTCCCTGTAATTTTTTATTAGCCACTGGTGACAGCATTAACATTATCTGCGGGATATCTCCTGTGTGACGTTTAAACATCCCAAATACCTTTTTAAATTTTTTTGTGCGTACACTTCCAAATCCTATGCTACTGTACGTGTGACATACTTTCAAACATATATAACATTTAAAATGAAGAAGCCAAGAAGTAAGGGACGGGGAAGTGGCCGTGATGCTGATGGTGCACGCAGAGGCCGTGGCCCTGGGCGCGTTGAAACTGCCTGCTGCCAGAGCACAAGAAAAACAATCATCCACAGTACCTAGCTTCATGTCCCAGTTTGCAGGGCAGCGCAGGACACCACTCTTGAAGTCAGACCAGTGCGACCAGGTGGTCGTTTGGATTGCAGCAGATAATGCTTCCAGTCGGTTAAGCTCGACCCTGTCTTCCACCAAGTCCAGTCTCAGTAGCCAAGGCCCTCGCATATAATTTTTTACACGGTCAGCTCACCTGCAGGCCCTCACCTACATTCTTTTACAGGGTCAGCTCACCTGCAGGCCCTGAATATAATGTTTTACAGGGTCAGCTTACCTGCAGGCCCTCGCATATAATGTTTTACAGGGTCAAATTACCTACAGGCCCTCACCTACAATCTTTTACTGCGTCAGCTCACTTGCAGGCCCTCGCATATAATGTTTTACAGGTTAACTCACCTGCAGGCCCTCGCATATAATGTTTTACAGACTCAGCTCAACTACAGGCCCTCACCTACAATCTTTTACTGCGTCAGCTCACCTGTAGGCCCTCACATAAAATGTTTTATAGGGTCAGCTCACCTACAGGCCCTCACCTACAATCTTTTATAGGGTCATCTCACCTGCAGGCCCTCGCATATAATGTTTTACAGGGTCAGCTCACTTGCAGCCCCTCACCTACAATCTTTTACAGGGTCAGCTTACCTACAGGCGGTTTAATATAATGTTTTACAGGGTCAGCTCACCTGCAGCCCCTCACCTACAATCTTTTACTGGGTCAGTTCACCTGCAGGCCCTCGCATATAATGTTTTACAGGGTCAGCTCACCTGCAGGCCATCGCATATAATTTTATAGAGGGTAAGCTCACCAGCAGGCCCTCACCTACAATCTTCTACAGAGTCAGCTTATCTGCAGGCCCTCACATATAATGTTTTACAGGGTCAGCTCACCTGCAGGCCCTCGGATATAACATTTTACAGGGTCAGCTCAACTGCAGGCCCTCGCCTACAATCTTTTATAGGGTCAGCTCACCTGCAGGCCCTCGCATATAATGTTTTACAGGGTCAGCTCACCTGCAGGCCCTCACATATATTGTTTTACAGGGTCAGCTAACCTGCATGCCCTCACATATATAATTTTTTACAGGGTCAGCTCACCTGCAGTCCCTCACCTACAATCTTTTGCTGGGTCAGATCACCTGCAGGCCCTCGCATATAAAGTTTTACAAGGTCAGCTCACCTGCAGCCCACCTTTAATCTTTTACTGGGTCAGCTCACCTGCAGGCCCTCGCATTTAATGTTTTACAAGGTCCGCTCACCTGCAGGCCCTCACCTACAATCTTTAACAGGGTCAGCTCACCTGCAGGCCCTCGCATATAATTGTTTAGAGGGTCAGTTCAGCAGCAGGCCCTTGCCCCTAATGTTTTAGATGGTCAGATCAGCAGGCCCTTGCTCCAAATGTTTTTAAGGCTCACCAGCAGGCCATCAATCATAATTTTTCAAGGGTGTGTATGATGTCCTCCTTTATGTGTAACAAAGGGTGTATTGGAGTGCCGTTTTCTTATAATTTTTGGCAGCCCTTTCACTTAGTGCATAGGCTTTATGAGTGTAGGAATCCCACTACCTGATCAATTGTACCACAATGTGAATGAGGCCCTTCTTTATGTAAAATACAGATTATATTGGAGTGCCTCTTGCTTGTAATTTTTGGCAGCACTTGAACTTTATATACAAGTAAATATACAGGAAAGAATGTTTTCTAACAATTTTTCCTCTAAAATCGATTTTATCTCCGGTTTTGTGCGTATTATTGTGTGTCTGCAAAAGGGGCATACTACTCGGACAACATCGTTCCCAGCAGCGACCTGGATGTCTAAGATGCATCCAGACATCCTCCCCATTCTGTTCCCGAACCATTTTGGTGGTGTTTCCATCAATTTCTAAACTTTTCCTATGAACCAGGCACCCTCCCCTCTTCAGAGCAGGGGGTGCCTGGTTTAATGCTCGGGTTCTCCCTTGACTTCCATTATACTCTACCGGGCACCCAAGCATCCTAATGTGTTCGGCCCGGGCACTTTGGTGCTCGATCAACACTAATTAACACAAAAGTAAAAAGCCTGATTTATCATCCCTTCACTCCAGCATTCTAGTGTCAAAAAGTCTAAAAATAGGGCTTTTGCGATTTTTGGCACTTGCTTGAGCAAAATTTAAACTTTCCATTGTGCAAAGTTTTGCTACTTTTCGTTTGTGCTAGATTTTTTGACTTTTTGCATTTTTACATCACTCACTTCAGTTTAGTAATGTGGGTGGACAAGTGGGTGTGGTTAGCTATGTTAATGAGTTTCACTCCAGATTTATCACTGAGACTTTTTTTTTAACAAAAAGTGGCACTCTCTCTACAGGAGAAGGGTGGAGTAGGAGCTGCTGTAGACAAAAGTATTAGGTCTAAGGATGTGACAAATTTATCAAGTAATGTGAGTGTGGCAATGTGAATAATGTTATGGGCTGTGAAGTCCAAAAGAAGCATGTGTGTTCCATGTGTGAACAGGGTTGTCACCAAGGAATGTGTCACCAAGGTTCCCGGCCTTGGTGGAGTAAAGGCCCTAGTTTAGGTGTCCACTAAAGTAGTTGGTGGACACCATAATAGATAGTATAGCTGGTTCCAGCTAGTTCAGGGTGGGCTTTTACTGGGAACAGGTAATGTGCTGGTCGGGTGCCTGTTCCCCATGTTCCAGTCCGGGACTTGCTCACATCCAGCAATCGACTTTAGTCCGGGACATGCTGGACTTGGGTGGAGCTCACTCTGGAGAGAGAGTGGTGTAACACAGAGGCCTAGTGCAGAGGCTCTGTGCGAGTGGTCTCAGCTGGGTTGGCTGAGGGGCCACGGGCTAGGTACTAGCCGAGACATTGGGAGACGCCGTGACCCCTGGGCTGACGGGTCACAAGGCCAGAGTCGGGAGGACTGCTGGGCCACACTCCCCCAATAAAGGTAATGGACTTGGTATAGCCTGTAAGGCTGTGGGACTGTGAGGCGTGGAAAGCCGCATGTTAAAGCTGTATGTGAACAGCGCTTTCAGTGACTTAGGGACCCACTGCCATGGGCGTAGCTATAGGGGGTGCAGAGGTAGCAGTCGCTACTGGGCCCAGGAGCCTGAGGGGGCCTAAAGACCCTTGTGCCGCATAAGGATACACACAAAGGGGGCCCAAGCTGAACTCTTGCACCAGAGCCCATGAGCCATTAGCTACGCCCCTGCCCACTGCTGATGTGTAGGAAGAGCCCAGACGGGCAAGGTGTTTATTTTGTATTATGTTTATTTTGTTATGCCGTGTGCCAACATAAATCACACTGTTTGGACCGGAAATCAAGTGGTAAAGAAGAATCTTTGTGTGAATGATCCCCGAGACCAGAGCTAATCCCTACAGTGAGACATTTGATAAATGTGGCTTAAAGTACTCCAACTTAGACTCAAGCAAAACTGACTTCACATTTTCCCCTCATGACAAATTCCCCCCCAAAGTATTTTCTCTGGCTTATACAGTACTGTGCATTTTTGCACTGCTGGACCAGGGAACATTTCTCTTCCATGTCAGTGACATTTCTATTTGTGCCTCGTGCTGAGTTGTCCCATCATTTGTTCCTGGGGGTTGTTCTTGGCATGAGTTGAATGGATCCACTTTGTTTCATAATCACAAGTGATGCTGCCCAACACAACCCAGCACTTCTGTATACTCAATGGGAATACGCTAATCCTAGTAACTTCTCTTCATGAAATGAAGTAATACATCTCATCCGGAAAATTACGGGGATAGAGCTTGATAATAATCCCGCACACTTGTTGTTATGCATGCTTCCCGGTGCTCTAGGCAATCACACCAGAGACCTCATCAGATTCCTAGTTTTAGAAGCTAAAACTGTGATTCCTTTCTAATGGAAAAATAGTCGCCAAATAACGCATTGTATAGCAGCTGTGCTTGGTAACACAGCTCAGCCCCATAAACTTCAATGAGGCTGAGGTGCGCCTAGGCCATGTGACCAATGAACGTGTAGTCACTCGGCCTAAGGAAAGCTGCAAGAAGGCTGCCACGCTATTGCGAGCGTCGGTGCTGTATCAAACAGATGATCGTTGGAGGTCCTGAGTGTCGGACCCCACAGATTAGATACTGATGAGCTATCCAGACTTCCAGAGGATAGGTCCTCCGTATTTAAGTCTCGGAAAAACCGTTTAAATTGTACCCTAGACAGAATTTTATTTAGCAAGTGGTGTCACCAAGCAGATTCATGTTCCTTTTGTAAGTAAGAGATGTCTTGTCTTCTTATTTTGCAGCAATGATCATGCAGGAAAAGTACCATATGAAATAGAACAAGCACAAAAAATCAACTCCATATTTGGTCCAAAAGGGAGTACAGATGCTTACGATGTAATACTCGACCTGCACAACACCACTGCACACATGGGGGCGACACTGATCCTCGAGAATTCTAAAGATGTTTTCACTATACAGATGTGTAAATACATTCAGGTAAGATAATGAATGCATCTAGGCACTGAGGACACAAGGGTCATCCATGCTCAACTAGTACTGTACTTTTTGTGGTTTCCGGCCTTTATTTTTTACTTCATGACTATATATAGGGGTCCTTCGGCACTGTCACAGCAGATAATGGAGACAGGGATGCTCTTATGCAGCTCCTTAACCACTGGGATCTACAGAGTTCAATATTGTCAGAGGATTCTGCTTCAAGTCACAAGTTCTCTCACTGCCCTCTATGGTGGGCTACCTCTGTCCTCTGTAATGCTCTCTCGGGTGGTTTACTGGCCCCTGGCACTGGATCTCCTTATTACGCCCTCAGCCGATGCGTTCCCTACACTGGCGTGGGCCTCCTTTGCAAACCGCAACCAAGAATTTGCATACCATTCTTGTTAATTCCTTCTATCCCAATAGTTTGCCCTCGAAGGGGAAAGAAAGTGGATGGCAGTATGTAACGCATCAACACAATTCTACTAAAAGACCACAACCTACATGGGGGAAAAAAAGGCATATCGCACATAACAAGTTAACAAATCTGAACCTATTGTCCAGAATAACATTTTATGTAGGGTGGGTACTATTCACCTGCCCACACACGCGTGTACACATGGTAATACATACCATAAACACATGCTGAGGGTGTACAAGGGGTCAGCCCCCAGAAATGGTTATGTCACCTTTCTGTTTTGCAAAAGGTGGAGAGTGGAATTGAATAACCTTATGAGTTAGAGGGGTATGTCACCATTTTGTTTTCTGATATGGGCCCTTTCTCTCCTGTGTAAGCCCATATGGGCCTCATATCTGAAAATGTCTTTGGGGCTTCACTGACATGGAAGTTTTTTTTTCAAGTTGCTCTATTACATACATCCCTGTAATTTAATCATAAGAATTACATGTCGTTTCAACAAACTTTGCGTAAGTCAATAGTACAAGTGAATATAAGAAAAAAAAGTGTCCTTTTTCCACCTCTAGCAGCTCATTCTTCTTCCCT
Organism: Bufotes viridis; assembly: GCA_033119425.1. Classification (NCBI taxonomy): domain Eukaryota; kingdom Metazoa; phylum Chordata; class Amphibia; order Anura; family Bufonidae; genus Bufotes; species Bufotes viridis. The sequence continues at coordinate 70,511,962 of CM065591.1, forward strand.
TCTCCATAGACTTTCATGGGCAGCATGTGTGTCTCTGTCTCCTTAAATAAGCTCTTTTATGTCTCTTCTCTATCACTGCGGCTCATAGTCTTCTATGGGCAGCATGATCCTTCAGTGAGCTGACAGAGGCCAAACAGACTTGCCAGGGAATGTTAACCTGGAAGGGGTTGAGGAGGGAGAAAGAAGCATTTTTTCTTATAAGCTATGATACAGTTCCTTATATTCACCTGCACTATTGATTTATGCTAACTTTTTTTAAAGGCAGTGACCATTTAAGTTCTTCTTTTTACGTATACCACAGAAGTCCATGGCTCCTGAACCTTGTGCTGTGTTGTTAATTGAACACCCTGGAGTAAAATATGCAACAACTCGCTCTATAGCAAAGCATCCAATTGGTAAGTGACCCTGGACTCTTCCACTATATTTTAATACAGACATTTTGATTGACGAAGCAATAAAACAGACCCAAAGAAACTCTGTACAAGCAAAAGATACTTATTATATTAAAGGTTCATATTATAAGTACTCAGAATTGCCCAGAGGGACTCTCTGCTCCATTATTGATTAATTAAAAGTTCCCATATATATAATAATGCAAATAGTCAATTGCTATTGATTACCTGTATGTTGCTAATACATGGGGCTCTGATCAATGGTAATTAGCTTCCAAAATAGATTGGTAAACTAACAATAAATTTTTTATGTTCATTGATGGGGTACCCCATGAATTAAAAAAAAAAATTGGAAGTAACGCACACATTATTTTAACTATGTCAATGCAAAAAAAAATAAGTGTTCTTGTATGTAATTGTCATGTGTCCTTAGACTACTTTCACATTAGCATTTCTATTTTCCGGTATTGAGATCCGTCATAGGGTATCAATATCGGAAAAAAATGCTTCTGTTTTGTCCCCATTTATTGTCAATGGGGACAAATTGTAACTGAACAGAACGGAATGCTCCAAAATCCATTTTGTTCCGTTTGGTTGGGTTCCCATGTCCGTCATGGGATGCAGACGCATCCGTCATGACCCACAATGCAAGTCAATGGGGATGGATCCGTTTAACTCTGACACTATCTGACACAATAGAAAACGGATCCGTCCCCTATTGACTCTCAATAGAGTTTATGACGATCCATCTTGGCCATGTTAAAGATAATACAACCGGATCCGTTTATAGTAGTAAACGATTATTTTAGCAATCGAGTATTCTACCGATTATTTTTACTATTGATCGAGTACTCTAATAAGAAAAGATGAATTAATAGACTGTTTTAGTTCCCCCCTGTGCAGTCAGCCCAAGTTCATAAGTTCCACCCACTGCCATCAGCTCCACTATCCCCCACTGCCATCAGCTCTTCCCCACCCCAGTGCCATCAGCTGCACTCCCCCAGTGCCTTCAGCTCTCCCCCCACCCCGGTGCCATCAGCTCTCCCCCACCCCAGTGCCATCAGCTCTCCCCCACCCCAGTGCCATCAGCTCTCCCCCACCCCGGTGCCATCAGCTCTCCCCCACCCGGTGCCATCAGCTCTCCCCCACCCGGTGCCATCAGCTCTCCCCCACCCCGGTGCCATCAGCTCTCCCCCACCCCGGTGCCATCAGCTCTCCCCACCCCGGTGCCATCAGCTCTCCCCCACCCGGTGCCATCAGCTCTCCCCACCCCGGTGCCATCAGCTCTCCCCCACCCCGGTGCCATCAGCTCTCCCCACCCCGGTGCCATCAGCTGTTCCCCACCCCGGTGCCATCAGCTGTTCCCCACCCCGGTGCCATCAGCTGTTCCCCACCCGGTGCCATCAGCTGTTCCCCACCCTGGTGCCATCAGCTGTTCCCCACCCCGGTGCCATCAGCTGTTCCCCACCCCGGTGCCATCAGCTGTTCCCCACCCCGGTGCCATCAGCTGTTCCCCACCCCGGTGCCATCACATGTTCCCCACCCCGGTGCCATCAGCTGTTCCCCACCCCGGTGCCATCAGCTGTTCCCCACCCCGGTGCCATCAGCTGTTCCCCACCCCGGTGCCATCAGCTGTTCCCCCCCCCGGTGCCATCAGCTCCACTCTCCTTGTGCTATGGTCTCTCCCCCTTGTGCCATCGTCTCTCCCCCCTTGTGCCATCTCTCCCCTAAGGCCGGGCCACACTTCAGTTAAACCATGGACGCACGGTCCGTGAAAGCCCAGCCTGCCCTCCTCCTGACACCCGGAGTGCACAGCATCATTGGTTGCTATGATGCTGTGCACTCCGGGCGCCCGGTCTTTGTCGCGCCCCCACCCTCTCGGTGTCACCAACTTACATTTCCATTGACTTGCATTGTGTGTCATGCTGGATCTGTTTTCTCATACACAATAGAAAACAGATCCGTCCCCCATTGACTTTCAGTGGAGTTCATGATGGATCCGTCTTGGCTATTTTAAAGATAATACAACCGGATCCGTTCAGAACGGATGCAGATGGTTGTATTGCCAGTAATGGAAGCGTTTTTGCTGATCCCTACTGGATCAGGCAAAAACACAAGTCTGAAAGTAGCCCATGCCAGAAAAGGAGCAGGTAAGCTTGAACTCAGGTGCAAGCTACCTTGGCTGCAACACAATACGTAGAAGCATACTGCTTAATGCACAAAAACATAGGTAAACTGTGAATTTATATAAAAAAAAAAGTAAAATGCATAACTCCTTTACTTACTTGCGAAAAAGTAGAATCTCTTTGCGCATATTATTTGTAGTTGTACTTGTATGTATATATGTGTGTGTGTGTGTGTATATATATATATATATATATATATATATATATAATGATCTAAATAATTTGCGCATAGAAAATCACCTTGGCATTATAGATCTTGTGCACCGTATACTCCTTTAGCACCCAGTGTGCTCAGTGGTAACCTGTGCTAGTCTAAGAGGCAGAAAGAAGCATATAATAAGATATAATACAAAGTTTATTATAGTCACAGGCTCTCTTGCTCCCCAGTTTCAGCTGCCTCACTCAGGTCCCCCGCTGTCAACATCTACCTTGGTGCCGCTGCAGCCAGTGCCCCCCTTGTGTCACTTGACCAATTGACATGATGAGGCAGCTGAGGCCGGGGAGTGAAGGAGCTGGGACCCAGGGGCTGGGGATCTATAACAGGTGGCCAACCCTTTTTAAGCAGTTGTGTACCTGCAATATAGGCAGACCACGCGGGAGCGGGGTCTGTACGAAACCTGCTCTTCTCTTTAATGTGTGAAAACTCCACATTTTTACACAGCCATCACTAGGGGGAACTCGATACAAAGAGATTATTATAGCTCCTATTGTAGGTGTATAAATATGTACTTCCTATTCACTGAGCTCCCCCTAGTGGTGACTGCAGGCAGCCAGCTAGCTTTGTAATAGAAGAGAAGCAGAAGATTGATCAATGTTCTGGTGTAAATATATTGAGAAATATGGTGCTCAGAATAAGTGCCATATATTTAAAGCACCCATTTCACGTTTTCCGACTTAAAAGTCGGATAAGTGGTTGAGGCCAAAGGCAACTTTTTTTTATTACAGCTTGTATTAAATTACAATTTCTTCCACTTGATTAAAAAACAAACAAACATAAATTCGTCAGAAATCTGGAACGTTGCACACATTCTGCATTGCCTGGGGGTAAGTGACGCACATACACTGGGAAACTAGGTAGGGAGCCCATACTAAGTCTTGCTATGGGGCCCTATGAGATCTGTGCACACCCCTGCCTTTAAGTTCTTCTTTTTACATACTGTATATCACATAATTTCTGTTATTGGTTAGTGTATTTGAGTGCCGTATGGTTGTATAATGCGGAAACATGTAATCTGGCTTTAGGATTAGCTGAAGGTATTATTATTATTATCATTGTGATTATTAATTTAATGTTGATTTTTTTTTCACAGGTGTGGAGGTTGGACCTCAACCACATGGGGTGATTCGAGCAGATATTCTACATAGAATGAGGAACGTAGTAAAGTATGCAGTCGACTTCATGCAGTATTTTAATGAAGGTACAGATGCTGGATAAGAATTACATTCTGCTAAGTGCAAAGAATGATTTCATACAGAACCAAACAATCTACCACTGGAGTTGTTCTTACAACATGTGCCCCTGCATTTTGGGGCGATCATCTGAGATACATCAGAGAAGTTGTCCCAGACAAAGGCACATGTGCCCTGGATGTTGGGTTGCAGGTTTTTTTCTACTGTGGCATTTAGAGGCCACACATACTTAGGCAGGGGCGGATTGGCCATAGACCCTACAGGGAATTTTCCCAGTGGGCTGATGCCCTTTGGGCCACCTTAGGCCTCCTCATTGCTGCTTTCCGGGTACATAATACTAGGGGAACAATAGAGGTCATTAGAGGAAGTCCAGGCAGCATGCTGAAGATAGGGCTTGCCTGGTGTTGTGGCCCACATCTCACCACGTAAGCCCCCTGCTCCATATTCTTATTACAATTGGAGGAGGAGGAGGACAGAACATGGCAGGTCTTGAGGGCCACCACAGAGGGACAGCTGCTGGAGAGGTATTTTGCGCCGCACTTGGGTATTTGGTTCTGTGGGATGGTATTCTGTGAACCACCTTCTGTAGATTTGGACCTACCTACAACGTTGGGGCCACGTTTTGTTTTTTCCAGGGCCACTTTAAGTTTCCAATCCGCCCCTTTTCTTAGGTCCACATACTGGATTTTTATCCCGGTCAATGGAATGATGTGGGGAAAGGGGGACACCAAGGCGCCACTTTGTTTTTTCTAAAGTATTTCAAGACACTCTAACCCCCTTATAAATTGGTATAACATAAAGAAATCTCTTAATCAGTGGAGCACAGATAAATAATGTTGTGAAGTTGAGGACAAGGATGCGTATTTCATAAAAAAAAAATGTAAAAAAGCAGATTTACTAAAGCAGTGAGACGTTAGATGAGGTGGACTTTATGTAGTTTCTAATGCACTGATATATTAACTACTATAAAAGTATTAACTAGTATAAAAGTCATTCAATAATCCTGGTTTATGTAGCCTGATGATTTTATTTTTGTACATATATTGCAGGGACAGAGTTTCCACCCTGTAGTATAGAAGTGTACAAAGTACTGGAAAAGATAGACTATCCAAGGAATGACAGTGGTGACCTTGCTGGAATTATTCATCCAAACCTCCAGGTATGCTCTGCTAGATTGCTTGGTTATTGAAGGCTCTTCACTGGTTTAATAGGCATTACTCTCCATATATTACCATTTGTTATTTTATTCTTTGTCCATCTGTATGTTCCTTTAAAGTATTTATCAGGTGTATGCTGGACTTTCGCTCTACCTCACAAAGAGTAGCGGCTGCACTGACAATCTAGGTCCTATTCACTTTTCCCTGTATAGAGCACTTTATATGGGGCTGTGTAGTTCCCTTTGCAGTGGGCTGGGGGAAAATTGGTGAAGGAGCATTGCTGATTAGAGATGTCCCAAACTATTCGCCGGTGAACAGTTCCCAGGCGAACATCGCATGTTCGCGTTCGCCGCCTATACATCATCATTGAGCAAACTTTGACCCTGTACCTCACAGTCAGCAGACACATTCCAGCCAATCAGCAGCATACCCTCCCTCCCAGACCCTCCCACCTCCTATCAAAATGCAAGGACAGCATCCATCTTAGATTCATTCTAAAGCTGTAGTGTTAGGCCCCATTCACACGTCCGCAAGTGTTTTGCGGATACGCAAATTGCAGAATGGATGCAGACAAAATTGTGGACGTGTGAATGGGGCCTTCGTTAGAGCAGGGAGAGTGCTGCTGAATTAATAAGGAAAGCGTTAGCTAGGCCAGTGTTCTGTGTCCACTCCAGTCCTCAAAGACTCATCTGCTGTAAGGACAGCGTCCTGACAGCACCCCAAAAAGCCCTTTTTAGGGCTGGTACATCAGTCTGCTTTTATATTTTTTTTCTATATATATATATTGCAGTTGCCTGCCCGTGTGTGAGAGGCCGCAGGCCCACAGACTGTACTGTGTGCACACCACTCATATAGGGTGGCACAGTACCTTGCAGATAAAGTCATTTCATTTTTACCCTTTAATATAATTGCAGCTGCCTGCCAGTGTGTGTCAGGCCCACAGACTGTACTGTGCCCACTGCCAGTGCCCACCACTCATATCGGGTGGCACAGTACCTTGCAGATAAAAAAGTCATTTCATTTTTACCCTTTAAATAATTGCAGTTGCCTGCCAGTGCGTGTCAGGCCCACAGACTGTACTGTGCGCACTGCCCACCACTCATATAGGGTGGCACAGTACCTTGCAGATAAAAAAGTTATTTAATTTTTACCCTTTAATATAATTGCAGTTGCCTGCCAGTGTGTGTCAGGCCCACAGACTGTACTGTGCCCACTGCCCACCACTCATATAGGGTGGCACAGTACATTGCACGGCGCACGTGCAGTGGTCCGAAGCGGACCGAGCATGGGTCTTTTTCCATCTCCCGGTTCCAAATATCTATTCACTACACCAGCCGTGGCCCTGATAAGGGACAAAACAGAGATTAAACTGATAGGAATAGTACTTAGTTAACACTAGTTTCATTGGTGGCAAATTACATTGCAAGTGCCCAAAATTAGAAGGAAGCGGACAGAGCAAACTTTTTTCTCTATCTCCCCATGCAAGCATTCCATTCAATACAGGTCCCCTGATAGGGGACTTAACAAAGATTAAAATGGTAAGAATAGTAGTTTAAACTATTTGTATTGGTGGCACAGTACATTGCACGGCGCACGCGCAGTGCCCCAAATTGGAAGGAAGAGGACCGACCAATCATCTTTTTCCATCTCCCGATTCCTAAAATCTATTCCATACATGACCCCCGATAGGGGACAAAACAGAGATTAAACTGGTAAGAACAGATTTTTTTAATTTAAAAAAAAGAGGACAGCCTCTGTGGAGTTGGGTATTTTTTGGCCGCGTTACTGAACACTCATGCACAATGGTTGTAGGCTCATGCGTCCTTTTGCGGAGGTGACAAACCTGGTTAGTCAAACCCAAGGCAACATTATCGACCTCATCCCATATGTGTTTTTTCTGGAGCGTGCCCTGCGAAAAGTGCTGGATCAGGCCGTAGATGATCATGAAGAGGAAGAGTTGTGGTCACCATCACCACCAGAAGCAGGCTTGTCGTTGATTGCTGGACCTGCGGCAACGCAGAGAGAGGAGTCTGAAGAAGAGAAGTCAGAGGAGGAAGGTGGCTTTGAGGAGGTGGAAGACCAACCACGGCAGGCGTCCCAGGGGGCTTGTTGTCACCTTTCGGGGAACCTTGGTGTTCTACGTGGCTGGGTGGAGGAAGAGACCTTCAATGACGTCAGTGAGGACAAGGAACGGGACATGGCTAGCTTGGTATCCAACCTTGTGCAAATGGGGAGTTTGCGGTTGTGCAAATGGACTGTTTGCGGTTGTTTGCGGTGCGTTAAACGGGGAGTTTGGTCTGTCAGAGTTTGGTCACTGTGAAGTGGGCGTAACCCTTACACTACCTGATCGATACAACATCATACCTGATCGTATACACACACTGGATGTTTTAAAGCAAGTTATTCCAAACAATTTAGGAATGTTAGGTGATTTATGCCCTTTATGGATTAAAACCCGACTCTGCGTCCACTACGTAGTTTTGCCATGGATCCCCCTCCGGCATGCCACAGTCCAGGTGTTAGTCCCCTTAAAACAACTTTTCCATCACTATTGTGGTCAGAAAGAGTCCCTGTGGGTTTTAAAATTCACCTGCCTATTGAAGTCTATGGCGGTTCGCCCGTTCGCGAACATTTGCGGAAATTTGCGTTCGCCGTGCGCGAACAGAAAATTTTATGTTCGCGACATCTCTATTGCTGATAAGTAAGTGATGGCGCACCATAGCAATATGCCATCACTTCCTATAGTGAAAAAACCCCTTTCAATATTTAACTTTTTTTTTTTTTTACAGGATCAAGACTGGAAACCACTGAATCCTGGTGACCCCATGTTTATTACAATGGATGGAAAAGTTGCCTGCTACGAAGGGGAAAATACAGTTTATCCAACATTTGTGAATGAGGCAGCATACTATGAAAAAAATCAAGCTTTTGCCAAAACCGAGAAAGTGACCCTCACTGCACAGTCAATTCATTGTAACTCTATATAAGAACAAGTCATTCAAGTGCTATTATGTTATTATCTTGGTGCTTGCAGAAAACCTGAAGAGTTTTTTGGCTTCTTTTATATAAATTATGAACGCCCTGATTCCTGGGAGCAGAAATTGGATGAAAGATCCTGGAATTTGTAGTGGACTCATCGAATTGCAGTGCTGTGGGCCATACACTTCTGTCCCTTTTGTTACTGGATTGAGGTTGCACTTTGCAAGACAGCTGATTTTTACTGAAAGGCAAACCTTACTCCATACATTGACCATGGACTATTGGTAGTGCTCTCACCATTTGCTGCTTTTTTATCAGTTGATCTCTCACTTTTGCAATACAGCAGTAACAAAAACTTTACCTATGTTATAAAAGGGCAGAGACAAAAATATTTCCCGGGGTTCAAATTGGAATTGATGTTGCCAATGCCAGAGCCGTGTGTATGATCCTGTATGGAGGCACACAGATTCCCTGTGGCTCTGTATTATGGAGCAATAGGCACTCCTCCTTCCTACTGAAGTGAATGGGACAGTGGAGCTGTAATTACACCTGATCATCACTGTTATGTCGACCGCAAGCTGATAAATTGGAAAGAAAAGGGTGCACTTGCATGAGCTCTGTGTTCTCTTCAAACAGCTGATCAGCGGGAGTTGAACCTCCGCCAACCTGATATTGATGACCTATCCTGAGGATAGGTTATCAGTATAGGTAACCACGACGACTCTTTCCTTAATGAATAATTACAACTCAAGAGTCACCGGACTAGAGATCTGTCCAGTTTACAGCACTAATGTAGTCATCTTGCAGGAGTTATTGGTGGTAACCATGGCATCTTTCTTCTCAAGTAATTCATACAATAAAAATAAGCTCAAGTACTGATTTCATAAAAAAGATATAGTTTTATTTTCACTTTTTTCACAATGCCTTACAATGTATTTTAAATAAATATATTTAACAGAGAAATAAGTTGCAGTCATTGACTCCTTGTTAATATGACATTATTATCTTCCAGAAACCATATTGCAGATATTAGAGGTAGGATTTACTTGTTATGAACTAAAACACAAACTTAAATGACAGTGAAAAGCACAAAATAATAAATATACCAAAATGGTGTACACCTAAAATACAAACTTCTACAAATATTGTGATATAAATAGTGTAAAAAAAACACATAAAAACAATGTAAAAATCAAAGATATTAAGTCTGTTTGCTGTCACGTAGCACTAGATTTGTGCATCCCTGAGATTACAAATTTCTAGCACCAAGCATTTACCAGTGCAGCATCCATATAATACAGTTAATAATTCTGAAGAAAAAAAATATCATAGAAAAAACCATCATTAAAATGCATTAAATAATATATCACCTACAAACTTTATATAAGAAGAGTGCAAAATATAATGAAATACATGGGCTTCATCTACCAAATGGATTACAGATGCAGGCCTTTGGATCAGAGGTGTCCACATAGGCTAATAACTTGTAAGTAGTAAGTGATTGGGTCCCAAGTCACTTCCAAAAGGTCTTGTGAATGGATAACATAGTTTTACAGAATGTGCATCTCATGAGTAAGCCATTATATATAGAGTAGGCCATTATATATAGTGCAAACGTTTGATAAAAGAAATGTAAATTAACCTCATCACAGAACAATTGCTGCATATGCAACATCAATGATATTTTCTCTTCCTTTAACAACATTTTTGGGGATTCGCTAGTTATGTTGAAAACTTTTCACAGTATGGATGTTGGCCGGCAGAGGTAGGTCGTGTTTTACACCATGCTACTTTAGTTACAAAGTTCAATGTGGCTGAAGAGAGTCCTATTGGAATTGCTGGAACAGCATCCAGGAGGCCAGAGACTTCTGTATATTATTCTTACTCTCTAAACCGTGGTTTCATAGGTTTGCACTGCTGAATCTCTGAGATCAATTGTAACATGTTGGTCTCTCTCATAAGCATCCACTTCATCATCCGTAATCAAGTTAGCGTAGCTTGTCGCTGGAGGAAGAACAACACATCGTGTTACCTGTGCTTGTATTGCTTCTTATGTTTATTACTATATATTATATGCTCAATTCAAAGTATTAAACGCAAATAATGTTAAAAAGTAAGGCCTGATTCACACATACGTGGACCGCGGTCCGTGAAAACCCGTCCTGCTGAGTGCACGAGCACACGGCGTCATTGGTTGCTATGACGCCGTGCGCTTCGTGCTGCGCTTCGTGCCGCCACCCATCCTGCACTCAGCAGGATGGGTTTTCACGGATCGTGGTCCACGTATGTGGGAATCAGTCCTTACTTTGTGAAAAGAAAAGGATCTTCACCCAATAATGTAATGCAACCCCGACACATTTCCAAATCCTTTCTCAGATTTCAATGTGAGGCTTTTTAGAAAGCTAAAGCCTTGAGGTTGTACAAAATCACACAGAGGCTTTAAGAACTATACTCGCCTCAAAACAATACAGCATCCGATGCAACGTAATACAAATTCCTTTATGTCAGATTTCATGGAGATGTACAACATGGCCCTTAGACAATTTAAAGGGGTTGTGCCACTAATATAAAAGCTATCGCTGCTGTATCACTTTCCCTAAATACCACCGTTCATCAAATCTGCCTTATTCTAAATTTATGGATCTACCATTGTGCCCTGTGGCAAATCAGTTTTGATATTCAGTTGCTGTAGGTGACGTCCTGCAGTGGAGCCTTGTCATGTGGGACATAAGAAGCCTCATTGGTAAGAAGAAGGGGTGTGGTTAGTGTCACATGATCTGCTGATGTCAGGACACACCTCATTGTCCTAAGGCAGAGTTCCTCAACTCCAGTCCTCAGGGCCCACCTGCCGGTCATGATTTGAGAATATCCCACTGAATGAATACTTGTGGTAAGTCCTCATGAATAGACACTAATTTTATCACCTGCTCAATACTAAGGAAATCCTGAAAACATGACCAGCAGGTGGGCCCTGAGGACCGGAGTTGAGGAACACTGCGCTAAGGCATAATGGGACAGCAGACACATGACCAACGAGGAATTAGGGTTCAAGCATGGGGGATAAGAGAAAGCTGCAAATGAAAGATACATTTGAAAACAGACTTTAGAGTGAAAAGTAGTTTATGGCACAACCCCTTTAAGGCTCAACGGGATAACAGAGACAATATTATGTTGCACAACCTCTGACATGTCATAGAGACATGTCAGATGTTGTAATGAGTGGGGGGGGGGGGTGCATACTGAGAGACCCACCAATAACGTGTGAAATAGAGCTGTTCTGTTTCTGTTCCTTTTCACTTTCGTAGTTTTAACTTTTATAGGCGATTCAAAGTAAGCCACCTTTAGCTGAAAGGGGACAGAGGTCATCTGAGCGGCCAGCTCTTACATTCTCGTGATCAGTGGGGGTCTCATTATGTGGGGTGACCAAGTACAACTTCCGACTTTTCTCTATAATATGTCAGATGGTGTGTATAAAACATTGTCTCTTAAAGGGTTTTTCTTGGAATATGGTTGGTTTTAACAAATATGATCATGTAGTTATTTATCATGTATATGTTCTCCTTTTTTTTTCAGTTTGGACTTTCTTGACCCATTTTTACTGTGTAAACAAATCACTTTGGGTTGTTCACTTCCTGTATTTAGCACTTCTCCTTTCTCTGTCACCGCTCCTCCTCTGCCCCTAACAATGCTCTGCTAGCTTATATACATTACAAAATTACAGCTACCTTCACAAATGATTGTTTTAAAGGATGTTGATTTAAACCAGAAAACCCCTTTGAAGAGTCAAAAATGGATCTTATGACTCTGTAGCTCTTTATATTAAAAATTGCCAGGCATTGCCAGTCTTACCATATGAGTAGTGTTGAGTGAACTTGTGTTTTAAGTTCTGCGTCCAAAGTTCGGGTTCGGGTTATCGAAGACGGGATTCTTCGATAACCCAAACCCAAACTTTGGACGCAGAACTTCAAAAAACAAGTTCGCTCAACACTACATATGAGAAATCTATGTAACAAATCCCAATCTCCTGAGGAACTCTAGGGTTAACAAAGTCTGTATCAAGGTGTCGCCCTCCATGTGCCATTTATACTACTGGTGTCTCCTAATGGGGCTGAGGGCTCCCTCGAGCACTCGTACCTGGTGCCAGTTTCTATCTCTGCACCTCCTATAGCTACCTCCTGCACATTTTCTTATTTCGAGCTAGACTTTACATATTTGTTGTAATTAAAATCTCATGTACGTACCAGGATACATCTCAAACCCAGGTTCTTCATTTATGCAGGTAACATGATTGTGCCATTCTGTCCATTTCACCTCATTTATCCTGTTCATGAAACAACAGGGCATTAATAATATGACGGTGTGCTCATCATTATATGGCAGCAAGGACTTAGTACAAGATGTATAATTATTAATCAGCGGAAAGTACTTTACATATAGGAGAATCTAACAGCGGTATCATCTCTGGCCTTCATTTACAGTTTGTAAAAATCAATAATGGCAATTTCCATACGGTTCAAGAGGTCAGATTATCAGATACATTACAGGCTCCAAACATCCTATTCACATTAGTTGAATAAGTGACTTATTAAAACTTACCTTAAACACATTCTGTTGTCATTTTTGGAGACAGTGCAAGATTCTCCGAGCTGAAATTTACCCTTTAACCACAAAGGTAAATTCTTCTCAAACTCCAGTATAGTTCTAGCTCTCTGCAAGTAAAAAAAAAAAAAAAGATTAGGTTGTTGTTGTTATTATTATTATTATTATTATTATTATAGTTATTATTATTCTTAGTGTTATTATTATTGTTATTATTATTATTATTATATTAATATTATTGTTATTATTCTTAGTGTTATTATTATTATTATTAAACTTAAATTCATACATTTTTTATTTAGTAGTTTATATTAGCCATGATTCTGAAACTAAACTGAATTATATTGTAGTCTTTAAATCACCATTTACATTACTGTCTACCAAAATACACATATAACTCCCACTTCTAGCTAGGATATGATCCAAGGGCACGCAGTAGCTACGATAGAGATAGCCCATGCAGTTGTTATGGGGTCCCTGGTTGACTGGATCCCCTTCCTAATAGGGATTCCTTTTTCACAGATCCTAAAAACTCAATAAACATAGAAAGAAGATGGTGGCAAAAAAAATCTCCACGTTTTTCTATAGGATGTGGTCGTATTAATTAGCATCAGAAGGGGAGACTTATTTTAATCTTCACTTTGGGGACCTCTCATATCTATGTTAGTCACTGATGTGATATAAATTATGATTAGAATTCATATAATGTCTTAAGTAAGGCTAAACAAGTGCTTTCACCGGGCACAGTTATTGGTGGTACTACAGGCTACACCAAGTCAGATATATTTTAAAGTTAACTTGGGTTTGTAAGTGTAAGGCCCCTTTCACACGAGCGAGTTTTCCGCACGGGTGCAATGCGTGACGTGAACGCATAGCACCCGCACTGAATCCTGACCCATTCATTTCCATGGGTCTGTGTACATGAGCGATGTTTTTCACGCATCACTTGTGCATTGCATGAAAATCGCAGCATGTTCTATATTCTTCGTTTTTTACGCAACGCAGGTGCCATAGAAGTGAATGGGGCTGCGTGAAAATCTCATTGCATCCGCAAGCAACTGCAGATGCAATGCGATTTTCACGGATGGTAGCTAAGGAAATGATGTGAATAAATAGGGATAAGCCCCGGGGCCCCATTAAAGTCCATTCACTTCAATATTTTCCATTATAACATGGTTTTAATGAAAAATAATAGTATTCTTTAATACAGAATGCTGAGTAAAATGTCCATTAAGGGTTAAAAAAATAATCAAAAAATTACTCATCTCATCCACTTGATCACGCAGCTGTTATCGTCTTCTTTCTTCTTCTTGCAGGACCCGCAAAAGGACCTGTGCTGACGTCATTGCGCTCACCACGTGGTGAGCGCGGTGACGTCAGCGCAGGTCCTGCAAGAAGAAGAAAGAAGATGATAATAGCTGCGCGATCAAGTGGATGAGGTGAATCATTTTTTAAATTATTTTTTAACCCTTAATGGACATTAAAATGATTTGCACTCGTGCGGAAAAAACTGAACAACGGAACACAATTGCAGACAAAACTGACTGAAATTGAGTGCGCACTCGCGCGGGTTTCCTGCAATGCACCCGCATGCAGACCTCTTCCGCGACGCTCGTGTTAAAGGGGCCTAAGAGTTTTATTCACTATCACTATACTCACCTGTATTCGCCATATGTGCTCACTTTCTTTGGAAATCTTTTCCACGGTTTCTCCCATCAATGCAATTAACATGTTCAGAAGAAGCACGAATGTGAGTATAACATAAGCGATCAGAAGAAGAAGGAACAAGACAGGGTATTTAGAGTCATGCTGCATTTCCAGATCTCCAAGCCCAATCGTCAGTTTGAAAAGTTCTACAATGGCCGTGCTGAAACTCTTGTAGGCGCTGCATTCGTCACCATCAGCGCAGTTCTCTATCAGAGAAGCAAGAGCTGTTCCAAGATAGAAGAACATATGTTAGTATATACTCATGTACCACTTGTTAGTACCTAGTCAAATCTTTCCTCAAATTTCAATAAAGACAAATGCAGTCGCTCGTTATTGGTCCACCAGGCTAAGGTTTTCTATCACAGATGACTTTAAAAGGGGGGATATATTTAAGGGAGCCATGCTGAATGTCTATGGGAGACAAGCTAAGAAAGCACAGAGGATATAAGGAGGTTCTTTATATTAAATCTATTGAGTCCTTTTTTTTTAGACTAAATTCTAAAACAACATTCAACATTGCAAACAGGAGTAATCTGATGGATCTCTGTGTGAGCAGAACATAGGTACTGTAGTTGAGGTCATTTAATGTGACAACCACAGTTACTATCAATGGAGGAGAAACTAATCTACTGCTCTGACAAATCCAGTTATGGATCCATTTCTGGGTCTGCATGGGGTGTAAAGGAGAACGGCACAGCGGAAACGGTGGTGCCCCTACACCTGCTGGACACTGAAGCTCACCCATCCTAAATTATAGTTATTAAGATGTATAAGTTGTAGTGGACATACTGTATTTAAACAGAGAGAAAAAGTTTGAGACATTATCCATACCCAATAACAAAATAAAGTATACGCACCTACTCCAAATCCAAACAGAAACAAAATGTACACGAATAAGAACTTCAGAACATCATTCAAGATGACCTAAATGAAAGGGAAAAGCAACATAATGTTACTATTAGGATCCCATTTCTAAGTCATTATATCCATGTAACAAATTGCTATGTCCTATACCTTGGCATAGTAACGATATGGGTATAGGACTATAGCTTAAGGACATTCATAAACTGGGAATTCTCTCATATTGCCACATATAAGGGCTGTTGATCATAGCAACAAATCAGATACTACGTAGAAACAAATCAGATACTACGTAGCGCTACAGTATTTTCACTCCTGCTACTTTTCTGAACTATCTCATCATTTTGCAAATCCATAGGATACTTTTGCCCAAGGGTCAAACATATGATCTTCTAAGACAAGTTGGTACCAGTTTCTTATAGTTTATTGTTTAGAGAAGGTGAATATTGGTGGCATTTGCAAGTATAAGCAGAAACTCCATCGCTTACCTTTTGGATCATAACACTGTAGATTCCCAGAGACTGAAATCCTCTTGTGTAATACAACATATTTGCCCATCCCAGTGCCATGGCCAATACAAGAAATGCCAGATATTCTTTGACACCAAAAAGGTAACAGAAAACGGATGCTATAACCAGGATCGCTTGGATGAAACTAGAAGGGAAAAAAATATCCTCACTTAGATGTCATGGATCAATTTTATTAGGAGTCATATTATATATAGTCATTGGTATTTTATGCAAACATTGGTCTGCATATGGATATTATGGTATGACATTTATACAAGATTAGGTGGCGTTCACACGACTGTATCCTTTTTGCAGCCCGCAAATTGCAGATCCGCAAAAGACAGATACCGGCCATGTACGCTCCACATTTTGTGGATCAGCATGTCCTACTCTTTGTTAGAAATGTCTATTCTTGTCTGCAAAAGGGACAAGAATAGGACGTGTTCTATTTTTTTGTGTGGCCGGGAAACAGACAGTGTGCTGTCCACATCTTTTGCGGCCCCATTGAAATGAATGGGTCCGCATCCGATCCACAAAAAATGCAGATTGGATGGGGACTGAAACTATAGTCATCTGAATGCCCCTTTAGCACTATACTATAGCACTGAATGTAGTATAAAGCCGACCATGCATGCAGCAATATGTCAAATCTGTTACACTGCTATTTATAGATTATTTAACATGAATTATCTACACTCCTGTATATGCTCAAGGGTGTAACCTGAAGCTTCTGAGCTCCAGTGCAAAACCTGTAACAAGGCCCCCATCTACCAGGGGCCATTTATACTACTGGTGTCTTGTGATATGGCTGAGGACTCTGGCTTCCCTCAGGCACCCCTCTAGATACTCGCCTGTATACACAGATATGGTCAATTGGAACAGCTGTCTCATTTCAAACCTGATACTAAATTGGAGGAATGTTTTAAACTGCATCATACTTACAAGAGAACATGGAACCAGGCGTCTGACAGCACTGAACGAAGATCCGAAGGCCTCACTAAGAAAATAACCACGCCCTAGGTGAAAGCAAAGCAGTTATTTAGTATCAATTTATTAAACTAAACTGTATATATTTGTTACTCTATATCATAAACTACAATGTAAATAAGAATCTTAAAATCAGAACATTCAGCAATAAATAAGAATACCCTTCATGAAGTTCATAAAAATGTTAAACTATGCCTAAAGCAGATCTTTGATTAGATTGGGACAGGTCGTCCCCTATTCAGAGAATACACTAGACATATACTCTATCGGTCCGGTGTATGCAGAACACTTCCTGCTCTCATTCCAGTGATTAATGGCTCGCTGCTGCGTATACAAATACTAGTAGTCAGATATGGCCCATTGTTTTATGTGCTGTTTTGGCTAATAGTAGAGCTGGCCTGTCCCCCTTACTGTGCTGGATCAACTAGCAGGATGACAGGCCGAACTGGATGGACAAATGTCTTTTTTCGGCCTTATGTACTATGTTACTATGTTACCCTTAAATGGAGCAGCATAATCCGATGACAGATCCGCTTTAAAGGCTATGTACACTTTCGAGGTCAGTTTTATTTTTCTGACTGCATTTTACTTATTTTAAGCAAAAAATAATTTTTCAGTTGTTCTTTATTAAAAATATTTAACTGTTCGGTCACAAAGGGTTCACTTTTTGTCTAGCAGTGTGAATTGTGCTCTCACTTTCACTTTGTGCTGGTCATCTAATAAACCTTATCTCTAAATTACTAGTACTGTAGTTCAAGAACACTTATTTAAGCTAAATTGGTATTAGTGAGATAAGAATTGGGCTAAAATGAGTGTTTATAAGGTCAGAGATCAGAGATAAGGAGACATCAGCTGAGCTGCCTGAGGGAACAAAGCAGAGTAAAACATAGATCCTGCTAGTAGAGAATCTCAAACTGTACAGAGAAAGGGCCTTAAAGACCAATTGAAAAAATATTTTTAGCTCAAAATGAGTACAATGCAGCAAAAAAATATACCCCCAAATAAATATATATAGCCTTTAACTAATTAAACAGATTATATTTAAAAGTGGATATGACGACTGAATATGATGCCCTAATTAGGGCTACAGGTCCTCTGTGCTTGTAAATCAATGTCCAGTGAAGTTAGTAAAAAAAAGGAAAAAACAGTATTACAGATTTAAAGCCCACAATATTAAAGGGGTTTTCCAAGATTGATACCCAACAAAATGGTATAAATAAGTTGCTGACACATTTCTTAGCCCATGATTTTAAGGGCAGTATAGAGCTTTAATGTGGCTAGTTGTAATACCAGACACAGCCCATGGACAAAAGTGGCACTCTTCCTGGGGGGAAAAAACGCATGCCTATTTTCTAACCTCGGAAAAGCCCTTTATGAACAACCATTTTTCCATTTAGTAGTGAGTTGGGTCATGGAGAGGATGCCAGCAACTGTTCAACAAATTAAGATCTTAAGAGGAAACTCATGAAGGAGATATTTATTTCCTACAATAATTTTCTACAGCATAAATTTCTTATAAGTTGAAAATGTGAAGCTGGTTTCCCGTTGGTTTCTATACCTACATCTACACCATATCTGATTGCTCAGTATATGCTATAGGAGGATCCGTTTATGTCACATCATAGCTGAGAAGCGTGATACAATCACAACAAATGGAAGTGATTCATCTACATAATAACACATTGTAATTTAATAACTCTGGTATTACTCACCTCTTTGATCATCAGGTATGTGGCACAAACAATGATAAACATTTGCCCGACTAGTTGGAGCCACCCTCTGTCATATGTCAGACTTAAGGGATATAGAGCCTGTGGTCGTAGAAGAGACATGTTAGTGTTCATGCTATGGACACGCTGTAAATCTTCAATGATGTTATTGTGTAAGCAATCAATGCACAACATTATACAATATAGACATAATTAAAAAACGAAAAACTCAGGGGTGACTATACCGTACTTCAGTATCCCTCTCAACCAATATTGTCAAAAAGGTCCAGAAAGCTGAGATATACGGAGTGGTTTGGTGGCATCATAAAATTGTAGGGCTGTTGTGCCTATATGGGACATGGGGACTACAGTCACTAATGATACTACTTTTAAAGGAAACCAGTCACATTGAAAATGCCACCCAAACTGGAGGCAGCATGTTATAGAGCAGGAGTTGCTGAGCAGAAATTCTGTTTTCTGGTACAAATGAAGTCAGAAATGTATGGCAGCTCTGAGCTGTCGTAGATTTCTGGTTAGGTGCACAGACTGCAGGAGGATGCATCTAATTTATAATGTGGCATGCGCCTCGACATACAGTACATTAGTTGCATCCTCCAGTGATACAGGAGATATTAAGACTGGCACAATTGGTTTGTTCTTTCCATTTCACAGGACAGCAGCTTTACATTGTGAGGATCCCATCAAACTAACTCATATCTCTCAGCTTCTTGGACACAGGGGTGGGACAAGTCTTCTTGGCACCCAAGGTGGTTGGCTTCAGACTCTGTACCTAAAGTCCAGAATGACATTTCACTAATCCCTAATGTTCTTATTTATACAGGGAAACACTAGTAGGTAAAAATAGTAAAGGCAGAAAAATCCTTGCTAACAAAAAACGCTGCCTACTCCATCTACCACTTGTCACATCCCTGCTTGAACCCATGGGAAAATGAATTGGATCAAGTAGAATATGGGCATTATATCACAACTTGTATAGGACTTTAATATTTTAATGAAATTTATGGTCATGCTGAGCCCTCAGTACCAGGAGCCTCTCTGGTCAGGGGCTCTCCGCTCAGGCAGAGTAGTCTTCTAGTATGAGACTCTGTGATGTTCTTACTCAATGCTAGGGCATATGGTTAAGGTTTTCCTGATGGGAGAAGGCTCTTAGGCTGCATGTATGATTATATCTTTAAATGAGTGAGACATACCTGTTCTCCACGTGGTCTGTAGTAGGAGACTAATGTAAGGACGACATTGTAGGCGAATGACAGAAGAAAAGACAAAAAGAACATATATCTTGCAAACTTTTTCCATTTCAACTGAAGAAGTGTATGAAGAGGCTCCAAAGCCAACAGTTCATGGCGATTCTAAAAGATAAAAACACAAAAAGAAAATGTAAAAAGAAAATGTACTTAAATTGTTGTCCACTCTTTTGCTTTTGATGGCCTATTATCAGTATAAGGCTTAAGCCATCAATATCTAATTTTACGGGGTCTGACACCCCCATACCTCTGCCGATCAGCTGTTTGGGAGTAACTCAGGAATCAGAACTACACAGCTCTGTCCACTGTCTCCTTCAAGTGAATAGGAGCAGCATTGCGATTACCTCCTCTGTCCTATTTCTGGTGCTACTCCCAAACAGCTGATTGGCAGTGGTGCGGGGTGTTGGACCCCTACCAATCATATATTAATGGCTTATCTTGAGGCTATGCCATCAATATAAGAGAAGTAGGCACCTCATTTAAACTGAGTTTTGTAACATTACTCCTTCAGTTCTGTTGCGATGATTTCCTATTGATTGGTTGTAATATTCCTGGTACTTACATCAATCCTGGTGTTGTAAACCACTATTTCAAGTATTGAGTTCCTGGAACAAGTATCTACATCCTTCAGGTCGTACAGTGAAGATGAAACAGGTCCATAAGCCCAGTCTGTGAACTTCCTGGAAAGCACTCTGTTCTCCTTTTCTTTTATTTCTCGGCTCAAAATGTAATGAAGAATCTGGACCAAAACATCAAATATAGAAATTTTGGTAACAAAAAAATATAATGAATGAATGAATGAAAAGTTTAATGTCTGTGCTGGTCTTTTGCAGTGGATCAGGATTTATGTCTTACCTCAGTCTTTCCTGTTTTGGCTGCCAGTTGCATTGGAGTGAGGCCTTCATTATTCTCAATACTTTCCAAAGACTTGTTCTTACAGGTTCGTAGAATTGTATCATACATACGTATGATAAAGGCATTTTGTGCTTCTGAATTCTCTGCAACGGTCACCAAGGCATGAAGGACAGTGTTGCCCAAAGAGTCCTGGATAGTGACATCTGTCTGGCTGTTTTCCATGAGAAGCTGCACCACATCTGGTTGGTTGGTACATGCGGCAAGAGCTAATGGTGTTTCACCTTAAAAAAGACAAGAAAGACATTAAAAACTGGTCCTATATATAGCCATGCCAGTGTTGTAAAACTCTCCATAAAATATAGGTGTTGATAGCCACTTTGGGAAGCCTCTGTTTGCACATGCCTCAGGTTCTGTTCCATTGGGGTTTTAGTGATTTTTATGGAAAAATCACCCAGTATAGAGTGCTTTTCCTGCTGTGAAATCCACAAGAAACTAGAAGACTATGTGAGACCTTTGGTTTTGTAGAAGCATTATAGAATATATTAATTGTTCAAGAACTTATAATTTTCACCAATAAAATATGACAACTTACCAAAATAGAATCCTTCATGTTTATGCTTTGGATTAAAGAATCGGCCTTGTGCCCGTACATTGATATTGGCTCCTTTTTTGATTAAGCACTTCACCAGGTCACTTTGGCGTCTCTCAATTGCTATATTCAATGCAGTCTGACCTAAAGGAAATAATGTCAGTTATGCGCTGATCATCACATATATCAACTACAAGGTAACAAAAACATCCACCAGCTTTAAAGAAGTTGTCCCAGCCTCATCCACTTCCCTTGTACCTCCAATGTTCAATGCTTTCTGCTTATATCACATGACTGAGTGACCTAGCTCATAATTTATCACATAGTTGCTTCTCTTGTAACATTCAATCAGCATCACATTATGTACCGTAAAGTTATATTTTTAAAGACATTTACTTTAAAAGGGTTACCAAATTGATAGCCTGTCCTCAGGATAGGCCATCAATATCAGATCAGTGGGCATGTGGGGTATTGGAGCCCCACCTATCTGATTTTGATGGCCTATCCTGATGATCAGCCAAGGTAGCTTTGATACCCTATGTTGGTAGTGGAAGTTCACAACTTTCATTGAATGGTAGCACTACTGCAGCTACCAGCTCTGTCCACTACACAATGGATGTGGCTGTGTAGAGGATCTGGGTTGTCAGACTTGTCCTGGGGCCATTAATGTTAAAATCTAGAACAACCCCTTCACGACCTTTTTTCTTAAATATTGGTTGTTGAATATATCTACAGTATCTTTCTATCTATAATGTAATCTTTCTATAATGTAAACTTTTTCCTTACATGTTGATTTTAGCTTATCTTTGCATACTTTCCCCAGTGCTTCTACTAAGTAATACAATAAGTATATCTTCAGTATGATAGGTCGGCCATTTTGTTGTAGACCAAGATCTATTCTAAAATGTAACTCATTCCAACAAAGTCACTGTTACCACATGTGACATATTGTAAATAATGGATTGTTACAAACCAATTAGATTTTCCTAACCACAACGTTTTACCTTAGTGGTAGCTGGTGGCTGGGGTTAATCACACAAAGTGTGTGTACTGTATGTTGGACCTTAGGGGGTCATTGTTGGGGAGAAAGACCAGTAGGAGGGAGATATTAAACATACAGTATACGTATGTATAATAGTCCTTGGGTCTGAGTTACTGACTTTTATTAATGAGAGTAAGTTCTTATTTTGCATTTGCGAAGAGTAATCATTTCCTGCAGTGTTTGTATAACCCGATATTACAGTATCATAATAATAATAAGGGAAGCTCCTTGTTACCTTTATAATTTTCTTCTGTGTACTCAGCGTTAATTAACCTGGCCAGAAATCCATTCTCCTCAGCAAATGACAGCAGAATGCAGACTACCTCTGGGGTGTTGTCATTAATGTTCAGCAATGCCTTCATCAAACATGTTTTTCCGGTGTCTTTTGATGTTAATTTATACATGAAGAAATCTGCAATTTAACCCAGATGTAACATAGGGATATGTAAGTTTAATGATATTTCAATGATATTTCTGCAGTTTTATAAAGTCTTAAATATTATAAAACAAAAAGGCCAATAAAAAATATTGTTGTTGCCTGAAACAGTAAATCAGAACTCAGTATATAAAAAATGTTACTTGATTAAGATTATTGGCACCTTGTGCAGCTTTCTTTGTGAACGTGGAAGACGAATCTTTAGCTTCTTGGAGAAGTCTCTTCAACGAGTCCACATCTCCTTCAGATACAGCTTTAAACAATAAGTTTTTCGGGGGCCGTTTTGCAGTTTTCCTTGGATTTAATGAGTCAGGGCTTTAGAAAAAAATAATAGAAAAACATGGTGTTATTATAACCAGAGTTACAGATGTAAAGAGTATCTGAAACTAGAACAGGATGTTTTAAATGAGGCCATTTATAAGATGCCTCAATGGAGCTGACAGAGCATATGCATTTGATCTATTTCCTGTTGCCCACTCTCAGTGAAACATTATGGTTATCAAAAAATCCTAAGCAATATGATCATGGAAGAGATGTGAAGTCACTCTGCCCAAGAACAAGGGATTTTTGTAGGTGTTCCTGGATCAACTCTAGGAGCTAAAAGTATATTTTGAAGCTGAAGTAGCTGGATGCTTTGTTATTTGATCTGTATATACAAATAGCTCCCAACAGTACCATTTTTCAAGACACTGCCCTTCAAACAGTAATCTAAGAAGCTGGCTTAAGCAGATTTGCATGAAAATAGATATCCATGTGCCATTTTAGGGTGTATACAGGCATAGTAGGTGTGAAAATTAAATGGTCACTAACCTTAACACAATGTACATGGTGCAAGTGAATATAAGAAACTTAGCAGAAAAAAATGCCTCTTTCTCCATTTATCAGGCTCCTTACCTACCCCTCCTAAACTATGGTAATATTCTCTATCTTGAGAGACTGAGATGGACTGTCAGCTCACTAAAGGGTCAGATTACATGCTGCTAATAGATGTCTACGGAGAGCAGAGAATTGAGCTGACAGTTTATCTTGGCCTCTCAAGACAGAGAATGTTAGTTTAGGGGAAAAGGAAATATGCCTGATAAGTGGAGAGAGAAGCATTTACTAAAGGTCCTTTTACATGTGAGAATATAGCAGGCAATTGTTGGGAAGAAAGTATTCCTTCCTGGCCAGCGCTTGCTTGTCAGTAAAGGAGACCGCCGCATTTCCATGCAGTGATCTCCCTCTTATTCACAGTGCGGGGAGGAGTGATCAGTAATGCCATCACTCATCCCCATACACGATCATTGTTTGCCAGCAGCAGAGCGTATTTAATCGGCACGATCTGCTGCCAGTATATGATGATTTAGGTGTTCACATAAACGAGCATATTACAGAAGAACCGAGCATTTCGCTCATTCATTCTTTACATCGCCAGATAATCACTAATGAATGTTCCTATGAACGCTTGTTAACAATTATCTGGCTGATTCTTGGCCTGAGTAAAGCGGCCTTAAGAGTAAGATAAGCTATATTATAAAATTTCTTATAGTCACGTGGAAGGTATGTTCAGATGCTTCTAGATAAATCATTCTGAGCTTTTTGACATTCACAACTCAAGAATATACACACAATATTAATGACCAATTTAAAAAAAGAAAACAAAAGTCACAAGAAATGTTTTTACATAAGGCATACACATACATAAGGCATACACATACATTATGATGATCATTGTGATCGTGGCGATCACAAGTTTTCCGATAGCATGCAGTATATAAGAGGAAACACTGATCATTATCTTGTTCCATATAGAAAAGGTTCTTACCCATTATTATAACGCTTTAACAAATAGTCTGTTACTTCTGGAGGGGTTTGTGGAGAATCGATATCCTCACTTTTTCTGCTGTCACTATTTAACGTGGAAAAAATTAAAAGGGTTCAAAAATGTCACAAATATATATCTATAAATGTATCAATGTATTGTGGAAATGAAATATGTAAATCAGCAACACAGTACTAATCAATCATTGTCCGAATATGTTGACTTGTCATTAGGTAAAAACAATTTTAACGGGAATGTCTGCCCTTGAACAACATTTTTTATTTTTAAAGGGGCTGTCCAACACTTTACAAGTGATGACCTATACTCCGTATAGGCCATCAATATCTGATCAGTAGTGGTCCGACACCCTGCACCCCTGCCGGTCAGCTGTTCTGCAGTAGCTCCGGAACTACACAGCTCTGTCTGTTTTGTAGTAGATGAAACTTACTGGAGCACTGCTCCAACTGAAGTGAATGGGGGAAGTGCACTGCAAATTGGACAGAGCTGTGTAGTTCCCACACTGACTACTACACGTAGCTACTACTAATGAACAGCTGATTACTGTGTGGTGAAAGGGGTTGCTCTAAAAAGTCACACAACTGGTGGAAGCTGGAAAATAAAGCCATATGTATCATGTACCAATATGAATTCCCTACTTTGTGCTGAGAGAACTACTGCTCCTTTTACTACAGTATCTACAGTAATGGTGGCCAGAATGTTTGTTCTGCCAACTGCTATCTCCCTAGAGTCGCCCATAAATAAGAATTATATCCAGCATGCCCAAGCCCACCAGTGGCAGATGGGGGACAATCAGGCTACTCCAGCACTCATTAGTTTTGATGAACAAATACTTCACAGTTTATTACACCTTATAACACCACTATCTGACTTCTAAGGAGACCTAAAGGACATTTCCTATTGTAGTAGTAGACATAGCAGAAGAACACTGAAACTCCCATTGACCTCAACGAAGAGACGGCTGTACATGCTTGACCATTTCTCCATGGAAATTAATGCCAGGACTAATTTGTTCAGGAAATTGATGAGGTATCAGTTGTGAAATATCTACCAATTGACCTTCTAACATATCTTATGGACCAGTGACTACTAACTGAAACCAAAATTAGAATACTTCCTAAAAGCAACATTCCCCTACCACTCTTGTTCCTGGGTCCAAATCTGTACGTCCTGCTGCAACCCTGAAGCCCCAACACAGGGAAATGTGACTGCAGTAATTGGCTTCAGCGGACACATGTCCTTTGGTGGAATATCATTACTGCATCAGATAAAGGTGAGGAACCAGGATTTTTTTTTATTTCTTTTCAACCCTCTGAGCCTTTTTACATCTATTTTTTGTCCCTTTGGAGGGGTTGCCCAGGATTTTACAAGTGATGGCCTACGTACAGAATAGGCCATCACCAGCTGATTGGCCAGTGTCTGACACCGCACATCCCACGATCAGCTGTTCCGCACTAGAAGCTGGCACCAGCTTAACCCTTAGTGTCACCAGCTCTGTCCGTTGTGTAGTGGATGGAGCTGGTAACTGCAGGTCTGCATCCATTCACTTCATTGGGAGCAGGGCTGCAGTAACCAGTTCCATCAAACACTCAGTGGACAGAGCTGTGTATTTCCAGCACAACCCCTTTAAGACGATACATAATGCATTAACTGTAATGTAATTATTGTATCCTCCAAAAATACAGTTAAAAATTTCCAAAAGACCACCTTTTTGAGAATAACACTACCTTATCCTGCCCAGACTTCCAAGTTTCAATATATATTATACATACTAGTCATCTTTTTAAGGAGACCAGCCCTCTTTTTAATGTAATTTTTGGTGATCAACGAAAACCGCCCCAAAAAATTTTAACTGTTATGACTAAAATGTGTCATATACAGTAGATATCTTTGAGAAAATGTGATTTTTCTAACAAATGGTAAATCATTTCTCCATCATTATATTTATCTTTATTATATCTGCAGTTATATCTACATCTCAGTAATGAGTACTGTAATACTTCAATTCGCAACTACACAAAATCAACACAAAGAAATACAACTTTATACAACAAATCTTGTCTGTAAATGTAAAATTTCAAATATTGGTACTCACCAAGGCTTTATGTTTGAGTCCATAGGCCTTGAAAACACTGGGAACGAAGAGGTTTTTGAACCAAGAGAGAAATCAGTGGTGTCACTGCCAAGAGAATTTCCTGTTAGTACCGGTTCTAAATTTAAGAGCGCCATTGAGGTAGAATAGTAGACATAAAATATGTAGAAAAAGAAAGACAATATTCTAAGAACTTCAGGCTGTAAGACTGAACAGTCTAAATGACTTATAATAAGGAAGCACACTGGATTTGAGTGGCATAATTTAGGGCAGAGCCAATCTTACTACCCTAACCAGTTGTGTTACTTATAATACGCATTGATGTACCTAAGAATAGATGTAATAATTATGAAGTAGTTTGTGGCTTTCGGTCCGGATCATAGCTTTCAGCCAAATGTGTGTTCTCTAAACATTATATATATTATGTTTATAAAATTATGTTCCTTGCCTAGAGGGATTGTCCATCCTATGTAAATAAATCTTAAGGGTTTACAAGGATTGACTGAAAAGGTCTGCTCTATTACTAGAAATAGCACCATCATGAGTTTATGACTATGAGGACTTCCTGGTGCGCTCTCTGGATTGAGCGGACTCCAGCACTCGGCTTGCACCAATGCTGCTCAGTACAGATATTAGCCACAGGGTCAGTTCAAGAAAGCAACCCAGTGTTTAGATCTGTTTCTGTCTTATGCAGTCCTTGAAGGGTTGTCTGCCGGAACAGCCTGCCAGAGCTCTCTGGATCCAGCATTGCCAGATGTTAATGGAATGCCTGCTGGTTCCATTGACTATAATAGGTCTGATGGAGATCAGGCTGCTACCTAGCAAATAGGCTGGAATTTGGCTGCACAAATACCGCTTCTGATACTGAGAGAAAGAAGGATTTCAACATGCTTAACTCTCATGTGACTTAAATTATGCATCACGGTCAATAGGGTGTGTATGGAATTACAGGTTATATCTATTCAAGTCAGAAAACCAGCCAAAAATCACCATATAACAAGAGGTCACGTGTGGAAACATATTTATAGGACCAAATTACAAACACCACACATGTAATACAAAAACATCTTTATTGTGTCTCATTCAAAGACATACAGCACATGAATATAAAAAATGAGCATCGGAGCAGTTTATACTCCGATGCTCTCCTTTGCCCTGCGCTAAATCGCGCAGGGCAAGGGCATTTTCAGGAGTTCCGGTGACGAACTGGGCTCTCCATGGGGCTGCCAGGAAGCCCAGTGATGTCACCGGCACTGATGGGCGGGCTTTAGCGCTGCCCTAGCCAGTAAAACGGCTAGGGCAGCAATAAAGAATGCCCATCAGAGCCGTGACGTCACCGCACACACTGTCTCTTGTGAGGGAGGCACTTTAGATCCTCCTGTGATGTAGTGTGGTGACCCCCTATCACTTTGATATGTATGTTGATGTGATTGCATATTGGGGAATATACCATAATACCATGTATTGATAGACGGGACACAAATAGTGGTGGGTGACTCAACTCATATATTTTTTTAGTAGGGATTTTACATCCAACTATAGTAATGATATATTAATAAGTAAGCGACATACAGGGACCTAGGGATTGGGGGCTACCACTCTCACTGCATCTGTCTGCATTGATTTTAAACTCATTTTTGATATTAATGTGCTGTATGTCTTTGAATGAGAAACAATAAAGATGTTTTTGTATAACATGTGTGGTGTTTGTAATTTGGTCCTATCGCATGAACAAAATATGGCAGTGTTTCTGGAAAAAAGCAGATCATTATTCTAATCCTGAACAACATGAATTACATGAATGGGTAACTCATGGTCTCAAGTAACCACTTCTTAAAGGGAATCTGTCACCGGTTTTAAACTGGTGTTAGACACCCTTAGCCAAGTTAAGTTCCAGCAGGAACCGGGTGCTGGAGCAGTTCAATACAGAGAGCATGCCAGGAAGTCCTCATATCCATGAGCACCCACCTCTCCATGCCCCCACGCTGCTGTTTGCTATAGGAAGAGAGCTGTCAATTAATAAAAGGAGGCAGGGAGGTGCAGGAGGTCATGAATTTTAGGACTCCCTGACGCGTTCTTTGCATCAAGCAGACTCTAGCACTCGGCTTGCACCGGAGCTTCTTAGCAAAATGACCGGCTTAGTTCGAGAAAGTGACTTAGTGTTTTGATCACATTTTCTATCTTCAGTTTTTGCTGCCCTCAGACAGGACAGTATTTGGTGACAGGTTTCCTTTAAGCTGGTCAAACAAATTAGTTAATCATCATTGGGTCTATCCATAACGTAATGTGGATAGGGCAGTCTAAAGGTCCCTCATCTTCTGCTACTGAGAGAAAGGAGGATTTTGACATGCCTAATCCTCATGACTTTATGCATACATGTTGTAGTTGTGTGACATCCATTGTCTGCTACCAGGCGTAACTACTTTAGCCCTAGCAATATTTACTTTCTGTTGCCAAAATACAATCAAGATTAAGGATGTCCGATCCTTCAAGAATTTCTAAAATTCAAAGTGATAAGAACAATTTCTTCTCATGTATATTTGTTGAGAACCAGTCTTAGATCGGGTATTGTAGCTCAAACCCCTTCAAGTAAATATGGGTTGGAATGCAATATCAGACACAGCCCATGGATACAAGTGTCGCCATCTTTTCAAAAAAACTGTACATTTTTCAATCTCATACATCCCCCCAGTAAAGGGCATCTGTGAGTAGATTTGTACCTAAGTGGCTGACCTGGTACATGTGCACTAGGCAGCTGAAGACATCTGTGTTGGTCCCATGTTCATATGTGCCGCATTGCTGAGAAAAATGAAGTTTTAATATATGCAAATGAGCCTCTAGGAGCAATGAAGGTGTTGCCATTACTCCTAGGGGCTCAGTTCTCTCTGCAACTGCAGCACCCTCTGCACTTTGATTGACAGGGCCAGGCGTGATCATGTTTACACTGCCTGGCCCTGTCAATCCAAGTGGAGAGGATGCGGCAGTTGAACAGACAGCAGAGCCTCTAAGAGTAATGGTAACGCCCCCGTTGCTCCTAGAGCCTCGTTTGCATATAGTAAAACATCATTTTTCTCAGCAATGTGGGCACATATGAACATGGGACCAACACAGATGCCTTCAGCTGCCAAGTGCACATGTAACAGGTCAGCCAGTGTCATAGGGACAAATCTGCTGACAAATGCCCTTTAATGCTGTAGTCTAAGATAAGAATGACATGACTGATTATTCAGTGTCCCTCCATCTGTATGGTGAAAATTCTTTGGAAGTTGGCCCTGGAAAAAAATAAAAATAAAAGTGGCCCCATGTTGTAGGCAGGTCCAAATTGACAGAAGGAAGGGCCAGCAATACTGTGCTGCAGAAAAAAATACTGCCACCCCCACCCCAGTATTCAACTCTATCACCATCCTGAGGAAGGCAAAACAGTTGATTGCAGGAAGGTACGTTCTTCCAGCCTGGTACACAAGTACCTGATGCTCCTTGCATTATTTAATGTTGAGAGCTTCAGATCATTATGTACCCGACTGGCGCCATGAGGAGGACTTGGGCTCTGTCACTTAATTCCAGAGACGAAAAAATAGGGGAGGAGAAATGGGGCAAAATTGTATAAATGTATACATATATAAATATACCTCTTCTTTAACCCATTGTCTAGAAGTTTATGTGTCCTGGGAGGAGTCCCTGGTGGAATCCTGTCCTTGGCGAGGAGGGGCACGCCTTCGTTCTTACTCATCTTTCTGTAATAAACAGGAAAAAACACATTAGTTAAATGACACAAAAGATCTAAACAGCATCTGACAAAATAGGAAAGAAGTCATGTGAACGTGCAAAAAAATATTCTACTGTAAGTGGCTTATATATCTTAAATATTATAATAATGTTATACAATGTGGATTGTAAACAGAATTTATGTGTTACATGTAAATGTTAAACTAAATGTTTTTGCGTGTTATTATATGTAGATGATATTTTGTAAAGTTGATTTTCTAAATTAAAATAACTGCCAATTTTAAATAAGAGCGGAAATTAGGTTGGATTCGGTATTTCCTCACCAATGGGATTGTAGTGGAGGTTTGTCAGTTTAATTTAGAAAAACTTTACTTCAGTCTATTAGCTCTCATTAGCTGCTTTTTGTTAGCTTTGATACTATAACGTCCCACATTTCACTACTAGGTGACTGATATACAGAATAAATGAGAATTTTTATTTACATGTAAAGTCTTGGATTTTTTTCAATATAGTCTAATAGTTCAGTTTCAGTTCATAGTTATACTGGATGTATGGCCGGTATATAACAGCCGAGGCAGGATTCCACTACAGTGAACAGGTAGAATCAGACGTGCGAGTGCACGCCGTCCACAATTGGTATTGATGTTGTGACAGCTTTGGAAAAAAAAAACAACACAATGACTAAGTCATTCTAGAAATAACTGAGGGTGATGTAAACTCTGGCACAGCATGAACTACACCAAGAACCAGGTACAAAGCCTATTACGTAACACATGATACTGTCCATATAGTGATGTCTCCTACAATTGCGTTATCTTAGAAGTGACATTAAATTCTATGAACAATGATAGATGGATGGATAAATAGATAGATAGATAGATAGATAGATAGATAGATAGACTCCACAATATTGAAATTGCAGCACAATAAAGTAAAAACCCTGGAATTATAAAAATTACAGGATCAATAAACATGTTAAAGGGGTTATCCAAGTTATATTTATTGATGACCTATCCTCAGGATAGGTCATCAATATCAGATCGGCGGGGGTCCGACACCCGGCACCCCCGCCGATCAGCTGTTTGAAGAGAAGGCGAGCGCCGTGCCAGCGCTGCCTCCTCGTCATTGTTTACATGCTGGCCATTGCATCTGCAGCGGTGAGCAGGTGTAATTACACCCAAGCCGTTCCATTCATTTCAATGGGACGGCTCGTTTCTATACAAGTGTATACTACAGAGCCGCCCCATTGAAATGAATGGAACGGCTTGGGTGTAATTACACCTGCTCACCGCTGCAGATGCAACGGCCAGCATGTAAACAATGACGAGGAGGCAGCGCTGGCACGGCGCTCGCCTTCTCTTCAAACAGCTGATCGGCGGGGGTGCCGGGTGTCGGACCCCCGCCGATCTGATATTGATGACCTATCCTGAGGATAGGTCATCAATAAATATAACTTGGATAACCCCTTTAATGATATGCCAATGATAAAACAAAAATGGAAGCAAAATGCTCAAAACATTTCGATTGATTCAGTATCGAGTATAAGCGCCCATGCTGAAATATACTCACATGCCTTGGCATGCTATCAGTGAGGTTATTAATGGTTGTCTGAGGAATGTTCTGCCATGCTGAATGCACTTGGGCACGTAAATCATCAAGATCTGCTGTTGGCAGCTCTCTTTGTAATTGCCGACCACTGATGTCCCAGATGTCCTCAATAGGAGACAAGTCTGGAGACGTTGTCGACCATGGTCGCATGTTTAGACCATGCAAGGTGCTGGCAATAGCACAAGCAATATGGCTTTCTTCTGTTGAAAAAGGGCTCCTGGGACACGTTTGGAGAAACTGCTGCACCACTGGTTCCATGACCAAAGCAATGTAATGCTGAGCTTTTACTGTGCCTGAAATGAAGACTAGAGGGGTTTGGCTACAAATATTATGCCACCCCACACAATAATCCCAGGATTAGGACTGGTGTGATGGTCCCTTGCAAAGGCCTCATAGCATTGCTCAGGCCAATCTTCAGCTACCACTGTGTCCAAGACAAAAGCGGGACTCATGACTGAAGAGGACACACCTCCATTCCAGCCTCCATTGTCATCTTGCTGTCCACCATTATAGCTTTTGAGAGCAGTAGTATAAGATGAATGGAACACCTGTAGTAAACATCTGGCTTCTAACCCAATGTCATGCAAATGAATCTGATAATTTGTGA
Source organism: Bufotes viridis (assembly GCA_033119425.1). Classification (NCBI taxonomy): domain Eukaryota; kingdom Metazoa; phylum Chordata; class Amphibia; order Anura; family Bufonidae; genus Bufotes; species Bufotes viridis. Next base: position 70,544,497 of record CM065591.1, read on the forward strand.
AGATACTGCTTTCAACCCTAGGCTTGGGATGTGATGTCCAATTTCCATTGCAGTACAGAATGGATCACTATGCGCTATTCTTCTAATTAGATGATCCGTCCATGCAGGGGTTCACCTCTGTGCACATATTGCTGTCATTCCAGTTTGTTGTTGTTCTCCCAAACACCAGAACACGTAGTGTTAAACAGTGCTGAAATCTTAGCTTAGGTGCAGAGCAAACTGCCAGACTGATAAACCAAGGTCTCTCAGTTCAAGGATCCTGTCCTTCTCAGTTTGCAAGTGGCGATAACTGGCACGTCAAACAGGAGACATCAATCATCCCACACAACTTCATGCTATTTTTGAGGTATTATGTGGCTAAAAAACTTTGCTTTCAATCTAGCTTTTTTGCCCTTCCACATGCCACAGATTGGAGCTAGGTGCTTTAAAATTTGATCATCTTCAGATCGTAGCGACACCCACTACTTCCTCAATTTACATGACTTTACGGCTTGTTGTTCTTGGTGTTGCAATTTCAATGTTCAGGATGGTAGATAGATAAATAAAGGGTGCACCACGTTGGGGCACACTATCCCATATTCTACATTTACAGAAGGGGGCACATTATCCCATGTTCTACACTTCCAGTGGGAGGTACATTATCCCATGTTCTACACTTCCACTAGGGAACACATTATCCCATATTCTACACTTCCAGTAGGGGGCACTTTATCCCGTATTCTAAACTTATAGTAGGGGGCACAATATTCCATATTCTACACTTCTAGTAGGGGGCGCTTTACCGCATATTCGAAACTTATAGTAGGGGGAACAGTATCCCATATTCTACATTTACAGAAGGGGGCACATTATCCCATATTCTACATTTACAGAAGGGGGCACAATATTCCATATTCTACACTTCCAGTAGGGGGTGCTTTATCCCGTATTCTAAACTTATAGTAGGGGGCACATTATACCATATTTTACATTTACAGTAGGGGACACATTATCCCATATTCTACACTTCCAGAAGGGGGGACTTTATCCCGTATTCTAAACTTATAGCAGGAGGCACATTTTCCAATATTCTACATTTACAGTAGGGGGTACATTATCCCATATTCTACATTAGGAGATGCACTGCATCTTTTTAAGTTTGTTGCATCAAGGAACATGCAGACGTCAGATTGCTTGCCATGCTGCCCCCTATGTATTTTCTTGTAATGCTGAGCACCACAGAACATAAAGGAAAGGTTAGTGTATGGCACTAGATTTGAGTTAGAGCACTGGTATTGCAGGCAATCAGAGATATTCACCTCCACCGATTCCTTGCCAGCCACTGTTGTTCCATTCCGCTGCTCTCTGCTTCCAGATCCTGCCTCGACATGCAGGAAATGCCTCAAAATGCCTGCTCAACCAATCACTGGAAAAGGTGGGTCACCATTCTGGACAGTGATTTGTTTAGAGGTTATTAAAGGTATTTCCTTTGTGTCAGGGTGGAGTTGGAAGTAGAGAGCAGTGGTGACCTGGGCGATCTTCTTTGATGTCTTTAAGCCCCTATGACCCCGCTGCCAACTATTTTTGATTACATGGAACACCCCTTTGAAATGCATCAAAAATTGGACCAAGTTCATAATGAGGAATTTAACCAAAACATAACCTACAGGCTGGGATGTTCTGGAATGTGATTAATACCATCAAAAAGTTGACAGCTTTAGAGCTGCGGGTTTCCTAAGTTAAGCCATTTTACTCATCGAACATGTACGACATTTATTATTTCTCGAGTATCATTATGTCATTGCTACATCCCCATCACCGTCAAATTGTGAGTAAGAACCAAACGAGGCAGTAAACACCTTGTAGTCAGGTGAGGATGGCCAACACATGTAAAGTTAAAAAGAGTCCTGCACAAAGCAATACTCTTCTCTAAAACTCTTAAACCTATAGGAGCTAAGTAGGATACCTCACAAACCCCGTTCATCCCTGGATGTGGGTCAGGTTGTCCATGTGGTTTTTGGGTCCAACATTCGGTGGCATTTTATTTTATATTATATTTATAGGGGTCTCAGGTTGATTTTTATGATACAGATCTCCAGCTTTGTTTCCCACACAAACATTAGTTAAAGTGACCCTTAAGTCAGAAGCTCAAATATAATCCATGGATCCACAAAACACGAATACCGGCTGTGTGCGTCCAACACTTTCCCATCCCACACTATTGTAAAATGTGGGACTAGAATAGGACATGTTCTATCTTTTTTGCGGGGAGACCATGCCAACAAACGGATGGACAGCAAATGGATGACATCTGTGTGCTGTCCACATTTTTTACGCCCTCTTGGAAATGAATGGGACTGCGGTCGATCTGCAAAAAATGCAGACCAGACACGGACCAAATATATGGTGGTGTGCATGAAGCCTTAGTCAGTTTCAGTATTTTACAAGCTCAGTTTAGTAGTAAGCGAAAAACCTGAACTACGAGAATTTTCATTTTCAGGGTATAGAGTGAAAACTAATGAAGGACTTACGCCAGCCAGGCCAACAGAGGCAACAGTCTGGTGCACAGACTGTACTCCAGCGGTAGAATAAATTCAAGAAAGTCCCCCAGCACCCCCCAGAAATAAAACCATAGTTTCTTTATATTATATTTTACATGTCCGGTAAAATCATGACATGAGTAAGATCTGCTGAACGAAATGCATTGACAGTCTGTAAGATGCTACTGGAGTGATTTTAATCGATATGGATTAAAGAAAGTATGGTTTTATTTCCGACTTCTGGGTGACTTTTTTAGAAATTGAAAACTATCTTAAAGGGAGTTAAAGGGAGGTAATTCAATTTATTTTTTTCCTATTATGAAAACTAAAGGGGTTACGCAGGATTTTACAAGTGATGGCCTATCCTCAAGACAAGCCATCTCTATCTGATTGGGGGGTACTGGAAGTGAGGATTGGAGCTACACAGCACCTTCCATTCTGTGGTGGATATAAATAGTTACTGCAGCGCTCCCATTCACTTCAACTGGGGCAGCGCTTCAAAAACCAGCTCCATCTACCACACAGTGCAGTCCTGTTGACATCTTCCAGTGCCAGAGCAGAATAGCTGATTGGTGTGGTTGAGAATAGGCCATCACTTGTAAAATTCTGATCAACCCCTTAAATTAAGCGACTTGTGATCATTACAATCTTGTTACCCTCATGGTTGTCCTAATCCAAGTGGGTCCCTATGCTCTCTGAAAAGCTATAACCAACGTGATGCCAGGGTACTTAGTGGCTCGTTTGCTAGCACTGTTACTTTGCAGCACAAAGGGTCCAGGGGGTTATTTCGGGCCAAGGGCAACATCTGCTCTGAATTCGTTTAACTGTGTCAGTCAGCTAGGTACAGGAGTTATTATATAAGGATGTCCGAAAAACTGTGCCAGCCTCTGGCCACCATGGGCAAAGCCACTGCTTATGCCGCGCTCTGTCCCTATACAGGACCACGCTCTGATAAAATGCACATATACATAGGTATAAAAGATAATTAGAAATTGCTTTAACAGGCAAATTTCCCTCAGGTTATATTATTTCTGCTCATAATCCACAGAAGCCACAATTTTCCTTTTCATGGTTACTCGTGCCATACACAGGACTATAATTATAGGACTAATTATACGCATGACAAGGTTCTCGTGTGCCAGCCATATCTAGATGCAGTCATTCTGTCACAGGCCTGACCATGTGCTAAGGATCAGCGTGCAAATACAAAGTTTACCTTTATGCTTTGTCACTTACATTAAGCGTTACTTTGTGCACGGACTGGAGGAGCTATAGAGCTGACTGGGCACATTTACACATAGAATAACTCATTTACTTTATGTGGCTTAATCTGATTAATAAAATACTGATATTTTATAGCTTTTTATAACTTATGGGCAGAAGCATAACTTGAAACTTCTGGGCCCCAATGTAAAACCTGGAACAAGTCATCCCCCCCCCAGTGTCAATTATATTTGGGCTCCGCTCATATATGCGTTGTACCAGATACTGCATAGAAGAGAACCCAGTGGCACCTGATGACTCCCTTACTTATAACTGGGTCTGTCAGGGTGCTTGTGTTTTGCACTATGTGGGACAGAGATTTTGGGCCGCCACTGGGACCAGGGTCCATCGGCAACTTCTACCCATGTACTCTTTATAGCTATACCCTGCTAACTTATGTTTCCCCGCCTTCTGTTAATTTGGACCTGCCTACAAAATGGGGCCACTTTCATTTTCTTTTCCAGGGCCACTTTAAGTTCCAAGTCCGCCCATGCATACAACTAGAGCTTCATATTTCCAAGAGAAAGAATTCATCTACTTACTTATTGATCATGACAGAAGAGAAAATGTCTGACAACCACTCTCCTTCTAATTCATCTTTTTCTTCTGTTCTGTATGTTCATACAATCCATCTAATGTTTTTACTACACACAATTCCTCCTATTTGTGGGTTATTGCTTTAGGCTGTAATCTGGACATCATCAATATGTAGGTGTCCATCGAGAACAGCACAAGGAGTCAAACTGCAGCCAAGCTATCTTAAAATTGTATAAAACCAATTAGATCCATTGAATCCTAAAAATACACTAAACAAAAATAAGACACAGCACTATACCTACTAGTACTACATCTAAAATTGTATAAAACCAATGGTGTCCTTTGAAATCTAAAAAAAGAACCAATAATAAGATACAAGACCAAATCTACTATCTAAAGAATGTATAAAACCAATGGGGTCCTTTGACTACTAAAAAAGAACCAAAAATAAGACACACACAACACTATACCTACCATTTAAAAAATGTATAAAACCAATGGGGTCCTTTGAATACTAAAAAAGAACCAAGAATAAGACACAGCACTATATCTACTATCTGAAAATCGTATATAAAAAAACTATGATATCCTTGGAATACTTAAATATGTATAAAAAACAGGATAGACCACACATCGAATCTATTTCTGTATATCCATCATTGTAGATATCTTTACCTCTACTATATCCAACTTAATACAGATAGGAGACTTCAAAGTCTTTACCAAGAGCCATTTCATCAAAGACAGTAGAGATAACCAACACATAAAGAGGTAAAGATCCTACAGCTCACCTTATGTGGTTGTGTTTCCATACAAGTTGAAGAAATTGTATTCCCTCCAAGTATCCCAATGAGAAGTGCCTGCTTCCAGTGATCCTGAGGATATTCCTTGGTAATGAAGACAGGCGACTTTGAGGCCAGCTTAATATAATTAATAGCTTGCATAGTGTAGTAGTAAGGAGTACGCTCCTCCCATCCATCCTTTTCATTTCTGGTCATGCAGGTTGAGCTCACTGAGATTTTAATGCAATGTGTCATTTTTCCATGGTCTAAGGAACTTTTTAATGAACGGTCAGTACAGAAGATCTGGAGAAAGCTGTGTCCCATTTTGTACTCTTTTGGTATGTGTGTGTGTGTCACACTTTAATGACGGTTGGATAGCATCCCACCTTCTCATGGCATTTTCTTTACTCTTGTACATGTTTAATACATTTACTGTACATATTTTTTTTCTTTGATGGAAAGTGCAGATTACATAAAGTGGCATCCTACAGCCATAGGGCTGCCTTATAAGAAAAAGTATTCAATTAATGCATTATTTATTGTATTTTTTCCTGTATGCTGTGCAGTCTACATACTGTTTTCTGTGCAGTATATTGATGTATACCAGTCAGACAAAGGCCAAAACATGTCTGGCTAAGGTAACCCTAAGGACACATTTAAATGCAGTACAAGAAATAGCTTTTTTGTTATCGCACAGGGAAAAACGTCAGGGAAATATTGAATTTTTATTTATTTTTTTTACTGAATAACTGTTATCAGCTGAATAGATGATTTTATTGTGATTATTTTATTTTATTTCAGGATAATAGGAAAAAGTATTAAAGGGGTTGTCTCAGGACAGACATTGACATATTGGTGGGATTGCTAGAACCAAGGGGCAGTGGCAGTTGGGGAGCATCTGACTTTTTCAGGATGCTGCATGGTTGGCCTGTTGCAGGGATTGGCTGTGACTTTTTAGCACTTGGTCATCATGGATGACCTACCAATATGATATCAATTTCTGTGCTACAGACAACCCCTTTAACTTAATTTCCTTACATGGAAAGACATTTCTTAAAGGGTTTGTCCACCTTTTATGAAGTAAGGGCCTATCCTCTGGATAGACCATCACGATCTGATCTGTGGGGGTCCGACACCCCCTCTGATCAGCTGTTCAGCTATAGCTCCATCAGCTAGTAAAGTTCTATCCTGAGGAGAGGCCAAAACTCAATAATACATGGACAACTCCTTTAAGTTCTGTTCACATTACATTTATTGCATACATTTAACGTATAACATGTATTATGTATGTGTAACCCCTTCTTGATGTACAACGCTATAGAATTAATGGTGCTTTCAAATAATAATAATTCATAGTACTGTTCTCCTTCCATAAGACAGAGGAACCTTTCGGGGCTCCAGGGCCTAGTTTCACCCCCTAGTTGCATCCCCCTTGTCGGTCCTCTCAGGACATAAAACCGTATTCCAATGTATTTGGTGAGCTTTGCATCAGTTTATCTAGTGGGAATAATACCCCCAATGCAAACGTGATAAATCAGAATATTTGTAGGACTATTGGATTATTGTTTAAATAAACGGGACTATTCTTTATACTTTACACACAGCACTATTGGGAGCCATGCTTTCCACATCTGTACAGTACACAGTGTGGCTTACAGGTACAGACATACTGTACCGCCGAACGTCACATGTGTCTCTTGACACACATGAAGAATTAATGAAGAGTCTTCACATTCTTAAACACATTCCTGAAGTAGGAATCACCCCTCTTGTCCTAACTGCAGACTCATGGATGTATTTGTGAACAGACAGCGTGCCTACAGGAGGCACGCCGTCAGATGATGAGGCAGTGATACTGGTTATTCCAGATCTATGTCTCGTTTTAGGCTTGACGGATTACAATAACTTGGCTTCGTTACCGCACATTGTTGTTATTTTGATACTAGAGAATGTGGAATAGTATGTTATAGTCTAATTAGTGGTAATAGAACTACAGAAGCCAGGCTGGATGGGGGCCCCATGGTTAGTACTGTTGCCTTATAGCTGTAGGGTTCTGACCGAATGTTCTAAAATTCAATTTGGGCCCAATTCTAACACATTGCAATTTGGGTACAAATAAATTGGACCTGAATTGAAAGCACTCAGATTGCCCTGAAAAGTCACATATGACACTCAGGGGTCTCCTAGGACTCTATCTTCAAGCTCTTTAACACCAAGACAGCAATAGTAATGTCAAAGTGACAGTGATATATAGTAGGAGGTGGCAACAAGCAGCCTGTATAGTAACAAATTGTACTGTCAGATTTTTTAAAAAAATATATATTAAAACATTGTCCAAAAATTATGCTTTTTGGTGGCAGATGTCTTCTTCTCTGTTTTCTGACCTATAAAATGGTGGCTGCCATTGTGGGAGATTCTTCTAAATCAAATCAAAAGCTTTAGATTTGGCTGAAGTAAGACTTTTTGGGGGAAATTTGAGACAAATTTAATTTGTTTAGAATCTCTAGTTCTCAGTTCAAATCTAACCAATGGCAACATCTGCATGGATCACCTATACAAGAAATAATACCCCTATAATAGCAAAAGACAGTATATGTACACCATCTATAATGTATATCTTTGTGGAATATTATCACTCAGATGAACCACAACTCATGTAATATACATCTTATATTACTTATCCATGACACATAATATCCTTAAGCAATAAAACATGAAAAATTATGCAGAGGACAGGGCCTTATACCATATATCACAGGGTTAATTACAATATAACTTGTAAATCCATGCTACTTTATATGTAAAATAGCACAAATATAATTCATAGGTGGAGGTGGAGCCCCTGTGGAGCCAGAGCAGAAGATAGGAGTGGTAGTGGCTCTGATGAGATGTGGTGTAACAGTGTACTCCTTCAGCCCACTGCTCCCCAGGGATCAGTGCAGTGGAAAGGTGGTTTGAAGAATCAGGCCAGAAGTAAAAGTATAGCAGTCTCTCTTTACTTAGTGCAAAATATATAGTTTACGTTCCGTTTTTTGCGTTCCATATACGAACCGTATACAGAACCATTAATTTCAATGGATCCGCAAAAAAAAAAAATGGAAGGTACTCTGTATGCCATCCGTTTCGGTATTTCTGTTTTTCCGTTCCGTTCAAAGATAGAACATGTCCTATTATTGTCCGCATAAAGGACAAGGATAGTACTGTTCTATCAGGGGCCAGCTGTTCCGTTCCGCAAAAAAATAATGCACACGGACGTCATCTGTATTTTTCGTGGATCAGTTTTATACTGAAAAAGCCATATGGTCGTGTGTAAGAGACCTTAGAGCTAGTCTGGCCTGGATGTTGTTTAGGTGATGGGTGTCTGAACTGTATTTCCCTCACCTGCAGCACAGTCTGTAAAGCTGCAGTTTACTGGTCACTCTGTGGACTAATGCAGTAGCTTCTAGATGGAAGTGAACTCGGCTCTAGGAATCTGTCTAAATGAAAAAATTTGCTGGTTTGACTCATTTTTCTATCACATTATACACTGATTATTTCCATAGCTATGACCACATTGTAATCTAGCAGCGGTGGCTGCACGTGCGCACTACACGAAAAAGCGGTGACCACTGCACACTAACTTGCAGTTATACTGCAGCCTGCCAGCGATGATTAATTGGCTTTTTTTTTTTCTTACAAAGTCTCATATTCCACTAACTTGTGACAAAAAATAAAATTTTACATGAACTCACCATACCCCTCACGGAATACCTTGGGGTGTCTTCTTTCTAAAGTGGGGTCACATGTGGGGTATTTATACTGCCCTGGCATTTTAGGGGTCTCTAAAGCGTGAGAAGTAGTTTGGAATCCAAATGCGTAAAAATGCCCTTCTTCTCAGGCTTTAGGGCCCCTAAAATGCCAGGGCAGTATTAATACCCAACATGTGACCCCATTTTGGAAAGAAGACACCCCAAGGTATTCCTTGAGGGGCATGGTGAGTTCATAGAAGATTTTTTTTTTGGCACAAGTTAGCAGAAATTGACTTTTTTTTTCTCACAAAGTCTCCCTTTCCGCTAACTTGTGACAAAAAGTTCAATCTTTAATGGACTCAATATGCCCCTCAGTGAATACCTTGGGGTGTCTTCTTTCCAAAATGGGGTCACATGTGAGGTGTTTGTACTGCCCTGGCATTTGAGGGTCTCCATAATCATTACATGTATGGCCAGCATTAGGAGTTTCTGCTATTCTCCTTATATTGAGAATACGGGTAATGAGATTTTTTCCGTTCAGCCACTGGGCTGAAAAAAATGAACGGCACAGAATTCTTCATTCGCATCGATTAATGTGGATGAAAAATCTCTGCCAAAAATGTGCAAAAAAATAAAGGGGGAAAGGACATAGGAGTGCTTGCAAGTAAGGCCCCATTCACACGTCCGCAAAAATGTCCGCATCTATTCCATCTGGAGCTGTGGCACTAATAGGGTGCACCTAAAGCAGAAGCATTGGTTGGACCCAATGCCATTCTGAACTCTGCAGAGAGCAGCGCACATAATCAGATCTAAGTCTACTATAAACAAATCCCTATTTCCCCTACAGTCTCCTACAGCTTACTACTGTCACACACCTGAGAAATCAGCCCAGCACCGTAGAGGAGTCTATCTCTCCAGCAACCACAGTTTTCTGACAGCAGGGAGGGCAGGAGGATGGCCAGACATGTTCTCTCCTCCTTCACTGCCAGCAGCCCGGAAGCTTAGAAAATACTGCAGGGCCTCCTGTACAATTTACATCAGTAGGTGGCTGCATCACTGTGCGATACTGCCACCTAGTGGCTACAATAATTATCTCTCCTGAGAAACAAGAGAAATAATTACTCCTCCATCTTATCTCCGGGCACTGGAGACTGGGGCCTATCAAGGAGTCCCCGCCTCCCCTTGGGCCTGTCCTAGCTTGCTCATAGCACGGTATATGAGTCACACCATTTTATTGGGACATTAAACTATCCTATTATTGTCCGCATAAAGGACAAGGATAGTACTGTTCTATCAGGGGCCAGCTGTTCCATTCCGCAAAAAAATTAATGCACACGGACGTCATCTGTATTTTTCGCGGATCAGTTTTATACTGAAAAAGCCATATGGTCGTGGGCAAGAGGCCTTAGAGCTAGTCTGGCCTGGATGTTGTTTAGGTGATGGGTGTCTGAACTGTATTTCCCTCACCTGCAGCACAGTCTGTAAAGCTGCAGTTTACTGGTCACTCTGTGGACTAATGCAGTAGCTTCTAGATGGAAGTGAACTCGGCTCTAGGAATCTGTCTAAATGAAAAAATTTGCTGGTTTGACTCATTTTTCTATCACGTTATACACTGATTATTTCCATAGCTATGACCACATTGTAATCTAGCAGCAGTGGCCGCACGTGCGCACTACACGAAAAAGCGGCGACCACTGCACACTAACTTGCAGTTATACTGCAGCCTGCCAGCGATGATTAATTGGCTTTTTTTTTTTCTTACAAAGTCTCATATTCCACTAACTTGTGACAAAAAATAAAATTTTACATGAACTCACCATACCCCTCACGGAATACCTTGGGGTGTCTTCTTTCTAAAGTGGGGTCACATGTGGGGTATTTATACTGCCCTGGCATTTTAGGGTCTCTAAAGCGTGAGAAGTAGTTTGGAATCCAAATGCGTAAAATGCCCTTCTTCTCAGGCTTTAGGGCCCCTAAAATGCCAGGGCAGTATTAATACCAACATGTGACCCCATTTTGGAAAGAAGACACCCAAGGTATTCCTTGAGGGGCATGGTGAGTTCATAGAAGATTTTTTTGGCACAAGTTAGCAGAAATTGACTTTTTTTTTCTCACAAAGTCTCCCTTTCCGCTAACTTGTGACAAAAAGTTCAATCTTTAATGGACTCAATATGCCCCTCAGTGAATACCTTGGGGTGTCTACTTTCCGAAATGGGGTCACATGTGAGGTGTTTGTACTGCCCTGGCATTTGAGGGTCTCCGCAATCATTACATGTATGGCCAGCATTAGGAGTTTCTGCTATTCTCCTTATATTGAGAATACGGGTAATGAGATTTTTTTTTCCGTTCAGCCACTGGGCTGAAAAAAAAATGAACGGCACAGAATTCTTCATTCGCATCGATTAATGTGGATGAAAAAATCTCTGCCAAAAAATGTGCAAAAAAAAAAATAAAGGGGGAAAGGACATAGGAGTGCTTGCGAAGTAAGGCCCCATTCACACGTCCGCAAAAATGTCCGCATCTATTCCATCTGGAGCTGTGGCACTAATAGGGGTGCACCTAAAGCAGAAGCATTGGTTGGACCCAATGCCATTCTGAACTCTGCAGAGAGCAGCGCACATAATCAGATCTAAGTCTACTATAAACAAATCCCCTATTTCCCCCTACAGTCTCCTACAGCTTACTACTGTCACACACCTGAGAAATCAGCCCAGCACCGTAGAGGAGTCTATCTCTCCAGCAACCACAGTTTTCTGACAGCAGGGAGGGCAGGAGGATGGCCAGACATGTTCTCTCCTCCTTCACTGCCAGCAGCCCGGGAAGCTTAGAAAATACTGCAGGGCCTCCTGTACAATTTACATCAGTAGGTGGCTGCATCACTGTGCGATACTGCCACCTAGTGGCTACAATAATTATCTCTCCTGAGAAACAAGAGAAATAATTACTCCTCCATCTTATCTCCGGGCACTGGAGACTGGGGGCCTATCAAGGAGTCCCCCGCCTCCCCCTTGGGCCTGTCCTAGCTTGCTCATAGCACGGTATATGAGTCACACCATTTTATTGGGACATTAAACTACATCATATTAAATATTCCCTCTGGCTCTCTCTATTAATATCATCATTAGGATATCCTTTGAGCTGTTAGACGGGCACATTCAGTTAGCTTCCTTCTTGTGCAAAGCAATTATATTGTTCCCATTAGTCAAATGAAGATCATTATGTCTCACCAAGAGAAAACATATATACTGTACATGCAATATTCTTTTCGGAACTAATAAAATATCTCACCGTTATACCCCATAATTCATCTGTCTAGTATTTTATAGCAAATAAGTGACATGATTGAGGGATGGGATAAGAAGTAGACAGAGTAGGCCCTTTCCAAAGGCATTCTGTCCTACCTTATGATGCCTCACAATGACACCCCCACCTTGTCGTACACTTTACTGCTACACAATGAGTCATATAGAATGAAAATTTGGAGAAAGGAGTGATGCCACATTGGTCACAAGTGGTTCTCACGTGGTTCCGATGCAATTCTTGCAACTCCTCCCTGACACAGTGGTATGTGGCTGTATGTTGGCCATATTGTGCAAAGCATCCAGGCTCGCACTGCTTCCTCCTCCTATTTTATTTGCCATATAATACCAACAATAACAAACTAAGCAGTAGTACTAACAGCTGCCAGCACCCTCGCGGTATCCTCCCAGGATGCAGTATTTTTGTTGAGCCAAGCTTTTCATATAATCATCACATGAGCACAATGTACTTAAACGGGTTGTCTCACTACAGTAAATCACATTTATCATGTAGAGAAATGTAATACGAGGCACTTACTAATGTATTGTGATTGTCCATATTTAGAGATGGCCCGAACTATCCGCCGGTGAACATAGCTTGTTCGCGTTCGCCGCAGCGGGCGAACACATGCGATGTTTGGTCCGCCACCTATACATCATCATTGAGCAAACTTTGACCCTGTACCTCACAGTCAGCAGACACATTCCAGCCAATCAGCAGCATACCCTCCCTCCCAGACCCTCCCATCTCCTGAACAACATCCATTTTAGATTTATTCGGAATTTGCAGTCTTAGTGAAAGGAGGGAGAGTGTAGTTGCTGCTGATTTAATAGGGAAATCGATAGCTAGGCTAGTGAATTCAGTGTCCACTCCAGTCCTGAAAGACTCATCTGATCTCTGCTGTAAGGACAGCGTCCTCCTGACAGCACCCCAAAAAGCCCTTTTTAGGGCTGCAACATTAGTCTGCTTTTTTTCCCCTCCATATACATATTGCAGTTGCCTGGCCTGCCCGTGTGTGAGGAGCTGCAGGCCCACAGACTGTAGTGTGCCCACTGCCAGTGCCCACCCCTGCCATCCCATGTGGCACAGGACTTTGCATCAAAAAAAGGCATTTCATTTTTACACTTTAATATAAGGTTAGTTGCCTGCCAGTGTGTGTCAGGCTGACTTCCACTGACTGTAGTGTGCCCACTGCCAGTGCCCACCACTCATACCGGCTGGCACAGGACTTTGCATAAAAAAGGCATTTAATTTTTACACTTTAGTGTAATTTCAGTTGCTTGCCTGCTGCTAGTGTGTGTCAGGCCGACTTCCACTGACTGTAGTGTGCCCACTGCCAGTGCCCACCCCTGTCATCCCGTGTGGCACAGGACTTTGCATCAAAAAAGGCATTTAATTTTTACACTTTAGTGTAATTTCAGTTGCTTGCCTGCTGCTAGTGTGTGTCAGGCCGACTTCCACTGACTGTAGTGTGCCCACTGCCAGTGCCCACCACTCATACCGGCTGGCACAGGACTTTGCATAAAAAAAGGCATTTAATTTTTACACTTTAGTGTAATTTCAGTTGCTTGCCTGCTGCTAGTGTGTGTCAGGCCGACTTCCACTGACTGTAGTGTGCCCACTGTCAGTGCCAACCACTGATACTGTGTGGCACAGTAGCTTGCCGATAAATAAGGCATTTAATTTTTACACATTAGTCTAATTCGGCACACGTCCCCAGATAGGGTACTTAACAGGGATTAAACTGATAGGAATAGTACTATTTAAGACACCACTCATATAGGGTGTCACAGCACATTGCTCTGTGCACGCGCAGTGCCCCAATTTGGGAGTAAGAGGACCGACCAAGCTGCTTTTTCCATCTCCCGGTTCCTGAAATCAATTCAGTTTGGTGTATGAGAGTTTGGTCTGTCATTGTGAAGGCAGTCAAAGGTACCCGGCCTAAAAATTTTTTCACAAAAGGCAATCCCTGATATGGGATGTAACAGGGATTAAACTGATGAGAATAGTAAACACACCACACAAATGACCCCATTTCGGAGTAGACACCTAAGGTATTCGCTGAGGGGCATATTGAGTCCATTAAAGATTGAACTTTTTGTTACAAGTTAGCAGAAAGGGAGACTCTGTGAGAAAAAAAAAGTCAATTTCCGCTAACTTGTGCCAAAAAAAAAATATGCTATGAACTCGCCATGCCCCTCAAGGAATACCTTGGGGTGTCTTCTTTCCAAAATGGGGTCACATGTGGGGTATTTATACTGCCCTGGCATTTTAGGGGCCCTAAAGCGTGAGAAGTAGTTTGGAATCCAAATGCGTAAAAATGCCCTTCTTCTCAGGCTTTAGGGCCCCTAAAATGCCAGGGCAGTATTGAATCCATGAAAAAATGGGTCCTGAGACATTCAATTACATTACCGCCAATCTATGTACACAAGGGTCTTAAGACCACGTTCCCTTAATCGTGGGGGTCCCATCAGTCAGACCCCCACCAATCAGACACTTATCACCTGTCGTGTCATAGCTGTTGGACCTTTTCACATTTCCAATCCTTAAAGGTTTTCTTTGGGTGTAAAAAAAAAAAAAAAAAATTTAAAATCTGGGCCAAAATATGTGTCAAACTAAAATAAAAATGCTCGCCTGTTAAAGGACCTCTCCACTTTTCTAGTTATTATCTGGAGCTGTGGCACTAATAGGGGTGCACCTAAAGCAGAAGCATTGGTTGGACCCAATGCCATTCTGAACTCTGCAGAGAGCAGCACACATACTCAGATCTAAGTCTACTATTAACAAATCCCCTATTTCCCCCTACAGTCTCCTACAGCTCACTACTGTCACACACCTGAGAAATCAGCCCAGCACCGCAGAGGAGTCCTTCTCTCCAGCAACCACGGTTTTCTGACAGCAGGGAGGGCAGGAGGATGGCCAGACATGTTCTCTCCTCCTTCACTGCCAGCAGCCCGGGAAGCTTAGAAAATACTGCAGGGCCTCCTGTACAATTTACATCAGTAGGTGGCTGCATCACTGTGCGATACTGCCACCTAGTGGCTACAATAATTATCTCTCCTGAGAAACAAGAGAAATAATTACTCCTCCGTCTTATCTCCGGACACTGAAGACTGGGGGCCTATCAAGGAGTCCCCCGCCTCCCCCTTGGGCCTGTCCTAGCTTGCACATAGCACGTTATATGAGTCACACCATTTTATTGGGACATTAAACTTCATCATATTAAATATTCCCTCTGGCTCTCTCTATTAATATCATCATTAGGATATCCTTTGAGCTGTTAGACAGGCACATTCAGTTAGCTTCCTTCTTGTGCAAAGCAATTATATTGTTACCATTAGTCAAATGAAGATCATTATGTCTCACCAAGAGAAAACATATATACTGTAAATGCAATATTCTTTTCGGAACTAGTAAAATATCTCACCGTTATACTCCATAATTCATCTGTCTAGTATTTTATAGCAAATAAGTGACATGATTGAGGGATGGGATAAGAAGTAGGCAGAGTAGGCCCTTTCCAAAGGCATTCTGTCCGACCTTATGATGCCTCACAATGACACCCCCACCTTGTCGTACACTTTTACTGCTACACAATGAGTCATATAGAATGAAAATTTGGAGAAAGGAGTGATGCCACATTGGTCACAAGTGGTTCTCACGTGGTTCCGATGCAACTCCTCCCTGACACAGTGGTATGTGGCTGTATGTTGGCTATATTGTGCAAAGCATCCAGGCTCGCACTGCTTCCTCCTCCTATTTTATATGCCATATAATACCAACAATAACAAACTAAGCAGTAGTACTAACAGCTGCCAGCACCCTCGCGGTATCCTCCCAGGATGCAGTATTTTTGTTGAGCCAAGCTTTTCATATAATCATCACATGAGCACAATGTACTTAAACGGGTTGTCTCACTACAGTAAATCACATTTATCATGTAGAGAAATGTAATACGAGGCACTTACTAATGTATTGTGATTGTCCATATTGCCTCCTTTGTTGGCTGGATTTATTTTTCCATCACATATACACTTTAATATTCTTGCTGTCTATATCTGCCACTACGGTGAGCTTAAGAGCTTACTGTATACACTGTTATTAATAAGTTTAATGTATAAACAGTTTGCAGTAAGTTCCTTTTTGTCTTATTTATCTCAGTGTCTGGTCTAGGGCCTGAATGAATTTTGTCATCTCGTCTTTGGTTTATGCAGGTGACATAGTTGCTGCATGAGAGCATGGGGAAGAGACTTCATACATGTGTGCCACGGTGGTTTCCCTACCACCACTGCAACTTTTAGGTGCCCCACCCGTCTCCTCCCTACCATGATCCTAATTCAGCAATTTATCCCTCAGAAAGCCTGTCTAACAGATATAGAACAAAATGGCCTCCTGCTATGCACTGGTATACATGCAAGCTGCAAAGGCAAAAAACAGGAAAAGTTTTAATAAGAACAAGTTGGATTTTGATTTAATTTACATAATTGATGCAATGCCATTATGTCTGCAGCCTTTAAGGCTCAGGCTGTTAAGAGCTCTAATACTTTATCATTTAATAGAAAACATAAACCATATTTGTGGTTAGTGAACTCCCATGTGGTGACCTAAAAATGAATGAGAGATTTTCTGAAAAAGTAGGCTTCCTCCACACCCAATCAGATTGGCGTGCACTGCATCTGAATCAGAGAGAGAGCCTGCCAAAAATGATATGATACACGGAACATATTTTGCTTTGTGCATTATATCATACAAGGAACTGGGTCAAGGTGTATTTTATGTAGTTACTAGCAGAAGGACCCGACTTTGCATGGGTATATTTCATCTATTTCTTTTAATGTTCGTGTGTGTCGTTAAAAGATATCGACAGTATCCCCCATAACAGTGACCTCTACAGCACCCCAACCCATGAACTCCATAGTCCCCCACCCCTTAACACTGACCCCCCCCCCCCACAGTGCCCCGCCATTTTAAAATGGGACCTCCACAGCAGCCCATCCCCTTAACTTTGACCTTCACAGAAGCCTGCCCCTTTAACAGTGAGTTTCACAGCACCCCACTCCCTTGACAGTAACCTCCTCAGGGGCACGCCCCTTCACAGTGACCTCCACAGTACCCCGCCCCCTTAACAGTGACCTCAGTACCCTGCTGCCTTAACAGTGACCTCCACAGTGACCTTTAATGCTAGGGCTACACGACAACATGTGTCGCGCGACATGACATTTTATAAGATGTGTCGTGCGACTTATTGTCACGCGACACATGTCATCATTTAGCCATAGCCTAAAGCTGACCTACAGCAGTGAAGAAAAATGGCTGGGTTGTTATGGAAACCTGGAGTAAAACTGTGTGTATGTGGAGACTAAGGGCCTGCAAGCTTCTTTTGGCTAATAAGGGACATGTGACCTTGTGTATATCAGTTGGGATAAGAAGAGAAAGACTTACAGGCTTGGATTGGCTAATGTAGGTCATTTTTTAGGAATATCTCAGGAACAGTACGCCCTAGAGAGCCGAGACCCGGTCTAAAACCTTCCCACACACCTGATGTACCTGTGTGCCAAATTTGGTGAAGATCAGTCCAGTCGTTTGGTCGCGCATAAAGAACAGACAGACAAACAGGCATTGGGACAGACAGGAACTCCTTGTGTACCGGCATGTTACCTCCACAGTATTCTCCCCAGATAGTAAGTGATATATGCACCAAGTTTAGTAGAAATTGATCGATGAGTTTTTGAGTTACAGAACAATATGTGTGTAGCAAAAACATTTGGCGCATACAAACTCCATGCAGCGGCTGTGTAGGGGCGTTTGACCCCCACAAGCTTTCTTTCCAGGTAGCAAGGGCTGTGTATACCAAATTTAGTTGAAATTAATGGTTGCGTTTTTGAGTGATCGCGGAACATACATACACACACACACACACATATATATGTACTTCTTTAAAAATATATATATATAGAATAAGAGAGAAGAAGATATGTGAGCTTGTAGATGCATATTATATTGAATTAGCACCTAACAATTATTTTCCCCAATACATACTCTTGGTGTTACTTTTCTTGTTCGCACCTGATTTATCTTAGCAGCTACTGTAGTTTTTAACCTGCAGCAGATTATTGCGGACTGGTGATTAAATATTTTCCTTTACTGTAGTTTTTAAGTTTTCATTCATAAATTTTTTTTAGTTTTTTTTTTTTAAAGAAAATAAATAGCAGCCTGGCCTAATACTAGTATCAAATACAGTTGATAAATTATATAACCCCTAAACGTAGCCAATAAAACTACAACCTATCCCACAAAAAACAAGCACAAGTTAGGTTTTGTTGACAAGAAAATAAAAAAAGTTTTGACAAGAATAACTTTCTTTCTATAAAACATGTTAAAAACAAAACACAGTTACCATGTTATTTTTATTGCATGTTAAACAAGGTGATAAGAAAGCCATAGCAGGAGTTCTGTTATTTTGCATGTTTACTTGGTCCTCAAGGCCTATAAAACGTGTCGCCCCCCCCCCTTCGCCCACCCCAGGGCCGATCATGTCCCAGGTTTTTAGGAATGCCGAGTGGTGATGTGGCCTAATTAGTTTTGTGTGTGTCACAGTGCTCCTACCTAAATACCATCGCTCTCCAGGGTTAGGCTCCGTAGCAATAAAGGGAAAAATGATAGTTGGTTGAGTAAGAGTCCAGACTTGGTAAAAGTTAAAAAGTTACTTGAATAAACTTGCATCTAGACAATATTTTGTCTTTCTCTGGCTCCAGCAGGTTTTGGGGTAAACTGGCAAGCAACCTTGGATACCTTGCTTTATCTTTCTCTGCTGTGCTAGACTCTGGCTTTGGTCTGGTAGCTGGACTCTATAATAGTTCTGGTACCTCTGAGTGGGGTGCCTTTGGCTGTTGACCGCCTGGTAATACTCTGTAAATTATAAGGAGTCAGGGTGATCTATGAGCTGCTTCCCTTGGGAGACTCCTGCTGCAAGAGGGAGGTCATTCCCTCATTGCGCCATGACTTGACTCGTCTGCTTCCAACTGTAGACTCCATTATAGCTTCCTGCAACTGTACCTTGGTAGGAAGCAGGACGAGCCCGCTTCTGCCCAACAGGGGGGAGAATGGAATGGTAAGTTCCATTCTATCTAAAGATCTGTCTCTGCCAGATACACTACCACCTGCTGGATAACCCGGCACATTTCCTGTAATACAATACATAAGTTACATAGCAATGTTATTAACCCCTTAAGGACCGGGGGTTTTGGGATTTTTGCGTTTTTGTTTTGCGCTCCCTGCCTTCCAAAAGCCATAACATTATTATATTTCCGCTCACATAGCCATATGACGGCTTGTTTTTTGCGGGACAAGTTGTACTTTTTAACGCTACCATTTATTTTTGCATGTGATGTAGTGGGAAACGGGAAAAAAATTGCAAATGGGGTGAAATTGCAAAAAAAAAGCAATTTCACCACAGTTTTACGGGTTTTTAAATTACAACGTTCGATTTGTGATAAAACTGACTGGTTAATTTTATTCTTCAGGTCAGTATGAATCCGGCAATACCTAATATGTATAGTTTTTCTTGCGTTTTGATAGTGAAAAAAAAATTAAAAGTGGGAATTTTTTTATTTCATTTTTTTGTCGCCATGTTTTGACCCCTATTACTTTTTTGTAATTATGCGTACGGAGCAGTGTAGGGGCTCATTTTTGCGGGGCAATCTGAACTTTTAATTGATACCATTATGGGGTGCGTATGATGTTTTGATCACTTTTTATTCATTTTTTTTTAGGAAATGAAGTGTCCAAAAATGGCGAATTAGCCATTTGGACGCTTTCTTTCCGTTTTTATGTTTACCGTATGGTGAATATTTTTAATATTATTATAGTATGGGCGTTTTCGCACATTGCGACACCCATTATGTGTAATTTTTTATTTTTTTATTTTCATTTTGGGGAAAGGGGGTGATTTGAATTTTTATATTTTTTTATTTTATTTTTATTTTTTAAACTTTTTTTTTTTTTTACCACTTTCTTATAGTTCCCATAGGGAACTATAAGATGCAATCATCAGATTGCTATTCTCATATATTCCAATGCAATAGCATTGGAATATATGAGAAAATCGCATATTTCCTATGGAGCCTATTACAGTCATAGGCTCCATAGGAATACTAAGTAGTAACCTAGGTTTCATTCACAGAAACCTAGGCTACTAAATGCATGCTCGGCTCCCCTTGTGGCCATCAGGGGCCGAGCAACACCGAAAGTGAAACTTTCGGTTTTGCGCGATCAGATGCCGTGGTCACTATTGACCACGGCATCTGAGGGGTTAAATGTCCGCGATCGCTGCCGGTCGCGGACATGAGCTGCGGGTGTCAGCTTGATGAATCAAGCGTTTACCCGCAGCTCATGCGCTCCGCGGGCGCCATCTTTAAAGTCCGGACGAAGGGCGTACATGTACGCCCTTCGTCCTTAAGGGGTTAAGGCAAAATATCAAAGAACCTGGAATCAAGCACACAGATGACAATTTTTGTTATCCATTAGAGATATTAGCAGGGTGTAGAAATGGTAGTGCCCGATCTGGTACTACACCTAAAATAGTTAAGACAAATTAAAGAATTTTTGTCTTAATTACTTACTAGCTCTTTGTGGACATGGCCACATAGTGATATCGCAGCTTGACCCTAGCACCCAGCGCCAGTGAAACAACTTGATTTATTACACCTAAAATAGGCCAGTCATTAATGGTTTAATGAAAATAGGACAGTACTGGCAGCAGATCTGGATATTTATTCATATAGAAGGCTTTTTTTTTATTCTGTCTACTATGATACTCATCAGATAATACATTGTTGATGCACAAAATGAAAAAAAAAAACAATAACATGAAAGAAGGGGTGCACCATAAAACCTGTATACCATACAAATATAAAGAGTAGTGGTCCAACTCCACTGATGCCCAGTGAGAGATCTAGAAGGGCTAGGTGTGGCCATGCAGTTCCGTTACAGCATTTGCAATAGCAGCACAGCAAAAAAATGAACAATCTCATGGACAAGCTTCGGAAATTTCTACAATGGTATCCGCCTACAACTTGAGATGTGGTGTGGATTTTAAATCCGTAGCGTGTCAATTTATGCTGCAGGTGTCACTGCAGATTTCACCCCTGCAGAAGGTACAGCAAATTCCCCACGTATCTAAACCACAAAGGTATCTTCAAGCAGGGTTGTCCTCTGCTGGACCTTTGTACTCCATTGTTGTGTCACAGCCTGGGCTGACTAGAGGGTCCTCTGGTGAGCCAGTCTGACCATGATTAAATGGTAACAAAACAGTATAAAAGGGCATCCGTCAGCAGATTTGTACCTATGACACTGGCTGACCTGTTACATGTGCTCTTGGCAGCTGAAGGCATCTGTGTTGGTCCCATGTTCATATGTGCCCGCATTGCTGAGAAAAATGATGTTTTATTATAGGTAAATGAGCCTCCAGGAGCAACGGGGGTTTTGCCATTACACCTAGAGGCTCTGCTCTCTCTGTAACTGCCACTCCTTCTGCACTTTGATTGACAGGACCAGGCAGTGTAGACGGGATCATGCCTGGGACTGACTTCTCTTAAAGTTAACCAAAGTGCAGGGGGCGTGCCAGTTGGCATTCCAATTTAATGTGACTGTTAGGAGGTTAAAGGCATTGCACAGTATTAGAAAAAAATGGAACCCCACTGTCCGGAGGATAGGTCATCAGTATCTAAGTACCAGAAAACGCCTTTAACGTGATCGAGACACAAGGGTGCCTTCACACGCAGAAGATCTTGTTGCAGAAGTTTCCACAACTGACAATCAGTTCCATTCATCTGAATGGGGTTGTTTTGGGGGCAAGCACATGGAAGAGATTTTAATTCGCAGAAATTTCTGAAACAAAATCTGCCGCATGTGAAGGCATCCTATGTGTTTAGTGGATAGCGGTCATTAGGAGACTGCAGCTGGGTTCATCCTTCCCGGTCAACCCAGCTGGTTCTAGAGCAAAAAAAAACACAACACCAATGGAATCTCTACAATAGAAAAAAAAAAAATCAATCCAAACAGTATACAGAATTTAGAGGGAAAATAGCTGCCATGATGCTACCGGTCAAATGTCATGCAATGCATTTTTGCATATAGCGCATCTCCATGTTCAATGCCCAATTACAATACTATTTCTATGCCACTGTGTTGTGCCCTTTAGTACCAATAATTAGTATTAATAAATACTGTATATGTAGAAGGCAACTCTCTGTACCTTGATTTTATAATGTTGTATATCTGATTAAGGACTTGGTCCAATTCTGAAACGGGTTGGGAATGTAACCTAAATAAATCTTTGAGTAAACAAGATGCTGTTTCGAGATCCCATTGATGCGGCATGGTGAGACAAGATCTTGCTTTCCTGTACTCGACAAAAATTAAGATGATCAGTGACATAACAATGGTTGAATTCATGCAGAAATAGATACTGTAAGCAATATCCAACCAATATCAAGCATGAAATCAACATATTGACAGATTGATGTTGATTGTTGTTGACTACAAGAATGAGCAATAGCAATACAATTCTATTGGACTACCATACGCCTCTGTGAAAGAAAAAAGTACTGTATATTCATGGACTTAACCAAAAAAATTGAGGGGAAGGGCAGATTTATAACAGTGTCAAAAGGTAAAAATGTCTGCTTATAGCAACCAATCACAACTCCGCTGTTATTTTTCAAGGGCCGTACTGTATAGAAATTAAATCATTCAATTTATAAGAAGTTCAACAAATTCAACAAATGCCTCTATATGATGCCAATGAATGGTTGAAATAAACCAGTCTAACAGTTTGACTATACATTTTTTTAAATTCAGTTTGGGGTGCTGTATCCTGGGTCTGGCATCAAGCTGAAAAGGACTATGGAACTAGAATAATGTCCTGGTTTTCAATTGCCTTTTCAAAAAGGACAAATTCCTTTAACAGCTGGCAGATAGCCATAGTTTTTCAAATTTTTGGAACCTTCAGACCAGAGAATCCCTTTGGGAATCAATCTCTTGCCCTTTCCTTACTCCTCCTCCCCCAAGACCTCTTCTTTCCTCTCTTCCCAATTTCCTTTTATACTCTATTTCATTTGATTAACTTACATTCATGAATGTTGCCCTATTGCTGGTATTTGATGCCCACCATGATTTTAGGGTCTTATACACTTGCACTGGCTACTGTTCTGTTTTACTCAGTGTTGTGTTGATGGCTCTTGTGCTATATTGACTACTGCACTATGGTACTACTGGCTCCGTCTACTTGCATTGCCCCCACCTTCTGTCAATGTAGACCCACCTAGGTTTCTTTCCAGGCCCACTTTAAATTCCCAGTCTGCCCCTGAGTTTAACCAATGGATGGGAGGGAATGTGGAGTGGAAAACATTTCCATATGTATTAATGTTACTCTGTTATATGTACTCATCTAAGCCTTTCTAGAAAACTATCAATTGTTCCTGCTTTGACCACCTCTGGGTTAGACTATTCCACAGATTCACAGCCCAAAAAAAAAGGTAACATCTGGTTTTAAGAGGAAAATTGAGAAGAGGCACCTTAAAGAAACAGGTATGGAACCAACATGCAACTTTGCAACAGTGATTTGCTTTGTAAAAATTGCAGAGAGGATTAAAGGGGTTGTCCCGTGTTTGGACAGTCATAAAGTATTGATAGGATATGCCATACGTGTCTGATGGATGCGAGTCCAACCTCTGAGATCCGCTCCTATCTCAATATTGGGGCCCCATCATAAATGGAGAGCACTAATGGACTTCCAAAAATAGCCAAGTGTGTGTTTGACCATTTTTGGAAGTCCATTACCGGTATATGGAGAGCAAACCACTAATTCCGGACACCTTTCTATTCACCACTATGAGAAATAGCTACAGTGCTCAGCTATTTTAGGAAGTCCCATAGCAGTGAATAGAGGGGTGGCTGTGCAAATGCACGGTTTGCTCTCCGGTCATTTCTGGGCCCTTTTCTTGAGACAGACTATTGTGCTATTATGCCATTTCTTATTAATATGCCAAATGTCCCAGGTGAGAAACCCCCTTTAGAAAGTAACCTCCATGCCAGTGACGGACTAGGGTGCCTAGGGCCCACTAGTAAAATTTATTTTGGGGGCCTACTGTACAAATGTATTCAAATATTACCTGCGCACACAGAAGCAACATAGAGCTAGATGATTAAATATAGGGGTCCCTGCAGCAACTTTGAGAAGGTAGGTCCTGGGGAAAAGAGGACACTGGCAGCTTTCCTCTATACCTAGAAGCCATCTCAGCTCTGATCGTGTCTATAATAATACACTGGGGAGTTTCTTTAATTATCTATCAAGTTTTGTATATGAACATAGGCTGGTTGAGGTTCGGTACCTTGAATATATGTATGTAGTGCAGTAAGTTTATGTGTGTTATGTGCCACTTGTGCAGGGGGTGGGAGACTAGGGGCCCACCTTGCTCAGGGACCCCCGGGGGAATCACCTGTATCCCTGTGGGCCAGTCCGAGCCTGCTCCATGCAGTATGTTATTGATGGAAAAAAAGTTTTTTTCTTGAAATTCAGCCAATATTTCCACATAATTAACATCATAAACTTGAAAAACCTGAAACTACACTACATGCACATATATAATTTACTATATATATCATATATATTACATAAAATAGATTTAATTTCACAATTCTATCTTTAATTATTATGTGATTGTATTATGAAAATATGCAGCTAAAAGAGTGATTCACAGGCACGGACAGGGTGGAAATATAACATTCTTTTCTATGTTTTCATTATGTCATGTCCCATGCTTCATGAAAGAACTCTACCTTCCGATAAACAGGACACCTGAAGACTCCATGCAGCGTGAATCATTCAGAACGTGCCTGTAAACAGAAAAGAATGTATCCTAGCTTGTCCTCTGTAGTGTCCAAGGACATGCACGGCACAGGCGGGTTGTCACATCCACACTTAGACTGCACATGTGCATACAAATCCTGCAGTACTTTTGATAAATTACTTTTAACATTTATAACATCTATAACAAATCATTCCATTGGTCTATGCAATTGCCAACATTCCCCAATTTGCTGAGATAGTCGCTATTTTTTAAAGGCACTCCTTATACATTTTTGTCCCAGTCCATATCATGCTAACACAGGGGCGGATATAGGACTATATCATGCTAATGCAGGGGTGGATATAGGGAGGTAATAGAGGCATTGCTCCTTCCTTACCTGAAAATAAACAACCAATTTCTTTTTTTCATTTAAATTGGCTGTCATCTATTGCATTAATCTAGTAAATAACAGCCAAGATCTTCTCCTTGCTTCCAGCTCTTCTTCTGCCGCTCTGGCTGCTTTTTCGATCCAGGCACTATTGCACAAACCATCCTAGAGGTGGGCAGTGTCAGAACCTGCTGTGGGGCAGTCCCCTGAGCTGCTTAACAGAAGGTGAGAGTGGGGAGACATGAGAATTGAGCAGATACTGGTCTGGGGTCTATGTCTGAATTATGGGGATCTGCAATAATGTTAGGGTCTAATCTCTAGTAAAGAAGTTGCCTGGGGTTTATAAAAAAAAATTGCAACCATATCTGCAAAAATCACCTGAGATCACTAATGTGGGAAATTCCCCTCCCTTAAAGGGCATCTGTCATCATGATCAAATCTATTTAACTAGGTATAGTGCCTGCTAGGATTGATTATGGTGACTGAACCTAGGCCCTTCTCTCTGCAATTGGTATTACCATTGCAGATATTTTTAGTTATACACAAATGAGGTGATCAGAGCACCGAGGGCATGGTCTACCTCCTCTGAGCACTGCTTTATCTTCTCCTCTCCCTGTTGCCACTCCTCCCAGTGAGATTGACAGGGCTGGGCAGCATCACTGCTCTGATGCCTGGCCCTCATACCTCACACATGCGTTGGTAGCAGTACTATGGGTGCATCGACTGTGAATATCTCAGTGCGGGAACAACCACATGAGATCTTCACTGCGCCATTGCACGCACGAGGCCTCAGTGGCAGGTATCCGACCAGTGAGGATGCCGGACTTTGTCAATCTCGTTGGAAGGGGGAGCGGCAACAGGGAGAGGTGAAAATGAAACAGTGCTCCGAGGGGCTAGACCAGCCCTTTGGTGCTCCAAGCACCTCACTTACATATTATTAATTATTAAAATTATTTGCAACAATACAGATTACAGAAAGAAAAGCCTTCTGTTAGTCACCATGATGTACCAGGCAGTATGTCTGGTTTAATAGGGTTGATCATGGTAACAGATGCTCTCTAAGGGAGGGGAATTGCCCACTGCAGTGATCACAGATGCTATTTGATATGGTTGCAATTTTCATACAGCCCAGATAACCCCTTTACTGGAGACTAGACCCCAACATTATTTTAGATCCCAAAATTCAGACCCTAGACTAGATCCCTATAATTCAGTCACTAGACCAAATAATACAGTCACTCCCTGCCATTATTCAAACCTCAGACCAGGCTTTACCTGCTCACGTCTCACTTCTTCACATGCTCATCTTCCCTTAAGTAGCTCAGGGGTCGGACCTAGATATAACTAAAAATAAGAATTTCTCTGCAACGTTAATACCAACTGCAATGAAATAGGGCTCATTTTAGTCACCACGATCAACCCTACTAGACTTTATGCCTGAATTAATAGGGCTGATCATGTAACAGAGGCTCTTTAATACTTTACCCAGCATAATGACCTCCTAGTGAGGACAGAATACAGGGAGGGAATATTTGAAAAAAGGTGTATTCTAATAAACCCTGTCAGTAGCAGGCCATGCCTTAACAAACCACACTATGCCAATGCCTGAGTCCCTAAACACTGTTCAAATGTTCAAACCTTCATTTTTGGGAGACTGCAGATTGTAAGCCCTCTCGGACAGGGTCCCCTATTCTTATTGTACTTCTTTTTGTTTTATATTTTGCATGTTAACCCTTTTTTCATATGTGCAGTGCCTGGGAATTAATCGCGCTTTAAAATTAATAATAATACAGATAAAGTCCAGTAGCAAATGATCATCTGATATGTCATAGATACCGGTAATCTTGGACCACCACTGATTTTAATAATTAAAAGGCCTTTATGGCGCTTTAAGGGGTTGTCCACCCCGTATATAAATTTGTATCCCTCCTCCCACAAAGCATGACCTATAGGATTAGGGAGAAGTATACTTACCTGCTCCCAGAAGCTCGGCTCCAGCTCCTAGGTTCCCCTGCTATCTTTTCTGGATTTCCAATGCCACAGGTAAACATCTAGCATGGATGGGATCGTGTGTGTTACTGCAGCCAACGACTGGTCGTGACAGTGACATTTCCCTCAAGAGGCAAGTCACTGGTCGGATGTTTACCTGTGGCACTCAAAGTCAGGTGGAGACATTGGTGGACACAAGGAGCCAGAACTGAGTTCTGGGCGGCAACTATGTATGCTTCACCTGACAGGTCTCACTCAGGGTTGCCAACTAGAATTTTTATTTTTTCTGGACAACTTATCAGTTGACAATTTTTACGGACAAATTGGCAAACCATAATGAATGAGAAAAATGATGAGTAATCCATGTCTACAGCTCAATAAACTCATTACCAGCATTTACTGTGAGCTGTAAAAAGATGATAATTACCACCAAAATAATCTAGTCAAGTACTACCAGCCTCACAAAAAATCACCGACATATCTTTTTTTTTTTTTTCAAGACCACAGGAAAAAAGTTGCCTATTTTTACGGACTGTCCAGAAATTTCAGGATGGTTGGCAACCCTGGTCTCACTAAGTCGGTGTAAGGCAGCTTAAAAATTGATATTGGAACACTAGACTTTTACAAACCAGCATCATTTTAGTAATAGCAAATTACTGACTGATGACGTACAATTGCATTTGGAGGTGTGGCTGCCTCCGTTTTGGACATGCTCTCCTAAACCCATCTTTTCCATAGGCTGTTTCTAATTAGAGTAATATATAGCTGTAGTCGTCTTCCCTGAATTCATTTGAGGCCTGTTGACACAAAGAGAAGTATTATATAGAGTAGGTTCCTATCCAAAAAGAGGTCACCTTCCCATGGTGCATGGGCACAAATTATTTTGATGAGTGCTGTTGCATTGTAGTTGATTGTACTTTTGATTACATGCAGTGTGATCAGCAGGGCTGGAATGAGCTTGATGCAGGCCCCTGAAGAATTTGATGGGATTGGCCATCCTACAGACTCCTTACATTAGGGATTTCAGACAGCAATTTTCTGAATTACTTGTTATTCATGGTTGGTCTGTGAAATTTGTCATCTTGGACAACAATGCCATATGTTGAAAAGACAAATCATACAAAATGACTGATTCACCTCTACTAAGATCTGTAGCTTATTCTGGGCTTCCATTGATGGGATAGTTAAAGATTTATAATTAGTCAATAACAACTTCTCAAATGTAGCTCTTGACAATGACTGAAAAAATCCAATGTGGTAGATCAACTTTTTGAGATATAACTGCAGCAGCCAGCACCTGTTATGTTAGTTCGTGTCACAAAAAGACACCAATGGTCAAAAGAAAATGGTCTAAATCTGCCCTTTTGGTTGTCCAAAATCTGTAGTGCATGGCCACCTTATCTCTGAGACCCAGACTCCACCTGACCCACTATCACACCCACATACACAGGCTCGGACTGGCCCTCTGGGGCAGTAGTGCACAATGATGCAGCCTCCTTCTGGTGTAAATTGTACAGGCCTCGCAGTATCTTCTAAGCTTCCTGGGCTGCTGGCAGTGAAGGAGGAGAGAACATGTCTGGCCATTCTCCTGCCCTCTCTGCTGTTAGAAAACTGTGGTTGCTGGAGAGAAGGACTCCTCTGCGGTGCTGGGTTGATTTATCAGGTGTGTGACAGTAGTGAGCTGTAGGAGACTGTAAGGGGGAAATAGGGGATTTGTTTATAGTAGACTCAGATCTGTGTATGTGTGCTGCTCTCTGCAGAGTTCAGAGTGGCATCGGGGGACTCTGCCCTAGGTCCCCCCAATGCCTCTGCTTTAGGTGCACCCCCATAGTGCCACAGCTCCAGATGTCCACCAATGCCGCCACTCTAAATGCACCCCTAATATTGACTCTTATCCAGTTGCCCACCTAATACTTCTACTCCAGGATCACCACTATTACCCTGCTTCAGGAGACCCTAATGCCTCTGCTTTAGCTGCAGTTTAACTCTATGCTTTCTGTTATTAATTCTGCTGTGTCATTGAGCTTACCTTACATTCATTTTCTGAATCTTAAATCTTTTCTGCTTCTGTGAACACAATATATAACTGTAATATGACATCCAGAAACATGAAGTCACTGTAAATAACTCTCTTTCTGTCTCTAATATATAAACATAGGAACTGTATTAAAATTATTGGCAAGTCTAGCCATATAAACATGTAAGCCATATTAGCAACCTAGGACAGGTCTTAGCTGGCCAGCTACACTCCCACCAAAATTACCTATAATTCTATGTTCTTAGTGGTAGGAGTTAAAGGGATTCTGTCACGGCATTTGACCCTATAGAGCTGCGGACATACACGGCTATATCGCCGTTAGAATGTCCGCAATATAGCAATAGAATAGCTCTAGGTGCTTTTATTTTCTTTAAAAAAATATTTTATTGATATGCAAATTAACCTGGGAAGGTGCCCAAGGGGCGGTACTAACCTTCCTGGTGCCCAGCCACGCCCCCATGTGAAGGATCCCAGCACCGCCTGCGTCCACCGAATCTCCTCCTTGCTTCAGTGAAATCGCTGTAAATGTCGCGGTGCACGAGATTGCGCATGCGCAGTTGAAACATAGTGTTCCTCTACTGTGCTGGCATCAGCCTCAGGGAAGGAACTGCGCATGCGTGATCTCGCGCATCGTGAGATTTACGGCGATCTCACTGAAGCAAGGAGGAGATTCGGCGGACACAGGCAGTGCTGGGCTCCTTCACATGGAGGCGTGGCTGGGCACCAGGAAGGTTAGTACCGCCCCTCGGACACCTTCCCAGGTTAATTTGCATATCAATAAAATCATTTTTTAAAGAAAATAAAAGCACCCAGAGCTATTCTACTGCTATATTGCGGACATGCTAGCGGTGATCTAGCCGTGCATGTCCGCAGCTCTATAGGGTCAAATGCCGTGACAGAATACCTTTAAACATGAATTTGGGGAATTTTCCCTCAGGTTTTCAACTTTCCAAGTGTCTTTTATCACTCTCAAGCAGAACAACTAACTTCTGTATAGGACGTTCCAACCTTAGTGGAGTAGTGAGACGTTTTCCTTTTTTGTCAAGTTTTGAGTCTCCTATTTGTAACAACACTCTTCTTACTAGTCTGTCTTCATCCTTTTGAACTTCTAGAACTTTGGCCAATTTCCATTGACTTCTAGGTAAATCTTCTTCTTTTACTAACACTATGTCACCAACTTGGACATTTCTTCTGGGTGTTTGCCATTTACTTCTTAGCATCAGGTAGGCTAAGTACTCTTTCCTCCATCTATTTCAAAACTGTTCTGATAGCTATTGAAGTTTTTGCCATCTCCCTTTAGCATATAACTCCTCTTTGGTGAATTTGCCAGGCAGTGGCTGAATGTAATCAGATTTAAGGTGAAGTAGATGGTTAGGAGCAGAGATGAGCGAACTTTAAAAAAAAGTTCGGCGTTCGGGTTGTGGATTCGCCGCGTCCCGTTATGGATTCCACTACCACGGACTATCGCGGCATATGGAATCCATAAGGGGCGGCTTCCACCAACCCGAACTGTTGAACAGCCGAAGGACCTGGGGTGACGTCACCGTCATGTGATCAGTGCAGGGGGCGTGGCTCAGCACTGGATTTGATCCCGTGCTGAGCCACGCCCCCTGCACTAATCACGTGACGGGTCCTAAGAATAGGGTCCTAAGTGAAGCATCATCTATTCTTCCGGCATTCTTTTTCAACACTGAACTTAACACATTTCTTACAGTTCTGATTTGTCTTTCCCAAACTCCTCCTGTATGGCTTGCATTTGGAGCATTCATGTGAAAATCACACTGTTTCTCTAACAAATACTCAGTTACCCTTTCTTTATCAATCTCCTTCAGAGCTTTCTTCAATTCATTCTTTGCTCCAACAAAATTAGATCCTTGGTCAGATCTAAGCTCTCTGACAGTACCTCTAATTGCTATGAAACATCTTAAGGCGTTGATGAATGTGTCAGTTGACATATCTTCTAACATTTCCAGGTGAATCGCTCTGGAACTCAGACATGTAAATATTAGTCAATATCTCTTGTACTCCTTGCGGTTCTGCTTGGTGATGAATCAATCCATTCCGCTATAAAGAAATGGTGGTAATGGGTTTACACGATCTGCCGGTAAATCTGCCATTCTTTGTTCTTCAATAGGTCTACGTGCCTTTCTACAGACTATGCATTTACTTATATACTTTGCTATAACTTTGCTTCCCTTCACTATACAGTGACCACCTTCTTTCAAACAGCTTTGGGTAAATCTTCTCTCCTGATGCTAGAATTTTTGAGTAGAATTGCTGGATGCTTAACTCTGCTAGGTAATGATGCATTTTCCAATCTCCCTCCCACCTTTAGTGCAGAACACGATTAATCTTGTACAATGGGTGGTTGTTTGGAAGCCTTTTAGGTTCTTGATCAAGTCTCTTCAACTCTTCACTGTAGAATGTCTGTTAAAGAGTCTAATGACTGTTTCTTCAGCTTTCATTCTTTACTCAACATTCAATGATTCCTTCTTTCTGATTCCCTTTGCCAAACGTTGAATTTGTGCTACTACGTTTATGACCGTATTCCATTTTGAACATCTAGCTAGTCTTTAAGGTATGTCATCTTGACACTTGGCTGCAGTACTAAATGTTTGTACAACCTTTACTTTTGGATCACACATAGACAATTCTGTAGAACCTTTACTGGGCATGATTTCCTTTTCTCAAAGGAACTCTGGACCTGTGAACCAATATGAATTCTTCAATTCTGTTACATTCAGACCTCTTGAAGCATTATCTGCTGGGTTATGCTTTGTATCAATGTAATGCCAATGTTCTGGATTTGTTATTTCCCAAATTTTGTGAACTCTGTTGGTGACAAAGTTATGGAATCTTCGAGCTTCGTTGTTTATGTATCCTAGGACAACTTGTGAGTCTGTCCAAAAATATTCTTCATCTATTTTCAATTCCAATTCTTCTTTCAGACACTTACTTACTGATGATAAAACTACGGCTGCTGTCAGTTCAAGTCTTGGTATTGTCTGAATACTGGTAGGAGCAACTCTGGCCTTTCCCATAACCAGGGCACAGTGTATTTTTCCTTCTCCTATCACTCTGATGTAGAAGCACTGACCATAACCATAACTACTGGCATCTGAAAAGTGATGAAGTTGTATTTCCTTGTACTTTCCGAAATCATGAGGTACAAAACATCTGGGTATCCGAACTTCTCTCAAGTTTTGCAAGCCTCTTATCCAACTCTCCCACCTTGGCCTCAAGTTTTCAGGTATGGGTTCGTCCCATCCCAACTTCTGTCTGCATAATTCTTGCAGCATTTATCTTGCTTTGAGGATCACTGGGGCCAAGAATTCCAATGGATCAAATATAGAAGCCACTGCGGAAAGAATGGTACATTTAGTTGCAACTTTCTCTTCTGTACATACTTCAAAGAAGAACTTGTCGTTCTCTACATTCCATCCTAATCCAAGTACATTCTGAACTGGAAGATGATCATAATTGAGATCTACATTCTTCATTGTTGATGCACGTTCAGAGTCACTGATGGATTCCAGTACCTCTTTGTTGTTTGAGATGAATTTGTGAGAGCGTAGGATTCCTCTTGGGCATAACTCTTGGCTTTCTTTCACTAGTTTGATTGCCGATTCTGTGGACTCTAGACTTATAAGACTATCATCTACATAAAAGTTTTTCTTAAGAAAATTTGCTGCTGATGGGCAATCCTTTTCATTCTGATTGGCCAGGTACTTCATACCATAATTGGCGCGACCTGGAGACGATGCTGCTCCGAAAAAGTGTACTTTCATTCTGTATTCTTCTGGCTCTGTATCTCTGTCCTCCCACCATAGGAACCTCAGGAAGTCTCTAGCTTTATTTTTCACATGAAACTGGTGGAACATCTTTTCAACGTCACACATGACTGCTATGGGATATTTTCTAAAGCTACAGAGTACTCCAAGCAGAGTGTTCGTAAGATCTGGTCCTTTTAATAGATGATCATTCAGTGCCGCACCATCGTATTTTTCTGAGCAATCAAATACTACTCTAATCTTATCTGGTTTTCTTGAGTGGTAAACTCCTTGATGTGGGATGTACCACACTTCTCCTTCTTTAGGTCAACTATTGACTTTCTCTGCTTGTCCTTCTTCGAGGATGCCTTCCATGAATTTCAAATAATCCTTCTTGAATTTGGGATCTCTTCCCATCTTTTTCTCCAAACACTTCAATCTTGCTAGGGCAATATCTCTGTTATTTGGCAGACATGGTCGTTTTCTTAAGGGTAAGGGCATTTCAAGATTACCTTGTTGATTCTGCTTAATGCTTTCTTCTAGAGTGTGTACGAACTTTATGTCTTCTTGGGATACACTCTTTTCTTTAGAACTTATGTCTTCAAAATCAGATTCAAGGATCTTGAATACTTTCGCTGGACTTACAGATGATAACTCTTGGACAGATATTCAATGACACAATCCTGTCACCTGTCTTGAGTTTGCAATCTGCCGTTCTCCTCCAACAATGCCCCATCCTAGATCAGTTTGAACAGCGTAGGGTTCACCATTTTCTCCTGCGATTACCTTTTGTGGTACCAAGGCTTTGGGACAATTGTAACCTATCAAAGGTCCAACACCAAACTCCTTTAGCAGGGACATTTCATGAAATATGACAGGTGCTCCCATTTATTGGCTGTTTCACAGGTAGGTATGCAATCTCGATCTACAGCTATATCGTCTTTTGTATAAGCTGGAGGTAGCCACTTATAATTTCTTGCAGATTTCTTCATCAATGAAGGTGACGTCACTCTGGGCATCCAGCAGCGCATAGGCGTATACCCTCTTGTTCCTCCTTTTAGGATTTGAAATGCACACTGGTACAAGGATTGATGTGCCGTTGCTTTCACCTTTCCTCACTCTGCAAGAGAATATCGATACTTTATTTTATTCCTCAGTATCTTTAGGTGCTGAGGATTTATCTTTCTTTGGACGTTCTTCCTGTAGGGGTGTAGGATGGTGTCCTTTGCAAATGCTGCATGTGGTCTTTTTCTTACACTCCTTAGTAACATGGCCTTCTCTTAGGGATCCGAAACACAGTTGGTTATCAATTACAAATTTTTTCTTTTCATCTGGGGGTTTCTCCTTTATTTGTTGGCACTTGTGTATGGAGTGGTTTACTCCACAAAACATACATTTGAAGGTAGTCTGAAGATTTGTAGGTTCTGTCTCTCTACTGATCCCAGAAGTGACTTTGAATATGCTCTTGTAGGTATCTAGTCCTTAAGTTGCTGCGTTGGTTGCAAAGCTAGTTGCTCTTGCGCGTCTTATATATCTTCTAAGGTTTTTAAGACGTAAGATGCTGTTACTGGATTACATGCTATTCGTGCTTCCTTATTGACGAACTCAGAGAACTCTTTAAAACTTAGAAAGTTCTAACCTAGATCTAACTGTTCAGTCACATAGCGATTCCATCTAGAAGCCACTTCTTCAGGTAGCTTAGCAAGCATCCTGTTGTTTTCTAGATAGTCGTTCAGTACTTCTAGTCCTTGAACATATGGGATGGCATTGATGCATGCTTGCAGGAAGTCACCATACTTTTGGAGTCTGAAGTGTTCTTTAGGACCTCTTTTAGGCTAGTTATTCAATTTCTCTCTAAAAGCTCTTTGTACTAAGAAAGGAGGACCATATCTTGCATTCAAATTTTCCCAAGCTTGCTTGTAAGCTTCTTCATCTTTTCTGTAGAAGTTACCTTCAAGAACTTCCTTTGCTTCCCCACCAACATATCTCTGAAGATATGTTAACTTGTCGACTGGACTGAAGCAATGATGCTCAATGATCATTTCAAAACTTGCTTTCCACTCTATGAAGTTCAGTACGTCTCCTGAAATTACAGTGGGTTCCGGAACGGGAAGTCTAGTGAGGACTGTTCTCTGTTGTCTAGCATGGACAAAAGTTGTAACATTCTCCTGACCGTTGATGTGACATCTAGGAATAGAATTACAAATTTCTGTTTTCTCACTTAGTTCTGAATTAAGTGAGTCCCTTTCTTCATCTTTTCCGGTAGAGATAGAGGGTAAATTTACATACCCTTTTCCTGACACTGGACAAAGCCTCAAGGCCTCTGCAGGGATGAAAAGATAATGACTTATTTTATCACTAAGTGCTGGAGATTTCCTTCCATTCTCCTGGTCATATGGAGGAAAATAGGAGTCTGTTTCTTTAATTAGTACAGATTTGAACCTAGGACTACTCTGATTCATGTCCTCTTCATGTACTCTGAGTCTGGGTTCCATGATCTTAACCTCTTTCTGCCTTTCCAGACTTTTCATCTGTTGGCGCTGTGACTCCATTTCAAATTCCTTTTCAGATATCAGTTGGCGCTGTGCCTCTATGGCAGCTTCCATCTCAATTTCTGCTCTCTTGACAGCAAGTTGTTTAGCCGATTGCTGAAGTGAGACAACCCCTTTAACCCCTTTAGGTGTGCTACACTTAATAGGGTTAGGCATAAATGTCTTGGTGTGTGCATTGCGTGTTTCCTGTGTGATTTGTGTGTGCTGTATATGTTCTATGTATCAGTGGTTTATGTGCAGTATGTGACATATGCATCAGTGGCATGTGAGCCATGTATAAGTGTCTTGTGTCCCACGTCTGTCCAATGAGTGATTGGTGTGCGCTGCATGTGTCTTGTTTCTGACTGACTTAAGTACAGGATATCCATATATGTGTAAATTCTGCCACATGTATGTTTGTGCAGTTTGCTGTGAGTGTCTGCCATCATACTTCAGCTTTAATATTTCTGTTATAACTGTCATTGCTCATGAACACGACCGTTGGATGTTTTGCAGTCTGCAAATTGCGGATCCGCAAAACATGGATACTGGGTGTGTGCATTCCACATTATGCGGAACAGGACAGCCGGCCTCTAATAGAACAGTCCTATCCTTGTCTGTAATGCCGACAATAATAGGACATGTTCTATCATTTTGCAGAACGGCCATGCGGACATACAGACACGGAATGCACACAGAGTCTTTTATTTTTTATTGGCCCCATTGAAGTGAAGTGAACGGTACAGACATGGAAAAAAAATAAGTTAGTGTGCAGGAGCCCTAAGGTGGGCGCCCAGAATCAGTTACACTGGTGGGCCCTAAGTACCCCAGTCTGACACTGCACATACATACAGGTAAATTGGTTCTGTATGCGTGCATCCATCTCTACTAAAGTGAATGGGAATTATGTAGACAGAAATGCAAGACGCTTCATTCAATTTCAGAAAAGTCACACATCCACCAGGGACTGCAGAGGTAGACATTCCCTAGGTCCTAAAGGTGAGGGAGACCCCAGAATACATGCCGCATATGCCCCCCTTTTAATCCAGCCTTGATGATCAGAGGAGGCATGTACTGAGAGGACGGTGATAAGCAGCAACATGAGCATGAAGGGACATTGAACAAGGGTTTTTTGTCGAATGTCTGAGATATAATGTGTGCGTCAATTCCTTAACATTTCTCAGAGACTGGACTTTAAAAACTCGCATTTTTCATACTGTGTCTAAGTTTTGTGGCTAAAATTCAAAATTTGGCAAAAAAGACAAAAAAGCAGAGCCGTTCTGGAACTTTTATTTCCTTTACAATGACAGCAGATAGAGTAGAATCTAGAAAAGTGGTTTTACAGACTCTTGCTGTGTTACTTTTCTTTTTTCAGAACTTCTAGCTGTGTGTCATTTAATTACCCACATACTACCGTGGTCAGATAGGCCTACCAGATTATCAGAGGATCCTCCAGTGGGCCCAGCCTCGGATGGAATGATAAAGCCCCAGAGGTCTAGCAGAAGACAACCTCATTTGGAGCTGTCCATTACTTGCCACTGATATCTATTACATCTAGGGTTGATTCACAAATGATCTTTCCGATGATATGTCTTGTGTGTGCAGTGATAACAACAAAGTCTAGGATGCCCTTAAAGGGCATCTGTCAGCAGATGTGTGCCAAGCGCACATGCAACAGGTCAGCCAGTTTCCTAGGTACAAATCTGCTGACAGGTGCCCTTTAAAAGTAGATTTGCACAAGTTCTGTATAGATGGAGAGTGGCCCTAGGAATTCAGCAATATATAACACAGGGCGAGCAAGAATTACATGCTGCTATGGCTGAATTCCTTCAATCAGTATGAAAGAAAGATGCAAACGTGATAGCCATCTAAAATACGCTGTCTGCACAAAACTGACCGCTGGAGAAAAGTAGAAACACAGTCTTCTGTATAGCATGTCAACATCAGAACATTTGGTAGAACCCGCTGTGGTCCAATCTGTACAAACCTCATATAACTGTATGTACAGAAAAGGTGGTCACCCAAACAGACATCTAGAACAACCATACTCCAAGCACACATAATATGCCAAAGAAGATATTTTGCAGAAAATAGTTAAACTGTGTGTGCAGTGCCTGCATTTGAGGTCTAAAACTCATTTGCCCTAAAGATCTGACATTGATATTGATTCTTAACTGATGATGCAGTCTAATTTATTCGTATTAGTCAAACACATACATTTCACCTTCTGCTTTATGTTCTGTCTACATACAGGAAATGTACCATGGTCACACCAGAACATATGACCGAGATCCCTAATTATATTGGTTATCTGTGTTGTGATAACCGTGTAAAGCATTTGACCAGGTGTAATGAATGAATAAAGTCACATCCCATTAGATGAAGTCACACTGGTCCGCCCAGTATACACTGGCTTAGCAGTCCCATCCTCGCATGAATCCTGTTCCATCATACCCTCAGATATAGGTTGCAATTGTACAGCGGTCTCCCCTGGCTCTTTGACTCTTTTCCCTTTAATGCTGAATTCTCTGATATGTGGTACAAAGGTCTTCCAAGTTTTTGCTGAAAAAAATAGAATAATGAGAAATGTTTTATTAATGCTGTCACTAAGTACATGTACCATGACCAGGCACAGACTGCCAATACTAGGCAGATTTGCCTTAGTTAAAAAAGCAGTTAATGCAACTGATAAGGCAAAATGGGTGCAAAACCACAGTGAATTTACTCTTGTTTCTAGTGCAGTTCCTCGCACATTAAAGTAAAATCATGGCATTCTGCCACAATTAGCAATTACGAAACTTGTGGAAGAAACTCAAACAAAATGGGTGCAGGACTTTTGATGAAATCACACTAACATGGTAAAGATACTGCAACACCATCACAAAGGAGGAGACCAACAGAGGACAATAGAGAAGGAAGACACTTGAAAAGCTAGAGGGGCGTCACTAGACGTAAAGGAAGCATTTTGTATAAGCAAGAAAAGGGGGATAACTATGGGGAGCAGTATGTGAGAATGGTTATGGGTGACAAAGTGGTGGGGGGACCATAGGGAGCAGTATGTGACAAAATCGGGTCCATGGGGAGCAGTTGCAGCGTCCCACTTATGTGTGTACAAGAGGTCTCCTTAAAGTCCGTGTATAATTATTTGTAATTAATATATTGTGATTCCGAATATCCGGCTGGCATTGTCATTACCTCTATTCACCCCTAGATGGTGCTGGCACCACATATTATATATAGCTGGGGTTTGCTGATTCAGAGTAGTTTGTGAAAGTTGGAGAGGAAGTAGGAAGTAGATTCAGTAGTAGGAGAGGAGAAGAAAGTGTATGGAGGAGCAAAGCAGGCTCAGTCCAAAATGTAGCTGCCTTTCTTCCCTCTGGACCGTGAACCAACATCTGGATTATTGCTTTTGATATGCAAATTAACTGTAACTACTGTCCTGAGACTATTGATTCAGTAAAAGTTCAACTGTATTTTACTACAACTGACTCATCATCCTTTCTACTACTTTCAACATTTGCACCTTACAGTGCTGACATCACGAAAACAGGGGCTCAGCCACCAAAGCACCCTAAGCATACCCATTACCATCAAGGGCACCTCAACTTCCATCTGGCTTGTGTTTCCTGTAATAGAGAGTGCTCCAGAGGATTTAGTGCTGTCTTCCCCATAACTGCACGTCGCCCTAGGGAGGCTCTGCTAACCGTGAGTAAATGAACTACTTCCCCCATCGGCCCACCGTAGACCTCATGTGTTGCCCCTGCGGTCCCGATTGCTGCATCAATTTTGGCGTCACGAACAGGATACAAACTCCTCTGCGCCTTATGAGAATAAGCCCTACTTGTTTGCTTGAGTGACTTTATATGTGCTTTAATACAGTTGAAACTTTAAACATCTTTATTGAGCTGAAAAAGTGTTTTTGTGGATTACTAAATGCATGGGAATAACATACAAGAACCCCTCTGCAAAATCGCATTGTGAAAAGTGGAAAAACGCTTATTTTTGTGTCGCTATCACTGTTTGCTGTCAGTGAATGGATTCTCTTTTTCTACTTTAAATGGCCTCCGGAAAGCATCTTGTTGATTTTACTACGCCATCACTGTGAAAAAGTTAGTGACACCCCCTCCAGAGCGGGAAAAGAAAATTTGCTGCGCCATAAGGGCTCAGTCAGGCAGCCGTATGCTGTCCGCAAAAATGCGATTCCATTTTTTTGAGGACAGTTCAGCATGTCTGCAAAAAAACAGATTGCATTCCGTTTTTTTGCTGATCCATAGACTTCAATAATGCCATGTTTTTGCTGAGCCGGGCAATGGAAGAAAAGGGCCCCATAGAAGTGAATGGGACAGAATCTAATCCGCAAAAAAACGGATCAGCAAGTGTGAGGAATGCCTCTCTGAAAGCGCGAAAAACTCAGCCCTGCCCACAGGAAACTACTTTGCATTATGGAGGGACGAAGTGAAAGCTCCACCCCTAGAGCTCCTCCTTCGTCTCCAGCTTTGGCCCGCGAAAGTAACAACAACATTGCACACCCTGAGTGGCCCCAATGGAGGAATGGACTGCCGGAGACGCCGCCAGCCTCCTAAGGAGAGTCGCCAGAAAGCCATGCACCGACTGCTGCGGCAGAGGTGGCCGGAACTTCTACTTCGACGCCCAGGAGGAGGAACAGGATCGTCTTCCAAACAGTAGACCTGCGGCCGACGATACGCCTGATAAGGGAAGTGCGGCCCATCTGGATCAGCGCAACCACGCAGCTTGCCCTGTGGGGCTCGACTACCCGATTGACTCAGTTGAGAGCCCCGGTATCTAAAGCCCTGGCTGAAG
This sequence comes from Bufotes viridis, assembly GCA_033119425.1. Taxonomy (NCBI): domain Eukaryota; kingdom Metazoa; phylum Chordata; class Amphibia; order Anura; family Bufonidae; genus Bufotes; species Bufotes viridis. The sequence goes on from CM065591.1 coordinate 70,585,014, forward strand.
AGCCGACGGTGCACCAGAACAAGGGAGAGGGCCCGATTCACAGTGCCCAGCTGCGACCGGGAAGTTTGGCCCTGGGTCCTCAGATATATAGGGAGGATGATAGGCTCATTTGGGAGGCCCACCAGAAGCACATGTCACGCGATTATTCTTATTGGCCTCAGACTTCACCCTTGTTCCCGGAGGAGATTCTTGCAGAACCGGAATTGCATCGCGAACATCAAGTGGAGTCCAACCCAGCAGGAGCATCTGGAGAAGGTTCAACCAATCAGGACCCATCTCTGCAGCAAACTGATTGCGGTCAAGCCCGGAATTGCCTATGGGAGCGAGAATGATTCCAGACCATCAGGAAGAAGAAGTCCCACCGGAAATTAGCTCCATATCCGTAAGTAGGCCGGTTGGCCAATGCTAAAATGGAGCAAGTGACACTGTTGGCTTAAGGAACTCTCTCTTTCCGTTTTTGTTTAAGTGGTCGTTCCCCATGCCACTTCAGAGCCCTCTGCCCTTTTTAAAGGACTCTAATATGGACTCTAATGTGATTTCAGAAGAAAGATTTCCCAGTTGCTCCTAAGTTTGCGCCCTTTTATTCACTTTTTATCCCCTTCTCAGGTTGTCTGGGACTTTAAAACAAAAGTTCTGCAACGTTCAAGAAATGTACCCAGAAAGACTTTTCTGTGCCTTATTCTATGCAACACACATCCTCTAAGTCAAAAACTTTTGCACTTTAACCCTTTGGATTACAAATTGTTTATACCCTAAATCTGGGATGGACTTTGTCTCAGGACCATGCTATGGACTTTATTCCCCCCAATGTAAGATCACCGCCCTTTTTGTCACCGTCAAGCACCGAAGATTACGACGCCCAATTTCCCTTTCTGCATCAAGAAAACCAAGAGAAAAATATATTAAAATGAATGTGTATTGTTATGCTTAACCCTTTTCTTAATTGAGGTTATCTAAGTGCCATAATAGTACTTTACAACAGAAAAATTATATGTATGTTTGTGTTTGCGGTGCCTATTTTATATATTCCAGGTGACGGCGTAAAGCTCCACAGCGTTCAGCAAGTCAAAACGTCGAGGACGACTAATCTTTAAGCAGTGGGGTATGCAGTGTCCCACTTATGTGTGTACAAGTGGTCCCCTTAAATTCCTGTATAATTATTTGCAATTAATATATTGTGTTTCTATTTGCCCCTAGGTGGTGCTGGCGCCACATATTATATATAGCTGGGGTTTGCTGATTCAGAGTAGTGTGTGAGAGTTGGAGAGGAAGTAGGAAGTGGATTCAGTAGTAGGAGAGGAGAAGGAAGTTTATGGAGGAGCAAAGCAGGCTCAGTCCAAAATGTAGCTGCCTTTCTTTTCTCTAGGCCCTGATCAAGCCTGGAGATGACAGACCAAGTAGTCACCGCAGTCCAGCACAAGACAGTAAGTCTATGTATGAATATAAAGCAAGTCTAGTGAAGATTAGAGCTGAGTCTAGCCAATGGACTTCACAAGCACCAGTGACCAGGAGGAACTTAAAGGTACCTGGACACAACTGGATGATTACTGCGCAGAATTATCCCTTTTAACTAAAAGCTTTTTGGGACATAGTGAACCTGAATACTTCAGGAGAGCATTCTACATCAAATAATGTAGCAGAAAATGTGCCTGCCACGAGGTAGAATGCCCTTATTGGTTTGCTCAACATAAAGTAAGAAAATCATTATATTCAGTACCTGAGTTTTAAAAAGTGGACTTAGAGCAAATTTACCAATTCTTTGCCTGTAAAGTAACAGTATTAAGAGAACTCCTCAACTGACAATTGCCAGACCTATTATAAGGAATTTCGAGTAAACCAACATCTAGATAATTGCTTTTAATATACAAATGAAGTGTAACCACTGTCCTGAGACTATTGATTCAGTAAAACTTCAACTGTGTTTTACTACAACTGATTCCTCATCCTTTCTACTACTTTCAACATTTGCATCTTATGGTGCTAAAATCACGAACACAGGAACCCAGACACCAAAGCACCTTAAGCATACCCATTAACATCAAGTGCACCTCAACTTCCATCTGACTGGTGTTCCCTGCAATAGAGAATGCCCCAGAGGATTTAGTGCAGTCTCCCCATCACTGCATGCTGGCCCAGGGAGGCTCTGCTAACCATGAGTCAATGAACTACTACTCCCATTGGCCCACCGTAGCCTCATGTGTTGCCCCTGCGGACGCCGGTCGCTGCACAGTATCTGACCACGAGGGAGCATGTAGAGCAGTCTGTTTGAGAAGAGGGAATGGAGAGCAGTCTATATGAGAGAGGGGACATGGAAAGCAGTCTGTATGAGAGAGAGGACAAAGAGAACAATCTGTATGAGAGAGGGGGCATGGAGAGCAGCCTGTATGAGAGAGGGGACATAAAGAGCAGTCTGTACGAGAGTGGGGACATGGAGAACAGTCAGTATGAGAGAGGGGACATGGGGAGAAGTCTGTATGAGAAAGGGGACATGAAGAGCAGTCTGTATGAGAAAGGGGACATGGAGAACAGTCTGTATGAGAGAGGGGACATAGAGAACAGTCTGTATGAGAGAGGGGACATGGAGAACAGTCTGTATGAGATAGGGGGCATGGAGAGCAGTCTGTATGAAAGAGGTGACATGGAGAGCAGTCTGTATGAGAGAGGGGACATGGAGAACAGTCTGTATGAGAGAGGGGGCATGGAGAGCAGTCTGTATGAGAGAGTGGACATGGAGAGCAGTCTGTAGTCTGTATGAAAGAGGGGACAGGGAGAGCAGTCTGTGTGAGAGAGGGGACAGGGAGAGCAGTCTGTACGAGGGAGGGTATATGAAAGGCAGCATTTCAATAAGGGGGTCATTGGGCACAATCTATAAGAGGGGAACAGGAAGCAGTTCTTGTGAATGAAGGGTGCAATTTGTGTGAGATAGAGAGGGTGGGGAGCAGTCTGTGTAAGAAAGAAAGGATCATGGAGAGTGCTCTGTATGAGAAACAGGGCATAAGGAAAATTCTGTATGAGAAAGAGGGGGCATGAGGGAAGCAGTCTGGGTAAGAAAGAGGGGGCATGGCATGGGGACCAGCCTGTGTGAGAATAATGGCAGTTTTTTAGCCAGTCTGTGTAAGAGAGGGCAGCATGGGGAAATGTCTGTGTGGTGAGAAAAAGGGGCCAAGGACAGCAGTGTGTTGTCAGTGATGTGGGCAGGGCCGGCGCTACCATATAGACAAGGGGGCAATTGCCCCCGGGCCCCCGAGTCCTTAGGTGCCCCCAAGCCCACCGCCGCCCGGTGTCGGCCCGAGTCCATAGTGATCTGTATTGCCGTCCTCAGGACAACGATACAGATGGCTGTGCTGTGGGGCAGGGGAGGGATAGGCGTCTCCCTTCCCTGTTTCTCTGATGGGCTGTGGGCCTTGTGCCGGCAGGCTATCAGAGGCCGGTGCAGGCAGCGCCACCTGGCAAAGTGCCGCAACACATTCTCCGAGAAGACTATAGTTATAGGAAAATTAGTCTTTGGCACGTATATCTTATAATGCTCTTAAAAACTTGAGCTGTTATGTGGAAAGTTACAGATTTTGCTCGCCTTATTATGTTACTTAAATCTTCTTTTTCATCATGACATTTTTAGGTCCAAATATCATGCCTATTAATTTTTTATATTATTTTTTATTGTTTCTGAGCTGAGTCTTTTATATAGCGCTCCCTATCCACTGCACAGACATAGATGTAAATGATAACAGTCACCACTAAGGGGAGATAAGCAGCTTACTGCATTCTGTTCTATTACTGAGTTCAACTTAATAACAGTATGCAGTAGGTTCTTAAGCTCCCTCTAGTGGTGGCTGCAGGTATCTTTCAAATGTTGTGTGTATGTTGGCAGCTCTGGATCAACAAAGCTAAGCAATACAGACATATCAATACATTTTGAACCTGTTTAAATTAAAAATGATATTCAAGTGAGGACATTTCCTTTGACACAAAACAAAATCTTTTCATCTACTCTAAATGGTAAGAGCACTTGCCATTTTCAATCTTCAGAGAGATATATGGCTATAGACTCAAAAGGCATCATACATTTCATAAGATGTTATCTACTGCGCTATGAAAATCAAGAAGTTTGCTTTGAAATTACCCTTTTTCAAGATTCCCTAGCTGATCACATGTAATCTGTGTTCAATTCCCCTGTAGTGCCACCACAGGAGAAACAAAGTATTACACTGTCTGTGTAATGTGCGGATATGATAGGTCCTCTAGGTAAAGAGATTCTCTTTGTAGCCACTCTGCCCTCAAGTTAATAGACCCCCTTTCATTAACCCTGGTTTCACACCTGAGCGTTTCTGAGACGCTCGTTTTACGCGCGTTTTTGTCACGCGTATTACAGCGTTTTTTTGCAAATAGGAAACACGCGTCACACGCGCGTTCCTGACTCTGGAGACCAATTGAAAAAGGCATATCTACACTTTAACGTGTGTTAAACGCGCGTTTTACGCGTGTTTCCATTGAAGTCTATGGGTGCAAACGCGCGACAAAACACCCCAAAGAAGCTCAAGAACTTCTTTGAGCATAGGGCGTTTTACAGCGCGTTCAAACGCGCTGTAAAACGCTCAGGTGAGAACTATGCCCATAGGGAAACATGAGTTTTCTCCTGTTGAGCGTTTTACAGCGCGTAGGAACGCGCTGTAAAACGCGCAAGTGTGAACTGAGGGTAACTCTGAGTTCTGTAATAGATTTGACAATGGGGTTTCTAAACCAGAACAACCCCAAAAACCTCTGTACGTCATATAATATGATTTTATTGAGAAAACAGGAAAATCCAGCTTCTTAAAAGTTGCAAATTTATTCCATCAGGTTAAAATCTTCAGATACAGGAATAGATTTTATTGTACTGTACAGTAATAGAGGATCAATATCCACCATTACCTGAGCACTTGCTATACTTCCAATGATTACTTCAGTATGAAAAGAAGTTAAAGGGATTGAAGTTAGAGTCAAAGATGACTCTGCCTTAGAGGTGAAACGATACCGGGAGAATGGAGCGACGCCCAGGGATAATAGTAAGTGCAGGGAGATCCCTGGGCGCCGCTCTCCATGTGAGCATCCTTAGTTGATATCTTTAGAAGTCATGAAAGGTCCTCTTTAAGAGAGCTGAAGAGAACATACACTTTCTGCATTGCGTTCCACTAGGAAGAAGATTATGTTAGGGTGAAGAATCTAATTACTACATATAGGGCTTGTATACACTATACAAGCGGAGACAGAACATCACACTCTTACCTCTGCCGATACGGACTGAGGCATTGTTGAGATTATTTTTCATCAGCCCAGAATTTCCAGGGTCTTCATTGATGATCCCTAAATTTGTGTTCCATTTGGTCCAGTTAACCTCATCCACTCTGCAAGTAACAAAGAGGCAATGCTTATAGATCATATAAAATAATGATATTGTTATATTTTATTTAATATATAAAGCTGAGTGTATGTACAGTATGTGTGTATGTCCGCTAAAGGAATCTGCACCATCGCATTTACAATCACGAAATTTGACACACAGGTACATCAGGTATCTGGGAAGGTTATAGACCGGGTCTTGGCTCTCTAGCTCGTACAGTTTCTGAGACATTCCCCAAAAAAATGCAAATATGGCATATCACATGACCTACATTAGCCGATAGAAGCCTGCAAGTCTTTCTCCTCATATCCGAACTGCAATATACACGGTCACATGTCCCTTATCAGCCGATAGAAGCTCGCATCGCAGGTCCTTAGTCTCCACATACACACAGTTTAACACCAGGTTTCCATAATGACCCAGCCATTTTTCTTAACTGCTGTAGATCAGCTTTAAAGGGGCAGGGTGCTATAGATGACACTGTTAAGGGAGCGGAGTGTTGTGGAGGTCACCGTTAAGGGGGCAGGTAGGGTGGCCATTCAGGCCACCCTCAAAAGACGGACTTAGAAACCCCACCCCCAGGTCCAGCTTAACCACGCCCCAGACACCGTTAGGCCACACCCCTCCACTCTGCAGCCGACGGAGAATGAAAAAATGAAGGTAAAAATAAACTTCTGTCAGCTGCAGGGGTGGGAGGGAGGGTGACTTTCTCCCTGCAGCTCAAGCTCAGATAGCACAGTGCTGCTGTCTGAGAGTGAGCTGTTCAAAAGGACATTAGCCAAACAGAGGACAGGGAGTCTAAAAGCCTAAAAGCTTAAAACCGGACCTCTGGCCACCCTAGGGGCAGGGTGCTGTGGAGGTCACAGTTAAGGGGACGGTCCGCTATGGAGATCGGTGTTAAAGGGCTGGAGAGTCCACTGTTAAAGAGGTGGGGTGTTGTGGAAATCACTGTTAAGGAGATGGGGTACAGTGGAGGTCACTAATAAAAGGGCGGCTGCTGTGGAGGTCACTGTTAAAGGGGCGGGAAGCTGTGGAGGTCACTGTTAAGGGGGCTGTGGACTGAACAATCAGCTGACAGCTCTCTAAGGAGTATGGCCACCTTAAAGAGGACACTGTCACGGCTTCTGACATGTCAGTTTTAGTAACTACTTGCATTCCTCATGTAATAACAATTCTGGAACATTTATTCTTATGACTCTATGTTGTGTCATTCCTGTATTATTTTTGCTAGAAGTTTACAAATAAATTGCCAGAAGTCTGCAGTAAAGGTACTGCTGGGTGTTACCAGTAGCAGGTATGTCTGACTCTGTCCAATCAGTTCTGCTGTTGTCAGACTGCACAGGGACACACCCCAAGTGACAACACTTATCTTTACTTCAAGCTGCTAGCAATTCATTCATAACTTCTAGTAGAAATAACAAAAGAATGGCAAACCATAAAGTCATAAGAATAGATTCTCCAGAATTATTATTACAAGGGGGATGCAAGTAGTTACTACAACAGACATGTCAGGAGAGGTTACAGGCCCTCTTTAACCCGTTATGGACAGGGCTCATTTTCACCTTAAGGACCAGGCCATATTTTGCAAATCTGACCAATGTCACTTTATGTGTGAATAACTTTAAAACGCTTTTACTTATCCAGGCCATTCTGAGATTGTCTTTTCGTCACATATTGTACTTCATGACACTGGTAAAATGGAGTCAAAAAAATTCATTTTTATTTATAAAAAAAATACTAAATTTACCAAAATTTAGAAAAATTATCAAATTTCAAAGTTTAAATTTCTCTACTTCTATAATACATAGTAATACCTCCAAAAATAGTTATTACTTTACATTCCCCATATGTCTACTTCATGTTTGGATCATTTTGGGAATGCCATTTTTTTTTGGGGGGGGACATTAAATGGCTTAGAGGTTTAGAAACAAATTTCCAAAACCCACTTTTTAAGGACCAGTTCAGGTCTGAAGTCACTTTGTGAGGCTTACATAATAGAAACCAACCAAAAATTACCCCATTCTAGAAACTACACCCCTCAAGGTATTCAAAACTGATTTTACAAACTTTGTTAATCCTTTAGGTGTTCCACAAGAGTTAATGGCAAATGGAGATAAAATTTCAGAATTTCGATTTTTTTTTTTTTGCAAATTTTCCATTTTAATCCATTATTTCCAGTAACAAAGCAAGGGTTTACAGCCAAACAAAACTCAATATTTATTGCCCTGATTCTGTAGTTTGCAGAAACACCCGATATGTGGTCGTAAACTGCTGTATGGCCAAACGGCAGGGCGTAGAAGGAAGGGAATGCCATATGGTTTTTGGAAGGCAGATTTTACTGGACTGGTTTATTTACACCATGTCCCATTTGAAGCCCCCCTGATGCACCCCTACAGTAGAAACTCCAAAAAAGTGACGGTATAAGGTGGAAGTTTTGTTGGTACTATTGATACTATTAGGGCAAATATGATTTTTGGTTGCTCTATATTACACTTTTTTGGAAGCAAGGTAACAAAAAATAGAAATTCTGAAATTTCATCTTCATTTGCCAATAACTCTTGTGGAACACCTAAAGGGTTAACAAAGTTTGTAAAATGAGTTTTGAATATCTTGAGGGGTGTATTTACTTAGATCGAGTCACTTTTTTGGAGTTTCTACTCTAGGGGTACATCAGGGGGGCTTCAAATGGAACATGGTGTCAAAACACCAGTCCAGCAAAATCTGCCTTCCAAAAACCATATGGCGTTCCCTTCCTTCTGTGCCCTACCGTTTGGCCATACAGCAGTTTACGATCATCATAGGTGTTTCTCAAACTACAGATCAGGGCAATAATATTGAGTTTTGTTTGGCTGTTAACCCTTGCTTTGTTAACAGCCAAACAAAACTCAATATTTATTGCCCTGATTCTGTAGTTTGGAGAAACACCCCTTTTTTTTACTTTTTGGGTGATTGTCTCATGTACGGGCTCATTTTTTGCGGGATGAGGTGCCGATTTGATTGGTACTATTTTGGCGTACATATGACTTAATTGATCACTTTTATTACCTTTTTTAGAAGTTTTTATTTATTTTATTTTTTTATGGCTATATAGTGTACTGTGCTGTATTTTCACTTTACACTTAGTCTGATCAGACTTAGCATTACCATGGCAAGCCGGAAGCCTGTGAAGGCGTCCGGTTGCCATGGTAACCATCAGCTGCTGCCACAACAGAGCAGCGGGTGATGGGAAGGGAGGGCACCCGCCCCTCTGTGACCTCGTCAAGAATCGGGGGCTGAAATGGCACAGCAGCCCCCGATAGGAGAGGGAGGGAGCTCCCTCCATGTTAACCCCTTCCATACAGCGGTCCCTATGGACCGCGGCATAGAAGGGGATAAACGGCTGACATCTGTGCCAGCACAGATGTCAGCCGTTTCAAGCAGTGTGTCAGCAATGTCCTGACACTCTGCTTACACCGCTCGGCCAACCTGAAAATGAGAGGAAGGCGGGCGGATGATCCGCCTGCCTGCACCCTGCCCGCCAGCACATCACAGTAAGGGCTACAGGGAGGAGGGGGGGATCAGAAACTTCCGAAAGCGCAGCAAACCAAATTGACCTGCGGTTTGCAGCGATACGGAGGGGTCACAGGACCCCCCTCGGCATTGTACCAAGGTGCCTGCTGAATGATTTCAGCAGGCACCTAGTTCCGATCACCGCTGCGCGGCGGTGATCGGAAATACACCGGGCACGGACATCATCAGGACACGGACATCAGGGCAGAATCTGGATCGCACATCCTCAGTACTATGCTTTTGATATAACAACTGTCCTTCAGTTAAAGAGGCACTTGTAACTGGCACATAAAGGGAGGTTAAAGAGGCACTTGTAACTAGCACATGGGGTGGGGGGTTAAAGAGGCGCTTGTAACTGTCTCATGGGGTGGGGGTGGGGGTGTTAAAGAGGCACTTGTAACTAGCACATGGGGTGGGGGGTTAAAGAGGTGCTTGTAACTGGCTCATGGGGTGGGGGGGGTTAAAGAGGCACTTGTAACTGGCACATGGGGGGGGAGTTAAAGAGGCACTTGTAACCTGCAGATTGGGTGGAGTGGGTTAAAAAGGCACTTGTAACTGGCTTGTGGGGAGTTAAAGAGGCACTTGTAACTGGCACATGGGGTGGGGGGTTACAGAGGCACTTGTAACTGGCATATAGGGTGGGGTTAAAGAGGCACTTGTAACTGGCACATGGGGTGGGGGTTACAGAGGCACTTGTAACTGGCATATAGGGTGGGGTTAAAGAGGCACTTGTAATTGGCACATGGGGTGGGGGGGGTTAAAGAGGCACTTGTTACTGGCACATTATTATGGGGAACTATGTGGGCTTCTACTGAGGCGACAAAGAAGGGGTATTTTATATGGGGGCTCTGTGTGGTACTAGTATTATCAGGGGGTTTATCTGTTTCTGCAGTGTAGTATTGGGGGTAGTAGGATGATTTGTCCAGAAGATGGAAGGATGATGGAAAAGTAGTAAACTAAGATTTTTTTTTTTGTTGTCAAACTGCAGAGACAGAAAATGGCGACAAAATGGTGGTCTGGTCTGAAAGGAGAAGACGAGGATAGAGAACATCTACATCAAAGGAGACCTCACTGGATGTAAGAGGTATGGGGGGGGGAATAATGTGACGCGAAGGGGGTGATGTAAAAAGAAGGGGGTGATGACGTGACATGGAGGGGGAAAAATGTGCCATTCGGGGGGGGGGGGGGAGTATGCTGCCATGGAGGGGGGGGAATAATGTGACGCGAAGGGGGTGGTGACGTGACATGGAGGGGGGTGGGCTTATTGTTTTTCGCCCCAGGGCCCCACTTCACCTAGAACCGGCCCTGGATGTGGGGGTTCATGCAAGGTACATGACAGCTGTGGGATGCTTGTTAGTTGTGTGTTGTAAGTAGTGTGTGAGTGTATCTATTCATTTGGTTTGAACTAGGGTCTGAGCTCTGAGTAATGATGAGCCTGATCATTGCAGTAAACTGCCCCAGCGTCTGTTGCACGCCTCTATATTTCAGTGATATAAGCAGGGAGTGATATTGTATGTAAGGCTACTTTTATACTTGTGTTGTTAATTCTGGTATTGAGATCCGGCAGAGGATCGCAATACCAAAAATAAATGGATCCATTTTGATTTTGCACATTAGGATGCATCCGTTCCGTTAGCATGCGGTTGTGTGAAATCAAAATGAATAAAAACCATACATCATTGGCTTACATTGCTTTCAGTGCCGGATCCATTTTCTTCCATTTTGATGACCGGACACTAAGGCTACATGCACACGACCGTTGGTGTTTTGTGGTCCGCAAACCGCGGATCCGCAAAACACGGAAGCTGCTCCGCATTCCGTTCCGCAATTTGCAGAACGGAACGCGGCCCATTGTAGAAATAGGACATGCTAAATTTTTTTTGCGGGGGCACGGAACGGAGCAACGGATGCGGACAGCACACGGAGTGCTGACCGCATCTTTTGCGGCCCCATTGAAGTGAATGGGTCCGCGGCCGAGCCGCGAAATATGCGGCTCGGACGCGGACCCGAACAACGGCCGTGTGCATGAGGCCTAAACCGCAGCTTGCAGAAGTTTAGTGTCTGGTCACAAAACGGAATGTTGCCAGAACGGAAGACATCCTGATGCATCCTGAACGGATCTCTTTCCATTCAAAATGCATAAGGACTAAACGGAAATGTTATTTTCCGGCTTTGAGAACCTCTGCCGGATCTCAATACCAGAAAACTACAACGTAAGTGTGAAAGTAGCCTAAGCTGGTAGGGTTTGTGTCCCAGGGCTGCTTTTTAGTGCATCCAGTCCTGTCCATGACCTTTAAGTGTTTTAAACCAAAGTGGAAGTCATAAGGTTGATCACAGAGATTGCATGACTCTGCACATTGGCTTCCATTGATAAAGCTGTATGTAAATTCTGTCAACTTCCACTGATGTTGTATCAGAGATATGTCCTCCACATACAACTGTATACAAACTGATTATGGCAAAGTGCCGCAACACATTCTCCAAGAAGACTATAGTTATAGGAAAATTAGTTTTTGGCACGTATATCTTATAATGCTCTTAAAAACTTGAGCTGTTATGTGGAAAGTTACAGATTTTGCTCGCCTTATTATGTTACTTAAATCTTCTTTTTCATCATGACATTTTTAGGTCCAAATATCATGCCTATTAATTTTTTTCTCTAATTTTTTATTGTTTCTGAGCTGAGTCTTTTATATAGCGCTCCCTATCCACTGCACAGACATAGATGTAAATGATAACAGTCACCACTAGGGGGAGATAAGCAGCTTACTGCATTCTGTTCTATTACTGAGTTCAACTTAATAACAGTATGCAGTAGGTTCTTAAGCTCCCTCTAGTGGTGGCTGCAGGTATCTTTCAAATGTCGTGTGTATGTTGGCAGCTCTGGATCAACAAAGCTAAGCAATACAGACATATCAATACATTTTGAACCTGTTTAAATTAAAAATGATATTCAAGTGAGGACATTTCCTTTGACACAAAACAAAATCTTTTCATCTACTCTAAATGGTAAGAGCACTTGCCATTTTCAATCTTCAGAGAGATATATGGTTATAGACTCAAAAGGCATCATACATTTCATAAGATGTTATCTACTGCGCTATGAAAATCAAGAAGTTTGCTTTGAAATTACCCTTTTTCAAGATTCCCTAGCTGATCACATGTAATCTGTGGGGGGAGCTTGGCAGACAGTGTTCAATTCCCCTGTAGTGCCACCACAGGAGAAACAAAGTATTACAATGGCTGTGTAATGTGTGAATATGATAGGTCCTCCAGGTAAAGAGATTCTCTTTGTAGCCACTCTGCCCTCAAGTTAATAGACCCCCTTTCATTAACTCTGAGTTTTGTAATAGATTTGACAATGGGGTTTCTAAATCAGAACAACCCCAAAAACCTCTGTACGTCATATAATATGATTTTATTGTACTGTACAGTAATAGAGGATCAGTATCCACCATTACCTGAGCACTTGCCATACTTCCAATGATTACTTCAGTATGAAAAGAAGTTAAAGGGATTGAAGTTAGAGTCAAAGATGACTCTGCCTTAGAGGTGAAACGATACCGGGAGAATGGAGCGACGCCCAGGGATAATAGTAAGTGCAGGGAGATCCCTGGGCGCCGCTCTCCATGTGAGCATCCTTAGTTGATATCTTTAGAAGTCATGAAAGGTCCTCTTTAAGAGAGCTGAAGAGAACATACACTTTCTGCATTGCGTTCCACTAGGAAGAAGATTATGTTATTGGTGAAGAATCTAATTACTACATATAGGGCTTGTATACACTATACAAGCGGAGACAGAACATCACACTCTTACCTCTGCCGATACGGACTGAGGCATTGTTGAGATTATTTTTCATCAGCCCAGAATTTCCAGGGTCTTCATTGATGATCCCTAAATTTGTGTTCCATTTGGTCCAGTTAACCTCATCCACTCTGCAAGTAACAAACAGGCAATGCTTATAGATCATATTAAATAATGATATTGTTATATTTTATTTAATATATAAAGCTGAGTGTATGTACAGTATGTGTGTATGTCCGCTAAAGGAATCTGCACCATCGCATTTACAATCACGAAATTTGACACACAGGTACATCAGGTATCTGGGAAGGTTATAGACCGGGTCTTGGCTCTCTAGCTCGTACAGTTTCTGAGACATTCCCCAAAAAAATGCAAATATGGCATATCACATGACCTACATTAGCCGATAGAAGCCTGCAAGTCTTTCTCCTCATATCCGAACTGCAATATACACGGTCACATGTCCCTTATCAGCCGATAGAAGCTCACATCGCAGGTCCTTAGTCTCCACATACACACAGTTTAACACCAGGTTTCCATAATGACCCAGCCATTTTTCTTAACTGCTGTAGATCAGCTTTAAAGGGGCAGGGTGCTATAGATGACACTGTTAAGGGAGCGGAGTGTTGTGGAGGTCACCGTTAAGGGGGCAGGTAGGGTGGCCATTCAGGCGCCCTCAAAAGACGGACTTAGAAACCCCACCCCCAGGTCCAGCTTAACCACGCCCCAGACACCGTTAGGCGACACCCCTCCACTCTGCAGCCGACGGAGAATGAAAAAATGAAGGTAAAAATAAACTTCTGTCAGCTGCAGGGGTGGGAGGGAGGGTGACTTTCTCCCGCAGCTCAAGCTCAGATAGCACAGTGCTGCTGTCTGAGAGTGAGCTGTTCAAAAGGACATTAGCCAAACAGAGGACAGGGAGTCTAAAAGCCTAAAAGCTTAAAACCAGACCTCTGGCCACCCTAGGGGCAGGGTGCTGTGGAGGTCACAGTTAAGGGGACGGTCCGCTATGGAGATCGGTGTTAAAGGGCTGGAGAGTCCACTGTTAAGGAGGTGGGGTGTTGTGGAAATCACTGTTAAGGAGATGGGGTACAGTGGAGGTCACTAATAAAAGGGCGGCTGCTGTGGAGGTCACTGTTAAAGGGGCGGGAAGCTGTGGAGGTCACTGTTAAGGGGGCTGTGGACTGAACAATCAGCTGACAGCTCTCTAAGGAGTATGGCCACCTTAAAGAGGACACTGTCACGGCTTCTGACATGTCAGTTTTAGTAACTACTTGCATTCCTCATGTAATAACAATTCTGGAACATTTATTCTTATGACTCTATGTTGTGTCATTCCTGTATTATTTCTGCTAGAAGTTTACAAATAAATTGCCAGAAGTCTGCAGTAAAGGTACTGCTGGGTGTTACCAGTAGCAGGTATGTCTGACTCTGTCCAATCAGTTCTGCTGTTGTCAGACTGCACAGGGACACACCCCAAGTGACTACACTTATCTTTACCTTTACTTCAAGCTGCTAGCAATTCATTCATAACTTCTAGTAGAAATAACAAAAGAATGGCAAACCATAAAGTCATAAGAATAGATTCTCCAGAATTATTATTACAAGGGGGATGCAAGTAGTTACTACAACAGACATGTCAGGAGAGGTTACAGGCCCTCTTTAACCCGTTATGGACAGGGCTTATTTTCACCTTAAGGACCAGGCCATATTTTGCAAATCTGACCAATGTCACTTTATGTGTGAATAACTTTAAAACGCTTTTACTTATCCAGGCCATTCTGAGATTGTCTTTTTGTCACATATTGTACTTTATGACACTAGTAAAATGGAGTCAAAAAAATTCATTTTTATTTATAAAAAAAATACTAAATTTACCAAAATTTAGAAAAATTATCAAATTTCAAAGTTTAGATTTCTCTACCTCTATAATACATAGTAATACCTCCAAAAATAGTTATTACTTTACATTCCCCATATGTCTACTTCATGTTTGGATCATTTTGGGAATGCCATTTTTTTTTTTTTGGGGGGGGGACATTACAAGGCTTAGAGGTTTAGAAACAAATTTCCAAAACCCACTTTTTAAGGACCAGTTCAGCTGAAGTCACTTTGTGAGGCTTACATAATAGAAACCACCAAAAATGACCCCATTCTAGAAACTACGCCCCTCAAGGTATTCAAAACTGATTTTACAAACTTTGTTAATACTTTAGGTGTTCCGCAAGAATAAATGGAAAATGGAGATAAAATTTCAGAATTTTGATTTTTTTTTCCATTTTAATCCATTTTTTCCAGTAACAAAGCCAGGGTTTACAGCCAAACAAAACTCAATATTTATTGCCCTGATTCTGTAGTTTGCAGAAACACCCGATATGTGGTCGTAAATACCACGCGGCGGTGATCGGAAATACACCGTGCACGGACATCATCAGGACACGGACATCAGGGCATACCTGTACGCCTTGTGTCCGTAAGAGGTTAAAGGCCTTCTCTCATGAATAATGTAAAAAATGGAAATCAGACATCATATAGTACATGACAATCTCTTTCTAACAAAGCTAGAACCAGCCCTGTACCTCACATGGATCCAGAGATCTCCCCATTCATTGCTCTGCTAGATTTATTTTGACCTGACAGCTCAAGGGGAGTCTCTTTTTTGCGGCAGCTCAGGGGGCATGTCTCATCTCTCCCTATCACAGCTAAGGAGGCAGTTGAAGGATGAAACTGAGCATGTGCGGCCAGCTTAATGAGCAGGTCAAAGAATAAGAAAAAACCAACAGCAGGTGGCGCTATACAGATACCTTTTATTAAATAGCTCAGTGGCTATACTAAATTCTTAATTACATGCAATTGCAAAAGTATTCAGATCCAGGTGCTGGTTTGAAAACTGTAGAATATGTTTTGTGGAACAACCCCTTTAAGCATGCTGGCACAAGTCACTGTTGTGCTTGGTTTTGGATGTGGCAAGAATCCAAAAACTGTATGTGGTTTTTTGCAATAACATACTTGTGGTTATGGTGTGTTTTCTACCAGCAAGGGAAAACACACAGCAAACTTCAATTTCTTTAAAGTAGCACTCCCACAAAAGTCATATTCTCTGGCCTTTTGGCCTGTTAGAAAGGTACATGATGTTAACTGTAGAGAAGGTAATCTTCTTATTGGCGATTGTATTTGTGAGTTATAACCTCCCTTCTGATTCTGAGCTGTGTCATGTGACCAACACTCTGATCTCCAACTGACACAGGACAGGAAGTCAGTTATTCTCTTATAATTCATATGAGACTGACATTGAGGCTCCTGTCCACACATAAGATGCTGTGTTATTTGGAAAGTCTGACTGCTGGTCACATGACACAGCTGAGGATCAGAAGAGAGGGGATAACTCCCAAATATAGACAACGCTAAGAAGATTACCTTCACTAGAGTTTACCTCATGTACCTTTCTAATAGGTCAGAGAATAACTTTTTTTGTGGGACTTCTTTACATTGTAATTAATGTAATTCAGTTTTGCTGTGTGTTTTCCCTTTATTGGAAGATAACGCACAATAAATGCAGGTATGTTGTTGCAAAAACAGCATTTGTTTTTGTGCGTTTTTTTGCAGCACCAAAAACACAGCACAGCCACAACGTGTGCCAGCACCCTAACAATATGTTCCCACATGGCAGAAATGCCACGGATTTACTGTCTTGGATTTTCTCGCACCAAATCCGCAGCGCTGTACAGTACCAACAAAGTGGATGACAAATCACCTGCACATGCTTCGTCAAAAATCTGCATCATAAATTGACCTGCGATGTGGATTTGAAATCTGCAATATGTCAATTTATGCTGCGGATCTCCACTGTGGATTTCACCCTTTGCAGTGGAGAGAGTGAAATCCGCAGCCATTTTTTGTAATGAAGTTTTTGTTATGGATCTGTGGCAAAATCCGCAGCAGAGTTTTCTGCTCCATTTTCTGACACGTGTGGATGTGCCCTTAGGGTTATGGCCCTCCTCGTACTAACACGTATTATAGAGCTTTAAGCTATTTTCACACTAGCGGCAGGGGAGTCCGTCAGGTCGTTCCGGCGGGTGAACAGCCTGACGACCATCGATCCATCCTGCCGCTAGTTCACGTGTGCCACCGGACTGCCACTCTGTCCCCATTGACTATAATGGGTGTCGGGGGTGGAGTTTCAGCGGCAGCACAGCAGCGCAGAGGCACCCAGACTAAAAGTACTGCATGTCGTACTTTTAGTCCAGTGGCCTCTCGCCGTGCGCTGCCGCCGCATTCTGGGGGCACATGGGAACTAGCGGCAGGACGGATCCGACAGGCTGTTTACCTGCCTGAACAGCCTAACGGACTCCCCTACCGCTAATGTGAAAGTACTATTAGCCTCCACCCGTTAGACTCAGTTCACCATTATTCAGCAGTAATGGGAAATCACAGAGGCATGCTCAATGGTCAGTATACAGAGGAGAGGTTCAATAACTTATTTTAATAGTTTCATAGTTACATATTTAATATGGTTGAAAAAACCATAAGTAACTATGTATGAGGGATTGTTTTTTGCAGGACAAGTTGTATTTTCTAATGGAACCATTTAAAGGGAGTCTGTCACCAACTTGTCATGCTTACATTGCGTTCTTGCACTCACATGCACGATAATAGTACCTTTCTTGTTTTGGTCCAATTCTGTAAAGCTGCAAAGACGAGGTTATACTTGTATGTAAATGAGTATGGTATGCTCGCAAGTACCCAGGGGCGGCGTTCTTGCTGTAAGCAGTGGCGTAGCGTAGGGGGGGGAGTTGCCCCGGGCTCAAAATTTCAGAGGGCGCATCTCTAATTAGGCAAAGTGAGGCGATCGCCCCAGGCTGACAAGTAGGGCAATACAGATGGATGCTGCGGGCCAGGGGAGAGGTGTCTCTCTTCCCTGTTCCTCTGATATCAGAGGCCGGTGCAGGCGGCGTGATGACATCATCACTCCGCCTGAGCCGTACAGCTCGGGACACAGGCCGGAAGAGGCCTGCATCACATTGCTGCCAACCTGATGGAGGTAAGTATAAGTGTTTATTTTTATATATGGTACAATACTTGCATATGATTGGGGGGCACTTCTTACTGGCACATGATTGGAAGGCATCTATGGGGGGCACTTCTTACTGGCACATGATTGGGGGCATCTGTGGGGGCACTTCTTACTGGCACATTATTGGGGGCAACTATGGGGGCACATCTTATTGGCACATTATTGGTGGGCACTGTGGGGGCACTTCTTACTGGCACATTATGGGGGCACTTTTTACTGGCACATTATAGGGTGGCACTATGGGGGCATCTATGGGCCACAAAGAAGGGGAATTTTATATGGGGGGCTCTCTATGGGGGCATTTTATACTGGGACACATTATGGTGGATACTATAGGGAAGGGGGAGAGGAGTACTATGGGATCATCTACAGGGGGCACTAAGAAGGGGTATTTTATACTTGCAAATTATGGGGGACACTGAGGGCATCTACTGGGGCACTATATATGGGGCATTTTATACTGGTACATTATGGGGGGCACTAGGAGGAAGGGGGGAGAGGAGCACTATGGGGGCATTTACTGGGGGCACTATATAGAGGTATTTTATACTGGCACATTATGGGGGCACTATGGGGACAGTAGCTTAACTGGGGGCATTAAAAGGTGGTATTTTTTGCACTGGCACACATTATAAGGGGGCTTTTTTTGTACTGTCACATTATAAGGAGAATTATTACTACTGGGGGGAATTATGGTGGGCTTTATTACTACTGCGGAACATGATTACTAGTATGGGCACTATGAGAGCATTATTACTTCTGGGGCACAGTGGGGACATGTTGGGGGCACTGAAGGAGCACTATTACTACCATGTGTGCTCTAGCAGAGAATTATTACTATTGGTAGGACTATTGGGAGCACTATTACTGTGGGGGCACCTTGGTACAGTATCAGCTTACCACAATTATTTTTTGGGGACGTTATGTTTACACTATTAGTGTCAGGGGCACTATTTGCTGGGCGCAGTTATTTTAGGGCACTGTGTGCCAATAATTATTAAAGGGCATTATCTGCATGGTACTAGTATTTTCAGGGGGTTTATCTGTTTCTGCAGTATAGTATTGGGAAGCACAGCGGCACAGTATTGTGGGTGGAAAATGGTACCATTTTTCAGAGATGGCTGAAAAATGGTGGTCTGGTCTGAAGGTCTGAAAGGAGAAGATGAGGAAAGAGAACATCTATATCAAAGGAGACGTCACTGGATGTAAGAGGTATGGGGCTCTGTATTACCCTGTATTTCTGTAGTGATAGGAAGGTGGATATAGAGTTTGGCCCACCCTGCCGCATCCTGGCCCCAGACTTCAGGTCACACTATGCGTGTTCTGAATTCTGGGGGCTCACACCCATCTACTATATTATCTGTACTCAGAGAGTTATCACTGTTATCTGCGGTGTTACGTGTGCCTGCAAGTGACATCTACTACATTATCTGTAAAAAGGGGCGTGGCCACAGGTGGGGGGGGCTCAATACTTGGCTTGCCCCGGGTGCTGGCAACCCACGATACGCCACTGGCTGTAAGTGCCCAAGCCCCTAGGTGTTTCGCGTGCCTAACTCCTTCCCAGTGTATCGTCTGGCCAACCCTTTCATGATGTGCGTGCACAGTTCACCGTCGGGCCCAGGCATTGCGGGCCCTCATTTGCATACCATTTTAACCTCGTGTTTGCAGCTTTACAAAATAGGACCAAAACAAGAAAGGTACTATTATCGTGCGTGTGTGTGCAAGAAAGCAATGTAGGCAGTGTAGAACATGAAAAGTTGGTGACAGACTCCCTTTAACATTGCATCAAATGTAGTGGGAAGCTAGAAGAAAAATTCAAATTGGGTGGAATTGGAAAAAACGCAATTCTGCCATAATTTTACATAGAAACATAGAATGTGTCGGCAGATAAGAACCATTTGGCCCATCTAGTCTGCCCAATATGCTGAATACTATGGATAGCCCCAGGCCCTATCTTATATGAAGGATGGCCTTATGCCTATCCCATGCATGCTTAAACTCCTTCACTGTATTTGCAGCTACCACTTCTGCAGGAAGGCTATTCCATGCGTCCACTACTCTCTCAGTAAAGTAATTCTTCCTGATATTACTTTTAAACCTTTGCCCCTCTAATTTAAAACTATGTCCTCTTGTAGCAGTTTGTCTTCTTTTAAATATTCTCTCCTCTTTTACCGTGATGATTCCCTTTATGTATTTAAAAGTTTCTATCATATCCCTCTGTCTCTTCTTACTTCCAAGCTATACATGTTAAGGTCTTTTAACCTTTCCTGGTAAGTTTTGTCCTGCAATCCATGTACTAGTTTAGTAGCTCTTCTCTGAATATCCTTCTGCAGATAAGGTCTCCAGTACTGCACACTATACTCCCAATGAGGTCTCCCTAGTGCTCTGTAGAGCGGCACGAGCACCTCCCTCTTTCTACTGTTAATGCCTCTCCCTATACACCCAAGCATTCTGCTGGCATTACCTGCTGCTCTATGACATTGTCTGCCCACCTTTAGGTCGTCTGATATAATGACCCCTAAATCCCTTTCCTCAGATACTGAGGTTAGTACTGTATCACTGATTTTATATTCTGCTCTTGGGTTTTTACGCCCCAGGTGCATTATCTTGCACTTATCGACATTAAATTTTAGTTGCCAGATTTTTGACCGTTTTATAGATTTTGTTTTTACAGCGTTTCCTACATGATAAAACTGATCTGTTACCTTCATTCACTGGGTCAGTACTATTACAGCAATACCACATATATATATATATATATATATATATATATGTTTTGTGTTTTTATACTTAAAAAGAAATAGAACCTTTAAAAATACTGATTTTGAAGGTGCATTCCTATATTCTGAATCTCAAGTTTGAATTTTTATATATTTTTTTAAACATATTAAGTCATCTTAGGGGACTTGAAAATGCCATCATTAGATTTTTCTCCCATAGACTGCAATGAATTACCATTGCAGTCTATGAGACATTCAATATGTTCCTATGGAGCCCTGTCACAGGCAGCACTCCATAGGAATGTATTGCTCAAGGCTACCACAGAGAACAAATGGTTCCTTGATTGCCATGCAGTGTAGCCTTTCGGGAGCACAGTGCTCCCGGAAGAAAGCCACGGCATCTGAGGGGTTATATGCTATGGCCTCTGAGAGGTTAAATGTCTGTGATCAGCATTATTGCCAATTGCAGACATTGCCTCCAGGTGTCTGCCGTGTAAAACAGCAGAAATCCAGTGGCTTTGGTGCCCGCTGCATTCTGAAGCCAGCGCCGACGTTAAAGTGCGGACTTCCGCTGTCTTTGAGGGGGTGAAGGAACACAGATGTTATTCAGAAAATCTCATATACATGGAGCAAATATGGCGCATTTTAATAGGGGCAACAAAGGGGCAACAAAGAGCATAAGAGACTGGCAAATGAATTCTTCTGCTTGGAGAAAAGACTAGACATTTGCTATGGTTATTAAGGGTGAATATAAGACACATCCAGAATGTATCAACTATTTAGACTGTGTCTGTTTGTATCTTTTTCACTTGGCTGATTTTTAACATGTTTTAATACATTTTGGAAGTTTTTACCACAACCGGAGGCTTTTCTTTTCTGCATTCGCTTGGTGTTGGTGCTGTCCTGCATTTTCTGTGCCCCGGGTTCCTATTTGTAACTTTGGATTTTTGCTAAGGACTAGACATTGGTAAATTTCACACACGGTGACCTCATCACACTACTGTAATTACCCCATGGTTTGCCTCTTAGGCTTTTATCCTATATTGTCCTCTGCCAAGAGCTGATAATCTAATGTGCTGGGAGTCCCAAATTTCCCAAATGGTAGGTCCCTGCATTTTTAGCAGGGTAGATGGTCACCTCACTCTTGGTGTCAATATATGATACTTGGCCCATATGTAGTCAGTTTTCCTACATAAGTGAACATCTGTCTGCTTATAGGAACCCTTCATGTATTGTTGCAAAACTAGTTAGGATTGTCAATGAGGGCAATGTTTTACAGACACAGAAGGAACTAAGAAGAGATGTGCGGCCACGTCAGCTTCCTCCAACCTACAAAAGAGCACCATGGGATTATGCATTTTTGTGGTCTCTGGTGACCTGGGGAAATTCTGTTACCTGAAGCAACATCTGTAATCCTCCTTTCCATCAGGTGTCAGTCCCACCAGGACAGACTTTCCAGACCGGTACTTACTTGTGAAGTAGTTCAGGAAACTTTTTTCTATATCAAGAATAGTAATTGCTCTCTGGAAAATAAACAGTTTATATAAAGATTGTGTATTGCACGAGTGCTCATATCAAGCATCTGATACCGCTTCATCTCTTCTGCTACATCACCTAACAAAGAACGAAAAACATGTTCTTTTTATCTTTCCTTGATGAAGGTTAAAGGGGTAGTCTCACTTCCGCAAATGGCATTTATCATGTAGAAAAAGTTAATACAAGGCACTTACTAATGTATTGTGATTCATTTTTCCATAAAATTATACACTGCTCGTATCCAGGGGTTATGACTAGAGACTAGGAGAAAATATATGTCATAATTGCTGTTCAGCGGTGAAGTTACATTGTACTACAGCCATTTACGGGGTGTATTAATAGGAAAGACATATACGTCGCATTAGCCAATCTGCAGTGAATTTTGATTGTTATACTTATTTTTGGGGGGTGGGGGGTTATTAATAGTAAAGAGAATACTTCTTAATTGCCGTTCTGCAGTAAAGTTACATTGTACTACAGTTATTTACGGGGTGTATTAATAGAAAATATACCTCCTGCTGCCACATCACCACTCTGTGGTTTCCTCATGCTGCTGCCACCTCACCACTATGTCTGTGGACTTCTCATGCTGTTTCCACCCTCCCCACTTCATGACTGGGCCACTATTTTGCCTTTTTGGCCTGGTTGACATCATCATTTATTTGACCCTTCTTCTGATCTGTCAGAAGGAAGGAAAAATGAGACGCACAACGGATCCTGTCTATGTAGCAGCTTTAAGGCCTGCATGGTCCCATCAGAATTGGCTTATGATTTGGTAGCCAAAAGCAGAAGTGGGTACAAAACACAGAGGACATGCAAATATCCCATTCACATGTCATGTCTGTTTTGGATCCACTCCTGTTTCTTTTTGGCTTTAGCAATACTGATGGATTAATGACCAAATGCTGACTGAGTGACGGCAGATGCTCAACAGACCGGATCAATTTTTTGGGGGATTTTGTTCTGACAGATCAAAGGAAGGGCAAAATAATCAGTGACGTCAACACAAACTTACTGGTGACACCCTCTCCACTCTGTCGGGGGCTCTACTTGTATAAGCGTTTAATAGAACAGGTTCCATCTGTAGACATCTATGTGGAATCAGTTGATGACGGTGTAAAAGGAGTGCGCTCTTTCACGCTATAGTAGGATCTTGGGCCTCTGGACGGTTCTTTTTACCTGGTGCTAATATCGACCTGTAAGGCTGAGTTCACACTTGAGTTATTTGGTCAGTTTTGGCCCCGTAACTGCCCAAATAAGTGAAGTGTGCAGTGCCTGTCATCTGCATGTCATACTGACTCACAGTATTGTTTCACTACACTTACAGTGTTCTACACCACTATACAGGCTCTCTGCAGCCAGGAACTAGCTGTTTTTTAACGCGATTCGCCGCAAATAAATTTGTATCGAATCAAATCTTTTTGGAAAATTCAGCGAATCGACCTAATCAAATTTTTACGAAATTCGCTCATCTCTAGTTATCACCACCCTCCAATCCAGCAGCTGTGCCCATGATTGCACACTATAGGAAAAAGTGCCAGACTATCTGGTGGCTGGGAATATAGGAGAACGCATGCACAGTTATTCAACAAAGTCGCACGCGACTTTGCGAATAACTGACTTCGGCTCATCGGAGCCCATACATTTTAATACTGTACAGAAACGGATCTCTGTACAATATTAATCTGAAGTTTTGAACGAAGCGACTTTGGATGTAGCATCCGAAGCTCGCTTAGCTCATCACTGGTTGTAACCCCTGGAAATGAGCAGTGTATAATGTGATGGAAAAATAAATCCAGCCAGGAAAGTAGCAATATGGACAATAACCATACATTAGGAGGTGCCTTGTATTAACTTTCTTTACATGATAAGTACCATTTGCTGAAGTCACAAAAACCCTTTTAAGGTAACCTAATAGTATTAAAAGATTCCTTAGCACTGTACACTGATGGTATTAACTCTAATTAGTCCTTGACCCCTGCGATCCTCACAATGTATTCTCCCTATCTATAATACACAAGGCAGGCACACGTACATACATGCTAAGAGTAATTTCATAGGAAGCCAATTATAATCTTTCATGGATATATATAGTGATTAACTCACCTAAGTGCACAGTTACACTCACCGGGTATGTTCGATCCACTTTATACCCATAATAAAGTCCAAAAAATGAAATACTAGAACTGTGTTTGTACACTTTTCAATAATTTGCTATAGACTTTAAATGTGTGTTCACATATGTCTGACGATCTTAGGTGATTGAGCCGTGGATGGTGAAAAGAGTCTGCTGGGCGGCTCATCTTCCCTCCCCGCCTTAACTGATAGGTCTCTCCCTATTTAATATAAATCCCTATTCTTTCTAAGGTTTTCTCACTCATTCTAAAAACATACAAAACGATTATAATTAAATGAAATACCAGGAACAGCACAACCAATGCTTGAGAAAGGCAATTAGTGGTAGTATAGGGTATGATTTCAATAAAAGTAAATTTCAAAAATATAACATAACTGAATGCAGTGAAAAATTTAGATAAATAAGATAAAAATATAAATTTAAAAACTCTAAAAAACATGCAATCATGCAATATGTAGCCTACTTGGCGGGGCCCTCATCTACACTAGCTACTAGTAAAAAAAAAAACAATAGAAACAATTAGATTTTCAATAATCTCCGCAAGATAGCCACTACTGATGGACGAATGTTGCATTTAAAACACCAAATATCCTCTAGATGGCGCTGTTAGGTAATTTATATATAATAATGTCTGTGTCCTTAAACTGATCTACAGTATAGTGCAGTAGTGGTGAACCTATGGCAAGAGTGCCACAGTGGGCACTCAGAGCCCTCTCTGTAGGCACGCGGCTCTGTGTGGACTGTGCGCAGGGTTGCCACCTGTGCACTTTTACTAATGAGCGCTTCCATTGTGGAGCGCTCATTAGTACAGCCTTTACCCCCCTCTTCTGCTTGTGTAAAAAAGTAAATAAAACTCACCTCATCTATTTAATCGCACCGCAGGGAACACTCGCTGCTCACTGGATGCGCTCCAGCGTAATGACTTTTCGCAGCATTGACTGGAAGCAGCAGAACTTGTGAAACGTAATGACGCTGGAGTGCAGGTCTTAGGGGGCACTAATGGGGGAATTAATTTTACTGGGGGCCATTAATAGGGGCCTTATTAATACTGGGGGCCACTAATGGGGGCCTTATTAATACTGGGGGCCACTAATGGGGCATTATTAATACTGGGGGCCCACTATTGGGGGTCTTATTAATACTGGGGACCACTAATGGGTTATCATTAATACTGGGGGCCACTAATGGGGGCATTATTAATATGGGGGCCACAAATGGGGGGTCTTAATAATTTTGGGGGCCACTACTAGACATTATTAATGCTGGGGGCCACTAACGGGACATTTTTAATACTAGAGGGCACCAACAGGGGCACCCATTTTACTGGGGCCTGTGTTAAGCCACGTCCCCACATCTTAACTTGGATAATATTTTTCAGTATTCAGTATTCAGTGTTGGCACTTGGCGATAATTGAGTGGGTTTTGGATTGCTGTTTGGACACTTGGTCTCTAAAAGGTTCACCATCACTAATATAGTGGGTATTGTCAGTATCAATCGTTGTGGTAATTAATCCATAAAATGAATCCATAAAAATCATCAAATGTTGTTGATCGGTGTATCACTTAGCACTGATGTCTAGTATTATAATGGTGGTAGTAACTCTATCCTCAGTTACTGCAAGCATAGACCATCATACAACAGAATGATTTCATTTCATCTCTCTTCTAATAAGTACTACAGCTGGTAAACTGTCTACTATTGTAATACTAGACATCAGTGCTAAAAGGGGATGCTGCAATTATATGTAACCCTGTGAAGTGACACAGGCTGCATTATCTGAAATGCCCAGTAGATGGCAGATGGACTCAGTATGCTGTTAATAAAACATTGAGCATTGATCACATGACCTGCTGAAATCAGTCACATGGATGGTTGCATCATCGCAGGTCCTGTTAGGATACTTCCAGCACAGCTCTGAGGAAGGAGGTCCTGGAAGATCTTCAAGAAGTTATGACATGCTCAGCCAGAGAGAGGACATGTGTCTAGTTGTGTGAGACTGCAGCCAGAGATAGAACCTTTCTGAGAGAACTTGCTTCACCCAAGATCACACCTGCTGAGAGAGGGACCTGCTGGCAAAGACAAGCATTGAGTCCAGACGTCTGGTGAATCCAGTAAGAGGAGACTGCTGCTGACTGATCTGGTTAATTGTGTTGTGAGGGTAAGTCAAACCTCTCCCTGTATCACTACAGGGCACCTGTGTCCTCACTCACAGTAAAGACTCTGAGGTCCAGTGACGGACATTACACAGCTCAGGCTGCTTCAGTGACCCTGCGGAGCAGGACTTATAAGGGCCCCAACTCTTCTATGTGCACCAACGGCCACTAGGGCGAAGATAAGGGGGGTGGGATGCAGGTGTGCTGGTGGGTGGGTGAGGAAAGATCCACATTGCATTGTTATCTGTGTTACTCTATTGTATTTTCCTATGTATGTTGGTTCATTTGCTACGTACTATATAAAGTTAATTCCAGTTAGGCTGTGTCAGTCTCATTGCACCAAGTATGTTCCCAGTGGGACCCCACATCCCTACCCTGGATGCTCCACTGGGTGGAGGCACTGCCGCAGACATGTACCCCAGCTCCCAGATAGCGGAGGCTCAGAATCCGCCTGTCAGGCAAAGTGAGTTAACTAGGTTTAGGGACCCCAAAGACACTAGGGGGTGTCCTCAAACACCCGTTACATATGGAGGCACTGCTGAGATTCATTGGGGTACAACCAGTGAGAATAGGTTAAATCCTCAGGCCACTCCCTCCTTTGCAAAAGAGTGGGCCCAGCAAAGAAATGTACCATTACAGCAGGCTGTGATGTTATGCAAAGTCCCATCCTGCTGTGAGATGAATCACGTCATCTTGTGTATAGAAATTCGACTGGGAATAGAAATGGCGACCGTCAGGGATATCCTGCAGGATTCTGAAGGCCAAACTTACATGTTAATATATTGTCATACGGACTTGGGAGACCATGAGATGCCTACCAACATTCATTTATATGGAGCCCCGGATGAAGGATGCTCCTTAGTGTACACTCTCCTTGATAAGAAAGAAAGGGTCTCACTGCAACAACCCTTTAAATTAGAACAGAGAGATTATGTCACAGAAAATTATTCTAAGCTCCTGACTCCCATCTCCGGAAAGGCCGGAGCCATTCCTAAACAAGACAACCCTGAAGTACGCACCCTGCCTACAGGAGGTAGTGATGTATCGGACATACTACAGAAACTCTCAGAAGCCATAGTGACGGCAAACCACACCCATAGTTACCGCAAACTAAAGGTGTTTTCTGGGAATCAGCCTGTTCCTTCAGGAGAAGAGCCTTTTGAGGTCTGGAAGGATAATGCTATGCAGTTGTTGGAGGAATGGTCTTGTACGGATACCATAAAGAAACAGCGGTTGGTGGAGAGTCTTCGTTTTCCCGCTACAGACATGATAAGACTGTACAAGGGAGTAAATGGGCAAGCTACTGTGCATGATTATCTACAAGTTTTACAGGATGCTTATGGGAAATCAGAAGATTTGGATGATCTGTTGGTTAAGTTCCTAGCCACTAAGCAGAAGGAGCATGAAAAAGCCACTGACTATATCAACCGGTTACAGCTATCGCTTGGAAAGTTATTCCATAAAGGTGCAGTCACTGCCTCTGAGTTGGATGCTCGGCTATCTAAGCAAATTCAGAGAGGTGGTTTAACCAATAATCCAGTTATGATTCTGCTGAGAGCCAAGTTGGATGATAAAGTTCTGCCTTATTCCACATTAATAAATACAGCCAGGAGATTGGAAGACCAGACGTGTCCACCCCTACAGAAGGAGAAAGAGGATACAGAACTGTCAGCTCTTAGGAAGAAGGTGGCTGAATTGGAGCTCTTATGCAAATCACCACCAGAGAGAGCAGATCCTCCCCTGGAAGTGGGGGCAACACAGGAAGACTCAGAAAAACTGTTTCCTGAGGATTCACCCCGCCGAGGGGACTGCTTTAAATGTGGAAAGTCAGGGCATTTTCAGCGGGAGTGTCCTGCGAATTCCATGGAGGTGGATGTGGAGGTGCTGGCAACCGAGCTCGAGGAGACTCAAATGACCAGGTCTTACAAGCGAAGGAAGACCCGGCCTACATATAGTTTATCGGTAGAGGCCAAGATTGGGCCTAAATCTTTGATACATGTGCAAGTAGAAGGAATTCATGCTTCAGCATTGCTAGATACAGGTTCTCAAGTCACCATTATCTACAGAGACTTCTATGAACGTCATTTGAAACACATTCCTATGGAACCTGCAGGAGAGTTTCAGCTATGGGGCGTTGGGTCTCAAGCTCAACCTGTGGAGGGATGCATAAAAGTGACCATAACTATTCCCCAGTTAAACACCGGGATGATATGTCCTATGGAGCTGGAAGCTTTGATATGCCCTGCAGCCAAGAAAGTGTGTGCCCCAATAATATTGGGTACTAATGCAAAGATGGTACAGGATGTATTCAAGGCCTATCTGACAGAAGTGGGAGATGTCTCCTTAGACCGACTGATGGAGGTCAGCCCTGTCCTAGGAAAAGAGTGTAGACGACTAGCCCTTGAAACAAAACCAGGGTCGTGCCATTATTCAGGAACAGAACCTGCATTTGTGAAGCCTGGTGAGACCAAAACCTTACGAGCCATAGCCTCAATGCACCATGAAATGTTGGGGGAACTGGACAATACCTTATTGAGTCTCTGCCTGAAGAGGATCAGAAGAAGGGGTGGACTCTCATACCTGAGGTAAAAGATTGGCGAAAAAGGTGGTGTCGGAGCTTTCCTGTGATGGTACAGAATTTAACCCCTCAGAAATCCGGATTGATCGTCATCAGAAGATTGGTGTGATACACCTTTTAGATCAAGTTTCGTCCATTATGTCTGTGAGTGCAGAGCAGAAGGATCATGTGAAAGCACCTTTAGATTTTGATCTAGAAGATTCTCCTCTACCACAGGAGTGGAAAGACAGCCTTCGTTCAAAACTGGCCACCCGAGAGGGAGTGTTCTCCAGAGCAGAGATGGACGTGGGGTGTTCTAAGAGTGCCACCCATGCTATAAGACTTGCTGATCCTACTCCTTTCAGAGAAAGGTCAAGAAGAATACCCCCTCGAGATGTGGAAGATGTCCGGGACGTACTCCAGCAGATGGAAGGAGCAGGCATCATCACAGAGTCCCGGAGCCCCTATGCCTCACCTATTGTGGTAGTGAGAAAAAGAATGGTTCAGTTCGGCTATGTGTGGACTACCGTACTCTGAACAAGAGGACTGTGCCAGATCAGTACACTTTGCCCCGGATAGAGGATCTTCTGAACGCCCTATCTGGCAGCCAGTGGTTCAGTGTGCTTGACTTGAGGTCTGGATATTATCAGGTACCCATGAAGAAGGAGGATCAGGAAAAGACAGCTTTCATCTGCCCTTTGGGGTTCTTCCAGTTTACCAGAATGCCACAGGGAGTCACAGGAGCTCCTGCTACTTTTCAGAGGCTGATGG